>CM057455.1:807212500-808462500 GCA_016271365.2 Neoceratodus forsteri
TAGACTGAAAGAGATTAAAACATAGATTTCAGGATCAGCTGTCAAGAAGGAAAAGTTAGTTATGCCCTTTTATTGGAATCAAGAGGAAGTTGAAAGAGTTAATGGGCTGACCCAGAGAAAAAAAATCACACTTTTCTTTTTTTTTTTTGCATAGCCAGTTCTAAAGGGACTAGGAGGTTATAAAACATTGGAGGTTTCATTCAGTAGAGAAATATGATGAGACCAGCTTGGAGGGACAATCATCAACCTCACCTTCATCTTCCTACAAAGGTTCTGCCGTTTCCTTCAAAAGAGATCTGTTGAGGAAGAGGATGGGAGCAGTTGCCATATCCTGCAGCAGAGTGTGATGAATGCTGCTAAGTTTACTGGAACTCCAAGTAGGAGAACTGGGACTTACTGTGTCATTCTGTCTTGCCTTCCTCTCCCCTCTCTGCTTGGGTCAATTAGGTAGAAAACAATGACACCGCTGTTACAGAGAGATGGTCTTGAGGAAAGATCGGAGCCATACACTGCAAAAGATCCTAGGCGCTGTGACCTATGACATAAATTGAGTTAGCCCCTCTCAGATGCTGTTTTCCCAGAATTTAAAAAAAAACTCCTGGTGCCTTGTCTTTAGAGGAAAAAACACGTGTTTTGTTGTGCGTTAAGGATCGGACAGTGTGAAAACAAAAAAGGAAGAGAATGTGAGAAGGGAGAATAAAAGAGCTTTTGGGTCCAGCAAATGGGAAAAAAGTTCATATTTTATCTTGTGGTCGCTTTTCAAGTTTGTTGTAAAAAGGCTCTTCTAGCTGGCTCTTATGGGAATAAACACTCCTCCGCTGCCTACTCCTGAGGAGGAAAATGGTGGAGCTGACAACACTGAGGTATGAATGAAAAGGGAGGGTTAAATATACACTAAATGCAAAAGATATCAGTTACACAGGTATTCATGGGTTGCAAAGAAGGTCAAACTGTGCACATAATTAGACCATTTGTCTCCATGTTGTCATTCTTTCTGCTCTCTGTGTGTGGTGTGCATGGGGTAAAACACGATCAAGCTCTGTAGCTAGACATGCCCATATAAAGCAGAGAACCTGATGTTGCCTTTACTGTATTAAAGTACATTTGAGATGTGCACAGCCCTCTCTGCATCTGAAGACCTCCCAGAATTGAACTTGTTTTGGTTGTTTTAAAATATATATGCATAGATCTTATACATGAAGGGGTTGATTAATTTTTGTGAAAGCCTACTGCTGATTGAAAATGCAAGTTTGGAAATTAAAGGGGCACAGAGGATTAAGGCTAAGGCTTTCATATTAAAACTCCTCAAATAAAGCCAAGGAATGTAAGAGGACTCTAGAGTAAAGCTGAGCCAATGGTGGAAGGTAGGCTAAGCAGGTTTGGGCTATGACGCTACAACTTATTTTCACCATAGAACCACCCATGAGACTGCTCACTAGGCTTGGTCCATCCCCTTTCCCCAGGTCTCATGATGTCTCAGCTGCCGTACACCACATAAGCTGATTTACTCTCTGGCTGTCTGGTTGTGTTTCTGTGGAGACAGATGGAATAGTTGCAGCAGAGAACCTGGTCTGGGCAGGCAACTTGTGTGTCACTGATGCAGAATTTTCTCTCATCAGCTGGACAAGGTCTTGGTTTTGTTGCTCCATGAGTGAGTGGAGGGAGCACAATGGGAAAGTGAGGCCTGGTATTAGTTGGTACTGCTTGCTTTGTCTGCCTTCCTAGCAGTGTGCCAAACATCTCACTGGTGCTGCTGTTTACTTTGCACCTTGACATGAACCTACAGCACCTCAGTTGCAGCCCAGAGGGTGTTGCAGCCAGCAGCAGGTCTGAACACGTCTAGGAGCATGGGTCATGCACACTAAATGTATTCCTTATCAGGTCAAATCCTGCAGACATTTTTGTTCTGACCAGATCTTGTTTGAACAGGTAGTGAAATCATCAGGGTTATAAAATAGCCCATATATTTAAAATTAAGTAACACAGAACCTAATGTTTGGTATGAGATTTATTGAGGGTATGCTTATTCTAATTATGCAATGTAGCACTTTGGCTAGAGTCCTCTTTAATAAACTCAGTGTCTGAGTAGATGGCTCTGATACCTAAACAGATACACAGCATGCTGAATGACTTACTAATACCTATGGTAGTGTTAATAAATAGAAACACTAACATGCTGTAGACAGCGCTAAACAATCTAAGCTCATCCATGTAAACACTCTTCTGTAAAAACTCAGATATGCTCATGATTGTGTTTAATTCAGGATCACAACTGTAGGCAGTGGTAACTCCCCAAGCATGCCACTCAATTATTCAGAGAATGCAGCATGGGAAGTGGAGACATGTTGTGCTGCTGAACTAGCCTGGATATCCTAACCAGAACCCTAGTCAAGCACTGTAGGTCCTGTGGGTTTGCAGAACATGATGTGCAGGAGGGTTTCAATAAAGGTCGAAGGATTTGTGGGGAGGGTTTGGTGATTGTGTTTATGCACATTGTGAAATGGGGACAGACAGAAGGTCAGCTGGTATTGTACACTTCTACACTACAAAGGAACTGGAGAGGGAAGCTATGGAGGCTCAAGTGATTCAGCTGCTTGAGGTGGCTGAGGACAAGTCCTTGCAACCTAGGGAAGGGTGTAATCAAATACCAAATATTGGCTCAGTAAATCCAGTCGTCAGATATTTGGCTGAATACTCACAGCCCAATTATCTGTGGTGTTCTGGTTTTGGCACACACATTCAGGGCACATCTGTATGCATTTGCAGTGCTGCTACATCAGTAATAATAATAACTTGTGTTTTTAAATTATAATCAGGAGATGTTACAGCTAATTGAACCATTAACTAATTTATAGTACAATGGTATATTGTACTCAGAGATTATTTATACAGTTACATTTTATTTTATACAAGTTGAAAATCTATATTAAAATACATCCTGTATCCTTTACATAAATCAGTAATCACTCAGACATTCTTTAAAAGTAATCCAGGTCTAACATTTACTATTGTAGACTCTGCTGATCTTTTCTCTGTGGGGTCATGTGTTTGTCAATTGCAGTTACTTTTCTCATTTTTCTTACACTTAGGGTTCTTATTTTGGGAGAAGCATACAATATCAGGCACCCTTTAACAGGAGGAGGAATGAGTGTAATACTGAATGATATTAAAATATGGAGAAGATTCTTGCAAGACATTCCCGATCTATATGATGATGAACTAATCTTTCAGGTAGAAATTATATACAGGTTTCCACTTAGAACTTAAAGACTTGTACTTCCATCTGGCTGTGTTGTTTATGATCTGTTAATATTTTGCTTAGTTACCATTACCTGCACTTCTCCTTACAGCCTCAAAAGCTTACACAAATTGCTACAAACAGCCTCCACCTGTCCATCAGAGGCACCCTGGTGGTGGGGATGTGGCTTTTGGATGGCCTATGGCATCAGAGGTAGCCACAATGCAGTAATTGGACATTACATTTGCCTTGGTAGCTAACTACATAGCAAAGATCAAGCTAGGTAAGTCCCAAGAGGCAGACAGAATATGCCAATGGATCACTGTGGAACTAAGAAAACAACTGGCAGGGACACTTGCTGTACTCTTTCAGGAGTCTGTCAAGAAAGGCATGATGGAGGGACTAGAAAGAGGCCAGTGGGATCACCATCCTGAAGAAGGAGGCAAGGACAAACCTAAGAAATTACAGGCAGGACAGCTTGACATCAGTACTGGGCAAGGTGCTGGAAGCCATTGTCAGGGACAGAATAATGGAGATCTTGGTTGAGGGCAAGATGCCTGCCCAATCTCAGCATGGCTTTATGAGGAGAATATTATGCCAAACCAACCAGATCATTTTTTTGAGCGAGGAGGTGGACAGAGGCAGGGCTATGAATGCAGTCTTTCTGGTCTTCATCAAGCCTTCGATACTGTGGCACATGACAAACATCTGGTCAAAGTACACAATGCAGCATACAAGAAACACATACAAGAGGTGGATTGTTAACTGGCTTATGAGCAGGAAGCCAAGAGTAGTGGTGGATAAGCACTACTCTCATCAGAAGATGTACTCAATGTCATCCCACAGGGACTGGCATTGGGAACGATGTTATTTAACATCTTCATTAATGATTTGGAAGGTGAAGTCTCCAGCAAGCTGCTTAAGTTTGCTACTTACCGAAGATGACCAGGGCAGTGGACTCCCTTGAGGAGGAGACATGCTTCAGAAGGATCTAAAAGAGCTGGGTGCTGGGTGCTTGGTCTGTCTCCTGGAACCACTGGTTCAGTGTAGCCAAAATGCAAGCTGCTACCCTTGGGAGAAAAACAGAGGTAGAACCTAGATATAATGAGGGCTTCTCTTGCTGCAGTGAAGGAGAAAAGGACCTGGGGATTATATTAGGCAAGGCCCCTACTTTTCTACGGCACATTGGGACCAAGTTCTGCAGCAAGATTACCAATTGCCACAGAACTTCTGTGGTGGTGTTTTGTAATTTCAGTGGAAGTTCTGCGGCACTAATGAGCTGCAACATCACAGTGTCAGCTTGTCATCCTGATTTCATGTCCATGGCAATGGTTATAGGAGCTGGGATGGGAAAGACAATAACAACACTTCAAAAATAACAGATTTCTAGAAATAATTGTATGTGTAAAAACAGCAAAAAAAATATCTATCCCTTAAGGTCCTAGGTTATTGCATAAATTAAATACACAGAGGGACATTATGTGATAAATAAGGTATTTCTCTACTCATGATCTCTGTACCACTCATGAGGTCCCCACTGTGTATCACTTGTATATCTTTATATGCAATCTGTAACACACATACAAAGGTGTGTGTGTATGTATATGTATATATGTGTGTGTGTGTGTGTGTGTGTATGTATGTGTGTAGTGTATATATGTAGATATATATATGTATATATGTGTGTGTGTGTGTGTGTGTGTATAAAATACAAAATCACAATACCCCCATCATGCAAAGCATCATGGGCTGTATATAAATCACCATAAAATATTATGCTGGTTCAACTTTAAGCAGAAAAGCATGGTGCCAAAAGGCCTCACACAGTCTACATATATAGTGAGAGAGATGTGTGTGTGTGTGTGTGTGTGTGTGTGCTGTGCGTGTGTGTGTATTTTCTATGAAATTGTAGCCTCATGCTTACAGTTCCTTTTGGAAATGGAATAAACAGAATGGAGGGATATTGTAAAACTCATTTTCCATGCCAACCCACTTCCCCTGACATACTACATAACACCATCAGGCCATGACATGCATGTGAACCCACTGTGAGATAAAGCTCTCTTGCCCATCATAATGTGTCCCTTGTGTGACAGAACACCGTGCCATACCTTCCCAGGTTCAGAGCAGTGGTGTGCTCCCCAGTTCTTGTGCTGCCCAACCAGCTCCCAGAGCTCATCTCTGAACCTGAGTTGCCATCACAGGAACACAACATGCTACCCTCTGGCCCAACAGCTGGCTCTGCGCACAACATTTCTCCATAACTTTTAGGTCATTCTATCAACCAGTGACAATATGTAATCAGCAAACCTGGCAAAAATGTGTACATTGCAATTATTTAACAGGTCTATTCTTTCAACAGATCTACATTACTATATTCCACTTTTCTGGGCATAATTACTTTATTTTTCTTAAAAATGACATGTTAATTCATTATATCAGTTATTCATTTCAGATGGAATCTCTATACCTTAAAGGCACAAATAAGTTTGTACAAAGTATGGTATGGACTTAACAGGTCTATGCTATTGTCAAGGTTTTTTAAGATGACCCTTGTGTAATAACGTAAGACTGAAAATTATATTAGGTTGTAGTGCAGGTTGAACAAATATCACTGTGCCTGATTTGCTGTGTCACTGCCTCTGGCAGTGAGAGCAGTGGTAGATAGGTGACTATTCATTTTGTGGCAGATTGTAGCCATTTCATTAGCTGATGTATGATGTTATAGCAATGATAACATCACATTCTGAGCACAGAGGAGTTTGGGATATAAAAGAGGGGGAAGAACACTAGGTTCTATGAATAAACAGAAATATTAAACGGAAAGTAAACATGGCCTTTGCTTCTGCTTTCTTGCACTGAGTGGAGTGCTTCAGATTACTTGTGATCATCACTCCCAGGTGCTTCTCCTCCTCTGGTGCATATACTGGACTGGTTCCATGTCAACATATTGGGGCGTTGACATTGAGAACAATGCAGACAGTCTGCATTGTTCTCACAGATTCTATGTGTATTTTTCTGCGGGAGGGAGCTTCACCTCCCCATGTGGGTTGTGCCCCCTGCACCACCATCTCTAAATAACCAACTCTGAGTCAGAGTTGGATCGGGTGGGGTGCAACACTGGGAATTGCTGCATCGAACATGGCAAACCACTACAGTGACCACTCTCAACCTGGTAAGATTTTTCGCTGTGGTGGAGTTCAACAGTAAATTGTCGCTGTAGTGGGGTGATACCCTCAGACTCCACCCAGGTAGTCCTCTGTCCTGGGATTCTTGGCTCCAATATGCATAACTTTGCATTTCTTGGCATTGAAGCCAAGCTGCCAGATCCTGGACCACCTCCCCAGCTTTTCCAGATCTTCCTGTAGGTCCTTTATCCCTTCAACTGTGTCCACTCTCTCACAGAGCTTAAAGTCATCCACAGATAGGCACATTTGTTCCTTAATGCCATCCCCCATGTCATTGATGAAGACATTGAACAACACCAGCCCCAGCACTGAACCCTGAGGGACCCCACTGGCTACCTCTCCGGTGCCCAATAACTCCCCAACCCACAACCACCCTCTGGGTTCTGTCCCTAAGACAGTTTGCCACCCATCAGGCCATCTTTTCCCCAACCTCAAGATCAAACAACTTCCTGATCAACTTTTTGGGGTACAGAGTCAAAGGCCTTGCTGAAATCAAGATAGAGGTTGTCTACCACTTGGCCCCATCTACTGTCTTAGTGACACAGTCAAAGAAGACAATCAGGTTTGTTTGACATGATTCCCTCCCCATGAACCCATGCTGCCTCAGATCCTTGAGACCATATTCCTCTAGATATTCCACCAACCTTTCCTTTAGTATGGTCTCCATGAGCTTGCCCACAATGGAGAGTTTGGTGTTCTGGTTGGTTGGCATGTGAATCTGTTTGCTGCAGTGGGAGTTTGGTGCTTTAGTTGAGTGGTGGATGGATCTGTTTGCCACAGCAGGAGGAAGTTTGATGCCTGGGCTGGGTGGTGGGCAGATATGTTTGCTGCAGTGGGAGTTTGGTGCTCTGGGCGGTGGGTGGATCTGTTTACCACAACAGGAATGATTTTTGTGCCCTTGTTGATTGGCAGGTGAGTCTGCCACAATGGGATTTTGGTGCTTTGACTGCATGGTGGATGGATCTGTTTGCCACAGCAGGAGGAGATTGGTGCCCTGGTTGTGTGGCAGGTGTGTCTGTTGGTGCAGTGGGAGTTTGGTGCCCTGACTGGGTGGTGGGTAGATCTGTTTGCCACAGCAGGTGAGAGTTTGGTGTCCTGGTTGGGTGGCAGGTGGGTCTGTTTGCTGCAGTGGGAGTTTGGTGCCATGGCTGGGTGGTGGGTGGATCGGTCTGCTACATCAAGAGGGTGTTTGGTGCCCTGGTTAGGTGGTAGGTGGATCTGTTTTCTGCAGTAGAGTTTGGTGTCCTAGATGGGTGGCGGGTGGGTCTGTTTGCTGCAGTGGAAGTTTGGTGCCCTGGTTTGGTGATAGGTGGATCTGTTTGCCACAGTGGGAGGGGTTTGGTGCCCTGATTGGATGGCAGGTGAGTCTGTTTGCCACAGTGGGAGTTTTGTGCATTGGCTGAGTGGTAGCTGGTTCTGTTTGCAACAGCAGGAGGGAGTTTGGTGCCTTGGTTGGGTAGCAGGCAGCTCTGTTTGCCACAGTGGGAGAGAGTTTGGTGCCCTGGTTTGGTAGCAGGTGGGTCTGTTTGCTACAGAGGAAGTTTGCTGCCCTGGTTGGGTGGCAGGTGGTTCTCTTTGTCACAGCAGGAGAGGTCTGGTTCCCTGGTTTGGTGTTAGGTGGGTCTGTTTGCTGTCATGGGTTTGTTACCCTGGTTGGGTGGTAGGTGGGTGGGTCTGTTTTCTGCAGTGGGAGTTTGGTACCCTGGTTGGGGGTTCACTGGGTCCATTTAGTGCGGTGGAAGTTTGGTGCCTTGGCTGGATGAGGGAAGGATCTGTTTACCACAGTGGGATTTTTGATGCTTTGGATCAGTGGTGAATGGATCTGTTTGCCACAGCAGAAGGGAGGTTGATGCCCTGGCTGTGTGGCAGGTGGATCTGTTTGCTACAGTGGAGTTTGGTGCCATGGTTGTGTGGTAAGTGGATCAGTTTGCCACGTCAGGATGGAGTTGGTGCACTGGTTGAGTGGCAGGTGAGTCCGTTTTCTGCATTGAGAGTTTGGTGTCCTGGTTGGGAGGTAGGTGGATCTGTTTGCCACAGAAGGAGTGAGTTTGGTGGCCTGATTGAGTAGCAGGTGGGTCTGTTTTCTATAGAGGAGTTTGGTCACCCTGGTTGTGGGGCCAGTGGGTCTCTTTGCTGCAGTGGGAGTTTGGTGCCCTGGTTGGGTGGAAGGTGCATCTGGTTTCCACAGCAGGAGGATTTGTTGCCTTGGTTGAATGGCACATGGATCTGTTTGTCACAGGGGGAGGGATTTGGTGCCCTGGTTGGGTGGCAGGTTGGTCTGTTTGCAGCAGTGTGAGTTTGGTGCCCTGACTGGGTGGCAGGTGGTTCTGATTGCTGCAGTGTGAGTTTGTTGCCTTGGCTGGGTGGTAGGTGGGTCTTGTTTTCTACAGTTGGAGTTTGGTACCCTGGTTTGGGGTCCAGTGGGTCTGTTGCTGAAGTGGGAGTTTGGTGCATTGGTTGGGTGGTGGATGAATTTGCCACAGTGAAACAGACTTTGGTGCACTTATCAGGTGGTGGTATGCCTGTTCAACACAGCTAGAGGATTTTGTGGTCAGTTGGGGCTCAGATGCTGTCAACTGGATTATGTGTGTCCCCTCTGGAGAGGGATGAGAGATCAGCCACTGAGCCTGCAGAGCACAGGAGTGTGGTCTTCTCTCTGGTGGAGGACAGCAGGACAGTAACCAAGCTGTGGCCATATATGTTTGGGTCCATCTCTCTAGAGAGGTATGAGATGATAGATACTGACCAGCAGTTTCAAGATAGCGATGAAGAACAGAGGCTGCACAAAGCAGTGAATAAGCAGTCAGTGCTAAGTGTGAATTGGCAATATGAAAACATCAGTAGAAAGTGATGTGGGTGGTTTTGGGATGTCACTGGCTACAGCTGTGTGCAAAACAGTCATGCTGTGTACATGCAAATACTGTTGGAGATAGGCACACCCACCACTTCATAGGTAGCATAGGCCGTTTCAGAGCTTAGAAGACTATAAATCCTTTTGCTCATCAACACTGATGAACTGTATTCCAGTACCCCAAAGGATACTACACTTGACTGAACCATTTCTGCCGTTGTAGTAAATGGCAAGTTTGACCTTTATTTGAAGGTGTGTGCATGCATGTTGTACGCTTTATCCCTAAATTCTAGGTCCAAGCTATCCCACAACTGTCTATCTGTTAGTGCCTTATGCAATAGATACATATCTCATCCCATCTTTCAGTACTCCAATGAGTGCCTATCCAAATCTATCGGTCTGTCTTTATAACTTTTTCCCTCTGACCTTGTATTATCCATGTCGCCCTTTTCTGCACCCTCTCTATCATCTGTATTTCAGTTTTTTTGTATGGCGACCAGACTTGTGAACAATACTCCAGATTTGATCTAACCAGTGATGCAAACAGTGTTACAATGACACCTCTGTCCCTACTAGAAATATGTCTAATTATACAGTTTAATGTTTTATTGGTTCTTTGGACAGTGCTTTTTCAATGTGAGTTAAATTGTAAGTCTCTGGATATAATGACCCCAATCTCTTTCTTACATAACACTACTCAGTGGATGGACATTCATGGTATATATTTCTTTTAAATTTTTATTGCCAAAATGCATTGCTGTACACTTATCAGTGTTGAAATTAAGTTTATATTTAGCCACACATACCTGAAAAAGAATCCAATGCTTCCTTTAATTTAACTATGTCATTGGATGTGTTTATGCACCCCAATCTGCAATCATCTGCAGATTTTGTTAACCATAAACCTTTACATTTATATTGAAATGAAGTGATGTACAAATCAAACAAGCACGATCCAGGCTGATCCCTGAGGGATGCCACTAGTCACCTCAGCCCAATCTAAGTAAATTCCCTCTATGCTAGCTCATTGTTTAATGCCATCTAGCCATGATGTAATCCAGCCTATAATGTTTTTGTATATACCCATATCATTTAAAACCTCTATCTGTTCAAGGTGAGGCAGTTTACCAAAAGCTTTAGTGAAATCCAAGAAAATCACATCCACAGAACTTCCCTATCCAGGGCTTCACTGACCCTGCCATAGAACTCCAACATGTTTGTCTGACAGGATCTGCCCTTGTAAAGCCATGCTGTGTTTCGCCAATCCTAGATGTGTCCTGTAAGTGTTTGATTATATAGTCCTTTATGATACCCTCTAAGATCTTTCCAGTAACAGACGTTAGGCTTACAGGCCTATAATTTTCCAGCTTTATTCTGCATCACTTTTATGTAATGGGATAACTGTTTCTAGCCTCCAGGATTCTGTTGCTTCCCTTTATCTAATGATGATTGAAAATGTGTGCAGCGGTGGAGCTAATTCAGTAGCTAATTCCTTAATAATTCTGGGATGGAATCCATCTGGCCCTGGAGCTTTATTTGGATTCATTTACTTACCTACTTTTAACATCAGTTATACTCATAGAGCTTGGTGATTCAGTCAAACATTTTCCCTAGTTGTGTTTTGTTTTTCATTAAAACTGAAGTGAAACATACATTTTGCAGTTGTGCCATTTGTTTAATGTCTCTTATTACTAATCCATCCTAATCCATCAAAGGCCCAACTTTAATCCCATTCCCTTTATGCTGTTAATGTATGAGAAAAAAGATGTATAATTATCTTTATTTTTTGCTAATCTATTCTCATAGTCTCTCTTAGATTTTCATAAGCTTTTGGCTATTTTCAGAGTACATCTATAGTGCTCCATCCAGTCTCCGTGTTACTCAATTTAGCTTTTTAAAGCCCTGTTTTTTCTTTATCAAACTTTTCACCTTCCTGGTCATCCAAATAGGTATTTTACGCACTCTATTGTACTTTTTTTCAATGGTATGTTCTTATTTACCACAATATTCAACTTGGTAGTAAGTAACTCCCACATGGCCTATTGATTTATCCTGAAATTCAGGCGCCAGTTCCATTTCTGCAGTTCTTTTCTCATCTGGTGAAATCTGCTTTATTTAAATTTAGTACTAATGTTTCCTCTATATTGTTTACACTGAAATCATGTATCTTGAAAATTGCCATGGAGTGGGCTCTATAATTACAGTCCTTAATGGTGTCCCCATATTACTTAAAACAAGGTCTAACATACAGTATTATTCCCTCACATAGGTTTCTGTAACGTACTGATCCAGACTTAATTGCTGGAAAGCTTCAAATACAATTCTTCCATCTTACTTGATGCTGTTAATGTATCCCATTTCACACCCAGGATGTTTAGGTCTCCCATTAATAGTATCCTGTCCACAGGATTCAAGTCCTAAAGTAAATTACAGCATATAGAACTTGGTCTTCCTCGTGAGTCATTGATGGGAGCCATAAATTACTCTAACATAATCCTTCGGTCTTTTATAGGGTCAGTTTCCTCCAAATTTGTTCAGTTTGCCTTGCTGCCGAGGAAGAGTGTAGTTTCTGGATACCTAACTGACTAGCACCCTAAAACACACATACAGACCTCTGTATCTCCTCAGCATGCTTGCTTTGCAGTCTGCAAGCAAATATCAAGCCTTTTGCTCAGTGTGCTTTTCCTGCACAACAAATTTTACATGAATAAATGTCTAAACTGCTCATTTGAATGCTTGTTATGGATCGTACATTGTAAAACTACACTTTAGAAGTCAAGCTGTGGTCCCAATCAGAAACAACCTGCTTCTAGAAGTAAAGCTTCAGACTTAAAGTCCACTGCTCGTAGAAGCGATGAGGCCTTTTCTGCTGAGTTCTTAACCCAAAGGATAGTGCTTCTCCTCTCTCTCTCTCTCTCTCTCTCTCTCTCTCTCTCTCTCTGTTTTGCCATTCTCCTCACAAGGTGAAGGCAGTATGCAGAGTGGTCTAGTTGTCAAGCTACCTCCTTGGAAGTAGGAGATCACAGGTTCAAACCTCAGTAAAGTTAAATCATATAGGAGTGACATTGGCAATGCACTTTTTAATCACATTGTTTTAAATTCCACTCTTTTTTGAACTTTTCTTATTTATAAATGTAACTGGTATTGTCTTTAGTGGGTCTTACTTGCTTACCAAGAATAAAATAAATAAAAATAAATAACTGTGATAACCTCTATTATTATGTGATGCCTATTATTGTGATACAAAGAGGGTCTGAGAACAGAATCACGTCCTAACAAGTAGTATAAACTGAGAAAAGAAAGCAGTGATAGCTTTACAAACCTCACAATTTCTCGCATTTATCTTAGGCCAAACAGAAATTCTATGGGTTAAAGAAGTCATGTTCCTTTGTGGTGAATGTTCTTTCTGAAGTACTGCATGGACTTTTACAACTACAGATGGTAAGTTTGCCTCATATGTTGGACATAAATCAATGAAACTTTGATAACTGTGAAACATCTTAATACATTTTATTTTATTTTTTATTTCGTTTTGTTGACCAGGTAAGTGCACTAGACAAATCTTGTCTATTTTTCAGGCATGACCGAGGAGGATACAGATGAATGTCAACTGACCTTGAACCAGATTAAGCTGTTGGTGGTATTTTTAGTGAATGAGGGAAATTTGGCTAGGACACGGGAAATTCCCCTACTCTTTTGATAAGTGCCATGGGATCTTTAACATCCACCTGAACTACCACCAATCCAGGCAGATGGGACCTCGGTTTAACGTCTCATTAGAAAGGCGGCACCTCAGAGTGCAGCACCCTCTCATGCTGCACTACAGTATCAGTACTGGGATATTAACCCAAGTGCCAGATGTGGGAACTGAACCCAGCACTCTCTGATCTCCGGCCTCAGAGGCGAGTGTGCTACCTACTGAGTCACTGACACTGACATACAGTGTTATGATTAACACTTTGACTGCCAATAGTTTTGGTCAGAATGTTGCTTCAGCATTAAGACATGACCAGGGGTTGGGTTACCATCTGTCAATCTAACTCTAGAGGGTCATGAAACATAAGGCATAGCTGACTGTCTTTTTCTCCTTGAGTTATATTAGCAAAGGTCTAAGTGGTGGCAGCTAAGTGTGGAGGACAAATGCAGTGACTGAAATCTGACGAAATGTGTCAGGCTCCAGTGTCAGACTACGAGATGTGACATAATACAACCAGCACTATGAACTGTACCAGCTCTGCTGATCTGAGTCTTACTCTGCCCTCCTTCCCTGTATGAAGACACCCTCCTGTTTGTTCACTGTGAGCTGCTTTGAGAAAATGCTTGTCAGTATTTAAGTCTTTGTGAAAGACTGTGAACCTGACTGTTCCTGTACTACACTTGTGAAGGTGATAGCAACATCTTCTTCTCCTCAACTCATATGCTTCCTGAACACACCTTCAGCACTGAAATTCTGACTGCTGGCCTGCAGTCTAATCCATGGCAGATGCAGCACTGAGGGGTGGGACAAGCCACTTCTGAAGCCGCATCCCCAGCTGACTGCGCTCAGTGCTGAGGCCAAGTGCAGCAACTGGAGTCTGACCAGAGAGTCAGCTCAGAAAGACTAGGACTGGACTACATAACTTTGACTGTATGAGTCCCAGACTTCTGAAACTGTGCAGTAGGTTCAGTATTTAGTAGTAATTTGATTTACCAGTAAGTGCTATTTGTTAGAATATGTTTAAGAATTTTAGTTAAGTTGCAGATTATTATTATTATTAAATTTTAATTAACTGAAATATTTAGGACTTATATCGGCTGTTGAAGGATTCTGTTTCTGCTGAATTTATGTATTTGCTGTGCTGCTGACTGATCATGTCCAGAGTAGAAGTTATACTGAGAATAATGGAACCTCAGTGGCACAGCAACACGCTTTTCCCAATCTGCCCCAATTGTAGTCTGTCTCAGATATACATTCTGGATAGTAACAACAAATGGGTGGGATATTAGTACAGGATAGGCATTGTTTTTAAATAGAGGGACCTCACTTATTTTTATGGACTCTCTTCTTAATGTGTTCCTTCTACAAACTGCTGTTGTCCAGGAATAAAGAGGGTAATCTGGGACCTTCTACCAATGTTCAATCTAAAGCTAATGAATATTTACAGACAGCACTCTCTGGGCCTAAAATTGCTCATTGTGGCATTTTATCAGAACTGCAGGTGGTTGAAACTTGGTTTACTTTTACAAACCAGATACATTAGCTATTAGCAAAACTTGGCTACATCCTAGTATTGCTGACAAAGAAATTGTTAAGATCAATGAAAGAGATAGAGAGAGACAAGGCATGGAATCGTTATAAAAAACATAGGTTACAACAGAATCTAAACATGTACCAGTGTAAAAAAAATCAAGTGCAAAGCTAAGATTAATGCAGAAAATGCTTATTTATTCAGGAACCGGCAAGTGGAAAATTTTTCTGACCCCAGGAAATTCTGGGGTTCGAAAAATCTTTACTAACCCATCTACTGGTAGTAATTTCTGTATGAAAAAATGATGAAAAGTTAACATGCCCATTGCAAACTGTAACTGAATTTAACAATTTATTCACTAACCTGGAGAAGTACTATGGTGGTTTAATTGGACAAACTTCAGCTATTACAGTTTAGTTTAATTTGAATAGTGCTACATTTTATTTAAAAGCCCTGACCACACAGAAAGTATTAAAACCATGGAAACAAATAAAAACAGATCAGTTGAGTGGATTTGATGGCTTAGCACAAAGACTGTTAGCTTTGGCTATGACAGACATAGCCACCCTGCAAGCATTATATATAACTTGTCTTTTCACTGTGACACATTCTTGACATATGGAAACATTCATATGTATTTCCTGTACACAAGTCAGGTTCAGCTTCTGAATATAGTAATTATAGGCCTATTGTGATACATTTGGCTCTGACAAAAATCCAGGACAAAATTGTGCATAGTCAATTAAAGGAATATATTTAAAAATATAACTTGAGCTCTAAAATCAACATGGATTCAGGTGGTGGTATGGTATGGAGATTGCCTTGGTTAGGTTCACGGACATAGCACATAAAGCTGTGGATGATGGAAAACCTACTAGTGCTGTGTTCATGGGCCTAACCAAGGTGTTTGTCCTTGTTGACCATCCATTCCTTATAAATTGTTTCAAACAGCTAGGGCTGGGGATCCTTTGCTAGTCTGGTTCTTAGACTATTGGACTGGGCAATAACGAAGTGTAAAATTTGGAGTCTGCACATCTGCTAGGATACAAGTTCAGTATGGAGTCATTCAAGGATTCATGCGGGCCGATGTTTCATTTTTATTGATCCTTGTCCAGTATTACTTTAGAGTCTGAGCTTCTGCTATGCAGATGATGCTGTACTTCTTTTCCATGATTCATCTGTGTACAGCATAAGCTCCACTCTAACCTTTGAGTTTGGTAGGCTACAAGAATGACTAAGTCCAAAGAATCTTGTCTTAAATAAAAGTAAAACAAAATCAATGATGTTTGGAACAGCTCCAAAAGGAAAATCTTGTACAGAATGCTTACATCTGTTTGTCAAGGATGGTTTTAAACTGTGTTACAGCCTTTAAATATTTGGGAGTATTACTTGACCTCACTTTAAATTATGCTCCACACTTGGGTTGGGTTACATCAAGATCCACTCAAAATGTGTACTCCATACAGAATTCGGATTATTGAACTGGTAAATCTCATTTGGTCATAGCTACTCAAAATTTGCTCACAGTTTGGAATTATGAGAGCATTGTTACAGACTTAGCACCCTCTTGTACCTTATCAAGAAAATCCGTTTTGTTATCTGAAATGGGTAAATTTGCCTCACTGGCCCAAAATTGGATGAACCATTGTGAAAAATGTAATTCTCTTGCTTGGCATCCTGTACAACTGAATTCTAAGTTAGTGCTTTCTTTGTTTGTAGAACTCAAAATTATGAAATGCCTGCTTCTGTTTGTTCAGCTAACTGATTACAAACTAAGTGTTCACATTATTCAACGTTGCACATGTTAAAAAATTCCCGTGCTGCATACTATAACTGCATAGTGTACATTAGCTACTGCGCTGCAAGTGGTTAGAAGGCACTTTCTAATTATACCAAAATGATGCTTTCTGCTAGGTTCTTCAAATTTGTCAAAGGATTTTAAGTATTTTTGTTGAGGATTCTTTTTTGTTTGGTAGTGTGTGTGCACTGCAGGACTGCAGAACTATTCTCAGTTTGGTAGTGTGTGCACTGTTTCCATCTGACAGTCTAATTGACAATCCACTAAATCGTACTTGAGTACTGTAATAGGAACTGCCCTCTCTCTGTAGGTATAATAAAATTAATTCACAGAATTTTTACCAACATTTTTGAAGGATAAATATGGAATCTCACAAAATTACTTGACAAATTCAGCACTAATACTGTAGTCAGTGCTTGCACATGCTATATAATTAGATGTATGATTGTGACAGTGTAAACACTACACTGGGAAACAAGAGGTTAACATCTTGTTTCAGGCTAAGGAAATGCAGGGAATGTAACATGAACTGGCACGGGGGGTGCCTCCCGGTGTTGCTAATTAGAGGGATTGCTAAAAGGCAGGAGAATTCAGCAAGGAGTCAGTTTAGAAGCTGGAAAACTGCTGCAGGAGAAGATACTCCTAGGCAGAAAACCCTGCAAGGTGAAGGTGGAATGTAAACAGGACCCAGAGCAGAAAACCAAGGAGAAAGGTTAATTTCTGGAGAGTGCCTTTGGAGTTAGAAGTTGAAATCTGCTGCTGGAAAAGAGACCCTAGCCAGCTGGGCCAAAAGCAGTGAGTGGAGTGTACTACTAATTATAGCCTGCAGATAAGGCTAAAAGGAAAACTGTGTGTTTATTTGAGACTGTGCATTCAAAACTGCTGGCCCACAAACCATTTATGTTTTGTTTGAGACTGTATGTTGAAAAACTGCTGGCCCCATAGGTGATTCAAAGATTCCTTTGTCAAGTCAGCCTGAAATAACTGTTTTGTGTTAACCTTTGTGTTACCAGACCAGGCTGGAGAAGTTGAATTGCCTGATTATGCTTTTCTGGAGCAATGGCTTACATTTGGAGCAATAAGAATACATTTTCATCTGTGAACTTTAAACCCAGCATGTTGCCTCACCATCTACCATAGACCAGCTTGTCACAATGATATATTGTCCTGTAGTATAATTTCTCTTTGTTGTATGTATCTAATTATGCATTTTATGTTATATTTTCTTGTATCCCCCTTCCCTGGGTCATACCTGGAAATGAGCCTCTGCTCAGTGTGCCTTTTCTGGTTACCAAATGTTTAAATAAATCGATAAATAAATATATAGCAATTTTATACAGTGTTATTGATATGAGATTTATTTATCTCAATTATTAATACAGCTGGTTTTGTATTGTCCTTTTAAGACCTCAGATTGTACTGTACTTGTAAAATGAATGCAAATTCCAGTGTGCCTACCCAATAACAAAACAAATTAAATGAAATGGAGTGTCTTAATACTATTATCAAACAAAAGAAGAAAAAATACTTAGCATAGTAGTATTGTTCCTTCTAAGAGGTCCCTTAGTATGCTTGACTACAGCAATTATGCCAGCTGGGTTCAGCTGCTCCAGAGGTGGAGTTATGCTAATGATGTCAAGGAATTAGCCAATCAGGTTGCAGTAAGATAGTGCTGCCTGTAAGTGCTGTTGTACTCAGTCAGATTCATTTCATAGCCTGAGTGGCAAAAGGCCACAAACCCTAAACCTAGTCTAGTACTATAGAAAAAATGGAACGAACAAGGAAAAGGGAACTTGCCTATAAATGAACTGTATACATCATGCTTCAGTGTAGAATGTTACACATTTTATTATGCTACAGTAAGAAATTTGGCCTAAGGCAAAGACTGCAGAACTATTCTCAGCCAGGTTGTGTGAGGAGGCTGGGTGGAAGTCAAGCATACTGAGGGATCCCTGGAAGAAACAATATTACTATGGTAAGTAATGTTTTTCTCACTCCATGAATCTCTCAGTATGTTGACTATAACAGACTACAAAGCAGTGTAGTTAGTTGAGAGGAGGAACAGAACCTACTTTGGAAACAGGTTCTGCAGGACTGCAGTGCCAAAGTTGGCATCTGATCTAGACTGTACATCCAAGCAGTAGTGCTTTGTGAAGGTGTGTACAGTCTTCCAAGTAACTGTATTGAAGATGTCGAGCAAGGGTATGTTTCTTGCTGCTGCCATTGAGGCTACAGTGCTGCTGGTGGAGTGGGCCTGGGGCCTTGAGGTGGCTGTCTGCCAGCCTTACTGTAACAGAACTGGATACAAGAGACTATCCAACAAAGACAGTTCTCTTAGAAGCTGGCTGGCCTTTGCCCACCTTATCATAGGTGAGGAAGAGTTGGGTGTGTGAGGACTTGAACTGCTTGGTGTGCTCCTGTGTCTGTACCCTTTTTACGTCCAGGCTGTGAAGCCTGTGCTCCCAGGAATGGATTTGTCTGTGAAAAAGACAGGAAGTGTTATAGATTGATTAAGGTGAAATTGAGATACTAACTTGGGAATAAATTTCCCATTGGTCCTAAAACTACTTTGTCCCTATGGGAGGTAATGTAGTTATGTTCAGTACAAAGAGCTTGCAGCTCTAAAATTCTTTTGGTTGAAGTGATTGCCACTAGGAAAACAGATTTCCAGGTGACATATTTTAAGTCTGCAGTATCCATGGGCTCTAATGGAGACTCCATCAACTGAGCTACACACAGGTTCAAATCCCAGTGACGGACAGGTTCACTAAGCGGGGCTGAAGGTTCAGTAGGCCTTTAAAAAGTTTTTAAAAATGGAATAAGAAATTATAGATTTTCTTCATCAACAAACATGTAGGCCAAAATGGCTGCCAAGTAAACCTTCAGAGATAAGGTGCAAAGGCCTGATGCTTGTAAGTGTACCAAATACACTAGTATGGAAGACAGACTAGCCTGCTGAGGGTCAATCTGCCTGTCTTTACACCAGAAAGAAAATCTCTTCCATTTGGTAGCATGAGTGTGTTTGGTACTTGGTTTCTTGGCCAGTCAAAGAATTCTCAGGACTTGCTCTGAATACTGAGAGTCAGGAGATTCTAACTGTTCAGGTACCAAACTTTAAGGTAAGCGACTCTATGCTGGGGTATGCTAACCCTGTCTGAAGCAGGGTCAGGAGAGTGTGAGTGGGAGGCAGGTGAATGGGCCATTTGACTGAGAGGGTGAGAAGCAGGGTGTGCCATGGCTGCCTCGCCCAGTCTGGAGCCACCAGAATCATGGTTGCTGGCTGGCTTCTGGCTTTAGCAGGGTCCCGAGAATCAGGTGAAATGGAGGAAAGCATACAGTAACCTCCTGTCCAATCCAGAGAGAGGAAGCAAAGTATCTGAGCCAATCAGCCACAGCTTTTGTTTTCTAAAATGTGAAGTTTTATTTTCTTTTTCAATGAACACAATGATCCCCAGGCTTATACACAAGTACACTAGATGCTAAAGAGTTTGCTAACAAGCTCCGGTGTAAGAAATACCCTGTAAGACATGGACAATGAAGGGCCATTGCCTCAAGTAGCAATTTGAAGGTATGAATGCCATCAGTCACACTAACGCTATATAAAACTATAATGAGGACATGAAAAATATAGATTGCTTTTGAATGTGATACAAACAGAAGTACTGAACACAGATCCATGCCCTGAAGAAGCCCAAGGTTGGGTGAAACATTGGGCACACCAGGAGATTATGGTGTTCACTGAAAAAAAGAAAATAAAACTTCAAAGTTTAGAAAAAGAAGAGGTGTGGTCGGTTGGCTCAAATACTTTGCTTTCTGATTGACATTGTCTGTATTACGGCCCCGAATAAGAAATGAAAATACTGTTTTAGAAAAGGGTACCACTCTACACTCATCTGCTTCTCAGTCTTGAGACAAGGCATCCACTAGCACTGAGCCCAGAGTCAGAGGCCTGCTACAGTACAGAAATCTGATAGTTGTGTTTGGAGGCAAAGAGATCTATCTCTGGAGTGCCCCACCTCCTCAAGACTGTGGCCAGTGTTTGTTTGTTTAGGGTCCACTTGTGGTGGCCCTGACTGATGCGGCTGAGGGAATCTGCCAGCACATTGTCTTTGTCTATCAAGTAAATGTTAGTCAGTTGCATGTCCAAGGAGCAGGCCAATGACCAGATCTTCATGGCCTTTGTGTAGAACTTTGTGGATCTTGTATCCTTGTTTGTTGATATAGAACATAGCAGTGGAGAGAAGACTCAAGGAAGCTGGGAAAGCTATTAGGGTGGCAAAGGCCCAGACTAAAGAAAACTGGCTCAAGAAGTGAAAAGGGGGACAAAACATTTTATAGATATATTCAAGAAAAAGAAAGAGCAAAGGAGGAATAACATGGCTGACAACAAAGGAAGGACACCTGGTGGAAAATGACAAAGATAAGGCAGAAGTTCTTAACAAATTCTTCTGCTCGGTCTTCACAGAGAAGACACTGATAATAGTCCAGTACCACCAGGACACTTCTCCATATCAAGGAGCTGACATGTCCCCCTTACACAAAGAAAGGGTCCTTGAGGAGTTGTCTAAAATAAGGGTGGACAAGGCAATGGGCCTGACAGAATACACCCAAGAGTTCTAAAAGAACTTGGGGATGACCTGTCACCACTTGCTGAACTGTTTAACAGTTCACTGGAACATGGGATAGTACCACAGGACTGGAAAGGGCCATGGTTGTGCCATTGCACAAGAGTGGTAGCAGGGAGGTAGCAGGAAATTACCTCCCAGTAAGTCTGACCTCAGTGGTGGGTAAAATAATGGAGACATTGCTTAAGGAAAGGGTAATGACTACCTGAAATCAAGTGGGAAACTTGACCCAAAGCAGCATGGCTTCACATCAGGATGCTCATGCCAAACAAATGTGAAATAATTCTTTGACTGGGTTACAGAGAAGTAGACCAGGGGTGGCAGTGGATGTGGTGTAGCTGGACTTTAGTAATGCCTTTGATACAGTCCCACACAGAAGGCTAGCCAACAAACTGGAGCAAGCTATCAGCCACAAAAGTAGTCAAATGGATCACAAGCTGGCTACAAGGCAGGACACAGAGGGTTATGGTAAATTACACCTTGCCCCAAAGGGAAGGTGTCAAGTAGTGTGCTGCAGGGGCCAGTACTAGGTCCCATCCTTTTCAACATATTCGTCAGTGACATCACTGAAGAACTGGGAGGAAAGTCTGCCTCTTTGCAGATGATACACTGCTCCGCAACAGGGTGGACACACAGGAAGAGATCTCAGAAATGGAGGCAGATCTCAGGATGCTAGCGGAATGGTCAAGAAACTGGTAGTTGAGATTCAACGGCAAAAACTAAAGTCATGCACTTGAGTAGAAGGAACCCATGTGTGAAGTATGTCCTGGAGGGCAGCTACTAGAAGAAATAAAGCTGGAACGAGATCTTGGTGTCATGATCTCAAATGATTTAAAGGTAGGAAAGCAATGCAAAAAGTGGCACTAAAGGCAAGCAGCATCCCCAGATGCATTGGTAGAGTATTACCAGTAGGAAGCATGATGTATGCATGATGGGAGGCAGTATAGCTGCAGTGGTTTAAGGCTCTGAGCTGCAAATCTGGTGACATCCAGCAGACCAGACCTGGGTTTGAATCCCACAGCTTTAACTTCATACTGTGTGACCCTGAGCAAGTCCTTAACCATCCTGTGCTACCAGGTGGCTCCTGTAAAAAGCTTTCAGCTTAGTGTGCTATTCCTGGTTAAACAATTAAAAAAAATAAATAAATAAAATGATGTAATCCTCCTGCTTGTACAGGTCTCCAGTGAGATCTTACTTGGAGTACTGTCAGCAGTTCTGGAGACCTCACCTTAAAAGAACACAGACCATCTAGAAAACATGCAGAGACATGCCATCAAAATGGTGCAGGATCTGCAGCACAAAATGTATGAAGCTAGGCTCCAGCCAGCTAAATTTATTCTCTCGAGCAGAGGAGGAACAGAGGAGACATGATTGAAATATTTAAATTTGTTAAAAGGATCAACACAAGTACAAACCAGGAACCTCTTCTGGGAAAACAGGGCTGCTGCATTACTAGGGCACAACATGCCCCTAATTGGAAGTAAATTTAAAACAATATTAGAAATAGGTTTTCACAGAGAGAGTGGTGGATCCTTGGAACAGCCTACCACTGGAGGTAGTGGCAGCCAAGACGGTCTGTGAATTCAAACAGGCATGGGATAGACAGTATAGTCACCTTAGCAAGACAAATTGATAGTCAGGGTAGAAAACCCAGGCAGACTACATGGACCACACAGTCTCGTTCTGCCAGCAAATTCTTATGTTATGGTGTTGTCTATCCTGAATTGGACAGATTGACCCTTGAGCTGGGGAGGAAAGACTTTGATAGCCAGGTACAAGGCTCTGAATTTGAGAAATTTATGTAACACCTGGACTCTTTGAGGGTCCACACGCTATGGACTGGTCTGCCAGGTGTGCAGCCCACCTAGGAGGAAGCACCTGTAGTGAGCACTCTGGAGGTTCCCATTGCTGGAAAGAAATTCCTTCCTGAGGTTGTCCCTGTCCTTCCACAAGTCCAGGGCTTGTATGAGTGTCCTTGACTGGAATCAATTTTGATAGGGTCCCTCATTTGAGACCAGTGGTCTCTGAAATAGTACTGGATATCCCTCATCTGGAACCTGGCCCCTGGCACTACAGCTGTAGTAGATGTCATGTGGCCTAGAACTCTGAGGGAGTGCCTGGCTGGCCTTGGTTGATTCAGGACAAATGAGTGTGCCAGGGTCTGGAGGTTTCCACCCTATCCAGAAGGAGCAGGGCTTTGTCTTCCTGTGTGTCCAGCTCTGCTCCAATAAACTACAGGTGTCAAATTAGCTCAAATTTGGACTTCTCTGTGTTGATTAGGAACCCCAGGAACTCCAGGGTGTGCTGTGTGATGCTGAGAGCCTCTAACCTATCAGGAAGACTTGTCCATTATCAGTCAGTCATCCATTTAGGGAAGATAGAGACCTCCTGTCTTCTGAGATGGGCTGCCACCACTGCCAGACACTTTGTGAAAACTCAGGGAGCTGAAGACGAGGGCAGAGCTGCAAACTAGTAGTGGCCAGAGTGCAGCCTGGATCTGAGATACTTTCTGTGACAGGGCCTGATTGGAATGTGAAAATGGGCATCTCTTAGGTCTAGGTAGGCTAGCCAATCTCCTTGTTATAAAGAGGGGATCACCACAAACAGGGTGACCATTCTGAATTCAGGATTGAACAGGTGTTTGTTTAGAAACCTGAGTTCCAGACTGGGTCACAAGTCACTGTTTTCTTTTGGGTGAGAAAGTATCTGGAATGGAGGCCTTTCCCATTGGGAGAAGGACTCTTTCCACAGGACACAGAAGGTAATAGTGAATGGAACACATTCCAAAGAAAGGAGATTACTAGTGGAGTACCTCAGGGCTCAGTACTGGGTCCAGTCCTCTTTAACATCTTTATAGGTGTCATTGCAGAGGGTCTGGAAGGAAAGGTATGCCTCTTTGCAGATGACACAAAGATCTGTAACAGAGTTGATACACGGGGAGTTGAAAGGATGAGAAGGGACTTGGCAAGGTTGGATGAATGGTCAGACATGACAACTTAGATTCAATGCAAAGAAGTGCAAAATAATGCACCTGGGAAATAAAAATCCAGGAGAAAGTACACAATAGCAGGAGGTACTAACAACAACAGTAATGGAAAGGGACCTGGGGTAGTCGTATCAGATGACCTAAATGTGGGTAAGCAATATGAGAAGTTGGTAAGAGAGCCAGGGGATACTGGGATGCATTGGGAGGAGCATCAAAGTAGAAAAGGAAGTGGTTATCCTCTGTACACACAGCTGGTGAGACCCCATCTGGAGTACTGCGTGCAGTCTTGGAGACCTCATCTACAAGGACATAGACAGGATGGAAGCAGTACAGAGGAGGGCAACTAAATGGTGCAGGGTCTACATCAGAAACCATATGAAGAGAGACTGAGAGAGCTTAATATGTATATCCTTGATGAGAGGGACAGGGGGACATGATAGAAACTTTTAAGTATCTCAAGGAATCAACAAAGTCTAGGAGGGTAGCATCTTTCAGAAAAGAGATGTGTGAGAACAAGAGGGCACAATTGAAAGTTAGAGGGAGGGCTCAGGGATAATGTGAAGAATTTTTTCATAAAAGTGGTGGACACATGGAACCGCTTTTCTGGAGAGGTCGTGGGGTCTAAAACAGTGAGGGAATTCAAACATGCATGGGACAGACATAAGGCAATTATAGTGGGAGGTTGCAGGAAGTAGGCTGTTGGTTAACCAGAATCTGTTGTTTATCCAATAGGTAGGGAAATGGGCAGACTGGGTGGGCCAAGTGGGCCTTATCTGCAATCAAAGTCTATTTTTTATGTTTCCCACATTTGCCTCCAGGTGAGACTTTACCTCTAACTCTAGCAAGTTTCTCTGTGGGGGTTAGGGTTTTACACTCTTGTGGCCCTGCTAAGTGGGAAAGGTTTTGAACTGCAGGGTAAGTCCTCAACCCACCACCTCCAGCACCCATTTGCCTGTGGTGATGTGGTGCCATTAGTGGAGATAGTGGATCAGCCTTCCTTCTTCTGGCAGAGGGAGATGAACTGGGCCTTCAAGTCAGGAGTTTTGTTTTGGTTGAGTTTTTGTTGAAGGTGTAGGATCAGCATGTTTCTAAGCCCTTGTACCTCTTCCCTTAAAGAATCTTCTTATCTGAGTAATCCAAGGGCATGGGCATTGGCATAGGGTAGAAGGCCCTGGGATAGTAACCCCTACCTTTCCCCTCTTTGGGGTCTGAAGGAGGTACAGCGGAGGATTTCTCTTTAGCTGCACTGCTCTGATAGATGGTTTTGTATTCCTCCGCCTTTTCATATATGTCTCTGGTTTGTCTCCAAAAAGATAACTGTTCTCATAATGGAAATCTATAACTTCAGTTTGGATGTCTTTGGAAAGATTGGAAGTCATCAACCAGGAAAATCATCTGAGAGAGATGGCTTGAACTACAGCCCTAGATGCCATGTCTTTGGCATCTATAGCCATATGGGACTGATATTCTGTGGCTTCTATGGCAGTTTTAACAGTTTCTGTCAGTCCCAGAGCAACTTTATCTGGGGCTTGCTGGCTGATAGCCAGGACAGTGGTCTAGAGCCTTGTGGTACTGAGATGTGTCGCCATGTAGGTACTGAAGTGAAGCAGCAGTGAGGCTGTGGTGTAAGATTTCTTACCCATAGTATCGAGTTCTTTGGATTCTTTTCTGAGAGGCTTGGAAGAAGAGGCACCTTTGCTTTGTCACAAGTCGCAGCTTGCACTACTCCTTCATGGTATGGATCTATGTAAAGGTATTCAGCATTAGATTTATCTACAGTAGCTGGTGCTCTTTCTCTATTTTCCTATCCACCCCTGATACGGAGGTAGGATTCTGGCGAAGTTTGAAAGTAGCCCTGTGAAGGGACTTGTGAACTGGAAGGAGCAGGTTTTTTAGGAGAGGGAGACCCATCATATCCAAAATGTCTGCATCCTCATCTTTCTCAGTGGACTCTTGAATAGAAAGTTCACAGTGTCCACCATGTGCTGGATAAAGGAAAATGAGAGGAAAAGTTCTCCTGGCCATGGAAAAGAGCGAGAAATTCTTTGTCAGGCATTTCATCAGGTTGTAAAGATTCACTCTACTCTTCGTCATCACCCTCTCAAAGAAAATGTCCTGGCTGAGACCAGGGTCAGAGGAATAGATATAGCAGGACCAGCTGGTGCACCAGAAAAGAGCCCACAGCCTGAAATGTTTGATATAGTTGCCAAACCTTTGCCATTTCCTCTGCAGGTGTATATCTTGTTGTGACACTGGCATCTCCTTTGCTTTTTGGGGGTGATAGCCCTGAATCAGTAATCTGTTGTGAATATCTTTTTGTTTGGCTTGGTTGTTATTTTTATCAAACTAATTTTCTGTGGGGTCCTTGGAGGACCAGTCTTCAGACATTTGATGAGAGGAGGACCCTTTTCTGAATTTTTAAAGAGGGTGAGGCAGACTGCAAAGTCATAATTTCCAGGCTGATTTCTTACTGTTTTGAGCAATTTAAAATATAAGCTCACAGACAGAGAAAGGACTGGCTTGGCTAAATACTTAAATGAGGATTGTGGCAGTCTGCCTTGACCACTATTTAAAAGCTTTAACAATTTGGAAGAACAAAGGACCAATCTTGTTGGGTCTATCTGACCTGCCAGTTAGTCAGAAGACCTAGAAAGGATTGTTCCCAAAGAAAAAGTTCAGAAGGCTCCAAGCACTGTGGAACTGTGAAAAACATCTTACCAGAGGAAAACTAAGAAATGTAGTTTAAAACATGGACACCTGCTTAAAAATAGGTATCCATGAAAAAATAGTGTTAAAATATAAAATCTGCAGAAATTTTATCTCAGACACGTTATTTTTGGTTAGAAAAACACGTTAACGTGGACAAAGAAGAGACTCCATGTTCCTGGGAACTAAGGGACCATGGAAAACACACCAAAGGCACTAAAACTTACTAAAACACTCTAAGAGCAGCCCAGAATAAAAGTAACAGCTAATAAAATGAAAATAATCGACTTCAACAGAAGGTTTGAAGAGAGAGAGAGTTCCAGGGCAGGCCTGTCCAGTCAGTGGAGAAATTAATCTGACTGGAAGTACAGCAGCACCTATAGGCAGCACTTTCTTACTTCAACCTGACTGGCTAATTCCGGCATCATTAGCATAGTTCCACATCTGGGGCAGATGAACCCAGCTGGCATAACTGCCCTAATCAAGCATACTGAGATATTCCTGGGGTAAGAAGCAGCCTTTATTGACTGCAACTACTTCTGCACTGTATTTACAAGGGAAGACAGAAGTCCTTCACCAGTGGCAGCTGTAGAAGGATCCCTGAGATGAGGCATCAAGCATTTATCAGCAAGGAGGTCTGGAAATGATTAATAACCATAAAGATAAATAAGACCCTAGGGCCAGATGGGATGTATTAGAGGGTGATCCAGGATCTGGCAGTGGAACTCACTGCACCTCTGGTAGGGCTATTCAATAGCTCAGTTTGGACAGTGATAGTTTCAAAAGACTGGAGAGTAGTGGACATTGTCCTGCTCCATAAGGGGGCAAAAGGCAGCAACTGGGTAATGACAAATCTGTCAGTCTTACCTCTACCGTGTGTAAACTGATGGAGACACTAGTCAAAGAGGACCTCATGGACTACCTGGAGAGCAATGGATTCCAGGATAGTAAACAGCACAGGTTTGTGGCAGAGAGGTCTTGCCCCTCCATGAGTTTACTCTACTTCGACTTTATGCAAGGCTTTGACTCGATGACTTAGAGAAAGTTGTTGAAAAAGCTAGAGGATCTTGGTGCAGCAAAGGGCTTAGGTAACAAATGTGTCTTAAGGGAAACAGCAGAGTGTTGTGGTTTAGAGTCAAATCAGAAGAGGCGGTCACCAGTGGGCGACACAAGGATCAGTCCTGGGTCCAGTCCTTTCAAATATGTTTATCAGTGACATAGGACAAGAAATCCTGGGCAAGATGTACTGTATAATGGCAAAAGGACAGAGTTCAGGTGACACAAGGAGATGCAGAGGAAGAGGATACAGAGAGGTACCAGCACAAACAGAGGGAGGTAGGGAAGACAATGAAGGGTGCCAAGGCACAAACTGAAGAAAAGAATAACCAGGAGTAACAAAGGGTGCAAGGCCCTTTTAGGTATACTGTATAAGTGAAAAAGAAAGACAAGGGAGGAATTGTGAGGCTAATGGGTGCAGAGGAGGCTGTGTACAGGATGATCAGTAAAAGCAGATATCCTGAATAACTACTTCTTTTCTGTCTTCACTGTGGAAGTGGAAGAGAATGGATCACATATAGGCTACAGAACCACTGGAAGGAGGAAAAATACTTATCATAGTAATCTTGTTTCTTCCAGGGGATCACTCAGTATGCTTAACTAATGCAGTCAGCTTCCTGTGTTGAACTGCCTCAGAGAAGAATGGAATGTATGTAAATGATGGAACTCTCAATGGTTCATGCCAGTTTCAAACTGCTTCCCCTAGTAACTGCTGCATTCTGAAATATGTTAGTAGCTCAGCAGGTTGCACACTCACCTCTGAGGCTGGAAGATCAGAAAGCTGTGAGTTCTATCCCACACCTGGCACTTGGGTTAAATTCAATGCTGATACTGTAGTGCAGCACGAGGGGTGCTGCACCTGAGGTACCGGCTTCGAGGAGACTTTAAGCCAAGGTCCTTTGCCTGTTCTGGTGGTTGTTCAGGTGGACGTTAAAGATCTCATGGCACTACTCGAAAAGAGTAGGAGAGATTTTATTGAAACATGTACAAAGTAAATACAAGATCAATAAAGAAGAACATCAAAAAAGAATACATCCAGAAATAAAATAAAACAGAAAAAAAAATTGTGAAGCACAGGAACTAACTAGACTGAGAAATTATCCCAATTCCCTCATTTATATTTAATGAAATAAGTGAACCCCATCCACCAATTCAACACCTGTTGTGATGAATACAATGAGCAATCCATGTTATATACATTCCCAAGTTCGTTTTGAAACTAAAATACTAAGACGGTCCTAGGACATCCTTTGATGCAATACTCATTGGCAATGGGCTTGCCACACATAAAACCTAACACAGCAAAAGAAAACCATAACGATCAGGATGATAAAGTACCAGTCCTGTCCCATATTTCCCCAAGACCAAAATGTCATAGGTTAGATATCGAAGCCAATCCATTTTCCATTTAAGGGCTAGGAAATCCCACAAGGCAGTGACATAGGAGCAGTGTAACAAACATGCTCCATGGTCTCAGTCAATGCCACACACTCCATATAAGGGCAATTTCTTTCTTCCATACTTTTATGTTTTGAATTCCTCCTAAATTCAAAATACCATAAACAGTGAGCCAAGATTCTCCACATTTTATGAGGATCCTACGAAGGTGAATTGTCTGAGTATAAGGTGATTATCAACTAATGGACAATTCTTAAAACTAGGTTCAAAGGATATACCCTGGTCATAATTTCTTGATATAATTTCTTCGTAGTATTCAGTTTGATAGCATCTTTCGTAACTCCCCATTTGTACAACTTCTAAGCAGCCAGCTTAAAATAAAGTAGAATAGGAATATGGGGATTCAATTTAGGTGCCATATGAAGTCATGCTATAAGATATTTAACTAAGGATTTCAAATCCAGGTGTTGTGGACAGACTCAGAAATAGAAAGAACACTATTAACAGAGTGTTTAAAAATAGCACATGTAGGAAGACCACAGGTTCTACCATACCTAGGCCTCCATCTTTAATCTCTAAATAAGTGTAGCACCATTTAATTGAATTTAATTTATTACCCCACTACATCTGAAAACATAAACTGTACAGTCTAGTCTCTAAATGAGCAGGTAAGGGTAGAGTGCAGCCACATATTGTAACAATGGAAAAATAATTTTTTCATAATCGCAATCAGTTTGAATTTGAAAACCTCCACTGCTTCCATCTGTGTACTTTTACTCAGCTTTATGTAAAGCCAGCTTCCAGTTGTCATCTGGTAGGTTGTGAGATCAAAAATGATCCCTAAAATTTCCAAGGGAATGAGAGATAGCCACTCCTTCACAAAAGTGGGAAAAGCAATCCCGACCATATAAAAGCCCTAACTTTTGGCAATATTAAGTTTGGCATTGGATATGGACTTATAATTTAAAATTGCCTATAAAAAATGAAATCTGCTATGAATGTGAAGAAATGCTAAATGTCATCCACACAAGTCTGGACACATAAAACTTGCGGATTCCAAGCCCCAGCAAACCTTCCCATTTCGGTGGCATAGCAATGGAACAAAGCAGTGGATCTAATGAAAAAATATACAAAGGCTCAAAAGCACCCTGTTGAACCCCCATATGAATATCAAAGCTCTTTCCAATAAAGCCTTTCAACATGGGGCGAAAAAAAAAAAAGGAATACAATAATTGAAGCTGTTTGATACAAATCGAGGGTATCTTGTAAGCCTTCAAAACTAAAAAGAGTATGGATGATAGACCCTATCAAATGCTTTTCCAGGTCAGCAGCAACCATGCAGCCCAAGAGACCTGAAATATTTTAATGGTCTATTACATCTCTAAGGGTCATTAATGCATGCTGAATTTTTCTGTCCGAAGCCCAAATATTGATATGGGAGATTACTAAAGAAGCATAAGCTCGTAATCAGGCATTTAAAATGTGTGCTAGGATTTTATAATCAGTGTTTAAGAGAACGATTGGTGTCCAATTACTAAGCTGAGATCTATCCCTTTTAAAAAGGTAGACCAATAATCCCTCAGAAAAGGAGGGTGTGTGATGTCAGTAGTCAACCAATGTGTATTATGCAGTCAGCAATCTTTCTGCAATTTGTTGACAAAAGGTTTTATAAAACAAGTGTGGAATACCATCAAACCAGGCGCAGTGTTATTTTTAAGAGCCATAATGGCCTGTATTATTTCAGGTTTAGTAATGGGGTTTGTAATTTGAGTAGTTCAGATGGAAAATCAGGGACCAAAACTGACCGTAAAAATCCATAATGTCCTGTTCTTGAATAGATGCCTGTGGCCTAAGTGTCTCATAATGATGCTGAATTACTGCTTCCAACCCCTCAGGTGAACTCACCCTTGACCACCCGAAAATCAAAAATCCACAGTCATGTTTTCTTTAATAGTTTTACAGGCCTCAAAGGGTCCCCTATGGGAGTGGTGGTAGTACTATTATACAAGAGTGTCAAATTATCTGCGCTCTATCCTACTGAAACACATTCATAGCATCCTTAATAGTAGCAATCTGAGAGGAATAGTCAAATGTGGTAAGATCAGCAAGGGGTACAATTTGTGCAGCTGCTGTCTAAAGATGAGTACTTCAAAATTATTGTTTCCAAGTGTTTTGCCATCGTCATGAACTAAGTCTTAATATCATGTTTAGCGTCAATCCACCATTCTCCCTTATCTGGGTATAAAATTTCACTGATAATCTGGCACAAGCAAGGCTCCCATATTTTGAAGGACCATAGGATTTTTAAAACTGAGGTGTTAAGTTTCCACCACCACTCAAAGTGGACTTCCCCACTACTTAAACCAAGGACAGGGACAGCAATAGATGGTATGACAATTTAACTGTGGTGATAGACAATGACCCTCAAGACACATTTGGGAAATAAAAACATAATCGATGGTAGTGGTATAACTATTCTGCATATAAGTAAATTTAGGCTTTTGTGTGAAATAAGTGACAGTTAGTTAGGTTAGTAGTGGTAACCAGCTGAACTAATGCATTGGAATTACAATATATATTCTTGCCCACATCCTGTTTCCGTTTTTATCTGTTACGAGACTACAATTAAAATCCCACATAAGAACACCTTATAATTAGTGACCAAAAAACACTGGATAGATTTCATATGGCTACCTTTTTCCGCTTATACTTATGAATTATAAACAGAAATAAATCTACATTCCATATTTTTCCAGAGGCCATCTAAAATCAACACCTATCTGGAATTAAGTCTATTAACTTATGTAATGTAAAATTATAAGAATGAAAAGTATCCCACCCCATCAGCAGAGTCTAGGCCAAAGGACCAATAAGAGGACCCCAACCCATTCCCTTTCAAACATCCTAACATGGTCTTCAGTATACATCCAGGTTTCCTGAAGTAGGCAAACATCTAAAGAAATATCATGCAAATACTGGAAGACAGTTCAGTCTCTTGGCAGGATTTAATAGACCATGCACATTAATAGAACCTATAGTGCACTGAGCCATTAAGCAAAAAGATGTTTAAGACAAAAGATTTAACTATTTTTCTTTTTTCTTCTTTTCCCTTATATTCTCCTTCAACCAGAGCATGTGAGCCCTACTCTGTAACAGATTTTTGAGAGTCTGAATCGCCTACTTCCATTTTGAATCACCCCAAGAGGTAAACAGAGCTGAGTAGGAGTTCTTGGTTTCTACCAGGGTGGGAGGATCAGAAGAAGCAGATTTAACAAACCTGGAGGATCTCCGGAGGTAAAGGATCCTGCACAGGCAAGCCAGGACCCTTGGCAATCATACTAGAGGGTCATTATAACAAACTGGGGTCAACATCTCAGAAGCAATGGACTAATTCAAGGTGTCATGTGGCAAACCAGATTGTACTGAAGATTCATCAAAAATAATTATGGGGTCATCCACCTCGGCCTCCAGGGATAGGAATGGGGGTTCTGGGGAAGGATACCAAGGGGAGGAGGGTCCTGAGGGGTTGTGGAGCAACTGAATCAGCATTAACAGTGTCATGTGCCTGCTGGATGAACAATTCAGGACTAATGCAAGATGCTTTGTTCCATGCAGCTCAGAGATATTCCCCAAAGATATGGTCATATTCTTCACACAGATCACAGTGGGTGTGATTTGTACATTGACATAGTAATGTGGCCAACCTCTCCACAGTTATTACATCGAGTTGTCACAAGTACTGGAGAGATGCGTTCAAGAGCCACACTTATAGTAGGCCCATGGCTGACCTGCATAAAAGCACACCCGTGATCTCTACCTAGCAAAGGGAATTGGGAATGTGTTCGATGCCAGTGTCGTTTTGTCATAGTCTAACTTCATAGTTCCAACCTCCAGTCCAGAAAAGTTCACTATCGAGTATAGTTTCAGGATCACTCAGCATCTCACACTTTTGTGAAATCCAGTGAATAATATCTTCAACATGGACTCTCTCACTATGAAACATGACAGTGACATAATTCACGAGAGGTTTAGTCAGAGGTATTGCAACAAAGGAGTCCATGTTGGAAGAATTTGACCTGCCCATATCTTTCCCAAAACAAATCCAAAGCATAAGCTGTCAGCTAACATCAAGTTGTCCTCTACGGAGTTGTTTATAAAGGCATAAGCGTCCCTCGGATCAATGTAAAGGTCTTTTAAAAGTACTTTCCCCACATGACACTTATCAGGCCTGTCCTGTAACACCCCCCTCATAGCGAATACAAACAGCATTCTCCATGGTACTGCTTCCTGTTTAGTTTTAGAAAAAGTTTTGATAATAAAGGTTTAGAATCAGAAGGCTTGTTAATGTCCTGTAGCTGAGAAGGTTTATTATCAAGAATCTTAGAAGGCACCAAAGGCGGAAAGATTATAAAGAATCAATAGTATCAGTCTCTATAGATGGGCCTGTGATGGGAACCACAGGAGAAGGCACAACAGATGCTGTTTTAACAGGATGCAGTGAACTACCCTGGGCAAGATGTTCAGTCTCTTTAGGTTTCCATTCTGGAGAAGCTTGAGTAATTGGAAAGTCCCATGAGGGGTCAGGAACCAAGATTTCTGCAGGAGACTGCTTCCACCATGTGCCTGATAGGGCCTTCTGAGGTGACCATGGATCATTAGGCAGAGAAATCATCGATGGTCAGCAGATGGCACTGCAACCATTGTTGTAGCTGGAGAGACTGCAATGTTCCTATGAGCCAGGTGTGCAGCACCCATTCTCTTGCACCTCAAGTTTTTCCCTTGTTTTAAACCAGCTCCATGAAGAGTAAAGTCAGTAAGGCCTGTCTGATTATTGCTCTGGGTTTGATAAACCACCCCGGCTCAGTACCCAACCTGAGGCTGTTTAAAAATAAATCCTGCAATTTTCAACGGGTAACAGTCATAGAAAGCCATGACAGGGGCTGTAGTATGTAACGAGTCAAAGCGTGAGCTCCGTTCGCCTGAAACAGCAGTAGCTACTCCAAATTGTGTGGGGAAAGAGTCAAAATCTTCAGGCTTTCAGCACATACCATGAATGGTGTTGGAACTGCCAACCTGTTTTAATGCAGTAAGAGGAGAAACCTTATTAGACTCACTCAGCCCCAGAGGTATTGTCAGGAGGTTCAATGCCATCAGGTTGTTTGACAGGCCGAGAATCGAGGATGACAGGGCGCTTTCAAGTTTTAACAAAGCGAGTTGTGCAACTAGATGATCATGCTTAAGTTTATGGCGTTCCTCCTCAAAATGGACTAAAGCCAGAATTTCCTGCTGTTTCACATCCAGATTGCAGGCTAAATCCTTCTCCTTTTCAGTAATTATACTGGAACTCAAATCCTCTGTTGAAACATAAACATCAGCGATGTCCTCATCAAAGTATTAGTGGTAGGTACAAAATCAGCTTTCTCAGCCTCTGGCAAACTCAGAACTGGAGAGAGGCCAGCTCTCCCATCTTCAAGATGTCTGCACCTTCTGGTGCTCTAGCCAAAGTGGCAATTCTGCAGATGGATGGTAGGTCTCCCTACTGACAGAGTAGAGAGATTTTTTGGGAAAAGGGGTTAGTAATCCATAAACATATCAGATTAGTACAGTCTTAACTCACTCATGTCTGGCTCACAAACTACCATTGCCTCAGCAGCATTTCAGTTGTGATTGAGCATGACACTTATCTGACCCTCTTTTCCTAAATCTTATACCATAACAGTGTCTCACAACCTTTCTACAGCTCTTGCATCTGTTGTCTTGAGAACTTACCCAATCATTTTCATGTACTTGTATTATAGCGGCATGTACCAAATTCAATAAGATGTCATGCGGTACAAAATGCTGTTATAGAACCCATTTACATCTAGCCTGCCACATATAGTATTTCATGAATGCAGACAAAACTTGTAAAGTGTCCTTAGAGAACCGTTACCAACCAGGTGACCAAACCACATAAATCAGATCCATATAAGTAATTGTACGAAACTGCTGAATTTTCCAGCAATCAGCAAGAAGATCCCCAAACTGTCTAGCATATTGACATTCCAAAAACAAATGTTCTTGAGTTTCAAAAATCTGTCTACAACCCTGCCATAAGCAATATCTCTCCTGCAAAGCCTTATGCTTATTGTTACTCTTGACATTTAACTTTCCATGTATAGTCAACCATAGCACATCCCATTCAAATACTGGCAATAATTGTTGAAACATTTCCAGACCATGGGAACAGTATAAAGAGCAAGTTTATCTGCTCTGTACATTGTGCAGTGAGCAGTGCATCATATAGGTCTGACTCCTTTTGTACCTTCTCTGAAACATAGTCAACCTTCAAAAATTACTTGGTGAAATAGGTCCTTAATTTCCCGGTACCACCTGCACTTTACTGAGTAACCTACTTTTCCTCTGTTCCCAAGCCTTAACACATGGTCCAATACATTCTAATAATACCTGATACCATTTTCTAAGTTCTCATCATCTGGTTCTATAACATTACAAAGGAAATACACTAAAGTAGAAGGCCACCGGATGTATCATTCCTATGCCTCCCTCCTGGATGTCACAATATGTGACATTTCTCTGAGTTGGATTCAGCCTGCTCCCCACAAGGCCAAAAAACAGACTGAATGATTTGGTGTATACCATCTTCAGAGGGGATAGACATAGCTGACATACAACAATATGGACATAATCATAGATTTTAACAAAAATATTCCTTTCTGTTTAGACAAAGACCCATGTACCCATCTCTCTAATGCACCTTCTGCTTTTTTTACCTTCGCCTCTCAGTTCAACTGTGCCATATTATCTGTCCCAAATTAAATCCCTAATATTGTAATGTGTTCCCTGGTTAAGGTTATTCCAGCATACATCTCCCTCATCAGGGTATCCCTTCCCAACAGATATCTGACACTCTTCTCTTTATTAATACTAAAGTCAGAGGCCACCAAAAGTCATGAATCTGTTTCTGGATCACATCCTCTTTCATAGGTTCTCGAACTATAATGACCACATCATCTGCATAGGTCAGTACTTTCAAAGGGAAGAGATTCGAAAAGACTCACCCTGCACCTCAGCATCATTTCGTATACATTGTAATAAAGGGTCAATCCAAAACATACAGCAATGGGCTCATTGGACACCCTGCTTCACCCCTCTACATACTGTGACCCTATCACCTCTCCACCCTTTCACCCTCAGGGTCACTGATGCTTCCCTATATAAACATTTAATCCAAGAGATATACCTCCATGGAATACCATAGTGTCCCAAACCGAAAATAAATATTCTTGAGAAAGATAATCAAAAGCTTTCCTTTGGTCTAAACTTAATACAAAACCAGTGTCTGCACCCAAGTGGTCTCTATAAAATAGTTCTCTGTAAAATTAAGTTCCCTGAATACCTCTGTGAGGAATAGCACACCCTTGCTGATTACTAATTAAACTATCTGCATAACTAGCAAGGCAATTAGAAAGTATCCTGCTGAGGAACTTAAAATATCTGAATTCAGTAAACAAATAGGCTTCCAGTTCTGTAACTGTCTCCTGTCCCTTTTTATACAAAAGAATTCACTCCGCTACCACCAGTGAACCACCAATATCCTGTGATTGCAACAGCTCGTTAAATAATTTCACCAACTCTAAACTAAAGAATCACAAAAAATGTGTAAAATTCTGCAGGAAGTCCATCCGGACCAGGTGATGAGTTATTTTTGCAGCTTTATCACTGCCTTTACTTCGTCTTTTATTATTAAAGCAACCATTTGTAACTCCTGTTCTTCTAACAACTTTTTCTATTCTAAGCCCAATATATTTCAACCATATGGGAGTCACAGGCACAAAACCAAAATTACTCTCTGCATATCGACTGACAATACGCAATATGGCACTCCTATTCATATGCACTTTCTCAGTATCATCCTTCAGCTCTTCTATAATTTTCAATTTGGAAACACCTTGGCTGTCTTTAAAAGGATCAGATGTTTGCTTCCTACTTACAGTACCAAATCTCAATTTCTGTTGCAATGACTTGGTCCTATCTTACGAATGTATATATCTCTTTCCAAACCTGTTCAATTTATGCCTGTAGTATCAGTCAGAGAAATCAACCTGTGTAGCTTCTTCCTAGATTGTAAATATTTAAAGTATACATTTCTACTCCGTCACCCTGCAAAGCTCCGAAAGAACAATTTCACATCAGTCTTAGTGTCTTTCCACCACTCGCTCAAAGAATCATACAGGTGTTGTACAGAAAGTCTAGCTTCCCACAAACATCTAAATTCCTTCACCACTCCTTCTTTCTCCAACAAGGAAACATTTAACTTCCAAGGAGGTTTGCCATGTGAACATTCAGCATTCCAGTGACAATCTATACTCTCTGCAGAATGATCAGTGAATGCCAAGTCCCTGACAATTGATTTTTTGACTTCTACTGATTTAGAAACTCAAATTTAGTCTAGTCTTGTTTTCTGCATGCCTTTCCTAAATGTGAACCCCCAGTAGCATGTAAAGATCTAAATGCATCCTTTAATTGTGCAGTAGCAACAATGTTGTTTCCAGGCATTAGTATCACAGAACAGCTCACTAGTTTTCAAACCCCTATCCTCTGTCTGTACGCTACAATTAAATCTCCTCCCCAAATGAGCGTCTGCACAGTACACAGAAAGGGTTGCACCTTTTAAACAAATCCACCCTTAGTGCTTTCCCTGAGGAGCATAGGTATAAATTAGTCAGATCCACTGTCCTTTAAGAAACATCTAATATCAAAACCCTCCTGGTTCTAAATCGACAAGCTTGGAAACTTTAAATCAGAATTTGAGAACAAAATCCCCAACCCATCACACCTGTCCAGACCATGAGATCAAAATGTGACCCCTTGTGTCCATTTAGCATTACATTAGGCTATGTTCTGAAAATATTTAATCCATGTGTCCTGTAAAAAATATATCAGCTTTTAATTGTCAATTCATGAACAGCCACATCCCTCTGTATGCCATTTTGATACTGTGCACATTAATAGTGCATATGAAAGTCATGCATGTGAGTTGGAAAAAAAATTAGAAAGAAGCCTTTCTCTTAACGCTTAGATCTAGTTGTTCACTGTTTCTTTCCAGAGCTGCCCTCATCTGTCTCTGAGGATGTCCCTTAGAGAGAGCAGAATCTTCTGCCTCTGAGATTTCCATATGTTTGTCAAAGAACAGAGGCAAATTTATTAGTCTGCACCTGGTCTTTCTTCCTTGACTACAATTTTCCTTTCTTTCCATTTGGTCCTTTAACAACTCCTACTTTTTCTCTTGTTCTTTTTTTAATTACCACCTTTGAGAAAGATTTATCTGAGCTAGGGAGGAGGGAGGGAGAGGCACAGCTGACTGACCAGAACATGCCCTACTTCTTCCATGTCAGGAAGTGTGTCTCCCAAATCAATAATCCCTATTCCCTCTACCACTTGTACCAGTAGAGAAGAAGCATCTGGAGCCTCCACTGCCTCATGATCCACTATGACTTCATCCTGAATGTCTGCCACTCCTGGCAAATCCTGACAATCTGCACCTTTTCCTGCTTAACTCCTGCAGAAACCACTTCATCAGACTTCTGGACTCCAGTCGTCTGTAGTGCTAAAACCACTGGAATAATTTTCTCCTTCAAGCTCCTTTCCTGCTCCTGAAAAGTTCCTGCATCCTTTTTCTGAGGGCTGGGCACACCGTTTTCTGAGCCTCTGTTATCAAGGCCTCATGGAAATGCCCATCTCCAGAAATGTGAGAGCCCATGAACATTTAACATACAAATGACCCCTTTCTTCCATAAATTATATCTGAACACATTTTACAATGTGCAGAAAAGTGAATAAGTTTTAAACAATGCATGCATTTAGGAGTATCACACACATTACTTAGTTGTAACCTGGAACCACATTTATGGTAGAACTTAGGCTGTCCAGGATAAAATCAGAGCCCCTGTCCTTCCCCAGAAAAAACATCCAAGCAAGTGAGCAATACCATGGTTAGTGGTAAAAGTTTACATTTACTCTTCCAACCACCGTTCCAAAACTGTTCAGAGTCAATCACAGGCACTGGCTGCTCCATCACTTCACATCTTTTCTTTAACCAGTACAAAATATCAGCAACTCCACCCCTCATTTTAAACAAACCAGTTATACGTTCCTCCTGCCAAGCTTAGTGATAGGGATTGCCAGGAATGGGGCCCATAATGGGGAATCCTTCAGTGTGTTGTACTTGACCCAAAATCTATCTAAAGCCTCCACCGTTTTAAAGCTAATATCATAATTAGAATTGTCTGTATGAATCAAGGCAAACACTTCTGAGGGCATAAAACTTCAAAGAGTCTTTTAATAATCTTCTCCAACATATACCCTGTCTTGGGAGGGTTCTCCAGTCCCTTATACATTAAATGAATTGCATTCCCTCTGGGTGCAGGTTCTCCTGTGTTTTGTTTAAATAAATCCACCATTCTGAATAATGGTTTAAGCAGCTTTGCTTATTGGGATCTTAGAACACATCTGTCTTGAGGCCCATGGATAGATTGTCCTCACAGACCTGAGGAACAGGCTTATGTAACCCTTGCTCCCCAAGATCTACCACAGTATCTGGCCATTGTTTACTCATACTAGAGAGGATCTGATTCCCCAAAGTAACATCCTGTGGCACAGGCCCTTCAGTTATAGTGCTCTCTGGGTCTGGCACTACCATGTTAGTAGTGAGCTGAGTATGAGTGTCCCAATCGTAGAGCGGCTGCTTTCTGCCCAAGTTTCCTGTCTCAGTTACGACCAGTTATTATACTCAAAGACTTTCAAAACATGCAGATCTGTTGACCATCCATTTCTAGAATGCACCTAGCCAGCAGCTTGAAGCACATCCTCTGAAAGACATTCCCATCCCTCTGGTTCTCCGACAACCCCTGCCCATTTGCTAAACAGATGCACCATTCCCAAAGTCTTACCCAGCTTCTCCCATTGAGGATTAGACAAAGGGTCACACACTCCAAAATCTGCAGAGGGGGCCGTCATAGAGCTCTGATCTGACCACGCTCATTCCACTACACGGGTATGTGGGCGTCCACAGCAGCTTCCGTCGTCCTCCCAGTCGAACTCATTCAAGTTCCTGCTCCAGGACCTCAGCAGGCATTTTGGCAACTTCTCCACTTCTGGACTAATCACCTCCTTATCCTCTCTATCCAGCTTGCCATTTGCACCGTGAACAGTGGACAAGCCGACTGGCACAGCAGGGTCCTGTACAAGACAATCCATACCAGGCAATCCAGACATATTCAGTGAGAAGTTTATTCCATCTTCTTGGGTCTCTTAGAGCAAGAGAGGTCGGGAGGAGACCCACCCCCACCTCACACATCCTCTCCTCTGACATCTGGGACATTGTGGCCATCCATACACACCCAGACAGCAACCCCTACTGTCAGAGTAGGGGGAATTTCTCCCAGTGTCCTGGCCAAAATTCCCTCATTCACTAAAAAATACCACCAACAGCTTAATCTGTCTAATTTCAGTTGGTTACCATCTGTCCCCACCCCACCCCAGTCACTCCTGAAAAGGGACTTCCAGCCTCAGTGGGCCTACGGGTCAACAAAATTCAATAAATAAATAAATGCTCAGATTCATTATGAAGCCTAACAGGGTGAGGACACCTAACTAGCTAAAAGCTACTTAAACACTATTCACATCCCAAATGAACCTTAAAAGAATGGTCCCTGAAGAAGGGACAATAGTTAAACAAACTGGTTTAGAAAATGTTTAACTAAAACCAGAACAAATATTAGGACATATAGTGGCCAGCAGAGATACAAAATAAAAGATCCCTTGTTCCTGGTTCTGGAATGGGGAGGCAGGAGGGAGCTTAAGCATACTGTGTGATCCCTGGAAGAAACAAGATTACTGTGGTAAGTAATTTTTATTCAACCCCCAGGAATCACTCAGTATGCTTAACTAATGCAGACTACCAAGCAATACCTTAGAGGTAGGGTACAGAACCTATTTGAGGAAAGGCCTCTGCAGAATAGCTGTGCCAAACCTGGCATTACTTCTTGAACTGCATATCCAAGCAGTAGTGTTTGGTGAATGTGTGAACAGTTTTCCACATAGCTGCCTTGCAATTCTTAGTAGGGTATGTCCTTGCTACAGCACCTGAAGCAGCTGTACCCTGGCAGAATATGTCTTGAGGCCCAGGGGACTTCTTACCAACTTTGCTATACTGAACTGAATGCAGGCCACTATCCAGCGTGCAATGGTTCTTCTAGAGGTTGGTTTACCTTTACTCACTTCCTCATAGGCAAGGCCCGATTTTTCTGCAGTACTTGGAGCAAAGTTCTGCGGATGGTTCCCATTGCCATAGAACTTGGCGGCAGTGTATGGTTATTTCTGTGACAATTCTGTGGCAGAAAGCTGTCATACTGCTTGTCTTATTTTTAGACTTTGTTTTTCATTATATTTAACAGTTTCTTAGTAAAGTCCAGTGTTTATAATATTCACCCTTATGTCACTTTCTTTAAGACAGCCTTTATGATTTAACTTCCTATGTTTCAGGGAAACAATAAATTTATTTGGGGTGGAAGCAGTAAGGCTAAATCTGATTACCTCCTGTGATATGCTTTTATGACAGAAATTGAGAGCGGCATGAGAGGAAACTGAAGTTTGATCACACACAGGAAATGTATTCAGCCGCTAATAAATCCTTTTCATAACTGTGTAGGTGTCTTTGTGTTTTTTCTCTTGTGAAATTAAGGATGTTATATTCACTGCACACCAATTTCACACCTCTTCATGAGTCATGACATTGCATGCATGCCACATAATTTTAATTCTGCATTGCCTAGAGCATCAGACAGACCTTTCACAGCAATAGCATGGAATGTTTTTGCTGGAATTAGAGGTGTGTGAAAAAAACACTTTTCCTGGCAGAATTTAAGTGAAAGTCAGACGCTTGCTTCCACAAAAGTTTGGAAATCCATTTCTGAACTTTCATGAAATTTCACCTTCCCGCATCACCGCTCAATGTTGGATGTATAAACAAAATTTACAAAATAATTCCCTGATGGCTAGTGGTCCCTCCCTATCTGATCACTGGCTGCACTAAGGTGCCTAAGGAGTCTAGTGTCACCCTGCCAGTCTCCGATAACTGTTGATGTAATATAAATTAATTCCCTGGTGGCTAGTGCTCCCCCACACAATCACCTGCCACATGTTTTAAAAAACATTTCTGGTATCCCTAGTGGCTATTGGTCCCTTGACCTACCTGAAGCTCTGAAACGTTAGCAAAGGTTGCACAATTTCAGGACAAATAACTTTCATGCACCTCTAGCATTTGACACACATACAAACACCCAAAAGGAATAATTTTGTTCGTGTCATACATATTTTATTATATACATTTAATTTTACATCGAGTGTTGTTCAGTTGGTTCATTTAGCAGGATTGCACATCAGGATAGATAGATAGACAGATACATCTATTAGATACACACAGCAACAACTCCCCAGCATCAACATGCAATGCTTTTAACTGGAATTTGACAAACAGACTTGCCTCCAACCCCACAAAAAATAACAAAATAACAATTTTATTCATGTTTCATAAAAGGAGGGCATTATCATTAAATTAAAAATGTTCAGCTAAACCCACCTCTGAGCTGCAGGGCTTAGCCTTGGAGGGCATTGCTCTTTTAAAATACTCACTTCCAGTGGGGCTTAGCTCAACCCAGGTTCCCTGCTGGGATGTCATTTTCTTTTGTAAATTTATTTAGTAATAATACTCTCCAGTACTGAATTATTTTATTTATTTATTTAGTTTTTGATGACTGGGTGGGTGCACTAGCCTTAACAATCACTACTTTCAGGCATGACCCGGGGGTACAAAACAGAAACAATCAGATAACAGGTTACAATATATGAATTCACAATATGCAAGCGTAGGAATACAAAACAGGCTGGAGGTTAAGTAACAGGCATAGTAAAATATGTAACAAAGACAAAATAAAAATAAAGAGAGTAAAAATTACAAGAAAGCAACTAACATTTAGGTTAGGTCATAAGTGCTAACATTACCATGGAAAATAAGAATGTCCCACTGGGAAGAGTGTAGTTTTTACTCCTATTAAAATGTGAATTTGGAATGCAATCAGCAAATGCTGCAACACAAAATAATTTGTGGGTCTTTCCCAGATTATATCCTTGCAGCATCCCTATATTGATAAAACTTAGATTCCCATGTAATTATATGCTGGGATGCATTTTAGTGCTTCCCAACATTTAAAACAGCACGAATCCCATTTGCACACAGAGAGTTTAGTGCTGAGTTTATCAGTGCAAATACAGGTCACACAAAATACCATGTATAACACTAGGGAAAAATCAAAGACCTTCACTTTTCAATTTACTGTTGTAATTGGGTGAAAACTTTAGTATGCCGACTATAGTTCAGATTTTTTTTCTTTTTATGTTGATTGCGCATGTGCAAGAAACATGTTACGTCAGTTTTCTCCGCAGAGCAGGTTGTGGAGGCACAGCACTGTTGTGCCCAATGCTCCCACAGCCTGCAAAAGCTGCCCCCATCCCCAATGCCATGGCATGCTGCTGCTGACACTAGTTTAGCCAGGAGTGCCAAAACAACTAAAAAATGCGCGCTGCAATCAGGGGCCGCTTCATCATTGCAGCGTCAGCCATCCACTACAATGAGGGAGCAACCTGTCATTACAGTGCGGGATGTAGGATCCCTGATATTTTTGTGAACATGGTGGTGGCTTGCCACTGTATTTCCAAATAATACTTACCCCCACTATGTTTATTTGCCAACGAGAGGCCCACTCCCATTCGGCATTATGTAACCCCAGTTTCATTGTTCGTCGACAGGGTGCCCAATCCCCACTCAGCAGAAAGGAATTCCCCACCATTTTGTTATTTTGCCGATAGGGGGTGCCTAATCCCCCATCGCTACCGCTGCCCCCAAAGCAAGACTCCAGTAGGCACGCTGGGAGCCCAACAAGCTGCGCACATGACCTTTTGTTGTTTGCTGACTGGGGTGCCCAGTCCTCCATCGGCTACAGCTGTCTCCCAAAGCAAGACTCCAGTGGCGCACTGGGAGCTCACCCCAGCGTGACACATGCCCCTGTAAAGTTAAAATGTTCCTGCGACTTTTTATCTGAAAAAAGGAACGGTCCATCGTGAGTCTCTGCCCTCCCACAACCCGCCCCTCACCCACTGCGACCTGCCTCCCCCACACTCTCACTCCCATACTTACCTCCGAGTCTGGCGCGACGCCTTCGGTGAACGGAACGCCTGCACTCTTCAAAGCCGACTGCAAACTGAGGAAATGCCAGTAAGCTGTATAATGTAATAAATGGGTTTTTCACTTTAGTGCATATCTCGGTATTTTGGGAATTTTTTCACCAAATTTTCAACATGGAGTTTTTGGGACCCCTCCTCATGAATTCTTGAACTGTCATGGTGTTAATCGGCCCAAAAGGTGGTTTCACGGTCACTGCGTGGAATCACCCTTGGGGCCAAGTAACAAAACAACAGTGCCAGTGTTCATGAGGTGGGCTCTCAAAAAGCCTATGTTGCAAATTTGGGGAAAAATCCACAAAATGACTGTTTTATGAGCGCATTGCACAGTTGCTACACACTCATAACTTCATGAATTTGCAATATTTCATGTTAGAATTTCAACATTGGCATTTTGTAACACCTCCTTGTGAGCAGTACAGCTGTCATTGTTCACATCCTGGCTGAAATGTGTTTTCGCACCTCTGGTGCAGAATAGCACAGTTCCTGTGGAAAATCAGTGTTCAGGACAGATTAAGAAAATGGCAGTGACACTGTTCATGAGTAGAGGTCCTAAAATGCCTATGTTGAAAATTTGATAATGACACTCCATAAAATGGCTGTGTTAAGAGCGAGTTACATGACTGGCACACACACTGTAACAAATAGTGGAACTGAACCCTGGAGAGCCATGGAGGGGCTACACGGAGGGAAATGATTCCAGATTGAGACAAGACAGCTGCATATCACCCATGCAAGTGATGACCAGAATTGCTACCGCAGATAGTGTCCACAATAGCAGTTCAACCCCCTACCCTGTCTGCATGCTTGTTCATAACGCCTGGCTGAACAGTAATTATTACATAACCATAAATGCTGCTAATCATTCCTGCTGGGAGCTGGTCTCTGCCCAGAGAGTTATTATTACTATTATTATTACTATTATTGTTGTTGTTAAACTATGTTTTACAATAATTAAAAGGGACATGGTTTCTTTTTTAATTTTCGCCTGTAGCGGTTTGAGCCTAGAGAGTCATGGAGTTTAAATCCCTTTGCTTCCCACTAATAGCTAATACCAGGACAGGTATGAGACATCCATGAAGGGGCTTACATCAAGGGTTTAAATTTAAGAAAGTACTCTGCAGGAAAGAGCTCACAGATCCATTCAGCTGAATTACAGATACTACTTACACAAAGAAGCATTTACATGAACTGTGACAGCGTAACCAAGATTTTGATAAAACAAAAGATGATGTACCTCAGCGTTCATGTTAATACTGCATATCTGAAAATCACAGATTATACTGTCCATATGTTTTAACTCCTAAGGGCACATTTTGTTTCAGAAATCCCGACAAGTTTAAAACTAACATGCTGTTTTACATTACCAGCATTGGTGGTTTGGGTATTTATTTTGCTTGTGCTGCAAAGGAAGGCTCGATACAGTTAAGGATAGAAGTGGGTGGAAATTGAAAACAGGGCAGCAGTGGTAGAGGGTCAGTAAAGAAATTCCTTTGTGGTGCTTATTAATTATTTTTTATTAGTATTTATGCTGGCTAAAACATGATTGGTGAAGTGGGAAAGCCATCTGTCCCAGAGTGAGAGCAACCGTGACACCTTACTTGTTCTTCTGGATCCCCATTTCACGTTTGGTGTTGATACAGCTGTTTTATTCACTACATACATTTTGTTAAGCAGTCAGATGTTGCACTTCTAGCTGGCAACCCCAGGCATAAGCCATCAGCTGGGTCAGCAAAAAGGGCACAGAACAATGGATGATTCACTTCCTTGACATTTATTTCAATGATAAAACATGAAAAAACTAAATGTGCAAACCTCCTCTCTCCTGCTGGAGACATGCTGGAGATGTTTCACAGCTGCATTGTCAACTGAATGTAGTGATGTGTGCAATCTGGATGGTTTAAAATAGACAAAACAGAAGGATCCGGCACCAGGATGCAGTACAATCATGTAGAACGTTATTATACAGAACTCAAAACAGTATCTGGCAGTGTGAAAAAACACACAGCAGGATTTGGTGTGGGGGCTGCACTGTCAGATACTATTTTACCAGATCCTTCTGTTTTGTCTATTTTACATGAACCATATTGCACACACATGCATCACAATACATTTAGTTGGCAATGCAGCAAAAATGGATATAAAGTTAGCTCTTAAAATACATTATTCTGATCAGAATGGTTCTCTGATGTATTTATCACTGGGCTGGGCAGTGAATTCTGACACTGTTCTGACATTGTTAGTGGACCCTCACCTCCACAACTATGGACGTAGTTGACAAGTCATCAGTTCAACAACAATAATAGAGTAGATACATAGATACATAGATACATAGACAGTGTCGGCAGATGGCCTATGGCCCACCCAGTCTGCCCATTTGAGCTTGTGTTCAGTTTGTTTTCCTAGAAGTCTGTTGCCCCTTACCCTGACCTCCAGAATTCCTTTATGTTCTATCCCATGCATTTTAAATCCCGTGATTGTTTCAGCCCCCACCACTTCTCTGGCAGGTGTTCCACTTGTCCACCACCCATTCTGTGAAGAAATTCTTTTCTCATGTTTCCTCTGAATCATCCTCCTCCAACTTCATCCCATGCCCTCTAGTCCTGGAACATCTTTTTCGCTAAAAATAGTGTTTTCTGCACCCTGTTCCTCCCTGTAAGATACTTGTATGTCTCTATCATATCCTCTCTCCCTCTCCTCCAGGGAGTACATGTTCAGTTCCTTCAGCCTGTCTTCATAGGACTTGTGATGCAATCCATGCACCATCTTTGTTGCCCTCCTCTGAACCTTCTCTACCCTGTCTATGTCCTTATGTAGGTATGGTCTCCAGAACTGTATACTGTACTCCAGTTGGGGCCTCACTAGTGTCTTGTATAGCCGGAATTATGACCTCCCTTTTCCTGCTGGTGATGCCCCTGCCTATACATCCCAGCATCCTATTTGCTTTACCTGCTGCCTTGTCACACTGTTTCCCTACCTTGAGGTCATCAGGAGATGACAACCCCAAGATCCCTTTCCTGCTTGGTGCATGCTATATCCTCACCCCCAACTGATATATTGTGCCAGGGTTTTTGTGCCCTATATGCATTATCTTGCACTTCTTTGCATTGAATTTCAACTGCCAAACCCTGACCATTCTTCAAGTTTCTGCAGGTCGCTTCTCATTCTGTCTACACTCTCTGGTGTGTCTACTCTGTTACAGAGCTTTGTGTCATCAGCTAACAGTGAAATTCTGTCTTCTAGGTCCTGCAATGTCACTGATGAAGATGTTGAATAGGACCGGTCCCAGCACTGATCCCTGTGATACCCCACTGGTCACTCTTCCCTCTGTGGAGTGACAGCTATTACCACCACCCTCTGTGTCCTGCCACCCAACCAGTTACCTACTCACCACACTACTGTCCTGCCCACACCCATATTCCCCAGTTTGTGTAATAGTCTTCTATGTGGCACAGTGTCAAAGGCCTTGCTAAAGTCTAGATAGGCCATGTCCACTGTCCTCCCTGATCCACCTCCCTGTCACCCAATCAAAAAAATTCAACGAGGTTGGTCTGACATGACCTCCCCTGGTGAAACCATGCTGCCTTGGGTCCTGTAGTCCATTGACAACCAGATGTTCCACCAATCTCTCCTTCAGTAGTGCTTCCATGATCTTCCCCACTACTGAGGTGAGGCTGACTGGTCTGTAGTTCCCTTCTTCCTCTTTGTTCCCACTTTTGTATAAGGGACTACATCTGCTGTCCTCCAGTCTTTGGGTCCCTCCTTGTTTCCAGTGATCGCTAAACAGGATAGCCAGAGGTTCCAGCCACCACCTCTCTTAGTTCTTTAAGGACCCTGTGCACCCTATCTGGCCCCATTGCTTATCAACTCTTATTACTTCCAGTTCCTTCAGGACCTCTCTCGTGTAAAGGGTCTTGTGTCCATTTCTGCACCATTCTCACCCCTTGTACTCCCTTCAGACCCATTACCTCCTCCTCTTCAGTAAAGACTGAGCAGAAATACCTGTTCAATATGTCTGCTTTACTGTTGTCATCCTCCATGCAGCCCCCATCCTCCCCTTCAGTCTCACTATCCTCCTTTGTCTTTCTTTTTCACTTATGTACCTGTAAAGGTTTTGTCCCCTCTACCCGCTAATTTTGCAATGTGTTCTTCTGTCTGAGCTTTGGCTTCCCTTACTGACGCCCTGCCTCCTTTGCTTCTCCTGGTACTTCTCCCTATCCCTTCTGCCTGTGTCTTTTTGTATTGCCTGAATGCAGTCTTTTGGCTTCACTTTCTTTGCTACCTCTTGGAAAACCATAATGGCCTCCTCTTCCTTTTCCTCTGCTAACCTGCTTAATGCATAATCCTGTTGTCCTTGTAATCCCCATTTTAAATACTGCCCACTGTTCCTCAACCCTGATTCCTGTCCCATTCCCCTTAATGCCACTTTCAAGTATCTCCCATTTTCCCAAAGTCTCCCCCCTAAAATCCAGGATACGTGTTTTGTGTGGTTTGGTTCTGCTCTTCTGTGATTTCAAACCACACTGGTGGTCACTGTTTCCAGGTGCTCCCCACTGTTACCCCCATCACACTGTCCCTGTTTGTGAGCACAAGGTCCAGTATTGCCTTCTGCCGAGTTGGTTCCATGACCAGTTGTTGAGGAAGGCACCTGAAGGGAGTCCAGGATAAATCTGCTTTAGTTGATACTGCTGCTGGGATGCTCCAGTCCACGCCTGGAATATTGAAGTCTCCAACCAGTACTACTCACCTTTGTCTGCCATCCTTTGGATGGCTAGCATCAGCTCCCTATCTGTTTCTTCCTCCTGGGCTGGTGGTCTATAGACCACACCTGTGCGGATGGCTGTCCCCATTTTCCTTTCCAGCTTAACCCACAGTATCTCTCCCCATTTTGTTCCTCCTGGATCTCTGTGGCCCTTATGTCATTTTTCACATACAGTGCCACCCTCCTCCCTTCCTGCCTGCTCTGTCTCTTCTGAATATGTTGTAGCCAGGTATGGCCATCTCCCAGTCGTGGTTATCATTACACCAGGTTTCAGTGATGGCCACAATGTCCAGGTCTGACTGTACCATGACAGTCTCCAGATCTTCCATCTTGTTGCTAAGGCTCCTGGCATTTGCACACATGGCTTTCCATGATTTGACCTCCTAGACTGTTTCACTGTTCTACTCCAGCCCCTTCCTTGATTGTCATTTATCCCTGGTTCTCCTTGCTGTCTGCCCTTCTGCTGAATTTTGCCCTTTTCTGCTTTTCCACCTCTTGGCACTAATCTCCATCTTCTGCACACTGCTTGCAGAGATAGCCACTCCACTGGTTCACTGGTTCACTGCTAGCTGTGGGTGAGCAATGAGTACCCTCCTTGCTGGCCTGCACCTTCTTTTGCTAGGTTTAAATGCTTGTCAATGTAGCATTTAAACTTATCATTGAGTGCTTGATTCCCTCCAGGATGGATGCAGGCCGCCATGCTTGAACAAACCTCCATCCTCCAGGTGGGTCCCCAGTCACCAATGAATCAAACCCTTCCTCACAGCACCAGTTCTTCAACCATGAGTTAAAGTTCCTGTGCATGCGCCCCTATGCTCTCCCTTGCCTCACAGGTAGTACTTCGAGAAAGTGACAGAAGTAGCTACTTGCTTGAGACCCTCCCAGTTTCCTAAACTCTTCCTGAACTTCCTTTGGCTCCCCATTTGCCAGGTCATTAGTACCTAGGTGGGTAATGACATCCAGCTCACCCTCCGCCTTGCCTTCCCAGTGAGCCCCAGGATCTTCCTTCCATCTCTCCATGCCAGTGGCACCTGGTAGGCACCTCACCTCCTGTCCTCCCCTCCTCTGTTCCTAGCTGGATCCCTCTTATGATGGAGTCCCCACCAGGATTCACTTCTCCTCCTCCTCTGGGGTCCACTGCTTTCCCGCTGAGGTCACCTCCTTGGCTAAGCTCCACATCCTTTCCTTCCACTTCTTTGGGTACCTCTATTTGGTTGTCCTCATCTGCCAGTGTGGCATTTGAGTTCTTGAGGAATAGGATCTGGGATGTGCCTCTGCCTGACTGCTCTAACCCTACCTGAGCCCACTGTCATCCAAGTGCTCCTCGTTCTCGGCATCCTTGAGGCAGTTGCATTGGGCTGGGTGGTCCCTGGATAGGGGTGATGGTACTCCTGACCCAGTTTACTCAGCTCTGAGTCTGGCTACCTCGTCCCACAGTCCAGAGAGATGCATGCAGATAGGGCAGCACCTCAGTGTCCAGAAGGTCTGCCTGAATATGGCTGCCTCACAGCCACTGCAATGCACCACTCCACATTATACTGCAATTCCACTACTTGTCTGCTACTGAAGCTCTCCTAGTTCCCTTTTATTAATTTACTGTACTAAAATCCTGCCACTGATCCTCAGATAATTTTTTTTTTTAAAGAAAAGAAACCAATAAATAAATGAGTCAAAACACTTGTCGTGCTGAGGGTGGGCTTCTTCCTCATAGCCCCTCCTACTTCACCCCTTACTATACCCTGTGTTTAGCTCCTGTCAATCAGATTTAACAGGGCATATAATTAAGAGTTGGGGAAGGGAGGGGGTGAACTTTGCAGCTATTAAAGACAGCACAGAATTACACCACCACTATGTTTTAAATTCTCAACAGCCCAAAACAATTATAAGTAAAGACAACAAAAAAGCATAGTGTCACCTAAAGCCCACAATCTAAGTTTAAAGAAAAAGTAGCAATTACCAGTTACTCTAAAGCACTGAATTGAATATGTTTCCTTCCTTCCCTTCTGGCGTCTTCTGAGAAAATAAAAATCTGTTTGTTACTTAACTCTGACTAAGCCCCACCTCCAGTTATCATGTAGCTGAGGTCAGAGGCCAGACAATTAACACCTTCACCCAACTACAGGGCAGTCAGACAAGCCAAGATAAAATTTGCAGCAATTAAAGACAGCACAGAATTACACCACCACTATGTTTTAAATTCTCAACTGCCCAAAACAATTATAAGTAAAGACAACAAAGAAAGTATAGTGTCACTAAAAGCCCATAATCTAAGTTTAAAAGAAAATAGCAATTACCAGTTATCTAAGCACTGAATTGAATATGTTTCCTTCCCTTCTGGCTTCTTCTGATCTAGATGGTTTTGTAATCATGCCACCCGAAAAACAAAACACTTAAACAATCATAGTTTCCAGTTCTTGCTGAGGCACTGTCCTGTATTCAAATACTAGCAGAGCTGAATGAGATAGAGTAACTGTCAATTGGATTTGCCGCCTACAGGAGTACTGCTCTGCCAACTCCCAATTCAACCACTATTTCAATGGGACAATCTGCTTTCAACATTTCTCATAGGCTAAACAAATCTGTTTTGTAACTATTTAGACATGTGGCACTTTCCCCAGCAAAATACAATGTTGCTAGACAGGACACAACAAGAAAGAAAAGTTGGATTTTACCCGCATTTCTGTACCTGGGAAGACAGGAGTTTCTTTAATGTCTGCTGTTGTGGACTTATTTGTAATACCATGGAGTTCCATGGCCATCCATGACATCCATGGCAGTTCCGCAGCCAATGGCGATTTCTGTGGGTAAGGTGCAATTCCGTAGGTGAGGTACAGTTCCACGATCTTCCATGGATAGTTCTGTGGCCACAGAAAATGGAAAACATGGGACCTGCCCATAGGTGAGGAACAACTGGGTAACCTCTGGCCTGTAGAACTTGGTCCTGTCAAGGTAGTGACTGAGTGCCCTGTTGCTTTTCCAGGCTATGCAGTCTCCACTCACCTGAGCTGGAGTTGGCAGTGAAAAAGACTGTCAATGTGATGGACTGATTAAAATGAAAATCTGAGACCACTTTAGTCAGGAATGTTCTGTTAGTCCTGAGCAACACCTTATCCCGTGGAAAGAAATATAGTTCAGGTCTGTGCACAGGCACTGAAGCTCACCTACTCGCCTAGCCAAAGGAATGACTACTAGGAAGACAGCTTTCCAAGTCACAAACATTAGATCTGCAGTTGCCATAGGCTCAAAGTGGGGTTCCATTAGCCTGGTAATACAAATGTTCAGGTCCCAAGCAGGAACTTGCTCTTAAAGTGGGAAGAAGGTGAAGGACACCTTAAAAAACTTTCTGAAGACAGGGTGAGAACCCAGAGACCGGTCTCTACCGTCCAAAATGTATGCATAGACTGCAGCCAGGTGTACCTTCGAAATAGAAAGGCTAAGGCCAAGTGAATTTAAATGGGTTAGGTAGTCCAAAGGACAGACAACCTAGACACTAGCAGGGTGGATACCAGTGTGGCTATAAAAAGATGAAAACCTCTTCCACGTGGAAGCATACGTTTTCCTGGTTGAGGGTTTCTGAGAACCCCTAAGGACATTCAGAACCTCTTCAGAAGGCGTAGACTAGCAAACTCTAAGCCCTCAATAACCAAGTCTTCAGGCAGAAAGACTTGAGGCTGGGGTATATTATCCTGCCCTGTGAGGATGTTGGCAGATTGTACCTCTGAGAGAAGTGAATTGACTGTGCCACTGATAGGGCTAACAAAAGTGAGTACCAGGACTGTCTTGCCCAATCCAGTGCTGCCAGGATCATTGTTGCTGGTTGTGCCCTGAGTTTTATCAGGACCCTGAGCAAGAGAAGAAGGGAGGAAAGGCATAGAGAAATCTGCCTGACCAATCCAAGGTCAGAACATCTACTGGCACAGTTAATTTGGCTGGAGGTCTGCAGCAGAACTGTGGCAGCTGGTGATTGCTTGTGGAGGTGAAGAGACCTGTCTCCGTGTGCTACACCTTCTGAATACTGATTGTAGCACTTGTGTTTATGGACCACTCTTGGTGGATCTGATTGATTCTGCTGAGGGACTCTGCCAGAATGTTGTCCTTTCCTAGAAGGTGGATGGCAGACAGGGATACCTGCAGGGAGTAGGCCAGGTTCCAGACCTTCATGGCCTCTGTGCACAGTAAGGTTGACCTGGTGCCTTCCTGTTTGTTGATGTATTACATGGTGGTCATGTTGTCTGTTCTGACCTGCACCACCTTGCCCTTTAGTTGAGGTACAAATGACTGAACAGCCAGGTAAACTGCCCTGAGCTCTAACAGAATGATGTGCAGGAGTGATTCCTGGGTGGACCTTGTACCGGCCATGCATGAGTTCAAGCATGTGTGCCCCCCATCCCAACAGGTAGGCATCTGTAGTGAACACAACTGAAGGGGTCTCCTTTTGAAAGGGAGTTCATTCTCTGAGATTCTCTCTGTCTAACCCACATTGTAGGGCCTGTATAGGGGTTCCTGAGACAGGCACTAATCTAGCCAAAAGATCCCTCTTGTGAGACCAGTGAGCCCTTAAGTGGAACTGGATTTCTCCTACCTGATACCTTGAGCCTGACACCACAGCTGTGGCTGCTGCCATGTGACATAACAGTTGTAGTAAGTGTCTTGCTGGCCTGGGTCAGTTTAGTTTGAAAGATCCTCCCAGCTCCTTTATACTGTTTACCCTGTCCTGGGGAGGAATGCCCTTTCCTGCAGGGTGTCTAACTCTGCACCTATGAATTCCAGGACCTGTACAGTTTCCTTTGGGACTTATGGGCAATTATCAGGAATCCCAGAGACTCAGAAGTGCTCTGACAAGAGCCAGGAGTCTCGGATGTGCTGAAGGGACTGTCCTATGACTAATCTGTCATCCAGGTAAGGAAATACTGTGACCCTTGCCTTCTCAGATGAGCCAGCACTACAGCTAGGCATCTGGTGCATGCCCTGTGGGCTGAGGTCAGGCCAAAGGGCATGGCAGCAAACTGGTAGTGACCTGAGGGCAGCCTGAACCTGAAGTACTTCTGTGGCTGGGTCAGATTAGTACGTGAAAATCGGTATCATTGAGATCCAGGGATGCTAGTCAATCCCCCTGCTGGAGAGTCAGCATTTTCATAGCCAGAGTCACCAACCTAAACTTGGGCTTTGTCACATGCTTGTTCAGGAGTCTGAGATCTCGTGACAGGCCACCAGTTCCCATCATGCTTCTTTTGAGTGAGGAAGTGTCTGAAGTAGAGACCCTTGCCCTCTGTGATAGAGGGACAGGATCCACTCTCGAGGAAAGGGGGATAAGATAGAAACTTTCAAATACCTCAAAGGAATCAACAAAGTCCAAGAGGGTAGAATCTTTGAAAAAGAGATGTGCAAAACAAGAAGGCACAATTTGAAGATAGAGGGGACGGTTTAGAGGTAATGTGAGGAAGTATTTCTTCACAGAAAGGGTTGTGGATACGTGGAATAACCTTCCTGAGGAGGTAGTGAGAGTCAAAAATAGTGGAGGAATTCAAGAATGCATGGGACAGACATATGACAATTCTAGTTGGGGAGTAGGAGGTAGGCTGTTGGTTAACTAGGATCAGCAGCTTATCCGTTAGGTAGGGAAATGGGCAGACTAGGTGGGCAAAGCACTTCTTATCTGCTGTCAATTTCTATGTTTCTATGCTCTGTTGAGTAGAAGGTTGACAACTTCTGATTCCAGAAGCACTCTTTCTAGGTGCAGTTACTGGATAAAAATTTTGCTTCTTAGCCTAGGAAGTGTTTTAAAATTTAGGGATAGGTCTTGGTTCACTACCTTCAAGACCCACTTGTCTGTGGCGATGTTTGCCAAGCTTGGAGGAAGTGAGCCAGGCTGCCGCCTACTGGTGGGAGGCAACCTGTACAAGCCCGTCAGGGTTCTGTTTTAGTTGGGCTTTAGCCTGCAGGGGCTGGCTCGGACCATCTCATAGCCTTTCTGCCCATACCTCTGAAGTACCCTCTGGTCTGCTGGTAGTCAGGCAGTGCCTGGGCCTGGAACTTCAACTTTCAACTTTATTGGATATCAAATTGAGATAATATTATCTCTTTTGCAATTGTATCCAAACATTTCACATACATTGACAAAATTGCAGACTTCCATACAACATTTCAATAAAGAAAGGCCTGGAGTAGGACCCCTACCCCTGCCTCCTCTAGTCTAGGACCTATAGGAGGTAGAAACATAGAAACAGAATTTGATGGCAGATAAGGACGCTTGGCCCACCCAGTCTGCCCATTTCCCTACCTAATGGATAAGCTGCAGATTCTAGCTAGCCAACAGCCTACTTCCTGCTATCCCCCACTAGAATTGCCTCATGTCTGTCCCATGCATTCTTGAATTCCCCACTATTTTTGACTCCATGACCTCCTCAGTAAAGGCCGCTCCATGCATCCACAACTCTCCCTGTGAAAAATACTTCCTCATATTACCTCTGAGCCATCTCCCCCTTCTTCAAATTATGCTCCTTATTCTTGCACATCTCTTTTGCTGTAAAATGCTACACTTTCGGACTTTGTTGATTCCTTGAGGTACTTGAATGTTTCTATCATGTCCCCTCTTCCTCCCTTCCTCGAGTGTATGAGATGGAAGGTCTGTCCATAGCAACATTACTCCTCTAGGTGGACTTGTACTCTTCCACTTTTTCATATAGGCCTCTGTTTGCCCCCAAAGAGAGTTATTCTCACAGGGAAATCCATGGCCTTGGTTTGAATATCCTGAGAAAGGTTTGTGACCCTAAGTCAGGCAAACCTTTTCATAAAAACCTTGCAGGCAATTAGCCAGGCAGCAATGTCATTGGCATCCTCTGCAATATGGAACTGATATTTTGTTGCATCCATGGCTGTTTTAAAGGTCGCAGCCTGATCACTGCCACCTCCCAATGAATCTTCTCTGCCATGGCTAGCACCATAGTCCTAGGGGCTTTTTGGACACTGGGCTGCATAGGCCATTTAATTAGCCTGCCTGACAAAAGGGAAGCTGCCAGGTATCCTTCCTTATCCATTGCATCCGTCTTCCTGGAGACATTGTCTGGGGATGGAAGGCCAAATGTACTTTAGCCTTATCACATGCAAGAACATAGAAACATAAAATCTGATGGCAGATAAAGACCACTTGGCCCACCTAGTCTGCCCATTCCCTACCTAATGGATAAGCTGCAGATCCTAGTTAACCAACAGCCTACTTCCTCCTACCCACCACTAGAATTGCCTTATGTCTGTCCCACGCATTCTTGAATTCCCCACTGTTTTGGACTCTAAGACCTCCTTCTCAGGAAGGCTGTTCCATGGATCCACAACCCTCTCTGTGAAGAAGTACTTCCTCACATTACCTCTGAGCCATCCCCTCGAACTTCAGAATGTGCCCCTTTGTTCTTGCACATCTCTTTTCTGAAAGATGCTATCCCTTGGACTTTGTTGAGTCCCTTGAGGTATTTGAAAGTTTCTATCATGCCCCTCCCTTCTGCAGCCTGTACTACCCTCATGGTCAGGATGTGTAAATAAGAAGTCAGCATTAGATCTGTCCAACTGATAATTATTATCCACTTTCTGTCCATCTCTGCAACTGAAGTGGGGGTTTGTAGAATTTTAGCACTGCTTTCCTAAAGGATTTATGGATAGCAGTAAAAGTCTTTGGGTGGGGCAAGCTCCATCATGTGCAGGAAGTCAGCCTTCTTTTACCCTCAACCGAATCTTGAATAGAGGTTGAGGGTATCAATCATTGTCTCACAAAAGAATTGTGATATGAATAATCCTCTGGGCCCTGGGAAGGGGAACTTAAGTCCTACTCAGCAGAGACTTCAGGCTCAATGAGTTCCCCTTCCTCTTCCTCCTCATCCTCCTCTGGTTACTCATATTAGAATGCAGGTTCCTCTGTGGGGGAGGTGAAGCAGGAACTGGAGGAACCGAGGAAACCAGTGGTGGAACCAGGGTACTGACAACCTGGAGGGCCTGTAACATCTGCAGGGCCTTGGCAATGTCCTCAGCCAAGAGCATTGTCAGTCTGTTTGCTGGGACTCCTCTGCTTTTCAGCAGGAAGTGCAGCAACATACTTTTCCTTATGCTTTCTTTTAGCAGGAACGGTTCTGTAGCCGGTTCCACTGGCTCTTAGACTTAGATGACTCAAGCTTCTCAGTGGTTTCTGGGTCCACCTGGTCTTTATTTGTATCTTATTTTAGAGGAGGAGGCCTCTCCGTGGGCTTTGAAAGGAGGAAGGAGTATCCATTTCTTCAAGCTTTTGGCCTGTTTTTCAATGTCTTAGAACAAAAGTTTTACAAATGTCACAGTTTACAAAGATGTGATCAGGTCCCAGACAAGTAATGCACAAATCGTGCCTATCAGCCTTGGCCACTATTTGTCCAAAACCAAAACAATTTTTAAAACAAGTGTAACCCCTAGATGGCGCTATCCCAGGGCTACTACCCCTGCCTGATTTGCCACTAACAGGTTGGGGGCCTGGATCCAATGGGGTGCCTCCACCCAGAGGTCAGGGTTTGCAATAGTTAAACTAACTTGGTCACAGCCCTCTGGGACACTGCAACCCCTTTCTTCCCACTAGTGGCCCACACAATATATCAGAATTACCTTCACAGTATACACTTACCCCCAGGTCTGGTTCGGCACTGGGACCTCCTGTGAAATGAGATACAGTGCAACAATCACAGTACAGTACTTTAACATAGACAAATACCTCAGGCAGTATAACTTTGCTGAAACAAGCAGCTCTGATTTATTTAGGGGATATAACAAGGACAGGGAAATCAGGTTAATTAGCTTATCACTCTAATAATCTACCTATGGCTCTGTGCACAGCCTATCCCTATCAGTTACTGTCCTGGGTACCTAAGCCTAGTGGCTAGTCCAAACCGTGGCAGCTGGTAGGGCCCTTTCACACAGAGAAAAGGAGAATTAAACAGTCAGCAGTACAGTAATTCCATTTGGATTTAATGTGGCAATTCAACAGGGAGCGACCTGAATTAGTACTCACGACCTCCAAATAAGATAGGGTCCTTCAATGTCAGCAGGCTCACTTGAGGTGCACAAACCTCTTCACACATCCATATAAAGAAAGCACTATACCAGGCAGGCTGCATCTGTATCCCGATCGCAATTACTGCACAATACCGGGAGAACACACAGCAGATTCAGTTCTGACAGACCGAGTGTAATTTTCAGCAATTCCTCCAGTCTTCTACAGGGTGAGCCTGGTTTCTACTCTTCAGAGATCCTTTGATTCTTTTCACAGGACGGATTCAGTCCTAACAAGCTGCAGACCGGAACTCTGGGCCTTACACACGTTTTTGACTAAAACTGCACACTGAAAAGCACAGGGCTCCTTCCTTCTTACTGCCAAAGCTCAACTCAAACTCCAACCGACAAAAACCGGGCACTTCCTTTGAGTTCCTCCCAGTTCTTGACTGGATTGGCTGTCACTCACAATAGACTGCTGCTGTTGGTCCAAAAGGCACTGAAGTCTAAACTACATCTCCCAGAGTCACTGCCCATACAATCCTCTTGTGGCTGGCTCAGATTATGAGTCCAAGTTCTGATTCGTCCAAGACACCATTTTAGAGCTAGCTTACCCCACACTGATTGGTCCAGTTCAGCAGTTCAAAACTAGAATGGGGAACTAGCAGACACAGTTCTGACTGCAAAGAAAGCAGGTTAGACAAACTGTAATTTCATTATTACTCTAAATAATTTCTGGCAAACAGTTACATCTTTCAGATAGGTTCCCTTTGCACTCTAGTGACTGCAAAATGAAGTGAATTGGCAGCAGCTCAAGTGGTACTCAGAGAAGCACACAGTCCCCATACAAACTAATTATGTCTGCAAGCAGACAGCTCTTAAAAGACAGTACCAGAGGCTCTAAAACACTCACTGATAAATGGCTTAAATGCCAAACACCATTCAGGCTTGGAGCATTCAAGCAAGCTCCTGGAAGTCTTTTGGGAACCCCCATTTGCAGGGGTTACACCCTTCCTGGCCTGGGAAAGCTTGACGTCGCGTCAAGCAAGTACCCATAGTTTTAACTGCAACCATATACATTTGCATTAGGCTCGCACATGTAATCATCAGTCAATATATCATTTTACCAAGAACACATTTCTGAAACATTGCAGTACGTCACTCTTTACACAGTATTACAAACACATTGTACCATAACTCAAGTTATTACCTCTTGTACATGAAACCTGAAGAGAGGGGCCCTTCCCTATCAGTTACCTTGGGGCTGGATGGGGCAAGGGCACCATACTTAGAGGGCAACACAAGTAACTTGGAGCTAGCACTGATGCTCAGTTTGGGCAATGAGCTCGGGGACACATACACTCCTTTATGGACAACATTGAGAGGCAAGTCCACAGGCCTCCCAAGTGAATCATAACTGAGGTGCACCACAGGCTTTACAGCTCGACCAGTCTTTCTAGGGGAACTGTTATAGTCTCTGCACTCTGAGCCTCATTTTCAGCATTGTCCTCACTTGTCAGGGGAGTCTCCATGGGGAGTAGAGGCTAGAACTTGGGGCACTTTCAGCTCCAGGAGTTACAGTTTCTGAGTCCACAACATTTGGCTGCATGGAGAGCTTTCGGACACTGGCAGTGGACTGTCAGGGCACTCAAAATACTCTTCTTGTTGGTGTATCACCAGTCTGCCCCAATCTATCATTTCCTCCCTGAAAGCTCAAACAGTTCAACCATGCACAATGATTCCATTTCATCTGATCTGATGCTTTGCACTTCACTTTCTGGGAGCATTGGCTCCAGGGATGAAGCTGAGGCTTAGACAGTCAGAAGGCCCAGCTTCATCTCCAGTATTGACTAGGGATTGCCCGAAACAATTGACTCAGTTAAGTAAGAAGGATAGTATTCAAAGTCACTCTCACTTTCTTCCGATATGGACTGACAGTCATGCTCAACTGGGACTTGTGAGTGGAACACTTTAACTTTGCTTCTGTAGGTGCAGACTTTCTTGATCTTTCTTAGCAGCAGCTCTAGTCACTGGTCCAGAGGGGCATCTTCTAGGGCTCAGACTCAATTAAGATTTGTCCAATGGGCGTAAATGATTTCTATGCAATGTTTTACATCTTTGAATTATTCTCAGGCCTTACTTTGTACACTGGCAGATCATCTAGTTTGCCCACTACAATGTGAGGGAGATGGTGCCATCTGTCAGCAATCTTGTGCTTGCCATGCAGTCCCAGATTTCTTAGCAATACCGATCTCCTCCTGGAGTTCCTGTGCTTTCACCTTTTATCATACCTTTCTTTGTTGGCCAGATTTCTTTTTGGCAGCCATGGTTTGAGCCAGTTAGTACGCATGAGTTAGCTGGGCCTTTAACTTTTGCACATACTGTAAATAGTTGTCAGCTTGAACCCCATCAGAGAGACCCCAAAACACACATCTACTGGTAGTCGAGCTTCTCTTCCAAACATCAGGCGGTAGGGGAGAATCCAGTGGCATCACTTTTGTGCAGTTATAAGCATGTACCAGGGTGCTAATTTGTTGGCTCCATCTAAGGCTTGCCTTTGGGTGCAGGGTGCCTAGCATATCTAGCAAAGTCTTGGTTGAAGCGTTCAGGCTGTGGGTCCCCCTGGGGTGGTAAGAGTGGTTCTGGACTTTCGCCTCCCCACAGAAAGCATCTCTTTGATCAGGCGACTCTCAAAGTCTCTCCCTTGATCAGAATGGATTCTTTGTGGAGCCCCATAGTGAACAAAAAGTTTTCTACAAGTACTTTGGCCACAGTGGATGCTTTCTGGTCTTTGGTGGGGAAAGCTTGGGCATATCTCGTGAAATGGTCAGTGACCACCAGCACATTACTGATATTTCTTGATCTGACTCCAAACTCAGAAAATCAATACAGACCAGCTCCATGGGTGCACTGGTGGTGATGTTAACAAGGGCAGCCCTCTGGGCAAAGCTTTCCTCTGTAAGCAGCGACTACAGTTCGAATGTGTTGCTCCACATCAGCCCCCATCTTAGGCCAATAGAATCTGGATCTCACCAAGTCAAGTGTTCTGTCTATACCAAGGTGCCCCATGTGGTTGTGCAAGGACCTCAGTACTGAGTCTCGAGAAGGCAGTGGGCAGCACTAGTTGTTGTTTGTCTACTTCCCCCTCTGTCTACTGTTTCTCTGTATAACAGTTTATTGATCAGTTTCAACTTAGGACCTTCTTTGTATAACAGTGCAGTTCTCAAATCAGTGGAGCGTAATTTGGACACATCTTTTCCTGCATGAGGGCTTCTAAAGCTGCTTTGATCATGGGATCGGGATTGAGCCCGCTCGAATACTGTCATTGTCCAGCTGAGGCAGTGCACCAATGTCTATTTTAGAAAAGTGGCAATAAGCAGCAGGTATGCAATTCTCAGAGGCTCCCAAGCAATCCACCATGCAGTCCACTCGTCCGTGGACATTTGTTCCTCCTGTCAAACTTCTGGCACAGTGCCCGAATGTCAGGTTCTGCCAATCGGACCCAATCATTCTGGGAACAGGCCTCCGGGAGAGAGCATCAGCATCTATGTGGTTCAGACCTGCTCGGTATTCGAGAGCATAGTCATATGTAGATAATGCAGAAAGCCACCTATGGCCAGTGGCATCCAACTTAGCTGAGGTCTGCACATAGGTCAAAGGATTATTGTCAGTTTTACTAGTATTTTAGCCCCATACAAGTACTCATGGAATTGGTCAACAATAGCCCACTTCAAAGCTAGGAACTCTAACTTATGTACAGGATAGTTCTTTTCGGATGGGGTCAGGCTTCTACTGGCAAAGGCCACTGGTCTCAGGCCATTCTCGTGCTCTTGGTACAACACAGCCCCAACCCTTGCAAGCTAGCATCAGTGTGCAGGGACGTAAGGTTTTCTTGGATCGGCATAGGCCAGCACTGGAGCATGGGTAAGTTGATATATGATCTCATGAAAAGCAGTCTCACAATCAAGGTCCAGCGGGCCCCAAATACTTCCTCGGATGAAAATACACTCTTTCAGTCTTGAGGGAGCTGACTTTTGGTATTTTTTGTGGGTTGGGGATACCCTTGAGTAAGGTTAAGTAAAGGCGGATCACTCTTGAATAGTCCTTGATGAGCGCCGATAATAACCACAGAATCCCAGGAATCTTTGCAGTTCTTTTAGATTTTTGGGCTGTGGCCAGGTAGTCAAGGCCTCAACTTTACTTGGGTCGGTCTCTATTCCCTCGGTGGATACTATATGTCCCACATACTTTACTGATGTTTGAAAGAATTGACACTTATCAATGGACAGTTTAAGGCCAAAGTCCTCCAGTCGGTCCAATACCTTAAATAATCTGCTCTCATGTTCCTCCAGTGAGCTGCCAAACACAATAACATCATCTAGGTATACCAGGCACTCTAGTAAGTTCATGTCCCCACTGCACGCTCCATCAATCGTTGAAAAGTGGCTGGGGCACCTGAAATCCCTTGAGGCATCCTCATGAATTCATAGAAGCCAAGCGGACAGATAAAGGCCGTCTTCTCACGGTCCCTGGGGCCATCGGGATCTGGTAGTACCCACTGCGGAGATCCAGCACAGAGAACCACTTGCTCTCGCTTAGGCAGTCCAAGCATCCTGAATGCGGGGCATTGTGTACTGATCAGGGATAGTCCCACGGTTTAAGGTGCGATAATCCACACACATCCTTACTGTTCCATTCTTTTCCTCACTACCACAATGGGGAAGCAAAAGGGCTTCTGGATTCTTGTATTACACCAGCAGCTAACATCTCTTGCAGATGCCGTCTCACATCATCTATGTCAGCAGGTGCCAGGCCGAGACCTCTCACGAAATGGTCTTCGATCATGCAGCGGATATTGTGCTCAGCTCCTTGCACGCATCCTACATCCCATTCCTTTAAAGAAAACACCTGGTCTCTCTGGGCAAGCTTCACTGATCCTCACTTTCCATTCAGCTGGCAGCGGGAGTCGCCAAATCAAACAAGTCAGCGCGTATCTGTCATTCTTCCTTGAACTCTTGCTGCTGGGTAGCACTGCAGTGTCTGCACAATGCACATTAGCCAGGATGCAACCTCTGTTTACTCGAATGTCTCTTTCAGACACATTATGAACTTGGACCATTACCCTTCTGGCATAAGCATGGGCTCTAGCGGGCAAAATACTAGGCTTGACCAGCAGTCCCTCTGGCAATTTTCCATCGCCTGGTGCATCCAACATTAATATTTTATTCTTAACATCCTTTCTGATACGGACCTCTCCTGTAAGGTACACTGGGCATTTGGTGCCAGGATCAGAGACTCAGGATCCTTCTTCCATACAATTCCGACCGGTTCCTCTGGTTCTGTTTTCAGCATCTCTGTGCCTCATAGGCCTTCTTAATTAAAGCCGAACTCTTAAAGCTCTACTAGTCTTTGACCCCTGTTTTCATAACACAACTGTGCCAGCCTTCGAACATATGAGCATTTGTTCCAATCAACAAGGGATACCATCATACAGTCCAGTGGGGGACACACTAAGGCTAGGGTCTCTACTTGTTCGCCACTCCAGCCACGGAGGTGGGGAAAGACAGCCAAATTCGGATATACCGGAATAGGGGTAGGCCTCTCACTTAACCCCCATACATGCAGTCCTTCTAATGGTTGTAAGGGTATGTCTGACAAATGCTCTGATACCAATCCTGGAACATAATTGTCACTTGGGAGCCACTGTCTAATACAGCTCTTGTAGACACTCCATTCACCTTTACAGTGGTCTCCATGGAGGGACCCACTATTCTGGACCAGTCTGGAGAGGCGGTGAGTGGGGACCTGGGCAACTGACCTTGCCACAAAAGGACGTGAATTAGCATTTTGGTGCCCTCACTGGGGTCACGTCGTGCACCTCTTAACCACTGATTTGTTCTCCCGAAGCTCTCCTTGTAGCCTATATGCAACTTTGTCCAGTGTCTTTGGGGACTGGCATTCCCTTTTCATGTGCCATCTTTCCCACAATTATAGCAAAACATACTTTCTGAGTTTGAGCTGGCGGCGCCACACTGGGAGCCAGGGCGGGGTATTACTAACTGGAAACCTGGGTGCCATCTCTGTCTGCGGCGTGATAAGCATTTGGAGACATCTCGTCAGTTTCTCACTTCCATGGTCAAGAATTGAGTTTGGAGCTGTTATCAGCAGGAGATACATGGGTGGGTACCCACCCCCCATAGCAGATGCAGTCGGATATAGGTCAGGCCCGTGACTTGCAGGCGTGGCCTTCATAAAGGGACTGTTTTTGAATTCCCGGATCTCTCTCAACAGTTCGCCCCATTGTGGCATATCTTTTTCCTTGTCAGAGCACTCATTGACTGTCAACCTCTGCCCTGAACTTCACTTGATGGGTCACCCTCAGTCACTCGGTCGTAGCCACAGCTGTTGGTGCAGGTACCTCCGAGGTAGCCTCTCAGCTCCTCGAATTTCTCTCATTAACTCATCACAGGAGGGTGGGATTCCAGTCGATTTGCCAGGCGTAACTGAAGCAACAGCAGTTCTGAGAAGGGGCAGACTTAGGATTCTGTCCAGTCTGGTTCGGTCCAGTTCAATCGAGTGGCAAACTACCCTTTCTGAGGCATTCTTGCAACAATTTTCCAGCCGAGAGACATACACAGACAACAACTCCCCTTGGTACTGTTGTGCATTTCTTACTCTCCACCATGGTCCTCATCAGAATCTGGGCTCATACACATTCTCCAGGAGCCTCAAGATAGGCCTGTGCAGTCGCTTCAGGGTTACTGGCCGTTTGCTTACGGATAGTAGTGCCAGGGCAGGACCTCTGAGGCTCTCACTAACCCTCTTCGCTTTTCGCCTTCCGGCATTGCCATTCTAGCACTTGGGGGCAACATAGTCTATCCAGGTCTCCCAGTCATCCCCTTGGGGGTGGGAGGTGCCAGGAAGATCCTCAACCTTGGTGAAGGTCGTGACTAATGGCAGGTGCAGAAATAGAGTCTGCATTGGTTCAGCCACCATTACGGGCACTGGAGCAGGAGAGGGTGTTGGGGGAGGAACACCCCAGGTGGCAAGAATAGTTTCTTCAAGTCCTCCACAGTTTCCCTCTCCAGCAACCATTCAGCAAATTTCTCCTCAAAAGTTTCAGATAGTGGTGGGGCTGATTCCCCGGTCTTTACTGTCCTTAGTTATCACTCTCCAAGAGTGAGGCTCCCTCTGGGGTAATGGTCTGTGGCACTTTGGAGCTATCTATGGGATCCTTAAACTCTACTAGGGCCAGGAAAGTGTGGGTGAGCAGATTAGCATGCCGACCCACCACCACAGGGTTTTGTAAACCTTCCACCTTGGAAAGTACTCCTGCACAGTGTCCGGTATTGATACCCAGGGGATGTCCAGGATAAGCATAGCATTTTGGGGTCGATCTCCTCCCAGTACACACTCCACCAGCTGCTACAGCCACTTCTGTCGGGGTACCCATTTTTTCTTAACAGTGGTTCGTAAATATGGCCACTAGAGGACACACAATCCCAGCGGTGAGCTCCAAGATGTAACCCCTAGATGGCGCTATCCCAGGGGCTACTACCCTGCCTGATTTGCCACTAACAGGTTGAGGCCTGGATCCAATGGCGGGTGCCTCCACCCAGAGGTCAGGGTTCAACAGTTAAACTAACTTGGTCACAGCCCTCTGGGACACTGCAACCCCTTTCTTCCCACTAGTGGCCCACACAATATATCAAATTACCTTCACAGTATACACTTACCCCCAGGTCTGGTTCCGCACTGGGACCTCCTGTGAAATGAGATACAGTGCAACAATCACAGTACAGTACTTTAACATAGACAAATACCTCAGGCAGTATAACTTTGCTGAAACAAGCAGCTCTGATTTATTTAGGGATATAACAAGGACAGGGAAATCAGGTTAATGGCTTATCACTCTAATAATCTACCTATGGCTCTGTGCACAGGCCTATCCCTATCAGTTACTGTCCTGGAACCTAAGCCCTAGTATGGCTAGTCAAACCGTGGCAGCTGGTGGGGCCCTTTCACACAGAGAAAAGGAAGAATTAAACAGTCAATAGTACAGTAATTCCATTTAGGATTTAATGTGGCAATTCAACAGGGAGCGACCTGGAGAGTACTCACGACCTCCAATATAAGATAGGGTCCTTCAATGTCAGCAGGGCTCACTTGAGGTGCACAAACCTCTTCACACATCCATATAAAAGAAAGCACTATACCAGGCAGGCTGCATCTGTGTCCCGATCGCAATTACTGCACAATGCCGGGAGAACACACAGCAGATTCAGTTCCTGACAGACCGAGTGTAATTTTCAGCAATTCCTCCAGTCTTCTACAGGGTGAGCCTGGTTTCTACTCTTCAGAGATCCTTTGATTCTTTTCACAGGACGGATTCAGTCCTAACAAGCTGCAGACCGGAACTCTGGGCCTTACACACGTTTTTGACTAAAACTGACACTGAAAAGCACAGGGCTCCTTCCTTCTTCACTGCCAAAGCTCAACTCAAACTCCAACCGACAAAACAGGCACTTCCTTTGGTTCCTCCCAGTTCTTGACTGGATTGGCTGTCACTCACAATAGACTGCTGCTGGTCCAAAAAAGGCACTGAAGTCTAAACTACATCTCCCAGAGTCACTGCCCATACAATCCTCTTGTGGCTGGCTCAGATTATGAGTCAAGTTCTGATTCGTCAAGACACCATTTTAGAGCTAGCTTGCCCCACACTGATTGGTCCAGTTCAGCAGTTCAAAACTAGAATGGGGAACTAGCAGACACAGTTCTGACTGCAAAGAAAGCAGGTTAGACAAACTGTAAATTTCATTATTACTCTAAATAATTTCTGGCAAACAGTTACATCTTTCAGATAGGTTCCTTTGCACTCTAGTGACTGCAAAAATGAAGTGAATTGGCAGCATCCAAGTGTACTCAGAGAAGCACACAGTCCCCATACAAACTAATTATGTCTGCAAGCAGACAGCTCTTAAAGACAGTACCAGAGGCTCTAAAACACTCACTGATAAATGGCTTAAATGCCAAACACCAATTCAGGCTTGGAGCATTCAAACAAGCTCCTGGAAGTCTTTTAGGAACCCCCATTTGCAGGGAGTTACACAAGTATTTATCGATGCCAGATGTTTGCTTGCTGGTATTAGTGGAAGTGCAGAAGTTAGACAGATGCAATATGAATGGCAGTGATGTGAACTGACACCAACTCCACACCCTCACCCTGCAGATATGGACAAGCATTAGGGTGTGCCTTTGGGTCGTCACCAATACGGTCACAACATGTCACCTCACCCTACCCTGCAGACACTGACAAGTGTTGAGGTGTGCCAACAGGATATTTGGGCTTACACCACCTCATTCCATAAGGAAATGCTTAAATGGAGCAGTATAGGAGAATGGTGTGAACTCTGGGGCCAAAGTCAAGTGCCTCAATTGCCTGTCACTGGCTGCAGGGGGTGGGTGCAGAATGGCATGAGCATTACTGCTCGACAGTCCCCAAGTTACACCCTGATGCCTGTCAGACCCTACAGGGTAGGGCGTTATGATCAAGAAACCTAAAGCCCTAGGCATGTTTTGATATTTTTACTCTGTTTTCAACATAGGCTTTTGTGACCCCACATGAACAGTGACACTATCAGTTTGTTAGATGAAAGGTGATTTTGCACAGTGACTGCCGCATTAGCGCCACAGGTGCAAAACACATTTCAACAGTGTGAAAATGACAGCTGTACTGTTAATGAGGAGATGTAAAAAATGGTAATGTTGAAAATCTGGAGGAAAATATAAAAACAAATTGGTGAAATCACAAGCTTGCATAGAAATTGCACAACACACACCTGTAATGCATTTATTTGGGAGATTTTTCACCAGATTTTCAATATAGGCATTTTGGGACCAGTTTACTGCGATTTTCTTAATCTGTCCTGAACACTGATTTCCCACAGCAACTGCAGCTTTTCTGTGCTGGAAGTGTGAAAATACATTTCAACTAAGGTGTAAAATGACAGCTGTACTGTTCATATAAGAATGTGTGGGGAAAATGCCAATGTTGAAAAATCTGAGGAAAATAATACAAATTTGTGAAGTTACTAGGGTGCGTAAAACTGCACAATGCACTAATAACACAATCATTTTTGGAATTTGTGACAAATTTTCAACATAGGGCATTATAGGACCTCTGCTCATGAACAGTGTCACTTTGATTGTCTTACTCTGTCATAACACTGATTTTCCACAGTGACAAGCGCTTATACTACTGAGTGCGGAATGCAACACATTTCATCCAGATGTCTAAAATTATTGTTATACTGTTCAAAAGGAGGTGTGAAAAAATGCCAGTGTGGAAAATCTGAAGAAAATATTACAAATTCTTGAATTTGCAAGGTGATGAAACAGTGCAATGCACGCTCGTAGCACAGTCATTTGGGGAATTTTTCCAACAAATTTGCAACATAGGGTTTGAGAGCCCACCTCATGAACAGTGACACTGTTGTTTCATTAATCTGTCCGAAGGTGATTTCGCACAGTGAGTGCAAAATCACCTTCGGGAACTATCTTTCAAATGACAGTTACGACTGTCGGAGATGGGGATTCCAAGAACCTCATGTTGAAAATTTGGTGCAAAAATTTGAACAAATGACCAACATATGCACCAAAATTGAAAAATCCAATTTATGCCATTATAGAGCTTACTGGCATTTCTTCAGTTCACGGTCCGCTTTGAAGTGTGCAGATGTGTTCCTGCTCACGAAAGATACGTCGTGCCAGCCTCTGGAGGTATGTATGTAGTGAGGGTGTGCAGGAAGGTGGGAAACTACACAGAGGGTGGGCGCGAAGAGCTGTGAGAGGGGGGGGAGCAAAAGAGTCAATGAGGACCTTATTTTTTGTTACAGGTTTTTTTTATTTTACATGGATGATGCAGGACTTTTGTCACGCTGGGGTGGGCTCCCAGTGTGGCACCTGGAAGTTTTGGGGGCAGTGGAGGCCAGCAGGCTGATTAGGCACCCGTTGTGCTCTAATTGTGGGGGTGGACACATGAGTACAGCTTGAGTTCTGCCACACTGGGTGGGCTCTAAGCGTGGCAGCTGGAAGTTTGTTTTTTGGGAAGGGGCACTGGAGCCGATGGGGATTGAGCACCCCTGTCGGACATACAGTGATACAGTGTGTTGGGGAGAGTGCAAGAGCTGAGGGGTGGTTGGTCACCTCCTCAGCACATAATAAAGGGGGGTGCATACATACACCCACTGCTACAGTCAGCAGTGGTGATGTGGAGGCAATTTTCATACTGCTGACTGCAGGGCAGCATACAGATTGCCTACACGTTACCATCGTTGATTGTAGCAGTCGCTTGCTTTCAACTGTATGCCACTGCAATCTGAACTGCTGTCACAGACACCTGTGGCAATGTTTGCGTGGTGCGCCATGCCTGCAAAAACGCTGACTGCACTGGAAGTGGGGTGCCACACCACGAAAAACTCGTATGGTGGCAGCCATGTTTCTTGCACATGCTTGCAAGCAAACATAATAAACCAGTTGGTCATGTCTTTTTCTTTTTACAAGGTGTCTCTGCCATTAGTGTCAGGCACAGCAAAGCTATAAAAGAAGAAATTGGTCTGTTCCAAACCACAATCTCATCATTTTAACCTGTAATAAAAAACAGTTGGTTCCACACAGAATTTAAACTGCAGAACTGATGGAAACTCTTGGTTCCTGACAGGAAAGGAACCGACAAAAACTTTAAAGTTAAATAAAATAGCACTTATGGGTTCAAGGAAGGAACCCGGATGCTAATAAGTAAAATAAAGAAAAAGTGACAAAAGCACCACAGAAATTGTGGTTCCCTGATTCCTTGGAACCAAGAAATACAGCTAAAAACTATAAAAAGCCACCAAAACTCACTAGCTATACCTGACTAGGGGCAGCAATCATAATTAAATAAAATAATAACAACTAATCACTATAAAATAACATTCTCTGAGGAAAATTGAGGCTAGGTCTCTGAGGCCTCTGAACTGGCAGGCGGAGAAATTGATCAGCGTGTAACCTAGGTGGCACTATCTCGAAGGTTACAGCCTGCCTGTATAGATAAGCACAGGTTGAGAGGCCTGGATTCAGTATTAAGATGCCTTCACCTAGAGTAATGGTATTGGAGCTGTCTGTCTATCATGCTATAGCCCTCTGGAAAGCTATAACTACCCACCAACCCTCCTAGTGGCTCTGTACCTATAACAGCAGTTAACATACAGACAGTATATAGCAGCAATGATATGCACACACCCTTCACACTTACCACCAGGGATGGACCTTCTGCAACTTCCTGGAGACCCCCTGTAAATTAAGGTTAATAAAGCAATTGCACACTTTCAGTACCGTAACCCAACTAATCACATGCATACTAGCCAGGTTTAATGTGAAAAGATAATTTGGTTTATTTAGGGGTTGTGAACAAGGAAGGGGTGTGAATTTAGTCAAACAATTAGCATTCTGATTTAAATCAGGTTTTTCTGGCATGTACTTTAAGTCCCAAATATACAGTTCAACAACACTGGGTAACCAGGAAGGAAACTGGCTAGCCAGAGGTGTTGCCTGGGGAGGGTGGCTGGTGGTACAGTTGATGTCGGGGCCCCTGATGGAAAGAAAGGCAGTTAGTATGCAAAACAACAAGATGATTATAATCTGAGGCAGTTGGCCCAGTCTCTTGAAAACCCAGAAAGTAAACAAAATCAGACGGTACCACAGATCATTTAAATACCCATTGCAGGAGCTACCTGATTATACTCACACTACCAGATATGTGCAGGAAGGCACGCGATATGGAGATCTCGTGGTGTTCACCGATGAGCATGGGAAAGCAGGGCCAACACAACACAACTCCTCTTCATGGCCTTTCCCTCCAGGAGACTGCAACCTGCGAGTTGTTGCAAGGGGCTGGATCCCAAAGCCGATCTCTTGCCGAAGCAGTCTCTGGTGCAGGGCAATTGGTCTGGGCCAGATTGGCAAAGGCCCAGCAGGATGAACAAAATGATAAAGTTCATTTGTTTCTTGCTGTTGAAACCTCCAGTCAGCATAACAGGTTGTGTCATAGGCAAACAGGTCTCGACCCATGAGAAACATTCAGCACACTCAAATAAAACAGCACTAACTTTTACAGTTCAGATACAGTCCATTTGCTATTGAAGTAAATTCACTGAGCAAACCTCTTGATCCAAGATTCATCTCGCCCACTAGCTGGGCCAATCGCTTCACAGGAGCAAATCTTCGGTCCAAAATGCAAATGGTACTGATAAACTTCTTTCTGCCACAGTTCCAGGCTTAAATCAGAACACATCCAACTTCTGCTATCCTGCAGTCCCAGACAGGAGAAACATGGCAGGGAGGCAAGTAAAGGCCTCTTCCACCGATTCACCTATTCTCCATTCAGGGAGCATCTGCTTGAAGGTTCAAGCTGATCGTACTTTAACCTCTAACTGATCCACTGTCTTTTGCAATGCTAGAGTTTCTCTTGGATTCAGCATTCAGGTTGGCTGGAGAAGCTGTCAGTCACAGTTAGGGCTCTCCTCCAGGTTATATTTGACGACAACCTAAAACTACAAAACTAGTTTTCCTTCCCACGAGACACTTGGGCCAGGATCCATTTTAGGCCCCCAGAGTCTGATAGGTACAATTACTGGAAGTTCCCGGCTTACATTCCAAAGGCACAAGCTGCAAGGAAAGCAGGTTAATCAGGTTAAGCAGGTTAAACAAATGTCTCTATTTCAAATATAACAACATGTAAACAGTAAATAAGCAGTTTCCACGAGACTCCCTCTGCACAAATATCGACTGCAGAATGAAGCAAATCAGAGCTGTGACTGGCGGTAGCAAGCCCTAAATCACTTGGACCCAGCTCAAACCATTCACTACCCACATATTAGCTGGTCTCTAAAAGAGACAGTCATGGAGGCTCAGCATGTCACTCTCACATAAAGGAACAGGATTTAACTGAGACAGGACACCAGCCTGGCAGTGGGCATTGAAAATCCCAGGAAAACGGCAAAGTAAACCCCAATTGTGTACCATAAATGTTCATTTCTGATGCATTGGAGAAAATTAATGCTAGCTATAACAGCAGTATTACTATAATCTTTACACTTTGCAATGAATACTGTATAAACATATTGCTTTTCATGAAACCTGTTCAAGTAGCTAAGCACATTGTTTGTACAACTCTTGTTTGCAATACCTCCTGTACACTAACCCACATGGTTTGGGGCCTGACCCTATCAGCTAAACTCAGGCTGCATGGGGAAAGGGCATTAGCATACTGACTGGAGGGCTTTACTATCAACTTGAAAGTTGCAGTGTAACCTACTTCTGGAAAGAATTCTCAGAAATGATTTCCACAGCGACACATTATTCTGCACTGAAGTGCGAAACACATTTTGGCCAGGATGTGAAAATGACAGCTATACTGTTCACAAGAATGTGTGGGAAAATACCAATTTTGAAAATCTGGAGTGAAAATATTACAAATGTGTGAAGTTAGGAGGGTGCATAGAAACTGCGCAATGCATGCTCATAACAGTCATTTTATGGACTTTTGTGACCAAATTTCCAACATGGGCATTTTAGGACCTCTGCTCATGATCAGTGTCACTATGATTTTCTTACTCTGTCCCGAACACTGATTTTCCACAGTGACGCGCTACTCTGCGCTGGAAGTGCAAAACACATTTCGTCCAGGATGTGAAAATTATAGCTGTATTGTTTAGAAGGAGGTGTAAAAATTCCAATGTTGAAAATCTGGAGTGAAATATTACAAATTCACGAATTTGCAAGTGTGCGTGGAAAAGGTGCAATGCACGCTTGTAACACAGTCATTTTGGGAAATTTTGTCATCAAATTTGCAACATAAGCTTTTTCAGAGCCCACCTCAAGAACAATGACACTGTCATTTCATTAATCTGTCCTGAAAGGTGATTCCACGCAGTGACTGCGAAATCACCTTTTGGGACTTAATAACCAAATGATAGTTGCTGAATTCGTGAGATGGGGTCCCAAGAACCCCATGTTGAAAAATTGGTGCAAAATTCAGACAAATGACCGAGATATGCCTCAAAGTTGAAAAACCCTATTTATGCCATTATACAGCTTACCAGCATATCGTCAGTTTGCGGTTGGCTTTGAAGAGTGCAGATGTACCCATTCCACGAAGATCGTGCGTCCAGCCTCTGGAGGTAAGTATGTGGTGAGGGGTTGTTTGGGGTGGGGGTATGCTGAGGGTGGCACAAGTTGTGGAGGGGCAAGAGTGTCATCGAGGACCATTTTCTTTTTTACAGGTTTTTATTTTACATGGATGACGTGGGACTTTTGCCACATTGGGGTGGGCTCCCAGCATGGCACCTGGAAGTTTTGTGGGAGCAGTGGAGCCAGCAGGGATTGGGCACCCCGTTGGCCATACAGTGTGGGGGACACATGAGTATGCTGGACTTCTGCCACACTGGTGAGGTTCCCAGCACAGCAGCTGGAAGTTTGTTTTTGGGAGGGGACACTGGAGCCAATGGGGATTGGGCACCCCATCAGACATAAAGTGTGTTGGGGAGGTGCATGAGTTGAGGTGGATTGGGCACCCCTCAGCACACAACAAAGAGGAGTGCACACATACACCCACTACTACAATCAGCGGTGGTGACATGGTGGCACTTGCATACTGCTGACAGCAGGGCAGTATGCAAATTGCTTACACTTTACCACCACTGAGTGTAGTAGTCATTTGCTTTCAGCTGTGCACCATTGCAATCTGAACTGCTGTCATAGGGTTCTACCATACTGCAGCAACAGTGGTTATGGAGACATCCCGACAGCAACAACCACATTGCCGAGTGTCGGCAATGCAGTGTCAGGGATGTTTCCTTGTTTCCATCGGGGCTGCACCCTGAACCCCAGTCTCTAGGATTCTAACTCTGAGTCAGAGTTGGACCAGGGAAATGGAACATTCTCGAGGCAATCCCATGGCCGTGCAGAGACCATCACAGTGACATGTAGATTTTGGACAAATCCTGTAGCTATGATGGTCTTTGCCATTGGGGAGTTGCTGTGGTGATGGTATACGCTGTCATAGACAGCTGGGGCATTCATTGGAATGGATGCGGCCATGCCTGCAAAATGCTGAGGGCATTGGAAATGGGTTTGCCACACCTAAAAACTGCATGGTGGCACTATGTTTGTTGCACATGCGCAAGCAAACATAATAAAACCAGTTGATCCTGTCTTCTTTTTTTATGAGGTGTCTCTGACATTAGTGACAGGCAAAGCAAAGCCATAAAAGAAGAAATTGTTCTGTTCCCAAACGCAATATAATCATCTTAAACTGTAACAAAAGACAATCGCTTCCCACACAGAACTTAAACTGCAGAACTGATTGGAACTCTTGGTTCATGACAGGAAAGGAACTGAGTGAAAACTTTAAAGTTATATAACATATCACTATGGGTTCAAGGAAGAAACCTGGATGCTAATAAGTAAAATAAAAGAATGAAGTGACAAAAGCACCACAGAAATTGGGTTCCTGAGGTTCCTTGGAACCATGAAATACCACCAAAAACTATAAAATCCAACAAAACTCACTACCTCTACCTTAATAGAGGAGCATTCATAATTAAATAAAATAATGCCAACTAATCATGATAAAATAACAATCTCTAAGGAAAGTTGAGGAGACGGCTCAGAGGCCTCCAACTAGGCAGGTGGAGAAATTAATCTCAGTGTAACCCTAGGTGGCACTATCTCGAAGCTTACTAACCTTACCTGTATATCTAGCACAGGTTGAGTGGCATGGATTCATTATTAAGGTGCCTCCATGAAAGTAATGGTATTGGGGCTGTCTATCCTGCTATAGCCCTCTGGAAGCCATAACTACCCACCAACCCCCTAGTGGCTCTGTACCTATGACAGCAGTTAACACACAGACAGCATATAGCAGTAATGATGTACACACCCATCACACTTACCACCAGGGATGGACTTTCCATAACTTCCTGGAGACCCCTGTAAAATAAGGTTAATAAAGCAATTGTACACTTTCTGTACTGTAACCCAATTAATCATATGCACACTAGCCAGGCTTAACATGAAAAAGAAAATTTGGTTTATTTAGGGGTTGTGAACAGAGGGGATGAATTTAGTCAAACAATTAGCATTCTGATTTAAATTATTTTTTCTGGCATGCACTTTAAGTCCCAAATATACAGTTCAACAACACCAGGTACCCAGCGTGGAAAGTGGCTAGCCAGAGACATTGCCAGGAGGGGCCAGCATTGCAGCTGATGTTGGGGCCTTTGATGGAAAGAAAGGCAGTTAGTATGCAAAACAAGAAGATGATTATAATCCAAGCTGGTTGGCCAGTCTCTTGAAAACTCAGAAAGTAAATAAAATCAGATGGTGCCACAGATCATTTAAATACCCATTGCAGGGAGCTACCATGATTGTACTCATGCTACCGGATATGTGCGAAAGGCAGGCAATATGGAGATCTTGTGGTGTTCACTGATGAGCATGGGGAAGCAGGGCCAACATGATGTACCTCCTCTTCATGACCTTTCCTCCAGGTGACTGCAACCTGTGAGTTGTTGTGAAGGGGCTGGATCCCCAAAGCTGATCTCTCGCTGAAACAGTCTCTGGTGCAGGGCAATTGGTCTGGGCCAAATTGGCAAAGGCCCAGTCAGGATGAACAAAATGACAACGTTAATTTGTTTCTTGCTGAAACCTCCAGCTGGCATAACAGGTTGGGTCATAGGCAAACTGGTCTCGACCCACGAGAAACATTCAGCACATTCAAATAAAGCAGCACTAACTTTGTAGAGTTCATATACAGTCCAGTTGCTAGTAAAGTAGATTCACTTAGCAAACCTCTTGATCCAAGATTCATCTCGCCCACTAGCTGGGCCGATCGCTCACAGGAGCAAATCTTCGGTCCAAAAGCAAATGGTACTGATAAACTCTTTTATGCCGCAGTTCCAGACTTAAATCAGAACATAACCAACTTCTGCTATCCTGCAGTCCCAGACAGGAGAAACATGGCAGGGAGGCAGTAAAGGCCTCTTCCGCCGATTCCCCTATGTCCGTTCAGGAGCATCTGCTTGAAAGTTCGAGCTGATCACTTCAACCTCTAACTGATCTACTGTCTTTTACAGTGCTGGGGATTTCTCTTGGATTCCAGCATTCAGGTTGACTGGAGAAGCTGTCAGTCACAGTTAGGGCTCTCCTCCAGGCTAGTTTTCATGACAACCTAAAACTACAAAAATATTTTTCTTCCCACAAGACTCTTGGGCCAGGATCCATTTTAGGCCCCCAGTCTGATAGATTCAATTACTGGAAGTCTCCAGCTTACATTCCAAAGGCACAAGCTGCAAAGAAAGCAGGTTAAACAGGTTAAGCAGGTTAAACAAACTCTCTATTTCAAATATAACAACATGAAAACTGTAAATAAGCAGTTTCCACAGGCTCCCTCTGCACAAATATCGACTGCAGAATGGAGCAAATCAGAGCAAATCAGTGTCTGGCGGTGCAAGCCCTAAATCACTTGGACCCAGCTCAAACCATTCACTACACACATATTAGCTAGTCTCTAAAAGAGACAGGCATGGAGGCTCAGCATAGCACTCTCACATAAAGGAACATGATTAAACTGAGACAGGACACCAGCCTGGCAGTGGGCATTGAAAATCCCAGGAAAACGGCAAAGTAAACCCCAGTTGTGTACCATAAATGTTCATTTCTGAATCATTGGAGAAAATTAAGCTAGCTATAACAGCAGTATTACTATAATCTCAACACTTTGAAATAAATACTGTATAAACATACTGCTTTTCATGAAACCTGTTCAAGTAGCTAAGCTCATTGTTTGTGCAACTCTTGTTTGCAATACCTCCTGTACACTAACCCACATGGTTTGGGGCCTGACCCTATCAGCTAAACTCAGGCTGCCTGGGGAAAGGGCATTAGCATACTGACTGGAGGGCTTTAATATCAACTTGAAAGTTGCAGTGTAACCTACTTTTGGAAGAGAATTCTCAGAAATGTAAACCCTATTATGAACAACATTCATTGGAAGATCTACAGGCCTTCCTGAGAAAATCATAACTAAGGTGCACTACAGGCTTTGTGGCTCTTCTAGACTTTCTTGAGGGGCAGGCACAGGCTCAGTCCTTTCAAGAGTGACACGTGGGTTGATCAGTCGCAGCTCATTCTTCAGCAATAAGTTAGCTTCTGATGAAAGGGGTTCTCTGCACTGGTGGCTTGCTCAGAAGTAGAAGGAACACTTTCATTAGCTTGTTCTATGGATTCTGATTCAGCACAAACACTTGCATTAACTTGCTCTGAAATTCTAAGTTCATTATCAGGAGGAAATTCTATGGAATTTAAATCACGTAATACATTACTGAGATTGTCAGAATCATCATTTTCAGTAGCATCATTGTCCATCATAATATCAAAGTTACCAGTTTCGGACATTTTAGTTTCATCTGGTATGTCACCAGTGGTGCTCTTGTGGTCAGGATTTGACTCTTGAGGTTCAGTTAGTTCCACGAGATACAAGGAGTCCACTATATCAGAAGTCACGCTTTGCACCTTACTATCAGGGGGCACAGGAGTAGTGGAGAGGTCTGGAGGATTAGGTGGTCCTGAGGGTCCAGCCTCATCTCCCATATTACACAGTGGGGTTCCTTGAAACAACTGGCTCAGTTCATAAGACAGATAATAGGCGACCCCACACTTCCTGTCATCAGATTCAGACTTGCAGTCAGTTTTAATGAGAGCATGACAGGTAGGAGGCTTTGAATTCTGAACAGCAGGAGAAGAATTTAACTGTCTCTTTAGGCAGCAGCTCTGTCATGGGCCAGTGGGGCAGTACCTTGGGGTTCAGAATCAATAATGATTTGCCCAGTTGGTAACAAATAATTTCTGTTCATTGTATTTACAGCTCATGGGCCATTCTCTGGATGTACTTTGTATAATGGCAGTTCCTTCAGCTTGCTGACAACAATGTTTGGGGTGTGATGCCACCTGTTGGCTATCTTGTGTTTTCCGTGCAATCCCACATTTCTTAACAAGACTTGATCTCCATATTGCAGCTCTTGGGCCTTAACACATTTGTCATGCCTTTCTTTGTTTGCTAAGTTTCTCTTGGCAGCCATGGTGTTTGCTAACTGATAAGCATGGTTGAGCTGAGCTTTGAGTTTTGTACATACTAGAGATAGTGGTCTGCCTTGACTCCATCAGGGATACTCCAAAACAGATACTACTGGCAACCTGGCTTCTCAACCAAACAACAAGTGGTAGGGGAAAATCCAGTTGCATCATTGCAGTTCTAGGTGTGAACTAATATACTTATTTTCTGACTCCATCTCAGCTTATCTCAGGGATGAAGTGAGCCCAGCATATCTAGCAGTGTTCGATTAATTCTTTCAGGCTGTGGATCCCCTGAGGGTGATAAGGGTAGCTATGGATTTTCACATCCCCAGAGTGAGAGCACCTCTTTAATCAGATGGCTTATAAAGTCTCTCCCTGATCAGAATGAATTCTCTGTGGCATCGGTAATGGACAAAGAGCTTTTCTATCAGTACCTTGGATACAGTGGATGCCTTTTGGTCCTTAGTTGGATAGGCCTGAGCATAGCGAGTAAAATGGTCAGTCACTACCAGCTCATTACCAGTGTTCTTTTGGTCTTGTTCTAAACACAAAAGTCAATGCATACAAGTTTCATGGTGCACTGGTGGAGATGTTAACCAGGGGTGCAGCCCTCTGAAGCTGTTCTTTTCTCTGAAGGCAACAGCTACAAGTTTTGATGTGAGCCTCAATGTCAACACCCATTTTAGGCCAGTAGAAATGGGCACAGGCTAAGACTGAAGTTCTGTCACAACCCAGATGTCCCATCAGGTTATGGAGGGTACATAAAACTACATGTTTGAAGGCAGTGGGTAGTACTAGCTGTTGTTTGACAACTTGACCTTGCCTATTGGTGGTCTCTCTGTAAAGCAGCTTGTTATGCAACTTTAGCCTGGGCCCCTCTCGAAACAGCAAAGCAGTTCTTTGGTCTGGGAACAAAGTTTGGACATGTTTTTTCCAGCATTTATGGCATCTAACACAGGTTTAATTATAGGATCTTGGGATTGGGTGCACTGAATATTGTTGGGAATACCACAGGAGGGTGGCATGGGACCACAGGAAGGAAACAACTCCTGGTGGGGCACTCAATCATTAGGGGGTAGAAATGGGGAGGAAGGGAGAGGGAGGTATGGTGCCTTCCTGGTGCTATGGCTTGAGGGACAGGACACGAATCCTCAGGATCGTGGGAGGAGCTGCATGAGGAGGGAGCTGGATGTCATTGTCCACCTAGGGACAAATGACCTGGCTGGGAATGGGATCAGAGCACTGCAAGAGGAGTTTGTAGAGTTGGGAGGGGCCTTAGACAAGTAGCACATATGGTAACCTTCTCAGAGGTGCTGCCTGTCTATGGCAAGGGTGATGTTAGGCACCTCACCAGGGAATTCAATGAGTGGTTGAAAAACTGGTGTGGAGCTCAGGGTTTTGGCTTCACTGGGACTCTGGAGCCACCTGGAGGATGCAGACCTATACTGGTGTGATGGTCTGCATCTGTCCAGGGGGAACTAGGATCCTCAATGAGAGGTTTAAGCTTCATTGGCAAGCATTTCAACTAGCCAAGGAGTGAGGCACTGAAAAGGAGCAGGAAATCCCAGCCTCCCCCACAAAACATGGTAATTAGTGAGGTAAACACCAATGTAGAGAAGTTATTAGTGAGCAGGACAGAGGTAAATGAAAAAGACAAAGGCAGTAAGAACAGGAATGGGGCTAAAAGGGGTTACGCTATCAAAAAGTAGAGGGTGATGAGTACCAATGCCCGTAGTCTGTGTAACAAGCTCCTGAACTAGAGGCCTTGATAGAACAGGGTTGCCTGGATACTGTGGTAGTCATAGAAACATGGTACACAGAGAACCATAACTGGGATGTCAACATACCAGGATACACAATCTACAGGAGGGACAAGGAGGGTAAAAGAGGAGGAGGAGGAGTAGCTCTCTATTTAAAGGAAGGGATCAAAGCAACAGAACTAAAGAGTAAACAGGGAGCAGATGAGGCACTCTGGGTCACCCTGAGACAGGAAATTGCACCACAATCTGCATGGGGTTGTATACAGACCCCATCTCGGGAGGGAATGGACAAGGAAATGATAGAAGGCTTCCTTAGAATGGCAGAAAAAGGGAGATATTGTTGATAGGGGACCTGAATATGCCAGATGTTAACTGAGCACCTTTGCTGGGCACATCCCAGAGCAGGGTCATTCTTGATGCCCTACAGGGGCATGCCTCCGACAGCTAGTATTGGAACCCACTCGGAGACAGCAGTCTTAGACCTGGTACTCTCAAATGGGGATGGAGAAAGAATCTCAGATTTAGAAGTAGGTAGCCATCTGGGATCAAGCAACCACCAAACTGTGTGGTTCACGATAAACACAGCCATACAATCAAGCCATACAAAGCAAGAGTATTGGACTTTAGGAGGCTAACTTTGGGAAAATGAGAGAGTGCCTCAGAAAAGCACTAGCAAACAGTCAAGAAGGAGGGGTGGAGGAACAATGGGGAATAATCAAACAGCCATCACAGAGGCAACAAGCCTTTGTGTAAAGTAAATCAATAAAACACAACGAAGGAAAAAACGCTATGGTTCTTAAAAGAGGTGGCAGGGAAGGTTAAGGAGAAAGGATAGCATTCAGGAAATATAGGGAAACACAGAAGGAGCAGGACAGAGAACTTTATCAGTTAAAGCAGAAAGAGGCTGGGAAGTCAGTCAGAATAGCAAAGGCCCAAACCGAGGAAAGGATAGCCAATTCTGTTAAGAAGGGGATAAGACCTTTTATAGGTACATTAGGAGCTAAAAAGACCAAAGGAGGGATACTGAGGCTTAATAAAGGGAGGAATGTGGGTAGAGGGTGACAGTGAAAAGCAGGGATACTGAATGAATATTTCTGCTCAGTATTCACAAAGGAAGAGGAGGAGAGGTACCTAAACCAAACAAGAGAAACACTCTGAAGACAGGGGTCGATACCAGTCCATTTACAGAAGAAAGGGTTCTGAAAGAACTAATAAAATTGAAAGTGGACAAAGCAATGGGGCCTGATGGATTTACCCAAGAATTCTAAAAGAACTAAGGGTAGAACTAGTGACACTGCTGACTACTCTCTTTAACAAATCATGGGAGGATGGGGTGGTACCTGAGGACTGGAGAAGGGCAGATGTGATTCCTCTTCACAAAAGTGGGAGCAGGACAGGGCAGAAAACCACAGACCAGTTAGTTTGACCTCAGTGGTAGGAAAATGATGGAATCACTTGTGAAGGAAAGAATTGTTGAGTACCTAGAGGCCAGTGGGACACAGGACCCAAGGCAGCATGGATTCACTATGGAAAGGTCATGTCAGATGAATCTAATAGATTTCTTTGACTGGGTGACCAAAGTAGCAGACCAGGGAGGGGCTATGGACATGGCCTACCTAGATTTTAGCAAGGCATTTGATACAGTCCCACACGAAGATTAATACACAAGTTAGCCAGCCTTGGAGTGGGTCCCAAGTTGGTAGTCTGGATAAAAAATTGGCTAGACAACAGGACGTAAAGGGTAGTAGTAAATGGAGTACACAATGAAGAAAGGAGGGTTACTAGCGGGTACTGCAGGGCTCAGTACTGGGACCGGTCCTTTTAATGTCTTTATAAGTGACATTGCAGAGGAACTGGAAGGAAAGTATGTCCTTTGCAGATGACACAAAGATCTGCAACATGGTTGATACACAAGATGGGGTGGAAAGGATGAGAAGGAACTTGTCAAGGTTGAAGGAATGGTCAAATGTATGGCAGCTCAGATTCAATGCAAATCAGTTGGGGTGAGGATATAGCATGCACCAAGCAGGAAAGGGATCTTAGGGTTGTCATCTCTGATGACCTCAAGGTAGGGAAACAGTGTGACAAGGCAGCAGGTAAAGCAAATAGGATGCTGGGATGTATAGGCAGGGGCATCACCAGCAGGAAGGGAGGTCATAATTCCGCATACAAGACACTAGTGAGGCCCCACCTGGAGTACAGTGTACAGTTCTGGAGACCATACCTACTGAAGGACATAGACAGGGTAGAGAAGGTTCAGAGGAGGGCAACAAAGATGGTGCATGGATTGCATCACAAGTCCTATGAAGACAGGTTGAAGGAACTGAACATGTACTCCTGGAGGAGAAGAGGGAGAGAGGGATATGATAGAGACATACAAGTATCTTACAAGGAGGAACAGGGTGCAGGAAAACACTATTTTTAAGTGAAAAGATATTCCAGGACTAGAGGGCATAGGATGAAGTTGGAGGGAGGATGATTCAGAGGAAACATGAGAAAGAATTTATTCACAGAATGGGTGGTGGACAAGTGGAACACCTTGCCAGAGGAAGTGGTGGGGGCTGAAACAATCACGGATTTAAGAATGCATGGGATAGACATAAAGGAATTCTGAGGTCAGGGTAGGCAACAGACTTCTAGGAAAACAAACTGAACTTACAAGCTCAAATGGGCAGACTGGGTGGGCCATATGCCTTATCTGCTGACACTGTCTATGTATGTATCTATGTAAGTTTAAGTAGAGTTCTGAGATCCAATGTTGCAAGATTGCAATAGACCTGCAGCAACACAGGTGTCAGGAGGGCCCAAGCAATCGATCAGGCAATTAACTGTTTCAAAGGACGGGTGTTCATCTTTATTAATCTTTTGGCAAGAGCTTTCACAGATTGTTTGGACATTCTCGCCCACTCAGAGTTGGATTCAAATCTTCTTGAGAAAGCTTCAGTGTCAGTGTGATTCAAGCCTGGGTGGTACTCTACTGAATAGTCATAGGTTGAAAGTGCAGATAACCAATAGTGCCCAGTGGCATCTAACTTGGCGAGGTCTGAACATATGTGAGGGGTTGTTGTCAGTTTTTCACCAGAATCTTTGCACCATAAAGGTATTCGTGAAATTGATTTACTATGGCCCATTTAACACAATAAATTAAAGGTTGTGTACTGGGTAATTCTTTTCAGAGGAGGTCAGGCCCTACTGGCATGCCCCTGGGTGTAGTCCATCCTCATACTCCTAGTAAAGCACAGCTCCAAGTCCCTGTAAGCTGGCATCAGTGTGTAACATGTAAGGCTTGGTTGGATTGGCATAAGCAAGTACAGGGCATGGGTGAGTTGGTGAATGATATCATAAAAGGCCACATCACAATCTCTAGTCCACCTTGTCCTCAAAAGTTCATTTGTTTTGAAATTGACTTTTCCTCCTTTTTACAGCACTGTTTTGTATCTTTGGTTTGTTGGTGAATACTCTTGTTAGATTTAGCAAAGGGCAGATGACTTTGATATAATCTTTTGCAAATCGACAATAGTAGCCTGCAGAACCCCAAAAATCTTTGCAGTTCCTTAAGATGGTCAAAGCTTCCAATTTGCTTGGATCCGTTTGAATTCCCTCGGAGGACACAATGTAGCCTACATATTTCGCAGATTGCTGAAAAGATTGGCATTTATCGATAGACAGTTTTAAACCTAAGTCCTCCAGCCGGACCATGATCTTAAATAAGCTGATCTCGCTTTCGAGGGTCCTGCCAAACACAATGACAACGTCCAAGTAAACAAGCATTCTAGTAAATTCATGTCTCCCACCAACCTCCATCAACCTCTGAAAAGTGGCAGGTGCTCCCAAAATGATCTGAGGCACGTGTAGAATTCCCAAAGGGTGGATGGATGCAGTTTTCTGTGTCTTCAGGTGCCATCGAGTTTGGTAATACCCACTCGTGAGGTCTAGAACAGAAAATCACTGGCTCCTATTGAGGCAATCAGGGCATCCTGGATGCGTGGCATGGTATATTGGTTCGGTATGGTTCTTTGATTCAGTGACCGTAGTCAAACACATTCTCACCTAGCCATTCTTCTTTCGAGCCACCGTGATAGGAGAAGTGTATGGGCTATGAGATTCTTGTATAATCCCATCTGATAGCATCTCCTGGAGGTGGCATTGAACATCGTCAATGCTCATGAGTGCCAGTCAGCAAGATCTTTCATGGAATGGCCTTCACCGTGACATCTGATGCAATGCTCTGCACCAATGACACTGACATCCCATTCTCTTCAGGAAAATACCTTGCTCTGCTTTACCAGTTTTGGGTGACTTTGGCTCTTCACTCTTCAGGAATGGGGATTCTCCAAGGTTGAACAAATCAGAGTTACTGCTTCACCCTCTTGAGTTCATCACTTGCTAGGCAGCACAGCAGTATCTGCACAGTACACAGAATCCAGGGTACAGCCTTGGTTGACTCTAATGTCCTGGTCAGACATGTTTTGAATTTGCACCACCACCCACCAAGCATAAGCGTGAGCTTGGGCAGGCAGGATGTTAGGCTTAACTAGTAGTCCTGGCAGTTTCCTCTTCTGGGGCATTCAGCATGAGAATCTTATTCTTGACATCTTTCTTGATTCATACTTCACTGCTAACAGTGCACTGAGCATTCGTGGCAATACAAGCAGTGCTGGATCTTTATCCACACATTGTCTACCATCTCGTCCTCATCTGTCTCATTGTCTTGCATCTGTAAGTCATATGCTCATGCACCTTAGCAGGGATGTGCAAGGCCTGTCCAGTCTTCCCATTTGCTTTTCCTGGCAAAGTTGAGCTACTCTGTGAAACACGTGGGCATTAGTGCTGATTAACAGAGGGATACCATCATACATTCCAGTCAGTGGGCATATCAGGGCCAAGGTATCCACTGGTTCTGCTCTATGCCAGTAACAGTGGTAGGAAAGGATAGCCACAGTCATACATAACCTAGGTATGGATAAGATTGGTTGCTCAACCCTCACAGAAGTCCTTTAAGGAACAAGAGTGGGAGGTCAGACAAGTGTTGGTTGTACCAATCTTTGAACACAACAGTGACCTGTGAACCACTGTCCAGCACAGCTCAGGTCAAAATGCCATTAACAGTTACAGTGGTCTCCATGGAGGGACCCAGCATCTCAGACCGATCTGGAGGCACAGGCTTGGTGGGCTGATCCACAGCAGTTTTGGAGGAAAAGGATTTTCATGATGGGCCTTGTTGTGGCTTTATATTGCTTTGTCAGACCAGGTTGAGTAGCTTGGCAGTAACTCCTGTAAATCTTCTGGAGCATGGCAAACTCATCTGGTGTGCCCATCTTCTCCACACTGGTAGCAAAATACCTTAACTCCGGGTTCAGCAGGATGGGTCATGTCTTCACAAGGTTTGTAGTGGTTGGGGGTGGAGCTACCTACTCTCTCCTTTGGCTTAGGTTCAGGCTAAGCTCTGCCATAGCCTCTCCAAAGGGCAGAAGGTCAGGTGGCATAAATGAGGTCTATCACCATAGCTCACAATTCCCATATTTGTTCTACCATGTTAGAGTTAGCTCAAGACTCAGAAGCAAGGGCATTAGCCCCAGTACAGACAGGTGGGGCCTCCCAGACAGGTTCCATCTTGGTAGGGCAAAGCCCATGAGTCTAAGCCTGTTCAGCGCAGCCTGCCTGGTGGCCTTTAGTTCTTTCAATTCTTTCAACAACTCACTGACTTGTTGTGACTCAGAGCTGTCCTCTTTTCAGTAGGTCTATCTAGGGTCAGGGCAGTTTGTGCAGCCTCAGCATAGGGTCCCAACCATCGTCATCATTCTCCACCTCCCAGATTTCTTTCATTATCCAACAGTATTCAGGAGGATTGGCTTTGCAATCTTGAAATTTAACTTCAGCATGAGCACACTCAAATAACAGGTAGACTTAAGGATGTGTTCCAATCTTGCACGATTCAGCTAACTAGTGGAGATGCTGCCTCTTCACCCTTTGCAAGACCCATTCTACACGAATCACAAAAGCAGACAGTCACTAATTTTTCCACTGTTTGGTAGACTTAAACTTCCACATCAAGTCCTCTCCTAATTCAGTACTGCCAAATACCCATTCTAAAGCAGATAAGTACTCAGCAGCAGAGGTCTCTAGGTAGGTGGACCAGAGGAACCAGATGGCTTCAAGTGCAGGGTCCCTTAAATTCTCCATAAGTCTTTTGCTTTTTCACCTTCAGAACATTGCCGCTCTTGGACCAGGGGATGGCATAGTCCTTCCAGGTTTCCAAGTTGTCTTCTCTTTCAGGAACAGGGACAGCACTAGAAAACAGCCTAAGTCTGTGAAAAGAATCCAGGTGCACCAAGAGTACCACAGTGGTTAGGCGCTGCAACGGAGATACCCTGTGTGAGGACAAAGAGGCCAGAGGAGAATGTGTGGGAGTGCCCTCTTCAGAGTCCTCCAAAGCATTCTGCAAGTCCTCAACAGTCTGCCCTTCCACAGCCAAAAGCCTCGATAACGTCTCTCTAAATTCTTCTACCTTTGGGAACCCCAGAGGAAGATGGGCCATTACGTATGTGGATGACTCTACACCTCATCTGGGATCCCTCAGGCATAATAACAGGGATACAGTCACAGAGTCTATAGGAAGGTTACATGAAATGAGGCCATTACAGTCCGTTCAAATGAGACTAAGTCCCATCCTCACACTGAAACCTTCCCGGACACTTAACCTGTCCCACAGGACAGGAGGACGGCACCTGTAGTGCCGTTACACAAGAGTGGACCAAGACAAACCTGATAATTATTGTCTGGTAAGTCTCACCTCCATAGTGTGTAAACTCATGGAAATAAAGGAAAGTCTGGTGTCGTACCTGGAGGACAACGGCCTCCAAGATGTGATGCAGCATAGGTTCATTTCTGGGAAGTCTTGTCAAACCAACCTGATACAGTATTATGACTGGGTGACAGGTGAGCTGGATAAGGGTCATGCGGTGGATGTTCTTTACTTGGACTTCAGTAAGGCCTTCTATTCAGTGCCTCATGGGCGTCTTGGGGGAGATTAACTGGGGTAGGGATAAAATGACAAACTGGATTACAAGCTGGCTGAGTGGGAGGCTGCAGTGTGTGGTGGTGGGAGGAGCTCTCAACTTCAAGGCCGGTGATGAGTGGGGTGCCACAGGGCTCTGTGCTGGGACCAGTATTATTTGGACTTTTCATATCAGCCATTGTGCACAGGGTGGTGAGCAAGGTAAAGTCTGTTTGCAGATGACACCAGAATGGGTGCTGTGGTGGATGGAGGGAGGGATGGAAGCAGCTGCAAGGGGACTTAAGCAAGCTAGAGGAGTGGTCAGAGAGGTGGCAGCTGGGGTTCAATGCAAAGAAGTGTAAGGTTATGCAATTGGGACGAAGAACCCAAGTAGAGAATACTGGCTGGGAGAGATTAAGCTGGGGATCACTGAGGAGGAGAAGGACCTAGGGGTAATGGTAACAGGGACCATGAACAACACTACCCAGGCAGGAGAGCGGTGGAGAAGTGAACAAAATGCTGGGGTGCATAGTGAGGGGTTTTCATCCAGGTGAAGAGAGGTGATCTTGCCCATCTACTGATAGCTGGTAAGGCCGCACTTTGAGTATTGTGTGCAGTTTTAGAGGCCATACCTGAAGCATGGTATCAGGCTACTGGAGGGGTGCGAGGAGGGCAATGAAGATAATATGTGGAATGGAGGGAGACTATGAGAGAAGGCTGGGAGACCTGAATTTGTACACCCTGGAGGATAGAAGGGATGGGGAGGACATGATAGAGACATTCAAGTATCTGAGGAATTAATAAGGATGGGGCAGACAGGGTCTTTAAGCTAAGAAGGGACAGGGGCACTGGGGGTATGGGCTAAGAATAAAGGGGAAGATTTAAGAGGAAATGAGGAGACACTATTTAAAATGCACTACCAGAATGGGTGGTATAATGTAAATATGTGAACAGATTTAAAAGGGCATGGGACAGGGAACAGGGAGAGAGAGGTGGAGGTGGTGGGGTGGCAGTGGAATGACAAAGGAGAGGGGGTTGGGGCAGCTGCAAACTAAGGGTGCTATCTGCACACTCCAGCAGACTTGGATAGACTGGGTGGTCTGTTTCTACTGGCACATTCGTGATGTCGTATGCACAGTTTCTCTACAGTGGCATTAATGATTCCGATAGGAATGTCTAGTAACAATGCAGCATTATGGGGATCAACCCCTTCGCCTCACTCCATCCCATCATGCAGTGCATGACCAAATAATGGGAGAAATCTTCCACTTGGGTGTAGTGAGCCCTACAGCTCAAATTTTTCTCTATATTTACAGCTGAGTGAAATTATATCTTGTGGCTACTAGGGGGCACTAATCCCAGCTGTGCCTCAAAGATGTAACCTAGGTGGTGCTATTGTGAAGGTTACTACCTCCCTGTATGTCTAAGCACAGGTTGAGGGGCCTGATTCAGTATTAGGTGCCTCCACCCAGAGCAATTGTATCGGGGTGTCTGTCTATCCTGCTATAGCCCTCTGGGAAGCTATAACTACCCACCAACCCTCCTAGTGACTCTGTACCTATAACAGTGCTTAACACACATACAATATATAGTAATAATATGCACACACCTTCACACTTACCACCTGGGATGGACCTTCCGCAACTTCCCAGGAGACCCATCACGAAATAAGGTTAACAAAGCAATTGCACACTTTCAGTACTGTAACCCAACTAATCACATGCACTATAGTAAGGTTAAATGTGAAAAGACAATTTGGTTTATTTAGGGATTGTGAACAACGAAGGGCATGGATTTAGTCAAATTATTGGCATTCTGATTTACAGTAAATCTTTTTGTCTAGCATGCATTTTAAGTCCCAAATATACAGTTCAACAACACTAGGTACCAGGGTGGAAATTGGCTAGCCAGAGGCGTTGCAGCAGATGTTGGGGCCCTTAGTGAAAAGAAAGGCAATTAGTATGCAGAACAGAAAACAAACACATGAAAGCAAGCACTCAGATCAAAAATTAAATGGCACACATAACGAGTTTAGAAGCAAGAAACCTGCAACACTACTACCCCAGCACTTCATGTCCTCTTCATGACACTTCGCTAGGAGGCGGGGTTCTGATCCTCAAGTTGCTTTTTATTTAGGATATCTTAAAGTGGTAGTGCTATTTTATAAATAATTCATACACCAAGCATGAAAAACATAAGTCATACCATGCACCTTATGTCATTACAAAAATAGGAATATAGTAAAGTGACAGGTATTTAAAAACAGACTTTAAACAGAGCAATAATTAGCACACAGATGGAAGGTCAAGCACAATGCAAAGGTCAAGAACTTAGATTTGAACACCACAAAACTTGCAAAGAATTTTATATGAAATAAAAAATGGAAATATAATCTGAGTCAATTAAAGATCCAAATGTACAATAATTCACCTAAGTTAATATTACAAATGGATACAAGACACAGGAATGGGCCCCTCTAGGAATTAGAAGTGAAGAAAGATAAGTGTAACCCCCTACAAATGGGGATTCCAAAAAGTCTTCCTTGAGCTTGCCTAAATGCTTACTGCCAGGCTGGTGTCCTGCATTTTAGCAGTTTAAATCTGATTACCAGAGCCTGTATAGCCTCTGTGTACTGTCTCTTTAAGAGCTGCCTGATTGCAGCTTAAGTAATCTGAGAGGGAGCTCTGTTGAAAGATGTAACAAAGCTAATTAACCTGATTTGCTCCTCCCTTGTTCAAGTCCCTAAATCAGGGTTTCTCAAATGGTGAGGCCAGCCTCCATGGGAGGCCCCAATCTGTTCAGGGGAGGCTGAAGCATGTCTGAAAAAGTAGTGTATTTGAATTTTGAGACTAAGATATTTTGTGTGAAGGGATGAGGCAAACTGAAAGAGGATAACAGGGCAATTTATGTATTTATTTATGCATTGGTGACCAGGAAGCGTACACTGAGCTAAGGCTTATTACAGGTGAACCTGGGAAGGGCAGCAAGTGACTACAATTCCAAAGTTAACTACAAAGCAGTCAAGCAATTCAAAATGAACAATAGTGCAAACAAATAGGAACCATGAACAAATAGTGAGAGGCAACAATTGACCAATTAGACTTGTGGCAGAACAGCCCTGTATAACAGCCCATATACAAGGCTTTAACAGAGAGGTACTAGGAGCAAGAGCAGGAGAAAACAAAAGGATCCCTGAGGAGTTGCTTAAGAGCAGAATAAGAGGGGGAGACGCGGAGGTGGGTAGGAAGGTTATTCCAGATAGAAGGTAACTAGAATGAGAAAGCAGTTTGACCATGAAGGTAGTGCAACAAGGGGTAACAATAGTTCGAGAATCAAAATAGCAGAGACAAGTAGGTTGATGTGGGGTGGGGTCAATAAGCTGAATAAAGTGAGAACCAACTACTCGAAGGAGTTTCACTTTATTCCTGATGAACTGTATAAAGTATGCTATTTTTCTAAGGGAGGCCCAAGATTATTTCAATATTTGGGGAGGCTCAAGATCTTTTCCATGGCTTGGGAGGCTCACTATGGCAAAGACTAGAACTATTGCCCTAAATCAATCAGATCTAACTTTTTCTGCATGTAATCTGACTGTGGTTCCAGTTTGTGCTCAAAGTACTGTACTGTTGCTATTTGCTGTGCATAGCCTTGTTTTACAGGGGGTCTCAAGGGTTGAGCCAGAGGAACCAGCCCTGGTGCTAAGTGTAAACAGTGTGGGTACTTGTGTGGTGTACCAGGGTATTGTAAAAGTGATTGTTGTACAGTGTTCAGGCCACCAGAGGGAAGAGGGGTTTACAGTGTCCCCGAGGGCTGTGCCCAGGTTAGCTTGACCACTACCAACCCTGACCTCCAGGTGGAGGCACCCATTTCAGAACTCAGGCCCCTTAACCTGCTACTAGCCAAGCAGGCAGGAGTAGTAGCCTTGGGATAGCTCCACCTAGGAGTTACATCTTGAAGCTCACTGCTGGGATTAGCGTCCCCTAGTAGCCAAATTGCGAACTGCTGTTAAAATAAATGGCTACCCCAACAGAAGTGGCTGTACACCAGTTGGTGGGGTGGTGTACTGGGCAGGAGATAGACCTCCAAAATGCTGTACTTATCCTGGATATTCTCCGGGTACCAATAAGTACACTGTAGAGGGAGTACTTTCCAAGGCTGAATGTTTACAAAACCTAGTGGTGGTGGGTGATAGGCTAATCTGCTCACCCAGAGTTTCATGGCGCTAGTAGAGTGTAAGGATCCAGTAGACAGTTCCAACATGCCACGGACTATCACTGCCTGGAGAGTGATGATGACTAAAGACTGTAAACACCATGAGGAGAATGAGCCCCCACTATCTAAGACTTTTGAGGAGAAATTTGCTAAATTGTTGCTGGAAGAAGGAAAACCGTGGAGGACTTAAAGAAACTATTCCTGCCACCTGGGGTGTTCCTCCCCAACACTCTCTCCCACTCCAGCATCCATTATTGCCCCTCCTTCTGTGCCCTTGCCAATGCTGGCTCCTATGTCTGTACTTGCAATCAGTCACGACTCTTACTGAAGGTTGAGAATCATCTCCGCACCCTCCTAACACCCCAAGGGAGATGATTAGGAGACCTGGATAGATTGTGTTGCCTTTTGGCACCTGAATGGCAGTGTGTGGAGGCTGAGAAACGGAAGAGGATCATAGAAATTTTGAGGGGTCCCGCCTACAGGCCATTACATTTCTGAGGACCACAAACCCTGATGCAACTGCCCAGGAGTACCTATCTGCACTCAAGGCAATTTTGGGAGCACTGAGTCAGGGAGAACTTGATGTGGAAATTTCAAGGTACAAAACAATGGCTTGTAGAAAGTTTGTCTGCATATGTTACTTGTCTGGAAAGAGCACTGCAAAAGTCTTACTGAAAAGATGGGGTAGCCGCCAGTGACTTAAACCACGTGTGGTTGGGGCACATACTGCAACATGCAAAGCATTCTAAATTGCAGCTCCTTCAATTAAGGCTCCCAGATAGAAGGGTTACCCACCAGACTACTGTGACTTGATAAAAGAACTCCAGGAGGTTGAAGATGAAGAGAGGATTGTAATTCTAGGGTGAGTGCAGCCCAAGTGATCACGGCATCGGAAGGCCCTTCTGAAGAGGGGACCGATGAGGGTGTGTCGCCATGGGATGAACTGTTGGGGAGTTCAGGGAAACAAAACAGTCTCTTTATGAAGGTCACTCCTGCAAGGACAGGCACCGACCCTTATCCAACTGCATCTGCATTGGGGTTAGGGTGTCCTATGAGGCATCTCCTGCTGACAGCAGCTCGGAACCCAATGCCTTGACTATGGAAGTAAGAGAATTGATGAGATGTCTCAAATATTCACCACACAACAGACAGAGATGGCACCAAGGTTTTCAGTTGGTAGTACCACTGCCCCAGCTCCCAGTGTGATGCCTCAGCCACCCCAAATCCCAGAAAACATATTTTGCCATAATTGTGGGAAGGATGGGCACATGAAGAGAGATGCGGTCCACAAAAGACCTAGATAAAGTTGTATACAGGCTTCAAGGAGAGCTGGAGAAGCAATCAGCGGTCAAGGAGTGCCCAAAATGACCACAGTGAGGGTTCAAGAAGTAGTAACTCAAATCCCTATGTGTTTAAATCATCTGTCCAGGCCCTGCTGCTGTCCCTCCAGACTGGTCCAAAATAGTGGGCCCTTCAATGGTGATCACCATGGCTGTGAATGGTATTCCTACTGGCTGTGCTGGACAGTGGGTCCAAGTGACCATTGTATTTAAGGACTGGTATGACAAACACTTATCTGCTGTGCCCTTACAATCCCTGGAAGGCCTACATGTGTGGGGGCAGAGCAACAAGTCTTATACCTACCTAGGATATGTCCACCTCTGATTGTCATCTCCTGCAGCAGTAACTGGTGTAGGGAGCAAGTTAAGACACTGGTCTAGTGTGTCCCACTACTGGACTGTATGATGGGGTTCCCCTGTTAATTGGGACCAATGTCCATATGTTTGGGAGACTGGCACAACTCTGTCTCAAGAAACAAGGCGACGGACTGGGAGGGCCTAAAATTCCCACTCGGATCAAGAGAGTCTATGATTTGCAACAGAACCCCAAGGGAGTGGACCAGGATAAACTGGCAGGGGTCATATGGAAGAAGGATCCTGATTCAACAGTACTGGCCCCTAATGCCCAGTGTACTGTTCACAGGAGGTCCGCCTCGCAAAGATGTCAAGAATAAATTACTGATGTTGGATGTGCCAGGCGATAGAAAATTGTCTGAAGGATTTTTGTAAAGTCCAGCATCTTGCCAGCTTCTGCTCATGCCTATGTACGATGAGTGATGGCCCAGATTGATAATGTGTCAGATCGGAGATCCAGGTGAACAGAGGATGCACCCTAGCTTCAGTATACTGCACAGATACTGCAATGTTGCCCACCAACAAGCACCCTGGCAAGACAGATAGAGTGACTCCCAACTTGTTTGATTTTGGTGACTCCCCATTGCCAGCTGAATGGAAGACTAGAATTAGCCAGAAACTTGCCCAGAGAGATCAAGTGTTTCATTGAAGGAATGGGACATGGGATGTGTCGAGGGTGTGGAGCATCACATACGCTATTGCATGAACGGCCATTTCCAGAGAGGTGGTCTCGACGCCTAGCTCCTGCAGACATAGGCGATGTGAGAAGACACTTGCAGGAAATGCTCATGGCTGGTGTGATTCTAGAATCCAGGAGCCATATGCCTCTCCATTGTGGTTGTGTGTAAGAAGAATGGATCTGTGAGAATGTGTGTTGATTATCGAACTCTGAATCAGCGGACCATCCCTAATCAATGCCCAGATACAAGATGCTCTGGATTGTTCTGAATGGGAGCAAATGGTTCTCAGTGTTGGATCTTTACAGTGGATATTACCAGATTCCAATGGCTCTGGAGGACTGTGAGAAGACAGCCTTCATCTGTCCTTTGGGGTTCTATGAATTCCTGAGAATGCCATAGGAATATCAGGCATCCCAGCCACCTTCCAGTGACTGATGGAATGAGCAGTGGGAGACATGAATTTACTAGAATGCCTGGTGTGCTTGGACGATGTCATTATGTTTGGGAGCTCCTAGAGGAACATGAGAGTCGACTGTTCAAGGTACTAGACTAACTGGAAGATTTCGCCTTAAGCTGTCCATCGACAAGTGCCAGTTTTCCAAACCTCTGTGAAGTATGTGGGGCACATAGTGTCTACACAGGATAGAGACTGGTCCTAGCAAAGCTGAAGCTTTGACTACTTGGCCCCAGCCCCACAATTTGAAAAACTACAGCATTTCCTGGGATTCTGAGGCTACTACTACCGGTTCATAAAGGACTATTCCAAAGTGATTCGCCACTCTTGGATCTTACCAGAATTACCCTCCTACCAATCGGAAATACAATAAAGGGTCCATCAAAGAACCAGACAAAGCATATTTCCACCCAGGTGAACTTTTGGGTCCCGTTGGATGCCTGACTGTGAAGCAGCTTTCACAAGGTCATATACCAGCTCACCCACGCCCCCATCCTCCCTTATGCTGATCCCACCAAACCCTATGTGCTGCATACTGATGCCAGTCTGCAGGGTCTAGGAGCTGTACTGTATCAAGACCATGAGGATGGTTTGAGACCAGTGGCATTCACCAGTAGAAGCTTGACCCTTCAGACCAAAACTACCCTGTGCACAAGTTGGAGTTCCTTGCATTAAAATGGGCCATTGTTGACCAGTTTTATGATTACCTCTATGGAGCAAAAATATTGGTGAGGACTGACAACAACCCATTGACCTATGTACAGACTTTAGCTAAATTACATGCCACAGGGCACCAGTGGCTTTCTGCATGTCAACATAGGATTATGCTGTCGAATGCAGACCAGACCTGAATCATATTAATGCTGATGCCCTATCTCGAGGCCCATTTCCAAGAATGACTGTCAGTCGGTCTGAGCCTGACATCCGAGCATTGTGCCAAAAGTTTGATAGAAATGAACAGATGTCTATGGGCACAGCGGACTGTTAGTAGATTGCTTGGGCCCCTCTGACACCTGCATACTGGCTGTGTATTGCCACTTCTCTGCTCTAGATATTAGTGCACTACCTCAGTTTGACAATGGCAGCATTCAGTGGGCTCAGTCCTGAAATCCTATGATTCAGCCAACAATTGATGCCCTTCATGCAGGAAAAGTTGTGTCCAAGTTGCATTCCTCTGATCTGCGAACTGCTTTATTGTTTAAAGAAGGCCCCAGGTTGAAGCTGCTTAATTAGCTGTTGTATATGTTGTATATAAAGACTGTAGATTGGGGTGGCCAAATAGACAAGCAACAATTGGTCCTACCACTGCCTTCAAAGATTTGGTACTGAGGTCCCTCCACAATCATTTGGGACACCTCGGTATTGACGGATCCTTGACCTAGTACAATCTCGATTCTAATGGCCCAAGATGGGGGCCGATGTTGAGCATCATGTAAGAACTTGTAGTCACTGCCTACAGAGAAAAGCCCTGCCTTAGAGGCTGCCCCTTGTCAACGTTACTACCAGCACCCCAATGGAACTAGTCTGCATAGACCTCTTGAGTTTAGAGCCTGATCAGTGAAACATTGGCAATGTGTTAGTTGTTACAGACCATTTCACATGGTATGCACAAGCTTTTCCCAACAAAGATCAAAATGCATCTACCGTGGCCAAGGTGCTGGTGGAAATTTCTTCTCTCACTATGGTGCCCCAGCAAATTCACTCTGATCAGGGCTGGGACTTTGAGGTCGGCTAATCAAAGAATGCTGTCTCTATAGGGGTGCGAAAGTCAAGAACCACCCCTTATCATCCATAGCGTGATCCTCAGCCAGAACACTTTAACCGCACCCTGCTAGACATGCTAGGCACCCTCCACCCAAAGATAAGCATAAATAGAGCCAGCAGATTAGCACCTTGGTACACGCATACAGTTGCACAAAGAATTATGCTACGGGTTCTCTCCCTACCGCCTCATGTTCAGGAAAGAGGCCCAGTTACCTGTTGATGTCTATTTTGGGGTTTTTCTCGATGAGGTCCAAGCCAAAGATTACCTGCAATATGTACAAAACTGAAGCTCAATTGAACCATGCCTATCAACTGGCCCAGACAATGGCCACCAAAAGAAATCTAGCTAACAAAGAGAGATATGATAGAAAGTAAAGGCTCAAGAGCTTAGGCCTTGAGACTGTGTGTTATTCGAAATTTAGGATTGCATGGTAAACACAAAATTGCTGATCGATGGCACCACCTTCCCATGTCATAGTTGGAAAGTTGGATGATTTGCCAGTGTACAAAGTGCGCCCAGAGAATAACTCCAAAGCTGTCAAGACCATGCACTGCAACCACTTTCTACCTATTGGTCAAGTTATAATTGAGTCTGAACCCACCAAGATTGATTCCCTGGACCAGTGACTCATGTTGCTGCAAGGAACAGTCAGCCTGCTCTGTGGTTGCCGATTTAAGTCTTACCCGCAGCAGGCCCAGAATGATTGTGACTGCCAGTCTAACTCGGATGACACTGAGTGTGATAATGCCTATTACCCTTCATATGAACTGAGTCAGTTGTTTTGTGGAAATCCTATGTTGAATTATGGGGATGAAGCTGGGCCTTCTGGACTGCCTAATGCCCGACATCATCCTTGGAGCCAATGCTCTCTAAAGGTGAAGTGCAAAGTATCACGTCTGAGGAGGCTGAGTCTTTGCGTACCATGGAACTGTATGATTGCCTGAAGGAGAGGCTGATGGTATGAGTCTTTCTGGTGACATGCCTGAACTTGAGGAACACTATGAGAGTGCTGACAACCCCCTTCAGTGCCAGAGTGTCTTCAAAATATGCCAAGTGTTGTAGAAACAGACACTACAGAGCAAGGGTCTGATGGTGCTCCCAGCTGGGACATTCCCTTCATGCAGAGGCACCCTCACAAGTGATGAAAGCTCCAAGACCATTGCTGAAAGTATAGAGACTGTGGTTGTTCATCCCAGAAGACTGGCCAAGCTGTCAAGCCAGTGGTGTGCTTCAGTTCGATTCCCCAGGAGGCCAGTGGATTTGTCTCTCAGTGTAGTCCACAAAGGTGTTTATGTCTCTCGGAGATCACTACCCAAATTGAGCTTTATGGTCCATTCCAGGTTGCTTGTTCTGCCCTCTCACCATGGTGCCCTCCCCCAACCAGCCCCAAGTTAGCTGATGGGAAGGACCCCTCTTGCATTATTTAGAGTACAAGAAGTTATTACATGATTCTGTATAGTAATGTTCAATTTACCTATGTGGAATATGCATAATGAATTGTCAAAATAGAAATGATATAGTGGAGTACATTGAAATGTATAGTAAAGTGACAAGTTATGCCAATTGATGAATCAGATAGTATTTGTATAGCATACTAATGGTATAAATGTCTTGTATATTTTGCTTTTTCAATGTTATGATGGACTTGACGGAAGAAGTTTTCCCAGGCAGGAAGGGTGTAACCTCCCTACAAATGGGGTTCCCAAAATGTTTTCCTTGAGCTTGCCTAAATGCTCACTGCCAGGCTGGTGTCCTGCGTTTTAGCAGTTTAAATGTGATTACCAGAGCCTGTATTTCCTCTTTGTACTGTCTCTTTAAGAGCTGCCTGATTGCAGCTTAAGTAATCTGAGAAAGAGCTCTGTTGAAAGATGTAACTATTTACTGAAATTCATTTAGAGTGATAATGATAATGTAGTTTGTCTAACCTGCTTTATTTGTAGCAAGGACTGTTTTGTTTGTCCCCACTATCTTGGTCCTGGACTGCAAATTGGACCAAACAGTACTGGTGGGACCTAAATGTAGCCAGACTACAGGAACTGTCTGAATTCAAAATCTGTAGGTACTGTAGTTTGGAGGGTTTTTGCGCCATTTTTGCAATTGAAGGGAGCTCTTGCTTTAACTGACAGCCAAATCAGATAATCAAATCTTTTGGATCTTGGGGTAGTCCTGGGCTGCTTGCAGTTTTCAGTTAGTTCTGAGCTGGGAAGTGAACTGAGAGGGCTGAAGTGATTCTGAGCAGCAATCCTGAGTGGATTCACATGGGAAAACTGAGCGGGCTGAGTTTGGCTTGCATGTCTGCCTGCTGCTCCTGAGAGGAGAGAAGAAATTATTTTGGACTAAATCCAAGACTGTGTGACTAAAGTAAGCTACTGAAGTGGGCAAGGCTCAACCTGAAGAAGACCGAAGATTTTGCTGAATTCAATCAGCCTGTCAGGAGTTCAGCTCCCCTAAGCTCCCGTTGTGCAGAGACTTTGTGATTGTGACCGGGAGCACTTTGCCTAGTACAGTAGAATTCCTGTGCATTGTAAATGTGCTATGAGCTGCTAGTGGGTTGTGACTTTGTTCCCCACTGTGTGAACTGTGTTCTGCTTGCTGGAAGCTGTATCTAGCCCAAAATGGACTGAATCCAAATTTGTCTCATAGAAACATAGACTTTGAAGGCAGATAAGGACCACTTGGCCCACACAGTCTGCCCATTTCCTTCCTATTGGATAAGCTGCATATTCTAGTTAACCAACAGCCTACTTCCTGCAACCTCCCACTACAATTGCCTTATGTCTGTCCCATGCATGTTTGAATTCCCCCACTGTTTTAGACCCAACAACCTCCCCAGGAAGGTGGTTCCGTGCATCACCACTCTTTCCATGAAAAACAATTTCCTCACATTACCCTGAGCCGTCCCCCTCTATCTTCAAATTGTGCCCTTGTTCTTACACTTCTCTTTTCTGAAAAGATGCAACCCTCCTGGACTTTCTTGATTCCCTTGAGGTACTTGAAAGTTTCTATCATGTCCCCCATCCTCCTTTCATCAGGGGTATACATATTAAGCTCTCGATCTCTCTTCTTATGGTTTCTGATGCAGACCCTGCACCATTTTAGTTGCCCTGCTCTGGACTGCTTCCATCCTGTCTATGTCCTTGCATAGATGGGGGTTTCAAAACTGCACACAGTATTCAGATGGGGTCTCACCAACTGAGGATAACCACTTCCTTTTTCTACTTGTGATGCCCTTCCTATGCATCCCAATATCCCTGGCTCTCCTTATTGACTTCTCACACTGCTTACCCACCTTTAGGTCATCTGATATGACTACCCCAAGTCTCTTTCTATTTTGTTGTTGTTAGTACCTCTTCTGCTATTGTGTACTCTTCTCCTGGGTTTTGTTCCCAGGTGCATTACTTTGCACTTCTTTGCATTGAATCTAAGTTGCCATATGTCTGACCATTCCTCCAACCTTTCCAAGTCCCTTCTCATCTTTTCTACCCCCACCTTGTGTATCAACTCTGTTACAGATCTTGTGTCATCTGCAAAGAGGCATATCTTTCCTCAGACCCTCTGCAATATCACCTATAAAGATGTTAAGAAGACTGGACCCAGTAGTGAGCCCTGAGGTACTCCACTAGTAAACCCCTTTCTTCGGAATGTGTTCTATTTACTATTACCTTCTGTGTCCTGTTGTGCAGCCAGTTTGCTACCAGGCTACCACCCTGGAACCCACTCCCAGGCTGGCTAACAATTATTAGTCTTTTGTGCGGACTGTGTCAAATGCCTTGCTAAAGTCTAGGTAGGCCATATCCACAGCCCCTCCCTGGTCATTTACTTTGGTCACCCAGTCAAAGAAATCAATTAGATTCATCTGACATGACTTTCCTGCTGTAAATCCATGCTGCTTTGGGTCCTGTGCCCGTTGGCCTCTAGGTACTCAACAATTCTTTCTTTCAGAAGTGATTCCATCATTTTCCTACCACTGAGGTCAAACTTACAGGTCTGTAGTTTCCTGCTTCTGCCTTGCTCCCACTTTTGTGAAGGGAATCACATCTGCCCTCTTCCAGTCCTCAGGTACTACCCCATCCTCCCATGATATGTTAAAAGTGTGGTCAGTGGTGTCACTAGGTCCTCCCTCAGTTCTTTTAGGATTCTAGGGTGAATCCCATCAGGCCCCATTGCTTTGTCCACCTTGAGTTTTAAGAGTTCTTTCAGGACTCTTTCTTCTGTAAATGGACTGGTGTCAACCCCCACCCAGAGTGCTTCTATTGTCTGATTTAGGTAACTCCTCCGCCTCATCTTCTTTTGTGCATATTGAGTAAAAGTATTCATTCAGTATCTCTGCCTTTTCATTTGTCTCCACTACCCTCTCCCCTCTCCTTTATTAATTTCACTATTCACTCCCTTAACCTTGCTATGTCTCTAATGTACCTAAAAGGTTGTATCCTTCTTAATTGAGTTGGCTATTTTGCCTCGGTATGGGCCTTTGCTATTCTGCCTGCCTTCCCACTTCTTTCTGCTTTAATTGATACAGTTCCCTGTCGTGTCTCCTTCTATGATTCCTTATACTTTCTGAACGCAGCCTTTTTCTCCTGAACCTTTCCTGCCACCTCTTTTGAAAACCATAGTGTTTTTTATCCGCTTTGTTTTCTTTATTTGTTTCACACGAAGGCTTGTTGCCTCTGTGATAGCAATTTTGATGTTTCTCCATTGTTCTTCCATCCTCCTTGTTGCCATTTGCTAGTGCATTCTTCAGGTATTCACCCATTTTGCCAAAGTCAGCCCTTCTAAATTCCAGTATCCTTGTTCTTGTATGGCTTTTCTCCATGGTTGTGCTTATTGTGAAGCACACTGTGCAGTGGTCACTTGTTCCCAGATGTCTACTGACTTCTAAATTTGTGATCTTCTCTCCATTTGAGAGTACCAGGTCTAGAATTGCTTCTTCCGAGTGGGTTCCAACACTAGCTATCTAAGGCCTGCCCTCTGCAGGGCATCGAGAACAACCCTGCTGTTGGATGTGGCTGCAGTACAAGTCATCCAGTTAACACCTGGCATATTCAGGTCCCCATCAACAGTATCTCCCTTTTCAGCGATTTTGAGATTGTCCTCTGTTATTTTCCTCGTCCATTTCCTCTCCTTGAGGCAGCGGGTCTGTATACAACCCCTGTGCAGACTGTGATGCCATTCTCTGTCTCCTAGGTGACCCAGGTGCCTCTTGTCCCCCTTTACTTTTTAGTTCTGTAGCTTTGAACCCTTCCGTTATGTATAGAGCTGCTCCACCTCCTCTTTTACCCTCCCTGTCCCTTCTGTAGACTGTGTACCCCGTATGTTGACATCCCAATCATGGTTCTCCATGTACCATGTTTCTGTGACTGCCACAATATCCAATTGTTCATCTTCCATCAGGGCTACTAGCTCAGGAAGCTAGTTTCCCAGACTATGGGCATCGGTACTCATTGCCCTCCATTTAATATTGGCTTTATCCTTTTTCCCCATTCCTGCTCCTATTGCCCTTGTCTATTTTTCCATTACCCCCCGTTCTGCCCTCTGTTGAGCTCTGTGCCTCAGTGTTTACCTTACTACTTGCCATGTTTTGTGGGGGAGGCTTGGAATTTCCTCCTCTTATCAGTACCTCCCCTTGGCTGGTTTAAAAAACGCCAAGGAAGCATTTAAACCTGTCACTTAGGAGCTTGGTTCCTTCATGGACAGATGCAGACCATCATGCCAGTATAGATCTTCATCTCTCCAGGTGGACCCCAGTCCCCAATGAAGCCAAAGCCCTGTGCTCTGCACCAGTTTTGCAACCATTCATTAAACTGCATGGTGTGCAGTACCCTAGCCTCACCCTGCCATGGACTGGCAGCACCTCTGAGAAGGTAGCTGTGCTTTACCTGTCTGAAGCCCCTCCCTAACTCCACAAATTCATCCTGCACTGCAATGATTCCATGCCTAGCTAGGTAATTTGTCCCAAGGTGGACAATGATATCTAGTTCCCTCTCTGTGATGCTGCTTCTGCAATCCTGAGGATTCACTTCGTGTCCCTCAAGCCATGGCACTAGGAAGCACCTTACTTCCCTCTCCTCCTCTCCTCTCTCTCCCCAGTTCTACCCCTAACAATTGAGTCCCCTATCAGAGCTGTTTTCTTCCCTGTGGTGTCCCTTGCCACCCTTTTGTGGGTCTCTCTTGTGGATGTTCTCAGCATTCTTCTTGGTCTCCACTGAGAGTGCCATCATAGAGGAACCTTGCACTGACAGAATGGTGTATGATTTATGTAGAGGTACAACTAGGGGCTTTGCCTCTGTTCCACTACTTGCACCCTCCCAGAACCCACTGTGGTCCAACTGCTTGTCATACTTGGCAGCCTCTGAGGCAGTTGTTGTGCAGTGGTGCTCTTTGGGTGGGAGGCCTCCTTAGTCCTTGCCAGTTCAGCCTGGAGGTGGGCAATCTCCTCCCTCAGAATTGACAGTTGCCTGCAAATAGGACAGCAATGCAGTCTTATTTGCCTTGCCAGACTGGCCCAGCCAGACTACCCACTGCACAGAGAAGCCATCGATGAGAGAGACCTGCCTGGGGATCAGCCTCCTGCTCCATGCTTCAACAGGAACGATGCCTCTGTGACTCTGTGGGCCCTACTTCTCTGGACATTCCAGATTAACCACCTGCAGTCTCGATTTTTGTCCAGCCTGTGTCAGTCTTGGGTATCATGAGTAAATACCAGGGTAGCTCCTTGCAACAACAGCTTATAATCTGAGTCGTCATCTGATTGTCTTGTTGTTTCATTTCCTTTATGAACTGAGCCCTCTGGCTCTGGATTACAAATATTGTGTACTGTGCATGTTGTGTTTTCCATCACAGGGCCCCAATCAGCTGCAACCCCATGCAACGGTCCTGGCTAGCCATCTCTTCTCCACCTGGGTACCCAGAGGTAGACTGTGGGGGACTCAAAGCACATGCATAACTGCTTGATTGATATAACATTTAAGCTAATTAACCTGATTTGCCCTTCCTTGTTCAAGTCCCTGAATAAATCAGATCTAAAATTTTCTGCATATAATCTGACTGTGGTTCCAGTTTGTGCTCAAAGTACTGTACTGTTGCTATTTGCTGTGCATAACCTTGTTTTACAGCGGGTCCCCAGGGTTGAGCCAGAGGAACCAGCCCTGGTGGTAAGTGAAAACAGTGTGGGTACTATGTGGTGTACCAGGGTATTGTGAAAGTGATTATTGTACAGTTTTCAGGCCACTAGAGGAAAAGATTGGGGTTACGTGTCTCGAAGGCTGTGTGCAGGTTAGCTTGACCACTACCAACCCTGACCTCTGGGTGGAGGTACCCGTTTCAGAACTCAGGCCCCTTAACCTGCTACTAGCCAAGCAGGCAGGGGTAGTAGCCCTTGGGATAGCACCACCTAGGAGTTACATAAGTACCCTACATTTTACCACTCACAGAAAATTTGGTGAAAGGAACACAACACTTTGTGAATTTTAAATTTCAATAAATAAAGACAAAAAAACAGAGGGACCTAACCAGGAAAGTCCAAAAATAATCAAAGCCTAAAGATGTGGATACAGACAAAAATAGAAATAAAAAAATATAAAAAATTATTAGATATACAGTTGTTTTTTACACATGAAACATTGTAATTTATAAGACTGGGATGATATCCAAACATTCATTAAGGCCCAAAGGAGACATGGAGCTAAGAGTATAGATCCCTCTAGATTCATTCTGGAGCAATTTATTCAATCCATCCCCACCTCTTATAGTGAGATGCCCATGTTCTAGACCCAGAAAGGAGAAAATATCTGGTTTTCCATTGTGACAAGAAACTAAGTGAACACCAATAGGTGTATCAGGTTCTAGTTTTAAAATCGCATGAATGTGTTCCTGCATACTTTCCTTAAGGATCTTTTAGTGCATCCACATACAACATGGGACAGGAACATTGAATAAAATAAACCACATAGCAAGTTGTGTATGAAATAAATTCCTGAATCTATACTTTTTGTTGAAACCTGGATGGACAAACGAGCTTCCCTGAATGCAGTAACAGCACATTACATCTTCCAAAAAAAACTCCCCACAGGTGGGGAGGTGGTAAAATTTTATTTTTTAGTATGCAAAACAACAAGATGATTATTTGTAATCTGAGCCAGTTGGCTCAGTCTCTTGAAACCAAGAAAGTGAATAAAATCAGATGGTACAACAGACGATTTAAATATGCACTGCAGGGAACTACCCTGATTGTACTCACACTACCAGATATGTGCAGGAAGGCAGGCGATATGGAGACCTCATGGTGTTCACCAATGAGCATGGAAAGGGATGATATAACACAGCTCCTCTTCATGGCCTGTCCCTTCAGGTGGCTGCAACCTGCAAGTTGTTGTTGTACAGGGCTGGATCCCCAAAGCCATTTTCTTGCCTAAACAGTCTCTGGTGCAGGGCAATTAGTCTGGGACAAATTGTCAAAGGCCCAGGCAGGATGAGCAAAAATGGCAAAGTTCATTTGTTTCTTGCTGGTGAAACCTCCAGCTGGCATAACAGGTTTGGTCATAGGCAAGCAGAGTTCGACCCACGAAACATTCAGCACATTCAAATAAAGCAGCACTAACTTTGTACAGCTTGGATACAGTCCAGTTGCAACTGTAGTACAGTCACTGAGCAAATCTCTCGATCCAAGATTGGTCTCACGCACTAGCTGGGCCATAAGCTTCACAGGAGCAAATCTTGGTCCAGAACGCAAGTGGTGTTGATAAACTTCTTTGTTCTTTCTGCTGCAGTTCCAGGCTTAAATTGGAACACATCCAACTTCTGTTATTAGGCAATCCCAATCAGGAGAAACATGGCAGGGTGACAAGTTGGGCCTCTTCTTGCCAATTCCTCTACACTCCATTCTGGGAGCAGCTACTCGAAAGCTTGAGTTGTCCACAATTCAGCCTCCAACTCTAACTGATCCACTGTCTCTTGTAATACTGGGGATTTACTTTGGATTCAGCATTCAGGCAGGCTGGGGAAGCTGTCCGTCACAGTTTGGGCTCCCCCTCCAGGTTAGGTTTAGTACCAACCTAAAAACTACAATTTTCCTTCTCATGAGACACTCGAGCCAGGATCCATTTAGGCCCCAGAGTCTGATAGGTCCAACTACTGGAAGTTCTGGACCTAACATGGTGGCTTCCATTCCAAAGACATAAGCTGTAAGGAAAGCAGGTTAAACAAACGTCTCTATTTCAAATATAACAACATGTAAACAGTGAATAAGCAGTTTCACACAAGCTCCTCTGCATAAAAATCGACTGCAGAATGGAGCAAATCAGAGCAGTTGCTGGCCAGTCGAAGCTCTAAAATCACTCTGACCCATCTCAAACCATTCACTATACACATATCAGCTAGTCTCTTAAAGGAAAGGCATGGATGCTCATATAGCACTCTCACATAAAGGAACAGGATTAAACGGAGACAGGACACCAGCCTGGCAGTGGGCATTGAAGAGCCCAGGAAGACAACAAGGTAAACACCAATTTTGTTGGGGGTTATGTGAGCATTTCAGAACACAGCAGTTACTAGGGGCAGCAGTCTGAAATTGGTACAAGCCAATGAGAGTTCCATCATTTATATACATTTCATTCTCTTATGAGGCAGCTCAACACAGGAGGCTGACTACATTGGCTAAGCATACTGAGTGATTACTAGGGTTTGAAGGAAGTAGACACATGTCCATTTGAAGAAACAGTCCTGAAGGGACTTGTGAATCTAGAGTGGACAAGGCTATGTGGAAGGAAGAGGTACAGCCAAGGGTTCTGAAAGAGCTCAGATAGGTACTGGCTGCACCTCTGACTATCTTGTTCAATAACTCACTAGACACAAAGATGGTACCAGAGGACTGGAGAAAGGCAGATGTAGTCCCACTCCATAAGAGAGGCAGCAGAAAAGAGGTTGGCAGTTACAGGCCAGCCAGTTTGACATCAGTAGTGGAGAAACGAATGGAGCCACTTCTAAAGGAAAGACCGGTAGATTATCTTGGATCTGGCAGGTTACAGGACCTAAGTCAGCATGAATCCACAGGAAGGACAATGTGTTAAACAAACCTGTTAGATTTTCTTGACTGGGTAACCACGAAAATAAATTAGGGGAGTGGTGAATGTGGCCTACTTAAACAACAGCAGTTCTTTCAACCCCATGCCATATAGGAAGCTCAAAAAAAAAACTGAGAAGCTGAGAGTGGGAACCAAGGTCGTACATTGGGTACACATTGGCTGACACATAGGAAACAGAGGGTGGTGGTTAACAACGCTCATTCAGGGGAAGGAGAGTGACCAGTGGGGTTCTTCATGGCTCAGTACTGGGTCCAGTCCTCTGTAATGTCCTTATTTGCAACATTACAGAAGAACTGGAAATGAGGGTGTGCTTCTTTGCAGAAGACACCAAGATCTGCAATAGGGTGGACACATGGTGGGGGATAAACAGAGATCTGAAAAAGTTCAAAGAATGATCAAGGGTACAGCAGCTGGGTTTCAAAGCAAAATATTTCAAAATCATGTACCCTGAATCTGAAACCCAGAAGCAGCATACAAAATGGAGATGGGTATTGATTGTCACTGAACAGGAATATGACCTAGGGGTAATCATAACAGATGACCTTCAGGTGGCAAACCAATGCAACAAAGCAGTAGATAAAAGCAGTGGAGGCTGGGATGCATAGGAGGGTATCACCAGCAGAACGAGGGAGGTGGTGTCACGGTATCATCCATTGGTGAGATCACACCTGGAGTACTGTGTCCAGGTCTGGAGACCACACCTCAGAAAGGACATAGGCAGAGTAGAGAGCATCAAAAAGAGCAACAAAAATGGTGCAGAGGCTGCACCAAATGTCCTATGAGGAGAGAGAGACTGAGGGATCTAAACATGTACACATTGGAAGGGGGAGGAGGACATGATAGAAACTTTTAAATACCTCGTGGGGGTAAATAAGCTACAGGAAGGACAATTTTCAGAAAAGAAGGTGTATGAGAACTAGGGGAATGTAATAAAGCTGGAGAGGGAAGTTTAGGAGGGATGTGAGGAAGTATTTCTTCTCTGAGAGGGTAGTGGATTCCTGGAATGATCTTCCAGCTGGGATGGTAGGGGTAAAAACAGTGGTGGGTTTCAGCATGCATGTGATAGGTATAAAGGAAAACCGGTATCAAACAAAGGAGATGAAGGTGGCCAAGGACCAGGTAGGGTCTGTGGTGGCAGAAAAGGCAGGGAAAAGAGGGGCCAGACTAGGTGGGAAAGCACTCCTTAAATGCCAACAAATTTTTTGTTTCTTCACAGGCAACACTGAGCTCTGTGGAAGGGTAGACAGTGGTGGAGGGGTGTTAAAGAGATGCAGAGAGACTTGCCAAGGCTAGAGAGCTGGTCAGAGGTTTGGCAATTGAAATTCAATGCCAAAAAGTGCAAGCTGATCTACACAGGAAACTAGAACTCCAGGACAGAGTACCAGATTGAGGGGTGGTAAGGTTGGGCACGATCTCTTAGGAAAAAGACCTAGGGTCATCATCAGTGACTGCCTAAAACAATCATGCAGTGTAACAATATCTACAGTAAGACAAGCATGATGCTAGGATGCATAGGAAGGGTACTGACAGCAGAAGAAAGAGGTAATACTACCTCTCTATAGCTCTCTGGCGAGGCCCCACCAAAAGCATTTGCCTTGTTCTGGAGTCCTCACCTTAGGAAAGGTAAGGATACGCTGAAGACAGTGCAACATAGGGTGACCAAAATGATTCAGGGCCAGCAAGGCAGATCTTATAAGGATTGGCTCAAGGCACTTAACATGTACTCACTGGAGGCCAGACAAGAGAAGGGAGATATGACAGAGACCTTCAATTTTCCAAAAGGAGTGAACAAGGTAAAATGTCAGGAACTATTTAGCATAAGTAGTAAATCAATAACACCAGGGCACAACTGGAAACTGAGGGGAGGGGCTCAAGAGGAAAGTAAGACAGTTTTAATTTATAGAAAGGGTGGTGGAGCTGTGCAACAATCTGCCAGCTGATGTAGTGGACACCAAAACTATCAAGGTTTCAAACATGGCTGGGGCAGAATGAAGGGCTAGTGGTTTCTAAGGGTGGTAGTGGTGGGGCAGGTAGCATGGGATGGACAGTGTGGTAAGAACAATGTAGGGACCATAGATCTCAGGTTTGTTAAGAGATTTATGGGCAGACTGATTGGGTCAATGGTCTTCTTCTGCCATCCTTGCCTATGCTTCTGTGTAGCTTGGAACAGAACCGGTCAAGAAACAAAACACTGAACACACTACATTGATCTGCAGTATATCTCAGAAACTAAGAATGTTCTGTGGGATGGAAAAAGTGCTGAGAGACCAGTAACACATCAAGAAATTTCCCAGTGCTTCACATGTATGCTGCTTCATCAGGAGGGCTGGGAATTACCACAGGTTTTCAATGCATATACAGGTCCCTTACAAAACATTTATAAAATGATATGACCACATGACAACAATATGTATAGTGCTTATTAATTAAATATATGTATTAGTTACAGTATGTGTTCATTATGTACCTATGGAAGATTAAGCATGGCAGATCCTTCCTATAACTTACTTAATATAGTCCAATAATGATTTAACACAAATACCAACAAATATCATAAAAAGACATTAGAGAATGAATGACAGACTTAACACTGAGGGATGGAGATTTGAAAAAACAGGGAAAGGCTAGGAAACAATAAAAAATGGTTTCCTTTAAAATCCTGCATCTAGTTTTAACTGTATTTTGAAAGACTATCAATGAAACAGGGTTTATTTAGGGAGATTGTTTAGTTCTTGAGAAATAAACAATTGCAAAAGTGTTTGAACAGCACCACTCAAAAATATATATCTCAGTAATATATAAATAATGCCCTTAGTTTAAATAAAATATGGTGATGGGGTAAATAAAAGAAGTGAAGAAATAAATGGAGAGGCAGCAAAAGAAAATTGGATTAGGGAAGGTCAGAAAGCAGAAAAAGGCAGAGGAAAAGAATAAGAAAGAGGAGGGGAAAAGATGAAAAGAAGAAAAACATTGATATCAGTTAGAGTAATTTAGAGAAAACAATAACTTAATATTTATTTAGTTTTGTTGACTGGGTAAGTGCACTAAGCAGATTCTGACTATTTTCAGGCACACCCCAGGAGGGATACAGATAAATGCCAACTGACCTTGAACCAGATTAAGCTGTTGGTGGTATTTTTAGTGAATGAGGAAAATTTGGCCAGGACACTGGGGAAACTACCACTACTCTTCGGAAGTGCCATGGGATCTTTAACATCCACCTGAACTACCACCAGGACAGGCAGATGGGACGTCGGTTTAACATTTCATCCAAAAGGTGGCACCTCAGGAGTGCAGCACCCCCTCATGCTGCACTACAGTGTCAGTATTGGGATATTAACTCAAGTGCCTGGTGTGGGGATAGAACCCATAGCCTTCTGATCTCTTGGCCTCAGAGGTGAGTGTGCTACCTGCTAAGCCACTGACACTGTTATCAGATATCATCTTTTTAAATAGGAATTTGAAACTTGATACACATAGGAGTTCCTAAATATAAAGAAAAATGATGAAATATGGGCACAAAATAATTTAACATAGCAGCATTACACATACTGTACCTATACCTATATGGAATGTAAATTAAACATTAATCTAAAAATCATACACCAGTGTGTAGATTCACCAAGGCTCATTTTGTATCAATATATTTAGCCAACTACCAGAACCTGATGGAGGAGGTAAGAGCTAAAAGGACAGATTGAACATAATCAAATTATTTAGCCTAGATAAAAGATGGGTGAGAGGGCATATGATCATGGTATCCCAAATGCTCTGCCCACCCTTTTTTACAGTTTTACACAAGCCAGCCCAGCTGAGACACAACATCTAATTTTCACTGGAGTCCTGCTTATTTACAGCAAGTGGTATGGGAGTACTGAAAAGTTAGGTTATTTGCCCAATGTCACACAGTGAGTATTTTAAATTAGCAGTAGTGGGTGTTGAACCTCCCTGTTCACAAGCAGTGCTCTAACTAAACTACACTGCTTTTGGGATTTTTAAGGGGATGGATATGGTGGAGTATTCACAGATGTCTGAACTGATGAATCTAAGCAGAACTAGAAAACATGAACTCAAACTAGGGAAGTATAAGGAAAAGCATCAGAAAGCATTATTTCACACAGATATTGGTTAATATGTGGAATAGTTTACCTGATAAGGTTACAGAAGCTAGCACTGTTCAGGCTTTTAAAGTATGACTAGACAGATTCCTGAGGAGAATGACATTGAGGTTACACAGCATGATCAGAGCAAGTATTCCAGCTGTTAAACTTGGATTTGTGCCTGTATTCAAGTTGTGTAAAGTCAATGCCATTTTGTGAACATATAACCCCCCCCCAATTACATCTCCCAGTATAAAGGCAGTTCTTGAAACACTAAACAAAATAATAAAGATACAAATATCTTACCCAGGTCTAATGATAATAATTGCAGCAGATTTTAATGTTCGTACAGGAGAATTATTGGAGGAAAGAACAAATGATAGAAATCTAGATGATGACATGGGAGTTCCATTAAGGAAATCATTGGACAAGAAAGTTAACAAAAGGGAACTACTTATTGAAGTTTTGAATATACTGATTATCCGAATCCTAAACAGGAGATGTAATGGGGATAAAATGGAGAGATTAACCCATAACCATTATTATGGAAGGAGTACCTTGGATTATGTCTTGGTGGATGTTTTCTCATACAATGACATACTGAATGTGAAAGTGATAGATAATTGGGACAGTGACCGTAGACCCACTGAATTAATAATTAAAGTAAAGGAAGTAAAGAAGGAGACTCTAGAATGTCCAGAGTGGATAGAAAATAATTTTATAATATATAATGCAAAGAATAAAGTGGACATCATATAATATTCAGAAACTTCAGAATCTATTAGATGATCCAAAGATATTAACTAAGAAAAGACAAATTCAGTAAGACACCCATCATGACAAGATAAAGGAGAATCAGAAAGAAATACAACAGCTATATATAGAATTAGAAGATCATCCCTATAAAAAAATTAAAAAAGTCAATCAGAAATTAAAACCAGAAATCTGTACAATGCAAAATGGTTTGATGATGAGTGTAACTATATGCGTAAAACTATAAACCAACTAGGGAAAAGGGTTACAAGGTGTAATGAAGTAAATGACAGATTTCACTAAAATGGTTAAGGAGGAATATAAAATGCTTACAAGAAAGAAGAAATATGAATTTGCCAAAAATTATGGTTTAAACTACAGGGTGCAATAGCTTGTAAAGATATTTCCTTTTGGCAACTAGTTGTCTATGGCACAGGCAAGATGAGATCTAATCTTGAGGCAGTTATCCCACCAGAAGCATGGGAGCAACACTTCAGAAAAATTTCTGATAAAACACCAGTATTTTTAGAAAATAGGAAAGTGAAGCCAAATATTAGTATAGAAAAATGAAATATGAGGTAAGGAATCTATCTATCTCTAAAGAAGAAATAATCTTAGCCACTAAAAGAAAAAAAAAAAAAGCACCTGAGGTGGATGGAATTAGTGCAGAAATGTTTCAAGTAAATCCAGAATGGTGGGCCGAGGTTTTGTTCCCCTTTTGAAAACATAATCCAAACTAATAAAATACCTGACAGATGGAATATAGGGTAAAGTTCCTCCATAAAAAGAGGCCACTAACAATACCAGAAAACTATAGACCAGTAACTTTATTGAATAAAAGTACACAATTATATACCAGAATACTTCTTTCTAGAATGCAAACTTGGATAGAAGAAGAAAAATTACTATCCAGAAATCAGGCTGGGTTTGATAAAGAGAGATCAACTATTGAACAAATTTTCATCCTTCACTGTATTATGGACAAATATGTGGTTAGAAAAACAGAGAAAATCTTTATGGCTCTTCTTGATATAAAACTGCATTTGATTCAATTAATAGACATATTCTGTTGGAATTCTTCTTAAGAAAGGGATTAATAAAGACCTCCTAGAAATTATAAAAACTTTGCATTCTAATAATAAAGTAAAATACGATATAATAAACAAGGTGAAGTGATGGGTCAAATAAAAGTAGAAGCTGGAGTTAAACAAGATTGTTTACTAGCTCTTACCTTGTTCAATTTATATATAGGTATATTAGTGGATGAGTTAGAAGACATAGGTACATTTCCTCCAAATATAAATGGAAAGTAAAACTTCTGTTATTTGCAGATGATGCTTTGTTAATATCTCAGACCCTGTAGGGCTTAAAAAGAGCATTGATTAAAGTGAAAGAACCCTCTCAAAACTCGTACTTCAATTAAATATAGAAAAAACTAAAATAATGGTATTTGGTGAGAGAAGGAAAATGTTAAAGAATAGAAAATAGGGTCAGATACTATTGAAGAAATTAAAAAGTTGCAATATCTGGGTGTTATAATAAATAGAAATTTGACTTGGAACTCACATGTGAAGAAAACAATAAATAGTGCTACAAAGACAATGTTAGGAGTTACTAGATTTGAAAACACAATTGCAAATAATTCCTTTATAGTGCAGAAAAGATATTATGAAGCTAAAATAAATGCACAAATATTATACAGTGCAGAAGTATAGGGCCCTGGTACTAATCTCAAATCTATAGAGACAATGCAAAATGAATATCTAAAGAAATTACTTGGGGTCCCTAGATTTTATTTTATTTTATTTTATTTAAACAGCAGTTTGAAAACCTTTGAGCCATAGGCTCATTTTCAAAGGTACCTTGTCACAGTAAGACAAACCAAAATACACAGTATAGCAGTACAACACATAAGTATAACAGTAAAATTAAGACATAGATACAAACAAGCTGGTACAGGTAGGATGGATGCAAACAATACCAGAGTTATGTCATCCTTAGCAGCTTAGTAATAAAACTTTGTCATAAGTATTGAGTATGGCTTTGACTATGTGGCAGTTACAGCTCGGGTGTTAATAAGGGTGGTTACATAAGGAAGTTTTGAAGCACGATATAGTTGGAGCTTCGGAGATGGAGGGGCAGTGTGTAGAACCAGGAGGGGCCCTAAAGCTGAAGGCTCTTTGGCCATGAGAGGTCCCAGCTCTAGGGATAACAAGAGGTTTTCCCAGAGGTCCAGTATGAACTAGTGGGACAGGCGGCGTATGGTGGTGGTCAATCCTGGTGGGGAAAGCCAAGGAGGGTCTTTTTGTAAGGGTACAGGTAAGATATTTGAGGCACTCGTCGAGATCAAGTACCAGCGCTTTAGCATACAGTAGACAGGTGTGTGTCATCCTAGGTGCTCCAGTAATTAACCTGCAGGCCTTATTCAGAGTAGTGCAGATTTTTATGGCGTGCGGTCTGATCAACAACACCATACACCCGGCAGTCCATAATCCACTAGGGACAGGATAGAGGAGGTGACTGGTCGAAGAACCTCCGGTGGGAGGCAGTGTTTATACCGATGTAAGATGCCTAATCGGATATTAGTGGCAGTGGCTAGGCAACGATGTGTACATGGAAGGAGAGAGAGGGGTCAAAATGGATCCCTAGGTATTTATAGGAGCAAACTTGTTCGAGTGGGAATGAGGACCCAGAGTGAATGAGGAGTTTGAAGTTGCAGGACTTGTTTTGGAGATGAGTGAAGAACATGGTTTTGTTTTTAAGATTTATCACCAATCTATGTTCCTTGAACCAGCCTCGGCTTCAGTGAAGGACTTCTGCAGCGAGTCCTGGAGGGCAGTAGGGATTCCGACTTGAGGCAAAGATGACTGTATCATCAGCGTACAATAGAATGTTCCCGAGCAAAGGCGTGGAAGGGTGTTAAGGTAAAGGGAGAATAGTAAGGGCCCAGAATGGAGCCCTGGGGAACAGAAAAGATGGGACAGATGTCTGAGTAGGACCCATTAATTTTATACGCTGTGAGCAGTCAGACAGATAACTGGTGCACCAGGAGATAGGCCCAGCAGCAAAACCAGAGAGACTAAGGGCATCAAGAAGGAGGGGTGGGAGACAGTGTCGAAAGCTTTCGAGAGGTCAATGAAGACAGCACCAGCCAGAGAACCAGTGTCTAAGGAGGAGTGGAGAAAGTTGGAGAACTCTAGGAGGGCTGTGTTGGTACTGTGGCCCGCTCAGAAGCCATGCTGCTCAGGACAAAGGACATTGTAGGTGGAGAGGTAGTCAGAGATTTGAGAGGCCACCACTTTTCCAAGGCCTTGGAGAGAGGAGAGAGAATGGAGATCGGTCGATGTTTCCAGCCACAGTCCTATCACCACCTTTAAAGATAGGGGTGACAGTGGTGACTTTCCAGGCAGTTGGAACCTTCCCCAGGCAAAGAGAGTGGTTGATGAGGCATGTGATTGGGGTAAGGACTGTGTCTAAGACCAGCCGTGAGGACCTCGGATCCAGGGTGTCACTGCCTGTACTATTACTCTTGAGGGCAGTATAAAAGGTGCGCCTAAGTTCTTGGGCAGAAACACGGCGGAGGAGAAAATAAGGCGAGAAAGATTTATGCAGGTGCTGGGGAGGAGGGTCAAAAAATTTGTAGGGAGGATAGGGCTAAGGTCAGTGAATGAGGTGTTGAGGTGGTTGGCTATGAGGGCTGGGTCTGAGGAGATCACACCATTAATGTTGATCTGGGTGGGTGGGGGAGTGTGCACTCCCATTTAACTGTTTAATGTTATCCCAGAAGGTTCTGGGATTCCCCATGAGGCAGTGAGTGAGGACCGATAGTGCTCAGACTTGGCCTTTCTGATGGCCCGAGTGCACTTGTTTCGGGCGGCATATAACCGCTTGTCATTGGGCCGGCCAGTCTCAATGGCACGGTGCCACAGGTTGTCCCTATGTTTGAGCTGGTGGATCAAAGCTGGGGTAACCAGGGGCATTCTTCCTTTTAGAACGGCGGGTCAACACTGGGGCAAGATATCACAAGCATTATTAAAAGTTTGGGTAAAGAAGGAGAGAGCTGTATCGATGTCCACCCTAAATGCAGCTGTAAGGGCAGAAACAGGAATTTTGCCAATCTCGCAGTAATAAAAAAAGGAGTAAATTTCTAAAAATTATGGAAGCACCTAATGATAGTTTACTTCACCATTATTGGGAAGAGGAAAAACTGGAAAAATTGAAAAACTGGTGACTATTTAAGAAAGGGTGGTTTAAAATATTAAATGATGAACTTAACAATAATGGAATATTATATAATTACATGTATATTGAACTCTATGACCCCAACAAATTCAGAGATATAGCTATTCAGAGACTTGAAGATACTGGTAAATAACGAGACATGAGTAGTATAAAGGGACTCATGGCAGTATACAACATATATAAGAAAATAAAACATACATTTAATGAAGAGAAATATTTAAGGGTATGTGAGAATGCTAAACAAAGAAAAGTTATAACAAAATTAAGATTAGGACTTTTATCAAACAGGGAATTTTAATCCCAGGTAATCATGTTTATCTATGTATTTGTAAGGATATGACAAATCTTGTAACTAGACATGTTATGTTGGAATGTCCAGCCTTTGAGAGAGAAAGAGAGCAGCTCCTATCCTCAATATAGAAACACAGAAACTTGGATTTTGATGACTGGTTTTGAAGAACTTAACAAAATATGTGTTTTAATTATATTTATAGAATACTGTGTGTAAAAACATTGTTTTATACATGCTGTCAATAAACTTTAACCAACCTGTGGCAGCTAGGAGTGGACAAGATGGACTCCAAGTCCTTTCTGTCATTGCAACACTATTACTATGTTTCTTTCACAGTTCATATTCACTTTGTTGCTTAATCATAAATGCAATATTCTGCTTTCACCCTTATTTGATATTTTTCTATTCAGACATCCTACTCAGCTGAGGAAGGCTCTTTTCTATTACTGCAACCTAAGTGAAGATTGTGCTTTAGGACCAACTCTACTGCTGTCTGTGTAAGTTATTAAATCAGACCAATATTATAAAATACATTATAAATAATCACGCTATTTTAGCCAGTTGGTATAATTTGTTTCTAAACAATCCAGGTACTCATATGTGTAAGTATAGACACAGAGGCACACCTGCACTCTTTAGGAGTGTTGCCTCACATATTCTGTGGGGAGAAAGGACTGCAAACAGAAGGAGAAACAAGCTTTTTAAAGAGCTGGTGACACATTCAGGAGAATTTAACAAACCTAATATTTAGACATAGTCCAACTTTATTTCCCATTAGGCGTACAGTATTCCTCCTCCCCATTATTTATTTATGAGGTCAATTGTATAAAACAGAATATTTGCTTCTGAAAAGTTTGTCTATTCCTGCTTATTTCTCCTAATTGAAGTCATAGAGCACTGCTTGTGACATCACAGTTACTCCGATGGCAACAGATTGTAATGTCACCACAGAGGACTATGACTTGAAGTAGGAGTAAAATATAGAGAGCAGATGGACTATAAAGGAACTCTAAGGATAAAGATCATATATTCATGCAAATTCCTTAGTAATAAATAATGGGAGGATAAATATATAAAATATAAATAAAATGCAGGCAGAATTGTACCTAATTAAGATTTTAAAGTTTACTTTGAGGCATCAGTAACTCTTTAAGTACTGTACTGTATATTATGAGGAAGGGGAAGAGAGTGAGATGAGAAAGAGAAAGTAGGATCTCTTGAGTTTAAGCATGGGAAATAAATGAGAACTAAGGCTATGATAACTAAGGGTAATAAATATAAGAAGGTGTTTAATGTTAACAGTTCCAAAATTCTGAAGTGTAAAGTTTGGTTGGTACAGTCACAGTTCATTTCCATGCATGGTGTTTCTCTAATTTTCTGCAAAGTAAATCATATAAATTTGAAAGCAATCTAAGTTCACAGTTCAGAATTCACACATAGTTTGAAATTGCTTCATTCACTTAATGTCCACAGTTTGTGACACACCTCATCATGCTATTGCCTTAACAATCAGATTTTTACAGCTGAAACCTAGCTTCCACAATGTTAAACTTGTTTTCTCTTTATTAAACTATAATTAAATACCATACTACCAGTGCCCCAGTAGGCCAGCGGGACCTTGTCTAAGCTGGAGGGTGAGAAGGATTAGGAGGGAGGATAGGAAGCCCTTCTTCAGGAGGGTGTTGGCCAATTTGAATCGCTACCTGAAGAGGTGATCTCATTGAAGACTGTGGGCAGCTTCAAGAGAGGTGTGATAGACATAATGGGAAGGTAAGGGTTATGAGTGGACAGATGGAAAGGATGGGAGGAGTGGGGAGGGAGGGTCAGTAGTTTAAACTTTGGACCCAGCAGTACGAGCAGACTAGGCATACCAAATGGCCTTATTCTGCTGGCTTCTTTGTATGTTAGTATATTCATATGTAACATAGAACCTCAGAATATTAAAAATGTTTGCATGAGAGACCCTTCTTTGGTGAATGAGAGTGTCAAATGTTTATAAGCAAACAATCCTGACTGGCTAAAATTATGTCATGATTTATAATAAACATAAAAGATGCATCAATTGTATATATAACACATAAGAGACAGTTTCCTGCATTTCAAGGTGCTAAGAGTTTTTCAGTTAGGAAATTATGTATTCTTTCTTTTCTATAATTTTGTCATGAACTTTAAGAGCCTGTGAAAAGTACCTGATTGACAGCATTTAGAACTGAAGAGCTCTGTTCATCTGAATGACAAATATAGTGAGAGTGGCTGCAATGCAAGCTTATCCACCCTGTCCCATGAAAGTGATTGCAAAGGAATCACGGTTCATACATGAGAGGGCAGTTTAGACTCTGTGACCAGCATTTTCTTATGCTGGTGGTGTGATTAATTCAACTGCATTTAGTATGGATGGTGAGGTTTTGTTAGGTGTTTAACCAGGACTACCTGGACTAACCAGGTGGCCTTGCAGTATCAAAAGCTAGAGCACTTTGTTATTTTTTGTGTAACATCTATGTTGGTCCAATAAAAGGTATCAAATCATTTGCTTATGGATCTGTTCTTACAAGTACCAATATGGCAACTACACTATTTATTTACAAAAATTGGTAAACTCTATTAAGAGAATTCCTGGAGACTCAAGATCTATTAAATCCTATAATCTGCTTTTAGGCCTAATCATAGCATGGTCTCTGCATTAGCCAAAGTCACTAATGACTGGCAAACTGTCCTCGATGCTAAAAAATCATGTAGCCTCTCTATTACTTGACCTAAGCAAAACTTTCGATATAGTGAATCACAAGCTATTACTGACCTTACTGCAAAACAATGGGTTAGACAAAGCTGCCCTCAAATAGTTTTCCTGTTATCTGACTGGTAGACAGCAACAGGCAAAAGCACAGGGTGATATCTCACCTCTCAAAATACTCCTGAGAGGGTCCCCAAGGTTCCATCTTGGGTCCTTAATATTCTCAGATTATATCAATAACATCAACCACAATATCAACACTGCCAGTGTTCACCTTTTTGCAGACGATACTGTACTGTATACTGCTCAGCCCACCATTAAATCTGACTGCATGGAACTACAGACATAATTTAATATACTACAGAAAAATCTGCTACAACTAAAACTTCAACTCAATGTCAAAAAAACAAAATCAAGTTTATTTCCCCAACACTAAAACAGCCATTGCTAGAACACAGCCTGCCAACACCAATATAACAACTATGATGGGTGAAACCATGGAAAAAGTGGACAAATTCAAATATCTTGGCTTTTGGTTTGATTGCAAGCTTTCTATACCCCCCATCGAAGAACTCACTAAAATAGTAAAGCAATGGTTGGGACTATTTTCATATCAAACTGTTGCTCACCCACAAAGCAAAGATAAGACTAGTCCAAACAACATTCTTGCCACTCATTGACTATGCAGACTTTCATTATAGCCACTGCCCCAAGAATATTCTTGCAAAGCTGGATGTACTATATCATAGAAACATAGAATTTGACAGCAGATAAGGACACGCTTGGCCCACCTAGTCTGCCATTTCCCTACCTAACGGACAAGCTGCAGATCCTAGTTAACCAACAGCCTACTTCCTCCTACACCCACTGGAACTGCTTTATGTCTGTCTCATGCATTCTTGAATTCCCCTGTTTTTGAATCTCGACCTCCTCAGGAAGGCTGTTCCATGTATCCACAACCCTCTCTGTGAAGAAATACTTCCTCACATTACCTCTGAGCCATCCTCCTCTATCTTCAAATTGTGCCCCTTGTATTGTCACATCTCTTTTTTCTGAAAGATGCTACCCTCTTGGACTTTGTTGATTCCTTTGAGGTATTTGAAGTTTCTATCATGTCCCCCTCCCTCTTTTCCTCAAGGCTATACATCTTTAGTTCCTTTAGTCTTTCTTCATATGTCTTCTAATGCAGACCCTGCATCATTTTGGTTGCCCTCCTCTGGATAGCCTGTACCCTGTCTATGTCTTTCATGAGATGGGGTCTCCAGAACTGTACACAGTACTCCAGATGTGGTCTTACCAACTGTCTGTACAGAGACCCAACAACTTCCTGTTTTCTACTGGTGATATCCTCTCCCTATGCATCCCAGTATCCCCCAGCCCTCCTTACTGCCTTCTCACATTGCTGCCCACCTTTAGGTCATCTGATATGACTCCCCAGGTCTCTTTCCATTTTTGTTGTTGCCAGTATCTCAGCCTCCACTGTGTACTCTTCCCTGGGTTATTGTTTCCCAGGTGCGTTACTTTCCACTTATTTGCATTGAATCTAAGCAGCCATACATTTGACCTTTCCTTCAACCTTGCCAAGTCCCTTTTCATCCTTTCCACCCCACCTTGTGTATCAACCCTGTTGCAGATCTTTGTGTCGTCTACAAAGAGACATACTTTCCCTTCTAGTCCCTCTGCAATGTCTCTTATAAAGACATTAAAAGGACCGACCGATACTGAACCCTCACGGTGCCCCACTAGTAACCCTCCTTTCTTCACTGTGGACTCCATTTACCATTACCCGCTGAGTCCTGTTGCCCAACCAGTCCAACCAGTGTCCTTAAAGTTTGCAATGGACTCTCCATTTAAAACATACCACTGTTCACTCTATACCAACTTGGCTGAACTTCATTAGCAACCAGAAGGTGGCAAAATGCCTCTTTCTGAACCTTTAAAAGCCTTACCAATAAACTATGTCTTTGCATCTTTAGCCTCTTCAAGTTTACCCCTGCCACGCTGTCTTACATACATTCTGCTTAATACCACTAGGGTCAGATCCGTTTGGCACCTCAGCTATTAGTCATGCTTTACCAGTGATGTGGAATTCCTTGCAAGGTACCTAAAACTGACTCATCTTGTTAGTTTATCTTCCTGCAAAATGCTCCTAAAACCCCTATTGAAAGAAAATTGCAAGTTCTAGCACTTGACCCTACCATTAAAGTTTGCATGGATCTTATACCCTGCACATACCCATCGGATCCCCTTCTCTGATTGTAACTCCCATTTTCCCTCTTCTCATATTCCCATTCCCATCACCCCTTAGCTCCTGCACTTCCTCTGTCACCCTTCTTGCTCTCCTACTTTAGCCCTTCCTCTACCCTGACCCCCCACTTCCATCCCCTTACCTCCCTACCCTACTACCTATTTGTACATCTATTCTTTTTAGCAATTTGTATGCATTTTCTTCTGTGTAGCTGAATTGTATATTCTGTATTTACCCACCCTGTACTGTATGCACTTTAATATTTGTGTACACTTTGTATTGTCACTCCAGGACCACCTTGTAAATGAGGCCTTTTCTCACTGTGTAACTAAATGATATATTCTGTATTACATCACTCTGTACTGTGTAAACTTCTGTCCATGTAACTACCTTGTGTTGTCCCTCCAGGACCACCTTGTAAAGGAGTATCCCATTTATGAACTTCTATTGTGCAGCTGAATCATCTATTTTGTATTACCCTCCTTGTACTGTAGAAACATTTTTGTCTTTATATATACCTTGTGTTGTCCATCCAGGACCACCTTCCAAACAAAGCATCTCAATGGTGAATTTCCTGGTAAAAATAAATTTGCTTTGATTTGACACTAAAACAGCCAGTAATGCCTGTGCATCAGCATCCACCTGATCAGAAAAGCCTGGCTTGTGCATTTTCAAGCCTTGGCCTCTCCAATGAGATGCCATCAAGAGTGTCAGTTAATGCCAGCTATGAAGGAAGGGTGTGATGTGCACACTTGCCTATATCAACTAGACTAAAAGCACTACAGTTCATTTCAGACTGTCAACTAACAACCATCAGATAATAATGGCGTTCTGCTGTTCCTGACATGGACTGTATCTAAGATGAATTAGACATAATTAAATATTTCCATACTCCATTGCTCATTCACAAAGTCATCCAGGGCACCAGGGAATACTGAATTCTCAGAACCACTCATAGAGCTATACTTTTGTGCGCTAAAGGATACAATGTGGCAAAGCCAGCTTTTAAAGAGTCTCATTGAAACACAGACCATGTCAGCAGAAACAGACCGTTGGTCCAGCCAGTCTACCCGTTTAAACCCCATTCTACCCTGAGGCCTATAGTCTAGATGGGAGTTTTAATTTTGACCTAATCCTTCCGACTGCTACCCACCAAGTAACTACTAAGCCTTAACTAACTAAACACATTTATTGTTTTACTGCATACATCTGCTGATAGGCTGTTACATGACTCAGTCATTCTCTCTGTAAAATAAAACTTTCTCATGTCCCATTTGAATCCTACCCCTAGCTTCCACTCATGTCCCTGAGTTTTGCCTCTACATTCCTGCTAAATATTTCCTTGCAGTCTATCTTGTTCATCCCTTTCAGGAACTTGAAGGTCTCTATCATATCTCCCTTCACCCTTCTGGCCTCCAGCAAGTACATGTTCAGAGCTGTAAGTTGTAAGATCTACCTTGTTGGCCTTGCATCATTCTCGTCACCCTCGCTCAGCAGTATCTACAACCTGTCTTTCTCTTTCCTTGGGGGACTTGAGAGCTAGAAACAGTACTACAGATGGGGCTGTATTACCTCTTTCCTTCTGTTGTTGAAACCCCATTTTAACACATTCCAACATTCTGGTTGCCTTGCTGTATGCCTTGTTGCATTGGCTGGATTGTTTTAAGCAGTAAGCTATGATGGCTCTCAGGTCCCTTTCCTGAGACATAATGCCAACTTAACTCCTTCTATCAAAATTCCATCCTAGGGTTCTTGTTCCCTATGAGAATTAGTTTGCACTTTTGGTGCTGAATTTCAACTGTGCCATAAAGTGAGGGAAATGTCACATTGTGTCAGAATGTTTGGAAATAGGACACAGTGGTGTAGCTAGAAAAATTTTACATTTGTAAGCCAGAACTCTTTGGAGCCACTTTGCCCTACTCCCAATTGTAGCCATGCCCATATTTGCTATCCATTGTAAGAGAACATAAATATGGCAATACTTAGTTTTATACATTTATCATTATAAATCAAACAGAGCACAATCAATCATAGTATCATACCAGCAGGAGTGGATATCAGACTGCAACCAAAATCAATGATCAGTGCTCAGAATGCTGCCCTTTCAATCAACTTGAAGCCAAGGCTTGCTTGGAGTATGCATTGTGGTGCAGGATGGCACTGGGTCAGTTTGCCAAAAGCAAACACAGCATGGGCAAAAATCATGCAACAAGGTCCCATAATCTAAGTATGGTCTGAAACCACTCTAGATTACATATACCAACTCCAGGACCGTGCATGTGTTTATGACTGCTTGGTTTTTGTCAATGTGAATATGCTGTCAACAAATTGACTGGTTACCATTTCAAATAACAGAGGTTTTGTCCAAAATAGGGCTTGTACCTCCATCAATATTTAAAAAAGAAATGAAGCAGGCATCAAAATTAAAGCTTTCTCACTGGCCAGTTCCTGTGTGCTAATGTGTCTGATTCACAGGAAAAGGGTCCAGTAATTCCATAGTTCACTGATTCTAGTAAATCTACCATTTAGAATGTTGGTCAAGTAAAACTCTGCCATCTTGTTTTCTGAACTGGAGTGTAATTTCAGCCAGCATTTTTAATTGCATGCAAAATACCAAACCGCTCCCTAGAAAGCTTGAATTTGGATGCCCATTTCATTGTAATCTACCAGAGTCAGATGTAGAAAACTGTAGAAAATTAGCCCAGAGAACAAAAAGAAGCAGATGCAGACCTTCCATTACCTGCTAAGAGTAGTCACCTCATCCACATGCCCACTTGCTCTTCTTAACAACTGAACTGCCTGTCACTCTGTACTTCCTTCCCACCCCTTTACTTGCATTTAATTTTTATTTTTAAAACTGTTTTCCTCTTACCATTTCCATTTGGTCCTTGTGAGATGCTGCCCACATTTTCACCTCACATAACGCAGTAATGCCATCTCCTGCTTTACTTCGGCACTGTTGTTTCACCTGCACAGCCACTGTGTTCACCCACCTGCTGCCTACTAATTTACAGATTTTAAATAAATAAATAAGTACAAAAAATATACTTTAATTTATAATCTCTATATTAAAATTCACAATCTAAACAGGAGTGGTACTGGCTGGGGGCGAGGTACTGCCAAAACAACTACATAACTTACAACTACAGCAGTCTTAGCTGGACATAAATGCTTAACTCAAAACAAAACACTAATAAGGTGGAGGAACTATTGTATTAAAAATAAGACAAAGATTTAACTTTTTACTACTTAATACAATTATTTTTACTTTTCATCAACATCTATAATTTAGCCATGTCATAAGTGCAATAAGCCACTCCAGGGTGTATGTTAGACACTTTAACACATGGCTAGAAGCTGGACAGCACCTCACTATACCTCCTAGCCATGTTTTAAAGTGTCTAACACACACCCTGTAATGTCTTATTGCTTACTCAAGCTCCATATCTGCACAGTCAGACAGTAGTAGGATTATTTTTGTGAATGGGTTCCTGGCAGACAGAGAGGGGAGGCAAGACTTGCCCAATTATTGTATTGTGCAAAGCATGGGCAGCAGCTGTCTATGGCACCAGCATGGTTTATTGCACTTGTTTTTGCTACCAGGTAAGTGCACCAGGCAAATACATGCGTAATATTTCATTCAGTGTGTCAACATCTATTGGTTATTTAAGCTTGATAGAAAAATACAATGTAGAGTAACAAAAGAATAGATAATATGTTAAACATGGATTATGGGTCCAGACTTAAATCATTTGACCTGTACTCTCTATAATATAGAATACTAAGAGGGATCTGATTTATACTTACAATGCCTACCAAAATGAATATTTGTTAAACACAATTGGGCTAGAAAAGAATACTATACATTGTGGGACAAGATCTCATAATTTTAAACTTAAAATTTCCTTTTGTAAAACAAAGAAATGCTCTACATTTTTACTCAGAGAATCCTGCAATTTGGAATTCATTACCCTTAGAAATTATCAATAGTGAAAACATTCAACAGTTTAAGACAAGACTTAACTATTATATGGGTAATAGGAAATTTTCCTTCTGCCACTGACCATGGCAGCGAAGTTCATTATGGGCATCTGCTCTCTGAACTTGTAAACATCTATGAATCTATGAATCTATTTTCAGGAACCACCTAGGAGAATTACATAACAGTACAAAGGTCACATATATAATGAATAACAACAATACAAGATGGACAGTGACCAGAAAAAAAGAGAATTGCTACAGTTCATTAGGGTAGATCACACGATCAAAAACTGTGTTGCACTACAATATAAGGATGGTACAAGACAATACAGATACTAGAGAATATTGCAAAACTACAGACCAGTCAGCCTCACCTCGGTAGTGGGAAGATCATGGAAGCACTACTGAAGAGAGAGATTGGTAGAACATCTGGTTGTCAATGGACTACAGGACCCAAGGCAGCATGGTTTCACCAGGGGAGGTCATGTCAGACCAACCTCATTGAAATTTGACTGTGTGACTAGGGAGGTGGCTCAGGGAGGGCAGTGGACATGGACTATCTGGACTTCAGCAAGGCCTTTGACACTGTGCTGCATAGAAGACTATTGCACAAACTGGGGAATATGTGTGGGCAGGACAGTAGTGTGGTGGGTAGGTAACTGGCTGGGTGGCAGGACACAGAGGTAGTGGTAAATGGCTGGCAAGCCACAGAGGGAAAGATTGACCAGTGGGGTACCACAGGGATCAGTGCTGGGACCGGTCCTATTCAATATCTTCATCAGTGACATTGCATGAGGACCTAGAGGGCAGAATTTCACTGTTCGCTGATGACACAAAGTTTTGTAACAGAGTAGACACACCAGAGGGTGGAGACAGAATGAGAAGGGACCTGCAGAAACTTGAAGAATGGACAGGGGTTTGGCAGTTGAAATTCAGTGCAAGGAAGTGAAGGATAATGCATATGGGGCACAAAACCCTGGCACAATATATCAGTTGAGGGTGAGGATATAACATTCACCAAGTAGGAAAGGGATCTTGAGGTTATCATCTCTGGTGACCTCAAGGCAGGGAAACAGTGTGACAATGCAGCAGGTAAAGCAAATAGGATGCTGGGATGCATTGGCAGGGGCATCACCAGCAGGAAAAGGGAGGTTATAATTCCACTATACAAGACACTAGTGAGGCCCCACCTGCAGTGCATTGTACAGTTCTGGAGACCTTACCTACGTAAGGACATAGACAGGGTAGAGAAGGTTCAGAGGAGGGCAACAAAGATGGTGCATGGATTGCATCACAAGTCCTATGAAGACAGGTTGAAGGAACTGAACATGTACTCCCTGGAGGAGAGGGAGGAGAGAGGGATATGATAGAGACATACAAGTATCTTACAGGGAGGAACAGGGCGCAGGAAAACACTATTTTAAGCAAAAAGATGTTCCAGGACTAGAGGCATGGGATGAAGTTGGAGGGAGGACGATTCAGAGGAAACATGAGAAACAATTTCTTCACAAAACAGGTGTTGGACAAGTGGAACACCCTGCCAGAGGAAGTGGTGGGAGCTGAAACAATCACAGGATTTAAGAATGCATGGGATAGACATAAAGGAATTCTGAAGTCAGGGGTAAAGGGCAACAGACTTCTTGGAAAACATAAACTGAACTTACAAGCTCAAATGGGCAGACTGGGTGGGCCATAGGCCCTTATCTGTGACACTGTCCATGTATGTATCTTGTAAGGTACATAATATAGCGCTAACAACCTAGGCAGATGGTGCAAAGCCACGGTCATGAACACATAACTAATAAACATTAACAGGTACAGTCCACCCTTGCAAAAATGAAGTGTTATCAGCACAGCATAATAGTGCAAGAAGTAAAATATTTTCTAGAATCCATTCTGTTTATAAAATACAGACTTTTATTAATTTGATACCATTCCTCCTCTGATTAAGGCATAGAAGCAGATTCAGAGACAAAATTGGAATTTACAATTCTGCACCATCTAAAACCTAATAATCATACAAAAAAAACCTCCCCTACCCAGTACAGTGAGAAGCTCTCCCCAGATCCCCCACCCTTGCCTCTCTCTACTTACCTTTAAGTGTGGCTGCTGGACTGGCTGAGTCCATGAAGGCTCAGGCAGCAGAGAAAGGGGCAGCAGAAAGTTGATTCTTGTTCAACTCCAAATGTCCAGGATTATATTCATATCCACACACACTGGATGACTGACTGCCCCCACCCCACCCACCAAGCAATCTTCCATCACTCTAGTAAAGTATAATATGCAGCACCATCCCAGGCACCCTTAACAAAGTCGAAGTAATACACTTCAGCCCATGCATACCCCAACCCTGAGAGGATCTGCCCCATTCCCTGATCCTGCAGCTGGCTGAGCTATTGTGCCCGTTATTTAGTGAGCTTATCAGTTTAATGTGTGATGTGGTCAGTAAAACTTAAGAAATCATGACCACTAGTACCAAACCAGTCCAACTCCCTCTGGTCAGTTGGTACCCACTGCCTGCCCTGTATAATCACTATGTGGTGACAATGACAGTATCTATCTTCGATGACTGTCTCATCCCAATATCACCTTGAAGCTCAGGTCCTCTAGTGACTTGAGGTGGTGGCTGACCTAAACCATGCCCTGGGGTTAGCCACTGCTAAAAATCATATTAAGGGCATTTGGTCAGTCATTGGTCATTAGTCTTTGTGGATCATAACTTACTGGACATTTGGACAAGACACTATTTGACCCTGCAGCAGTCATCGGCAGATCACTAGCGTCTCAGTCTCAACCTGCCTGAATCTCCAGGGACCCCAGCAAGCCCAGATGCAGTCATGAAATTCAAGCAAGGGGACAGGGAAGGGGAGGAGAGGGCTCTTACTGGTTGAGGAGAGGTCTTAGGATGCAGAATCAGGAATTGGATTCTGATTCTGCATTCAACAAGGATTTTCAGAATTTAGATTTTGGCCTTCAATACCAAAATAACAAATTCAAAAAATAGCTCAGAATCCAAAGGAATTCAGTTCTGTCAGATGGATTCCAAGTAGTCCTGCTCAAATAGGTGATAGTCTAGCCAAACACTAACTTATGACAAGGAGGCAACATCCTACAGAGGCAAGCATCCAAAGACTTGAAGACAAATTTGACTACATAGACATGCTATAAAGATTGTAATTCACAAGTTTTACATCATAACTGTGATTACAGGATTTCATATGGCACACTGTGAATTGTAATGTGGCTATCGATGAAATACAAAAGCTAACCATGGACTAAACTACATTTCCTTGACTGATCTCCTGTTTTGTACTTTGTAAAGAATATTGACAAAATATACTTGTAGGATTACATCAAGTATTCATGGCTGAGTATGTCTATAATGACTAAGAAATATTATTGTTTACATGAAAGTATGATTTTTTCTATTTTATTTCTGTTAGGTTATCACCAAAGCCGATGGCTCTGATCAGGATCCTTTTGACTGTTATAATGTACGCAATGTACCTTTCCATCAAGTCAGAACCCTGGTATGCCAAACCCGTGGTGTCTTTAAGAGTGCCATCGTACTGTACCGTTCATTCGCAGTTTTAATTCCTCTTATGCAGAAATAAAACAGCATGCTTACTAAACTTCACTAAGAAGAAAACACATGCAGGAAAGATCATTAAGCCTTTTCAAGAGAGTATGTATAGTACTGCATTTAATTGAGCAAAAATAAAGCGCTCGTCAGTGTGTAATCTGAAAACCAAACAAAATGGTAATATTAAATGCATACTGAAAATAGAGAAGAATCAACATTTCAACCGAAAGTCTTCTTCAGAAATTATCTAAAAGAGAAAAAAAAGCAAAGTTAGTTTTTGAATGATGTTGTGGACTAAGCATTTTGAATGAGAGTTGCATTTGTCATTAATGGAACTGCTATACTTGGAGAGAGTAAAAAGCCTTTCCTTCCCTCCCCCAACTCCAGTTCTACAGCACCTCTCTACTTCACCCTCCTCCTGTACCTACCCGATTTGCAGCTCTATACACCCTTATCCTAACGCCACCTGACAAGGTCCTACAGGGATGCACCTGGTAACTTTTCATGGTGGCTGTCCATTCCTGTTGCTATAGGAATCTTTTATATTTTTAGATTTGTAATGAACCAGTTTACTTATATAAATTACTTGTATAAATGTTATGCCTGTAACCCATAATTGTAAAGAAATGCATGTTCTGTATTGTCTGTACTGTCTTCAAGATGTGGAACCTTTGTAAAAGAGTTCATACTCAAAGGTTGCTTCTGAATATACAAAAAAATAAATAAAATTTCATGTTAACCAAGTTGATGCTTCTAGTCAATTTATAATATCCAAAATAGTTGAGAAACTTACAACTGTCAGTGTATATACACCACAATCATACACTAGCACTTTTTCAGTTTTGTTTAGAAAAGCCTACTCCACTGATTTGGTGCTGGCAAAGTTGGTTAATTTAGTTGAAAACTGGTAACGGGGCCAGCCTGTCAGCATAGCAGTAGGACTACTGCTGATGATGCTGGCAACGTGGGATTGAGAATTGGGTGGTGGGGAGCAGCCAGGTGGGGAGGAGGATCAAGCATCCAGGTGTATACTCCCTCCTCCTGGGGTGGGAGAGAGCTGCATCCTACAGCACTATTGCCACCTGTAGACATACAGGTGGCAGACCCTCAGGACATAGGGAGGGAGGGACACCATGCTGCATATCACGCAAGCATGCTGAGGAATGCCCGTTTTGGGCCTTTCATTCCAAACTTCAGTGTCCCTGCAGGGTCTAGGGTCACCAGAAACAAAGAAATGGGGAGATTAATTAATGATAACCCACCTTGTCAGTAGCTCCATGAAGTCTATTATATACACATCGAAAAGGCAAATCTGCCATGCTGGTGTGGAAAGGGTGCAAAAACAGAATAATTTAAGGAAAAATGGAAAATTGTTAACTGGAAAGGACATTGAGATGAAGCTCAGGTTTGGGTGTATCTCAGGGAGAGAAAAAGAAAAGAAAAAGGTGTACAAGAAGCAAAACAAAACAGTGCAAAGTACATTAAGCAAGGAAACTATTACTAAGTAGACTATAGTACAAATCACATTATACTGCTCTACCAATGAGTTGCTTCAACATTTCTGACACGTTGCCTAAGTGTTGCTAGAGCCTGTAAAAGTCCTGTGCAAACTGTTTCTTAGGAGTTAAAACACAGTTTTGCATTGCATTGTGACTGGACTGCAGATGTTTTCCAAATGAATTGTAAAAACATTTATAAACATTGCTCTGAGCTGGTTAAGCATAGAAAAGCAATGCAGTATGTGTTGCCAGTGCACTGCCAGCTGTGAAAACAATACTAAACCAACTTATTAATTAGACAGTTTAATGTGACTTATAATGCATATACATACAGTACGGCAAATAGCACTAATTACATGATACACGTACTGTATATATAATAATATAAAGCATGATAAACACATAAGTTATGACCCTCCAGGTGAAAATAACATTTTACAAGCTAAGAGGCCTGAGTACTGATTGCTGTGGTGCAGATATAATTAGCCATGGTAACCACTACAAACAAGAGGTTAGGGCCAGGAAGGGAGGAGATAACATAAGCAACAGGGAAAGAATCTTTAACTTTAGTAAGTATTTAACATGCTGTTTGTATTTCTACTTGATGTACTCTGTTTTATCAAAAATCTAATAAAAAATGTTAAAGCAAAAAAAAAACGTTAGTAGGTATTGCCTCATTTTAAAATTGTTTTATATGATGACGTCTAGAATTTTTTTATAATGTGCATTATACTTATTTTTCTTGATTATATTATAACTAGATAATAACCAGAATTCTATTTTTTTAAGAAATGTTAATCAGCCAGTTGAACTACTTCTAATTCATCATATACTTGCTGTTTATATGCATTTTGTGACAGTAATAGTTATATATGTAAGATGATTGTTATTAAGGTTAATGCAATTTAAATTTTATTGATAAAAAAGGAAGGAGTGAAAAGACTTGAGAGGTAGGCAGATGGTGGAGGAGAAGTGAAAGGGAGCAGGAAGTTTGCCATAGATGGCAGAAAGGCAAACAAAGAAATCAGTTTGTCCAGTTGAAGTCCAACTGACAAGAACCAAACAGTTACAACAGTCAGAGGGCGCAGGAATAAGTGGAATGTGGGAGATGGATAGGACAGGGTGTAGATAAGGGCTGAAGGATATTAACCAGAATTTGGAAAGAAAGGTGGTGCAGTGCTATAAATACTGGGAGTCTAGAGCAAGTACATAGAGGCACTTGTAAAGGAGATAGTGATGAGAGGGGCAACAAAGAAGGCCACTCAGAGCAAAGATGGTACCACTGGCAACTCAGTACTAAAACAAAACAAATAACCACACATTCATCACACTGTACTGGAAAAGATGCCAAGAGCTCATTTGCTGATGCTCCAAAAGTGGGTTTCATTCCAGTGTTAAAGTGCAATACATAAATGGGGCGCTAGGAGAGAACAGGCACTGTCTCAAATGTTTCAAGAATTTGCCTTGTCAATAAACTGATGGCGCTCTCCTCTTCTTTATTTTGTTTGTGTGTGTGTGTGTGTGTGTGTGTGTGTGTGTGTGTGTGTGTGTGTGTTAAGTATTTTAATTAACTTAGTTCAAATGTTTCACCAGGGATATATACTGCTTACACAGCTTGCTTCCAGATGTGTCCTGGGGGTGAGGAGTAATGGAGATTGTACAAGAGGAGCAAAAACATACAAGTAGTAACAGTATTACAAATATTACACAAACAGAAGTCATATACAGCAATTTAGTGCATCAAAAAGCATATTCATAAATATTGTAAGGCAAATATGAACAATATTTACATGTAGTAGAAAAGTATTAATAACAAGGGAACTACTCATTTAAGTATAATTGGGGATGAGGAAAGCAAAATGACAAGGAAATACTAGTAGAGTGGATATAAAGGAGATGATCAAGGACAGTTGCAAGTGGGGTAGAAAAGTCATGAAGATGAGACTTAAAAGAAAAAGCAGAAGAGGCACAGTGGACTGACAGAGGAAGGAGGACCAGAGTTTAGGAAAACAGGATGAGAAGGCAAATAACAAATAGTAGATTTCCTAGGAGGAATAGAGAGGAATGGTAAATATTATTGCAGAGAGGGTAAGAGGAAGAAAGGGAGAGGGTAGCAGGGATGGAAGATATGAGGCAAGAAAACAAACCAGAATTTGGATATAAAGGAAGCACTGTTAGAAAGGCACCTGGCATTAACTATAGGGAATTCAAGGGCTAAGTAGAGAAAGCAGTGATATGTACAAGGAGGACAGTCTAGGCAAAATGACAAAAAGAGTGAAAAAAGGGTCCAGTCTGACAAGGAAAGATATGTGAACTCCACTGTAGACTAAATTACCATAGGCAAAACAGGAGAATCACCTTTGAAACAGTCTCTTGGTGGCAGGAACATGATACTCACATTTTTCCTGTACAATGAGTATACCAAGCTAGGGGTGGAGCTTGCGTCAAGAAATCAAGATGACTGTCCTACCAGACTCTGAGGTACTTAAATGAAGACACAACTTCAATATGTTAGCACAATCAAGGGTATGAAACAAAGGGAGGGAGTTAAGTCTGGTAAGCCTCTATCATGTGTCAAAAGTCATGGAAACTGTTTTTTGTCTTGTTTTGGGGCATTGAGGAAAGTTAGTTAAACTGGAACCAGCACTGGATGTTGTCAAATTCCATCTTTATCTGAAAAGTAAGGTCATGGGGAGAGGAACCAGTTGCATAAAGTACTGTATCATCAGCATTCATATGGATGGACACAGAGAAACAGACATAGGAGAGTCATTCAAGGGCACCCTGTCCAAACCCCATGATGAAAAATGGCACAGGCAAAAACTGTACTGCATGGTCCATGTAATCAAGCAAAGTCAAAACTGTGCTAGCATGTATAAACAAACTCTAAGACCATGCAGCTTTGCGTGCCTGCATAGTTTTGACCATGCCTATGTGTATTCAGGCTTGACCAGATACCTAGTTCAAGAATATGGAAATAAGGCCCAGGATAGAAACATAGAAACATAGAATTTGATGGCAGATAAGGACTGCTGGCCCACCTAGTCTGCCCATTTTCCTACCTAACAGATAAGCTGCAGATCCTTGTTAACCAACAGCTTCCTCTTGCCCCCACTAGGACTGCCTTATGCCTGTCCCATGCATTCTTGAAGTCCCCACTGTTCTTGACTCCACGACCTCCTCAGGGAGGCTGTTCCATGAATCCACAACCCTCTCCATGAAAAATACTTCCTCATATTACCCCTGAGCCGTCCTCCCTCTATCTTCAAATGGTGCCCCTTGTTCTTGCACATCTCTTTTCTGGAAGATGCAACCCTCTTGGACTTTGTTAATTCCCTTGAGGTGCTTGAAAGTTTCTATCATGTCCCTCTCTCCTTCTTTCCTCAAGAGTATACATATTAAGCTCCTTTAGTCTTTATTCATATGTCTTCTGGTGCAGACCCTGCACCATTTTGATTGCCCTCCTCTGGACAGCCTCCACTCTGCCTATGTCTTTGCGGAGATGGGGTCTCCAGAACTGCACACAGTACTCCAGATGAGGTCTCACCAACTGTCTGTACAGAGGGATAACAACTTCATGTTTTCTACTATTGATGCCTCTTCCTATGCATCCCAGTATCCCCCAGCCTTCCTTACTGCCTTCTCACATTGCTTGCCCACCTTTAGGTCATCTGATATAATTACCCCAGGTCCCTTTCTATTTTACTGTTGTCAGTATGTCAGCCCCATTATGTACACTTCTTCTGGATTTTGTTTCCATGTGCATTACCTTGCACTTCTTTGCATTGAATCTGAGCTGCCATACATTTGACCATTCCTCCAACCTTGCCAAGTCCCTTCTCATCCTTTCCACTCCATCTTGTGTATCAACCCTGTTGTAGATCGTTGTGTCATCTGCAAAGAGACATACTTTTCCTTCCAATCCCTCTGCAATGTTTCTCATGAAGACATTAAAGAAGACTAGTCTTAGTACTGAACCCTCGGTACCCCACTTGTAACCCCCCTTTCTTCAGAGTGAACTCTGTTTACTATTGCCCTCTGTGTCCTATTCTCCAGCCAATTATTTACCCAAGCTATCATCTTGGGACTCCACCCCAAGCTGGCCAGCTTGTATATTATCTTTTGTGGGGCTGTGTCAAATGCCTGGTAAAGTGTAGTAGGCATGTCCACATGCCCTCTCTCATCCTTTCCACTCCATCTTGTGTATCAATCCTGTTGTAGATCTTTTGTGTCATCTGCAAAGAGACATACTTTTCCTTCCAGTTCCTTTGCAATGTCACTTATAAAGACATTAAAAAGGAGGACCGGTCAATGCTGAACCCTGCGGTACCCGCTAGTAACCCCTCTGGTAAGGGTACCGCGAGACCCTGGAAGGATGCCTGAACAGCTAAGTAGTGAAGTGGATATGGAGCTTTCTATCCAGATAGCTTGAAACCTTTCTCAAGGTAAGAATGAAAACAGCTGACTGCAGAGTCAGAAAGGCCCACTGTTATAAGTTGTCCAGAAGGAGGAGCTGTGCCACAGTGTCAAAGCTTTAGCCAGATCAATAAATATGGTGAGATGATCAGTCCCTGATCCATACCTGACAGGATGGAGACAGTGAACTGGAAGAGGGAGGTGGAAATGGAGTGTGATTTCCTAAACCCAGACTGGAAAAAGGTGAAGAAGGAAGAGAGCTGAGAAAGTGTAAGGTGTTCCTGTAGCTTAGCCATGGAGGGTAGGAGAGAGACAGGATGGTAGTTACCTGGAGAAGAAGGATCACCGCCTTTAGGAGAGGAATGACAATAGCCTGCTTTGAGGCTTCTGGGACAGTGACAGAGGAAAAAGAGAGATGTGTAGTAGGGTAACAGGCAGTGGATGACAGGAGCCGAGAAAAGCAGAACCATAGGATCAAGACCATCAGGCTACCACCCTTTCAAGGATTAAGGGTAAGCAGGGCCTTAAGAGAAGCAAAGAAAGCAGTAGAAGAGAAGGAAAAAGATAAAAGAAGGGAAGGCAAAGTGAGGGAAAAGAGGGGAGAGGAGGATGGTATGAGAAAGAGAGAGCAGAGGTGATGTAGTATGAGTTAAAGGAAGAGGTAACAGCAGAAGGATTAGAGATGAAGGAATCACTAACCTTGAGAACAGGGGAGGGAGACTGGGTTGGATGGGAGAAAAGGAACTGAGTAACCTTCCAGAACTTGGAAAAGTGATTCATGTTATTCTGGAACGTGGATGCAAAAATTCAGACTTCACAAGTCTGATGGCTTAGTACAGGCATTGCAAAGATGCCAGTAATTGGCTAAAGCAGACAGGGAGCCAGTGATCTTATTTGATAACCAGGCAGTGTCTCTGGTAGAAAGGCAAGCTAACAGCTCAGTTGTTATCCAGGGAAGGGAGACCCTTACTGTGGTTTTCCTCAGGGTGCATGATGATCCCATGCAGCCATAAATTTGTATGTAGGGCAAACTGATATTAGTGGCTGCATAGACAGGGGACTAATCAGGTGCTCTTAAGTTAGCTTGGAGGAGGACAAGTCCAGTGACTTAAAGGCCTGACATAGATGAATTTAGGAGTTCCTTAGGATTATGTATCTTGCTCACAGAGTAAACCATATGACAATCACTGAGGGCTTCAGGAATTATTTTGCATCCACAATACAGAGGGATGAGATGAAAGGACAGTCTAATAAGGAATAATTTAAAGAGTTACTGTTTAGACATGTGGGGTCAGAAATCAAGTCAATTGGAGGATTTAACTTTTGGAAAAATGAATTTAACTTAGGGAGAGCCAATTTGTATTAGTCACTGAGGATAAGCAGCTCATCACTAGTAGAATTAGAACAGACAGAGGAAAGATGCTCAGTAACTAAAGCTGGGATACACCAGAGCAACAGTAGATTCCAGCAATAAACAGGGAACAGAGAAGGAAGTGAGAGCTTAAGGAGAAGCAACTCATAGGAAGCGGAGAAAGAAACAGCAAACACAGACACAGATGGATGCAGGTGGCTACTGGTATGTGACCAAAGGACCTGAAATAGATGATTATGGGGTGCCTTAGGATGATGTATCTTGTGCACACAGTAAACAATATAGCGGTCACTGAGGGCTTCAGGAAGAATTTCTGCACATACAGTACAGTATGGTGGGCATAAGATGAGACAACCCATTCTAATAAGGACATGTGGGTCAGAAATCCATTGAGTAAGTTGGAGGTATTTTACACTTTGGAAAAAATGCATTTTAATTGGGAGAACCTATTTATATTAAAGACACTGAGGATAAGCAACACACCTCTAGAAGAGTTAAAACAGATATCGCACATCATCACACACACACACACAGCCTGGATAATTGCATGAACTGGTTTATGGGAAGGGAATGTTGGCCAGGACACCAGGAATGTTCCTGCTCTTTGCAAAGAGTGCCCTGGGTTCTGTTACTTCCACCTGGACACCCACCAGGACAACACCAGGATGGGCAGAAGGGACCTCAGTTTAACGTCTCATCTGAAGAACGGCACATCCCAGCAGTACAGCACCCCCAATACTGCACTCGGATGCCAGCAACTTTAGGTGCAAGTCCAATCCCAGTGTGGGACAAGAACCCATGACCTTCTGGTCCAGAGGCGGATGTGCTACCAACTGAGCCATGCTGACACCTAGTCTGGTACAATATGCCCTACAAGCTCACTGGTCCACGCTTGGGAACCATTGGGCTTACAACCCATACTGTACCTGTCATTCAGAGAGGTGGTATGTGGGGCAGGTTGCAGCCACCCACCAATGATGGGGAGGAGGGTGGGCAAGGGTTTCCATGTGGGTGGGAGGGGTGGCTGGTGCTACTGGATCATCAGAAATTTATTTGATGGAGATGTACCCAATCACGGCAATGGGCAGGGGTACAACTGGACTACCAGAGACTGGGGTAGTCTATATCTACCATGATTGGGGTAATAGGAGGGAGGAAGGACCACTAGACTACCAGAGAAGGTCTTATATTACATTTATCAGGGAATCAGGGACTCAGGAGGGAGGGAGGAGGAAATCCACTAGACTACCAGGAATGTTTTGTTTTACATTTACACTGATTGCAGCTATAGGTGAGAATGCCCAGGATCACCACAGCACACATCATGCTGTGCAGGGCACAGGCGCAAGTCACCGGGTTGCACTGTGCAAGGCATGCAAATGGGGCCATAATGACATGCAAATGGCCCCGTTTGTGTGCCTCGCATATATTATGGCCTCATTTGCATGCCCTCCACTGAATATCATGAGATGTGCCCAGCGAACTGCATTTGTGCTGGTGCATCTCCATGCTCCTAGCTGTGGCTTGCATTGGTGCAGTCCCACTTTGCAGTGCAGTCCATGCCATATTCAATGATGCTGTGCCATGGTGCATCACCATTGAATATCACCTGGCCCTGGCACATCCAGTTGTGCTGTGCCCAGGCTTGCACCACTGACAGGTGCCCGTCTGAAAATCGGGCCAATGTATTATGAAATTAGAGATTAGTGACTGGATTAATGTACATACTTGAAATATTAGAAAGTGAATATCACACTAGTAAAACTGCAGATCAGCTCATGCCCTCTGCTTAGTGTAAGTATAGCAGTTTAAATGCCATGACTTTATATTTTAGAGAAAATATCAGAGCTGACTTACAGACCTATTGTCATCAATAAAACCAAAGGTTTTTCACATTACATAATAATGGGTTCAATCCTAGCAAGTGTTTGAAATATCATCTTATAACACATATTCTGAGAACTTAAGCTTTTAACAAACTATAGCACTCTCACCCATATCTTTGAATAACCACCAAGGCTCTTAAAAATGTTCAAGTAGAAATGTTTTATTAATTCTGACCATCAAATAACATCTGACGTGTTTTGGAATTCAATCTTTTATCAAAGGCATAACATTCTAAACACCACACACCAGTTAAATAGCATTAAAACTATGAAAGCATAATGCTATATAACTGTTGTATGGTGTTTAGAATATGCCTTTAATAAAGGATTGACTTCCAAATGTGTCAGGCATTATGTGATGGTCGTATGGAATAAATAAACCTTTCTATTTGAACATTTTAAGAGCCTAGTGGTTATTCAAAGATATGATTGAGAGTGCTACACTTTGTTAAAAAGCTTATATTACTATTTTACTGTCTGAGCACCTTTTCCTTATGCTCACTTGTTGGAGAAACTGTTGATATCTGATAGCTTGTACAATAACTGAAACTCTAGTACAAGCAAGAATAAACTGTAGCTACAACATGACCCAGTATACAGTATATTCATTAGTGTGCATGTTTGTTGATGGGTCCTAGCATGTGCTGTAACTGTGGGTTGTCGAGGTGGTGTGCAGAGAGTTAGGTGGTGTGGTTGATGGTCTATAGAAATGGCTCATCTTAATATCCTACAACAAACAAAAATGCATATATAAGGCAGTTCTCTATTCTAAGTATTAGACAGCTACTCTGTAGCAGTAGCAGGAGCTTAGATAACACAGTACAAAATACTGCACTGGTTTCAACCCTGATTATTCTCTGTTTTTTAATTAAAATAAAATAAATAATATAAAATATTAGAAAGCTATTCAGAATAGAATGAATAGTCAACTCATCATAACAGAAAATAAATTTGAGTGATGGCTGGAGGATGCCATCTGGCATGCAAGCTGTGTCAGATCAGCTTGCCCAACACTATTTTGGGGGATATGCTTTCATTTGGGGTGGTTAGGATACTAAGAAAGCTCAAAGTAAAATTAAAGTGACTATTACAAAGATCAGATTAGCATACTCAGATCATGTAGCAAATTCAGAGCAAGTGCAGGTTACTTATGGTGATGGATCTCAGCTTGTATGCCAGCTTTGATGGATGTCCTGTATCTGTTAAGGAAATCAGCATCATTTCCCTGCTAGAAATTTGAAACAGCATTACCAGGGAGAAATCAATAGTATGCAAAAATAAATAAAGGAGCGAGGAAAAAGAAATGAGTACAGAAGTGGTGAGCTATCAGAAAAATATCAGTCGCTTGCATGATTCTTGAGTAGAATTAAAATGCTTTTTTTCATGAGCGTGTGTGGGTTTAGGGAGAGGGTTGGAAATAAAGTGTGAGATAACAGAAACCAGATATGAAACCTAAAAGAAATTATATATATATATATATATATATATATATATATATATATAATATATATATATATATATATATATATATACACACACACACACACACACACACACAAAATAAAGGTGCACATTAAGAAAGCAATAAGTACTTAGTTCAGGCACAGCAATACTGCTTTCCTACACAGAGGCCAAACTCTGCACCACCCTGTCATCACAGTTCACCAACAACGTCTATGACACACCTTGCATTTGTTAGCATGAAGTTAGAATCACGCCTTTACTGACCCTGTAAAATAGTTACTGCCTGTTTCAGTAATTCAATATCCATTACAAAATGTAGATTTCTCTAAAGTGCGTTGTGTATAACAAGTGCTTTTATATCAGTATCCTACTAGGTGCACTTACACTAGTACAAAATAACACTTTTATTAATTTACATCTACAGGCTAACTACAAAAAGGGAAGGAAAAGAGGGCTCAGTATACATCTTATCATAATAAAGAAGGAGGTAATTATTCCAATTGTACGTAGTGGTGAAACAAATACAGTGGAAGTTACTTAGAAGCTCACCAGTAACTTGGTATACCTCAGTAGTTGCTGGTAGTCACACTGAGTCATTAACACATTACCATTGTGTTTTTAGCATGTGTAGTCCAAGCTCCAATTAAGTATTAGTTTTCCCACTACTGTTGTGAGACTGACCAGCCTACAGTTGTTAGCCTCCTCCTGCTGCCACTCTTATGGAGTGGGACCACATCAGCCATCCTGCCGTCCTGTGGAACCATGCCTGTTTCCAGTAACCTGTTGAAGAAAGCTGTCAGTGGTGCAGAGGCATCTTTCCTGAATGCCATAGTACCTCTGGCTGTATCCTGCCTGGTCCTATGGCATTGTCCACTTTCAGATCTGTCAAGTCTCTTCAGGACTGTTTCCTCTGAAAACTGAATTGTGTCACAATCCCTCCATTGTTCCTGGTGCTCTTTGGTGGTCCATCCCCATTTCCACTGTGAAGACTGAGCAGAAGAACCTGTTCAGGATGTCTGCTCTTTCCTAATGCTCTTCTGCTCAGTCTCCCTCAGTCATCCTCCTTATCCTCACTATCCCTCTCTTGTGTCCCTCTTCTTACTTATGTACCTGAAGAAAGTCTTATCCCTTTGGCTACCTCTTTGGTATTCTTTCTTCTGTGTATTTGCTCTCCTTGCTGCCTTACTTGCTTCCCACTGTTTTAGCACACCTACCTGTCTTTCTCCCTCTGTATTTCTTTGTACCTCTTGGATGTCATCCTTTTGTCCTTCACCATCATGGCCATTTTTTAAAGTACTATAATGGCCTTTTCTTCCTTTTGCTTTTGCTCACCTCCTTCACACAGAGGCTTGTTGTCTTAATTATGCCCTCCTTATTTTCCCCATTGTTCCTCTATCCATCCCTGAGAATCCATAGGCAACTTCTGAGGCAGTCCCCATTTCTTTAAAATCCACCCTCCTAAAGTCCAGAACCCTTGTCTTCATGGTTTGTTACTGTTCTTAGCCAAAGTGCCATATAATTCTTCAGGCATGATCTCTGTGTATTATGGCCTTTCCAAACACATTTTCTGAATGTTCTGGACACACTCTGGTTAACCACAGCTAGCCATGATTCATCTATGTTTGACAATGGTTTGTCTATGGTGATAAGAATATGGGATAGCAATAATATTTGAATAGTTTATTTGCATAACAGAAGGCAGCATTCAGCACTTTACGCTAATATAAGTAATTACAATAATAACATTATACTGCAGATTTTGGACAGCAGAAGGCTTAATGCCCATGATTACTGTCACCTTTACCCAGTGGATGCAGCTAGAAGAGTTACAATCATTTATGTGAGCATCTAGCTTTGTTTTAAAGCCATCCAAGTTGAGTTCATGTACAATGCCAACTGGCAACCAGTTCCAGAGTCTTATTATTCTTGGCAAGAAAGCTTATTTGTACAAATTAGTAATGTTCTACAGTCTACATGTTGTCTACTATGAGTTCTGAGATTATGCATATGCTATTTGTATTTTATGCCTAATTCTGATGATAAATCATCATCCCCAAAATGTTATGGAGACATAGCAGGTCATCCCTGTTTCTTCTGGGACTTAGAGACCAAAGGCCCAGTGGCCAGCTACATAAAACTTGGCTTATGATTAGCCTAAATAGATGGTCTTAGGACTTAGAAGTGGTCTTGTCTAAGTCTGGCAGTTAAGACTGTTGCAGGATCAAAAACTGTCTCGTCTTACACAAGACAGGTCTTATCCTGATATTGCCTAGCAACATAGACTGGGCTTTAAATCAGACTTGTACACTGCTGAAAAAACAAGATGGCTACCAATTGCAAGAACAGAGAGTTATGTTGACAACAGTAGTGAATCTACTAAACAGTGCTATAGAAGAAACTGGTATTCTGCAGCACATTAGTGGTGAGAAACACACTGCTTACTTTAATGTTTTAACTTACATGACTTCTTTCCTTTTTGTTTGATGTTGTTGGGAACACAGTCTTCTCAAATCTGTTCCCAGATACTGCTGCTCACTGTACGGTTTTTAACCAGCCCCTGTATAGCACTCTCCTATCCCTTTCATAACCAGCCCTCTTTCATACTCAGGCACCTTCATTTCCCCAATACTGGTATAATTCAACACTCTCTTATACTCAGCTCCCACATATACATTCCCATCTCAGCCCACCTCTCCTTCCCAGCCTCCACCCTGCCACTCATACAGAGCCCTCAGGTTGGGAAACAATATCCTGTGCAGCAGGTATTATTTAAGTAAATAAGGGCCAATGGGCACTGTAAAGTTAGCTACTATGCGGTTTTAATAATCCCCATTCCATCTGTATAAAATCTGCCATGGGACTAATTAAGTAGACACTATGGTATGGTTAGGCTGTCTGACAGTTCTTGTTGCCTTCACTTCTGACTGGGTGTTGTTTAAGAGTCACGAGCTGACTCACTACATCGCAGTCTCCCAGATACAGAGTCTCCTGCTCCCAAATTCCTTGGAGCAATTATATTTGCTGTCAGAGTGGCAGCTCCAGTAGATGCAGAGAGATGTACTACTGCCCCTCTCTCACCCACATGAAGCAGGCCAAAGCCTGAGCTCCATACTGGTTAAAGTAGTAAGTGCCGCTTGGCATTTTCACTTTTAGCTCTTCTCACGCTACCGCAGCAGCCTAAAGATAGATTTTACTGATACAGCAGGACAGACGATGTTCAGAGATCAGAAAGTGCATATCATGACAGCCTCAATGTATAATGTGCTATGTATTCTGTAACAGGCAAATTGTTTGTCTGTTACCATGCCCCCATCCCATCCTGGAAATGAGTAATACTGCTTAGTATGCTTTTCTCTGGTAAACTTTCAAATAAGTAAAATAAATAAATAATAAATGGCATATTACATTAAAACTGGATTGCATGAAGTGTATAAGGAAGTTTATAGATAGTTCTGCTTTATATACAGTGAATGGAATACTGTATTATATTCACATTTATTTACAGAAAGAAAAGAAAAAATAATGAATGCACTGTACCTATTCATCTCAGCCCATATTTAATGTGAGTGATGGTTGCTGTTGTGGTATTTTTTATTAAATTGTTTCTTTTGAGTGTTATTTTATTTTAAATTATATTTTGGTTATAGATGATTACCTGAGCCAGAATTCCCTTATGAAGAGGTATTCCTGAAAATGCTGGCACTGTTTTTGCTATTTTTGGTTGGATTAATATTTGAATTAATAGATTGTTTTATTCAGATTTCGATTTTGGTGAGAGGGCTTGATTAATCCAATCAGTGTTTGAGTAGTTTTCAGGGCTTGACTGGCTATAGCTCCTCTGTTATGAGATGTTTTTGCCCTTATACCAATGTGAGCTACGCCAGACATTCCTTCATTAAACAAATACCTCTCAACATTTCACTCCCAAAATGTGGAACAAGATATGCCACAAGTAGGCAAAATGTGGGACACTATTAAATCTCTAACATGAAGTTCAGAGTGCTGTATAAATATGAGTGAAGCTCACAAAATGTGACCTTTTTTTCCCCATCAGGGATTTATACTACTTTTGGCAGGCCACAGCTGTGCATTCGCCAATCTGCCAGACTCTGGGATCTTTTGGGAGCTTCTAACACTATGCATGTCCTGGTGGTCCCCTGAGCCAGCTTGAGGCTTCATCCTGCCATGGCCCATGACCTTCTCCTCCTGGGTTTCACTCCATTACGGAGGCCCCAGACAGACAGATGCATGCACATGGAGGCGCATATGCACCCTCTTACTCTGGTGACAGCCTCTTCCACCACTCCATTACCCTTGTGCCCTGGCATCCTTGACTGTGCTGCCTCCTGTCCTCCACTCGAGGCACCCAAGAGATGCAGGAAGCACAGATGCCACCCTGGAGGAGAGCTGCCAGCTGGCAGCTCTGTTCTGCACCGCAGCCACCCCTGTGCTGACCTCCAACAACTTTCGCCTCGTTCCGAACATGGGTTGTCGATGTGGCAAAACTGAAGCATTAAAATCACAATGTTGGATATGGTACAGATCATCTCAATGTGGAACAGGAGGCTTTGATGAGGTCAATTGGGGAACCTTCCTCATAATTTAAGTCATTCACATATTTGTGGCTGTCTAGTACAGTATTCCTGCAAGCCCATACTGTAACCTGTAATCTGCGAGCATCCGGGCAGTATGCAGGTGGGTTGCTACCACTCGCCGATGATGGGAGGGAGCTGGGAGGGCAAGGAGTCCTGTGTGGGTGGGGGTGCTACTGGACCACCAGGGTACAATCTGTTGGGGCTGCTCGCAATCAGGGTTATGGGCAGGGTGAGCCACTAGACTACCAGAGGTTGTGTATGTCATATACCAGTGGTCGTGGCTATGGAGGGGAGGGGGTGCCACTAGACTACCAGGGAATGTATATATTTCATGTAACTGGTGATCGTGACCATGGGGAGGGGGTTACCACTAGACTGCCAGGGATTTCAATTGTACATTTGCTTGCGATTGGGTAGCGGGAGGGGTGGGGTACGCACTAGAATACCAGGAATGCATTTTCTGCCTATTCCCTGCGATTGTGGCTATAGGGTGGGAATGCTCCTGGACCCCTCAGTCCACTTGCGATTCTGTGCAGGTCACCAGGTGCAATTTGCCAGGCTACCATGTGGAACGCATCCAAATGGGGCAATAATTACATGCTAATGGCCCCAGTTGTGCTGCATATATTATGGCCTCATTTGCATGCCCGCTTCTGAATATTACAACAGATATTAGGTGAGTGCACTGGTAGGAAGAAAGAATGCCAAAAGCTTTTCAATATTTGAAATTAAAACTGTTTATTCTCCAAGCAAAGTGACCTTAAATAGCTATAGGCCTCTGGACCTGTTGTGGATCAAATATGATGGCAATCCATGTCTGGCAGCATATATAAATGCCTATGGTGCAATGGGATCCTATTATATGTCTCTTTTGAAACAGTTATTTTGTAATAATAATAAGCTTTATTATTTCTGCGATTCATTACTATATAAGTAGAACTAATAGGTGTAACCTTTTGGAAGCAGGAGTATGAATGATTTTTGATTATTTTTGATTTGTTAAAGAAAATAATAATTGTTCCAATTTAGTTCTCGCCTAATAGCAGGGTTAAATATCCATCATTTATTTAAGATTTTGTCTGCTTGTCTAATAAGAAAGCTATGTTGATATATTTTGATATATGTTCAATATGGCGTCAAAAAAAGATACAATGTATTTTCATATGTTGTAAATATTTATATTAATTCTTAATGAGTTAAAGTTTTAATTGAGCCAACATAAATAATCTAATGATGTCAGAGATGTATCAACATAAATAGGGGCTCTCTACCCTTATGTGACCTGAGGAAGACCTTGCAGTCAAAGTGCTGGGGTTGGTTTGTGCAGCGTCACCTTGCTTGGAGAATAAACAACTTTAATTTCAAATATTGAAAAGCTTTTGGTGTTCTTTCTTCCTACAGTGCATTAGCCAATTTTTTTGTGATTGTCTCAGGCTGGCTGCACTTGAATGCACCGACTGTCCATATCCTGAGTGCACTGTTTTACCAAAATTATCCTCATCTGAATATCGTGGGTGCTGCGACCAGCACAACTGCATTTGTGGTAGTGCATCGCGCTACCTACCTGTGGCTTGCGCCATGTGCAGTGCCACTCGTTGCCACACTGTCCGTGCCATATACAGTGGTGCTGTGCCATGGCTTATCATCATTAAATATCACTTGGTCCTGGCCCTGGTGCAGCCAGCTCGCTGAACCCACACATGCACCATTGCCAGGCACAGACTGAATATCTGGGCCTAGGGAATCATATAAAACTCTAAGTTACTGACCAACGCTAGCCCATGGATCACCAATGATAAATTATTTTAATAATGCTGGGCCACTAGTCAAAAGATTCTCACTAGCCACCACCATGGCTGCTACTTATAATTACTGGCATGTAGGCTTTCTAGCTGACAGTAGGTGGGTTTTAGTCGCTCCCCCAAATGAACAACATCTCTCCTCTTTTAATATCTGTTCACTGATTTTCTTTCTTTCCCTATATCTCTGCCTTCCTAATTAGCCTTAACTGTTACTTTTTTGTCTAAAACTCATTTATTTAACTCACATGTTGTCCTATTTCTACTTTGTATCTGTCCACTTTGTCTCTGCTCTACTTCTGTAGTTTCTCCATCTTAACCTGTTTTCTCTTTTCTTTTAATAGATCTGACAGGATGCTGACTGCTTCCTATCAGATAAGTATTACTCTATGTCTAACCAGTCCTGTCCTTCCTATTTATTCCCAAGAACTACGGATCTTTTGACTTCTTTCCTCTATTTTTATTTTACTGGTCCAATGAACCCGTTCCTTCAAGTCCTACTTCTGGCTCCTAGCACCCAAGTAAGACATCCTCTACATATTACCTACACTTGATGGGTTTACTGTCACGATTTGGTTGTGCCCGTTACAGTGTGTATGTGTGTGTGTGTATATGTGTGTGTGTGTGTGTCTAAGGTTACACAAACTGCAGCATTTTTTATCCCATAAAGTCTTCGCCTTGGCGGTTCATGCAGGTGGGCTCTCAGCCCTGTCCCTGCCTCTTCCATCTGGGACTCACCTTCCCCAGACTGCTGAACCCAAAGTCCTCCCATGGATTGACCCCGGTGGGTCTAAGAGGGAGGCTATCATCCCCCAACGCAGTGACTCCATCAAGTGTGCTGGTGGTCCAGGTAGTGTGAGGATGGATGCTGCTGCGCGGGCTTTATGAACCATGTGCCAGCCATTTTCCATTTCTCCACTTAGATCCCTGCCGTGGTAGCACATAAGCGTGTACCCATGCACATGGTAGCACACACATGCTATGGAACCATGCTCCATCCCTCCGATGTCGCATGCTTCTATCACTACCCCTAGCCTTCACCTGTGGCAGCCAGCTGCTGAGTCAGCATACCTCCCACACCAGGAGAGGAGAGAGGTCTGACAGTTGCTTAATCTGCTTGTCCCCTCCAAGGCAACCCCCAGCAACCTGAGCATGCTATAGTCAATATATGGATTCTTATGCCACAGTGTGTTGATACTTGTTAGATCCAGTAGATAGTGTAGATTTGGCAGCAGGGCAGAAGGGGAAGAGGTTGCTGAAGTGCCTGCCTGGGGCCTTATCATGGAAGGTTAGAGACAAGTGAATCCTGGTTGGGGCAGAGGAGGAGTTCGATGTCACTGTCCATCTGGTGACAATGACTTGGCAAGGAAAGTAACAGGGTTGGTACAAGAAAGGTCAAGGAGGCCTGGGGGCTGAAGCAGGTATGTCCTAAGGAATGATTTTCAGCTTGGAAAAATGCTATTCCATGGAACACAGCAGGCGAATTCCACAGAAGAAATGGGCAAAACAACTGAAGACAGTGGAATCCTATATATTCCCTGCCTCCCAGGAGGCCATGCTGATATGTAGGAGGAGCTGAAAGATCTATATTGCTGCCAAATGAACAAATACACCAGACACACCAAGACAAAATGAAATCATTTTTATTATGCAGGCATGACAAACAATGTGATGACTGCAATCATTGCTTGCTTGTAAGTTTCCTGTAAAACCATTTGGTTCTTCTAATGTCCAAACACTGAGATTTAACAAGCATTATAGAATATAAAATGTGTAGTGCCTACCTGTATCACTTACCTGTCTCAGCATTTCACTGCCCTGTGGTGGAGACCCATTGCTAGTGCAAACTCTGAGTAGCTTCAAAGGATAGAAACTGCAGTTTTGCAGCTTGTACATGCTACAACACTCATGCACTGATGTACCACAGTGGCCAGGGACACTGAGAAGAAGAAAAAACAGAAAAATGGCAGTCAGGCAGGCTTGATGAGTCCCACCTGCTTTCCCTTGGCCCCAAACGCAGCTTGGAACTGGAGGATTGTGCTCCAGTGATGCCTCTATCCTCTGGCCCCACTGTGGAGGTGGGGGGTCCAGGGTAGATTCAAGACCTAGGGGCTGGGGATGTGGCAGCTGGTCAATGGAAGGAGGGACAGTGCTGAGAAGCTGCTCGCCTGAGCAGAGGATACAAATCTTTATGGCAAATATATATATATATTTTTTTATTGTTTAAAAGAGCTGTGGTTGCCTTTTTATTTAAAAGAGCTGTGGTTGCCGACCCTCAGCTTACCACTCCAGAGGGACACTGATTGTGGACTGGGGGAGGTAGGCAAGGTAGGTCCCTGCCAGGACCATACTTCCCCAAACAACTCATGTGGGAGTAGGCCTGAAGGTCTGCACAGCAGGAGAACTTAAACTTTGGCCCAACCCACCAACCTTCATGACTTTTAAATACTCTGCTTGGGCTCCTCCTTTGCTGGGGGTGGAGACCGTGCAAGGATGCCATCAGGAGGCTGCTCCAGGAGAAAAGGGGTCCTATGCAGTAGTGGGCAATGACTAAGACTAATTGTGTTATTTGAGTGTATGATAAAGAGTACAGCAGCCAATGGGGATGAATGTTTGAGTTGCCTGCAAATACTATGGTGGGGGGACTGATCCGATAAAGTCTATTGGGTGGGTGTGGATTGCTCTGATTATTTCTATAGGTGGGCTTGCTCTGATCTAGCTAGCTAAATGTTACTGTAATTGCGGCTCCTTGAAGGCTGTTGCAATTGATGCTACAGTAGTATTGTGCTGGCACTGTTTAGCTTTGACTCAACATTAGGGTTAGCCTTGGAAAGGTGGAAGGTTCTCCAGAATTAACTGTGAGATGGTGGAATACTGGGAGTAGCTGAAATTTTGTCGTAGGGATAACATTGAGACATACTTCAGAGAATTTAACCTGTGGGGCAAAGAGTTTGGAGAAAGGAACGGATCAGAGGGCAGGATTGTGGACATTGGGGGAGGGACAGAGTAAGGGGTGTGACAGGAGGGGGACAGTGGAAGCATAAGGGGTGGGGGATAGGGTGGAGAGAGGTGGATGGGGACAAGATAGTGGGGTGTAACAACTGCAGAGTGGACACATTCATGAGCACACTGTGGAGGCTGAGGACTGCCCAATTTGCTAAAGGCTAGGGGACTGGAGCAGGAGTTATCATGACTACGTTTTTTATTTTAGTCTTTGGTAACTGGATAAGGCCCACTAGGCACAAGTGCCTGTTTCAGGGGTGACCTGGGAGCACTGGGCAGTTAAGTGACTTGCTCAGAGTCACACAGTATGCAAGTGGAGGTTGTGAGAATCAAACTCAGGTCTGGTCTGCTGGATGTATCAAGCTTGTTCACACCTTGTTCCTCTAACCTCTAGGCTATACTGCCAGTCAAAGGGATAAATGAAGCATCCTAAAGGGCAATATGCCATGACTAGGAAGAGGTATTGAAAGGAGAAACTCAGAGGGTAGCTGGGTGAGGGATAGGAGGCAGAATGAAGGAAGGGGCAGGTGATGGACGGTGCAGACTACATGGGGGTCCAGGGGCTGGTGCCAGTGTAGGGACAGGTGCAATGTGGGTACCACGCAAATGATCTTGGATACGCACCAGGCACAAACAGGTTTTAGCCATTAGCTGAAATGATAGGGATGTTGGGGATGAGGCGGAAGAGCTTCCAACAAAATTGAGAGGAAAAAGGACACAGGGAGGGAGCATGGAAGGAAAAAGGGGGGCATGAGGAAAATACATATAGAGGGTGAGTGCTGACATGAGAGGAAAAACAAGGGCAGACAGAGGAATAAAGTGCAGAAGGTGTAAGGAGCAAGGAGAGAGGAGGCAGAAGGTAACAAAAGCAGAGGGGAATATGAGGGAATCTTAATGTTGTGGGACTCTGGTCCCAAAGCTGCTGGACAGAGAAGGGTCGCTGTCCATGGCATGGATGGGGATGGAAGAAAGGAACAAACTGAGGGGTGGCATGGAGAAGGAGGGCCACAGTGACAGGTGATTCTATACTGAAGGGGATCAGGTGGTGGGGTAGTGGAGAAAGACTCGGTCAGATAAGGGTGAAACCTGTACCAGGCTTGATAGCAGACAAGACAGTGCAGGATCTAACTAAGCATGATAGGGGAAAGAAAGAAGACTCAAGTGGTTGTACATATAGGCACAAATGACCTGGGGGCGCTGCAGTGGAGGAGGTAAAGAAGAGATTTGAACAACTGGAGAAATTGTGCTTAGAAATGGGGAGCTATGTGGCCTTCTTGGAAGGTGCTACCAGTTCCAAGGGCTACTGACTGAGGGAGCAGTGTAATGCACAAGCATATAGGCTGGTTGGAGGATGGGGAGACATGGAATAACATAGAACTGTACACTTAGGATGGGCTACACCTAAGTGGGGCAGTGTAAGGGATGTTAAAGACAAAGTTGGAGGAATATATAGTTTCAAGGGGTATTTAAACTAGATGGGAGGCGAGTGTGCAGCCATCATGCGGGTCACCAGATTGGTGAGCCAAGCGAGCTGTTGCCCAGGAAAATAGTGAGGGCAAGGGAAGGGGTTGCAGAAGGAAGGGCAGTGCAAGGGGCCAAGAAGGGGATGGATGGGAACAAATGGAGGGTGGTCTCCTAAATGCGAGGAGTCTGGGTAATAAAATAGCTGAGCTTCATACACCTTAGTAGAGGAATGTGGACATTGCAGCAATAACCGTGACTAGGCCTCTCAACACCTGGATTAGGATCTGGCAATCCTGGGGTATGGAATATACAGGAAGAACTGAGGGTCAGAAGGAGGGGAGGGTGTCAATCTATGAGAGGGATGGGATCAGATGCATGAGAGATGAGGGGAGGAAGGAGAGCTGAGGCACTGTGGATGCAGCCCTGGACTACAAGGGTAGAAAGTTGAGGCTGGGGTGCTGTACAGACCTCCTGCCCAGTCAAGAAACTGGACAAGGAGTTAGCAGAGCAGATTAAGAGGGTATATTGGAAGGAGAGTGTAATCATGGTATGGGATTTCAATCTGCTCAGTGTAGACTGGAGCACCCCTGTCACCTCCAGTGCCAGGAGCAGGTACTCCTGGACGTATTCCAGGATGGTCTCCTGACACAACTGATCAGCGGCCAACTCGCTAGGTAACACGCTGGACCTGGTACTGTGGAATGGTGAGGCCATGAGGGAAACAAGGGTGGAGGATCCACTAACTAGAAGTGATCACCAAATGGTGTGGTTCTGAGTCGGTTTGAGTAGAGTGATTGGGGGCTCATTAACAAAAGTGATGGACTTCAGGAGGGCAGACTTCAGGAGATACAAGAGATACTGCTGGTGTGTTTAGCAGTGGTTATGCCAGATATGAATGCACAAGAAAAGTGGAATATTATTAAACTTGGGATAGCAGATGCTACGAGCTTGCACCAGGACTCAAAGCAAGAAGAACAGAAACAAGAAGCCAAGCTGGTTGAACAGCAGAGTGATGGAGGGGAAAAGACAAAGAGGGCTGCATTTCAGAAATTCAGGAGGACGGGAGGGGGAGGACAGGAAGAAATATGAGAGTTAGTCCAAAGAGGTTACCAAGCGGTGAGGAAGCCAAAGCTCCAAGAGCCAAGGTTAGCTCAGGGCATTAAAGGAAGGGAAAATACTTTTAAGTATATCATGGGAAAAAGGAAGTGCAAGGACAACATAGTGAGGATGAAGAGGGCTGGGAGTGGGTGGAAAAGGGAGCAGGACAAGCAGAAGCACTGAATGAATACTTTTGATGATACCAATGTAGGCGCAGTGGTGGATGACCTAGGGGATGACAGGGGTTGCAGGATGATCTGGCAAAGCTTGAAACTTGGTCAGACACCTGGCAACTGAGCTTTAATGCCAAAAGTGCAAGGTGCTACATTTTGGGATGAAGAACCCAAAGAGGAGTTACCGGCTAGGGAGTGCAGCTAGCCCAGAAGGAGGAGGAGAAGGATCTGGTGTGCTCATTACAGGGTCAATGAACAACTCGGCACAATGTGGGAAGGCAGCTGCAAAGGCCAACAAAATGCTGGGTTGTATTGCAGGTATATCCTAGGAGGGAGGAGGTGATTCTGCCACTGTATAGGTCATTAGTTAGACCACACCTGAGTATTGCATGCAGTACTGGCGTCCGTATCTGAAGAGGGACATTAAGTTACTGGAGGGGTGCAGCACAGAGCAACAAAGATGATCAAGGGGCTGGGGACTTATCATACGAGAGGAGGTTGAAGGAGTTGAACATGTACTCACTGGAGGAGAGGAGAGACAGGGGTGACATGATTGAAACCTTTAAATACATGAAAGGAATAAACAAGATGGGTACAGAGGGCTGTTCAAAGTAAGGGAGGGGAGGGCCACCAGGAGCAATAATATGAGACTGGAGCGAGGAAGGTTCAGGAGGAAGATGAGGAGACACTTTTTACAGAGGGTGGTGGCTGGGTGGAATGCGTTACCTGCTGAAGTGGTATGCAGTAGAACAGTGGACTGCTTCAAATGAGGATGGAACAGGACAAGGGGAGGGTTAATGAAGGGAAGGGTGGAAGGAGAGGCAGCTGCAGAATATAGGTGCTAGCTGCACATTCGAGCAGACTCTGATAGACCCTCAGACCTTATCTGCTGGCAAATTGTATGTTCATATGTTCACGAGGAGAAGGGAGGTCCACTACCTCTGTGGATGGGGATGGCAGGGGGAGGGATGACAGATGGGTGAATTGTGGAGAATACAGTGTTACAGGGTCTGAGACCACTAAAGGTGGACAAGGCACCAGGACCTGATAGTGTTGACCCCAGGGTGCTGAGGGAGATGGTGGAGGTGTTTGACAGACCTGTTCAGCACCTCCCTGGACATGGGTTATGTGTCCCATGACTGGAGGGTGGCCCATGTGGTGCACATTCACAAGAGCAGCCCACGGGATGAGTCAGGAAATGACAGACTAGTCAGTCTCACTTCCATAGTGGGAAAACTTATGGAGGCGATACTGAAGGAGAGACTGTTGGCATTTCTGGAGGAAATGATCTCCAGGATGGGCAGCAGCATGGGTTTGTTTCAAGGAGGTCTTGTCAGACCAATCTAGTAGAATATTACAACTGGGTTAAAAGGCAGCTGGATAAGTGTTATGTTGTGGACGTATGATACTTGGACTTCAACAAGGCCTTCAATTCAGTGCCTTACAGGTGACTGGGGTGAATCTGATGGCTGTTGGAGGAGAGAAACTGGCAAACTGGATAGGGAACTGACTGAGGGGAGGCAATAACAGGTAGTGGATGGGGAGGACTCTCACACCTAGGCCAGTGACAAGAGGAGTGCCGCGAGGGCTCTGTGCTGGGGTTGGTACTGTTTAAGCTTTTCATTTTAGATATCTCTACATGGAATTGGGAGCAGAACTAGTCTGTTCTCAGATGATAGTAAGATGGGGACAGCAGTTGATGATGGGGATGGGTGGAGGCAACTACAGAGGAGACCTGACTAAACTGAAGGAGTAGTCAGAGAGGTGGCAGCTGGGCTTCAATGTAAAGAAGTGAAAGGTTGTGCACTTAGGGACAAAGAATCCAAATAGAGAATATTGGTTGGGGAATGTGAGGCTGAGGGTCACTGAGGAAGAGAAGGACCTTGAGGTGCTGATAACAGGGAGTGTGAACAACTCTGGTCAATGCAGGAAAGCCGCAGTTAAGGTTAACAAGATGCTGGGTTGCATTGCAGGAGGATTCATATCCAGGCACAGGAAGTGATACAGTCACTCCAAGTCATTGAATAGGCTGCAGTTGGAGTACAGTGTGCAATACTGGAACCCGTATCTGAAGTAGGACATTAAAATCAAATCAAATCTTTATTTATCCAGGTGATCATCATTGAGCAAGCTCATTTACAAGATGGACCTGCTGTTGTCCAAGACAGTTATACATAAGTAGATTGAGAATACAAAGTACAACATGTGCAAAGAGTTACAAACACATTTACAGAAAAGTGGTAGGTGCGATATACATTCCAAGCGTTCTTGTAGGAACATACATGCATCACTCAACTTTGCTGTGGTATATACAGACTCAATGTTTGCAGAAGTTGAGGTGGTATGTTTAGTCATTCTTAGACAAGCCTCCATCAGTGGGTACAATTCTTTGAATTTCAGCCCTCAGTGACCATTACCATACTTGGGAGGGTCCTGGGCTGCATGCGGCCTAATGAGGTCTGTATGTTCTGCTAAGCGGTGACAGGAGAGTAATATGGGAGAAGTGGTGCCTTGGTGCCGAGGGCCACAATGGCCGCTGACCAGTGGACTTGGTTAAAATAGGGAGGGAGGAACTAGGTTTGTGGCTGGATGTGTAAAGGATACGGAGTGAACCGTCAGCAGGACAGCTAGGAACTATGGAAACACTTACAGATTTGCAAACGTTTTGTCATAAATGATACTAAACAGGACAAAACTGACAGGAGAGCTGAGTCTCAAGGATCTTGGAACCCTGTTCCAGAGCGTAGGCAAAGCATGGCTTATGGCAGCCCTGCCAAAGTGGGTACTCATCCTGGGAATTTTCAGAGAAATTAGCGAGTGGCTTCTTAGTGCATAGCTACTGATTGGACTCGGGGAGGCAGGCAACAATGTAATCTGGGAGTTTGTTGGTAAGGGCTCAGAATGTCCAGAGTGCTGCATTTCTACACTGCATATATTGAAGGAAGGCCACCCTATGGCTGCATATAAGAGCAGTGATGTGTAGGGATGGGAGATCAGTTATAAATCTTAGTGCTCTGTGGTACAGGACATCCAGTTTTACAAGGTGTGAGATGGAGCATTGGCCATAGATCAAGGGTTCTCAGACCTTGCCATGGCAAGCCTCCCTACTGGACTTGGAAGACTTCCAGGCCTCCCCATGAGTCATGACCTCATTTGCATCGTGATAATCGCATAAAATTGGCCATTAGCGCACTGCACATAGACTAAATTGCGCTTCCGTCACCTTGCATGATTACCACTGTACATTCTCATGATACCAGTAATGATGAATAACTCACAAAAGCACACACACCCACTGTTAAATAAGAAGTGTGTTTATTGTTATGTAGTAAAATGTACTGTAAATTCTGCTCCCTGTTAATCAAATAATGCCAGTCTGTTAAGAGGGCAACCTGTGAGCCTGTTTTGTGCAGTCAACTGTAATATTCTTGGTTTTACATTTGAAAGGTAGAGGTGCAAGTCATCTTCAACTTTAAGACAGGCCGATACTTTGTTTTTATTGCAGTCAGTACTGAAAATCTAGATTCGCAAAGATATGTTGAGGCAAAAGGCATAAGTACAGCAAGAGCTTGATTTTTCAGTGCTGGAAATTCATGTCCAACAGACAGCCAAAAGTTTGCAAGGGCTGTTGGGCAAAAGAGACATTCAGAGTTGGGTCTGTAGCCAGATCAATGAGGCTGTCCTGTTCTTCTGGTGATAAGGAGTCTGCAGAGCTTGGCTTGAAAATGAAGGGATTCCTGACCCACTGGTCACTGTCCTCTGCTAAGTTCAGAGAAGTAGTCTCATAGATTGCCTTGCAACCCACATAAATGTTCTGTAATTACTGCTTTGACACAGTCAACTGAAAGTTCATGTTCCTGAAGAAAATCCTCCAAGGCTGGAAATGTGGCAACTGATCCTTGCTGCACTCCACGTGGACCAAAGTTCAAGCTTGGAACCAAATGCCTTGATCTTGTCCTGACTGTGAAAACACTGGCATCCGTCCTTGAAGTGACAGATTAAGAGACTTTAGTCTGTCAAAGATATCTGCTAAGTATGCGAGCAAAGCAAGCCACTGTTGATTGTGGAAATGTTCCACAACTGGAGAGTTACAGTCTCAAGAAATATGCGGACTTCATCACGCAGTTCATAGAGGTGGGTCAGCACTTTCCCCGGACAACCAGTGGACCTCAGTGTGCAAGAGCAGCTGTGTGTGTTTCACTCCCATCTCTTCACACAGTACCAAAACAGTCTGGAATTCACTGAACGTGCCTTGATGAAGTTCACGGCTTTCACTGCATCAATCAAAACTTTGTTGAGTTCACCTGGCATCCTCTTGGCTACCAGAGCTTCCTGAGAATCATGCAGTGGTTCCAGAGAGCATTGGGAGCCATTGCTTGTACCCTGGTCACCATCCCACTGTGTCTTCCAGTCATTGCACAAGCTCCATCACTGCAGATACCAACACAATGACTCCAATCAAGGCCTTCACTCTCAATGAAAGCATTCAGCAGGTGAAACAGCTCTTCTCCAGTTTCTCTCGTAGGAAGTGCATGGCAGAATAGACACTCCTCCTGAAGATCTGTGTCCATGGCATACCGAGCATACACCAGAAGCTGTGCAGCATCTGCTACATCGGTGGACTCATCTATCTGCAGAGAGAAGAAAGGAATATTTTAGAAGGTTAAAGCTAATTTTGAAAACTGCTTTGACAACATGAAATGAAGTGCAAGCTATAAATCAACTCGCCCTTCCAGTGATATCATACAGCTTTGGTGTGATAGGCTGGCCACAGAAAGTGTTGAACTAGCTAGATATAAAACAAGAAAAATGTTTCATGCTCACCAATTAATATACAAAAATCAGTGCATGCCAAGATTATACATCCAAGGGCAGAGGGAGGCATGGGCCTCATTGAGATTGATTACACATATAGATCCATAATAGTGGGATACATACATACTTACTGACATCCTTGGACCCAAATATAGTCAAGGTCTTGCATCATGAAGAAAATAAGCCTAAAATGATTTCACTCATCAAATTAGGAGAAGCCTTCAGAAGGGTAGCAGAGATTGATGTCAATCCAAAATTAGATAAGGAATTGTCAGCAACAGAAAATGCAAAGAATCAGAAAAATGAGTATAAGGATAAAGACCAACAGAAAAGAAAAAACAATTGGAAAGTCCATAATTATAGTGGAAAATACAGGAGCTACTGGAGCAACCACAGGTCGATCAAGCCCTGACCCATGAGTGGTAAAAAGAGGTGAATTTAGGCCTCGAGATGAGACTAATAATGGCAGCCCAAGATAGTGAGCTCAGACAAGATGGTTCACAAAATCCATAGAAAAACAGGAGAAACAGACAAGTGCAGGTTCTGTAGTACAGAATTAGAAACAGTTAGCATCTCGTGGCTGGATGTGAAGTACTCATGGCAGAAGGCCTGTATATTGAAAGACACAACAATGTAGCAAGATCGATCCACTGGAAACTGTGCAAACACTATAACATACAGGTAGCAGAGAGACACTGGAAACATGAACCACAAAGAATCACAGAGAATGAAGAAGTAATGATCACATGGGATCACCCAATACCAACAGCCAAGAAAGTGGAAGCAAGAAAACCTGATATTGTAATACAAGAAAAGAGAACAAAGGTAGCATTACTGATTGAAATAGCCACCCTTAGTGACTATAGTGTGCTACATACAGAGACACAAAATCATGAAATACCAAGATATGCAGTCAGAAACCAAACTGATGTGGAATAAGGACACACAGATTGTTCCAGTAGTGCTTGAAGCAATGGGACTAATCAAAAGAACTTTCAGGCACATTTAAATATGCTACCAATACTTGTGACACCTTATGAACTTCAAAAGGAAGCTATTTTGGGGATGCTATGTGCTGAGAAGAGCGCCTCAGCAAACATCAAAGATTAATACAGTACTACTTTCTTGAGTTTTGAATATGCCCTGGCTAAAGAATGGCTCCATTCTTGCCACGGTATTAGAAATCCCTAAACATTTGGAGACACTAACCCAGAGAGAAGAATGGGCTCTGATAAATGGAATCTATGATTTGATGCTTCACATCTGCAGACGTGTCCTAATTACAACTGCAAACTGTGTCGTTTGAAAGAGGGATTGCTTCCAGCTGTGCAGCTGCTTTCTCCAAGCAACACTGAACACATTTCCTTTGCAGCAGGAATTAGCAGCTCTTCTCCAATGTTGTGTGGCTTCCCAGCTTTGGCAATTCTCAAGAGAGAAGATATGACGCTTCAACAGCTTTTGCAGTCACAGTCCCATGGTGCTCCACAACTTTTTTGCCTCGCAGTTCGCTCAGTTTTCTTTGAAGAACTCCACTGGTTTTGAAAGCAAGCTGGGGTGCTTTGTTTCTGGATGACGCCGAGCTTGCAGGGCCACATACTGTCTTGTGCCAGAACCTCAGCATACACTACACACTGTGGTCATGGTGCATCACTGGTCCCGATCCAGGTGAATCCTAGTTTCAGATAGTCCTCATCATATCTTCTGGCTCATGCTTTGCTTGAGGTTCTCTCTGCCCAACAGGTTCCATCTCCTCATGCACACGTTTCCTTCCAATCAGAAAGCGATCCATTCTTGATCTACAATGCAATGAAAAATTCATATTGATGAGAAATTGACATCAATTAAGCCAGTCTATGCCAGACCATCCTAGGCATGCCCAAATGTTCCACCAGAACTGCTACAGTACAACTGCTACAGACACAATACCTGCCAAGAAGAAGAAGAAGAAGAAGAATATAGCACTTTTCATATGCAGTGTATCCCAAAGCACTGAACAAGCAATGGTAGACGGGTAGAGAAGTGACTGAATTTGAAGTGGTGACCATATCGCACATCAGCAACTAGACACAGCCTGGACAACTGCATGAACCTATTTTATGGTAAACAAGGGAATATGGGACTGAACCCTACTTTTGCAAAGAGTGCATTGATTTACTTTCACCTGGACACCCACCAGGAGGTTAGAAGAAGAGCTCAGTTTGACATTGCATCCGAAAGGCAGCAATCCCAGTAGTACTGCCTCCCCCAAATACAGCACTTGGATGCCAGTGTTTTGGCACGCATACAATCCTGGTGTGGGACGAGAACCCACAACCCTCTGGTACACAGGCAGATGTACCACCAACTGAGGCACACTGACAAGAAGAACACCACTTATTAATTGAAGCACATTTTGAAGAAAGAAGAAGCCATAAAAAGCAATATCTGAAATATCAAGATTGGGCAGGAGCATCCTTTTAATCAGGCAACTGCTAGTAGCAGCTCTGGCAGGATCAAGATTGTTGCTTTGCATCAGCTTGTAAATGTACCTCCCAACAGATCTCCAGTAGGACAGGATCATTAGTGAAGGACTGCAGCCACACAGCAGCAGTACTTTGTAAGATGTAATCAGCCACCCCAACAAAGCTCTGGCAGGACCAGATCAGAACGAGCACTTTGTAATCATCCCCACCCCAGACAAAGTTCAGGCAGGACCACTGCAGAGTGACCACCTTGCAGCACTCTAAAACCCCAGACTGCCTTTAATTGCAAAACACAGGCATTCATACACACAGAGGCCCAGCATCACAAGCTGCAGTCTCCAGCCATAGTTCCAAAACAGCACTCTAGCCTTACCACTCAGACACATGACCAGCCAGGAAGAATGCCCTTCATTTTACTTCTCAAAACTGCTCTGCTACATCTCATCTGTCCTTCATGTCAAAGGTGCTATCCATGCAGATAAATGTACTGTGCATTCAGACTTTAGTGCAGGTCCTTTGTGTCCTCCAGAGTCCAGCAAACCCTTTTGTTCAGAGTACAAGCACACATCCCAAGGCCAGATCCATACACCAGGTCTTTTTAAACTAGCAAAAGGCATTGAGTACGTAAGGAGGATTAGAGAAATTCTGTCACCTACCATAATTTCCTTTTCTGTTAGCTACAACATTGTCAATGGGGAGATATATATGGGTAAGAGCCTAAGCAAAGCTAGCCGACCCCTCGCTACAAAGCCTCCACCCAAAAATGCTGGCTCCTCATTCACACCCAGCCCACTTCAGAAAGGCAAAAGAAAGTGTGCCTTTTAAAACCATGCATTACAAGTCAGAGGCAAAATATATGCACAACAGCACCATTTTAAATCTGCAGGAAACAAGTCTAATTCCACCACCCAGCCCAAACCAATAAAATAAATAAGCAAAACCATGCGCCATTTCAACCTCCACATCCCCCAAAAGACATCTTATATGCTCCCAGATGCAGGCCCATTCGCAATCATTGACAATTGCATGGATCAGTTATGTGAAGGGAATACTGGCCCACACACTGGGATTATCCTTGCCTACTCTTTGGAAAGAATGCCATGGGTTCTATGACTTTTCTTCCACCTGGACACTCACCAGGATGGGTAGAAGCCAAGGGACCGTGGTTTTAACGTCTCATCCAAAGGACAGCACTAGTGCAGCATAGCACCCCTTGAATACTGCAATGGTGCCAGCACTTAGTTACACCCAATCCCAGTGTGGGATCAGAACCCACAACCCTCTGGTCCAGAGGTGGATGTGCTACCAACTGAGCCACACTGATACCAACACTTAAATCTCTCAGCACAAGGACAACACTACTCTAGTAATGGGCCAAATCATATTGGGCCAGCAGCAACAATTATAAATGAGACAAGGATGACAAACAAACAAATAAAAGCACTTCCTTCCTAAGGTAGGACGGTGCTTCAGTAGTTACCCAGTGGCACTGGTGCCATGCCAGCAGGTCCTTCGGGTCAAAACACACCCAGCAAATCACTCCAAAAACTCATCCAGCAGGTCCTTCACTCCCACCCCACTCCCACCATATAGGCCAGAGGTAGGTTTCTTTCCTCAGACAGAACTGGGTGTCAGCGGAGAACAGGAAAAATTATACTTACCACAATTTCCTTTTCTGTTAGCTCAATGTTGTAAATTGGACTTACATGGGTAGTAGCAACATCATCAGGTTATTCATTCCAAAGCCCCTGCCCAAACACATGGGCTACCCATCCCAACATCAGTTACAAAACTAACATTTGAACCTCACACAGAAGCATCACATATAAACCACATGCCACCATTTCAACACCACCACCACATAAACTGGTGGTTCAGTCAGATGCAGCTGCCTTGCAGTTGCATGTCATAAATGTGAGTGGAGGATATGGGCACTCCTTGAACAGACCTAGGAAGGTCCCCACACCCAAGCAAGACAAGCAGGCCCTTCACTCCAAAGTGTCCCACCCTAAAAGAGGAGTTCTCATTCAACAACCACATAAATAAGATAAGGGCCATTTCAGGCTTGCACAGCATAGAAAGGCATCTTGTGTGACCCCCAAACTCTGGGCCATTGCTGAAACAGCCCAACCAAGAATAAAATGGCACAACCCTGAGAGACGCTCATGCAGCTTAGCATTACCATCCTGTAACCAGCTAAGGGCATGCCCCCAGCACAGTTTCACCCATTCCCCTGCTCAGGCTCATGCATGACACCACCACTGTCCACTCAGGCCAAACCAGCTGTGGAAATTACAGTCAACCCTCCCCACCTGCCACCACCATGACAAATCCCTGCCAAGAGGCATCAGAGTCCCCCGTCACATCAAACACCTGCTTGAGCTATCACTGAGGCAGCATCACCACTATCATGAGATGAATCCCCCAAGGCTCTGTTAGCAGCAGCATTACCCCTGGGCAAAGCAGCCAAGAGGCATTTTGTGTAACCGCCTCAACCCCCACTCAGGCTGGACCAGCTGCGAGGCAGTACAGGCACTCTCCACATCCCCACCACTGCAAATCCCTGCTTGAGAACAGACCAGCTGAGAGGCATCAGTCCTCCCCCAACCACCACATCGAACACCTGCTCAAGCTACCAGATCCAACTGAGGCATCACACCCCACCACGAGAGGCATCACCCCCATAAGAGACATCAGCCCCCAAACTCCCACTCAGGCCAGATGAGCTGTGAGACAATACAGTTCCTCCCCACATGAGAGGCATGAGGCACATCAGGCAGCACCCCCCACCTCCCAGTCAGGCGCCAGGCAGCACCCCCACCTCCCAGTCAGGCAGTCAGGCAATCAGGCAGCACCCCCACACCTCCCAGTCAGACCATCAGGCCCCTCCAGTCAGGCCATCAGGCAGCGACCCCCACCCACCCACCTTCTAGTCAGGCCAACAGGCAACACCCCCAACTTCCCAGTGAGGCCATCCAGACCAAACCCCACTGGAGCTCCCAAAATGCAGAATGCATTTGACTGCAGAGTAGTATTCTTACCTGTAGTCTGGGAAGAATCTGGTCTGCAAAGGCTCTGCCAGGACGGTGGATGTCGCGAGTAGTCTCAGGAGCTCTGTCTGCAGCGATCGGCATTCCACGGCGGCATCTGTAGCAGCTGAAGGGCGGCAGTAGTTGACAGGTGGAGTCGGCAGGGCGGCTTCAGGAGTCAGAAGTAGTAGAGAAAGCGACGGTTACTTGCAGGGGATCCAACAAAAATGCAACAGAAATTCCCATCGGAGTCTCCGCCCACCGCATCATGGCATGGCATTTTATTTACGGGATTGATGACGACATTGCACGTTACGAGCTGCTCATTGGTTGAGGAAGCCCGTGATGATTGACTGCAAATGCACAATACTGATTGGCTGCAGCCACCTCTCTATGATTGGACACATTTGCTGGGCTTCCTATTGGTCTGCCGAAGAGCTTGTCTTGCACTGTCATTGGCTGGCTCAGAATCTCCTGCCTACTGCTTCTAGCTGCTAGCACATACAAATCGGTCTTGGTAGGGATCCAGGATCAGAGGTGCAGAGTGTACAGCCACGGTAGAACGCAAATCGAATCATGTCTCCGTGCTCTCCTGGAACAAGCTTGCACCTCCCCAGGGAGGCGTGCTTCACCATTTGAGAACCCCGCATAGATAACACCGTGTAGTCGATTAATGAGAGGAAAGTTGATCGAACAAGCTGTCTTCTGTGTGTCTGTGGTCAGAAGGTGTTTAATTCTGAAGAAGAGGCCAAGCCTCTGCCTAAGCTTTTTCATCAGTTCTTCTGTGCTCTGCAAAGGAGAGTTTGTTGTCCAGTCATGTACCCAGATATTTGAATTTAGGCACGAACTCAAGATCTTCGCCTAGAAGGGTAGTTATGGGAGGAAGGATACCAGCAGCAGCAGAGTAGGCCCTAGTGCTAGATGGGTAAAGCGCATGGCCTTAGTTTTTTTGCATTTAGTAGTAGCTTTTGCTGAGAAGCTGATGCTGCAGCATATTGAATTCAGTTTGTAGATCTGTGCATGCGGCTTCAGGAGTCACAGCTTAGACAGAGCAGCGTATCATCGGCAAACAAGAGGATACTGGCTTCTGTAATGTCTAGGTCCAAGTTGTTAATAGGTGGTGAACAGTAGAGGGCCCAGTATGGAACCTGTGGGACTCCTCTTTTATTGGTTTGAGAGGAGAGAGCTCACCTTGCCTTAAATTGTTGCTGCCTATCAATGAGATTATCCTAGAACCAGTCCAGTGAGGTTGAATCCATACCTATGTTTTTAAGGTGGAGATAAGCAGACAGTGGTCAATGGTATCGAAGGCCTGTTGAGGTCTAAAACACAGCACAAACAAATGTTTTGTTGTCTAGGTCCGTTGCCAGTCATTAGTGACTTTGGCCAGCACCATAACAGTGCTATGCTTTGCTCTAAAGCCAGACTGCATGGGGTTAAGCAATGTGAAAACATTCTCAGCTGTAAATCCATGACTTTTCCAGCATTTTGAGAGTATAGGTAGAAGAGATATTGGCATATAATTAAGAAAATACAAAATCACACGTGCCTTCTAAATGCAAAGCATCATGGGCTACATATGCAAATCACCACAGAATGTTATGCTGGTGCAACTTTAAGCAAAATTGCATGGTGCCGAAGGCCCTCTCACACAGTTGCAAAGGGTGCTAACAGAAGACATAGACCGCGTGTTTCGTCTACCAGGACTCATCAGTATGCCTCATCTGCTTGACACCCCAGTGGACTGGACCAGCTACCCTAAGACAGTGTGTCTTGGATATGTTGTGGTGAATCCACTAAATTCAAAAAACTATTTAACTGTTCAGGTCACATGGATCCCTGCTTGAAATAGGGATAACATGAGCAGTTTTCCATTCCACAGGGATAGAGCCCTGGGCTAGGGAGAGGTTGAATAAGTGTGAAGTAGGTGGGACAAGTATGTAGTATGCTATTTTCAGAAAGTATGGGTCAAGGAGTCAGTTCCTGCACTTTTCTGGTATCTAGCTATAGCATAATGTCTTCAACTTTTTTATGGTAGTTGGGGAAAAGGAGAAGATTGTGTCTTTGTTACTTTGGTCTGGAGGCTGGGTGGTGAGCTATGCACGGAGACTACTTACTGGTGCATTATCGAATGCCATGCCTGCAGTGGCGAAGTGGTTGTTGGAGGCTTGAAGAATTTCAGATTTATCACTGATACTGACATCGTCAATGGTGATTTTGGAGGGTAGTGCACTACCTGGGGAGTGTCCAGGCAGTTCCTTTATGGTGGACCAGAATTTGGTTGGGCTGTTGGATGTGGATAGTAATTCATTTTGATAGTAATTGGCCTTGGCCTCTCTGACCATTTTATGTTGCTTGCACACATGTGCAAGAAACATAGTGCCATCATCGAGATTTCGGAGGTGTGTCACCTCCTCCTCCAATTCAGGCAGTGTGCTGGCAGGCACGGCCCCTGTAAGTTATCCATTTTGGAGCTGTCTATGACACGCCCAAAATACAGTGACATACAGTTGAAAGGGGAGTACGCTTGAGTGAGCAGTGATAAGAAGCTGCTCACGTGCACTTCCCACTCGCAGGCATGCGCGCCTGCATGCACTGTTAGCCGATGGGGTGCCTAATCCCCGTCGGCTGAGCTGTCATCCCCAGTAGTTGCTGCCATGCTGGAGCCCACCCCAGTGTGGCAATCAGTCCTTGCCAGCAGGGGTGCCCAATCCCCACGTCGGATCAGATACCCCCAGCATCCTTGTGCCGCTGGGAGCCCACCCCAGCATGGCAAATGGTCTCATGATGTCTATTTTTTTTTTTGACCTGTAAGACAAAAATGGTCGCGGTCGTCTCCGACCCCCTCCCACAACCCGCACCCACCCACTGCGCACCCTGCCTCCCCACCCCCCACCCCATACTTACCTCCGGACTCTGGTATGACGATCTTCGGTGGACCCGGAACATCTGCACTCTTCAAAGCCGAGCCATGAACTGAGGAAATGCCGGTAAGCTTTATAATGGGCTAGATAGGGGTTTCAACTTTATTACATATCTCAGCCATTGTGGGGATTTTGCACAAATTTTCAACATGGGGTTTTGGACCCTTCTCATGAATGATTCACTGTCATGGCATTATTCGGGCCCGGCGGTGATTTTGCACAGTGACTGCGCAGTGACTGCGAAATCACCCTTCGGGCCTGAATACCACCATGACAGTGACATCATTCATGAGAAAGGCCCAAAACCCCATGTTGAAAAATTTGGTGAAAGAATTCCTGAAATGACTGTTTCTACGAGTGTGCTGTACAGTTCCCACGCACGTCAGAGGTTTGCGAATTTTCAATATTTCCACTCCAGATTTTCAGCATTGCCATTTTACCACACCTCCTTATGAGCAGTACAGCTGTCATTTTCACATCCTGCCCAAACGTGTTTCCGCCCATGTAGCACAATGGCGCGAGTCGGTGTGCAAACTCAATGTATGGGACACATTAACAAAATCACAGTGACACTGTTCATGACCAGAGGTCTTAAAATGACTATGTTGAAAATTTGGTAAAAAATCCTAAAATTACTGTTTCTGGCGTGCTTCGCAGTTCTACACACTCGTAGTTCGCAAATTTTCAATATTTACACTCCAATGACTTCAAATACCTAAACAGCACATAGAAGCAAGCAACATTCGCATTGACAAATGCTTGTTGTGCAGGCATTCTAGCTGTCCTAAAGAGACACCAGTCTGCATCGGCCTGCAATTTCTGGGCCTTTTTCCATAGCTGGTCTCTTTTAAGTAAAGCATTCTTCAGATCCGTGAAAACCAATGGCAGGTTCTGGTTTTATTCATGCTTTCACAGAGAAGCATGGTTGTTTAGGGCACTGGCTATGATTTCATGGAGAACATTATAGGCATCACCCATTGATTTAGCCAGGTAGAAAGTCTGCCAGAGCAAGGAGTTTTTAGTTCTTGTATGTAGGCCAGAGGGTCAAAGTTCCATCAGGATCTTTTAGTAGAAAACTTTGATGTAGATAGTGGGTTCGAGATGGTTCTTATGCCAGCTATGAGACAGTGGTCACTAACATCTGCTGGAAGGATACGGCATGGGAAAAGTAGTGTGGTTTGTTGACAAGAAGGATGTCCAGAAGTGTGCTTTTCATTGGATTTTTCTTGTTGATATGTGTTGGTTCTATAATCATTTGGGTGAACCCATGGGAGTCACACAATTGTTTTAGGGTAGCGATCCGTTGATATCCAGTCATAGTTAAGGTCACCTAATATAATTGTTTCCAGAGGTGTCATGTTCATTTGTAAAGACAGATGAGCCAGGAGCTATGGTCCTGCTGCTGGGGATCTATAGCAACCTATTATGCGGAGTGCCACAGACTGGGACAGTTCATCCCAGAGAGACAGGCATTCAAAGCCCCTGCAACAGAAGTAGCATCTAATATAGATACTGTCAATTTGTTTTTAACATAAATGGCTACTTCTTCCCCCAATCTTTCTATCTGCTCTGAAGAGGAGTTAGTTGGATATTAACCTCACTGCCTGGTGTGAATGCCGAAGGGGTGCAGTGGAGGGTGACAAAATGTTAGGGGATGGAGGCAAAGCCTATGAGGACAGGCTATGTGAGCTGAATATGTACACCCTGGAAGAGAGGAGGGATGGGGGATATGATTGATACATTCAAGTATTTGAAGAGGATTAACAAAGGCAGTGCAAATGGGTTGTTTAATCTGAGGAAAAGGTAGGGACACCAGGGGCAGGGGCTTAGATTGGAGGTGGTAGATGTGGGAGAGAGATGAAGTGACCTTACTTCATGGAGAGGGTGGTAGAAATGGAACACCCTGCCAGAAGGGATGATATCATGTAAGATGGTGGGAAGTTTTAAAAGGGTATGGGACTGTGGATGAAGGAGGGTCTGGGTGAATAGTGCTAGAGGTGGTTAAAGGAATAAGAATGTCCTGAAGGTGGGGGCGGAGGTTGGGGTTGGGGCAACTGCAAACTAGGGATGCTAGCTGTACACTCGAACAGACTTGGATAGACCATGTGGTCTGTTTCTGTTGGCAGATTCATGTAGCAGATCCGTGTGTGTGTATGCTGCTGTGTGTGTGTGTGTGTGATAGATATATATATATATATATATATTAGTATTTATATTCTTACAATAAGCCACAAGGGTGTGTGGGTTATCAGCTTGTGACTTATGTATAGGGTATAATTCTTGGTAACATCAGATTAGATATTGGAAATATCAGTCCCTTAAACAGGTAGTCAATGCACTCATGTGTATACAGTATATATTTTTAATATACAATATTAAGAATGGATACATGCATTGAAGCATGTTTTCTTACAAATAACTATGGTAAGGTAAGCCTACTAACAACAAGTAAGCTTGGTACATAGGAGGCTTAAATTAAAGTCTCTAAATAAGACCAATGAAATGTAAAACAATTTTTGTGCAACAGGCTTCAATTTTTAAGCCCACCTTGCTTTTGTAAGACCAAAAACATGTCTTACACATGGACTTAGCTCTTTGTGCAACCAGCTGCAGAACCCCAAGTTTTCCACTACATGATTTGAATCTAATGTTAGGGATTTGTTTGATATATTGATGCTGAGCTCTTTCAGGCTATTCTATATGTTTTGTTAAGCCTGGGTTCCAAAACTGGGAGCAATAGTCTAACACATTTATGTATATGAAGAAGTATAGTTTACACAAAGAAATTAATTACTTGAGCATAAAACAATATTAAGTGAGCTCACCAAGAGAGATTAGTTTTGTGGTAGAATAATTATCCAGAATAATAACAGTTCCATATCAATAGCAGGCCTGCCTGAAACTTCCGGTGACCCAAAGGTAAGTCCTGCCATAGGGTGGGTTACACTCAGATTTGTATATTGTTTTACCTGAAAAGTGGACTGCATCAAAACTAGCCTATTTTCAGTCATAAATGAGGAATAACACTCGCGTGAGCAGGAGGAAAAGCAGATTTTCAGCTGTTCCGGGACAAAGTCCCACTCCATAGCCACCAGTGCAGTAAAACCTGTGCACCAGTGGACATTCCAATCTTCAACCCACGCTCCACACAGGTAGCGGTGCAGTTGTGGATGATGTTACACCTGGTGCAACCAGGCATAACATTTTGATGAAGCTGCACTGAAAAATCACAACAAGCTGTTGTAAATTGTGGAGCCAACCATAAAACGGGCTCTATCTTTGAAAATTTGATACTTTCAGGAAAAACTGTGGCTCCACAAGTGAAGACCCACTTGCACCAGTTTTCCTGCACTTCCACCAATTTCGAGGGGTTTGAAAATCCTGCCACCGGACAAGAACAGTAAAACCAGCACAGGAGCTCATCAAGTTAATTTTGAACACCTGTAGTTGCTGAAACATCCTAATTTACTTTGGCTACATTACAGATACAAAACATAGCAGTAATGGAATGACATATGAAAATATATCAGGATGATGGAAAGTATAGCAGGACTGCTCTGTATAGATGCTTTAGAGAATGTTAAGAACAGTACAACTGGGGAGAAGAGCAGTAAAGTAGCAAGAGCAAAGGGAAAGCAGTGCTTCATGGCATACCAAAGAGCCCTGAGGGGATATAATGAATAAATATTTACCTTGGGCAGGTCATTGATTCCCAGCTGGGAGCAGAAGAAAGAATCAAGTCAGGTTGTAGCCTGCAAATCTGACATCAGGCATTGTCTCATCATGACATCACCAGAGGGGTAAGGTTGTAGTTCTCTCCCGTAATGGCTAAATTGTTACTACAGTATGTTAAAATCTGAGATGTTGTTTGATATTAAATTGCCAGCCCTATCTGTCTCACAGATGGTGGCATGTTAGTGAAGCCTGGAAAGGCATGGACAAGAGATATAACATAAACAACCATTTGTCAATGCCGAATGTTGCTTGCTTGTATGTGCTGTTTAGGTATTTGGAGTGACAGTTTCATGCCTTCCTCCCAAGACATCCACTGTGTCTTTCCATTCAGTATTAGGTGTGGCAAAATGGCAATGTTGAAAATCTGGAGTGAAAATATTGAAAATTCGAGAACTTACGGCGATGCGTGGAACTGTACAATGCTCGTAAAACAGTCATTTTTGAATTTTTCACCAAATTTTCAACATAGCCATTTAACACCTGAGCTAATGAACAGTGTCACTGTGACTTTCTTAATTTGTCCCGTACATTGATCTCGCACACCGACTGCGCCATTGTGTGCTATCGTGGGCAGAAACACATTTTGGGTGACATATGAAAATGGCAGCTGCACTGCTCATAAGAAGGTGTGATAAAATGACAATGTTGGAAATCTGGAGTGAAAATATTGAAAATTCGCGACCTACGAAAGCGTGTGTAGGAACTGCTAATGCACTCTCATAAAACAGTCATTTTTAGGAATTTTTACACCAAATTTTCAACATAGCCATTTTAAGACCTCTGCTCATGAACAGTGTCACTGTGATTTTCTTAATTTGTCTCGTACATTGATTTCACACTGACTCGCCATTCTGTGCTACATAGGTGAAACACATTTTAGGTAGATGTGAAAAATGACAGCTGTACTACTCATAAGAAGGTGTGGTAAAATGGCAATGTTGAAAATCTGGAGTGAAAATATTGAAATTTCGCGAACTTACGAGCCCTGCGTAGGAACTGCTACACGCACCCTCGTAAAACAGTCATTTTTGAATTTTGGCACCAAATTTTCAACATGGGGTTTTGGGACCCCTTCTCATGAATGATGTCATGTTCATGGTGGTATTCAGGCCGAAGGGTGATTTTCAGATCACTGCGCAGTCACTGTGCAAAATCACCCTTGGGCCCGAATAACGCCATGACAGTGAAATAATTCATCAGAAGGGTCCCAAAACCCCATGTTGAAAATTTGGTCAAAATCCAAAATGCCCGAGATATGCATAAAGTTGAAACCCTCATGTAACCCATTATACAGCTTACCGGCATTTCCTCAGTTCAGGTCGGCTTTGAAGAGTGCCGGCGTGTTCCCGGTCCACCAAGATCGTCGCGCTGGAGTCGGGGTAAGTATGGGGTGAGGGGTGTGGGGAGGCAGGGTGCGCAGTGGGTGGGTGCGGGTTGTGGGAGGAGTTGGGAGGCGGCGGGAACAGTTTTTTATTTTACAGGCTTAAAAAAAAAGCGTCATTGGGGCGTTTGCCACACTGGGGTGGGCTCCCGGCATGGCACAAGGACTTGGGTGGCATTCAGCTGACGGGATTGGGCACCCCGCCGGCCAAGGACTACAGTGCTTGCCACGCTGGGGTGGACTCCCAGCGTGGCACCTACAACTGGGGGTGGGGGCGAGCTCAGCAACTGGGGAGCGCAGCTCAGCCGACCGGGATTGGGCACCCGTTGGCTATACAATGCACGGCGTGCATGTCTGTCCGTGTGGGGGAGCTGCGCATGAACAGCCGATATCTTATCGGTGCTCACTCAAGCGTAGCTCCCCCATTTCAACTGTATGCCACTGCATTTTGGGCGATGTCATAGACAGCTCCAAAATGCATTAACAGGGGCTGCGCCTGCCAGCCCACTGGCTGAATGGAGGAGGAGGTGACACTCCAAATCTCCGATGAAGGCACTATGTTTCTTGCACATGCGTGCAAGCAACATAAAATGGAACATTGCTAGCAGTACTGGAAAGAAAGAACCCCAGCTGGTACAGCAGAACAATGAAACTACTCATGGCTCATGTTAGCTGGCAGTCATTGGCATGGAAAGGGAATAGACCAATGAGTACAGTTGGACAACATGGTTTCTGGCAACTATTCACTTGTACACAAGGAAGGTGGGAATGCATGCTGGCTCTCAGTGGCTGAAGATGTGCGAAGGCCCACAAAAACAATGCACCAGTGCATTAGAAGACATGACAAAACATTTTTAAGTGTGAATACTGTAAAACACATTCCATCATTGTATACAAAAATACTAGTACACATACAGTAATTGTCTTGCAGACTTATTTTTGTGCTGAAATGACTCACTGCAAGCAAGCCACATGAAATGAACAGAGTATTACATAATGTCATATGCAGCAGATGCCTCAAAACAGCTCTTCGCCTTACCAAAGTCCCACTCCAAGAAATAGCTTGATTTTTGCCTTGGTGTGGCAAGCAAACCTAACAATGTTCTAACTGGTGTCTTTATGTTACCATAGTTATACTATAACCCTGAAGTGATATAGCATGCACTAGAAAAACATTGTGCATGGAAAGTTAGAAATACACCTTTGTGCAGTCTGTATGCTTAAGAAGAGATTAGGTTAATTACAGTAAATGCACTACAATTAAAGGTTTAGTAAACAAAATTGGAACCTACTGTATAATGACTGACCAATGTAACTCAAATGCAAACACAATCTTTCTGAAGCAGTAGGCTTGAATATTGAGGCAAGTGTATGTGCGTGTGTGTGTGTGTGTGAGTGGATTATATAAGTTTTCTCAGGCTCCTTCTGATGTCAAAGATAACTAAACTGGGTATGGCACAGGCAGAGTAGCATAGTAATGTGGTGACACAAGGAACTTGGGGTCCATCTTGTCCCACATCTTGCCACATAGCAGTTACTAAACCAAATGTGACTGTAGACACCTCTAACTTTAGTCAGAATGCCACCTCTTCTGATGCTTCCTTACCCTCAGTACCATTCTTCTATGGAAATTGCCTGAACAGTACTAGGTTCCAAAACTTTTCTGTGTAGCTTATTTATTCAATTTTGATAACTGGGTGAGCCCACTGGGCCCCGAAGTCCCTTTTTCAGGGGTGTCCGGGGTTTACGTGGTATATACATGGTATAGTATACCACATGAATACTTTACATAAGACACGCCAAGACATAACACAGGGTAATACATAGTTGCATTTCAGCTGGTTACATATGCTGGGTTGGCCATATTTTCCACATGTTAGCCACACTGTCTAAAATTATCTTATCTCTTATCTCACCAGTTAAGTTAAATATGTGTAGCACATGTATACATTACAGCTTAGCTCTTTTTGTGTTCTAGCAGTCACAAATAACACCCCTCGGGGAGATAAGAATTAATAGCGTGCAAGAAAACTCCCAGGCCCAGATGCTGATGGCTCTGGGGAACTAGGACAAAGCACGATAAATTACTGTTCAGGCTTTCAAAGCAGGAATAGACAAGTACTAAGTGCAGTACCTGGGCCCAACCAGCCCGTTTAAGTTATTATGTGACATTTAATATTTAACACAAAAGTAAACTCTTAATTACTTAAATTACATGGTTTCATGTATCAAATAAGGTAGTGAGATTCACAATGGAATCCATTGGCTTTGACCCAGTTTCCTTACAGTTAATTCAGTTTGCTTTAAGAGCATACATTCTCCTATTTCAGTCCTGGTACAATAAGCCACAGGTGCATAGATAATTAAAAAAAAAATCAGACGTTGTTAGCCCATGAGAAAATATTAGTTTTACAATGTGTCCTTCAAACTCTGAAGAAGGTGTTTAACTGAGTTCCTTTCTGTCTGTTTCTTCTGGTAGTCCAAGTAGAAGTTAAACACCGGGGGCTTAGTCTGCAATCAATGAACCTTATGCAGAATGCCAACATGCTGTGTAAACCAGGCATGTTGACATTGCTACATCTGAGTGCTGTGGAGCAGGATCCCATGGACCCCACTTGGCATTCACAGATGGGACACACAGCAGTTACACACCCAATCCCTCAGCTACATAGACAGCAAACACTGGGGCATGCGGAGGCATGCGGGGGTGTACCACCACTAAGCAGCATGCACCTATCTGGGATGTGCTGGCTGCAGGGGTGTGGAGGGTTGCACAGGTTATGGCAGCCAGGACCCTCCTGTAACCACTGCACACTCCCACATGCATGACCAGCTGGTTGTGATAGGACTGTGCACCGACCCTCTGTGCCAGCCCAGCCCTGTATGCTGCTGAAGGGGCTGGGGCAGTGGTATTGACAGGTGCCCCTACAGCAAGGCATAGTGCCTGCAGCCACTGGGCCATGGTCTGCCCAGACCACCAGGTCCCATGCAACCCCTCCACACCCCCATGTCCCATCCCCAGAACAGCCACCCCAAACAGGTACACTGTCATGCATGCACATTGTGGTATTGTATGGCACACGTTGAAACACACCTGCATGGTGTACCATCCAGAACAACCCCCCCCAAGTCAGACACACCTCCACCCTCATTGGTGGTCAGTGTCCCTCCTGCACCATCAGCCAACACCCTGTCCCCCATACCTGTCAGTCAGACTGGGCACTGGAAGGTCAGTGGCACAGCCCTCCACATACCTTTACAGCTGCCAGGGTCTGATTTATGCAGGGCACATGCAGCCGACATGCACCTTGTGTAAGTCAGACAGTAAGTGGCCATGGAGGTGTGCAAAGGCTGTGCTGCTGGCAGTCCCTGGTTGCAGCACCGGCATGACAGTATAGGGTATTGGGTGGGGTTGCCAGTGCCGCTTGTTGGGTGGGGGCCACTGGTGAATGGGTTGTGGTTCAGGTTGCCTCATTGTGGTGGTGGGGGCCAGTATTGGCGTCATGGCTGTACTGAGGTGGGAGAGGGGCTGCCTTGTGTGGACAGAGACAGATGGCAATGCTGTGGTGGGGGAGAGGCATCAGTGAGGTCCAGATACAGGCCTGTTGGTCCGCTGGGGTTGGTGACTTGGCAGTGTGGGTCTGTGTGCCTGTGGGTGCTATTCATGCATCTGGATCCATGCCTCCCTGCATTAGAGATCCACTCTGGGACCCAAAATAAGCTTCCTATTGGATGACCACCCAGGCCTGCTACTTCCTCCCAGGCCACCCTGCAGAGTCCTGTGTGTGTGTGGGGGTGGACAGATGGCGGTAATAGTGAACACCAGCCTGCCTGCACCTATCTACAAGCACAGAGCCATGCAGGTGGCCTTATGCCCAATAGTACATAAAGGCAAATATGTGTGAGTCACAAAACAGGATACTTCTAGTGACCAAGTACCAATTGGCTATCCACAAAGGGCTAATTTAGTCATCCGGGAAGGAGTCCCACAGGGACTAAGTCGCAATACAAATGAGCCCTACAGATGTTAGGCTATGCAAACAGGGTTTGCAAACATTAATATCTAGTTAACACTGCCACCAGTCTTCAGCATATGGCACAGTGCCAGTTGTATGACACAGTGAAATACACAGTAGTGTGGTACCCAATGTTACCACCACTGTCATCCCCCAACCCACCAACCCACACCTTTGGTCTGCTTGTGAGCCATAATGTCCTTGTTCTTGTCTGCTGATCAAGTGGCCCCTCCCAACACCAGCGAATAATACATTCTTGATGTCAGCCAGTGAACCCTCCCCTCCCAAGCCTGGTTCCTTGAGGAACCAAAGCTCTGACAAATGGTTCAATCACTGATCTTTGTCTTCCATGAGCAGGTCAGTTCCTAATTCCACTTTGGCAATAGTCCTACTGCCTGTCTGAAACAGTTTTTTTTCAGGTAGAGGTTGTTGCTGAACTTGTGGCCAAGACTGCGGAAGTTGCAGTCACATGTAAATAGCACTGTGTACCTTTCACACATGGACCTGTGTACCATTTATATATGGACCCTGTCTCCTTTTGTGTGAAGACACAATTGGTTGTGCAACCATATGGAAAGGCTATGTGATCCCTTTTGATAATAGCTCAGGGTTCGTGGACAGGGCAGTGGAAGTCTATAATGAAGGTTTCTGTGCAGGGCTCCCTCAACATGGCATGTGTCAATTCTGGATGATCCCTGTTTGCTTTGCTGTTGTACTGGGTCTTGCTTGTGCACCTTTTACTATATATTTACCCAGAATGACCAGATGCAATATAATATGACATTTTCAATGGGGTCCTGATTTTGCACATTTTTTATACTCGTTTACCTAGATCAGTAGAGGTGAGATGCAATATCTCGATTTTAGTGTGATCCTGTTTTTATAATGTAGTTTTCTAGGACAGATGATTTTAGATGCAACATCTCTTTTTCAGTGAGTTTCTGCTGTAGGGCCCTGTTTTACGTAGTTTTGCAATAGGTTTACCCAGGACAACCCAGGTGAGATGCAATATCTTATTTTCAGTGGGGTCCTGCTTTAACACATCTTTTTGAATAACTTTTTATTTAAACATTCTTCTTTTAACAAATTACATACTTGTCAAACATCAATCCTTATATAACTTAAAGAGCACATTTAACATAAATAATCAATTAACCAAATAAATAGATTAATAAATCAATTAAATTAATAATAGGTCAGTACTAGATCCTCATAGTTCTAAAATTAAATGGTTCCCAGACAATATCTACATTCATCATTACAATTTATATATATTGTTTACATTACACAAAAGGTCCCCATACTCAAACACCCCCACTTCATGTGATATAATATGCAAAGACTTTATCTTTTTGCATTCTGCCCTCGTTCATTATACATCCCCTCTTTTCCCACTAAGTGATATAATTAACCCTCCCTCCTCCATTCTTCTCCAGTATCCTCTTCCCCTCTTTCTCTTTATCCCTCATGGGACAAATTCTGGTCTGTCTCATTATGTAAAGTATCCATCTCCTCTAGTTTAGGTCAAAGTTCTCCTTTTCTGGCAGATTTGTGCTGTCAGCCTCTCCTTATGGTATATCTCTGTCATTATGATTTGCCAATCTGCAATAGTGGGAACCACAGCTGAAAACCAATGGCAAATGACTGCCATTTTAGCTGCCAGAAGTGCTATAATTAAAAGGGTTCTAGTAGCAGGATCTCTATATTCTGGAGGCACCTGCAGAAAAAGAAAAAGGCCTATTGTAAGCTGAACAGGAGAGACAAACATTTCAGTGAGAGTTCCTTGCAAATCAGTAAAAACGGCTTTTAGGGAAGGGCAACTGCAGAATATATGTCCACATGTGGAAGAAGAGGACCCATCTCCTCCAGCAAGATGCATTCACCCTGGTTATACTTGGCCTGTATAGCTGGAGTTTTAAACAATCTGATAGAGATCTTCCAGTTAAATTCTTTCCAATTATGAGAAGAGGTAAATGCATGTAAGTGGCTTATGTGATATTCCACTCCTTGTCTGGTTTGGGTATACCCATATCTATTTCCCATTTTTGTTTACATAACCTAGAGTATTGCCTTTCAGCAGTGAAAGAGCGTTATATAAATAAGAGATCATATGGTTTAAGGGCGCCTGCCATCCAAGGCTCTTCTTAGTATGTCTATTATTAGACTTGATACCCCTGAGCTAGAGCCTCCCGGGAAGCTTTAATAGAATTAACCATTTGCAGGTATCTAACTCTATCACAGGGTAGTAAACAATACATTTCCCGAGTTCCTCAAACATACAGGGCATCTTATCTTTAATAAAGTGACACACTATAAGTATACCTTGTCTTTCCCACCGCCTAAAGTCCTGATCAAGCCTAGCCAGATGAAATATGTGGTTGTGAGCTAAGGAGATCAGCAGGGCTTTCAGCTGCTCAAAACCCTTGGAGTCCAACAGAGAATATCAAGCATTTATCATGTTTATGGTATATGGATTCTCCGTAATTTCCTTCAGTAGTAACCTTTGGTGTACCATCAGTGTCCCAAATAAGTAAACCAAGTCTTCTGCTTTGACCTCCAGCTCCCTCCACCTAGCAAAATATGATTTATGCAGCCAGAGAAGTGTAATTCTATTTGGGCCAAGTAATAGGCTGCAAAATCTGGAAGTGCTAACCCTCCTTGCCTTTTCAGTAATTGTAGGGTAGAAAACTTAATTCTAGGTCTTTTAAAATTCCAAATGTATCTTGAAATTTATTTGCTGAGTTCAGTGGAGAACCCTTTGGGGTGGTGATTGGGAGACTATGTGAAATGTAAGACTCTCGGGAGTAAGTTCATCCTGACCACTGTAATCCTGTGGAGCAGAGGGAGGGAAGGGATTTCTATCTCTCTATGTCTCTCTCAAGTTGATGAAGCAAAGGTTCATAATTGATATGGCATTTCTGAGTATGATCATTCAATAATTGCACACCCAAATATTTTAAGCATGACAATTCCATCTAAAGGAAATTGGGTGTGTATTTCATGTGGGAGAATAATTCACCTGCAGGACTTCAGTTTTTGTTAGACTGACTCAGTACCCTACTAGTTCCCCAAACTGTTCTAACAGTTTCCACAATGGGGAAGGGGAATTCAGGGAGGTTAAGTACACTAATAGATTGTCTCCATATAATGCTACTTTATGTGTTTCCCCTCTATTGTCAGACTCTAAATGTTATCTGCCTGTCTTATTGCTTAGGGCAAAGGCTCCAAGTATATAGCAAAGAGCAATGGGGTCATTGGTCAGACCCTTCTTGTCCCTCAAAGTAGCAGGGAATGGAAAGGACCCCCCCATTGATCCTCACATAAGTCTTTATCATATATATATTCATAATAAGTTTTGTAAGGATTCCAGGAAAGCCAACAAATCCAGTACCACCTCCAAGAAGGCCAAGCCACCCGGTCGAAGGCCTTTTCCGTGATTCAAGCTCATGAGCAGGAATGGGGCCCTGACTGAGCAGCACAGTGTAAAATGTGCAATGTTCTTTTATTATATCTTCTGTTTGCCTAGTTGGCATGAAGCCATACTGATCCGAGTTGATCAGTAGAGGCACCTACCCTCTCAAGCGAGATGCCATGATTTTAGTGAAGATCCTGTAATCAATATTCAGAACCAAGATCAGTCTATATGAAGCACACTGTCTTTCCCCAGTTTTGGGATACTGGATATTATAGCAAAATTCCATGAGGACAGGACAGGCTCTCCTCCAGAATCTCCCCACAAGCACCCTTCAGGGAGGAAGGAGTAAGTGTCAAAAAGCCTTACAAAATTCACCTGTATATCCATCTGGACCCGAACTTTCATTAGATTTGAGATTTTGGATGGCATTATCTAGTTCAGACATCAATACTGGGGCCTTAACTTGTGCCCTTTGTTTCTCATTTAAAATTGGAAGATTTAAAGAGGCCAGGAATGCCTGGGTTGCCTGTTTGTCCCCTCCTTCTCTGGTGTGTAAAGTTTTGCATAAAAGGTTTGAAAAGACTGTCTAATTTCAGCTGGGACATTAGTTCGCTTATTAAGTGTGGGGATAGAATCTGCATAACGGTTGATTGTGCCACCTTCTGCCTAAACCTGTGTGCTAATAGATGTATGACCCTGGGTTCTCCTCATAATATCTCAATTTAATATACTGGAGTGCTTGTCCTGTCTTTAAGTCTGTTAGCCTCTGTGTATGCTGTTTTGTGGCAGTGACCAAGGGTCATATTGCATCATTTCCTTTGCATGTTGTTCCTATAAATCTTTCAGCTGTAACTGGAGGGACTCAAGGGTGGCAGCCTGATTTTTCTTGTAATGGGAAGCATATTTTATTATTTCCTCATAATACCATTTTTACGGTACCTCACATAATTCCTGCACTAATCTCTGTCCCTTTGTTTTCTTCTAAAATATGAGGAATCAGCTCTGTAACTTTCTCCTTAAATTTGATCATATTCAGAAGAAAATTATTAAAACACCATAATGTGGATTTAGGATCCTTTTGCCATTTTAAGTTAATACTATTAAGGAGTGATCCAAGTGTGCATGGCACCATTTCCATGCATGGAGCATACAGGCATGTTCCTCTAAATGAAAGTAGTCTATTCTGGTATCAATATACACTCTCTAAGAAGTGGGAAATATTTTCTCTGTGAGACATTTAAATATCTCCATGCATCTACACACTTGGTGAGTTTAAAATGGCACTGGCTGCTTTTTGGGCAGTTGTTCTCCTAGGTGGGCTAGGATTTGTGGTGTCTTTAGGATCACAAATCATATAATGGTCCCTCCAACTATGAGTAACCCCATATGGCAGGTAGTGATCTTTTGAAATAGTGCTCTGACTACTTCAGGGGATTATCCTGGGGAACATAAATGCTTGCTAGGAAATCTAGGCACCTTCAGTTCCCCATTTAATATTGACAAGCAGCCTTCTGTATCAGAATAGAAGGATGTCAGATGAAATGGTGTGAAGCGTGGCACCAAAAGAGCTGTACCTTCTTTTGCCATTTTGTATGAGGAGGAGATTATATTTGTGTACCCAAACTTTCCTGATTTTTGATGTTCCTCCTCACTTAGATGCATTTCCTGAAAGAGTATAAAGGAGGGACACTGTTTCTTAAGAAGAGACAAATTTTGTCTCTTAACAGGATTTTGTTAACTTTTTATTTTATCTAGGAACAGTAAACTTATATTACATATGCTACATTTCTTCATGCATATTAACATGTCTGTGTCACTCTATTTATTGTAACATAAAAAATATACCTAAAATTATAAATTCCTCACAACCTTTTGTGATAATCTTAAAGTCCATCTTGGGCTCTAAAGAGAAATGTATAAATACTAAAAAACAATAATTAGTATTAAAATACCATAAAAACTTTTAAAAACAACAACAACAACAAAACAACAACTTGTATGGCTGCTGGTAACTGATGCTCCTCCCAAATTTCATTTATTAATATTCTAAAGTTATTCTTCTCTCAACTCAACTATAATGTTAAAATGCCTATTGGCTTTTCTAAGGTTATGATCCCTGCTCAAATGAAATTATTGTGCTTCTATGGGGTACATTTCCATCGGGTCCATCTGGTTATAAAATGGGCTTGTCTATGCTGAATAGCAAATGTGATCCTTTCCATTTCTTGTGCTGTGTTAACTATACTGATCCATTCTGCTATGGTGGGGCTGTTTTTCTGTAGCCATCATTTAGTGATTGCTTTAAGAGCAGCTGCACGTATTATTCTGAGGAGGTACTTGTCCTCTGCTCTCTCAGGGTGGCCAGTTCAAACCCCAAAATGAGGATCTCATGGCCCAAGTCTCCAACATCCCCAAATATAGTCTGGAGAAATCTAGTTACTCCCTCCCAGTAGGGCCCTAACTCTGGGCAGGCCCAGAACACATGTAGTTGACCAGATTTAGTCTCTCCGCATTCCCTCCAACATGAGGAACTGCAATTGACTTGGAACTTAGCTTGTATTTCTCGGACTAGAAAAACCTTATCTTGGTCTTCCATAAGAACTCTCGCCATGTCGGGAAGAGGTAGATCCCCACACCGCACCCCAACTTTTATTCCAACATTCCTGATCAAACCTGTGTCCAATCTTTCTCCCATTTGGATTTAACCTTAGCAGTATTATATCCACTGTCTAGCAGGAAATTAGAATAGAGCACTGTGAGTTCCCCTTCCCAGAGGAGGAAGCCCAGATTGCCTCAAATTATGGTGGTGGGAGCTCTGCTCCCAATGGCGCTGGGTCACCCATAGCTGTCCACACTCAGTTTCTAATTTGGTAATATTTAAATCTATCAGCTGGTCTTAAGCCATATTGGGCCATGACTATCTCAAAGGAGATTGGTGTTTCCCTCTCATGATCTGCCAGGCAGGTGAAAGCCCTCCCTGGCTTGGTTTCTAAACCACGGATCCTGTGTGGTGGGTTCAAAATGGGTGTCCCATGCCCACCATCTATACTTCCACATGTATTTAGCCGTGCTCCCCCTAACTGTGCCCGCCTCCATCCCTCCAGGGCTGCCTGCACCCCTGTTAGCTGTTGCCAGTCTCCTGACCTTTGCGTTTGTGGATTAAAGGGGATAACCTGCAGAGAGGGGTCAGCAAAAGGCTCCAATTCAACAGTCTTCCAGTGAGCGGTATATCCTGGGTGACACCATAGTAGAACTGTCTTCATCTGAGCAGCAGCCCAATATCCCGGAAGGTAGGGCACTGCCAGGCCTCCCTCTTTTTGTACATATATAATGTCTCTTGCAACCTGCAGCCTCCCAGCACCCCACACAAAGGATAACAACTGCATCTGCCAGCTAAGTAATGTCTGCACTGGGACCACACATGGCACACTCTGAAATAAATATAGAAGGCGTGAAGTAAGTTTGATTTAATGGACTGAATTTTGTTGCAGTGGGGAAGGAGTAATAATGCCCATCTTCTATAATCCTGGGTCAGAGCGTGAATTGGGGGATAATTATTCTCAAACAAGATTGCTGAATTTGTTCCCAAATAGACCTCCAGGTACTTAAGTTTATCTAAGCCCCATCTCATTGAATACCTTTGTCTAATATGCTGGGGGCCTGGTACATGCAAGCCAGGACTTCAGTTTTAGTTGTGTTAAGGGTACACCCATAAATCTCAATAAATTGTTGTATTTGTTCAAAAACTTCAGGGAGTGAAGACTCAGGGTCACCCATGTATAATAAGACATCATCTGCATAGAGACCTAACTATGTTCTATCCACCGACAGTCACTCCTTTTATGATTGGGTTTAGGCATATTGCCTGAGCCAGGGCTCCACAAGATGGTAAAGAGTAGAGGTGAGAGAGGCACCCCTGCCTCATACCTCTCTAAGTAAAATGCCTCACCCATATGTTCATTCACATGTACACAGCCCTTGGGGCCATATGCAACCAGGTTATTAACTTATTAAAGGCCTCAGGGAAGCCAAAGCCCACTAGAGGCGCCTGCAGAAAGAGCTAAAGGACCTTATCAAAGGCCTTTTCAGCATCCAGGCTCATGACCAGAGCTCTCTTCCTTGTTGTTCTAATGTGATCCAGAATATCTACTGCTCTACGGATTCCATCCTGTGCTTGTCGGCCTGGGACAAAGCCCATCTGGTCTGTATGTATTAGGTTAGGTATTATAGTTTCCAATCTCTTCGTCATGAGTCCGGTCATTATCTTATAGTCTGTATTTAATATAGAGATTGGCCTATATGAAGAGCAGAATAAGGGTCCTTGGCGGGCTTAGGCAGCACCGCAATTGTTGTGACACGCCCAGGAAGGAGGGGAGTCCCACTCCAACTAGCAGCTTCTTCTATACTCTAGACTAGATAGGCAAAACTTGCATTCTAAAAGCCTTACAAAATTCAGCGGGTATCCATCTATCCCTGGGCATTTCCCAGTCTTAATCCAGGTGATATCAGCTATGATCTTTGTTTCCCTAATAGGGATGTTAATTTAGCAATTTCCTCCTCTGTTACCTGGGGCAACTGGAGCACATCTATAAATTGTGAGATCTTATTCTGGTTGGGAGAGTTGCCGCACTATACAGTTTTTATAATAATCTGTAAAACCTCTGCTATATCTGGTATACTATGGAGAATTTTGTTAGTGCTAGGATGTTTAAGTCTACTTATGGTTGCCCTGACCTTTTTTGTCTTAGTCTGCAAGATAATAATCTCTGTGCTCAAGGCCCTTCTTCAAATTATTTTTGCTTTAGATATAACAATTTCTGCTCCACCCCATCGTCCAGTATAGCAGCATTAAGTGCCTTTCTGGTGGCCAAAATCTCCTCTTCCTTTTTTTGGATCATACTTCACTTTAAGGGCTGATTCTAATTCTGTAATCTGAGTCAGCAAGTCAGTTTTCCTAGCCTCCGTTTCTCTCTATTGTGCATAGCTATGGCAATCAACCTCCCCTCAACACTGCCTTGGTTGTATCCCATGGAATCGGGTGAGGAGATCTCAGGGCTGTCATTAACTTCCAAAATGTTGATACAGCCTCTTGAATTAGTTTCTGCTTGTCGTTCACCTGCATAAGGGTTAAATTGAGGCGCCATGAAGTTCTCTTTAAATTTTGCCCTAGATGTATCTGAACAATCTTTGATGTGTGGTCCAAAAGGTACATTTCCTATTTCTATACTTTTTATCTGTGAAGTTGCTTCATTATTTATCAAAAATAGTCTATTCTGGTGTATACTTTATGTGCAGAAGAAAAGTAGGTATAGTCCCTTCTTTGACTATGGACTTCTCGCCACACATCAGCAAAACCTATATCTGTTAGAAATCTACTCACTTTCTGGGCCACTCTCCTGTCTGACCTTAGCCATGGAAGAAGTGTCTAAATGCTCATTGAGCACTAAGTTGAGGTCTCCCCTATAATTAAGGTTATCTCCACCCATTCCACCAATTTCAGATATAGTCTTCTATAAAAAAAAAATCAGAACTAGGGGCATATATTGAGGCCAGGGTGAGTTTTGTCCATTATAAATACATTTAGGACTGCTAGGCATCTGTCAGTGTCTACCATTTTGTCTGCAAATTCAAAGGTTTTCCTCCTGCCACCAGTACAACTACGCCCCGCATCGACACCCTTTATATGAAGATGACAATACCTTCAAGAACCCAAATTTATTTAATTTCTTCTGTTCTGTGCGATAAGCATCTCCTGTAGCATATAAAAACTACCACTGATTTTTTGACAAAATAAATAATTTTACTACATTTAACTGGATTTGTGAGTCCATTTACATTGGATGTAAAGACTCTGGTGGTTGTGTTATCCATTTTCATATATCTGCATGTCCCTTTATAAGCCCGTATAACACTTTCTTCCATGAATTTTGGTGAGACTGGCCTTGTGTAAGTTGGCATAGCATCAGTCAGAAAAACAGCAGCATTTGGTGAATAAATATTACCTATGTACAATATAACCGTGAATGACTAACTATGTCTGCCCAGTACAACATCAATTGGCAGACAATTCTAAAATGTGACAAAAGAAAGAAATTGTAAATTAGAAACAGTAATAAATCAGATTGTAGCTTCCAAGGTAGAAGGCCTAAGAGTGAAGGCCTTTTGCCCTGTCCTGATTACAGAAGAGAGCTGAAGGAGGGGTGTTGAATTTCCCTAAGTCAGGAACCCCTTCCTGAGTCCACATAAGATAGTGTAAGACTCAGTTTGTGACCGTGTCCACTAAGTACAAGTGAGTTTAATCAGTGGTATCTCTTTTCCCCTTTCCTGCAGCCTAGTCTTAAAAATAGTATATTTATATCTAGGTTCAGCAGATATCCATCTCTCCTTCTGAACATTTATTAGAAGGCGCTTTTCCCCTCCACCAAAAACCAACACCCTCCCCAGTAGCCCAAATTACTCCTCAGTGGAGTGGCCTTTTTAATAATTATGTCAGTGTATGTTCAGGCTAGCTAGAAACCTGAAAAGGGGAGTACTTGTGAATTAAGCCATATAACGTCTTACAAGTCTCTCAGTCTTTTCCTTCGTCAGATAGCTCTGTCTCTCCTACTCCAAGAATCTTTTCAGCAAGTCCTGCAAAAGTGTGTAGGGTGTGGAAAGCCACAATTTTTGCCTTGTCTGGACCTCTTTCTCATGTTTGGGTGCCAGTCTGTGGGTGCTGCTTTGTCTCTCGGCTGCAGTAACACAGGAAGTTCTGGAACTGATATACCTCGCTTCTGCATGGCCTCACTGACTTCACAGGGGACTCATAGATCTCTGTGCCATCTGACTAATGGATTCTGAGGCACACAGAAAATGGGGTCTGTATCCTGATTTTCTGGTCATGTAGTATTTTAATCAAAGGACCACATGTCATCTGCTGGTGCTGAATTGTTGTTGGATAATCCTGGTGAAATAAAGACGCGAGTCCAGATATTTAATTTTTTCTTTGCCAGGCATGACGCAGTACATCCTCCTTTGTTCTGTAGCTCCTGAACTTAATTATTACAGAGCACAGCTGTGCTGAGGGATCCTTGGGTTTAGGAAACAAGGCTCTATGTGCTTGCTGTGCGCATTTCATAGGTCAGAGGGAGCTCCAAAACATCCTTTAGCAAGTCAGTCATGAATTCCACCATAAATCACATTTCCAACCTTTCTTTCAGGCCATATAACCACAGGTTATCTTGGTGAATGGCTTTCTAAATCTAAGCACTTTTATTCTAGATTGATGACATGGTGACAGAGGGCCTATATTATTCTGCTTAGGTGCAGCAGGCCATCTTTACTCTAAGTAGAGGTGGTCCTCTGTCTTTTGCACTCTGTTCTCCACCTGATTTAATTTAGTTTGTGCTGCCCAAATTCTGTTTTATTTTCAGCCCACATTTCTGTGAGCTCCTTTAGAATGAGCTCAAATCTATTTCTGGAGAGGCAATCCATTTCTTCATCTGTTTCATACGCTTTCCACGTTTCAGTTGTGCGAGCAGTGGTCACTATGCGGGCAGGGGCAGTTGCCTTCCTGCTCCTTCTGTCTCATTTTTAGCTGCTAAAATCTAGTTTTGGTACTTCATTCCTTCTGTAAACCCCTTCTGACATTTTGTTGTGTTTTTCCCATTTTTCCAGTTTTGAAGGGTTTTATCTTAGGCTGCAGTCGGAGCTCTCTCACAGACATCTATCTGCAAGTGTGGAACCAGAAGTCCTCTTAACAGGATTATTTAAGTTGTTCACATTTAGTGAACAATTTTGACCATCCTATAGTGGCCATAATTGAGTGCCTGAAAAGAAAAATTTTGGTCTAGGGATCCTGCCTTCCCGACCCTTTAACCCATTCAATACCATTCCACTTGTATCACTTTCTCCCTTAATGAGTACTGTATAATAAGGTAGCATATATCCAGTGCTTGAAACCTATTCTGTCCTAGTACATATGCCTGAGGAAACTGATCTCTTATGTTAACAATCGGGTCGATTTGTAATTTGAAGAAAAGAAAAAGGAACTACTAACAACTATCATAACTTTTGAACTATAATACAAACCTGTACTCCCAAGGAAGAAGGGCAATAAATCCTGCCCTTTCATTGGCCAGGTAAGGTCCAAAGGTCCTGGGGGCCCAGCTGGGAGGCTGTAAGTAGTTCCCTTGTCATAACCCTCCACTGTCAGCATAAGCATGACCCCCATGATGTTCAGGTAGCCAATAAAATGATACAAAAAAGAAGAGCACCCCAAGTGCACCCACCAGGTCAACACTTTCATGCATCACAGTGAATAATTACTCTCAATCTCACCATCCCGAGTTAACATGAAACAGATATTGTTAAGTATAAAGAGCTGCTCTATGGTTTATCTGTTCATTTTCTTAAGAAGGTTATAGCTCAGTATTAAGTCCAATGCTGTTATAACTTCACAACTTATAACTTAAAATGTGTCCGTAACCACAAATGTGAATGTTGAGCTCTATCTAGTGTCCTTCTCTGTAAACACAGTTCCAGCATTTTAAAGGAGAACTGTCATCAATAGGATTTCTAATGTCTGAAAGCATATAAAAAGCTAATTTGATTGAGCCATTGTGTTTATCTGTGAGTCTTTGCAGTCCAGAGTTATTCATATGTAAATCACCCAGTAATTAGGGCTGGTGGCTGCTATATGTTTTGGGCTCCTGACTGGAAATTATGTCACCAAGATTCTAGGTCCTCATTTGACTGTATTTAATCCAACAGGTTAAAGAGGAAATTGACTGTTTTATTATGTGTTTTAAAGTGTTATTACAACACTTTCTACATCTATAATAATTGTTTTGTATGTCATTGAAACTAATGAGTTATCACCTTTACATTTCAAACTGTTAGTAAAATAATCCATCTTCAGGATTGCTTTAACCTCTAGGATATACAGTACTGCCAGCTGATCATGTCATTACAGATTTCTGGGCCTGCCACAGTACCACTTTCTGTCTTTTTCCATTCCCTCTCTTGCAGACTTTTCTCTTACAATTTTGTGTGTGAACTCGGGTCTACAGGATGCAAATAAGGCTATGTACCTACTGGCCTGGCATCATGGCCTCCTGTGCTCTCATAATACACCCGGGAACAAACTGTTGCTCAGTGTGCCTTTCCTGGACAAAGACAGTAAAACAATCTGAGCATGTGTTATGATTCTGAAAATATGCTCTTTCTATTCAGATCTGACTTGAAAAGAAAAATAGGACACAATTACTATAGATGGACAACACTGTTAAAACATGCATAATCTGAAATGCATTCTTAAAAGAGTATTTACTTCTTTTGCTGAAGTTAAAAGTATAACAGTTTCTTACTGAAATACTTTGGATGGAATGGAAATTTGTAATTACAAAATATGTGTTTTGTGTGTGTAATGAAACTTGTTACTTACTACCTTTACATTTCAAACTGTTAGTAAAAATAAGGAAAAAGGAGATTGTTTAACCAGAAAAGGCACACTAAGCTTGTTTCCAGGTGCAGTCTGGGAACACAGAGAAATTAAGTGACTTGCTCAGAGTCACAGAGTATGCAAGTGGGGACTGTGGATTCAAACCCAGGTCTGCAGGTTTGTAGCTCAGTGCCCTTTACCACTGCACTATACTGCCTCTTAATAATCCAATAGAATTCTGGCATTGTTACAGTAGAAAATCCCATTCCATCCAAAGTATTTCATTAAGAAACTGCTATACTTTTAACTTCATCAAAAGAAGTAAAATACTCTGTAATTAATGGTAACCACCTTTATCTCCAGTTACATCCTCCCGTTGATATTTGTGGTTACAAAAGGAGGTTGTAATCATCATCTGTTAATACAGCATCACCACAGAAAGCTAACTGGCATGTAATTTCACTGTGGGCGAGCGGAACATCTTGCCCAACATGGGGATCCATTACCGAGCACTTATACCAGCACTCAAACTTTGGCACAGACTGTTAAGACAAGTAAGATTTTAAACATTTTAAATATCCATGTAGTTGATCCTGCCTTGAAAATGAAAAAAAATAAATCTGGTTGATCCTGCTGCTCATACCTTTTGAGAACATTTTACACTATGCAGCAATGCTATCAGACCATGACTTTCCAGAATGTCGTTACCACTGTAATGTAAAAGAAAGAAAAAACAAAAGGGAGAGACAGGCACAGTGTATGCAGGTGTGTGTGTCTGTTTCTCTGTCCATGACAGAAGTGCTTCACTAACTGAACTGTGCTGAAAGGGAAAAATATCATCATTAATTAAATCAAATAATGTGTGTGTATGTGTAAAACAAATTTACACACACACACACATGCGCACACACACACACACACACACACACACACACACACACACAAACTTGGTATGTGATGCTTTTATAAACCCTCGGGTTTATGATGCATTCCACACCTCAGATCTGTGTATAATTCTGGTTACACAATCCTACCCATATATTATTCTATATTTTAATAATGCATTTCAGGTTATGCATGTTTTAACAATGTTGTTCATCTATGTGTTTTGCAAATAATAAACAAGTAATTGTGTTCTATTTTCCTTTTCAACTCAAATCTGGATAGAAAGAGTATAATATTTTCAAAATCTTAACACATGTTCAAAACCCATTCTCTGGATGAACAAAACTTGTTCACAGAGGTACTGCCAGCTGATAATCAAAAGTTACACATTTCAAGGCTGGCCCCATGATGCCAGGCCAGTAGGCACGTGAGTCACATTTGCATCTTGTAGACCTGAGTTCACACCTGAAATTGTAAGAGACAAGGCTGCAAGAGAGGAACAGAAAAAGAAAGAAATTGGTGCAGTGGCAGTCCCAGAAATCTGTGACTGACATGAACACAGCCAAGGTTTAGAAATCCTGATATGGGGCCCCAACACCTGTTGGCACCACACAGCCTGCCTTGAGATGTGTAGTTTTTGATGATAAGGTGGCAGTGTAGCCTAGAGGTTAAAGCAATCCTGAAGATGGATTATTTTTACTAACAGTTTGAAATGTAAAGGTGATAACTCACTAATTTTAATGCACATACAAAACAATTATTATAGATGTAGAGAGTGTTGTAATACCACTTTAAAACACACTTAATAAAACAGTCAATGTCCTATTTAACCTGATGGATTAAATACAGTCAAAGGAAGACCTAGACACTCAGTGACATAATTTCCTGTCAGGAGCCTAAAACAGATGGCTGCCCTAGATTTTAATTACAGGGTGATTAACATATGAATAACTCTGGACTGCAAAGACTCACAGAAAAACACAATGGCTGAATCAAATTAGCTTTTTATGGTCTTTAAGACATAAAGAAATCCTGTTGATTACAGTTCCCTTTAACTAAACATGAAAAGAAAGGAAAAATTGAGGGATCCAAACAGAAGCAAATCTTACATTAAGTCCCCATGTAAGGCTGAGCTTCATTTCGTGAGTCCATTATTTTATCTGGGTGGGTTAAATTATTAAAGATAACAAAATAAATGTTCAAAATGTTCCATCAAGGTTCTTACCCTTTAGTACACTTTTCATGTTTTAATGAGTCTAAATGAAAGTCAGTCAATCTAGGTGACTATAGCATCCCCTTCTATCGATTCTTGATCAGTATCAATTCTGTTCCCCTTGATTTCATAATTTTCCAGAATCTCATTCCTGCTCTATGCTTGGAATAAAATTTACCCTTAACTGTGAACAATGCAGAAAATAATCTCTGCATGAAAGAAAACAATACTTGCAGACCCTTAGTCCATTCAGGTGTTTTCCTCTGACGCCTGCTTCACCCGGTTAGTTTCCATGCCGGGGCCAGTTTTTCAGCAGCCTCTTAATGTTCTGTAATGTACCTGGTGCAGAGCATTTTTCTGTGGTTATGGAGTTGTGTTTCTTGGCCAGGAGCCACAGCGATCTTTATGGTTTTGCTGTTGAGGGTCCACCTTCCATTTGCTTTGGCAGCTCACATCCCTTCTTCTCCATGGCCTGCATTACTTCCTCTGGAGTGAAGTAGAACTCAGTGCCACTGCCTCCAAAAAACTCTCAGCTTAGCTGGGTATGGGGTTTGGAAATGAACACCTCGAGCATGGAGTGTTTTGAGTATGGGTGCATATGCTAGCCTTTTTGTAGAATTATCAAGGGATAGTCCTGATCAAAGGAAAGGTGGGCACTACTGTAGTCCACCATCTTTTGTTGTCATGCCCACCTTAATATCTGTTCTTTGTCCCTGTAGCTGGAAAAGTTTGCGCCCACTGATTGGGGTCATGCCTTCAGGTCAGTAGGTCTTTGACTCAGGGCTCTATATGCTTTCTCAATTTAAATATTTAGGGTGGGCAGCAATTCTAGGACATGGCACAGAAGATCCAAAATGAAATCATCCATGTCTCTGGTTTCCAAGCCTTCAAGTAAGCCATATATCCCAGGTTATCCCTACGTTGACCTAACTTCTAAGTCCAGCCTTTAGTGTGCTAACAATTCCTGTTGGTCAACCAGAAAATCTATGGCTCATGATATTTGATGTAGGCCATCTTCAGTGGTTGAAACCCGTTCTTCCACAGATTGCGCTCGAGTTTCTAGTGCTGCAAGCTTGGAATGTAGCCTATTAAATTTTTGTTTTGTTTCCGATCTGAAATTTTGATCTCCACTAACAAGGTCTCAAAGCAGGAACTGGACAGCTTCTCCTGCTCCACCTCTGTGTCAGTATCTGTGCCCATCGTGTCTCATAAGAAAATCTGTGTGGCTCACTGTGGAACTTGATGGACTTAATCTGAGGCCATCCTTTTAGATCTCCATTTTTTAGAGCTAACTCTATCATCTTTCTCTCTTCCACTGTTTTGAAGCCACATTTCAGCTAATTAGATGTTTAAACTGCGTGGATAGGAAATTTTCCTTAGGTTAGTGAGAGCTTAGTAATGGCTAAGCTGCAATCAGTATGATGATGTCACCTGAAGTCAGCTTTAACACATCTTTGTACTGTATTCACCTAGGATACACAGCTCAGATGTTATTTTGTTTTTGGTGAGTCTGCTTTTCCCCAAATTTTACACAGCTGAGATGCACTATTTTATTTTGATGGAGCCCTACATTTACCCATTTTTATAATGTTTTTACCCAGGACAGCCCAGCTGACAGGCAAGTTACATTTTGTGGGGTCTAGCTTTTACAAGTATTTTCCCATGATAGAGCAGCATGGATTCACAGTTCAGTGGGCACCCAGTGTGGCATTTAGAACTCTGTTTGGGGAAGCACTGCACAGCCAACGGGGATTGGGCACCCCTGTCAGCTATACAGTGTGTGCATGGGGGAGTGAGCGCATGATATGCATGTGCGTGTGTGTGGGAGCACACATGAGCAGGCTATATCTTATCACTGCTCACTGAAGTGTAGCCTCTTTCAACTGTATGCCACTGCATTTCAGCTGCTGTCATAGACAGCTCCAGCAGTGATTGGAGAACTGCGACTGCAAACACACTGACTGAATTGGAAGATGCTGACACACTCCAAAAACTCGGATGATGGCACTATGTTTCTTGCACATGCATGCAAGCAAACATAAAATGAGCTATGTTGAAAATTTGGGGTTAAAATATTGAAAATTACCTAGGTTATGAGGCGAGCATAGGCAATTTTCAATGTATGCTCATAACTTGGTCATTTTAAATATTTCTCACCCAAATTTTCAATATGACCTTTTAAGACCCCACCTCTTAAACAAGAATGGTGCTATCATTCAGTACCAGACCAAAAGGTGAGTTCCAGCAGTGACTGCAAAATCACTTTTCAGACCAGATTTACATAATTTCACTGCCATTGTTCTTGAGGTGGGATCCCAAAAGTCCACATTGAAAATGTATGCAAGAAATATGAAAAAATGACCAAGTTATAAATAAATTTTCCAAAAACATTGAAATACATTATAAATCACTCACTGTATCTATTTTCCTCAGTTCCTGGTTACACCAAAGAGTGAAAACATGTCTCCAGACCAGATAGGATTAATATGTTGAATCTCAACTGGGTAAGAATAGGGTAAGAGTGGTGTAGGGTGGTAGGTGCTGAGTGGTTGGGTCCAGGTGAGAGAAGGGGGCGGGACAGCAGGAATACAATGAGGGACCATTTTCTTTATTTCAGGGAGAAAAGTGAAAGACATCATGGCATGGTTTTCTAGCTTAAAGATACCTCCAATACTGGGGACTGGGCAACCCCTGTCAGCATGACACTTGTGGGCACTGGGGTGGCACCGGTATCCAAGACTGCTAAGTTGGGGTGATGGAGGTTGTCTACTTCGACACCAGGAATAAGGCATCCCAACTATAAATTACAGGTGTTGAGGAAAACATAACAGAGGGAAGGAAAGGCACCTCCAACGCTGTCAATTAGGTGACCCAGTGTTGGCATGACACTTGGGGCAGCAGGCATGGGTGCCTTAGTGTCCCTGACTGCTGGGCGGGGGATGTTGTATATGCCAACACTGGGATTGGGTCCTCCAGTGTTGATAAGTATAAATTATAGGCATTGGGGGACATACAGAAGAGAATGGGAATGAACCAGCACCAGGGGTTGGCACCCGTGTTGGACTACATTATTAATAATTACAGTAGCATTCAGGATTGGGAACCCCAGTATTCAACTCAAATAAATAAAGTTGCTTACATGGTTAATGGAGAGCACTCAGAGGAAAAACACCCACATACGTATACACAACACATTCAGCAGTGGCAGGGCTATGCACTGACATGTAGCCTTGTTCCTTCTAAACAAGAACAGCAGAATGGCATATGCAGACAGGAAGCAGGCTCTGGCAGCTGATAAATGAGCAAATTTCTGTAATATGACCACATAAGTTCATGTGATCATAAAAATTAATTTATCTTTAGAACGCTGATTTTTAAACTGTGCATGCCCACAAATGGGATATTTTTTCTTAAATATTTTAAAAATACTTATGTTTGGGAGATAAAAACACAAAATCACACATCTTGAGTCACACTTTGTCAAACCATCAAGTTGCACGTTTTGAATCCTTATAGTTATGGCTGTGGGCAAAGCTTACAGCCAGGTCTGCCCACAGCCACATCGCTTTAACTTGAAAAGGGGTTTCCATGGAACACATTGTTTAGTAGTTTCAGTGGATCCTTCCATAACATGACAAATCCCTATGGTGGTTAAAAATACCCTTTGTTTCTTTTTAGAAAGCTGGACGCATAACCCCAAGCTGCTTTTCTCTGAGGGCAAATGTGTACACCTTCCAAACAAATCTAAATATCTTTAAAACTATTCAATGTGAACACAAACAACCACTGTGAAAGTTGCTCAGACAAAAGATCTTTCACCTGAGGGTAGTCACTAATCTGAATTCTTTATATATTGCAAAATATGCTCTTCCAAACAACCTCATTGTTTTTTCTGAGTGAACACAGTAGGAGTCATACCAAACAAATGTATATATCTTGGAAAGTAGAAAAGTTACTAATATACAACCAACATGAAAGTTGTTCAGGACAATATGACCTTTCAAATGAGGGTAGTCACTAATCTGAATTCATTAGATTGTTTTAAATACAGCCATCCAAAAGTGAAAATTGTGAAGAAAATGAAAATTCAGGTAATCAGATGGACATAGTTTAAGAAATATAAAGAGTGCAGCTTAATGAATAAGCTCATTTCAAAGGTCGTTTGTCCTGAACAACTTTCATATGATGGTTTATGCATAATTTGTACACTTTTAGAGATATTTACATTTGTTTGCAATGACTCCTATTGAACTTATAAGAGCCTCATTTCTCTAAAACACTATACCACTTTAAGTGAAATGAGACCAGACCATCTTGTCATGCCTAATTTAACAGTAGATCATCATGACTTACTAGTACTTCAATGGAATTATTTAGTGCTTACCAGCTTGAAACAAAATTATCTGCCTATTGGGGTCACATTATTAGATCATGTCAAATCTTTTGGAACAAAAGCAGCAGATTAATTTTAGTAATTATTAGCTAGCAATATCCTATGAGATCTATATGTGAACCTGATGCTGACCAGATAGGATGAAGGAGGAAGAAGGAAGGCACAAACTGTTAGGCATCTATGCTGCAACACTGCTGTTTCCATTTGTTATGTCCTCTTTGGCAACTTCTATTATTAAAATGCATTAAATATATAGTTTACTAAATCTTGACCTCGGATAACTCTTAAATGACTCTAAATAAGTTTAATCCATTCCCTTTATGGGAGGTCAAGACCTGTGCAAAGGTCAAGTGTTGTTTTTCTTTCTTTTTATTTTTCACAAATTTCCAAAGTAAAAGTGTGGAGAAATACAAAGTATGGATAACTAATGTCCTATGCATTTTCAGCTCACAGAGAAGCTAATATTTGTGCAAAATCAAACCCAAAGTTTAAACAGTTTTTGTTCTAAATAATTTTATTCTAAATCTTATTGGACTATTGATGAATTAAACAAAGAAATGTTTAGATAAAACAAATTGAAGACTCCAGGATTGGGAGGTCGTGACAATTGCAAAAGGTCAAATTATGAAACCTTAAATTAACTCATTAAAACCATTCTTCTTAGTGTATAATTATAATGAATTAAAGCCATTTGAATGTAGACCTACAATTATACAACCATCGTAATACATATTTTTAGGATCAGAGGAATGGTGCAAGGCTGCCAAAATTATGGTGATCTCACTGATTCAATGCTTCAGTGTGTGTGGATCAAACCAAAAGAGCTATAATAAAAGTTTCTATCCTCTCAAAAAAAAAAACATTGTATTTTATGATATTCGATTTAACCTGAAAATGCAAAATAGCAATAAGGAAGTAAAACAATCAAGATGAGATTTCAGCCTTCTCCGACCATACATTGAAGCTGAGCCATAATAAAGGCATCTATCTTCTTCAAACCAATTTTATTTTGATATATTTGAAGATCAAATGCACACCTATTTCATAAAAAGCTTGAATTCACTTGAATACATGTCCCTGTATCATGATTAGTGTTTCCTAAAGCAGCATGCTGGTTGGTCTTATGGCTTTCATTAAATCAGCATCTGTTAATGTGCTCTGCAGTAACTGGAATAGTGAAGAAACAGTGAAAAAGTTTCTGTCCCTGTCAGTGAGCAATGACATCATACCTGTCCAGTCTGCTGCTTCATCAATTAAAACCCTGATTGACTGAATAAGTTGTTGCAGTTCCCAGTTAGAGCAGTCTGTAAAGCTAATTGTTTTTACTCAGACTTTACTAACCCATCTGACTTGTGTTTAGAGAGATATGCTTAAAATCTGTCTTTCTAGTCTCATAAAAGTTGATCATTTGGGGTGCAGTGCAGAATTTTAGTGGCATGAATGAATGTCTGTGAGAAATTACCTTGTCTGTATCACAGATCTTAGTTCTCTGTTAGCAAAACTCTACATTCGATTCTGGCTGTATAACACATGGTTGTTTAATGGCTATAAAATAAATCTGAATTCTGTTAACTAATAGAAGCAGTGTAGAAACATAGCAACATAGACTTTGACAGCAGATAAGGACTGCTTGGCCCATCTAGTCTGCCCATTTCCTACCTACAGGATGGGCCGTATCTCCTAGTTAACCAACAGCCTATTTCTTCCTACCCCCACAAGGATTGCCTTATGTCTGTCCCATGCATTCTTGAATTCTGCCACAGTTTTAGACCCACAACTTCCTCAGGAAGGCTGTTCCATGCATCCACTACCCTCTCTGTGAAATAATACTGCCTCACATTGCCCCTGAACCGCCTTCCTTCAGTCTTTAAATTGTGTCCCTTGTTCTTGAAAGTCTCTTTTTATGTCCTCTTTGGCAACTCTTTGATGTAGCTTCAATAAACAGGTTCATGTGAGAACAATTTTGTTTCTATGTCAGATTGACAAACATGTTTACCACACTGCTATTTCAGGAACATGTACTGTATAAACTCATAAAATTCAGTTCTTTGTGGGGTTCTGTGTGAAAATACATCATGTATGTGTATAACTAGAATGCCATATGGCATCATGATGCCCCTGTCACCTGCCTGTCAGTTGAGGCTACTGCACCCGCTTCCCCTGTCCCCCACCCACACAGTCAAGGTCAATGTACACTGTTGACCCTTTCCTGTCTCCACAGACAGGGCAGTTGTGCTCTGCTAGGCAATAGAGTCCTAGGGCTACTGCCTTCATAGTTTGGACTGCTGCACCATGTTGTCCCAGGCCACCAAAGGTGGGACTTTTGCTGCACCCTGCTACCCACTTCCATTGCCCCAAATGGGCAGGACTGCTGCACCATGTGCATCCCGTCACAGAGTCAGGGCTGCTGTGCCCTGATTCTGCACTGTGTCCTGCACCACAATCAAGGCTTCTGCACCATGCTGTCCTCTATCCCCTGACACCACTGTGCCCTGCTGCACCACAGAGTCTCTTGCCCACACAGTTAGAGTTGTTGCACCATGCTGCTCGCTGCCACTAGAATCAGATCCTTTGGTACACTGCCCAAAACAACCTGATAGAAAATACAACCAATACTTTCATCTTGTGTTACAGGGTAAACAGAGGGTAGCAGGGTGCAACAGCCTAAACTGTTTGTGCAGGAAGCAGCAGAGTGTATCAGCCTGACAGTGTAGAAGACAGTAACAGCAGGTTGCAACAGCCTCATATGAGGCAGGAGACAAGAGGCTTTTAGGGCAGGGGAAGCAGAGAGCTGCTGCCTCAACTGTCAGGCAGGAGACAGGGGCATCAGTATGCCATATAGTATTTCTAGTTATACACATACATGATGTATTTTCACACAGAAACCCTCAAAGAACTGATTTTTATGAGTTCATACAGTACATGTTCTGAAATAACACAGTGCGGCAGACACAGGTTTGTCAATCTGATATATAAACAACATTGTTATTACTTGAACATATTTATTGAGGCTACATCAAAGACACACTGCTTCTATGAACTAATGGAATGTAGATTTATTGTATATCCATTAAAGAACCCTGTGTTATATAGCCAAAATAGAATACATAGTTTTTATGACAGAGAACTGACATCTGTGATACACACAAGGCAATTTCTCACAGACATTGAGTCATACCACTCCAGTTCAGCATTGAACCCCAAATGATCAGCTGTTTATGAGAAGAGAATGATTTTAAGCTAATCTCTAAACACAAACCAGATGGGTTAGTAATAAACTTTGAGTGAAAACAATTAGCTCTACAGACTGTTCCAACTTGGAACTACAACAGCTAATTCAGTCAATCAGGGCTTCATTGGTGAAGCAGCAGGATGGACAGATATGATGTCATTGCTCACTGACAAAAACATCTTCACTGTTTCTTCACTGTTTTCAGTTACTGCAGAGCACATTAATAGATGCTGATTTAAAGAAACCACAAAACCAAAGCATGATATTTTCAGGAAACACTAATCATGACACAAGGATATGAATTCAAGGAAATTCAAGCGCTTATGAAATATGTGCATTTGATCTTTAATATTCTATATCTAAGTGGACACTAGAAAAGAGTTTATTGGGTATTTGAAAACAGGCAAATGCAACCAGATACTGAAGGAAGTCAAAAGAGAATATTGGTGGCTGGCCCAGTGGTGCTGAGGGCAGAGGCACTGGTGCCTTATCTCACACTATGCCAGTGATCCGTGTTTGGGTATGAGCATGGGCCGCCAGAGATTGGCAGAGATGGAGATGGATCGAGCATCCAACAGACTGCTCTCCATCTCTAGGGAGGGGATTCAGCAGGCGGATGGGATGCGGTGCATGGCAGATGCTTGACAAAGATGTGCACAGGAGTATGCGTGACCCTGTCGCATGTGTCATTGCATCGATGACCGTGGGTGCAGTGCACAAGAAAAACAGGAAAATAGCTCCCAGCTGATGACAGGAAGCTCAAGAGGCCCCATGCCTGGCCAGCCATAGAACACACACTGATCAGGTCTCAGCAGGAGAGCCCCACCGCCAAACCCACAGGGCAAGCGATGGATGGTGGACACCAGGGTGATGGGGCTGGAGCTGCCACAGAATGCAAGGGCCATTGAAGCAGAGAAGCACAAAATAACTACAAAAAAAAGAGAGAGAGTATTGGTTACGGGAGCTAGTAACAAGTCAAGGAGCTTGCTTGACTACTCAGTGGGAAGCCACCCACCAACACTACTGACTGTTGGTGAGCACTGATAGCAGAAAAGGAGTTGAGCAACTGCTGCAAGCAGTCAGTGTAAAAGGAGGAGGAGGAGGCGGATGACATGCTGCCTGCCACAGTCCAGCTTTTATTTTAAATCCCAGTGGTGCCTGGTGGCTTGGCAATCATCTGTGCAGCAGCCCTCCATCTGTAGGGATTAAGGGACTCAGTTTAGCTGTCCTGTTGTATTCAAGCAGGCTCAGCTGCATTACAGCAGCGGGTCCGACTGGTGCCCCAGACCCTCAGCTCTGCTACTTGCAAAGGACTAACCATTTGAGAGGAGGGATCCTCACTGCTTGTATAGGAAGTGAGAGAGGTCGCGGTTGGTGTTCATTTGTGTGCGGGGCTGGCTGGGCTGGGAGGAGTGCCTTTAAGTGTAAGCATTGCATGTATCTGAACTGTTGTGGATTCTATAGGCGTAGGCAGGGAGGTGTCCAAGGTGTTCAAACACCCCCTCAAAAAAATTACCTCAGAAATGTCAAATTCCTGTTTTTTATTTTCGGTTGGCTCGGCTCAGCTGTATAAAACTCAGTGTCCAGCAGTCTCCATTTTTCCAGAGTATGCTACCACTGGCAGCTACCACTTCAAGATTGATACTACTCCCACCTAATACAATTAGGGAAACCAGAAGGAGTCTGCTAGCACTGAGATAAATATAGTTAAGGCACATTTTCCAGAAATTACTGCTTAGAAAAGAATGAGGAAGTGACTGTGATGACAGAGCAAGTCTCAGACCAGATCTCTAGCTCATTAATAGACGACTCCTGAGTCTGATTTATATCGCTGCATGGGCCAAGCTCCACGGATGTTATGCTATCATCAGATTTGTATAACAGCACTGTGAAGCACAAATCAGACCGCTGTCTGATGTGCTGCCACAGTGCTCTAACATAGTTTCCAGTGATTCTGTTTATGCTGCTCTTCCTCCACAGGCCGCATAAACATATCCACTGCCAGTGCACTACTTTTCTGTTCTGCAACTGCAGTACTGAAAGCCACCATGTGCAACATGGTGATGTTGACTTAAACTGTGCATACATGACTATCATGCATACATACTGTGGTTATGTCAGCATCACCCATGTTGTGCAGGGCTTGACTACAGGGCAAACATCACATATGTGAGTATTTATTTATTTTTATTTATTTTAGTCTTGGTAACTGGGTAAGGCCACTAGGCACAAATGCCTGTTTTTAGGGGTGACCTGGGAGCACTGGGTGGTTAAGTGACTTGCTCAGAGTCACACAGTATACAAGTGGAGGTTGTAAGAATCAAACCAAGGTCTGGTCTGCTGGATGTACCAAGCTCGTTCACAGCTTGCTAATCTAACCTCTAGGCTATACTGCCAGCCCAAATGAGTATCACGATGCACAGTACTGTAATTGCTGCAGTAATACTTACGGCTGACTCTGGTGCAGCTAAGCACCACATATTCTTTTCTCTGCCACTCTTGCCACTCCTAAAAGTTCTCTTCAGCCATATCGACTCTGATCAGAGTTTGTTTTTAGTTATCACTGAGCTAAAGAAGGTCTTAATTTGGGTGATTTTTGTGTGTTTTGCTCCTCTGTAACTTAGCATTGTAATCTGACTGTCCTGCAGTTTTCTGGCACCATCTCTGTGCATTCCAACTTTCAAGTAAATTGGTTGAATGGGAAAAGTTATTAAGGTGCAACAATTGGGTTTAAACATTCAAGTTATTATATAGGCACTACTGCATCTGTGTAGTATACAGTATTTTATACTGGCACAGTAGCACCGGTATTGACAGAGGGAGGTGTTCAGTGTTAAACCCAATTTTGCACCTTAGTAACCTTGGATGTTTGATGAAATAACCCAGAATTTGGTAAGTACAGTCTGGTTGGCAGAGTCTCAAGATGTGAAAAGTTTTATGATGACATCTTGTGTGGCTTCCAAGATACAGAACATCAATTTTGGAAAAGTGCATTTTTGTTTTTCTGTCTAGAAGCCACTTTTTACTGTCACTAATTTTTCATGAAACTTTCAAGGTAAAATCATTTTGTGCCAAACTAATGCCTTTCAAAGGTTTCATGAATATTAAAAAGTTCCAGTCTTCTAAGGAGTTAAAGGTTTTTTTCTGAGCATGCTCAACAGGACTTTGAGTTAACCCTGTGTTATGTACTGAACATTTCCAGGTTTGCAAGAGCATTTTTGGATCATATTACTAAGTTGTCATGAACCAAAAATGGATCTCATGAACCGATTTTTTTTCTGGTTCATTACATCCACCATCTTGCTTTTTGTTTTGTTTTTCCCACTAAAAACATGGAAAATACCCAAAAATTATGTATTAAAAGAAACACACCTGAACATAGCTTAACGAGACCTGTTTAAATGGATTCTGATGTTTGTGCTTTTATAATTATGACGCTGGAAGAAAAAATTACTTAACACAGTAATCTTGTTTCTTCCAGGGATACTCAATTTTCATAACTCTTATGCAGTATACCTTAAGCCAGATCTGCCCAGAGATGGAACATTATGCTAATGAGGGAACACCATTGGCACGCCATTTTCAAATGCTGCCCTATCAACTGCATATATTTGAACCTCTCAGATTTCATGGACACCTGACAAGACAGGCCCCACAAGGAAAATAGATATATAACACTACAATAAGAATAAGAATAAGAATAGCAACACCAAAAATCCTCCAACAGGAGGTAAAAATACCAAAACAGACTCCAAATATCAGAATCACCTGAAGAGGGTAAAACCAATAAAAACATAGTTTCAACAACAATACCAGAGTGTGGCACTCATACCACTGATTACACAGCATGGAGTGCAGAGGCCACTAGTTCTAGCAGGGGGCAGGGTGGGAGAGTTATGAATATTGGAGTTTCCATTGGAAGAAACAAGATTACTATGGTATGTATTTTTTCCTTCTTACCCTGTAATACTCAATATTCTAACTCTTATGCAGACTAAGGCAGTACCTTTGGAGGTGGGCACAGAACCTACTTTGAGAATAGACTACGAAGGACAGCTGTGCCAAACCTGGCACCACCCCTAGCCTGTGTGTTCAGATTGTAATGCTTAGTAAAGGTGTGCACTGTTCTCCAGGTAGCTGCTTTACAGATGTCCAGCAGTGGAACATCCCTGTAAGCTGCTATAGTAGCAGCTGTACCCTTTGGAATGGGCTCTCAGCCCTGTTGAGAGCTCCTTCCCAGCTTTTGAATAGCAAAACTGAATGTACTCAATTATTCACTGAGAAATACACATTTAGGTCCCAAGCTGGCACTGGTTCCTGTGAGTAGGGTGCAAGTGAGATAGACCTTTAAAGAACCTTTTGAAGATAGGGTTTGATGCCACAGAGGCATTCTTCCCAGCTGAGGTATAAGCAGAATCTGAAGCTAGGTGGACTTTTAGAGTAGTGGGCTACAGACCCAGTGAATGTAAATAAGTAAGGTAGCCCAGCACTGCTGGAACCCCTGCCTGAGCTGACACCACATCCCTGGTGGAGCACCAGATGGAAAACATTTTCCATTTTGAGACATAGGTTTTCTTGGTGGAAGGTTTTCTGTACCCTTTTAAAAATGTCCACAACACTTTCAGAGAGATGCAAGCCTGCAAATTCTAGGTCCTCAAGAGCCATGTTTTGAGCCTGAGGGATTTGAGGTTCAGGCACAGAAGTCTCCCTTGACTGGAGGTTAGCAGATTGTGCCTCTGAGGAAGGTGCATGAACTCAGCCATTGACATAGAGAGCAGCAGAGAGTACCATGGTTGCCTGGCCCAATCTGGAGCTACCAAGATCATTGAGGCTGGCTGGGACCTGAGTTTGAGTAGCACCCTGTACACTGGGGTAAAGGAGGGAACACATACAGGTACTTCTCTGACCGGTCCAGTACCAGCGCATCCAGGGTATTGCTCCCTGAGCTGGGGTCTGCAACAATGCTGTGGCAGGTGGTGACAGGGAATTGTCCTTGCCTGGCACATGAATGGCCTGAAGGGAAACTCCTATGGAGTAGACCAGAGTCCAAATTTCATAGCTTCTGTGCAGGGAGGATCTGACCTTGTTCCTCCCTGCTTGTTTTATGTGGTACATTGTGGTGGTATTGTCTGTTCTGACCTGTACCACACTTCCCTGAACCAGTGGTGTGAAGGCTTGGAGTGTAAGCAGCACTGTTATGAGCTCCAGCAGAGTTATGTGCTGGAGTGACTCTGCACTGGACCAAGTGCCATGAGTGGTGTGATCCCTAGATGGGAACCCCACCCCAGTAGTGATGCATCTGTTGTGAGAATCACTGATGGAGTCTCTTTTAAAAGGAACCCTTTCCATGAGGTTGGCTTCTTTCCACCACTGAAGGGCCTGAAGTAATTTTTTTGCTACTGAGACTAGCTTTGAGAGAATCCCACTCTCTGGCACCAATGTGCCCTTAGCTGGAATTGGATGTCTCTCATCTGGAAACTGGAACCCAGGACTGTGCCAATGGTGGCTGCCATGTGGCCCAGTAACTGTAAAAACTGACTTGCAGTTTTTGGTCTGTTCAGATTGAAGGAGCCTGCCATCTCCAGAATACTTCCTACCCTGCCCAGAGGTAGGTAAGCCCTGTATTCCTGGCTATTTAATTCTGCTCCTATGAACTGCAGCACTTGTGCAGGGAGAAGAATGTTTTTGAGATTTATCAGAAAATCCATTGACTCCAGAAGTCCTTGGGTTAGCTGTAGATGTTCCTTTACCTGTTGTGGTGATTTTCCAACCACCAAATAATCATCCAGGTAGGGGAAAACTGTGACACCTTGCCTTTGGAGGTATGCCACAACCACTGCCAAGCACTTTGTGAACACTCTTGGAGCTGAAGTGAGACCCAATGGCAGGGCTGAGAGCTGGTAATGGCCTGAAGGAAGTCTGAACCTGGTATTTTCTGTGAGACTCCTTATGGGGATATGGAAGTAAAATTATTTAGGTCCAGAAATGCCAACCAATCTCCTCTTTGAGCGCTAAGAATCAATGACAAGGTTATCATTTTGAACCTTGGCTTTAGTAAGTGCCTGTTTAGCACCCTTAGGTCTAGGACAGGCCACCACTCCCTATTTTCTTTGTTGTGAGGAGTATCTTGAATACAAACCCCTTCCCTTTTGTTGTGGGGCAGAGGTTCCACTGCCTTTGACAACAATAGGTGTTGTACTTCCTTTTCCAGCAGCTTTCTTTCTGCATTGGAAGCTGGCTTGAACATTCTGGTTCTAAGAGAGGAAGGGATTTGAAGCTTGGGACAAACCCTGATTCACTACTACCAGGACCCACTTGTCTGTGGTGATCTGTTTCCAAGCCTGGAAACAGTGAGTCTATCTGCCCCCTACTGGTAGTGGGGAGGTAGCCTGGGAAAGCATGTCAGGGGTCTTGCTTTGCCTGAGGCTGAGACTGGGAACCACACCTGGAACCCCATCTGCCCTGCCCTGAACTACCCTTGCTGTGGATACAACTGAACTTGGGGTACAGCCATGGCCAGATAAAAAGTTCTGGTGTGAAATGTCTTCTCCCTCCCTTCCACAGGGTCTAGTGGACAGGAAGCCCTTTCTTTGGAAGAACTGCTTTTATAGGTGGCCTTATACTCATCCCCTTTTCATGTAAGCTTCTGTGTGAGTCCGAAGAGGGAATGACCTTCAACATGGAAATCTAAGGCCTTGGCCTGCTTATCCTGAGTGAGGTTTGGGGCTCTTAACCAAGCAAACCTCCTCTGAGCAATAACATTAGCCATCCACCTGGCAGCAGTGTCACTGGTATCTGCTACTATTTGAAACTGGTATTTAGCTGCTTCTAGGCCAAACCTAACAGCCTCAGCTAAGTCAGCTGAGAGACCAGAAGGAGCTTTATTTACCATAAACATGACAGATTGCCAGAGAGATTTCTGATACTGGGTCACATAAGCCTGAAAATTAGCTTGCTTGACGGCTAAATAAGCTGACAGGTAGCCCTTTTGGCCCATGCTATCATTTTTTTGGACTCTTTTTCAGGGGTGAGATGACAGAGGAACTTTTGCCTTGTCACAGGCCACAGCTTGTACTACCCCTGGTGGTCAGGGTGAGAGAATAAGAATTCAGCCTCTTCCCTATCCAGCTGGTACTTCTTGTCCAGCCTTTTGTCCAAAGGGGGGGACTGACCTAGATGTCTGGAGGATTTTGAATATGTATTTTTAAAGAATTTATTCACAGGAGCAATAACGCCTTAGTGGGTGTTAACCCCATCATTTCTAAATATTCTGCTTCCTCTTCATCCTCTATCACCTTAGTGGTAGTGATGTCAAGAGCATCTACCTTATTTCTAACAAATGTAAAATGGGATGAATAATTCTCTGTGGCCCTGGGTGGTAGGCAAATTCCTGTTCAGTGGAGACTTCAAGCTCTATAGGCTCTCCTTCATCTTCTTCCTCATATTCCCAATAGTCTTCCCTATCATCTTGGAAGGGAGATTGGCTAGACTTAGCAGGGGTCTGAACTGCTGACTGCTGTCCAGCAGGCAGCATCCTCTATAAGGCCTGCAAGACTTTAAAAAGCAAGTGCAATCTCCAATGGAGAGGTCATATTTTCAGTCACACTAGAAGTCCCCAGATGCTGATCAGCAGGGGTTCTGTGTGCCAAGTCTTTCTGGTTTTCTTCAGAGGAACTTGAGAGCCAGCCGTTCAGGTCTTTTGCACGACCTTTGAACCTGAATCAGGGGTAGAAGTAATGGTTTCTGTGGTTTCACCCACAGCCACTGGGAGTGTCAGCTGGTCATAGTCTGAGGGGCCCTTAGGTGGAGGCAACTTTTTTGAGCCTTTCCAAACATTTTTCAAGCTTTTTCAGGAAAGGTCTTGCATATTTCTTAGTCTGACTTTAAATGGTCATAGTCAAGGCAGGCCACACAAGAAGTGTGCATATCTGCCTTGGTAAAAACTTTCCACACTTGGTACAATTTTTAAAACCGAGTTCACCAGTTTTTCTTTTAGGCTTTTCTGACATTTTAGTCAAATCAACAGAACAACACCAACCACAATAGGATTTTAACTTTTAAAACTAAAGTTTGCCATTGCAGTTGGTTCAGAAACCGATCAGGAAACCGATTGGAACTGAGAAAGGAACACGGTTTAGTGGTTCAGTAACTGGTATTAGCAGTTAAACAAAACAAATTTATTTAAACAAAATGCACTAAAATAAAGATGTTTCTGTCACAAAACTCCACTTAAACTAAAACAATTCCCGGTTCATCTCTGGTTATACCGAACCGGGAGAAACTGAGAAAAATCAATAATATTTTTTTTTGTGTGTGTAATCTTTTACCTCCTCCTGCACAATCCTGCATCCACCTCTCCTTCAGGCCATCTAGCACTCCACTGACCTGGCAATCCTCTTCTGGAGCTCTTTCCTCCTTACCACACATTGTAACTGACTCCCGAGTTGTCCCGGCATAGCCCATCACACGGCGGGTCCCCTTCTCTGGGGGAAGGCACGGGAAGATGACAAGAAATCCAGCCCACTATTTTTTCTTCATGGCCCCAGGGCACTGCTGTGGAGAAGGAGGCTCCCAGAGGTTCCGGTGACATGGAGGACGGTGGCCATCCGCAGGTACCAAAGCTATTTTCCTGGTTTTCTTGGTCCCTCCTGTGTCACTGTATGTAGTGCCCCCGGCCTCCACCAGGGGCCACTACATAGTTGGAGCTAACCCCAGCCCTCCCTAGGAGAGAACAGTCCTCTGGATGCTCAGTCCTCTCCTTCCCCTGCCAGCACCAGAGTCCATTCCTGAACCTGGGTTGCTGCATGGTTCAAGGTGTGGCATCCAGTGCCTCAACCCTCTGTGCCACCGGGCCAGCAGAAATCAACAATTTTAACTAAAATAACCTAGTGGTTAATCTAAAAACAAAGATAAGTGCAGCAAATGAGGAATAATATATATATATATATATATATATATATATATATTCATAAGTTTCATGATGAGATGTTGCGAAGAGGCTCTCTGCACGTCTAATCTTGACAGGCGGAGAGTGAAATCTGAGAGGTTGCAATATTGGCAATTGATAGGGGCATCATTTAAAAGTGGCATGTGCCAATGGTGCTCCATCATTAGCATAACATTCCATCACTGGGCAGATCTGGTTTAAAGGCATACTGCATAAGAGTTAAGAATACTGGAGTATTCCTCGGGTGATGCATGCATTTTCTGTGCACTTGAAAATCCTGGGTACCCAGTCAAATGGGAAAAGCTGTTCATCTACATTTTCTGTATAAGAACAATGGGATTTTGTTGATTTCTGTAGATGCAGATGGAGTGCTGCTCTATCTATCTATCATCTATCTAATCTATTGTTCATTTATTTTATAATTCTTTCCATTCCCAGCTCAGCCAGTCCTCCCTCATCCTTCCCCCATATAATTTAAACAAAAGTGGACCAGGGTAACCACTCCAGTACTGCTTGCCCATCCCTCAGGTTGCTGACCCCTCCCCACAATGCATTGGTGGGTGACACCAGGGTGCCCACGTGTCCTGCCATAAGTAAAACTGACATTTGGGTGCCCATTCCCCAGTGTCAGACTCAGTATTTAGTAAACCCTGAAATAAAAAAACAGCCCATCTTTTTAGTAACTTGTAAATAACAAAACAGTCCTTCACCAATCTGGCCCCCTACACCCCACCCTGAGCCTCCACTTAGCACCACTACCCCACACACACTCACTCACCTAAAGTGTCCCATGGCATAGAGCCACTCTCCAATCAAAAACAAGTCATGCTGCTGCAACCAGAGACTGTGAAATGAGAAAACAAAGTAACTCTGTTTAATGTATTTCAATTTATTTTGAACTTTTACTCATAATTTTGTCATTTTTTATATTTTCAACATGGTCTTTTGGGACCCCACCTCATGAGCACAGTAGGTGAACATTTTCAAGTCTATCCCAAAAGGTGGTTTTGCGGTTGCTGCTTAAAATCGGTTTTAAGGTGGATTTAAACATTTTATTTATCAGGTTCATGAGGTAGGGTCTTAAGAAGTAAATAAGTAACAGATAATTTATACATGCCCTATCCCTGGGGTTCAGGGCACTGTACAAGATACAGGCCATGACAGTGTAAAGTTAAAAATAATAAATATAAAACACAGAATAAACAGTTTCATGAAAAACATATGACAGCAGCTAGAGAAGCTAAAACTAGTGAAAAACTAAGTTCCCAAGGCCTCCCTAAATAGAGCGTGCCTTCAGGCCCTGCTTAAAGCCTCCAATGAGGAGGCCTCTCAAAGGCCTTGAGAGTGAAACCACAGAGCTGTCCCTGCCACCTTGAATGAGCAGTCTCCATGTTTTAAGCCAGGTCCTAGGAATCACTAAAAGACCCTCCTCAAAGAAGTGGAGAGACACTGAGGGCAATGAGGAGTCAGGAGGTTGCTCAGACAGCCAGAACCTAGTCTGTATAGGGCTTTATAAGTGAGTAGACCCACCCTGAAGGTAATTCCTCACACATCACTGGTAGCCTGTGCATATCACACAGGACTGGGGCCTGAAGGGACCTCGAAGACCCGTCAACAAGCTGGCTATTGCATTCTGCACTAGCTGCAGGTGATGCAAAACCCCTCCACTTACCCCAAGGTAAAGAGCATTTCAGTAATTAAGCCTGGCTGTTACAAAAGTATACACCAGTGAGGGCAAGTCGTCCAGCAGGATTACAGCTTAATCCTAGCTATGTTCTGCAAGTAGTGAAAAACACACCAGATAACATATGTCAGTCCATTGTCAAGAATAATGCTCAGATCTTTCACCTTAGCAGAGGCTACAAGTGGGGCGGGCCCCAGCATCAAGACTGTTTGCACCCCAGCAGCCTCCGCATCCCATCAACGACTAGGCTCTGTCACCAGTATCTCCATTTGTCCAGGTTAACCTCAGCCAGTTAGATGACATCCAGTCCTGGATCTTGGCCAGACACTTAGTACTTCCATAGTGTCATGTGTCCTGGGTGCAAACAATAGGTACAGATGAGTATCATCTACACAGCAGTGAAACCCACACTGTGACATCTAATAATCTCTCCTAGAGGAAGCATGTACACTGCGAACGACATGGGTTAGAGGATCAAGCCCCAGGTAACTCCACATGGTAGGGGCTTTGGGTGGAGGAGAAATACCTTCACTACCTCTGCATTCTACCTGTGAGAAAGGACTCAAACCAGCTGATGACAATGCCGTGAGTTCACATAACTCCTTTAGATGATCCTGCAACACACCATGGTTCACAGTGTCAAAAGCTGGAGACAGATCAAGAAGAATGAGAACTGACCATTCCTCTATCTCTATCCCTGAGGAGACCATTATGCATCCTGACCAACATGGTTTCAGTACTGTGTCTAGACCTTAATCCTGACTGGGTGGCTCACAGATGTCAAAAGCAGTGAGGTGGGTTTTGAGCTGTGGAGTCACTATTTTCTAAATAATCTCACCCAAGAAGGAAGGTTAGAGATAGATGTATAATTTGCCAAGATGTCAGGGTCTCTTCAAGGAGCTGCTTCACTAGTACCTCTTTAAAACACTGGAGAATAACTCATCCAAAAGTGAGCACCGTATGGTCTCAGTGAACACTGGACCAACATACCCCACACATCCCACTAGGAGATGCATTGGGCCAGGTCCAGTTCACAATATGTGGACTGTTGTTCAAGATTACTTACATACCTCTTCCATCTCCACTGGCCTAAACTCACTCCAGGCAAATGGAGTGCTTCGGAGACCACCATCTGAACTCCGTGGGCTGTGACTATCTGCTGGAGAAATCCCAGATTGGATAGAGGGCACTCTGTCAGAGATGAACAAAGCAAAGTCTTCATACCTAGTGGCAAAGACTGCTCCTTTTGACTGCAGACAGGCAGGATGAAGCAACTTGTCTACAGTATGAAAGATTTAAGCAGGTCTGTTCCTCTGAAGCAATTTCCTGGAAAGGAATGCAGCCTTCTTATAAGAGATTGTTCTTTGATACTCACCACAGTGAGTTCTCAAAAGCCAGTCTGTCATCCTCAAATCCAGTCTTGTGCCAACAACACTCCAACCTCTGACCCTGATCTTCATCTCCTTGAATGCCCCATCAAACCACGGGGATCTCAAGCGAGAGGACCTGGATCATAATAGACTGGTGCAACAGAGTCAAGCACCAAAGTAACAACCATGACAGACTGCAACTGCCTCACCCACTCTTGCTCCACAAGTAACACTTACTTCCAAGAAGTCCATTATCAGCAGCAGCCCTCTGGGGACAACCTCTTTAAAGGCGATAACAGACCATCTCCACAGGGAAAGGACTACTGTGGGGGAGCCTTATGTAGAGAACCCTACTGTGCAAAGATTCAATCAAAGGAACAGATCAGTCTTGAGATCAGTTATCTCAAGCCCCAGTGAGAATACTAAGTACAAGACATGTCCGTGTCTGTGAGTCACAATAGCAAACACTTGTGCTATGCCCAGAAAATTCATCATCTGGAGGAAGTCTTGTCCAACCTGCAACAGTTCGTCGTTGATCCAGGTGTTGAAGTTGCCCAAGACCAACCACCCAAGCAATTCCAACACCCTCCTGGTGAGGAAGTCCATGACCTCCTGTAGAAATTCCTGTCGTGCCTCAGACGCCTGTATATCAGAATGATTCTGCAACCTGCACCTGGAGTTCCACATACAGCCATGCATTCAAATGATGAAGCAGAACCCACAGGGTACTCAAAGAAGTTCAGGTCAGATCACCCAGCCCTGTTCCCTTCTCAGGAAGTGCACTATGGAGAATACAGCCAGGACAGTTGCCTCCAAAGGGGCCAGCATCATCTCCTAGTAGAGGTCTGTAAATGCAAGTGAGCTTGATCGAGAAAACTAAGTATTCTATGATTGCAATCTTGTTCTTAATTGATCTCGCTTTGCACAGCACTGCCCGAAGGGACTGGCAGAGGTTGATGGCTCCTCCGCTACCTACCCACTCAGTCCAGCTGGAACCCTGGGTATGGGACCAAACAAGTCTGGGCCCTCCCAAGGTGCCATTTCACCCCAGGGTGCCTCCTGGCCTCCCCATATGACTCACCTCATCAGCCACTCTAGGATCCTGCCATCTACCATCATGCTTCCTCCCAATAATAATGTCTCTACAGCACCTAAGTGCTGTCAATGTCAAAGGAGGTCAGTAAAGAGGTGGACGACCAACATGTGGAATGCAAGTAGCTGATCCTCTGGGTCTTGAAGCCTGAGGCATATCTTCCCAGCCCACTGCCTGTTCACTCCTTACAATAATGTTTCTAAGTGCTTCTAAAATAAGTTAAAAACCACCCATTCTGGCGGCCCAGTGGCACTGAGGGCTGAGGCACTGGACGTCTCACCCCGAGCACGCTGGCAACCTGGGTTCAGAAGCAAGCCTGGATCATCGGAGGTCAGCATGGGGGTGGAACAGGATGGAGTAGCCATAAAAGGCAGCTCTCCTATCCAGGGAGGTGTGTGGCATACCACGCTCATGGCTACCTCCTGGTGGAGGCTAAGGGGCTGTGCAAGCATGGGTGCTGGCAACAGGTCAATGGGGTGGAGTAGAGAGGGCCATTACCAGGGCTGTAAGGTGCATGCATGCCTCCACACATGTGTCCTTCTCCTGGGATCCTAGAGAAATTGGGGAGAAATGGAAAAAGGCAACTGGCAGCAGGATGGTGACCGACTCTCTGCAGGCACTGTTCCCAGACCGGGAGGAGTAAGCCCCAGTAATTCCAGGGATGGAGCTGTGGGAGTTGGTCAGATAGGGCTGTATGGGACAAGGGAGAAATACAGCAGTGATAAAAAAAAACACTCTGATCGCAAAGAATGAATCTAAATCCTAAGTACACACTCAAACACACTCCTCTCAACAATAAATTACTAAAAGCAAAACAAAATGGTTACATAATAATACGCTGAAAATAGAAAATAGAGTTAAAAATCATATTTCGACCTCAGGTCTTCTTCAGGAAATATCTAAAAGAGAAAAAAAACAAGTTAGTATTTTTTTTCTTTTAGATATTTTCTGAAGAAGATCTAAGGTTGAAACGTAGATTTTAACTATATTTTCTATTTTCAGCGTGGCATTTAATATAACCATTTTGTTTTACTTTAGACCACATGCTGAAAGCGCCTTCTGTTTTTGTTTTCTAATAAATTATTAAACAAACACTCAACCAAGCAACAAGTAACTTAACACAACACTCCTTCCCACTTCCCAAACTCAATAAATATCACACAATTAAAATAAATAAACAAATAAGGTAATCAGTAAGTCCAGGTCCACATTTACTGTATGTGCCAGCCAGGTGAACTTTAATGGAAGGATATAGAGATGGTTTCAGTACAAACTTACAGTCTGCATTCAGCTAATACAGTCACATTTCAGAAAAGAAAGTAGCACTCAGTGCCCCATCCCAGCAACATTCTCACCACTGCTAAGGGGCCTGTCCAATTGCAAAAGCAGCAAGAAAAAACAAAATAAAAGAACATTCAGTGCTCTCATGACCTATGTTTTGAAAGTCTGTAGCGGGAAATCTGCAGGTCCAGTCCAGGATTTTATTCCACCAAACCAATGGCAACACACGACAAGCATCATCTCCTCCAGAAGCACTCCAACTTGGTGTATGAACTGTCCAGTAGCAGCAGGAACTCAAAAAGCTTCCTCCATTTAGATGAGTCGTCAGTCCTCTATTGTGCTCAAGTTATTACCAAATTGCTCTTCAATCAAACTCCACTTGGATAAATCCAGTACTTGGACGGTCTCAACTGCTGCGATGTCCAGCATCTGAGAATTCTTCCTGCTGCAGGTATGCAGGTAGGCAGTGCAGGATGTAAACTGTCCTGTGTTTTTCACACAAAAAATATTGCAGCTACAGTCTGTAACCAAATGCAATGTATGCTACAAATTCGGACCATGACTAAAAATAAAAAAGTTAGCTCCTATAACTAACTCTCTGTCCCATCCTATCTAAAACTTCATCCCTAAACCTACTGTCTGTCTCAACAGGATTAACACTCCATACGATCAGAGTTGTGGATACTGACAGATTTATTAACTTAAAACAGCTCCTCACTAATGTTTAAAATGTTAAAAACGTTTCAAATCTCTTTACTTATTGCTTTTCTTGCTGACATCAGGCACATAAAGGGGTTATTACACTCTAATGTGAGCCCACATCTAAATTATTGCACAGGAGCTCAGAGAGCCAGTGGCTATGAAGGCTATATGCCAAATCTGGTGTGAACATATGGTAAAATTACCAAGTTATGTGTGAACATTAAAATATTTCAACAGTCAATTATAACTTTGATCATTTTCAATATTTTTCACCAAACTTTCAAAATGGGCTTTTGGGACCCCACCTCTTAAGCAAGGCAGCTGAAAATTTTCAAATATGTGTTGAAAGGTGATTTTTCAGTCAGTTCACAAAATCGTGTTTTGGTAAAACTTTCACCTATTGGGTTCATGAGGTGAGGTCACAAGAGCTATGTTGAAAATTTGGTGTAAAAATATGGTAAAATAGCAAAATTATGAATGAACACTGAAATACTTTAATGTTCACTCAGAATTTCATTCATTTCAATATTATTTACCAAACTTTCAACATGGCCTTTTTGGGACCCCAACTCATGAAAAAAGGCAGCTGGAATTTTTCCAATATATGTCAAAAGGTGGTTTATCAGTTGCTGTGCAGAATCACGTTTTGAACCAGATTTGAAAAATTTCCTCTCCCGTTTCATGAGGTGGGTCATAAGAAGTCTATGTTGAAAATTTGGTATAAAAACATGGTAAAATGGCCAGTCCAGTGGTGCAGAGGGTTGAAGTGCTGGACACCTTACCTCATACTATGGCGGCAACATGGATTCAGGAATGACCTTGGGTTGTTGAGATGCCGGCATGGGGGAGAGGCACAGCAGGATTGAGCATGCCAGTGGGCAGCTCTCCTATCCTAAGGTGGGATGGCACCCCAATAGTTCCTCTCCCACCGGGTGGAGGTCCGTTGGGTAGCATAGGCGGAGAGTGGGTGGCAAAAGTAACAGAGGTGTAAGGGGCTGAGCTGGTGCCATGGGGTGTGAAGCATGCCTCAACATGCTCATACAGCCATGTTCCGGGGCCTCAGGGGTCAGGGACAAAATAAAAAATGATAGGTGTCTCCTTCAGCAGCTGGCGGAAGGAGGTGACGGGACCAAACAGCTATATAAAGAAAATATGGTAAAATGATCAAGTTATGAGTGAACATTAAAATAATTCAACATTTTTTTTTATTATTTTAGTCTTTGGTAACGGGTAAGGCCCACTAGGCACAAGTGCCTGTTTTCAGGGTTGACCTGGGAGCATTGGGAGGTTAAGTGACTTGCTCAGAGTCACACAGTATGCAAATGGAGGTTGTGAGAATCAAACTCAGGTCTGGTCTGCTGGATGTATCAAGCTCATTCACATCTCATTCCTGTAACCTCAAGGCTATACTGCCAGCCCAATTTCACTCATAACATCACTAATTTTCAATATTTTGACAACGAACTGTCAACATAGCCATTTTTTTCACAAAATCTGATAAACATGAAAGGTGTTGTTTTCAAATCCTGGACGAGACACGTTTATCTCTTGTTGTACAAAATGACATTTTGGCCAGTATTTTATAAATGCTCAAGTTCATGTTTATAAGGGAAGTCATATAATGACTATCTTGAAAATCTGGGATTAAAAGCTATGAAAAACAATTAAGAAATGTTGTGTGTAGTGCCAGCCTTTACCCCAGCAGATAGTGCTTTGTGATCCCGTGTCAGTGAGCTGAGTTTGGGAACAAGTTCAGTGAGCCAGTTGGATGGCCCAAGGCTGGGGAACAGCGCTCTCCTGCAACACCACACCTCCAGCCTGGGATGAAGAGGTGCAGGGTTGCCAGCATAAGGCCATGTAACATATAGTGAAGCAAACTCTTTTCTTGGCATGGGGCCCTATAGATCAGTACCCATAACTGTCACAGGGTCATCCACTTCAGCAGACAGATGGACTCATAGCCTTGCGTGCCTGTGTCTGTGGCCACAAGGAAGCATAGGGCAGCTCACCAGATGGCATCATGAATTTCTGACATTTGTTGCTGCGTGGAAATGCAGGGCCCTCTCTTCTGTAGGCATACAGAGCCTTCCACTGATGCAGGGCCCTGCATGTCTGCATCTGTCCTGATGGGACCTTTGTAAATGATCATATGGCTCCTGTGAATGAGGATACAATTGCACTATCTCAGAAAGAAAGGACATTCTTGCAAAAACTGCATTAATTTACCAGTTAGGGTTCCACCTAATGACATGAATGAAGGGAAATATGATGTTAGGGTTTCCAACCTTAACTTCCCACCTCCAAGCAGCAAAAGGACAAGACCACACAAGCAACCAAGCAACCACAGATGGCCATCATCAGGTAAGACAAATAACATATAATTCTTTCAAGATTACAAAATGCAGTAGCACTGATGTGCTACCTTCATGCTTCATTGGCAAACATTTAAACTAGCTAAGGGGAGGCACTGAAAGGGCTGAATCAGCCCCACAAAACAGGATAATTAGTGAGGTAAACACCAAAGTAGAGAAGTCGATAAGGAGCAGGCAGGGCCGGTTCTAGGATGTACTGGGCCCTGGTGCAAGACTTTGTAGTGGACCCCCCATCCACAGGCCCTCCCTTAAGTGCCCCACACCCCAGTCTCCCAAGCCACCAAAATATTGCTGCTGTTATTCCATTTGTGAACTTAAAGGTGTACTCGGCAAGATTTTGTTGAAGCAAATGTTTCAATCACATCAGAAAAATTTACTTGTCTTGTAAGTCTGTTTTCAATGGAAAGTACACCCAATGCAGACAATCTCACCTGTGACATTGTGGAGCGAGGTAATTCTTTACCAAGGACAGTTTACTGAAGGAACACTCAGCACTGGCAACTGTAATTGGAATTGTTAGCAGTACTTGCAGTCCAATTTGGGTGTTTGGAAATGCTCTGCTGAGGTCTTTCTTTACCAGGTACTGCAACACTTCAAATGGAGATTTCATATCATCAGGTAACAGATGAGCCAGCAAGGTAATTTCTCAGGACATGTCTGAACCATCTATGTCCCCAAGAAATCAGGTCAACTCATTGTATGCTACTTGTAGGTTTTCATCATGTCCACATGTTTTTATGTTGAACAGGAAACCAAAAGTGACTGAAAGTCATGGAGAAATTGGAATCACTCATCAATTTCTATCAGCACTTTATCCAATAGGTAATTGAAAAATTGACTTCAAAGGTTTCTTGGTCAGTCAAGGGTTCATTTGTGCAAGCTCTCCTGGAATGCGTTTCGATGTCTAATGCGTTTTCTGGAAAAGTTGTTTCGATGTCCATGGTTTGGGCTAGCAGCTTTGCTTTCTCTAATACTCTCCTGAATCCTTGTCTTCAATAATCAGACAGTTGTTCCTTGATTGCTGAAACCACATCTATGGCATTTGAAGATTTAAAGGTGACTGTAAAATAATGGTCACCTGATTGATGGCACTAAGCACTTCATTCCACACAAGTAAACATACAATAAATGGAAATGATTCCAGTGTTTTCACAAGGCCTGTGATGTCAGACAGTGTTTCACTGTCACAGTTTCCAGTTGCTGATACTTTCAGCAAAGAATCCAACAGTTCAGGCAGTTGTTCACAGACTGCCTTCCAGCATTACCACAGGCACTCCACTGGGTCTCTGAAAGTGGTTTGAGGGTATATTGTTTCATGTGCTTGATGAGGATGTCCCAATGTTTGGTGGACCCAGAAAGATTCTGTAAACCCGCTGTAATACTCCAAATAAATTCTTTGCTTCCAAGAATGACTGAACTGCATATTCTAACATAATGTTCCAGTTATGAGGACAGCAAAGCACGTACAGTGCATGTTCATTCACCTGTCATATTCTCACTTGAACTCATCGATGGATACCTCTCATGTTAGCCCTGTTGTCGTAACACTGGCCCCTGTGGTCTTCAATTTTAATGCCATGTTTAGTAAGTCGATGTAGCAATAATTCAGCCAAGCCTCTACTGTTGTAATTTCAACATGGAGAAACTCCAGGAAACTCTCCGCATTTCAACTTGATCACAATTTATTTCAACCTAATGAATTATTAGTGATAAATGCTTCTTGTGAGAAATATCTGAGTGCAATCCATCAGCACTCTATAGTAGCGAGCATTGTGTATCTTGTCCCTAATCTTACTAGTCACAGCTTCAGCTAACATCTGCATAAATTCGTTCTGGCTATCTTTGCTTAAATAATGAATATTTGTTCCTCGCTGAACACATTCCAAGTGATCAGCCATATACGGTCATACCTGGACAACAGTTCCAACAATTTCAAAAAATTACCATTGTTATCCACATACAGATGGTCTACTGAACCCCAAAAGGCTACATTTTGGCCTGCTAAACATAAAACACAGTCCAAAATTCTACAAAGCACAGCATGCCATTGTTCCTTTTCCTTATCCAGCTTTTCTTGCAAACTCCTGTCTACTGTAGCCTGTTTCTGTAACCCTAACTTTAAATGCTTCCACTTGTAGAAATTCTTCTTGTGTGGTGGGCATGCTTCATGTTGACTCAGCCTTTGTGATAACTCTTTGCCAATTGAGAAACCTTGTGTAAACACACCCTATTCTCACAAAATAGCTTACAGCAGAAACAAAATACAGCATTAGCAGTCTTGAAATAAATTAACCAAGGCCCATGAATGTTTGAGATCCCACTTTACACTCATAGTTTGCTGAAGTAAACTGGCAACAAGCTGTTTTAGGAAATCAGTGTCAGTTTCCTTCAGCTGCAGGGGTTTATGCTGCACAGTTTCAACCCTGAGGTGCTTTGAGACTGTACTAAAACTTTCAGGCCAGGTAGCTGGGTCATAAAATTATACATGAAAGGTGGTTGACTGGGTTCCAGGGTTTATGTCACAACCTGATACCAGTTCAACACATTCTTGTATTTCTTCTTGTTGTACATTTCTTTCATCATGTATTTCTTCAAGGCCTAGCTGTACATTTATTTAATGTATTTCTTCTAGCTGTACATTTCTTTCTGAGTCGGAGTAAGATTCATAGTTCCCGACTCCCCAGTCGTCATCGAGCCCCTCTACTACTGCCTCTACAGCTACTTTTTCATGTGATGAGGTTGATGGTTCTTGCACACATGTGGTGCTTTCACCGAAGCGGTCACTGCTGTCACAGTTGCTGCTGGTGGACAACAACCATTTACAAAATATTTTGTTAGCACTTTCTGTTTCTTTCTGACTCAACTCTAGCTGTCTTTTTGTTCTTTATGTTTGCAGAACCAGACTTGTACTTTGGTAGTGCTACAGGATTCGACATCTTTATTTTTCTTTCCTTTTTTCTGTTATGTATGGCTTGCCTTGCTAGCTAAGCTATGTTTATATATATATTTTTTATGAATACAAGATGTACTTTTGACTACTACTTTAGTTAAAGTGCAATGATATCCATGGTCTGCAGGTGGTTCACTTAACACTAGCAGGTGGATGCAAGAGCAGGCAATTGTGTAGAAAATGCATAATGCAGATGTGCTGCTCCCAAGTCCTATGCTTCCAGTCACTGCCTAAGTTTGAAGCAGGCTAGCAGTGAGCAAGAAAATAGAGCCAGTCAAGAGAATGCACTGCTCTTCTCTGCAAAATGAAGTATTTTTTGCAAAATAATCCGGATGTGTTGTCTTTCTTTCTTGTCAGAAATAAAAGATTAAAGTAGACAATTTCTCTTCTGAGAGGGAAAAAACATTTTATTTTCCACTACAAATCAAGTTTTTACACAGCACAGACTCTTCTGCAGAGACAGAAATAAGACTGTTGTTGAATAAATATCTATAACCGAATCACATCAGACAGAGACACAGCACTCTACTGTCTGATCTCTGAAACTACTAGCAAGAGAATATCTTGTTATTTTAATGCCAAAACAGTAACTCCTACAGTAGTACTAGGCTTAAATGCTTGCTGCTGGCTTACTTTAAGGAGGATTAGGCAAGCAGCAGCAGCAGAGACAGAGAATATCTTATTTTAGTGCCAAAATCAGAAACTCCTACAGTAGTAGACTGGCTAGAATGCTTGCTGCTGGCTTACTTTAAGGAAGGCTAGGCAGGCTGCAGCAGCAGAGCCAGAGAATATCTTGTTATTTTAATGTCTAAAACATTAACTCCTACAGTAGTAGACTGGCTAGAATGCTTGCTGCTGTCTTACTTTGAAGAAGACTAAAATAAACAAACAAAGGACTATGCACTAGGCTGCAGCAGCAACAGAGCAAAACAGTGACTCCAGCCTCCAGAGTTATGCTTCCTTAAATTAAGATTGAGACAGCAGAGCCAGAGATTAGAATACATTTTACCAATTTGCCAAACAGTGAATCCTAAGCTGCTTACTTTGAAGCAGAGGAAGCAATCAGAGAAGATGAAGATGTTATGACACCAGACTGACTAACTTGTTCACTCACTCACTGTCATTACTTAAGATCATTCAGTTGATCCTCCAGTCCTGAATTCTTGTTTACAAAATTTAAAAAAAAAGTCTTTCATTATGCATATGACTGAATTTATGAGACAAGAGGATAGAATGATTTTATTCTTGTCTTGTTACTTCTTTCCCTGGCCAAACTCCCTAACCTGTCTGCTTAACTTAAGACAAATGCTTCTTCTAATGTTTACAGAGAGAGACACACAGTGGAGTACAGGAGTAGTAGCCCTCAGAGTTCTCTCTTATCTTTTACTTCTTCTCCCTGTCCCTGACTCCCAAATTTGCCTGCCTATTGTTTAACATTCTTCTAATATTTTCTTTCCAGTCTAGAGAGAGAAGAGCCACAGAGTACTAGTCCTCAGCTGTCAGCAGTGTCCTCAGCACCACTGGATTTCAATTCAACTAATTTCTCCCTGAGCAGCCGCTGGCACCACCCACTGGGGCCTAGGCAGCCACAGTACTCACTCCTTCTTGCCTCGCTGGCATTGTCTAGCCCCAGCATTAGCTAGCTACCTTGTCCTTTGCCTTTTATATTTTCCTTTTCTCTATCCTGTCCAGTTCTTGTTAAGTTCAGCCCCAAGTGCGTATTTTTGAATTGTGTCTAGTTTACAGATAAGTTAAACTTTCTGTTCAACAGAAGCAGAAAGCACAAGCACTCAGTCCGACATCCACTCCACCACTCATTCATCTGCCACTAGTGTAGGATTTCTTAACTCATGAGATGTATGCTCCTGACTCAAACACTGCAACTGCACAAGCATTTTCAGCTCACTCCCACCCACAACACAATATATTAATATTAATTAAATGGTGCTGGCAGCCTTTGAGCTGAGCAGCACCCCTAGCAAATCAGAACTGCCACCCACAGCATCAGCAAGGGAGGATGGGAGTAGGGGAGGAGCTGGAGCAGTGCCAGCATCAGGGGCGGGCGGGCCAAAACAGATCAATGAGTCACAGGTCACCGGTGCAGGAGAAGAGAGGATGGAGCCTGCCAGGGCCAGGGCAGCATGGAGGAGGAGCTGAAGAGGAGCTGAACAACAGACACACCAGAAGCAAGGACTTAGATGATGATGATGGATGGAGTGTTGAGGAGGCACTGACTGCTCAGCAGAACAACTCACACACTCTGACAGCACCGCACTACCACTGCAGGTATGTCTGAGGAGGTGCACTTGCTCAGAAGGACAGCACAAGCCTTTGCAGCAGGGAGGAGGGATTTAATTTTAAATGTCCAGCATCTGTTGACTGATGTGTCCACATGGTCATGGTGACATACACACTGACTGACTCAGGGAGGAACCATGGATCTCAGGCATGGGGGCCCAGGTGGCAGGCAGGAGGCAGCAGGCTGATTGCTCCATGTGTGAGCAGTTTAAAAGTAAAACAAACAAAAAGACTATTTTGATGTAGGAGCCATGGGCCCCACTGGTGCTCTGGGTCCTGGTCCAGTGGCATCCCTTGCATCCCCCAATGTTAGCCCTGGGAGCAGGACAAGGGTAAGTGGAGAAAAGGCAAAGGCATTAAGGACAGAGATGGGGCTAAAAGGGATAAGTCCATTAAAAAATAGAGGCGATGAGTACCAGTGCCCATAGTCTGGTAACAAGCTCCCTGAACTAGTGGCCTTGATGGAATTGAGATGCCTGGATATCATGGCAGTCACAGAAACATGTCACACAGAGAACCATAACTGGGATGTCAACATACCAGGGTACACAATCTACAGGAGGGACAGGGAGGGTAAAAGAGGAAGAGGAGTAGCTCTCACATAATGGAAGGGATCAAAGCAATGGAACTAAAGGGTAAGCAGGGATGAGTGAAGGCACTGTGGGTCACGTTGGAGACAGAAAATAGCACCACAATCCACACAGGGTTGCATACAGACCCCATCTCAGGAAGAGGAATTGGACAAGAAAATGATAGAAGGTATCCATAGAATAGCAGAAAAGGAGAGCTATTTTTGATGGGGAACCTGAATATGCCAGATGTTAACTGATGCACCTTTTCTGCAGCCACATCCAAGAGCAGGGTCATTCTCAATGCCCTAAGGGGCATGCCTCAGACAGCTAGTGTTGGAACCCACTCAAAGGAGCAATCTTAGAGCTGGCACTCTCAAACAGGGACAGAGAGAGGATCTCAGATTTAGAAATGAGTAGCCATCTGGGAACAACAGACCATCAAACAGTGTGGTTCATGATAAACACAGCCGTAGAGTCAAGCTATACAAAAGCAAAGGTATTGGACTTTAGGAGGGCTGACTTTGGCAAAGGGGAGAGTACCTCAGAAAAGCACTAGCAAATGGGCAAGAAGTAGGGTGGAGGAACAATGGGAAAATCAAATCACAGGGCAACACACCTTTCAGTGAAGCAAATATATAAAACTAAACAAAGGAAAAAACACTATGGTTCTCAAAAGAGGTGACAGGGAAGGTTAGGGAGAAAAGATAAAATTCAGGAAGTATAAGGAACCACAGAAGGAGCAGGACAGAGAACTGTACCACTTAAAGCAGAAGGATGCAGGGAAGGCAGTCAAGAATAGCAAAGGACAAAACCAAGGAAAAGATAGCCAACACAGTTAAGAAGGGAGATAAAACCTCTTATAGGTACATTAGGGAGTGAAGAAAGACCAAGGGAGGGATAGTAAGGCTTAATAAAGGGAAGTGGGTGTTAGTAGGGAGACATGATAGAAATGTTCAAGTGACTCAAGGAATCAACAAAGTCCAAGAGGGTAGCATCTTTCAGAAAAGAGATGTGCCAGAACAAGGGGCAATTTGAAGATAGATGGGGACAGCTCAGGGGCAATGTGAGAAAGTGTTTTTCAAGGAGAGGGTGCTGGACACATGGAGCAGCTTTCCTGAGGGGTCATGAGGTCAAAACAGTGGGGAATTCAAGAATGCATGGGACAGACATAAGGCAATTCTAGAGGGGATAGGAGGAAGTAGGCTGTTGGTTAACTAGGATCTGCAGCTTATCCAATAGGTAGGAAAATGGGTAGACTAGGGGCCAAGCGGTCCTTATCTGCCATCAGTCAATGTTTCTATTTTTCTCTGTTTCCCAGATTTGTATCTGTGACTGCATAAGCACAGGGTTTTTGTTACTTGTTTGCATATTACTTTTGTCATTAACATGCATATTATCTGTTTCTTTTGTGCCTCAACTTGCTCTCATCCCCAAGTTTACCCAGATTTGTTGCTTTGGCATCCTCCAGGATTTATGTTTGTCCAACATCTTCCCCAGAACTTGCCCCTCAGGTGTGGACAGCAGGTTTCCCCAAACCCTGCCATTGAACAAGATCCAGTTCTGCATGGACTGTGCCTGGCTAGATGGGTCCAGGACTTATGGGAAACCATCATCATGTTGCTGGTTGGCTGCTATTTTCTCACTCTTTGCTTTCTGTTTAGGAGGGGCAGATGATCAAAGCTGTAGTGACACATAGTGCTTTCTGATGTTCCTGGCCTGCCAAACCCTTAAGTCTTCCACGGTGTCTGGTAGATGCTGTTTTTATGTCCTTCACTACACCCCCCACCCCCACAAAGAAGGATTGCAGCCTCTTGGATGTTGATCTTTTTCTTCTTCAGCTAGCTTGTTAGTTTTTCAGCTCACTTCCAAACACAAATCATCAACTATGCAGGTACAGTAGCAGTGTTACCACTGTGCCAGTGGGTGGTTGCTGTTTTAAATAAATTTAGATGATGCTGTACTGATTTAATATTTATCTCCTGTATCCTGGGAGTCTGATACGGCAATAGCAGTGAAGGAGACCATGGCACCAGGACTGATTCTGAGCCAGACCAGCTGAGAGTCTTTGATCCCATGTTCTTCTGCAAGGAAACAAAAGTATATTCTTAAATTTTGTACATAATTGTTTTATACTGTTTACAATAATTGTATTTGTAATCACATATGTTAACACTGTTGTCCTTTTGTGAATGTTTCCTTAATATTATTCTCCATGAAGTATATTATTGCATACATTAAATTACAGTAAATGAAATTATACAATGGGTTTCATAATCTTACATTCTTATTGGTTGAGTTTCACTTTTTAACATGGGTTTAAATGCCAGTCAGTTGGGGTGTAGCAGCACAACAAATAAATGTAAGACAGTCATCATCAAAAATATACAAATAAATATAGTGTCATATTGTTTAAGTATTTAAATATCCATTTAATATATTTCATTCACTTTGCTAGCAATTATACTATTTTTTTTACTATATTTATTTATTCACAAATGTCTGCTAATAAATATATTTCACATTGATACTCTAATAGGAACGATAGACATGAGTCCAAAAAGGTGGCAGAGTTCTCTTATACATTAAGGACCACCTTGTTGGCACTATAATTGCTACTAGCACTGCAGCAGACCATGCTCTGGAATGGATTATAATTGAATTTATTGTAGGGTCAACCAAGAAAATTTATCTGGGATGCATATACAACCCCTCTGTGTGTGACACTGATAGCTTAAGATACATAACCAATGTGGTTGCAGGTGTCACCTCTGCTAGGGACATCATATTGCTGGGTGACTTTAACCTGAACTGGTTGGAAGGAAATCAGCTAGGCTATGCTGAACTCCTTAAACAGGTAAATCTTTCCCAGATTATTGACTCACCAACACATTTAAACTCAAAATCCCAGAAGCAAATCCTACTTGATTGGATCTTAACCAGTAGGGATGACATGGTGATTGCTGTCAGAGTCCTATTGGACTCCATCAGCGACCATTCCCCAGTTTATTGTACCTGGTCCTGCCATAGGATGTGCCCCCACTATGGCTGATTTCCTTCAGAAACTTCTCAAGAGTAGATCTAGAACTGCTCAATTCTGATTTGTGTGGCTTTAACTGGTGGGAGTTATACTCTATCAAGAATGTGGACGCAGCATTAGGATTCCTCATAGCAGCTGTATCCTCCATTCAGAGAAAACACTTTCCCCTTATCATGCGCTAATCAGGATAGTAGTACTAAATGAATCACTAAAGAATTGGTAGCTCTAATGAAACAATGAGATAGAGCATGGGGTAACTATAAGGCCTCATCCACTGCTGAACACTGGGATGAATACAGATGTCTGAGGAATCTATGTAAATGGGAAACTAGACTTATAAAATCTAATTTATTTAAGGCGCGCAGGTGAAGAACCTCGGTGACTCCCATTGTTTCTGCTCAGCAGTCAACTCTGTCTTTAATCCGACAACCAAGGATAACCGAGACTTGACTCCACACCAACCATATACCAGTATACCATAAACTCTAAATTTACTAAACTAGAGTCATACCAAGCACTACTACCCTGTCTCACAGGTGGCTAATTACCACTGACCTGATGGCACCTGGGCCGACAGTCCCCTTTTACTTAGAACCTCAAGCCCATCGGAAGTCATACACCTGCTGCAAACACTCACAAACTTGGGCAGTTCTGAAAGTGATGGTCTGTCTCCTAAAATATTGAAACTAGCCTCTAACTTCATAACTAAACCACTCTCTTACATCGTTACCCCATTTCTCTCAACCTCCACCATTCTAGCACTATAGAAAGAGGCTAGGGTTGTCCCTATTCTTAAACTGGGAGACCTAGGCCTGCCAGAAAATTACAAACCAGTGTTGATCTTATCTCATATGAGTAAAATTATGGAAAAGGTTGTATTTAAAGCATGTGCCAAACCACAGCAACTGCTCCTGCCCCAGAGAATAACCTCTCCTTAAGAATCATCTCATCTCTACCTCCGTCACTTCCTGGATGCTATCTACCTACCTACAGCTCAAGAGCTTTTCCTTGGCCGTAACTCAACAACCCCTTATTTCAAGATTGTTACTGCTATGAAAGTTGTTGTTTAACTGTACAGTTCTGTATATAATCCTTGCTGTACCATGTAACACTATTTCTCTGTCTCAACTGTAACTCCTGAGTGTTCTTGTACTTGCACTAGTCAACTCCTAAAGTTTCACACCATGTAACTAATCCCGGTCACCCCTGAAAAGGGGACCTTCAGGGCTCAGTGGGCCTACCCAGTTATCAACATTTAATAACTAAAAACAAATAAAACCTGAACACCTAGAAAATATAATCTTCTATGTACAGGCCAGCATGGATTCAGAAAGGTTAACACCACCACAGCCATAGGTCTTTTCACTGATCATGTGCTCAGGCAGGCAGACAGAGGTTGCTTCACCAGAGCCATATTCATAGATCTTTCCAAGGTATTTGACAAGGTGGATCATGTTACTTTACTGAAGGATCTGTCCTGCCTTGGTTTTCTTCCAGTTCCATTAACTGGATTCAAAATGACCTGTCAGACAGAATAAAATGTTCCAAGTAGGGAGAACCTTGTCAAGCCTACAGCAGGTGTGCACAAGAGTCCCCAAGGCTCAATTCTTGGCCCTCTGCTCTACACACTATTCTTAAACCCGCTGCTTTATATATCCTCTGCAAGTTCCAGGATCACGATGCAGATGATTTTATCCTATTCCATAGTGATAACAACCTACCTAACCTACCACATGCCCTTAATGATGATTTCTCTGCCACTGTCCAGTGATTTAAGCAACACAAATTGATAATAAATGTGGAGAAGATGAAATCCATGCAGTTTTGCTCCAAACATAGACTCACCAGGTCCACTTCCAATCAACAACCCCTCAACATCATGTCCCCTGTCGATAACAAACTAGAGTAGCTCCTCAACTTTACCTGGGAGTGACTCTTGACCCCTGACTTACATTTGCTACCCATATAGACCAGGTAGTCAATATGATTAACCATCATCTGGTTGTTTGCTACAGACTTAAATATCTTTTGACTCCGAAGCAAGATTGGCAGTGGGAAGGGGTACCATTCTCCCCATCCTGGAACACTGCACCATTATTTCACTTACCTAACCTCAACTCCTCAAATTGCCTGAACACTGCATTCAACAGCATCTGAAGGTTCATTAACCAAGCTTCATGTGGTACCCACCTCTGTACATTATATCAAACCCTAAGATGGCTCTCCCCCCGCATGCCTAGGGATCAATGCTAGGATCCTTCAACTTCAAAACCTTCATAGGCGCGGACCGTCAGCACAGCGGTTGGATTTCCGCATGCACGCGCTGGCGACCCAGGTTTCGGGAACGGACCAAGGTTGCTGGAGGGTGGCCAGGGGAGAAGGATGGAGCATCTTAGGGACTGCCTCCTTCTCTGGAGGGGGGGAAGTGCCCGAGCATTGATGACCCTGGCAGAGGCCAGGAGTCACACAACCACAGGCACTGGCATGTATAGGAGGCGGGCGGATGCTGGCGCCATTGCACCACCCCGCCTCCCCTGGAAAAATGGAAAAGTCAGCTGCCAGCCGCTAATGAAGCTCACCATGGCGTTGATTTGCTCCCCAGGCCAGCCCTCCAACCTAGTCTGAAGACTGCAGCATGTGAGGAAAGCACTGCAGTCCCAATTGCAAGGGCCACGGTATCAGAGGACCCAAGGCCAATTTGGTTGAGTAGAAGCCCGTGGCCCGTGACCAGGCTGAAAATGTATCAGGCGGCAGGCAACCCGGGCAGAAAAAGAATAAATAGAAAAAACCTTCATGAAGGATCAAGGTCACTGATATTGGGTCTATTAATCCCTAAACTGAACTCCTGCACTGTGAGATCCTCCTCTGACAGGCTCTTGAAGTGTTCCAGGATATCCACCCTCATGGGACAAAGTGCCTCTCTTGGGCAGCACCTAGATTTTGGAATGCCCTTCTAGATGAACTCCAAAAGCTTGAATCCTCCTATCCTTTATAAAGCACTTCAGGTGTACACATATCCAAACTGGTCTGCAACTGCTAGCATGGGCGATTATGGACTGTATACTTGCAACATTATCTTGGTGTCCAACAAGGTCCTCTAAGAGACTAATGTCTATTATACTATGTGTCTCTGTGCAGCTACTACCTTAATGTACCTGTTTAATTTTACAATTCTATCTGTGACCATGATTCATTGATAATACTGTAAATTGTCCTTTGCTCTTGTTCATGTATAATTTCTGTGTTAAGATTTCCTGTGTTGTACGTGTACAGCTGTATGGCCAGATCATGCCTATAAATGGTCCCTGGGACCAGTGTACTTACCAGTTACCAAATAAATAAATAAATAAATAACATTACTGTATACATTACAGGAAAAGAAACACTTACTCATATTGGTTCTTTCACCATACTCAGGCTTCTCAGCTGCTTCCCTCATTTGCTTCTTTATCTGAAACCAGTCCTGGTACCTCACTGGAAATGGTTTGATAGGGTGAAGGTGCTTGTAAAACAACTGTCTAGTCACACTCCACTTATCTTTGAAGGATTCTGCAGTTCGATAAATCTGAGCCTCTGAAAGGGACTCAGATGCATTTTGCCACAGATCATGCAAGGCCATATTTGAAGTCCACATGACAAGGTACAATTCACCTAGCTTTTCCTCTCTCTCTTGCCCAGTTCCATAGTCTCCTCCTCTTGTCAGAACCTTGGCACCTCATATGTTCATGCATTATTAAGTGACACTCTCCCACAAAAAGACAACACAATTAGTGAGAAAAGTTTTAAATCAGAAAATGTTTAATAAAAAAGGATTTAAATAAATTGTTTTTAAATAGTGTTTAAGTACTTATAAAAATTAAGTTATAAGTTTAAATTAAAGAATAGTTATTGCCTCTCTCTCTCAACCTCTGTCTCTGAGTATCAATCAGAATGGAATTTAGTGGTGTAGGGTGTCTGGTTATTTATTTTGGTTCAAAGTAGTTACTTTCTTTGTTGAAACACATTCTATACTTTCAGTGATTTCAATGTGTCATTTGAGGTGTAAAGTACATATTTTTGGGGTGGGTTTACGTGTGATCCATATAGCACCATTCCATTTCAGTGCTGCCGCACCTGAATTTGCTAGGTGCTCATCCTTCCAGCTGCCTGTGCCACCTCTTGCTGCCCAGCAGTCGGGGCAGCAGGGTGAGCTCTCTTCTGGCCCCCCGTGACTGGAGGCCTGTGTCTATGGAGGTACACAGTGAGTTACAGCAGGGTCCCCCTGCCATAACCAGTGTCCCGCTTGCACCTATGGGGCCAGCACTATGCAGCTTTGTGCATACTGTGTAGTGCTGGCATGCCCCAGAATGCCCCCAGCACAGTGCTGTCCGTGGATGTGGGGATCAGGTGCAGTGGGTCTGCATGCCCGTTTGTGCATCCTGTGTGGGGGCACAATGGATGCAGAGTGGCTACAAGCCCCAGACGTGCGTGCATAGCCACTCCATTCCATTCATGCATAGGGCCCATTGTGCTCATAGTTTGAAGAGCTAGTGTACTTCCTGCAATTAATAGTAATTTTCAGATGCAGTACTATCGCTTCTTATATCTAAAGTATATTTTTATTTTCTATTTGTTTTTCTGTTTGCTGATTGGAAGATTTTCCACCTGGCAGTACTGGGCTGATGTGTTGAGCAGCACTCTGGGGCTAAATAAAATCAGTTCTATTCCTCCCACTACATTAACAGAAATGTGACCAAACACACTGAGGCACCACAACCCTTGTAGCTAAGCAGTGACTTTCACAAGCTACCAATCAAAATGCAAAAACTGAGACACAGCAAGGCAAAGTTTATTTATAAGATGCCCAATCCTAGAGGACCTGGGCACCATACAATAATAAAACACAGCATCAACTGTAATACAATAATACAGCATAATAACCAATTATAAATATCAAGCAATAAATCAGTTGTGGAGGTCGGAGTCAAGAACAGTGGGGAATTCAAGAATGCATGGACAGCAATAAGACAGTCCTTGTGGGGTGTAGGAGGAAGTAAGCTGTTGGTTAACTAGGATCTGCAGCTTATCTGTTAGGTAGGAAATGGGCAGACTAGGTGGGCTAAGCAGTCCTTACCTGCCATCAAATTCTGTTTTTCTATGTTTCTATTACTGTTTACTAAAACAGGACACAAGTCAGGAACAATTTGCATAATGAGCAGGCACAAGATGTTACACAACAAAATCAGGGAATGCGTAGCATAAACAGGAAGGCCTTGAGGCGGGCCTTAAATACCTCAACTGAAGGGCCTCCCTTATAGAAGGTGGAAGCAAATTCCATAGGACAAGGCCAGCAATGCTAAAAGCTCTGTTGCCTGCCATTTTAACCTCATCCTGGGAATTGCAAGGAGGCCCTAGGGAGAAACCTAGGGGGTGGACTGAAATGGTCAGTGTGAGAAGGTCAGTCAGGTCTCTAGGCCCAATCCATGTAGGGCCTTAAAGGTCAGCAAGCACACCTTAAAGAGGACCCTCCACCTGACTGGCAGCTACTACAATTCCCACAGCACCAGAGAGATGTGACAGTATTTAGACTTTCCCATCAACAGCCTGGCAGCTGCATTTTGCACCAGCTGCAGTCAGTGGAGGGTACCCCAAAGACCCTGAGGTGTAGCGATTACAGTAATCTAGCTTCATTGTTATGAAGGCATGCACCAAAGTTGGGAGGTCCAGAGGTGGACCTAGGGGCCTAACCCTAGTGATATTCCTCAGATGATAAAGCTGACATGGACAGTGGCTGACACCTGAGCCTCAGGAGTCAAGCCGCTATCCAGAAAATGCCCAGGTTTCACACTTTAGAGATGGCCTTCAAGGGTACAGATCCCAGGAACAATCCTGCATCTGCACCCAAGGCCACCCTAGCATGCCCCTCTGTTAGACTCCATAACTAGTACCTCCGCCTTATCGGGTTCAGTCACAACCAGCTGGAGGCCATCCACTCATTTATTTCAGTGAGGCAATTATTTAGCACATTCACTGTGTCAGGTGTTCCAGGGGCACAGGAGAGGAATAGCTGGGTATCATCAGCATAGCAATGAAAACCCAAGCCATACTTCCTAATGATTATTCCTAGGGTAGTATGTACACGGAGAACAACATTGGTGACAAGACCGATCCCTGAGGTACTCCACAAGACAGGTGGCTAGGGAGGAGAAGAAATTCCCCATCACTACCTTTCATCCCCTGTTAGTGAGACAGGACTCAAACCAGCAGATGACTGTGCCAGTGAGTCCACAAAAGAACCTCAGGTGGTCAAATAATACACAATAGTCCACCGTGTCAAAAGCTGAGAAAGCGAGGACAACGAGAATTGTCCCCCTTCGCCTCTCACCCTGAGAAGATGATTATGTACCTGAACTAATGCAGTTTCAATGCTGTGCTTCACCCAAAATCTTGACTGGAGAGGCCTGAATAGATCATAGGCCAAGAGGTGCTCCTCAAGCTGTAAAGTGCCACAGCCTTCTCCACAACCGTCTCACACAAATGGGAGGCTGGAGATAGAACGTAATTTGCCATGATGTCAGGGTTCAACTACAGCTTTTTCAGAAGTGGTTTCACCAATGCCTCCTTCAAGACATCTGGGAAACCTCTGACAAGGGGCACTGGACAATCAGGGCAAACACCAGGCCAACGGAGTCAATGCATCCCATCAAGAAACATGTTGGCACCGGGTCCAGTTCAGAATATGTGTGCCTCAGCTTGAAGCAACCTCAATGACTCGCCACTGACATCACCAGTAACCAAGTAGAGCCAATCCCTGCTGCTTCATATGAAAGAGAATAATCAGTATGTGAGAAATTCTCCTTGGTTACTAATGATGTCACTCGGGGTGGTTTGTGTTGATGATGTGGTGGGAGCAAAGAACTGAGTTTTTTAGCTTCCAGTGCTGCCTCCAAACATCACCCCAGTACTGCCAGGTAGAAAATCTTCTAATTAGCAAACAGAAAAGAAAAAATACTTCAGATATAAGAAGTGATAAGCTGACTACATCTGAAATTTATTATTAACCCAGGCTGTACACTAGCTCTTTAATGGTAAATACTGATTACTTAAAGTAAGTAAAAGTTGTCATGTTGTGGTATGTTCTATTTAGAGTGATATATTGTTTTTTTCTCAGCTCATTTTCTGTGCTGGTGATGTTTTTTCAGTTTGTTTTCTGTGTTGGTGATGTCAGTGTTATAGAACCCTAAGATATATAAATGTTGTTTAATGCTACATTTGTCAACTTCTACCATTTCTAAAATAAAAAAGAAATTTTAGTGATTTACATTGTAACACATTGTAATTGATTTGCATGTGAATTTTCTTAAGTTAGTTCTTTGGAAGCTGGAGTATGAAAATAGTTATGAAAATGGAGTTATGTGTTTGTTGTTTACATAAGTTCTAAATAAGTACATTAACATTTATAGGCTTAGTACATTTATGTAATGTTAATAGTTAACGCTTAATTGGGTGTTTTGAGTATAGTTTATGTTATTACAATTGTAGAAACATTTTCAGTACTTTGTTCTATATATAAATTATTTAAAATATATATGTTGATTTTTAAATTTTGAGTTTACCATTTGGTAAATGAACACATTTGCATAGTTTTTAGTATTATGTATGGGCTTTGCGTTAATTTAAGAATACCTACAAGATGTCCATATATTTTGGTAATGTAGTTATTGTGCTTCTCATCGATTTGATTGAAATATTCAAGTTTTTGTGCTTTTCATTTTTAAATATATAAGAAATGCATAGATTTTGAAATTATATTTAGAGTTTTCTTGTAGTTTCCATCGCAACATGTTTTAGACCATGTGACTCTCCATGAATTTTGAATATTTATATTTAAAATATGTACAAGATATTCAACAATTTTGCTATGATGCTTAGACTGCTTCTGGTAGGTCTTGTGAAAATATGTGAGCTTTCATGCTTGCGTAATATTAAAAAATGTAGGAAATTATTTATTCATTTATTTATTTATTGAATTTGATGACCAGGTAGGTCTGTTGGCCTCAAGGTCCCTTTTCAGGGGGCTTACCTGGGAATAATAGTACAGGCATTATGAACTTTTATGCTATTACATATTACAGGAAGTCATGGGTATACAGTATTCGGTTGTTTACACATAGCAGTAGTTATTAGGGTATTGTATATCATATTGGTAAGTAGTAGTTTAATGCATTCAAACATTTGCCCTGCATGTAGGTGTGACAACATTGTGGATTCCTTAGGTAACATCCTTTGAGAGCATTAGTGTGGTTCATTGAGGAGAAAGAAGGAGAACAAAGGAGAAAAAAAGGAGAAAAAGGAGAAAAATGTACTACCTTGTTGGGGGTTGGATTTATTGTTCATAGTAGTAGATTAGGTAGTGTCAGGTGTAGTGGCATTGGCAAACACTTTTGATAGGAGATGGGTTTTGAGTCTGGTGGAAGCACTGCACTGAAGGGGTTTCTCTCACCTCCAACGGGAGTGGTTCCATAAGGACGGGCAGCATACAAGAAGGATTTCTGGCCTGCCTTAGTCCTAGCTCTTGGGAACCTCTAGCAACATTTGGCCCAAGACCTAAGGCTGTGCTGGTTACCTTTACTGTGAGGAGTCCCCGAGGCTAGGGGAGGGAAGGGCTAATTATCTTTTGGCCAGGCAGAGCATGGGGTAGCTGAAGCATGCTTTGAAGGATTGCCAATTAGCTTTACTAGTGCCTCGCAGTGGTGACTCCTTGAGTGGGATAGAGTGGCAAAGCGGGTCACTTTGTTGTATAGAACCTGTAGTTTACCATACTCCTGCTTTGAGATACCCTGGATGACCGAGGCAGCAAAAGCCAATGTTGGAAGTAGGACACTCACTGCTATAGCAGTCCTAGCTTCAAGGGTTAACAGATCCTTGTCGATATAGTAATCCGAGTTTGGAATGGATTACTTTAGTGACTTGGTCCATGTATTGTTTGAACGTGAGGCCCTGGTTGAGGGTGAGGCCGAGGTATTTAGGAGGAACAACTTCTAGCTTGTTGCCCTCCAGAGATGAGAGCTGAAGAAGTTGCAATCTATCTTGCCCTAAGGCTCTTGGTCCGAACAGCATAACTTTGGTTTTATTGGTGTTAAGGACCGCTTTGTTGTTAATAAGCCATCTCTCCATGATGTGAATGTCCTTTGGAGAGAACTGGATAGGTCATCTGGGTTGTAAGAGGACGGTAAATAACAGCATCATCCGCATATTGGATTATTTTGCTGCTTCCACAGTGCATGTGCAGTTCGTTAATGAACAGCGACAGTATAAGGGGCCTGAGTATGGACCCTTGTGGTACTCCATCCATTAGGGACTGAGGTTTGAAGAGTTTGCCCTGCCACCTGACTCTCTGAGTCCGACCTGTGAGGTAGCTTTCTATCCATCTGAGGGCATGGGCATCTAGGCCTATGTGGAGGAGTTTTGGAGGAGAAGTCTGTGATCCACCCGGCCAAGACCTTGGAGAGGTCTACAAAACCACCCTGTGTTGGATCCAGCATCTAGGTCTTTGAGTATGTCCAAAGAGAACTTGGTTAGGGCAGTGTCTGCCCCATGATTGGCTCTAAAGCTATGTTGTGATGGGGACAGCAGCATGAGCTTCCAGGTACTCCTTAAGTTGGGCATACACAATTTTCTCCTGTATTTTTGCCAGGGTACCGAGCATGGAGATTGGCCTGTAGTTTTCAATTGGCTCTGCAGGCCCTCCCTTATGGATCGGGACCACGTGCGCCTGTTTCCACAGTTCTGGAACATATCCTCAAGTAGGGACCTATTGACCAGCCAGGTGAGTGGCTGCATGAGCACCATGGCACCATATTTTAGCAGTCTCACTTTGAGTCTGTCTGGGCCTCCTGAACCTGTCGCTTTCAGGGTTTTAAGGATGGCCAGGGCCTCTTTACCTTGGCCAGCCTCAAGTGAAAGGGTGGGCAGTCAGGTGATTGAGGAACCGGCAGAGTGGCCAGGTTTTTAGGTACCGATGGCCCTGCCAGATGTTTATTGGGGTTGGTGAAGTACATATTAAGGGTCTCAGCAATTTGTGCCATATCATGTAGTGCCTTTCCATTGACTGTGATGGGGCCCGAGGTAGTCTTTTTTCCCTTCATTAGTTCATTGATATGGGACCAGAAAGTCCTAGGGTTACTGAGGTTGGCTTTTTGGAGGTGGTTAAATACTCCTTTTTCGCTAGTTTGGTGACCTGTTTACATTGGTTTCAGAGGGTCCTGCAGAGGACCCGTCTGCTTGAAGACCTGTATCCTTGGACTTTATCCAGGCTTTATCTCGGCTGATCATCAAGGCCTTTAGGGGACAGGTAATCCACTTATAGCAGTGGCCCTTCACCCTATGGGTTTTAAATGGGGCCAGGAGATCCGCGGCCGTGTGATTGACCTGTTTGAGTCGAGCAGCCTTATCCAAGGTAGGAGACTTCTAATAGGAGTCCAGTCCAGGTTGCCCAGGAGAGTGTTATAGTGCTCCAGGAGAACTTTGAGTAGTCCCTGAAGTGAGTATTCTAGGAGGGACCCTCACCGTCCTATTCCTCCAAACACAGAAGGTGGGTGAGTAGTCACTGAGGGCATATGCCATGGTGCCAGCCAGTTGAACATTTTTAGGGTTAGACACCAGTACCCAGTCTATGGTCGAGTGGCTGCCTGTTTTGTAGTTAAACCATGTGGGAAGGGTGACTATCTGGGAGAGGTTGGCCTCCTAAAGCATGTTAATTATTGAGGACCTAGCTCTATGTCCCAGTGCACATTGAAGTCACTGAGGATGATGAGCTCAGAAGCAAACACAACTGGTAGTTTTTTGTGAGGGACTCGAGGACTGGAAGGCCCCTTTGGTGGACTATATAACATCCTACATTAAGATGTTTAGTACTGCCGAGAGTGTGCGTACAAAGACAGTTTCAATTTTGGGGGCATTGTTATGTTGAGGTTAATGTGAGCAGAGATCAGGGTGGTCTTAACGATATGAGAACCCCAACCTCTTTTTTCTGGGTTCTATCCTTCCGTAACAGACATATCCTTGGGATTTGGGGCATTGTTACGTTGAGGTTAATGTGAGCAGAGATCAGGGTGATCTATTTATGTAGATTTCTTTAGTGATGCTTTCCCTATTGTATGTTTTGTATAATATGTAAATCACTTTGAAGTTTACTTAATTTTAATTTATATATGAGATGCTTAAAGAATTTGCTTTGATGTTTGCATTGCTTCTGGTAGGTTTTGTTAAAATATGCTTTATAGCATGATTTGTGACTATCAAAAAAATTGAGATGTGCAACATTTTTAAAATTATAACTATGGTATTTCTTGTAGGATTTTTTATAATATGTGACGTGTTTTTCAAATAGTTTGAAATATAAATGAGATGCCTGAATATTCTTCACATATATTTAGGTTACTTCTTGTAGGTTTTATGAAAATATGCAAATCATCATTTTTTAAACATTTAAAATATGCAAGATATGTGTAGATGGTGTGTATTTAGTGTGTCTTTATATTTTTAAATATGTGAAATTGTATTGTTTTGAATATTTTACAGACTAATAAGATGTACCTGGTGTGCTTTTTGTTGAATTACGTTAAATATTTATACAGTTGTACTTCATATACTTCACTTTTAAAATATTTTAGAAGTATCAATAGATATGTGCAAGTGTTAAAAGAGTTTTTAGTTAATAAGTTTAATGGTTATCTTATGGTAATCTTCAATGTTTTTAAGACCTTTATAGTCATTAGGAATTTATAATTTAGGTCATTATGTGTTTATGCAATATGCTATGTTTCTGAAGTGTCTTTTAATATATGAGTTCATTAATTATGCCTTTCTTTTCTAGAGACTTAGAGAAAGATTTCACAATCAAACAGGCTAAGGCAAAAAAAGGCAGACTAGAAAGAAGTGATACAGCACTTCACTAATACCCTTCATAGTGATGTAACTATCCTACCTAAATTGGGACCATTCAAATTGAAGTTACGCCAACATCTAATGGCCAACAGTTCTTGTGACTGCTTCACCTGAGAATCCAATCAACTAGCATTCAGTCATCTCCTCACAACTGGATAACCCAGTATTTCTGCTGATACCTCCATAATTCCGAGGCTACCCCTTTTGCACTTTGACAAGGCCCTGGTTACCCCCATCCACCTCACCCAGACTGCCCCTACCCGTCCCACACCAGCTTGGCAAGGTCTTAGGCTGTCACCTCACCTTCTTTACCCCTGCCCACCTCACCCCCGTCCCTACCCTCCACACCAGCTGACAAGGCCTATGGCTGCCACTTCATTCTTTTCATTCTTCCATCCTTATCCTTGCCCCTCTCATCTATGCTTTCCTCCTATTTCAATGATGAACCGTATATAGATACATATATATTTGCTCATTCATTTTGCTGTTTTGAAACATTGTACTTTTACCCCTTTGTATGTTTTGTCTCCCTCCCCATTGATGTGGAACCTTTGTAAACAACAACTGCCTGTGCTCAGAGGTATTGTAATCCAAGAGGAACAAATAAAATACAGCACTGCTAAAGAGAAACTTCTGAAATGACAAAAAACAGTCTAAAATGGGTGGAAAAGTAGGAAGACTACTGGTACAGCTAGACAACACCAGTCTAAAAAGTCTGTTATATTTAAACATTTAGAAATAACTATAAGAACTGGTAAAAAGCAGCTAGGGACTTGTCTCAACACAAAAATGAAACAATGAAATGTTTCCCATATAAACTTCCAAAAATAGACAATTGCAAAACTCTAGAAATATTGCTTATTTGTGCTTACACAATATTACTGCAATAATGAAACAAAAAGAAAATTCCTGAAAAGTAAGTCTGCTTAGATGAGAATGGAGCTCTCTGTGTGGCATTTTTTCTGATGCTCTTTGCTGTGAGAAGCTGACTGTGGAATAAATCAAAGTTTCGTATGAATAAACTGAAACACAGAATCTACTATGGCGGTCATGTGATGCAGCTAAGCTGAACACAGCCTGGCTATAGAGGCTCTGACTGAGGCAGCTTTATCAAAGCTAATCTGCACCTCTAACCCTCAAAAGTGACACATTGTTTTTCGCTGGAGCAACTAACCCTCCTAGCTCCATGGAGGTTGAAGAATCTGCAAACCTCGTTCTTTTAAAAGTATAAACTGTCAGCATCACCCACCCACTTCCTGTTGCTAGCCTTTTTCTTACTAATTGCCCTCCATCCCACCCAAAGCCAATTCTACTTTATAGCCACTGATTTGACTGTCAACAGCAACTTCCTGTTTGGCAGTAGGAAGGAAATGATCATAGAGAAACACTGGTTTTGTCAACCCTAAAGGAAAAAGTAGCTCACTCTCCCCCAGCTGCTGGTGGCCTGATATTGAGCAAGGAAGAAAGAGGCTACTGAAGAAGATAGGAAGTTGCTGTCCCAGAACAGGAAGGGTCAGAGTTGTAAGGAGAGGACAGAGTAAGCATCCAGAGAAACAGTAGAGGACACAAAATAAGACATGATAGGAGTGGTGCAGTGCAATGGCTGTGGGGCGGCAGTGTTCGGGAGACATTCTGGAGGCTGCGATGTTGCCCTATTTGCAGGCACCTCTCTGGTCTGAGAGAGGAGGCTGCCCGTCTCCAGGCTGAACTGGCTAGGATTCAGGAAACTTCCTCCCCACCCAGGGACCACAGGCCAATGCCACTACCTCAGATGTTGCCAAGAAAGAGGAGAGGCTACCTAGATGGCCCAAGGAGGAGAGGGCGGTGGAACAGAGTTGCATCCCTCCAGCTGTACCTCTCACAATTCATTTGCTCTTCTGGTGGATAGTGGTTCCTCCATGGAGGCACCTGCAGTGGAGACCAAGGAGGATGCTGGGAACCTTCACAAAGGAGACCCACAGGAGGGTGGCATGGGACCCACAGGGAAGGAAACAACCCTGGTGGGGGACTCAATCGTGGGGGGTAGAAATGGGAGAGGAAGGGTAGTGGGAGGTAAGGTGCCTTCCTGGCGCCATGGCTTGGAGGGACAGAGGCAGATCCTCAGGATCATGGGAGGGAGCTGCACGAGGAGGGAGCTGGATGTCATTGACCACCTAGGGACAAATGACTTGGCTAGAATGGATCAGAGCAGTGCAAGAGGAGTTTGTAGAGTTGGAAGGGCCTTAGACAGCAGTACATATGGCAACCTTCTCGGAGGTGCTGCCTGTCTCATGGCAAGGAGATGTTAGGCACCTCTCACCAGGGAATTCAATGAGTGGTTGAAAACTGGTGTGGAGCTCAGGGTTTTGGCTTCAATGGGGACTGGGAGCCACCTGGAGGGATGCAGACCTATACTGGTGCGATGGTCTGCATCTCACCCAGGGGGAACCAGGATCCTAGGTGAGAGGTTTAAATGCTTCATTGGCAAGCATTTAAACCAGCCAAGGGGAGGCACTGAAAAGGAGCAGGGAACCCAGCCTCCCCACAAAACATGGTGATTAGTGAGGCAAACTCAAGGACAGAAGTTATTAGGAGCAGAACAGATTTAAATGTTAAAAAGGCAAAGGCAATAAGGACAGAAATGGGGATAAAAGAGGTAAGGTTATCATAAAGTGGAGGGTGATGAGCACCAATGCCTCGTAGTCTGTGTAACAAGCTCCTGAATTAGTGGCCTTGATGGAAGAGGGTTGCTTGGATATTGTGGCAGTCACAGAAACATGGTACACAGAGAACCATGACTGGGATGTCAACATACCAGGACACACAATCTACAGCAGGGACAGGTAGGGTAAAAGAGGAGGAGGAGGAGTAGCTTCATGTAAAGGAAGGATCAAAGCAACAGAGCTAAAGAGTAAACAGGGAGCAGATGAGGTACTTTGGGTCACCTGGAGACAGGAAATGGTACCACACTTTGGGTCACCCTGGAGACAGGAAATGGTACCACAATCCACATGGGGTTGTATACAGGCCCCATCTCAGGGGAGGGAATGGACAAAGAAATGATAGAAGGCTTTCTTAGAATGGCAGAAAAAGGGAGATATTGTTGATGGGGACCTGAACATGCCAGACGTTAACTGGAGCACCTTGCTGCAGGCACATCCAAGAGCAGGGTCATTCTTGATGCCTTACAGGGGCATGCCTCAGACAGCTAGTATTGGAACCCATTCGGGAGGAGCAATCTTAGACCTGGTACTCTCAAATGGGGATGGAGAAAGAATCTCAGATTTAGAAGTGGTAGCCATCTGGGAACAAGCGACCACCAAACAGTGTGGTTCACGATAAACACAGCCATACAATCAAGTCATACAAAAGCAGGAGTACTGGACTTTAGAGGGCTGACTTTGGAAAATGAGAGTGCCTCAGAAAAGCACTAGCAAACAGGTAAGAAGGGGAATGGAGGAACAATGGAGAGTGATCAAAACAGCCATCACAGAGGCAACAAGCCTTTGTGTAAAGCAAATCAATAAAACACAACAAAGGAAAAAACACTATGCTTCTCAAAAGAGGTGGCAGGAAGGTTAAGGAGAAAAGGACAGTATTCAGGAAATTTAAGAAACACAGAAGGAGCAGGACAGAGAACTTTATCAATTAAAGCAGAAAGAGACTGAGAAGGCAGTCAGAATAGCAAAGGCCCAAACCGAGGAAAGGATAGCCAATTCTGTTAAGAAGGGGATAAGACCTTTATAGGTACATTAGGAGTAAGAAAGACAAAGGAGGGATACTGAAGCTTAATAAAGGGAGGGAATGTGGGTAGAGGGTGACAGTGAAAAGCAGGATACTGAATGAATATTTCTGCTCAGTATTCACAAAGGAAGAGGAGGGGAGTTACCTAAACCAAACAAGAGAAACAGTCTGAAGATGGGGGTCGATACCAGTCCATTTACAGAAGAAAGGGTTCTGAAAGAACTAATAAAATTGAAGGTGGACAAAGCAATGGGGCCTGATGGGATTCACCCAAGAATTCTAAAAGAACTAAGGGTAGAACAGTGACACCGCTGACTACTCTTTTCAACGAATCATGGAGGGTGGGTGGTACCCGAGGACTGAGGAGGGCAGATGTGATTCTTCACAAAAGTGAGCAGGACAGAGGCAGGAAACTACAGACCAGTTAGTTTGACCTCAGTGGTAGGGAAAATGATGGAATCACATCTAAAGGAAAGAACTGTTGAGTAACTAGAGGCCAGTGGGGCACAGGACCCAAGGCAGCATGGATTCACGATGGGAAGGTCGATCAGATGAATCTAATAGATTTCTTTGACTGGGTGACCAAAGTAGTAGACCAGGGAGGGGCTGTGGCATGGCCTACCTAGATTTTAGCAAGGCATTTGATACAGTCCAACACAAAAGATTAATACACAAGATAGCCAGCCTTGGAGTGGGTCCCAGGTGGTAGCCTGGATAAAAAAATTGGCTAGATAACAGGACGCAAAGGGTAGTAGTAAATGGACTACACAGTGAAGAAAGGAGGGTTACTAAGCGGGGACCGTAGGGTTCAGTATTGGGACCGTCCTTTTAATGTCTTTATAAGTGACATTGCAGAGGAATTGGAAGGAAAAGTATGTCTCTTTGCAGATGACACAAAGATCTGCAACAGGGTTGATACACAAGATGGAGTGGAAAGGATGAGAAGGACTTGGCAAGGTTGGAGGAATGGTCAAATGTATGGCAGCTCGGATTCAATGCAAAAACGTGCAAGGTAATGCACATGGGAAACAAAACCCAGGGAAGCATACACAATGGGGGTGAGATACTGACAACAGTAAAATAGAAAGGGACCTGGGGTAATTATATCAGATGACCTAAAGGTGGGCAAAGCAATGTGAGAAGGCAGTAAGGGGGCACAATTTAAAAGATAGAAGGAGGCGGCTCAGAGGTAATTTAAGGAAGTATTTTTCACAGAGAGAGTTGTGGATGCATGGAATGGCCTTCCGGAGGAGGTTGTGGAGTCAAAACAGTGGTGGAATTCAAGCATGCATGGGACAGTCATAAGGCAATTCTTGGGTGGGGTAGGAGGAAGTAGGCTGCTGGTTAACTAGGATCTGCAGCTTATCTAAAAGTAGGGAAATGGGCAGACTGGGTGGGCCAAGCGGTCCTTATCTGCCATCAAAATCTATGTTTCTATGTTTCTATGGAAGGCTGGGGGATACTGGGATGCATAGGAAGAGGCATCAATAGTAGAAAACAGGAAGTTGTTATCCTCTGTACAGACAGTTGGTGAGACCCCATCTGGAGTACTGTGTGCAGTTCTGGAGACCCCATCTCTGCAAAGACATAGACAGAGTGGAGGCTGTCCAGAGGAGGGTAAATCAAATGGTGCAGGGTCTGCACCAGAAGACATACGATGAAAGACTAAAGGAGCTTAATATGTATACCTTGAGGAAAGAAGGGAGAGGGACATGATAGAAACTTTCAAGTACCTCAAGGAATTAACAAAGTCCAAGAGGGTAGCATCTTCCAGAAAAGAGATGTGCAAGAACAAGGGGCACAACTTGAAAGACAGAGGGGGACAGCTGAGAGGTAATGTGAGGAAGTGTTTTTTCACTGAGAGGTTGTGAATGCATGGAACAGCCTCCCTGAGGAGGTCATGGAGTCAAGAACAGTGGGGACTTCAAGAATGTATGGAACAGGCATAAGGCAGTCCTAGGGGTGTAGGAGGAAGTAAGCTGTTGGTTAAAGATCTGCAGCTTATCTGTTAGGCAGAAAAATGGGCAGACTGGGTGGGCCCAGCGGTCCCTTATCTCCCGTCAAATTCTATATTTCTATATTTCTATGTTTCTACAGTTCAGCTGAGCCAGCTCACAAGTTGGTTGAATCTAATGCAATGCAGATTGAGTCAGAGTTAAATTTCATCAGGAGCTACTTGAAATAGAACCTTTATAGCAGCATGAAGGACGTGATTTTTAATTTTGAGTTTACCATTTGGTAAATGATCAGATTTGCATAGTTTTTATTATAATGTATGAGCTTTGCATTTAATTTTAGAATACCTACAAGATGTCCATATATTTTGGAGTGTAGTTATTGTGCTTCTCATCAATTTGATTGAAATATTCAAGTCTTTGTGCTTTTCAGTTTTTTTAAATATACAAGAAATGCATAGATTTTCAAACAATATTTAGAGTTTTCTTGTAGTTTGTTTTACAACATGTGACTCTCCATGAATTTTGAATATTTATTTTGAAATATGTACAAGATACTCAAAGATTTTGCTTTGATAGTTAGACTGCTTCTGGTAGACCTTGTGAAAATGTGTGCGCTTTCATGCTTATTTATTTAAGAGTTTTACCAGGAAGGCATACTGAGCGGGTACCACTTGATTCCAGATGTGTCCTGGAGGAAAGGGGACAGTGGAGCATACAATTAATAGACACATGGAGTTGGGCTCATATATACAGATAGTATACCATTAATAGACACAAGGAAGTGTAGATCATATACAGATAATAGATAGATACAGATAGTACAAATAATAACATATTCATATATTGATATGTAAGGTAAATGAGAAGTAAAACAATATATATATATTTTATATATATATATATATATATATATATATAGAGAGAGAGTAGATATATATACTGTACACACACACAAATGCAGAAAAACAGTCTGGGAACAAAAGAGATGCACAATAAATGGACAACTGTATGGGCATTTGCATGGCTGGGGCAGGGTGTTGTGAGCACTAGGTAAGGAGAATGGGGTGCAGCACAACTAGAGGCCCTAAATACTAGCAGTGATAGGGCACCTGCCCTTGGGCCTATGTGAAGGTGCATGTTGAGGAGAGGCATTTGAGGAGATGATTCAGATGTGAGGTGTTGGTAAAGTTCTGGATGCCTTCTGGTAGTGCATTCCAGAGTTTTGGCATGATGTGTTTGAATGCCGCTTGGCCTTGGATGTGGACATACATGGAATATGGAGAAACCAGGAGTTTTCACTCCTGAGGAGTAGGTGGGCTATGATTGGGCTGAGAGGGCAGATTCATGGAGGGGGAAGAGACTATAGCCTGAATTTTGCTGTGAACCTGAGGCAGTGGATATGCTCACATCATGGAGCGACATTAGATTAAGGGATCTATAGTTGCAGTGATGAGCCAAGGGGGATTCTAAGGCAAAGTGACAGAAGGAGTGGAAAGAGGATCAAGGCTGGCTACAGCAGACTTGGGAGCAGCTGTAAACTATATCCCCACAGTCAAGTATTGGAAGGATCATCTTCTGGACAATTTCTTTACTGGTCGCCATGAGATGCTTCCCTTGTTCGGTATAAGGCTTCGAGTTTTAGGCATAGTTTCTTGTGGATTGAGTTGATGTGAGCAGAAAAGAATCAGGTGCTGGTCAAGCCTGACGAGGTATTTGAAGGAAGTGCAAGGTCTCTAGCGGGGTCCCCTCAGAGGTGAGGAAAGTAGGGGTAGAGGCGGACTGGAGAGCCTTTCCTCATCCCAAAAGTTAGGGGAGACTGTTTTCTTTGGGTTAGGAAAAGCTGGTTCGATCAAACCATTGTTGTACTGCATTGAAATCCTGCTGAGTATAGAGGCCACTTCTGTGGGGAGGGGCCTGATGTGTACAGTACAGTGTCATTCGTGTACAGGTGAAAGGATGTGTGGGCAGACTGAGGGTAGTCGTTCAGAAAAATAGAGAAGAGTATCGGACCAAGGACCAAGCCTGCTGGAACCCTTGTAGTGATGGTGGGGGTAAGTCTAATTCTTACTGATTGTGATCTGCCAACCAGGTATGAATGAAACCAGCTGGTGGTAGCACCTGAAAGTCCAGCACTAGAGAGTTTGGAGAGCAATAGGGAGTGGGAGTCTGTGTCAAAGGCTTTTGCGAGGTTGATGAAAATGGCTGAGGTGGTGTGCCTTTATCCATGCCAGTGAGGATGGCGTTGGTGAGCCTTAGCAGGGAGGTAATGGTAGAGTGTGATTTTCTGAATCCTGATTGGTACGGGTGAGAAGAAGGAGGAGGAGTCAAGGAAGGAGGAGACTGGGCTAGGACAAGGTGCTCCTGTACTCAGGGCTCCAGATAAGCTGCACACATGGTCATTTATGCTGTAGAAATCATCAAACACATGCCTGTGCATAACATTATATAGTGCACATGATCCACCTGTACAAAAATGTTCTGTTCTGCTTTAAAAAACTCCTCGACAAACCCTTATTTAAAAAACTCCTCAAGTCCCCCCCGCCTCCTTTCCCAGTGGCATTCATGGTTAGAAAGCAGTGTTTGATACACCATCTCAGCAGATTTCCAGAGCCCACCCAGATACGCTCTTACCATTGGCTGGTCTCTTCACTGTTTAATTGGGTGGAACTCTGTAGAGCGCAGCAGGCTGATGGTGGGTAGGCAGGCTGGATTCCGAGTCACTGGCAGGTTGCAGCAGTTGACAAGTGGAGGAGAACTTTAAAGAACGAAGACTGAGAAAAAATTCTGCTCTGTGTAAGTAATGGTGCTGCACAGTTCACTTTAGGCTAAAATGTGTCAACAGTAAATCTTTGCTTTCCCTTCTGACCTGCTGCTGTTCCCAACTGATTATTGATCCCCGCTGCTTAAATGATTACCAAGTTTATAATGTATGTTAGAACGCTGTTAACCTTAGGAAATCATCATTTCTAAGGTTGTTAACTATCGATGTAGCGTGAATTATGTTGTTTAACCTATAGGTCTACATCACATCGATAGGTTAACAACCTGTGATGGTCTGCGCATGTGGCACGACGGGAAACCGACTGAAGGGAAACCGACGGGGAAGGACTGAAGGGCATGGCGGTGACTTTTAAAAAACGTAAGCCTCTTTTTTTTTGATAGTGGGACCATACACTATAAAAATATGGTCCCTCTATACGGCAGCCCAAGGTCGATTGCCCCGAAGTTGCTATGGCGACGTGAAACTCCTCTCGAGCTTCGCTCCGAGGTTTACATGGTCACCCTGGCAACCTCTCGACTGTTAACTGACCGGTTAACGATAGAGGACCTACATTATCCTCTATTTCCACGCCTGGCGATCGGCCGAGGATGGGGAGTGGGGTCGGGGGCTGTGAGAGTTTGCAAATGACAAGACACTTTTTAGTGGGGTGTCCATTCAAGACACCAGGGTAAACTATAGCCAGGGCTCCACTCAAATTGCCTGTGATTGGATTAATGAAACCTATACCAACCAGAGGAACCAGCACTAAGACTACTGAGGAAGTCTGGAGCAAGACTGATTGATAGTCACAGTTTTGCTCTCTCAGTTACTATAATACAGTCTTAGTGAAGCATCTGTTTGAACAGTACTTACAGTAAGTGTGTTTTTATCGGAGAAAGAAAGTTCTAATTTCTTAATCCTGCTGCTTAGTGCTGGCTCTTTTAGTTGGCATACTTTTAAGAAGTGCAGGCTGAGGGACCTCATTTTTTATTTTGTTGCTGCTTGACTTGTCTGTAAGTCAGTCTGCTCGTGATAATACTATCCGTCGTCTGCATTTACTCAGCTGATGTATGCTGGCTCTCTTAATTTGAACTGAGTAAATGCGGTTGTGTAAATAGTCAGAGAATAAATGCAATTTCTAAAATTTGAGCAAATGGCTTCGTAGCTAGGGAGACTGGAGTATTGCTCTAATTTGTTTGATAAAGTGAAGGAGGTTTCAGGTGGCACAGCGATATAGATAGGAGGACTGAGAGGATGTACAGAACATTTGTTGAGGCATTTGTGAATTTCCCGACCGCATGTAGTCAGGTTGTCCTCAGAAAATACAGTATGGGCCCCATACTGTATTTTCAGAGCCAGAAGACAGTCTGACCACATGCGTTGGGAATAGTCTGCCAAGACTGAGAAGAGGCTGGAGCATGCATGGGCTGGAGGTGCCAAGGCATGATCATCATTTATAGTCTGTGAAGTGTGGTGGGCTTTTCTCTGAATGAAAAAAATCCTCTGTTTGTCCATCGGTAGCGTGGTCGAACGGGTCAGTTGAATTCCCCGTCACCATCGGTACTAGCCCAGAGTCAAAGTTGTTGACTGCTCAGATTATGGCAGCACACAGCACAGTTAAAATAGACTCCAAACAGCCAGCAATAGTTGAACCGAGCTGCAGACCATTGAGGAGTAGGGAGTGAAACTCATAAAACCTCCTACCTCCTAGTCATCATCTCTCTGTCAGGACTCAAGTTTTGGCTCTCTTAGGAAGCCTTCAAATGATTCAGCATTGTGGTTGCATTGAGGACTGCAGTCAGTGCACTGCCGTCCATCGTCAATCAGGTCGGAAGGGTCCGAGTTACCACCAGACTAGTCCATAATAACAAACTTTTATTACCAATTATACTCACTGACTTGTATTGTATTGTCCTCGTAACTCCTAACCTGTGTCACAGTCACTGTGTTGAAATGAATGGGGTGGGGACCGGGTGTGGGTAATGTGTGTAGTAAATTTAAAAACTAAATTAACCTGGGCTGTTCAGGGAAGGGGATTGGCTATATTTGAATATTCTGAACCTGATCTGCAGAGGGCTTTGCATACAGTCTGTAAGCAAAGCCCTTTGCAGATCAGATTCAGAAATATTCACATATGCCAATCCCCCCAAGTACTGTCTATACCCTGACAGGCTGTCACTACATTATCATACAATATGATTGCAACCCAAGCCTACTGTCACCTACATAGGTCTTGTGAAGAACCAAGAAGTATATGATGCCAGTGATTAATGTGCACTTACAGCTTACAGGGTTAACCTTATCACTGAATATTAAGGCATGATATATTGATGTGATTCTTGTTTTGCAATGAGTTTCTGCTTGGCAATACATTTTATTGCCAGAGTTTCTGCACCTGCTATTGCCCATTAGATAGAATGGTTCTCATGGAATGTTTCCTACCCACTAGGTGGCATATAATAAAGGGTGCTGCTCTGCCAAAGGCAGGCTAGTTCTAGAATAATAAGGGTATCAGTGAACAGTTCAGTAGCTACTAGCATTGATGAGTGTGCTTCTCTGGCTACAGCCTGCCAAAGGGCCTTACAAGTTGCAGATCCTCCTGATCTGGGCTCACTTCATTCTGGGTGGTGAGGGGTAATCGGAGAAGATTAATCAGGACATGGTGGTGACAGGGATGGGAAATGTGGCCCGCCACAGGAGAGTTATGGGGTCGGGGGTCCTGAGTGACCTGGGCTCGCTTTGTTCTTTAGTTTGGGAGGGTGGGGTCAGTGGGTCACAATTTGCAGTGGACCACTATGCTGGTAGATTTTGTATCGGGCTAGTAAGATTTTCATTTAACTAGGCAACTAGCCCTGTGGGCTTGTACTGGAGGAGGCAGCAGTTCAGTATGTACACTAACTGGGCCAGTTCAGAAGTCTGTGGGGCTAGTGGATTTTCTCAGTTACTAGCCAGCAGTACTAATGAGTCAGTAGCCCTGCTGGCTAAAACTGGTCACAAACCTTAATGTCAGCCCGACAGCTCCTGTGAAGTGGGGTTAATTAGGACATGGCGGTCACATGGGAAAGGTGGCCCAGAAGTATTATGGGGTGAGGGACTGTGGTGGGAAAGGGTAGAAGGTGGATTCCTGTATATCCTCATTAAGCAGCATGGGATGTGAACTGCAGCTGGTCCCCTTCCAGTCCAGCTTGGTTGGAACACTAAGGAAAAATGCAGTGCCCTTTTATATGGGATCCTAACCTGGTAGGGATTGCTTCGTTCTTATTGTTTTTTTTTTACTAAAAGCCAGGTCAAAGGTTAAATTTGATTGAGGAAAAACAGCCTGTGTCTGTGTGTGTGTGTGTGTACTTGGCCATAGGTGCGTGTGTGTGTGTGTTTTATGTGTGACAACCTGAATGCCAAGTTGGACTTGATTCAGTTTTTGCTTCATATCAGACCGACAGTCATACATACATTAACCTGCCTGCCCACCACCTACCTGTCCACTTGTCTACTGTCTAATCAAATTATGCCTTAATGACATGTTACAGTAAAAGGGTACCACTTGAAAATGTATTTAGTTGTGAAACTACTGTACTTTAGCTAAGATAGGAAGTAGGGAGATAGGGCAGTAGCTGCCCAGTACCAAGAAGGTCACCCCTTTGGAAGGGGGATGACAGTGGCATCTTCAGTAAGATGGTATATCGGCAAGTGAGAATGAGAGATTGAGACAAGAGCAGTAAGGCGTAGTGGCAATGGCCAGGACACATAGGTGTAGCATTTTGGAATCAAGTCCTGAGGGCCATTTGTCTTTTGAGGGTTGAGTGACAGCAGGGCTTTTAGCACATCGGGCAGGGTAACCCAGCAAAAGAGAAGCTGGTAGCCTGGGAAGATGTTGGCAGTGGGAGGAAGCCTCCTTGGGGGGTTGTGGTAAGGAGGCTAGAAGAGAAGATGCACAGCTAGTGAAGAAGGCATTGAAAACAGAGGCCACTTCACCTGGTTCAGAGACACTGGAGACTTCCACATTTAGGGTGGGGGTGGGAGGTTGATCAGGGCAAGAGAAAAGTGACTTTTCCTGAATTTACGGAGGTGGTTTAGGTTTGTATGGAAGGATGCCTTGAAATAGTTGGCTTTGGCCTGGCGGATTTGCCTAGTGCATGAATTACAAAGTGTCCGGTATAACTGGTTACGCCCTAGGTACCTGTGTTACCACCTTATACGTTTAGCTGCGAATGTTAAAAAAAATGTAGGAAATATATGAAGATTTCTTTAGTGATGCTTTCCCTATTGTATGTTTTGTATAATATGGAAATCACTTTGAATTTTAAGTATTTTGAAATATATATGAGATGCTCAAAGAATTTGCTTTGATGTTTGCATTGCTTCTGGTAAGTTTTATTAAAATATGCTGTATAGCATGATTTTGACTATTAAAAATAATTAATGGGATGAGATAAAATGTTTTAAATTATAACTATGGTATTTCTTGTTGGATTTTTTTATGAATATGTGATGTGTTTTCAAATATTTTTGAAATATAAATGAGATGCTCAAATATTCTGCACATATTTAGGTTACTTCAGTAGGTTTTATGAAAATATGCACATCATCATGCTTTGCAAACATTTAAAAATATGCAAGATATGTGTAGATAGTGTGTATTTAGTTGTGTGCTCTTTATATTTTTTAAATATGTGAAATTGTATTATTTTTGAATAATTTGCAGACTAATAGGATGTACCTGGTGTGCTTTTTGTTGAATTACGTTAAATATTTCCCCAGTTGTACTTCATATATATCACTTTTAAAAACATTTTAGAAGTATAAATAGATATGTATTAATGTTAAAAGAGTTTTAATAAGTTTAATGGTTATTTTATGGTAATCTTTAGTGTTTTTAAGACCTTTAAAGTCATTTTAATTTATAATTTAGGTCATTATGTGTTCGTAATATGCTATGTTTCTGAGGTGTCTTTTAATATATGTGTTCATTAATAATGTCTTTCTTTTTCTACAGACTTAGAGAAAGACTTCACAATCAAACATGCTGACTATGGCAAAAAGAGACAGACTAGAAAGGAGTAATGAAGCACTTCACTAATACTCTTCTAGTGATATAACTACCCTACCTAAATTAGGACCATTCAAATTGAAGTTATGCCAACATCTAATGGCCAACAGTTCTTGTGACTGCTTCACCTGAGAATCCAATCTACTAGTGTTCAATATTCTCCTCACAGGTGGATAATCATGTATCTCTGCTGTTACCTCTATAATTCCAAGGCCTACATGCTTTTCGCACTTGACAAGGCCCCTGGCTACCCTTGTCCATCACCGCTGCCCTACCTGTCCCATACCAGCTTGAAAAGGCCTATGGCTGTCACCTGCCACCTTCTTACACTCCTGCCCACCTCACCCTCTGTCCCTATCCCCCACACCAACTTGACAAGGCCTTGGCTGTCACCTCTCACCTTCTTACCCCTGCCCACCTCACCCTCTGCACCTAACCCCCACAACAGCTTGACAAGGCCTATGGCTGTCACCTCCCACCTTCTTACCCCCTGCCCACCTCACCCTCTGTCCCTATCCCCCACATCAGCTTGACAAGGCCTATGGCTGTCACCTCCTACCTTTCTTACCCCTGCCCACCTCACCCTCTGTCCATACCCCCACACCAACTTGATAAGGCCCTGGCTGTCACCTCCTACCTTTCTTACCTCACCGCCCACCCAACCCTCTGCCCCTAACCCTCACACCAGCTTGACAAGGCCTGGCTGTCACCTCCTACCTTTCTTACCCCCCTCCACCTCACCCTCTGCCCCTAGCCCCACACCAGCTTGACAAGGCCTATGGCTGTCACCTCCCACCTTTCTACCCTCCCTGCCCACCTCACCCTCAGTCCCTATCCCCACACCAGCATGACAAGGCCTATGGCTGTCACCTCCACCTTTCTTACCCCCTGCCCACCTCACCTCAGTCCCTATCCCCACACCAGCTTGACAAGGCCTATGGCTGTCACCTCCACCTTTCTTACCCCCCGCCCACCTCACCTCAGTCCCTATCCCCCACACCAGCTTGACAAGGCCTATGGCTGTCACCTCCTACCTTTCTTACCCCCTGCCCACCTCACCTCTGTCCCTATCCCCCCTCACCAGCTTGACAAGGCCTGTGGCTGTCACCTCCCACCTTCCTTACCCCTGCCCACCCTCACCCTGCCCCTAACCCCCACACCAGCTTGACAAGGCCTATGGCTGTCATCTCCCACCTTTCTTACCCCCAGCCCACCTCACCCTCTGCCCCAACCCCCACACCAGCTTGACAAGGCCTATGGCTGTCACTCCCTACCTTTCTTACCCCCGCCCACCTCACCCTCTGCCCCTAACCCCACACCAGCTTGACAAGGCCTATGGCTGTCACCTCCTCCTTTCTTACCCCCGCCCACCTCACCCTCTGCCCCTAACCCCCACACCAGCCTTGACAAGGCCTATGGCTGTCACCTCCTACCTTCTTACCCCACTGCCCACCTCACCCTCTGCCCCAACCCCCACACCAGCTTGACAAGGCCTATGGCTGTCACCTCCCACCTTTCTACCCCTGCCCACCTCACCCTCTGCCCTAACCCCCACACCAGCTTGACAAGGCCCAGGCTGTCACCTCCCACCTTTCCTACCCCCTGCCCACCTCACCCTCTGTCCCTAACCCCCACAGCAGCTTGACAAGGCCTATGGCTGTCACCTCCCACCTTCTTACCCCACGCCCACCTCACCCTCTGCCCCAAACCCTCCACACCAGCATGACAAGGCCTATGGCTGTCACCTCCCACCTTTCTTACCCCTCCCACCTCACCCTCTGCCCCTAACCCCCACACCAGCTTGACAAGGCCCATGGCTGTCACCTCCCACCTTTCCTACCCCCCTGCCCACCTCACCCTCTGTCCCTAACCCCCACAGCAGCTTGACAAGGCCTATGGCTGTCACCTCCCACCTTCTTACCCCTGCCCACCTCACCCTCTGCCCCTAACCCCCACACCAGCTTGACAAGGCCTATGGCTGTCACCTCCCACCTTTCTACCCCTCGCCCACCTCACCTTCTGCCCCTAACCCCCACACCAGCTTGACAAGGCCTATGGCTGTCACCTCCCACCTTTCTTACCCTCCCTGCCCACCCTCACCCTCTGTCCCTATCCCCCACACCAGCCTGACAAGGCCTATGGCTGTCACCTCCTACCTTTCTTACCCCCGCCCACCTCACCCTCTGCCTCTAACCCCCACACCAGCTTGACAAGGCCTATGACTGTCACCTCCCACCTTTCTTACCCCCCGCCCACCTCACCCTCTGTCCCTATCCCCACACCAGCTTGACAAGGCCTATGGCTGTCACCTCCCACCTTTCTTACCCCGCCCACCTCACCCTCTGTCCCTATCCCCACACCAGCTTGACAAGGCCTATGGCTGTCACCTCCTACCTTTCTTACCCCTGCCCACCTCACCCTCTGCCCCTAACCCTCCACACCAGCTTGACAAGGCCTATGGCTGTCACCTCCTACTTTCTACCCCCCCCACCTCAACCTCTGCCCCTAACTCCCCACACCAGCTTGACAAGGCCTATGGCTGTCACCTCCTACCTTTCTTACCCCTGCCCACCTCCACCCTCTGCCCCCAACCCCACACCAGCTTGACAAGGCCTATGGCTGTCACCTCCCACCTTTCTACCCCCCAGCCCACCTCACCCTCTGCCCCAACCCCCACACCAGCTTGACAAGGCCTATGGCTGTCACCTCCCACCTTCTTACCCCTGCCCACCTCACCCTCTGCCCCTAAACCCCACACACAGCTTGACAAGGCCTATGGCTGTCACCTCCTACCTTTCTTACCCCACGCCCACCTCACTCTCTGCCCCTAACCCCCACACCAGCTTCACAAGGCCTATGGCTGTCACCTCCTACCTTTCACCCCCTGCCCACCTCACCCTCTGCCCCTAACCCCCACACCAGCTTGACAAGGCTTATGGCTGTCACCTCCCACCTTCTTACCCCTGCCCACCTCACCCTCTGCCCCAACCCCACACCAGCTTGACAAGGCCTATGGCTGTCACCTCCACCTTCTTACCCCCGCCCACCCTCACTCTCTGCCCCTAACCCCCACACCAGCTTGACAAGGCCTATGGCTGTCACCTCCTACCTTTCTTACCCCTGCCCACCCCACCTCTGCCCCTAACCCCCACACCAGCTTGACAAGGCCTATGGCTGTCACCTCCCACCTTCTCTACCCCCCGCCCACCCACCCTCTGCCCCAACCCCCACACCAGCTTGACAAGGCCTATGGCTGTCACCTCCCACCTTCTTACCCCCGCCCACCTCACCCTCTGCCCCTAACCCCCACACCAGCTTGACAAGGCCTATGGCTGTCACCTCCCACCTTTCTTACCCCCGCCCACCTCACCCTCTGCCCCTAACCCTCCACACCAGCTTGACAAGGCCTATGGCTGTCACCTCCCACCTTCTTACCCCCCGCCCACCCTCACCCTCTGCCCCTAACCCCACACCAGCTTGACAAGGCCTATGGCTGTCACCTCCCACCTTTCTACCCCCACGCCCACCCTCACCCTCTGCCCCTAACCCCCACACCAGCTTGACAAGGCCTATGGCTGTCACCTCCCCTTTCTTACCCCCCGCCCACCTCACCCTCTGCCCCTAACCCCCACACCAGCTTGACAAGGCCTATGGCTGTCACCTCCCACCTTTCTTACCCCCGCCCACCTCACCCTCTGCCCCAACCCCCACACCAGCTTGACAAGGCCTATGGCTGTCACCTCCTACCTTTCACCTCCGCCCACCTCACCCTCTGCCCCTAACCCCCACACCAGCTTGACAAGGCCTATGGCTGTCACCTCCTACTTTTCTACCCCCTCCCACCTCACCCTCTGCCCCTAACCCCCACACCAGCTTGACAAGGCTTATGGCTGTCACCTCCTACCTTTCTTACCCCCCGCCCACCTCACCCTCTGCCCCAACCCCCACACCAGCTTGACAAGGCCTATGGCTGTCACCTCCTACCTTTCTTACCCCCGCCCCACTCCTCACCTCTGCCCCTAACCCCCACACCAGCTTGACAAGGCCTATGGCTGTCACCTCCCACCTTTCTTACCCCCCGCCCACCCCACCCTCTGCTCCCTAACCCCCACACCAGCTTGACAAGGCCTATGGCTGTCACCTCCCACCTTTCTTACCCCCTGCCCACCTCACCCTCTGCCCCAACCCCACACCAGCTTGACAAGGCCTATGGCTGTCACCTCCCACCTTCTTACCCCCTGCCCACCCACCCTCTGCCCCAACCCCCACACCAGCTTGACAAGGCCTATGGCTGTCACCTCCACCTTTCTACCCTCCGCCCACCTCACCCTCTGCCCTAACCCCCACACCAGCTTGACAAGGCCTATGGCTGTCACCTCCTACCTTTCTTACCCCCGCCCACCTCACCCTCTGCCCCTAACCCCCACACCAGCTTGACAAGGCCTATGGCTGTCACCTCCCCTTTCTTACCCCCGCCCACCTCACCCCTCTGCCCCAACCCCCACACCAGCTTGACAAGGTCTATGGCTGTCACCTCCCACCTTTCTTACCCCCGCCCACCTCACCCTCTGCCCCTATCCCCCACACCAGCTTGACAAGGCCTATGGCTGTCACCTCCTACCTTTCTTACCCCCGCCCACCTCACCCTCTGCCCCAACCCCCACACCAGCTTGACAAGGCCTATGGCTGTCACCTCCTACCTTTCTTACCCCCGCCCACCTCACCCTCTGCCCCAACCCCCACACCAGCTTGACAAGGCCTATGGCTGTCACCTCCACCTTTTACCCCCGCCCACCCTCATCCTCTGCCCCTAATCCCCACACCAGCTTGACAAGGCCTATGGCTGTCACCTCCCACCTTCTTACCCCTGCCCACCTCACCCTCTGCCCCAACCCCCACACCAGCTTGACAAGGCCTATGGCTGTCACCTCCCACCTTCTTACCCCACGCCCACCCTCACCCTCTGCCCCTAACCCCCACACCAGCTTGACAAGGCCTATGGCTGTCACCTCCTACCTTCTTACCCCCAGCCCACCCTCTTTCTGCCCCAACCCCCACACCAGCTTGACAAGGCCTATGGCTGTCACCTCCTACCTTTCTTACCCCTGCCCACCTCACCCCTCTGCCCCAACCCCCACACCAGCTTGACAAGGCCTATGGCTGTCACCTCCTACCTTTCTTACCCCCACCCCGCCCACCTCACCCTCTGCCCCAACCCCCCACACCAGCTTGACAAGGCCTATGGCTGTCACCTCCTACCTTTCTTACCCCCGCCCACCTCACCCTCTGCCCCTAACCCCACACCAGCTTGACAAGGCCTATGGCTGTCACCTCCCACCTTTCTACCCCTGCCCACCTCACCCTCTTCCCCAACCCCCACACCAGCTTGACAAGGCCTATGGCTGTCACCTCCTACCTTTCACCCCCGCCCACCCTCACCCTCTGCCCCTAACCCCCACACCAGCTTGACAAGGCCTATGGCTGTCACCTCCCACCTTCTTACCCCCTGCCCACCTCACCCCTCTGCCCCTAACCCCACACCAGCTTGACAAGGCCTATGGCTGTCACCTCCTACCTTTCTTACCCCTGCCCACCTCACCCTCTGCCCCAACCCCCACACCAGCTTGACAAGGCCTATGGCTGTCACCTCCCACCTTTCTTACCCCCGCCCACCTCACCCTCTGCCCCTAACCCCCACACCAGCTTGACAAGGCCTATGGCTGTCACCTCCTACCTTTCTTACCCCCTGCCCACCTCACCCTCTGCCCCAACCCCCACACCAGCTTGACAAGGCCTATGGCTGTCACCTCCTACCTTTCTACCCCCGCCCACCTCACCCTCTGCCCCCAACCCCCCACACCAGCTTGACAAGGCCTATGGCTGTCACCTCCCACCTTCTTACCCCCGCCCACCTCACCCTCTGCGCCTAACCCCCACACCAGCTTGACAAGGCCTATGGCTGTCACCTCCCACTTTCTTACCCCCGCCCACCCTCACCTTCTGTCCCTAACCCCCACACCAGCTTGACAAGGCCTATGGCTGTCACCTCCCACCTTTCTACCCTCCTGCCCACCTCACCCTCTGTCCCTATCCCCCACACCAACTTGACAAGGCCTTGGCTGTCACCTCCCACCTTTCTTACCCCTGCCCACCTCACCCTCTGCCCCTAACCCCCACACCAGCTTGACAAGGCCTATGGCTGTCACCTCCCACCTTTCTTACCCCCCCGCCCACCTCACCCTCTGTCCCTTCCCCCACACCAGTCTTGACAAGGCTCATGGCTGTCACCTCCCCTAACCCCCACACCAGCTTGACAAGGCCTATGGCTGTCACCTCCACCTTTCTTACCCCTGCCCACCTCACCCTCTGCCCCTATCCCCCACACCAGCTTGACAAGGCCTATGGCTGTCACCTCCCACCTTCTTACCCCCCGCCCACCCTCACCCTCTGCCCCTAACCCCACACCAGCTTGACAAGGCCTATGGCTGTCACCTCCCACCTTTCTTACCCCCCCACCTCACCCTCTGCCCTAACCCCCACACCAGCTTGACAAGGCCTATGGCTGTCACCTCCCACCTTTCTTACCCCCTGCCCACCTCACCCTCTGCCCCTAACCCCACACCAGCTTGATAAGGCTCTATGGCTGTCACCTCCCACCTTCTTACCCCGCCCACCCTCACCCTCTGCCCCTAACCCCCACACCAGCTTGACAAGGCCTATGGCTGTCACCTCCACCTTTCTTACCCCCGCCCACCTCACCCTCTGCCCCAACCCCCACACCAGCTTGACAAGGCCTATGGTGTCACCTCCCACCTTCTTACCCCCTGCCCACCCTACCCTCTGCCCCTAACCCCCACACCAGCTTGACAAGGCCTATGGCTGTCACCTCCTACCTTTCTTACCCCTGCCCACCTCACCCTCTGCCCCTAACCCCCACACCAGCTTGACAAGGCCTATGGCTGTCACCTCCCACCTTCTTACCCCCCCGCCCACCCCACCCTCTGCCCCAACCCCCACACCAGCTTGACAAGGCCTATGGCTGTCACCTCCCACCTTCTACTCCCCCGCCCACCTCACCCTCTCCTCCTAACCCCCACACCAGCTTGACAAGGCCTATGGCTGTCACCTCCCACCTTTCTTACCCCCGCCCACCTCACCCTCTGCCCCAACCCCCACACACAGCTTGACAAGGCCTATGGCTGTCACCTCCACCTTTCTTACCCCTGCCCACCTCACCCTCTGCCCCTAACCCCCACACCAGCTTGACAAGGCCTATGGCTGTCACCTCCTACCTTTCTTACCCCCGCCCACCTCACCCTCCCCTCCTAACCCCCACACCAGCTTGACAAGGCCTATGGCTGTCACCTCCCACCTTCTTACCCCCCTGCCCACCTCACCCTCTGCCCCTAACCCCCACACCAGCTTGACAAGGCCTATGGCTGTCACCTCCCACCTTCTTACCCCCGCCCACCTCACCCTCTGCCCCTAACCCCCACACCAGCTTGACAAGGCCTATGGCTGTCACCTCCCACCTTTCTTACCCCTGCCCACCTCACCCTCTGCCCCTAACCCCCCACACCAGCTTGACAAGGCCTATGGCCGTCACCTCCTACCTTTCTTACCCCCACGCCCACCTCACCCTCTGCCCCTAACCCCCCACACCAGCTTGACAAGGCCTATGGCTGTCACCTCCTACCTTTCTACCCCCGCCCACCTCACCCTCTGCCCCAACCCCCACACCAGCTTGACAAGGCCTATGGCTGTCACCTCCTACCTTTCTTACCCCTGCCCACCTCACCCTCTGCCCCTAACCCCCCACACCAGCTTGACAAGGCCTATGGCCGTCACCTCCTACCATTCTTACCCCCACGCCCACCTCACCCTCTGCCCCTAACCCCCCACACCAGCTTGACAAGGCCTATGGCTGTCACCTCCCACCTTTCTACCCCCGCCCACCTCACCCTCTGCCCCTAACCCCCACACCAGCTTGACAAGGCCTATGGCTGTCACCTCCCACCTTCTTACCCCCTGCCCACCCTCACCCTCTGCTCCCTAACCCCCACACCAGCTTGACAAGGCCTATGGCTGTCACCTCCCACCTTTCTTACCCCCGCCCACCTCACCCTCTGCCCCAACCCCCACACCAGCTTGACAAGGCCTATGGCTGTCACCTCCCACCTTCTTACCCCCCGCCCACCTCACCCTCTGCCCCAACCCCCACACCAGCTTGACAAGGCCTATGGCTGTCACCTCCTACCTTTCTACCCCCGCCCACCTCACCCTCTGCCCCTAACCCCCACACCAGCTTGACAAGGCCTATGGCTGTCACCTCCCACCTTCTTACCCCCGCCCACCTCACCCTCTGCCCCTAACCCCCACACCAGCTTGACAAGGCCTATGGCTGTCACCTCCACCTTTCTTACCTCCCCTGCCCACCTCACCCTCTGCCCCTAACCCCCACACCAGCTTGACAAGGCCTATGGCTGTCACCTCCACCTTTCTTACCCCCGCCCACCTCACCCTCTGCCCCAACCCCCACACCAGCTTGACAAGGCCTATGGCTGTCACCTCCCACCTTTCACTCCCCCGCCCACCTCACCCTCTGCCCCTAACCCCCACACCAGCTTGACAAGGCCTATGGCTGTCACCTCCCACCTTTCTTACCCCGCCCACCTCACCTCTGCCCCTAACCCCCACACCAGCTTGACAAGGCCTATGGCTGTCACTCCCACCTTCTTACCCCCGCCCACCTCACCCTCTGCCCCAACCCCCACACCAGCTTGACAAGGCCTATGGCTGTCACCTCCCACCTTTCTTACCCCCGCCCACCTCACCCTCTGCCCCTAACCCCCACACCAGCTTGACAAGGCCTATGGCTGTCACCTCCCACCTTTCTACCCCCTGCCCACCTCACCCTCTGCCCCAACCCCCACACCAGCTTGACAAGGCCTATGGCTGTCACCTCCTACCTTTCTTACCCCCGCCCACCCCACCCTCTGCCCCTAACCCCCACACCAGCTTGACAAGGCCTATGGCTGTCACCTCCCACCTTTCTTACCCCCCGCCCACCTCACCCTCTGCCCCAACCCCCACACCAGCTTGACAAGGCCTATGGCTGTCACCTCCCACCTTTCTTACCCCCGCCCACCTCACCCTCTGCCCCAACCCCCACACCAGCTTGACAAGGCCTATGGCTGTCACCTCCCACCTTCTTACCCCCCGCCCACTTCACCCTCTGCCCCTAACCCCCACACCAGCTTGACAAGGCCTATGGCTGTCACCTCCACCTTTCTTACCCCCATGCCCACCTCACCCTCTGCCCCTAACCCCCACACCAGCTTGACAAGGCCTATGGCTGTCACCTCCCACCTTCTTACCCCCCGCCCACCCTCACCCTCTGCCCCTAACCCCCACACCAGCTTGACAAGGCCTATGGCTGTCACCTCCCACCTTCTTACCCCTGCCCACCTCACCCTCTGCCCCTAACCCCCCACACCAGCTTGACAAGGCCTATGGCTGTCACCTCCCACCTTCTTACCCCCTGCCCACCTCACCCTCTGCCCCTAACCCCCACACCAGCTTGACAAGGCCTATGGCTGTCACCTCCCACCTTTCTTACCCCCGCCCACCTCACCCTCTGCCCCAACCCCCACACCAGCTTGACAAGGCCTATGGCTGTCACCTCCCACCTTTCTTACCCCCGCCCACCCTCACCCTCTGCCCCTAACCCCCACACCAGCTTGACAAGGCCTATGGCTGTCACCTCCCACCTTTCTTACCCCCGCCCACCTCACCCTCTGCCCCTAACCCCCACACCAGCTTGACAAGGCCTATGGCTGTCACCTCCCACCTTTCTTACCCCTGCCCACCCTCACCCTCTGCCCCAACCCCACACCAGCTTGACAAGGCCTATGGCTGTCACCTCCCACCTTTCTACCCCCTGCCCACCTCACCCTCTGCCCCTAACCCCCACACCAGCTTGACAAGGCCTATGGCTGTCACCTCCCACCTTCTTACCCCCGCCCCCACCTCACCCTCTGCCCCAACCCCCACACCAGCTTGACAAGGCCTATGGCTGTCACCTCCCACCTTTCTTACCCCACGCCCACCTCACCCTCTGCCCCAACCCCCACACCAGCTTGACAAGGCCTATGGCTGTCACCTCCACCTTTCTACCCCCGCCCACCTCACCCTCTGCCCCAACCCCCACACCAGCTTGACAAGGCCCATGGCTGTCACCTCCCACCTTTCTTACCCCCGCCCACCTCACCCTCTGCCCCTAACCCCCACACCAGCTTGACAAGGCCTATGGCTGTCACCTCCCACCTTCTTACCCCCGCCCACCTCACCCTCTGCCCCAACCCCCACACCAGCTTGACAAGGCCTATGGCTGTCACCTCCCACCTTTCTTACCCCCGCCCACCTCACCCTCTGCCCCTAACCCCCACACCAGCTTGACAAGGCCTATGGCTGTCACCTCCACCTTTCTACCCCCTGCCCACCCTCACCCTCTGCCCCAACCCACACCAGCTTGACAAGGCCTATGGCTGTCACCTCCCACCTTTCTACCCCCCGCCCACCTCACCCTCTGCCCCTAACCCCCACACCAGCTTGACAAGGCCTATGGCTGTCACCTCCCACCTTTCTTACCCCCGCCCACCTCACCCTCTGCCCCTAACCCCCACACCAGCTTGACAAGGCCTATGGCTGTCACCTCCCACCTTTCTTACCCCCTGCCCACCTCACCCTCTGCCCCTATCCCCCACACCAGCTTGACAAGGCCTATGGCTGTCACCTCCCACCTTCTTCCCCTCGCCCCACCTCACCCTCTGCCCTAACCCCCACACCAGCTTGACAAGGCCTATGGCTGTCACCTCCCACCTTTCTTACCCCCTGCCCACCTCACCCTCTGCCCCAACCCCCACACCAGCTTGACAAGGCCTATGGCTGTCACCTCCACCTTCTTACCCCCCGCCCACCTCACCCTCTGCCCCTAACCCCCACACCAGCTTGACAAGGCCTATGGCTGTCACCTCCCACCTTTCTTACCCCCCGCCCACCTCACCCTCTGCCCCAACCCCCACACCAGCTTGACAAGGCCTATGGCTGTCACCTCCCACCTTTCTTACCCCCGCCCACCTCACCCTCTGCCCCTAACCCCCCACACCAGCTTGACAAGGCCTATGGCTGTCACCTCCCACCTTTCTTACCCCCTGCCCACCCCACCCTCTGCCCCTAACCCCCACACCAGCTTGACAAGGCCTATGGCTGTCACCTCCCACCTTTCTACCCCCCGCCCACCTCACCCTCTGCCCCTAACCCCCACACCAGCTTGACAAGGCCTATGGCTGTCACCTCCACCTTCTTACCCCCTGCCCACCTCACCCTCTGCCCCTAACCCCCACACCAGCTTGACAAGGCCTATGGCTGTCACCTCCCACCTTTCTTACCCCCTGCCCACCTCACCCCCTGCCCCTAACCCCCACACCAGCTTGACAAGGCCTATGGCTGTCACCTCCACCTTTCTTACCCCCTGCCCACCTCACCTCTGCCCCAACCCCCACACCAGCTTGACAAGGCCTATGGCTGTCACCTCCCACCTTTCTTACCCCCCGCCCACCTCACCCTCTGCCCCTAACCCCCACACCAGCTTGACAAGGCCTATGGCTGTCACCTCCCACCTTTCTTACCCCCTGCCCACCTCACCCTCTGCCCCAACCCCCACACCAGCTTGACAAGGCCTATGGCTGTCACCTCCTACCTTTCTTACCCCTGCCCACCCTCACCTCTGCCCCAACCCCCACACCAGCTTGACAAGGCCTATGGCTGTCACCTCCCACCTTCTTACCCCCGCCCACCCTCACCCTCTGCCCTAACCCCCACACCAGCTTGACAAGGCCTATGGCTGTCACCTCCCACCTTTCTTACCCCCGCCCACCTCACCCTCTGCCCCTAACCCCCACACCAGCTTGACAAGGCCTATGGCTGTCACCTCCCACCTTCTTACCCCCGCCCACCCTCACCCTCTGTCCCTAACCCCCACACCAGCTTGACAAGGCCTATGGCTGTCACCTCCCACCTTCTTACCCCCCGCCCACCTCACCCTCTGCCCCTAACCCCCACACCAGCTTGACAAGGCTCATGGCTGTCACCTCCTACCTTTCTTACCCCCGCCCACCTCACCCTCTGCCCCAACCCCCACACCAGCTTGACAAGGCCTATGGCTGTCACCTCCCACCTTTCTACCCCCGCCCACCTCACCCTCTGCCCTCAACCCCCCACACCAGCTTGACAAGGCCTATGGCTGTCACCTCCCACCTTTCTTACCCCTGCCCACCTCACCTCTGCCCCTAACCCCCACACCAGCTTGACAAGGCCTATGGCTGTCACCTCCCACCTTTCTACCCCCTGCCCACCTCACCCTCTGCCCCTAACCCCCCACACCAGCTTGACAAGGCCTATGGCTGTCACCTCCACCTTTCTTACCCCCGCCCACCTCACCCTCTGCCCCTAACCCCCACACCAGCTTGACAAGGCCTATGGCTGTCACCTCCCACCTTTCTTACCCCCGCCCACCTCAACCCTCTGCCCCTAACCCCCACACCAGCTTGACAAGGCCTATGGCTGTCACCTCCACCTTTCTTACCCCTGCCCACCTCACCCTCTGCCCCTAACCCCCACACCAGCTTGACAAGGCCTATGGCTGTCACCTCCACCTTTTACCTCCCCTGCCCACCTCCACCCTCTGCCCCTAACCCCCACACCAGCTTGACAAGGCCTATGGCTGTCACCTCCCACCTTTCTTACCCCCTGCCCACCTCACCTCCTGCCCCTAACCCCCACACCAGCTTGACAAGGCCTATGGCTGTCACCTCCCACCTTTCTTACCCCCGCCCACCCTCACCCTCTGCCCCTAACCCCCACACCAGCTTGACAAGGCCTATGGCTGTCACCTCCACCTTTCTTACCCCCGCCCACCTCACCCTCTGCCCCTAACCCCCACACCAGCTTGACAAGGCCTATGGGTCACCTCCCACCTTTCTTACCCCCGCCCACCTCACCCTCTGCCCCAACCCCCACACCAGCTTGACAAGGCCTATGGCTGTCACCTCCACCTTTCTTACCCCCGCCCACCTCACTCTCTGCCCTAACCCCCACACCAGCTTGACAAGGCCTATGGCTGTCACCTCCTACCTTTCTTACCCCCGCCCACCTCACCCTCTGCCCCTAACCCCCACACCAGCTTGACAAGGCCCATGGCTGTCACCTCCTACCTTCTCTACCCCTGCCCACCTCACCCTCTGCCCCAACCCCCACACCAGCTTGACAAGGCCTATGGCTGTCACCTCCCACCTTTCTTACCCCCCGCCCACCTCACCCTCTGCCCCTATCCCCCACACCAGCTTGACAAGGCCTATGGCTGTCACCTCCCACCTTTCTTACCCCCGCCCACCTCACCCTCTGCCCCTAACCTCCACACCAGCTTGACAAGGCCTATGGCTGTCACCTCCCACCTTTCTTACCCCTGCCCACCCTCACCCTCTGCCCCTAACCCCACACCAGCTTGACAAGGCCTATGGCTGTCACCTCCCACCTTCTACCCCTGCCCACCTCACCCTCTGCCCCAACCCCCACACCAGCTTGACAAGGCCTATGGCTGTCACCTCCCACCTTTCTTACCCCCGCCCACCTCACCCTCTGCCCCTAACCCCCACACCAGCTTGACAAGGCCTATGGCTGTCACCTCCCACCTTCTACCCCCGCCCACCTCACCCTCTGCCCCTACTCCCCACACCAGCTTGACAAGGCCTATGGCTGTCACCTCCCACCTTTCTTACCCCTGCCCACCTCACCCTCTGCCCCTAACCCCCACACCAGCTTGACAAGGCCTATGGCTGTCACCTCCACCTTCTTACCCCCTGCCCACCTCACCCTCTGCCCCCTAACCCCCACACCAGCTTGACAAGGCCTATGGCTGTCACCTCCCACCTTTCTTACCCCCTGCCCACCTCACCCTCTGCCCCAACCCCCCACACCAGCTTGTGACAAGGCCTTATGGCTGTCACCTCCACCTTTCTTACCCCCGCCCACCTCACCCTCTGCCCCTAACCCCCACACCAGCTTGACAAGGCCTATGGCTGTCACCTCCTACCTTCTTACCCCCGCCCACCTCACCCTCTGCCCCTAACCCCCACACCAGCTTGACAAGGCCTATGGCTGTCACCTCCACCTTTCTTACCCCCGCCCACCTCACCCCTCTGCCCTAACCCCCCACACCAGCTTGACAAGGCCTATGGCTGTCACCTCCCACCTTTCTTACCCCCTGCCCACCTCACCCTCTGCCCCTAACCCCCCACACCAGCTTGACAAGGCCTATGGCTGTCACCTCCCACCTTTCTTACCCCCGCCCACCTCACCCTCTGCCCCTAACCCCCCACCAGCTTGACAAGGCCTATGGCTGTCACCTCCCACCTTTCTACCCCTGCCCACCTCACCCTCTGCCCCTAACCCCCACACCAGCTTGACAAGGCCATGGCTGTCACCTCCCACCTTTCTACCCCCGCCCACCTTACCCTCTGCCCCTATCCCCCACACCAGCTTGACAAGGCCTATGGCTGTCACCTCCCACCTTTCTTACCCCCGCCCACCTCACCCTCTGCCCCTAACCCCCACACCAGCTTGATAAGGCCTATGGCTGTCACCTCCCACCTTCTTACCCCTGCCCACCTCACCCTCTGCCCCAACCCCCACACCAGCTTGACAAGGCCTATGGCTGTCACCTCCACCTTTCTTACCCCCTGCCCACCTCACCCTCTGCCCCAACCCCCACACCAGCTTGACAAGGCTCTATGGCTGTCACCTCCCACCTTTCTTACCCTCCCTGTCCACCTCACCCTCTGCCCCTAACCCCCACACCAGCTTGATAAGCCTATGGCTGTCACCTCCCACCTTCTTACCCCCGCCCACCTCACCCTCTGCCCCAACCCCCACACCAGCTTGACAAGGCCTATGGCTGTCACCTCCCACCTTTCTTACCCCCGCCCACCTCACCCTCTGCCCCTATCCCCCACACCAGCTTGACAAGGCCTATGGCTGTCACCTCCCACCTTTCTTACCCCCTGCCCACCTCACCCTCTGCCCCAACCCCCACACCAGCTTGACAAGGCCTATGGCTGTCACCTCCTACCTTTCTTACCCCTACCCACCTCACCCTCTGCCCCTAACCCCCCACACCAGCTTGACAAGGCCTATGGCTGTCACCTCCCATCTTTCTACCCCCCGCCCACCCTCACCCTCTGCCCCTAACCCCCACACCAGCTTGACAAGGCTCTATGGCTGTCACCTCCTTCCTTTCTTACCCCCGCCCACCTCATCCTCTGCCCCAACCCCCACACCAGCTTGACAAGGCCTATGGCTGTCACCTCCCACCTTCTTACCCCCGCCCACCACACCCTCTGCCCCATCCCCCACACCAGCTTGACAAGGCCTATGGCTGTCACCTCCACCTTTCTACCCCCCGCCCACCTCACCCTCTGCCCCTAACCCTCCACACCAGCTTGACAAGGCCTATGGCTGTCACCTCCCACCTTTCTTACCCCCGCCCACCTCACCCTCTGCCCCTAACCTCCACACCAGCTTGACAAGGCCTATGGCTGTCACCTCCTACCTTTCTTACTCCCTGCCCACCTCACCCTCTGCTCCAACCCTCCACACCAGCTTGACAAGGCCTATGGCTGTCACCTCCACCTTTCTTACCCCCGCCCACCCTCACCCTCTGCCCCTAACCCCCACACCAGCTTGACAAGGCCTATGGCTGTCACCTCCTACCTTTCTTACCCCCCCCCACCTCACCCTCTGCCCCTAACCCCCACACTAGCTTGACAAGGCCTATGGCTGTCACCTCCCACCTTTCTTACCCCTGCCCACCTCACCCTCTGCCCCTAACCCCCACACCAGCTTGACAAGGCCTATGGCTGTCACCTCCTACCTTTCTTACCCCTGCCCACCTCACCCTCTGCCCCTAACCCCCACACCAGCTTGACAAAGCTATGGCTGTCACCTCCCACCTTTCTACCCCCAGCCCACCTCACCCTCTGCCCCTAACCCCCACACCAGCTTGACAAGGCCTCATGGCTGTCACCTCCCACCTTCTTACCCCCTGCCCACCTCACCCTCTGCCCCTAACCCCCACACCAGCTTGATAAGGCCTATGGCTGTCACCTCCCACCTTCTTACCCCCCGCCCACCTTACCCTCTGTCCCTATCCCCACATCCAGCTTGACAAGGCTCTATGGCTGTCACCTCCTACCTTTCTTACCCCCGCCCACCCATCCTCTGCCCCTATTCCCCACACCAGCTTGACAAGGCCCTATGGCTGTCACCTCCTACCTTTCTTACCCCCCTGCCCACCTCACCCTCTGCCCCAACCCCCACACCAGCTTGACAAGGCCTATGGCTGTCACCTCCCACCTTTCTTACCCCCCGCCCACCTTCACCCTCTGCCCCTAACCCCCACACCAGCTTGACAAGGCCTATGGCTGTCACCTCCATCTTTCTTACCCCCGCCCACCTCATTCTCTGCCCCTAACCCCACACCAGCTTTACAAGGCCTCACGGCTGTCACCTCCTTCCTTTCTACCCCCCGCCCACCCTCATCCTCTGCCCCACCCCCACACCAGCTTGACAAGGCCTATGGCTGTCACCTCCCACCTTTCTTACCCCCCGCCCACCACACCCTCTGCCCCATCCCCCACACCAGCTTGACAAGGCCTATGGCTGTCACCTCCTACCTTTCACCCCCGCCCACCTCACCCCTCTGCCCCTAACCCTCCACACCAGCTTGACAAGGCCTATGGCTGTCACCTCCACTTTTTACCCCCCGCCCACCTCACCCTCTGCCCCTAACCCTCCACACCAGCTTGACAAGGCCTATGGCTGTCACCTCCTACCTTTCTTACCCCCACGCCCACCTCACCCTCTGCCCCTAACCCCCCACACCAGCTTGACAAGGCCTATGGCTGTCACCTCCTACCTTTCTTACCCCCCGCCCACCTCCACCTCTGCCCCTAACCCCCACACCAGCTTGACAAGGCCTATGGCTGTCACCTCCACCTTCTTACCCCCGCCCACCTCACCCTCTGCCCCTAACCCCCACACCAGCTTGACAAGGCCTATGGCTGTCACCTCCCACCTTTCTTACCCCTGCCCACCTCACCCTCCGCCCCAACCCCCACACCAGCTTGACAAGGCCTATGGCTTTCACCTCCTACCTTTCTTACCCCCGCCCACCTCACCCTCTGCTCCAACCCTCCACACCAGCTTGACAAGGCCTATGGCTGTCACCTCCTACCTTTCTTACCCCTCGCCCACCTCACCCTCTGCCCCTAACCCCCACACCAGCTTGACAAGGCCTATGGCTGTCACCTCCCACCTTCTTACCCCCCCCACCCCACCCTCTGCCCCAACCCCCACACCAGCTTGACAAGGCTCATGGCTGTCACCTCCACCTTTCTACCCCCGCCCACCTCACCCTCTGCCCCAACCCCACACCAGCTTTCGTCAAGGCCTATGGCTGTCACCTCCCACCTTCTTACCCCTGCCCACCTCACCCTCTGCCCCTAACCCCCACACCAGCTTGACAAAGCTTATGGCTGTCACCTCCCACCTTCTTACCCCCAGCCCACCTCACCCTCTGCCCCTAACCCCCACACCAGCTTGACAAGGCCTATGGCTGTCACCTCCCACCTTCTTACCCCCCCTGCCCACCTCACCCTCTGCCCCTAACCCCCACACCAGCTTGATAAGGTCTATGGCTGTCACCTCTCACCTTTCTTACCCTCCCTGTCCACCTCACCTCTGCCCCTAACCCCCACACCAGCTTGACAAGGCCTATGGCTGTCACCTCCTACCTTTCTTACCCCCTGCCCACCTCACCCTCTGCCCCAACCCCCACACCAGCTTGACAAGGCCTATGGCTGTCACCTCCCACCTTTCTTACCCCCTGCCCACCTCACCCTCTGCCCCAACCCCCACACCTGCTTGACAAGGCCTATGGCTGTCACCTCCACCTTTCTTACCCCCTGCCCACCTCACCCTCTGCCCCAACCCCCACACCTGCTTGACAAGGCCATGGCTGTCACCTCCTACCTTCTTACCCCCTGCCCACCTCACCCTCTGCCCCTAACCCCCACAATGCTTGACAGTGCCTATGGCTGTCACCTCCACCTTTTTACCCCCGCCCACCTCACCTCTGCCCCTAACCCCCCACACCAGCTCGACAAGACCTATGGCTGTCACTTAATTTCTTTCTTTCTCCCATCTTTATCCTCGCCCCGTCATCTACGCTTTCCTGCCATTAGAATGATGAACTGCACATAGATACACATATGTTTGCACACTTCATTTTGCTTTCTGGAAACATTGTACTTTTACCCCTTTGTATGTTTTGTCCCCCTTCCCCACTGATGTGGAATCTTTATAAATGAGCTGCCTGTGCTCAGAGGTATTGTAATCAACAAATGAATAAATAAAATAAAGCACTGCTAAAAAGAAAACTTCTGAAATGAAAAAAAAACAGTCTAAAATGGTTGGAAAAAGTAGGAAGACTACTCATACAGCTAGACAACACCAGTCTAAAAAGTCTGTTATATTTAAACATTTAGGAATAACTACAAGGACTAGTAAAAAATAGCTAGGGGACATGTCTCAATACAAACAAGCATTTGTCAATGCCGAATGTTTGCTTGCTGGCATTGGCAGTGGTAGTGCAGAAGTTACAGAGCTGTGTAATAGGAATGGCAGTGAAGTGAAGTCAACCCACCACCACCCTGCAGAGTGACAGGCATTGGGGTGTGCTGGGTCATCAGGCATAACGACACGCATCATTTCACCACATCCTACCCTGCAGACACTGACAAGTGTCACGGTGTGCCTTGGGGTCTCTGGCCCTTATGCACACCCATTTCCATCAGGAAATACGGTGAGATAGGTGCAGTATAGGAGAATGGGGTGAAGTTTGGGCCCGAAGAGTCTGATGCACACCTTGATGCCTCTCACTGGCTGCAGGACGTGGGTGGGGGTGGAATGGTATAAGCATGACAGGCAAGAATCCCAAGTCACACCCCTGATGCCTGTTATACTCTACAGGGTGGGGCGTTATGGTCGGAAAGCCTAACGCCTCAGGCATTCGTTGGTATTTTCACTCCAAATTGTCAACATGTTTTTTTTGTGACTCCCCACCTCATGAACAGTGGCAATATCAGTTTGTTAGCCGAAAACTGCTTTTGCACAGCGAGTATTGCATTTGGCACCACAGGTGCAAAAACACATTCTGAACAGGATGTGAAAAATTACAGCGGTACTGTTCATGGGGAGGTGTAAAAAATGGCTGCTGTGAAAATCTTAAAAAAAATGGTGACGTCACGGGCGTGTGTAGAAACTGTGCAACGCACACCCGTAATGTAACTAGTTTGGGGATTTTTTTACAGCAGATTGTTAACACAGGCGTTTTGGGACCTCCAATTATGAACAGTGTCAGTGTGATTTTCTTTATCTGTCCCGAACAATGATTTCCCACAGCAACCACGCATCTCTGCACTGAAAGTGTGAAAACACATTTCGGTCATGTTGTGGAAAATGACAGCTGTACTGCTCATAAGGAGGTGTGGAAAAATGCCACTGGTGAAATCTGGACTGAAAATATTACAAATTCATGAACCTATGAGGGTGTCGTGAAATTGCGCAATGCTCACTCATTGCACAGTCATTTTATGGAGTTTTGTCACCAAATTTTCAAACAGCCATTTTAAGACCTCTGCTCATGACCAGTGTCACTGTGATTGTCTTAATCTGTCCCAAACATTGTTTTCGCACACCGACTGTACCATTGTGCGCTACATGTGCGGAAACACATTTTGGGCGAGATGTGAAAAATGGTAGCTGCACTGCTCATAAGGAAGTGCGATAAAATGGCACTGTTGAAAATCTGGTGTGCAAATATTACAAATTCGCAAACTTGCCAACGTGCGTAGGAACTGCCCAACATGCGTTCCTGAAACAGTCATTTTGGGGAATTTTTTCACCAAATTTTCAACATAGCCATTTTAACACCTTTGCTCATGACCAGTGTCACTGTGAGTTTCTTAACGTGTTCCATACACTGATTTCGCACACCAACTGCGCCTTTGTGCACCACATGGGCAGAAACACGTTATGAGCGAGATGTGAAAAATGACAATTGTACTGCTCATAAGGAGGTGTGGTAAATGGCAATGCTGAAAATCTGGAGTGAAAATATTGAAAATTTGCAACTACTAGCGTGCATGGAACTCTGCAACGCACGCTCTAGAAACAGTCATTTTAGAATTTTTTCACCAAATTTTTAAAATAGCCATTTTAAGACCTCTGATCATGAACAGTGTCACTGTGATTTTCTTAATGTGTCCCATACATTGATTTCAAGACACTCGACTGCGCATTGTGCACTACATGGGAAAACATCGCTTTGGGTGAGATGTGAAAAATGACAGCTGTACATTGCTCTATAAGGAGGTGTGTAAAATGGCAATGTTGAAAATCTGGAGTGAAAATATTGAAATTTCGCAGACTTACGAGCGTGCGTAGGAACTGCACAATGCACGCTTGTAAAACAGTCATTTTTAGGAATTTTTTCACCAAATTTTCAACATAGCCATTTTAAGACCTTTGCTCATGAACAGTGTCACTGTGATTTTCTTAATGTGTCTGTACATTGATTTTGCACACCGAATGTGCCATTATGCGCTACATGGGCAGAAACACATTTTGGGTGAGATATGAAAAATGACAACTGTACTGCTCATAAGAAGGTGTGGTAAAATGGCAATGTTGAAAATCTGGAGTGAAAATATTGAAAATTCGTAAACTTACAATCGAGGGTAGGAACTGTGCAACGCTCCTCGTAAAACAGTAATTTTTAGGAATTTTTCCACCAAATTTTCAAAATTGGCTTTTTGAGAGCCCACCTTATGAACACTGGCAGTGTCATTTCATTAATCATTCTGAAAAGGTGATTTCACACAGTGGCTCAGAAATCACCCTTCAGGCCCAAGTAACGCCATGACAGTGCAAGAATTCATGAGGGGTCCCAAAAACCCCATGTTGAAAATTTGGTGCAAAAATTCCAAAAAATGCCTAAGATATGCAACAAAGTTAAAAAAAACCCTATCTATCCCATTATACAGCTTACCGGCATTTCCTCAGTTCGCGGTCGGCTTTGAAGAATGCAGACATGTTCCCAGTCCACTGAAGATCATCGCGCCAGACTCTGGAGGTAAGTATAGGGTGAGCAGGGGTGGGAGGCAGTGTGCACAGGGTGGTGTGGGTGGGTGCAGACACTGTGAGGAACCATTTTGCTTTTCAGTTTGTTTTTAAGGATGACACGGGATGTTTTCCACACTGGGGTGTGCTCCCAGTGTGGGCAGAAGGACAGCTGGGGTGTTGCGAGCCGACGGGGACTGGGCATCCCGTCGGCCATGGCATCTGTTGCCATGCTGGGTGGGCCTCAGCATGGCACCCTGTACTCAGGGGTGGGGAGACAGTGAGCCGACGGGGGATTGGGCACCCCCGTCAGTGACAGCATAGGGGAGAGAGACAGTGGAGCCGATGGGGAATTCGGCACCCTCATTGGCCATAACATAATTTTGCTATGCTGGAGTGGGCTCCCAGCATGGCATCTGGATGATTTGGGGGGGGCGTGCAGCCGACAAGGGATTGGGCACCCCCATTAGCCATAAAACATTTTGCCACACTGGGGTGGGCTCCCAGCTTGGCACCTGGATTCTCTGGGGAGGGCATGGAGCCGACGGGGAATTGGGCACCCCCGTCGGCCGTACAGTGTGGGGGAGGGGGAAGGCGCATGAACATGCAGTGTGTGTGTGTGTGTGTGCGCGCGTGTGTGTGTGGGGGGGAGAGCTCTGCTCACTCAAGCAGAGCTCTCCCTTTCAACTGTATGCCACAGCATTTTTCAGCTGTCATAGACAGCTGGAGCAGTGATTGGAGCTCTGCAACCGCGGCTGTGAATACACTGACTGAACTGGAAGAGGCTGACACACCTCTGGAAAACTCGTATGATGGCACTATGTTTCTTGCACATGTGTGCAAGCAAACATAAAAATGAAACAATGAAATGGTTCCCATACAAACTTTCAAAAGAGACAATTGCAGTACTCTATAAATATTGCTTATTTGTGCTTACATTATAAACATTATTACTGCAATAATGAGACAAAAGGAAAATACCTGAAAAGTAAGTCTGCTTGGATGAGAATGGAGCTCTCTGTGTGGCACTTTTTTCTGATGGTCTTGCTGTGAGAAGCTGACTGTGAAACAAACCGAAGTTTTGCATGAATAAACTGAAACACAGAATCTACTATGGGGGTCATGTGATGCAGCTAAGCTGAACACAGCCTGGTTGTGGAGGCTCTGACTGAGACAGCTTTATCAAAATTAATCTGCACCTCAGAGCCTCATAACAGTGACACATTATTTTTCTCTCGAACAACTAACCCTCCTAGCTCTATGGAGGTTGAAGAATCTGCCAAATCCTGCTCTTTTAAAAAGTATAAACTGTCAGCATCATCCACAGCCTAGCTGAGACAGCTCACAAGATGATTGACCCACGGTATGAGATGGAGTCAGAGTTGGGACTCCTCACTCAGGAGCTAATTGAAATTAAAACCTTTATAAGCAGCATTAAGGACCAGCTTGTCCAGACCACTGGTGTGTTTGCAGAAGTCAAAGCTTCTATAGACTCCCTGACTGCTCAAGAAATGGCAACAGAAACCAGGATAACTGCACTGCAGTGACTAGTGCTTGGAGAGAGAAGTTTGGGCCCTATATGATAAACTCAATGATCAGGAGACCCAAAATCACCAGAAAATGTATTTGGTCTCCCTGAACATGCCAAAGAGACTAGTTTGATTGCTTTTTTTGCAACCGCTGCATCCCCAACTTTTAAACTGCCAGTGGGACTCCCTTGTTGAGACAGATAGGTCCCAAAGGATGCCTTTGGGCTCACCAATGGACAGTCAAGACACTCAGCCAAGGCCAGTAATTTTCCATCTCTTGAGGTACCAGGATCGTGAGTGGATACTTGCCAAGGGTAGACCTTTTGACCTATCAGTCTTACCTCAATACCCTGTAAATTAATAGAAAAGAGGATTCATTTACTAATTGAAGAAGAAACTGAATAATTAAACATTATAGATAAAACACAACATGGGTTTGAAACAGGTTATTCCTGCACAACTAAGCTGATTTCCTTTTACAACAGTATACTGTAGGTAAACACCTTGATTCCAATATCCCTGTTGACGTTATCTTACTAGATTATAGTAAAATATTCGACAAAGTATCACATAACATATTAGGGAGCATAGAAAGAAAAAGAGAGGGATAGTGAGGCTGAATAGAATGGACGGTGGGTGGGCAGAGAGGGACAGTGAAAAAGCAGGGATACTGAATTAATATTTCTTCTCCGTGTTCACAAAAGAGGAGGTGGGGGAGGTGACTAATCCAATTAACAGAAGCACTCTGGATAGGGGAGTCGATCCCAGACCTTTCACAGAAGAAAGGGTTCTGAAAGAACTCCTAAAACTAAAGGTGGACAAAGCAATGGGGCTAGATGGAATTCACCCCAGAATTCTAAAATAATTAACAGAGAACTAGTGACACCACTGAGTACCCTTTTAACAAATCATGGAGGATGGTATGGTACCTGAGGACTGGAGGAAGGCAGATGTGATTCCCTTCACAAAAGTGGGACCAAGACAGAAGAAGGAAACTACAGACCTGTCAGTTTGACCTTTATGGTAGGGAAAGTGATGGAATCACTTCTGAAGGAAAGAATTGTTGAGTACCAAGAGGCCAGTGGGGCACATGACACAAGGTAGCATGGGTTCACAGCGGGAAGGTCATGTCAGACAAATCAAATTGATTTCTTTGACTGGGTGACCAAAGTAGTAGACCAGGGAGGGGCTGTGGACATGGCCTACCTAGACTTTAGTAAGGCATTTGACACAGTCCTACACAAAAGATTAATAGTCAAATTAACCAGCCTGAGAGTGGGTCCCAGGGTGGTAGCCTGGGTAAAACATTGGCTGGACAACAGGACACAGAAGGTAATTGTAAATGAAGTCCACTCTGAAGAAAGAGGGGTTATTAGTGGGGTACCTCAGGGTTTAGTACTGGGTCCAGTCCTTTTTAATGTCTTTATAAGTGACATTGCAGAAGGACTGGAAGGAAAACTATGCCTCTTTCCAGATGACACAAGCATCTGCAACAGGGTTGATACACAAGGGGGCATCAAAAGGATGAGAAGGGACTTGGCAAGGTTGGAAGAATGGTCAGAAGTATAGCAGCTTGGATTCAGTGCAAAGAAGTGCAAAATGATGCACCTGGGAAACAAAACCCCAGGGGAAGATTACACAGTGGGGGGAGGTAGTAACAACAACAAAAATTGGAAACAGATCTGGGGGTAATCATATCAGATGACCTTAAGGTTGGCAAGCAATGTGAGAAGGAAGTAGGGAGGGCTGGGGGGATACTGGGATGTATAGGGAGAGACATCACCAGCAGAAAACAGGAAGTTGTTATCCCTCTGTACAGACAGTTGGTGAGACCCCATCTGGAGTACTGCATCCAGTTCTGGAGACCCCATCTCCGCAAGGACATAGACAGGATGAAGGCAGTTCAGATGAGGGCAACTAAAATGGTGCAGGGTCTGCAAGAGAAGCCATACGACAAGAGACTAAAGGAGCTTAATATGTATACCCTTGAGGAAAGGAGGGAGAGGGGGAACATGATAGAAACGTTTAAGTACCTCAGTGGAATCAGCAAGTCCAAGTGGGTAGCATCTTTCAGAAGAAGAGATGTGCAAGAACAAGGGGACACAATTTGAAGATAGAGGGAGGATGGCTCAGGGACAATTTGAGGAAGTATTTTTTCACAGAGAGGGTGGTGGACACATGGAACAGCCCTCCTGAGGAGGTTGAGGGGTCTAAAACTGTGGTAAAATTCAAGAACGCATGGGACAGACATAAGGCAATTTTTGTGGGGGAGTAGGAAGAAATAGGCTGTTGGTTAAATAGGATCTGCAGCTTATCCTTTTGGTAGGAAATGGGCAGACTAGGTGGGCCAAGCACTCCTTATCTGCGTCAAAAATCTATGTTTCTATGTTTTTATGACTAAACTTATCAACCTTGGATTTTCAACTAAATTAGTCTCATGGGTTTATAGTTGGTTAAATAACAGATCCCAGAGAGATAGGGTCAACAGTGAACTTTCAGACCTAGGAAAGGTAACAAGTGGCATCCTCAAGGCTCCATACTGGGACCTACACTTTTTAACATTTTCATCTATGATATGATTATCTCTTCTAATAATATAATCTCAAAATTCAGAATGGCACTAAATTGGGTGGTTGTGTTGACAGTGAGACTAATAAAATGATTCTAAAAACTGACCTAGCTACCATCGAACATTGGGCTATAACCAATAAAATGTTTTTTAATGTATCAAAATGTGCAGTGCTACATTTTGGTAAAAATAATCCTAAACAAATATACTGCTTAAACAATATTATTATTAGAGAATCAAGTACAGAAAAAGATCTGGGAATACTAGTTAATAACACATTGTCAAATTTGGATCACTGTAACATAACAGCAAATCAAGCTAATGCCCTTCTTCGTAGAATTAATAATACTTTTATCTCAAAATCAGAAGAATGTATCATCACTTGTAAAGATCTCATGTTAGGCCTTACACTGACTATGGGTCACCTTTCTGGAGTCCCTACTTAATCTCCAACATAACGAGAGTTGAACAAAGTCAGCATAGGGCAACAAAACTTGTACCATATTTCACCCACCTAGACTACGATGAAAGATTAAAACTCACTGGGTTATACTCACTTAAAACAGGAAGATTAAGAGGTGACCTTCTCCAACTTTTTAAGATAATTCAAACCCCTAACATAATGGAACTATGTGGTATTTCATTCTCCACCAGGAGAATTGTGGCTAGGTGCCACAATAAACAGCTTGTGGTAAACAGAACAAATACAAATAAAAGGCAACACTTTTTCACAGTTCAGGCACCAGGGTATGGAATACTCTGCAAGAAGATATTATAGATTGTACTAATATTGGTACTTTCAAAACAAACTAGGTAAATGGCTATTTAACTAAAATGACATCAAAGATGTGAATTGAAGTAACCACAGGTTTGAGTGCTCCACATATGTGAGGACAATCTCAATGAGCTATGCCCCTTTCTCCCACATAACCAAGTAACTAAGTACCAGACATCAGATGGAATTTTCCACCTGTCCTATAGCAGCTCAGCAGTTCAAACTAATGTTCTTGGGGCAGCCAGTCTGCACTGACATCTTGGAAGGTTACAGTCAACCAGACCCAAAGCCTCAAAGCAGCATCAGAACAATGAGGATAAGATCCACCATATCAGCACCCGGTAGCTCATGACCTTATTCTTCTTTGTTCCCTGCTGAACCTGCTATGGAGTTAGAAATTAAGACAGGAGATGGAGATGGTTTTTCTCAGACCTATGGATCATACCTTCGTCTGTTCATCTTTTCACTATATTGTGGAGGTGCAAATGGACTGCAACCCAGTCAGCTTGCTGTAGGACACTACACGTGAACCTAAATGTTACTTTGTCTTCTGAACATACATGTTAGTTTCTGAAGCTTTTACATAGGGTTAATACTGTAGTTGTCATAAGGTAAGGTAAGGTACCTTTGTACTGGTGCGTCTCCATACTGGGGAGGGTGTTCTTACATGTTATCGCTCATCTCCTTTCTTGTTCCACTACCACTGTATCCTCTCCCTTCCCTAGCCACACTCCCTTTATGCCTCTTTATAATTTTAGACATTGTGCTTCCACCATCTGTCATATTCCCCTCCCTGTTTGGTTAATTTATATTATACCCAGGGGACTGGTAGCTACAATCAATGGAGAGGTGGATGGCATTACTCTTTTTCTCCTTCTTGAACCTGGCTGGATAATATAGCTGAAGAATGGGGAGGGGAAATGCAATCTTTTACCCAGGGCCTGTCTGTCCCTGTTTTTTCAGTCCTACAAGGTAGAATTCTGAGTTGTGCCTCCTTTCCCCGTGTGAAACTTGCATTTGAGTTTCCCATCATTAGCTGAGTACTCTATCTACATAATCATCTCAGGGTTGTCTATAATGAATAATTACTATGGGGGAGCCTGTTCAAGGGACAGCATTTTCTGAGTTCCCCATCCTCATGGTTTCCATCAAGCATAGCTTACTTGAATAATAGAGGGTCTAAGAGTTTCTTCTGCTCCCTGTTGTGAGCTCTGACTTGGCTTCTTCCCCCATGTTGGAGGCTAAGGATTTCTGATCCTGCAGGGATGCTCTGCTGGGCTAGGGTGATTGGGTTAACTGCAGTACACTTAACAGTGCTGGAGGACATACTGTTTGCTCTATATTCTTCATGGATGGCATTTGCCTTCATATGAAAATTGTCAGTTCTGCTCATAGCCGGTTTTAGGCACCAGCAAACCCTGCAGTTGCTGGGGGCCCCCTGCTAACAAGGGGGCCCCAAGCCAGATCCAGGGTACCATTTTAATTTCTTTTTAATTATTATTATTCATGTTGAATGTAAAACAGCACCAAAAGACATCACTAGTCTCTGTGAAGACTGTTCTTGCAGTGTTATAACATCATGAAATGATTCGCTAAGGTATGCCCTGTCCACTCAGAGGCTAATGAACAGACATTTATTGAATGGACAGTAGGGCCCCAAAAACTAATTTTGCCACCACTCCCTAAAAACACAAATATAACTGGTTGTATTAAAAATAAAATGTATATTCCGGACAAAGTAAAATATGAAGTATGTTTGGATTTGGGAAGGGCCCCATGAATTGTATTGCTGGGGGCCCCCCAGACTCTAAAGCCATCCCTGACTTACTTCTGCTCTGTGGCTGGACTTTGGGGGGGATGAGACTTCTTGCTGCTCATCCTTGGTTTGAGCCCACATGTCCTCCAGACATGGCACATTTACAACATTTGGATTATGTCCTAGTCTCTCTGATGTAAGTAGTTCTTATGCCCATGTTTCTATGGGCCTTTTATTGGGTCTCTTATTGTCAAAATGTTGTTTCTGTATGTTAGCCCTGTTGGCTTTATGCTGGTTTTCACCATTGGGAGGAGTTGTCTATAGAGGACAGCAGGGCTGATAATGTATTAACATGGGCAATAAACTGATTTCCTAGAATGTCCATGGACTTAATAGCCCAAATAAGCATAGGAGTGTCTTAGTACATATCAACAAACTGGGAGGACAAATTCTTTTCTTCAGGAAACATATCTCCTGATGCCCAAACTGAATCAGCTGGCACAGCAATGGGGGGCAAATCTTTGCAGCCTCATTCTCATCTAAAAGGAGGTAGTAACCATACTCTGTACAAAGGTGGCCAAATTGATACCAGAATCCATTAAAAGGATAAACAAGGGTGGTGGGTGTTGGTTAAGTGTCATTTGGATGGCTCTCTGCTGATCCTGGGTTCAGTCTATGACCTTATCGAAAATTAACTTACCTTTTACACTCACTGTCTTCAAGCTATTTTGGATATGGGGACCCATGAAGTTATCCTGGGGAGATATGAATGAGGTTGTGGATAACTTGTATGATAGAAGTGGTAGTTCCACCAGGTTGGCTGCCCCTGGCTCCCAAGCATTACATCAACTAATGTGGATCATGGTTTACTGGATGTTTGGTACCTGGGGCACCCTTCTGCCCCAGACTATACCCTTTTCTCCCAATGCCATAGTACTTACAGCCAGATCAATCTGATCTTAGCTTCTTCAGCTATTGTTAAAGGGTATCTCAATACTACAATTGAGCCTATTCTTATACCGAACCATTCCCCTGTCACCTTTACTTTACAGCAGAGGGGTTTGGGAACGGAAACCAAGAGGTGGCAGTTTAACACCAGCCTTATGGGAGATGCTAATTTTAACAGCTGGCTGTGAGAAGAGGTTATGTTTTACCTGCCTAACAACAGCTCAGGAAGTTTTGCCACTAAATGGGTCTGGGAGAGCCATAAAGTGTACCTCTGGGGTAGAATTACAGCTTAAACTTCTGCTAGAAAAAAAGAATAGGGTGAAGGAAATGGAGATGTTAGAACATCATGTGAAGGAATTGGAATCGAAGCATAATGCTGATGACTCTACACCAACCATGTTGCAAAGCATGTGTATGGTCCAATATATGACTAACATGTTCAATATGCAACAGGCTGAATTTGGGCTTTACCATACAAGACAAGCATATGGGGGGAGCAGCTCACTTTTTTGCCTACCGCTTGAAGCAGATGTCTACAGAGATTAAAATCCTTTGGATTAAAAGGGAGGTGGACCTCCTGATGGACCCTGAGAGTGTGAATTCAACTGTTATAACTTACTATGAAGGCCTCTACTCCTCTAAAATCAAGACTAAGAAAGCACATTAGGAGCTATTCAAATTATTTTGGATTCAGTTAGCTTGCCCAGATGATCTGATTCTCAGAGGAAAAGCCTTGATGGTCCTATAAATCCCCAGGAGATTAAGGATGTAATTGGAACCCTCCCAAATGGAAAATTCAGAGACACAATGGTCTTTCAGTGGCACTTTATAAAGAGGTAGGTTATTTGGTTGTTCACTTGCTAGCCTCAATGCTGCAAGCAATTGGGAAGAAGGAACTTTCCTACCTACAATGAATGATGCCACTATCTTGGTCCTGGTGAAAAATGGGAAGGATCCATACCAATACTCCAGCTACCGCCCCATCTCTCTTTTAAATGAGAATTACAAAATGTTAGCTAAGATTCTTGCTATTCAGCTTAGTAAGGTTCTGTCACTGTTAGCTAACCTGGACTAGTTTGGGTTTGTGGCAGGCAGAGATGGGGCAGACCACATGAGGTGAATTGCTAGCCTGATGTGGGTCATGGCATCCAGCTCGGACGCAACAGCAGCTGTAGCACTGGACATGAAGAAGGCCTCCGACTTGATCAAATGGCCTTGTCTCATCTATGTTCTCAAGAAGTTTGGTCTTGGGAAATAATTTATTCAGTGGGTTAACACTATCTATGCAGAACTGTGGGCAGCTGTCTTCACCAATGGATGGCTCTTCCCTTTGTTTTGCTTAATGCAGGCATGCACAAGGGATGCTCTCTGTCTCTAGCCCTGTTCGTTGTGGCCATTGAGCCACTGATGCAGAGGCTTCAGGAGGGGAGGGACAACAAGGAATTAGAAGTTGGTGGAGAGCTCTATTAGCCAATGCTTTTTGTCAATTATAAATTACTAACAATCTGCAACCCTGCCTCCACCATAGCACTCCCATCTAGGCCATTTCTCTGAACTATCTGGACTATAAAAATAACTGAGTAAGACTGAGGTTTTCCCTTCAATTCCAAAAGCATGGACATTATGCTTGAATTTACAGGCTTCCATTGGACCAGGTAGCCTATAAAGTACTTAGGTGTCTTGATCTCCCCCATTTGTATGGATCAGCCTATGTTTAATTTTACCCCCTTGGTTAAAAAACTCAAAGAGGATATAACAGATGGAAACACCTTTGTCTCTTGGTAACACTTTCTTTAAAGTGTCCTTAACTACACTGAACATACCGTATAACTACAATGTTACTACTGTATAACTTCTGTGTAGGTACATGTAACTACAATGTAGTAGTTAACTAGTTTCACATTTGTGGTTTGGTGTAGTTACACAGGTTGCATGAACTGGTAGTTATTGCAGTTACTGTTGCCTCCCTTCTGCCTCAAATCAATTCTGCCTGGCAAATCTAACTATGTATGTTGCACTTTACAACTGCTGTTACATGTGTAGTTACACTTTCAACATATATCAATTTGTGCCAAAAGAGACGGTTGAGGTTAGTGTGAACTACCACTTCATGCAAATTGCATAATGACACACCAGTCAAACGTGAACGTAACTAACAACTAAATAGTATTTACAGTGCAATAACAGTGTAGTTCCTTCACAGAAATGTGTGTCTAACTACATAATACACAAATGTGAAACTAATTACCATCTACATTGTAATTACATGTAACTACACTGCATGTAATTTCAATAGTTGTGGATGATATGTTGACATCCTTCCATAAAGGTTGTAGTATACCATCTATTTTTCTAGATCTCTCAAAGGCTTTTGACGCAGTACATCACACAGTCTTACTCAATCATCTAAAGTCAGCTGGCCTGGATCTGACCGCTATATCCTGGTTCAGCTCATACTTGCCCCAGAGGTTGCAGTGTGTTAGGGTGAGCAGAGCTTACTTAGATACTGTAATACTGAATACAGTGGTACCACATGGCTTGTTATTAGGTCCCCTGTTGTTCTTAATTTATGTGATCGAACTTCCCAAACACTGTTCAATTGATACTAACATATTTCTTTAAGCAGACTATACAATAATGTACACACAAAAACAAAATACAAACTTGGCTTTAGATATTTTACAAAAGGATTTTCTTTACATTCTAAAGGTGTTACTGAATATAATAATAATAATAAAACTTTATTTCTATGGAGCCTTTCCAAAACCAAGGCACTTCACAATTTTAAGAACACATCAAATGAACACAATTAACTTAAATAAAACAGTACACATTAAATTGAAATAAATGCATTTAAGGCTCCTTCTGAACAAAAAGAATTCTCAGTGGATGCTGTTTGAAAAGAGATAAAAAAGATGCCACAAGGGTTATCCACGCTGCCTATCAGTAGGGTTTACTCTTACAAATATCTGGACTTGACGCTTGGGTAACACTTTAAGGGTCCCTTACTATACTGTAACTACTGTGTAACTATGCTGTACCTGCAAGTAAGTATGTAAATTATTTTTATTGTATAAGTAAACAATGTAGTTGTACAGCAATTAACACTATTAGATTGCATGGGTATTAAGCAGTAAGTGCAAGAGGGAATGATTTCTGAAGGAAAACATACATCAGAACTCCAGCATTGACATTCAACGTAAGTGTATAGTGGCTACACCCTTCTTCTTATGCTTTATTTTAAGTGTCAGTTTCTGCATACTTACTTTGCAAATACATGTTAGTTAGGAATTAACTGTGGAAACAATGCTAAAGAAGCAGCACATTCCTTAGTAACTATGGCACTGTTAAATCCTTCTTCTTACATTTCAAGTGTCAGTTTGTACGTACTTACTTTATAAGTACATGTTAGTTCAACATTAACTGTGGAAACAATGCCACAGAAGCAGCACATTCCTTAGTAACTACAGCACTGTTAAAAGCCAACAAGTAATTATGTAAATTAATTATTTTTTATTGTACAGCAATTTACAATATTAGATTTTTATTGTTTATTTAAAGTTCTTTTTTTTGGTGGCACAGTATAACAGTGGTGGCTCTGGGATTCAACCCCATTCCTCCAGGTTTGCAGGTCGGTTTTTAACCACTATGCTATACAGCAGTAAGTTCATGAGAAAATGATTTCTGAAGGATAATTTTAAGCATCACTAACTATACTGTAGGAACTGTATAACTACACTGTAACTGCACTACTATGTAGTTGTTAACTAGTTTCACAGTGCAGGTTGTGTGCTTACATAACTTTTAATGTGCTTCTTCTGAAGATATTGCCCATTATCTTGTGCACCCACACCCATCCTACTGCTGCCCAGGTGGGTGGCTGCGGTGAAACATGGCTACCCCAGATGAGAGTCCTATATCTTCTATACCTAAGACTAAACTGTTCCATTGTGCAATGCTGAAGAGTCATAAGACTGACTGTTTGTATATTACATATATTACCCACACTTTAGTTGCTACTCTGTTGTGTTTAAACTGTATTCTTGCATTAATTGTACCTAGCTGTACTCAATAAAGTCAATGTATTCTATTTCCTGTACCTCTCTCTGCTAATGTAAGTGTATTGTCTGTATTATCTATGTACCATCTTTATGACCTGGGCCATACCTGAAAGTGGTCCATTGGATCAGTGCAACTACCAGGTAAACAAATAAATAAATATATAAATATATGATATATAAATATATATATTATTTTTTTTATTTATTTTGCTTTTGTTAACAGGATAAGCACACTAGACTGACAAGTGCCTATTTTCAGGTGCGAGCCGGGAGAATTACAAGGCACAGACAGTACAGAACAGAGTCAAGGCATGGCAATCAACAAGGAACAGTTATGTACAGGTGATAAACATGGTAATAGTACAGAAACAAAGCATGGCAAATCAGTAGGGAACAGTCAAAAGCAACAGACAGCCAGTATATACAGTATGTATGTGTATACAGTACACAGTAGTGCCACTATAGTTAGGGATGAGAACCCCATTTAAGGTTAAAGTGTGAAGTTTTGTAGCTTAATAACTTTGCCACTATAAGACAGATTTGCCTGACATTTGGCAGGCATACAGCAGTACTATAGATCTCTGGATCTGCCAAGTTTCGCAATGGTCAGATATATATTTTGCGGAGCTGCAAAGTGCTGTTTCATGTCGCATTTATGTTTTTGTGCATTGCTGTCATGCCTACAGGTTGCATGGTTTGTGTGACTGGTTCAAAACTTCAGAGAACATGTACAGGGTCCACAATGTGCCTTTCAAAGATTTTGTGAAAAGTATTAAACAGTTCAAAAGTTATTCAAAACAAGTTTCCCATTATAGTCAATGGGAAAAGTTAACACAAAGTATGACAGTGTCACAAATGCAGTCTTTAGTGTCACAAATTACCCCTGTAGTGTTGTGAGTCAGCCATTTTGTTTTCAGTTACTGGTCACAGATATGCTTAGCATTTAAATTTGGGACCCCCTAGGGACACAATTCTTTTTGTGTTCACCTAGTCGAGCCCAGAGGATGTTAGCCATGTCTTTTTTTTGGGAGGGGGGGAGTTAAACACCCCAGAAATATGTTTTTGAAATTTTTGTAAACTGTAGTGTCACGAAGTAGTGTCACACCTGTGACACTTTCATGATTTTTTTTTGCAGAATTGTCATGATTTGCGACACTACTTTACAACAGTATGCCCAAAATAACAGGAATTCTTTGCCACCCTTCTGCAAAAAAATGGTTTGGTCATTTGGGTTAAAATTAGGAGGGCAAAAAGCCAACGTCCCACAGATGTGCTGTTTTATGGGTTGGTGACAAAATATTACAGGGATGCAAAGTTATGGTATTCCGAAGTTGATGATTTTTCCCATAGACTAACATTACGGCGTGAGCTGTGCCTTTTGAGGCCCATATCTTGGAAATGCTTCAAGATACGTATTTTTCATTGGAAAAATGCTTAAGTACAAAACTAGCCAGCAAAGTCATAAATAATATGAAATTTTACTTTTTTTTAAACGTCATACGGTTCCTGAGATATAAGCAATTTAGTATTGCAAGTGCTCATTTTCTGCTCTGAGGACCATTATTATGCATACATTCTTTCTATTCACTGTGTTTCTCTATACAGCTTTGGGGGAAAAAGGTGTGCACTTTCATTACTGTTACACTTAGTGTGTCCACTCATGCTTCCATAACCGTTTGCATTACCATTACCATCTATGCCACCATGTGCATTACCCTTTGCATTTCATTTGCACTTCCACTAGCGTTAGTGTTACCATTTGCATTTCCATTACTGTTTGCATTTTGTTTTGCATCTCCATGTACATTACCATTTGCGTACATGCTTCCATTTAGTTGTGTTTCCTTTGGCATCATCGTTGCTGTTATCATTAGCATTTGCATTTCCAGTTGCAGTACCGTGCTCATGTGCATTACCATTTGCTTTTCCATATGTACTTGCATTTGCATTTCGCTTTCTGTTACTGTTAGCTTTGGCATCATCATTGCTGTTACTGTAACTTGTTTTCATTTCCAATTCGTTACCGTTGCTGTTTGCTTCTTCAGCACCATTTGCATTTCTGTTGCCCTTAGCGTTTGCATTTTTGGTTGCATTTCTGTTGTCAATTGCATTTCTGTTTCCTTCTGCGGTGTTGTTGCCTTAACTGTTTGCATTTCTGTTTGCATTTGTGTTACCATTTGTATTTTTCTTTTACGTTGGTGTGACCAGTTACATTATTGTTTCTGTTGGGTTGTTGGTCCTAACTCTCACCCATTCTTTTATACTGCACCACCTCAGCTTGTTTACATATGGGATGGGGTGAGACTTAGGACCAAAGACCCCAATGCACAACCTGTTGCCTGTTGGTGGGGTGGAATGGGGTGGGGTGAAAGGGGGTGGGAACCCAACATCGAATTTCCTCACTTTTGTTACTGTGGAATAACCCTAACTGATGCATTAAATAGATAATACAGACAATACACTTGTATTAACAGAGAAAGGTACAGGACATAGAGTACATTGAATATACTGAGTACAGGTAGGTACAATTAAGTGCAAGGATACAGTTGAAACACAATAGAGTAGCAACCAAAGTGCAGGTGCAATATACATGATGTACAATCAGTGTTATGACTGTTCAGCATTATACAATAGGACAGTTTAGTTTTAGGTACAGAATAATTGGGACTCTCATCCAAGAGTAGCCATGCCCACCCCCAGCCACCCACCTAGGCAGCAGCAAGACAGGGGTGTGGGTCCACAAGAGGTGTGGTTCAATGTCACAGAAGCGGCACATTTACAGTTATGCACGTACACAACCTGTACTGTGAAATTAGTTAACAACCAGATAGTAGTGCAGTTACAGTGTAGTTTATACAGTAGTTACAGTGTAGTTAGTGACACTTAAAATTATCCTTCAGAAATCATTCCCTCATGAACTGACTGCTGTATAGTGAAGTGGTTAAAAGCACTGACCTACAAACCTGGAGAAGCGGATCTGAATTCCAGCCGCCACCACCGTATACTGTGCCACCAAAAAAAATAACTAAAAATAAACATGCAATCTAATATTGCAAATTGCTATACAATAAAAAATAATTAATTTACATAATTACTTACTGGCTTTTAACAGTGCTGTACTTACTAAGGAATGTGTTGAATCTGTAGCATTGTTTCTACAGTTAATGCCTAACATATACTTACAAAGTAAGTACACAGAAACTGATGCTTAAAGTGTAAGAAGAAGGGTGCAATGGTGTTGTAGTTATTAAGTAATGTGCTGCTTCTGTGGCATTGATTCTACAGTTAATGACTAACTAACATGTATTTGCAAAGTAAATATGCATACACTGACACTTAAAGTGTAACAGTGCTGTAGTTACTAAGTAATGTGCTGCTTCTGTGACATTGTTTCTACAGTTAATTCCTAACTAACATGTATTTGCAAAGGTAGTACACAGAAACTGACACTTAAAATAAAGCATAAGAATGGTGTAACTACTATACACTTACATTGAATGTTAATGCTGTGGTTCTGATGTATGTCTTCCTTCAGATATCATTCCTCATGCACTTACTGCTTAACAAACAGGTAATCTAACAGTGTTAATTGCTAAACAACTACATTGTTTACTTATACAATAAAAATAAGTGACATTGAGAGCACCTGGAAGGAAAGGTATGTCTCTTTGTAGATGACACAAAGATCTGGAACAGGGTTGGTACACCAGGTGGGGTGGAAAGGATGAAATGGGACTTGGCAAGGTTGGAGGAATGGTCAAATATGTGGCAGCTCAGATTCAATGCAAAGAAGTGCAAGGTAATGCATCTGGGAAACAAAAACCCAGGGGAAGAGTACATAATGGGGGCTGAGTTCATAAAAACAAAAATCAAACGAGACCTAGGAGTAATTATATCCAATGACTTAAAGGTGGGCAAGCAATGTGAGGAGGCAGTAAGGAGTGCTGGGGGATACTGGGATGCATAGGGAAAGGCATCACCAGTAGGAAATAGGAAGTTGTTATTTCTCTGTACAGACAGTTGATGAGACCCCATCTGGAGTACTGTGTGCAATTCTGGAGACCCCATCTCCACAAAGGCATAGACAAAGTGGAGGCTGTTCAGAGGAGGACAACCAAAATGGTGTAGGATCTGCACCAGAAGACATATGAGGAGAGACTAAAGCAGCTTCATATGTATACCCTTGAGGAAAGGAGGGACGGGGGGACATGATAGAAACTATCAAGTATCTCAAGGGAATTAACAAAGTACAAGAGGGTAGCATCTTTTAGAAGAAGAGATGTGCAAGAACAAAGGGGCACAATTTGAAGATAGAGTGGGGACAGCTCAGAGATAATGTTAGAAAGTATTTTTTTACAGAGAGGGTTGTAGATGCATGGAACAGCCTTCCAGAGCAGATTGTGGAGTCAGGAACAGTGGGAGAATTCAAGAATGCATGGGACAGGCATAAGGCAATTCTAGTGGGTGGTAGGAGGAAGTAAGGTGTTGATTAACTAGAATCTGCAGCTTATCCATCAGGTAGAGAAATGGGCAGCCTAGGTGGGCCAAGCGGTCCTTATCTGCCATCAAATTCTATGTTTCTATGTAAATCATTTACATAATTACTTACTGGCTTGTAACAGTGCTGCAGTTACTAAGAAATGTGCTACTTCTGTGGCATTGACCCACACCTCTTCTACACCCATGCTCCTAGTATGCTGTGGCCCTGGTTGGTGGCTAAGGGGTGGAGCATAGCTACACACCATGCTTTATCACTGATCTGCTGTGTGGAGTGGTGGTGGGTGGCACCAGACACACAGGCAGGGACCCTTCCTTAACCATTAGATGCCCTTCCTACTGGCTGATCAGTTGTCATAGCACCATCCTATATATCAAGTTACCCAACCCTCTTACTATACCATGAGGGCTGTGGGCAAGGCAGTCAACATAGGCTTACCAGCAGATCCCCTTACTGGAAAACAGCAGTAGTGGGAAGACCAACCATAACCCACAATTTCCCACTAGTAATTAACTAGTTTCACATTTGTGGTTTGGTGTAGTTACACAGGTTGCATGAACTGGTAGTTACTGAAGTTACTGCTGCCTCCCTTCTGCCTTAAATCAGTTCTGTCTGGCAAATGTAACTATGTATGCTGCACATTGCAACAGCTGTTACATGTGTAGTTACACTTACAACATAAATCAATTTTTCTGTTGCACTTTGCAACAGCTTTTACATGTGTAGTCACACTTCCAGCATAAATCTATTTTTCCATTGCATTTTGCAACAGCTGTTATAGTATACATGTAGTTACACTTCCAGCATAAATTAATTTTTCTGTTGCACTTTGCAACTGCTGTTACATGTATAGTTACACTTCCAGCATAAATCAATTTGTGCCAAAAGATAGATGGTTGTGGCTGCATGAGTAACTACCACTTCATGCAAATTGTATAACTACACCCCAGTCAAAGTGAAAGTAATTGACTACTGTATATAGTATTTACAGTGCAATAACAGTGTAGTTACTTCATAAAAATGTGTGCCTAATTACATAATATGCAAATGTGAAACTAATTACCAACTACATTGTAGTTTCATGTAACTACACAGTACTAACACAGCAGTTACATTGTAGTGTTACAATAATTACAATGTACTTAAGGACACTTGAAATAAAGTGTTACCCCATCTCTTTGTGGGCAAAGTATAGACACTGCAAATGATGGTCCTCCCGCAATACTATATCTGATAAGATACTTGTCTTTGCAGTTTCCAGACCTTATTTGGAAGCAGCTGTCCAGTTTGTTTAGTGCCTAGTTGTGGGAAGGGGTCAGTCTCAGATTGTCTGCTCTATGAATAGTAGCTCCTTGGTCCAGAGCAGGATTTATATTTCCCTGGTTCAAGGGCTATTATTTGGCAGCTGGTCTTCACCACATCTAGTAATGCCTCTACACAGAGAATATTAAGGATGTAGTTTTGTAGATGGGTTTGGAGACAACTGGCAGGGACTGCCCCCAGAATTATTACTTTGGGATACAGTGAAGTAAGTTCATAGAGCACCCACAGCAATATGCCTTAATATGTGTGGAGGAATTCTGGAAAGTGTTGGGCAAGATATAGGACATTCTGCTTAAACTATGGGACCTGTGGGACCATCCTTGGCTCTTTAGTGGGGGAACCCTGGTTGCTTGGGCTGAATGGGAAAGGGGGAGTTGTTTCATATTGGGGATCACTTATCCCCAACAACTAGGCACTTCCGGACCTTCTTTGATCTAAGACAGCAGGCTACCTTTCCATCAACCCACCAATGGAGATATTTCCAAAGTCTCCATTTACTGACTTCTATTGTAGGTACTCTGCTTGAACTGCCAGCCAGGGGAATGTAGGATGATGTTATGGGTCTTGCAGTGGGTGGCTGGGTGAAAGGTTCCCCACCTAGACTTGATGTCATTTACCAATGGCTGCTAGGTGCCTACACACTTACTACTGACCATGTACACAAGAAGTGGGAGAAGCTGTTAGACTATGCCCTCAAGGGTGCAGCATAGCAATGCCATTAGGCCAATGTGTGCATCCTCTGTAGAGATATGGGTGGTAGACTTATGTAACTCAAAATGCTCAACTTGTGGTACTGTACTCCTATATTCTTATATAAGTTGCATATGGCCTCACACTCTGAGTGCTGGCATTGTGGCCTGCAGGAAGATACTTTGCCCCATATCTTGTGGCACTGTCCTAAGCTCCAAACCTGGTGGTTTCAAATTTTAACTCTGAAGGAGAAACCTTGGACTCCATTATCCTGAGAGATGCTTCTCTTATTGTACTTAGAAGATTTAACTAACTGCATTGTCTAAATCACAATGTGCTAGATTTATGGCTGCTATTACTGAAGCTATGAGACTCTTGCTATGCAGATGGAAGATGCAAAAGGTTCCTTCTGTAAGCATATATAGAAGATAATATGTTTAAATTCACAAGATATGAATGGCTATCATACTTGGCAGCAGGTAGGAGGCAGCGGTTTGAAGAAGTCTGGGCTTCCTTCCTATCCCCTGATAGCTGAGAGAAGGAGGGAGTGCCGGGTAGGCTACGCCATCATGACACTATCCACCTATGCTGTTGAGCCTGTGGAGCACTATGTCTCAGGAGCTATTTCTGTTATCATGTCTCACTGAACATTTTGGTCCTCTCTAGACTAAGCCTTACCTATTCCGGCAGGTAAGTTGGTGTGGTCTATCTGAACACCAGCATTTTTTCTATTATCTTTTATCTATAGGTTATATCTCTGTGGCTAACAGCTATTTGCAGCAGATTTGATTTGCATTTTGAATACAATTCTTGTTTGTTTTGCTGTGTTATACCTTGTCATAGGTTTTCTTACGTTCTTCATTGAGGTAGGTGTTTCACAAATGTAACCATTTTAAATGTCTTTGCTGTTTATAGTGGCATGTGTACTCACATGTTAGGCATTTTAGATTGCAGCTAGACTGCTTTCATACTGTATGTGCATAATCTCCAAATGCTCTTTTAGCCTGTAGTCCACTAAGTATTTTTACTAGCTCCAGCAAGGTTGGGAGATTGTTATTATGATGTTTATCATCATATGTAGTACTTTCTCTGTATATTCTAATACAATAAAACTAAAACCTCAATAAACTATAAACTAAAAAAGAAGTAATGAACTTACCAACTGAAAATGAAAATGCAGACATTTGGTCATCTTACTTGATCAAATCTGAATGTGACTTATAGCGACAAATGGCTGCATAGTGTGCACAGTGAAGCATTATTTTGGGACAAAATTTACAAAGTCAGTGTTTCCAAAGTCTAGTGAGGACACAATAGAACTTGTTTATAATGTTCTGCCACTTACAGAACAGAAAGACTCTGTGGTGGAGGACATTATGGATATTCAGACTGAGACATGTCAAACTAAAAGGTTTTAATATGGTCATGTGATGAGAACTGCAATGTCAGGCAAGAGACACTGGCTAACATTTATTCATTTGTAAATATATCTGTCATTGGCTCTGAGTCTGAAAGGATCAAATTGATTGAAAATGTGGGTAACTGTCCAATTTGTGATCACACTAATTTGTTGGGTCACAATTTGGCTTGCTTGACTCTTGGTGTGTCACAGCTTTCTGTATCACATGTGCATGGTGACAATACACCAAAACAAGAATGAGACAATTTGTTGGATTAATTTTATGATGTTAGGGGACTTATTCTTGGACTGGCAAAGTTAGAAAAAATTCTAAAAGACAAATACATGGATAATGCCAGAAAGTTACTTGTTTAGTTAATTCAAAGATATGATTAGTAAAAAGTAGGTCAAATGAATTTTTAAAGTGCAATATCAAAATATCAAAGCGCTGTACAATAACATATAAAAATATAAAATACACATAAGAGTAAGTAAACTCCTACCTTAGTATAAATATCCAGTATTAAATACTTAATAAAAATAACAAGAGCATATTAATCAGCAGAGAAAGAACATCCAAAAAGATGTGTTTTTAAAGCAATTTTAAAGCTCTCCACTGTCTGGCATTCTCTGACCCAATGAGGTAAAGGATTCCACAGGGTAGGGACAGCAAAAGCAAAAGCTCAAGCTCCAGAGGATTTTAAATATACCCTGGGAATCTCTAGCAATCCCTCATTGGTTGAGCAGAGTAGTCTGACAGGGAAGTAGGGACAGAGAAGGATTCAAAGAACACAGATCATAATTTAGGTTTGGAATCTTAAATGTCAGCATCAGAAAACAGTCTCATGCAAAAGTTTGAGTGTGAAATTGCTAAAACTAAAACTGTAAAATGGAAAACTTTATCAGTTGTGGATCTGCTATTAACAATTGTTCTATAAAGCTCAAACAGTAGCAGAAGTTCTTACATCTGAAATTTGTCATCATGATGTTTGGCTTTGTTTCATTGCTTTTTATCTCTTGAAGAATAAGACTGCTTTATTAGATTCTGTGACTTTGTGGTGATACTGTTTTTCCAGGTTATTGAGCAACGTTATCCCATCTTGGTCAGTACTGAGTAAAGTGTTTGTGGATCCCATGCCCCCTGAAATTCAAAATTTAAATACGATTGAAAAAAACTGGGTGAACCCTTTCAAACAATTTTGAGATTAACTCCAAAAAGAGGCAGATTACCTCCAAATGAATTAGTCATGTCTTTGAAGGCTGGGTCAATTGTGTATCTACCTTTGCCAGTGTAGACTAATGTGGAAACTGTTGCAGAAAATGACAGTTTAATTATTTTAGTCAGTGGGGTTCCTACAAAAAAAATGGCAGGATGTGATAGACATTAGAAAACTTCAACAACCTTTCAGTTTCTGACAAGTAGCAATGTTTCTACTCAGACCTTCAGGTAGAAACTTTGTTGGGTGAGAGTGAAGAACCAATAGCTGAGAAAGTTTCAGCAAGACATGCTGAAGACATTTATTACCATTACATCATGTATCCTCTTCCTGGAAAAGATATTGTGGCAGACAAATTGGAGTTGCATCAGATAAAACAGATCAAGCATGCACCACTCAGGAAAGCTACATTGGCAGCCAATGTTTTCCTGATTTGTTTCCTTTGTTACTGGAGGTTGATTACATGTACTTGAAGTGAGGACATCTGAAGCAGAATACAGAAGATTCTAAACAAACATGACGAACTGACAGTCAATCTGAGTAACATACTTGCTAACATGTGAGGCACCAAGGAATATAGGTATAGATACCATGGTGATTTGATGCGCATGCTTAGAAAGTATGGTACCTTAACTTGGTTTGTAACTCTAAGTTGTGCAGAGTACAGCTAGGAAAGGTTATGAGATCTTCTAATTTGGGCAAATGAGTATTTGGATGGTGCAAATTCCAAAACACAAGATGAATTTTGTTTGCTTAATCCAGTGACAGTATGTCACAATTTTCTCACTGTTTTTTTGTGTTTGCTGAGTTAATCAAAAACAAGTCCAATCTCCCATTAGTATCAGTGAAGCATTAGTTTCTGGTGGGTTGAGTATCAGAATCATGGAGCTCCTCAAATTTGCCTGGTGTGAGTTAATGATGTTCCATTGATTGGTGATGCTGACAGTTCTGTTGTTCTGTAATTCATCAAGAAATATGTGACTTCCAGTCTTCTAAGTTCTGGATGCAGTTGGTAGTCCGACATGAAGGATGCTTTTGGAAAAATTTCAGACACACAAGTGTAGTGCCTGAAGCCAGTTAACAGTGGAAAGCAATGGTACAAAAGATGTTTAGTTGGCTTTCGTAGACATGTTGCACCCACTTCAGTTTTTCGTGATGTCTATTTCTGGGATCAGATATCATTTGAAGGTGAAGTCACAGAAATGGGTGTATGAGTTGTCACATTCTGGGAAAGAAACGAACATCAGTGATTACTGCACTGTTCTTCTTTTGATGTGGCAGGCAAATATACAGTATATGTGCAATACATGACTGACAATTCAATTGCATCTGCATGTTATGTTACCTCATACATTATCAAGCATGAGCAAAGGGCACTTCAGAACATACGGGAAGAAATGTTTGCATCCAGATACTTGACTTCTCATTTGTGGGCATTGGGCTGGAAATTGCTCTCTCACACACAGTGTGGAGCCTATGAAACCAGTGACAGAGTAATACGGTCTTCTTTGTTTGCAAAATTGGCAGGGATTCACTACCTTAATTTTCATGTGAAACAAAATCAGCATTGTGTTTTGAGAGATATGAAAGAAATTGAGACACTGGCTAAATATGACCCAGAATCAAGAGACATACTTCATAGCAATCTAGTGATACTAATGACCCCTTCCGCACACTGAATTGTCCGAGTTTTGTTTGCTTGAGATTGCACAGTGGTTCTATTTTAAAGAATCAGTTACTAAAAATCACAAAGGAAAATGTTGCTCTATTAAATGAAGTGGGACTGCTGGCAAGATGACAGAAACCATGGCTGCTTAGTGGGCAGACTAGGTGGGCTAAGCAGTCCTTATCTGCTGTCAAAGTCTATGTTTCTATGCTTGATCAGAATAAGCTACAGCTTCTGTTGATATATCTGAAAAGGCTATGCAAGTCATGGAGAAAGGAAGAACAACTCAAACATGGATATAGGAACTATCATCAGACCTTTGAAGCATCTGTGGATAGAATCACTTATCTAAAGATTCAGCAAAAGACTGTAGATAGAGAAACAACAAGAGAGAGCTTGAGCCAAGCTTGAAAAAGATACTCTGGAATTGTCCCCAGAGCATGTTGTCAAAGAAACAATTTATTTGTGCTTTAAGTAACCTTCTTCCTTAACATGTCATGACAAACTCATAGCAGAAATCACTGATTGCATGGAACAAGTTTTCCATGAAAAAGTGAATGTTGCCATTGCAGAAAACTTATTAAATGTGTAGCAGTTGAAAAAATACAGTACAATTTGATAATTGCTAGTATTTCTCTCTGTTTAAAACATGATGTAAAGATTTGCAATTGTGCATATGAACCACTCTGTATATTTGTTAGTGGTGTAGCTGGTACTGGAAATATGTCATCTTATCCATGCCATTTGTAAGAAGAATGGGATGTGCCCACTGTTGTGTCATTACAGTTCTGACTGGACTGGCAGCTTATAACATCGGTGGTGTGACTTTTCATAGACTGTTTATGCTGCCAGTTAATCATGGCACAACTGATCAGTATCAGAAACTGTCATGGTAGGTTGCTTCTGCACTCAGAGATTTATTTACAGATTTAATCTTGTTAGTGGTGGATGAAGTAAGTATGGTTTCAAATGTCATGTCTGCTTCTATGTATTTGAGGTTTTATGAGATTGTGAGAGGTGACACCAATGCCATTTTTGCAGGGGGAATGCAGTAGTCTTTGGGATTCTACTTCAGCTTACTCCTGTGAATGAAAACCCTATCTTTTGTGTTTCACAGTTGAAGTGAAGAAAAGTATAGGTTGCATTGGTGGTCTCAATTTGTGCCATCTTTTCAGATATGAGGAACTGACACAAAATATGACTCAGAATGACAATCGCATATAAAGGCATCTGTTCTGTGGTTTGAGAAATAGAACATTGCTTTCATCTGCTCTGAAACTACTGGAATCATGCTGGACCTAGAAATGTAGAGATTTCCAGGCAGCTGCTGATACATTTTCAACATTAATTGGAAAATGTTCCAAACCCATTTGTTTAATGCCAACGTTGACTTCATGTGATGCATTCAGTATAATTATGCTACAAGGAGAACACAGTTATCTTGTACAACTTCCATTGCTTGATCATACTGGTTGCACTTACATCACCAAAACAATTTTGACAAAGTTGGTCAGTCATTTAAAAGATCTCAATGTGGATTTGTCAGGAACAGCAGGACTTGACAGTGCTTGCCCATGTGATGCTTCATCAAAACTCTCTGTACATAGATACATACATAGATACATAGACAATGTCGGTAGATAAGGGCCTATGGCCCACCCAGTCTGCCCATTTGAGCTTGTAAGTTCAGTTTGTTTTCCTAGAAGTCTGTTGCCCTTACCCTGACCTCTAGAATTCCTTTATGTCTATCCCATGCATTCTTAAATCCTTGATTGTTTCAGCCCCACCACTTCCTCTGGAAGGGTGTTCCACTGTCCACCACCTGTCTGTGAATACATTCTTTCTCATGTTTCCTCTGAATCGTCCTCCTCCAACTTCATCCCATGTCCTCTAGTCCTGGAACATCTTTTTCGCTTAAAATGGTGTTTTTCTGCACCCTGTTCCTCCCTGTAAGATACTTGTATGTCTCTATCATATCCCTCTCTCCTCCTCTCCTCCAGGGAGTACATGTTCAGTTCCTTCAACCTGTCTTCATAGGACTTGTGATGCAATCCATGCACCATCTTTGTTGCCCTCCTCTGAACCTTCTCTACCCTGTCTATGTCCTTACGTGGTATGGTCTCCAGAACTGTACACTGTACTCCAGCTGGGGCCTCACTAGTGTCCTGTATAGGAATTATGACTTCCCTTTCCTGCTGGTGATGCCCTGCCTATACATCCCAGCATCCTATTTGCTTTACCTGCTGCCTTGTCACACTGTTTCCCTACTCTTGAGGTCATAGAGATGACAACCCCAAGATCCCTTTCCTGCTTGGTGCATGCTATATCCTCACCCCCAACTGATATATTGTGCCAGGGTTTTTGTGCCCCATATGCATTATCTTGCACTTCTTTGCATTGAATTTCAACTGCCAAACCCCTGACCATTCTTCAAGTTTCTGCAGGTCGCTTCTCATTCTGTCTACACCCTCTGGTGTGTCTACTCTGTTACAGAGCTTTGTGTCATCAGCTAACAGAAATTCTGCCTTCTAGATCCTGCACAATGTCACTGATGAAGATGTTGAATAGGACCGTCCCAGCACTGATCCCTGTGGTACCCCACTGGTCACTCTTCCCTCTGTGGAGTGACAGCCATTTACCACCACCCTCTGTGTCCTGCCACCCAGCCAGTTACCTACCCACCACACTACTGTCCTGCCCACACCCATATTCCCAGTTTGTGTAATAGTCTTCTATGTGGCACAGTGTCAAAGGCCTTGCTGAAGTCCAGATAGGCCATGTCCACTGCCCTCCCTGATCCACCTCCCTAGTCACCCAGTCAAAAATTCAATGAGGTTGGTCTGACATGACCTCCCCCTGGTGAAACCATGCTGCCTTGGGTCCTGTAGTCCATTGATAACCAGATGTTCCTCCAATCTCTCCTTCAGTAGTGCTTCCATGATCTTCCCCACTACCGAGGTAAGGCTGACTGGTCTGTAGTTCCTGCTTCCTCTTTGTTCCCACTTTTGTATAAGGACTACATCTGCTGTCCTCCAGTCTTTGGGTACCTCCCCTGTTTCAGTGATCGGCTAAACAGGATAGCCAGAGGTTCAGCCACCACCTCTCTTAGTTCTTAAGGACCCTGGTGCACCTCTGCCTGGCCCCATTGCTTTATCAGCTCTTATTACTTCCAGTTCCTTCCAGACCCTTTTCTGTAAAGGGACTTGTGTCCATTTCTGCACCATTCTCACCCCTTGTACTCCCTTCAGACCCATTACCCTCCTCTTCCTCAGTAAAGACTGAGCAGAAATACCTGTTCAATATGTCAGCTTTACTGTTGTCATCCTCCACGTGGGTCCCATCCTCCCCCTTCAGTCTCACTATCCCTCCCTTTGTCTTTCTTTTTTCACTTGTGTACCTGTAAAAGGTTTTCAAGTTCAAGTTCAAGTTTATTGCAGGAAAACTCCATTGAGCAAGCTCATTCACAAGGAGGTCCTATGACATAAACACTTAAAGTACAAACACAGATAGGTAATAACAGTATATACATGAAATACACGTTACATGATACAGGCTGGATATACACACAAGGGTACCACATAGGGTGACCACAGGTGGTAAACATTGATATGAACAGGAAGCGTAACTTATAGGTCGCATACTGATAAATGAAACATGATGACGTGTGTGTGCAATACATATACAGTATTTTGGCAGCTAGAACAAACAACAGTCTACAACTGATATGGGAGGGAGGAGAGATTTGATAGAGTAGCAGTGGAGCATAAGCAAAGATAAAGCCAGGAGTAGAAGGGAAGGAAAGCAGTTAATATGACAAATCAATTATACCTTTACCAGTGGATAAATATGGCACACATGGGGAAGGAAGAGACTTAATGACAGTTACAGGTGTTTTTATTTTGGCTGAACTTAGCAATTTGTAGAAGTTTATTGAAACTGTGCTAGTTAGTTTCAGTACGGTTTGTAATTGGTTCCAAATGGAGGGAAGGGCATATGTACAGCACATTTACCAAAGGAAGTCCGTCCTTGGTATGTCAAACATAATAAAGTCAGATTTTCTTAACGAGTATGCATCATGTGAGATACTAATAAAGAAGAGAGATAGTTGGCAATTTCTGCAGGAGCAGTTTAAGAGTCCATAGCCCAGCATGGAGCAGACGCCTAGTAGTAAGTGATGTCCAACCAACAGCTGCATATAAGTCACAGTGGAGCGAACGGTAAGGAGTTGGTAATGAACTGTAACGCATGGTGATAAAGGATGTCCAGTTTACTTAGATTTGCAAGAGTGGTGGAGGAATAGATTACATCGCATAGTTGAGTATAGGGGAGAAAGTGGCCTGTAAAGCTTGTTTCGAGTTTCAAGGGGGAAGGGGTCTATTTCTGTAGAAGAAACCTAACCTTGCTTTTAACCTTCTAGAGACATCTTCAATGTGGTCACTGAAAGATAATTTATTGTCGATCCAGATACCTAGATATTTAAATTTGGTTACAACTTCCAGAGGCTCATTTAGCTGGGGACAATGAAGTCTTGAGCAAGAGTATTAGGGGCCTGAGACAGCACTAGGGAGAATATCATCGCTTAGTCTTCTTAGCATTGAGCAGAAGCTTTGCCTTTATTAAATTATGCTCAAGTTATGCTAAGTCCGCTTGAAGCACCCTTGACTTCAGATAACAATGAGCCAGAAGTATACAACACAGTATCATCTGCAAAAAGTGCAGATTGGACGTAGCTATGTTAGCATCTAAGCCATTGATGTACAGAGAAAACAAGATAGGGCCTAAGGTGGATCCTTTGGGACTCTCTGCAACTGGCAAGGTAGCAGAAAAAAGGCTTCTGCCTTACTTTGGAATCTTCCAGTTAGGTAGCTAGAGAACCACTGGGTGGTATGGTATGTGGTACCCAGCTTTGCAAGGCAATTGACTAATAGTTTGTGATCAACAGTATCAAAAGCTTTGCTGAGGTCCAAAAGACTGCACCAGTTACCTTCTTAGCATCTATAGCAGATCCAATCATTGGCTACTTTTGCTAGTGCAGTGATTGTGCTATGATTAGTCTGAAGCCAGACTGAGCTGGGTTAATGAGAGAGAAGGTTTCTATGAGATTTAACTGAATATGGATCAGTTTTTCGAGAACTTTAGAAAGGATAGGCAATATGGAGATAGGCCTATAGTTGTTTACATCGCATGGGTCACCAGATTTAAATAGAAGGAGGATATGTGCTGATTTCCAGCAGGACGGCACAGCAGCAGATGTAATGGAAAGATTGAAGATGTGGAGAATTGGGGCAGTGAGATGGGCATAGCCTGACCTTAGGAAAAAGGGTTCCAAGCCATCGTCCCCTGCACTTTTTTTGGTGTCTAAGTTAAGAAGAGAATCTTCTACTTCTTTATAAGTTATCTCATGCAGTTGGAAGGGACTGGGTGCAGGACTAGATGTGGCGGGAGGGTATGCTGGCTCACCAGCACCAGCATAAAGGCGACCAGTCAAAAGCTAATCCAGCTGTGGCAAAGTGGGAGTTAAATTCCTCCAGGATTAGGGACTTGTTTCCACAATCTTGCCACTTGCAACTATCTTTGTTGGGACAGAGGGGGCCATGGGTCATCCTTCTATAGCTTTGATAGTCTTCCATATTTTATGAGGGTTACCTTTAGCTTGTTCAAGAGTAGAAATATAATAGTTAGCTTTAGCAGAGCTAAGTTTTTCACACAGTTATTCCTGGCTGTTCTAAAGGCCTGCCAATCCGAAGATTCTTTGAATGTCTAGCTTTAGCCCAGAGCTTATCTCGAGCTATGAGGGCTGCCTTGAGATCCGAGGTGAACCAGGGATTGGAATTGTTCCGCACTTTACTTTGATGAAAGGGGCATGCTTATTTATTATTGTAGTGAGTTTATCATTAAGGATGCAAGCTGCCTTGTTGACATCTTTGGCTAGGTAAAGATCTTGCCATCTGATCATGCTCAGGTCAGATAGGAAGTTTACTGCACTGAATTTGTGAAAGGATCTTTTGTTATAAAGATGGGTATGCGCCGGCCTTAATTTGAGATCTTATGCAAGCAACAATTCCATGATCGTCATGTCATGTGAAACACTGCCAAATGAGATATTTTGTGTGGATGGGTGGTTAGTACCACATCTAGAATGGAACTGTTGGCAGTATTTAGAGTGTTGTTCCTAGTAGGTTCTCTGACTAATTGCCCAAGACCAGCTCGTCACAAAGGGATTTGAGGCCGTGTGATTTAGGTGACAGCCAGTCCATATTTAGATCTCCTAGAAATATTGTTTCAGTTTTTGCATCTCTGAGTAGGATTTCAAAAGATTAAGGACTTCATCACCACCAGACGGGGTCTATAGCCACCTAGGATAGTGATACATTCCGAGGAGGGAGATGAAAGCTCAGCAAAACTAACTCAAATTCCTTGGCTAGAGATTTGCAACTAATATTGGTGACCAAGTACTTAGATTTGGCATAGATAACCACACCCCCGCCTCTAGACTCTCTATCTGCTCTAAATAAATTGTAGCCCTGCAGTGATATTTGTTGATCAGTGTTCGTCTTTTTTAACCACGACTCAGTAATTATGATAAGGTCTGGATTAACGTGTGCAGCCCAGGCTTGCAGCTGTACAAGTTTTTTAGGCAGGCTTAAAATGTTGACCATCATCATTTTGAGGCCTGTGGCCTCAGCAAAATCGATAGGCGAGGTAAGTTGTAGGGGGGCAGGGTTGAGCTCCACATTTCTGGAGCAGAGCAGAAGCAGAAGTATAACTTTCTTTTAAGGAGTTATAAGAATGGAGACTGTTTTTTTATTTCTTTCATGAACTCATATTGTGTTGCACAAGAGGCGTATCACTGTAATGACAGTTGATTGTGATCAATGTAAGTGCTTGGGTAGACATAGGTGAGGACAGTAGCAAAGGGTGTAGGCTAACCGAGGGGAATAGGCTAAAAGGGGAGAGAAGAATGACAGAGTGTCTGCACGGTAGACAGTTATAACATTAGGTATTGATAAGGTACATTGGAGAACTGAATTGCATTGAGGTACTTTGAATTGCACTGTATTGCTGAAAACTCTGCACCTTAGGAGCAATAAAAACACAATAAGGAGAGCCATGGTCCCAGATTGAGTGGTCTCGTGATTTGTATTAGTGCAATATTTTCTAGGCAAGAAATTTGCCCACCTAGGTACCTATTTAAAACCTAGATGAGAAAATACAGCAGACAGGGGAACAAGGAGATCAGGAGCAGCTCAGTTAGTGGCCATCCACCCTTCAGACTCAAGTCCCCTGTAGCAGAACCGGAAAGAAGTAGAATGATAATGCAGGCCATATTGCCTAATGAAAGAATACAGTGATTTATGTAGAAGACCAAGAATCCTCTAGTGGCAGGTCTGTATAACCTGCTAATGGAAAACTAGCCAGGTGTCTATAGCAGGGGAAAACTCCTGCCAATCAGAGTGGGTTTGCTGGAAGCACCCGTGTTCTGATTGGCTGCGCTGTCCCGTACCTTCCAAGGAGCTGCAGGCGGGTGTCCTGGTCTTGGTCGGTGGCTGGCTGGGTGCCGGCCGACCGTGGGTGAGCTGGAACAGCCCTGTTCAGGGACAAGCAGCTAGAGAGAAGAAGACAGAGCAGGTCTTAAATAGCATAGAGGTAAAGAGGGTTAGATTTGAGCAGTTTAGTAAGACAAAAGGTAGTTAGACTTATCGGAGCCAAGGCAGAGTGCTTGGATGGGGGCGCTGCAGGAATAGCAGTCAGACAGAAGAGGTGCAAGCAATTTAAAACAGTAGTAGAAATTACAATCCAGCTAATACAGTAGAAAAACTCCTAATAACACAGTAGAAATGTGCTTAGTTCTATGGAAAGTCTAACAAAGTGCCAGGTGTCTATAGCAGGGGAAAACTCCTGCCAGTCAGAGTGGTTTGCTGGAAGCACCCGTGTTCTGATTGGCTGCGCTGTCCCGCACCTTCCAAGGAGCTGCAGGCGGGTGTCCTGGTCTTGGTCGGTGGCTGGCTGGGTGCCGGCCGACCGTGGGTGAGCTGGAACAGCCCTGTTCAGGGACAAGCAGCTTCCAAGGAGCTGCATGCGGGTGTCCTGGTCTTGGTCGGTGGCTGGCTGCGCCGTACGACCGGGTGAGCTGGAACAGCCTTGTTCAGGGACAAGCAGCTTCCTAGGAGGTGCAGGCGGGTGTCCTGGTCTTGGTCGGTGGCTGGCTGGGTGCCGGCTGACCGTGGGTGAGCTGGAACAGCCCTGTTCAGGGACAAGCAGCTTCCAAGGAGCTGCAGGCGGGTGTCCTGGTCTTGGTCGGTGGCTGGCTGGTGTTATTGACCGTGGGTGAGCTGGAACAGCCCTGTCCCTCTACCCACTGATTTTGCAATGTGTTCTTCTGTCTGAGCTTTGGCTTCCCTTACTGACTTCCTGCCTCCCTTTGCTTCTCCTGGTACTTCTCCCTATCCCTTCTGCCTGTGTCTTTTTGTATTGCCTGAATGCAATCTTTTGGCTTTCACTTTCTTTGATACCTCTTTGGAAACCATAATGGTCCTCTTCCTTTCCTCTTGCTAACCTGCTTAATGCATAATTCTGTTGTTTTTGTAATCACCATTTTAAATACTGCCCACTGTTCCTCAACCCCTGATTCCTGTCCCATTCCATTTAATGCCTCTTTCAAGTATCTCCCCATTTTCCCAAAGTCTGCCCCCCTAAAATCCAGGATACATATTTTTGTGTGGTTTGGTTCTGCTCTTTCTGTGATTTCAAACCACAATGACTGGTGGTCATTGTTTCCTAGGTGCTCCCCCACTGTTACCCCCATCACACTGTCCCTGTTTGTGAGCACAAGGTCCAGTATTACCTTCTGACGAGTTGGTTCCATGACCAGTTGCTTGAGGAAGGCACCCTGAAGGGAGTCCAGGATAAATCTGCTCCTAGTTGATGCTGCTGCTGGGATGCTCCAGTCCACGCCTGGAATATTGAAGTCTCCAACCAGTATTACCTCACCTTTGTCTGCCATCCTTGATGGCTAGCATCAGCTCCTATCTGTTTCTTCCTCCTGAGCTGGTGGTCTATAGACCACACCTGTGCGGATGGCTGTCTCCATTTTCCTTTCCAGCTTAACCCACAGTATCTCGCCCCATTTTGTTTCCTCCTGGATCTCTGTGGCCCTTATGTCATTTTTCATACAGCCACTCCTCCTCCCTTCCTGCCTGCTCTGTCTCTTCTGAATATGTTGTAGCCAGGTATGGCCATCTCCAGTCATGGTTATCATTACACTAGGTTTCAGTGATGGCCACAATGTCCAGGTCTGACTGTATCATGACAGCCTCCAGATCTTCCATCTTGTTGCTAAGGCTCCTGGCATTTGCACACATGGCTTTCCATGATTTGACCTCCCTAGACTGCTTCACTGTTCTACTCCAGCCCCTTCCTTGGTTGTCATTTATCCCTGGTTCTCCTTGCCGTCTGCCCTTCTGCTGAATTTTGCCCCTTTTCTGCTTATCCACCTCTTGGGCACTGATCTCCATCTTTTGCACACTGCTTTGCAGAGATAGCCACTCCTCTGGTTCACTGGTTCCACTGCTAGCTGTGGGGGTGAGCAAGTAGGTACCCTCCTTGCTGGCCTGCCACCCCCTTTGCTAGTTTAAATGCTTTCAATGCAGCATTTAAACTTATCATTGAGTGCTTGGATTCTCTCAGGATGGATGCAGGCGTCAGGCTTGAACAAACCTCCATCCCTCCAGGTGGGTCCCCAGTCACCAATGAATCCAAACCTTCCTCACAGCACCAGTTCTTCAACCATGAGAAGATGGTCTAGTCAATGGTGTCATGAGTTGTGCTGTTGATTTTCAATTTGATGTTCAAAAGCAGTTATAGAATACAGTCTTGTGAAATTTGACACTATTGATATACCACAGAACATTGAGAGAATATTGGCAAAGTTTTAACTGACTAGAAGCATTTATATAATCAGACAGCAATTTCTTTTAACTGTTATATATGCAGTATCCATTCATAAAACACAAAATTTGACACTTGACACTGTTCTCATACAACACTGAAAGGAGGTCTTCAAAAGAGGGTGAGTTATGCATCTCTCTCTAGAGTGTGCACTCTAGATGGGCTACATCTCATCCAACTTGATAAATCTATAATCAGAGTAGAAAGAATGTGTGTCATAAGTACAATTGAGTAGTCCTTGTCAGAGCCATCTGCCCATGATACCATTGTATCAGGACATATCAGCTGGTAAGAAAGTTCCAGACAAGCATGCTCCAAGATCACTGAAAATTTCTGCAGCAAAGACCTCAGTTGGGAGGACTAGTGAAACTATAACTGTAACTGTACAGGTGTCTGAATAAACATCAGTATTGGTATCAGTCATCCTTGCACCACCATTTGAAAATACTACTGGCTTCAACCGTTATGCCAAAAGTATTTTCATGTGTTTCTGTACAGTATTTTGATTGTGTGGTGCAAGTAATCAGTCAGGTTAGGAATAAAATGGTAGCAGATGCTTTCCAAAGTTTGGTGCCTTTAATGACTGCTCAGAAAGACCAAATTCACAGTTGTACTGACTTGTGCATGACTGTGTTAACATATCTGCAATATAATATGTCTGCCACCAGTCAACAGCAAGATGTGCTGGAGTTCTAGTCAGCATTGATTGATGCACTTGAAACTGAAGGTGCTTCAATTGAGAATTAGTTTCGGGTGGATTTCTCAGAGCAGTACGATTGTCAACAGTGTAACATTACAACGGTGGAAAGATGTAGTACTGAAACATGGCTAGGTTTATCTGTTCCTAAGATGGCAAGTGTGGCATTCCTGTTTTGCAGTGTTGTTACAGAACAACAATGTAGAACTTGTGAAATTTGTTAAAGAAAACTGGATTTAGAACAGTGCTCTAAGTATTTCGTTATTATGCTCTACCATTTTGATTCTTAGTGTCATGAAATAGATACAGGCATTTCAAAATTATCGTCTGGTGATGTCTACTTTTTGGATTTTGTATGTGTTACCCATGCAGTGATTCTTCTCCTTTGCCATGTCAGTAATCCTGGCTATTATATTGTTTGTCTGTGTCAAGCACAAGGTTGGATCAGGGTTAATGATTCTGGTATTACATTCAAACAGCAACTGCCATGGAGTTTGAAAAAATGCTCACATTCTGATTTTAGATTTGTAATCACAGTAAAGGCTAAAGCAATAAGATTTCAGACTTGTACATATAAACAACACATTTAAAATCTAGTATATATTCAGTAAATAGGATTTTCACTCATGCACTTCAGCTGGTAGGAAAATATAAAAAAGTTATTTTTTTTATTTCATTTTCAAAATAGTTTATGCCTTGTCAAGGAGTCATCTTGCTAGGGATTTGTGATTGCTTATATAGTTCAAGTAAGCTTTACCTAATGTCTTGAACTTGCATTTGAACAACATTACTTTGAGAGTTATTTCTTTAGTGTAGAGTTTAGATTTCAGTTTGTGTTACTGTAGTTTTCAATTAATAGTTATGCTTTTAATTTAACAACTATGCAAATTTCTAGCTAAAAGTTGTTTATTATTTATTATGCTTTTGACCCCGAGCCACCAGTTGCCCAGTAATTCAGCCCAGTCACGGATCTCAGCTTTCACCTTCATACTGAGCCGAGACCTCCAATTCCCCTAGCTTCCCCAGGGTGGGTTTGTGGCAAAGACTCCCAAAGGTGCCGCGAACAACGGGATTAGGTTGGAGGGCCAGCCTGAAGGCTAATTGAAGCTGAGGTGAGCTTCATGAAGGGCGCCAGCAGGCTGAAGAATTTCTTTTGTGGAGTTTTCTTGGGGCAGAGACATGCAATGATGTCCGGTGTCCGCTCCGCCCCTGAAGCTTTTGGACACCCATACCTGCGTACCCCCAGCCTCCACCGGGGTCCATCAACACCATTCTTCCCACCCTCCCAGAGAAGGTGAGCAGTCCTGGGAATGCTCCATCCTTCTCCTCCCGGCCAGCCCTCCAACAACTCGGATCTGTTCCTGAACTTGGATCACCAGCATCCAACTGCTGCACCAATGGGCCAACAATAAAAGTTTTTTAATGTATGATATGTACAGTTATGTAAAACGATATGTGATTTTACTGTTTCATGTACAAAAATTAAGCTTTTCATAGTTTGCATGGGAAAGCAAAGTTTTGTTAGTAATTAAATTATATAGATTTTAGGCTGGATATTCAAACTGCGCCACTCTGGGGCGCAAGCCCTTGCGCTACGCAAAATAGTTGCACAGGGGTGTGGCGGGCGATATTCAAAGAGTTGCGCTATTGAGCAACTCCTTTGAATATCACTCCCAGCCAATAACGGCTGTGCATGGTCACGGAATCCTGCGCCACCGCAAGTTGTCAGAGTGAAGCATTCAACTTGCGGTGGCGCAAGTATCATTGCGCCATGTGCAAAATCCCCATATTCAAAAGGTGACATGCAAATGGGGCCATAATTCATGCAAGGCAGGGGGGCCATTTGCATCTGATTATGGCCCCATTTGCATGCCATTAGCATGCAGGTCGCGCCGATCCCCGGACTGCACCTGGCGCGCGGCATCAGGGACCAACACCCCAGCAGCCCGATCACGGGCAAAGAGTGAAAATCCCCACCACCACCCCCAACTGGCTCCGATCAAGGGCAACAGCAGAAATGTCCCCCACCAGCCTGACCGCGGCTTGCATTAGTTTAAAACAACCCCCAATATATCCCTGGTGGTCCAGTGGACCGAAAAGCCTGATCGTGGGCTGTATCAGTGTAAAATACAACCACCCTCCTCCCGAACATAGCCCTGGTGGTCAGTGGACCGAAACTCCATTCGTGGTCCAGTGGACGAAACTCAGTTCGCAGGATGTAGCAATACTCCCAGAACATAGCCCTGGTGGTCAGTGGACAGAAACTCGATCATGGGACGTGTACAGTAAATCACCCCCAACACATCCCTGATGCCTAGTGTCCCACCCCACCCAACCTGCTCCCTCCCGGCAGCATCCCACCTCCGCCGCCCCCTGACCGACTGCCCGGTGACAACTGCACCCATTGGTGCAGAGCTAAGAGCCAATGAGCCAAACCAAGACAGTCCAGTTTAGTCGAATGAATTTCATTCACAAATCTGGACTGTCTTATGCAATATCGACTACTACGCCCATTGGCTCTTGTCTCTGCACCAATGAGCATCACAACCCTACTGGGCGATCAGTCGGTAGCTCGAGTAGCGAAGCGGGTGAGATGCTCCACTCCAACTACCAGGGAGTGGGGTGATGAGGCTTCATGGGTGGTGGGGACACTAAACACCAGGGATGTGTTGGGGGTATTTACTGCATACATCCCGTGATCGGGAGTTTTGGTCCACTGACCACCAGGGCTATGTTCAGGAGGAGAGGGTTGTATCTACACTGATACAGCCCGCGATCAGGCTTTTCGGTCCACTGGACCACCAGGGATGTATTGGGGGCTCATTTTAACTCAATGCAGCCCGCGGTCGGGCTGGTGGGGGAACATTTCTGCTGCTGCCCGCGATCGGGCCAGTGGGGTGGTGGTGGGGATTTTCACTCTTTTGCCCACGATCGGGCTGCAGGGGGGGCACAGGGAGTGGGTTGGGGGCCAGCCACAGGTGGCAGCTGCTGTGTTGCGCCCTGCAATGCAGCAGCTCACCTGTGGGTGGCCCTCGACTTGAGCCTTTTTTTTTGGCTCAAAGTTGTGCAGGCGCAGGTTGGGGGTTGCGCCTGCACAACTCTGCACAGCCCGGCTGAATATCGGGCTGTGCAGTTTATGCATGGTTCCTCCCCCTCCAGTTCAGCATGCATTCATTTGCATTGCACTGTTGCTCAGTAAGTTTTCTGTGGTGCAACTGCCTCCTGCTGAATATCGCAGAATGGAGCAAGTTTGGACTTGCGCAGGCACAACCCTATTGCGCATGGCGCAACCCTTTTGAATATCTGGCCCTTCATGTATTTCTTTGTTTAGTTATTTAGCTAGTTTTTATTTACCAGGTAGGTGCACTAGAAGATTGCCTATTTTCAGGCATGACCCAAAGGATTACAAAACAAGAGGTATACAGGAACATTATGCAGAATACAAGGTGCCATACACAACTGCACATCTGTAAGCACAGAATTACCCAAAGGAACAAAACACAAAATATAATACCTGGGAGAAAAAGTGCAGTGTACAGGGCAGTAAAACAACAGTACAACACAACAATAATCTTGGTAGAGGTTGTAAACATAATGACAAGCTCAAAATGTTATATACTTCAAATTTAAGATGGGGGGGGGGCAGATATTCAAAACTTAGCTCGGGGCAAAATTAGCACTGCACGGCGTGCAAAATTAGCCCAGACCCATTTGCATGCTATATCTAAAGGAATAGCCCCAGGACTAAACCAGCTGAATATAGTATGCAAAGGAAGCCATGCAAACAGGGCTGTGAGTGCAGTGCAAAAATATTAGGGTATTAGAGTACAGAAATCAGGCTGTGCAAACAGCAACAGCAGCACAGTGCACAGCAGAAATGTGTCCACTGGGGGCGCATGCAAAGAACTGCAGGCCAAAATGTTAACACCACAATATATAGCAGTGTGTACAACACAAACAACAGCAAATAACCCACCAAAGGCAATGGCAACAACAAACACGTGAACCAAAACTAAATTAAGACCCAAATAAAATAACAGTAAAGTGACACCACAAAATGTAGCAACACTTCATGGATGTGAACTGTAGAAAAGGTGCAGAGATGGGACGGTGGTGATGTGACCCTCAGAAAGGACAATCCATGCCTGTGAGGCCATACGGAGCCAAGCAGTGCCCACTGTGCACAGGGGGAGGGGACAGGGATCCCCAACTCAGAGCAGGGGACTTCACACCACAGGATACAAAGTGGGAGGATACAGGGGGATAGACAGCAGCCACAGCCACAAGGATAAAGCCACAGACAAGCCCGAAGACCAAGGGCCCCCCTCAGGCAATGCAATCAAGATGCACACAAGGAACAGGGAATAGATCATGTGCACAGGCAGATATGAGACAGATGTTACCTGCAGCACACACACACGACATGCAGGGTATACATCGAGAACAAAATGTGACTGCCATGTGGAGAAAACACACCACACCCAAACAACCCACCACCACATGTGCAGCCACAGACAGTGCAGGGACTGCTGTTGTGGGACCAGCACCACAGGACATGCCAGGACGGCATCCACCATGGTGAACTAGATGGACACTAGGTGCAACACACCACAGTAGTGACACTGACAACAGTTACCCAATAAAGAAACAGGACACAGGAATGCAACCAGAAAAAGATGTATTAATGAAAATGCTCAAAGAGACAGTAACACACTATTTACAATAGAAAGAATGATTAAACTGGGGAGGGGAAACAGCAAACAATACAGTAACCAGCTAGGTACATCAGAATGCAAAACATAATGGGGATGAGAAACAGTAAACAAAACAGTATCAAACTATTCAAAATAGAAGGACAACAACAATGGGAAGGTGAACAGGGAAGGATGAATAACAGTGGAAGAGGGAGATTAAGGGTTTGAAGGCTGGGCCTGGGTGAGTGCTGGGAGCCTCTGTTCCAGGACAGCTGCCACACACCCAGTCTCTTTAATCAGGACCACCTGCTATTCAATGATAGTACTTTGCTGTTATGCGCACCACCTCAGCAAGTCGTCACGGCCATCAGTTTCCTCTGGCTACCTGGCACACAGTGCTCCTACATGAACCTATGGCTGGAATGATGACCATGTAAGGATGGTATGCTGACAATGTAGAGCAATGCAGACCCAGGACGTGCCCCATGGGTTGACAGGTGTCCCAACCGCCATGCCCACTTATCCGAAAATGTGAGCAGTGGACATGCCACATGACCTGTGCCTGGATGCGGCAGCGCAAAACCCCAAGGTACATACACCCATCCCATGCAGTCGGGTAGGTCAGAAGGCCATTGCAACCACCACCATAGATGGGACAATGCCACAAGCATGACCAGTGTGTCCCAAGCACAACCAATGTAGACTCTGTCACAGTACAGCTACATAGCCCCCCAGGTGAACAGACTGTACCAGAGCAACAACAAAACACTATTGTAATGGAATGGTGGAATATGCTGTCCAATGGAACAGAAGGTAGAGCCAGGTAACCACGCAACATCACAACCTGAACCCACACAATCAATTGTCACATGTCAACAGACTGTGGCCCATGGTGGCAATCCACAGGGCCATGCAGCAGACAGTGTGCAGGTGTCCCCATCGTGGCCACTGACACCGATTACGACACAAATGTAACACGTGGACATGCGACAGCCACACTACCCCATGGCCATGACTCCCCACCTAGCCAGACATCAGCAGCAAACCCCGCCCCTCAGACAATGGGTCGTGGCCACAGCATGCAGCACAGCCTCGACATGGTGGCACAATGAACAGCACAGTGCAATGTGGCTGGTCTGCATGTGTGATGCAGATGGCACACACATGTCCACACCACTGTGTGAATACAATGTCCACAGGGCCTAACGTCAGGTAGAGGCATGCCATGCAGTGTATGCATGCTGTGGGCAGACATGCAACTACAGGAACCTGACAATACACACACAACCAGCTGCCCACAGGAATAGGCACGACACACCACATGCCGGCATACAGTGTACACTGTGCAAACATGTCAATGGCACAGGTTTGTGTATCCTGTAGCACAGTACACAGATATGAGCTGGGCACAAGCAATGGTCCGACATAACTGTGGAATGTTAGTGGACACAGCATGCACTGCATAGAGAACAGGTGCATAGCCAGACATGGCCAATATGCACATACTCTACAACTGCTGCCCTCCCCTTCAGTGTCAGTGCATAAACAACCCAAAATGCTGGCCTAATCGAAAGATACAACACATTGTGCAGATGACACCTCTACACCATGCATAGGTTGTACACATGTCAATCCCTAGACAAGCCTACAGAAACCCTAATACTCACATCAGAATGATTGTTGTCACAAATGAGGGATATAAGTGGGACATGCACACAACAATGTGTATGCAACTGTGTACAGTGAGCATGCCAGTCAACACCCTTGATGGAGAACACAGTTGGGGAATAGTGCACCATGCACAGCGCAATGTAGGTGACCAATGTATCCATGGTATACCGTAGGCCACCACGCACAGTCCTATGTGCAGGGTTCAGGGTGGCTATCCACCCCAAGCCACCACATCACAGACACAGATGTGACACAGGGCCAGTGAATGGCCGGCATGCCAAACATAGGGTGCACAGGTCACATGGCAGGACTGCAGCACCAAGGGGGTTGTGTGCTTGTGCAGCCTAGTGTGACATACACAGCTCGACCCCCGCTTGGTGGATGCATGCCGGACACAACATGCCCCAGCACCACAGGGCTATAAGGAGCCACATGCAGCCACAACAGAGGCCCACAGCCTGTGTGGGTGGGCTAGGTAGTGACCATTCACACCACACCACACCCCCTTGGTGCTGCACAGGTGGTGTAACGTCTGTGCGGTGCCCTCCCCAGTTGCACACCACCATGGGCAACCCATGTCCACATGCACTAGGGTTGATGACAGCATATAGGGCTCTTGCACAGTCACGTGCAACACAGCACTGTATAGGGTACCAAACTACCCCACCCATCAAGGTATGGTACACAGGTAGGCAACAGTAGAATATACTCACATGCCACATCCTGCTGCCCATCACTGCTGGTGTCGTCCACCTAACTGGTCCCTTGGCCTCGACAGCTGCGCCTCCTGTCAGTGCGCCTGGCGTTGTGGTCTGGAAAGTGAAGGGATTGTAGAAGTGTCAGTACTATCATGAACAGCCACATACCCCCAAACCTGTGTCAGGTACACAATGTGCAGTTCATTGTGCCCTCCCCTGGATGCAGCTGTCGTATGGTACATATGTGCACAGTATGTGCACCGCACATGTGCCACACAGCCATTGCCTGCCCAACCCATGAACTGTCACATGGGTCCAGCACTGCACTTCACGTGTACACCCACAGACACAGGTACTGTTGACCCACACATGGGCAATACTGTACCCATAGTACTGAAATATTCCCCTGACTGGATCACACCCAGCAACACTGCAGGCATGCATGCAGTGACCCCCAGACACAAATGTACCTAAATGTGTAGGTATACATGGATGCCCACACCCAGTGAAATGCTCAAGGCACAACTCTAAGTAATGTATCAACTAACCTGGTGCAGGCACAGTGCCATACCACACCATGTGCCTGAATCTCTCCAGCCTGGCCCTCTCCCAGCACTGCACATCGGTGTATCTGGGTCAGCACTGCTCCCCATTCCTGTCAACACCCATGAGGTGGGACAGGTGTTACGAAATAGGGCCCACACTTGGCACCAAGGCCTGTCCCGCTCATGTACCTCACCAAACAACTGCCTCTCCCTGGCCATCACCGGCTTGAACAGATTGGCCATCTCGACCTCCCCCCACCTCTGGTCCCTCTGCACCATGGCCCTGGAACTCGTTCTGCTTGCCATTCTCTTAAAATCAGACTGTACTGCCAACACACTAACACTGCTGCACACTGGAGCTGTGTAGGTCACAAATGTAGTTCACATATGCTGGCACCATGCTAAGTGAGTTCATATGAACATACAAAGAAGCCAGCAAAAGAAGCCCATTTGGTCTATCAAGTCTGCTCTTATTACAAAGTCCACAACTTGAGCTAATGTTCCTGTTCTCCCTCCCCACTCCTCCCATCCTCCCTACCCATGATCCTTACCCTCCTTCTATGCCTATCCCACCCTCTCTTAAAGCTGCCCACTGTCATCAATGAGATGACCTTTTCTGGCAGCACATTCCAAGTGTCCACCACCTTCTCTGTGAAGAAGTGTTTCCTGACTTCCCTACTAATCCTCCCACCCTCCAGCTTAAGACTGTGCCCCCTAGTGTTATGGTTGCAACTCAGCTTAAAGAGATTCTCCTCATCAACCTTATTTATCCCTTTCAGGTACCTGAAGGTCCCAATCATGTCCCTGCTCTCTCTCTCCTGTCTTTCAGGGAGTACATGTTCAGTGCCCTCAACCTTTCCTTGTATGCCTTGCCCTGCTGACCATCTCTCATCTTTGTGGCCTTCCTCTGGACCTTCTCCAGCAGGTTAACTTCCTTTTTGAGGTGTGGGCACCAGAACTGAACTTCATACTCTAGATGCAGCCTTACCAGTAACTTACACTAGGACAGTATAACCTCCTCTCCTACTACTAATCCCCCTAGCTATGCATCCCAGCATCCTGTTTGCCTTTGCTGCTGCTTTCTTGCAGTGCATAGAGTGCTTCAGGTCACTAGTGATCTTCACTCCCAGGTCCTTCTCCTCTGATATAGATACTCAGACTCCACCCAAGTAGTACTCTGTCCTGGGATTCTTGGTTCCAATATGCATAACTTTGCATTTCTTGGAATTGAGGCCAAGCTGCCAGATCCTGGACCACCTCCCCAGCTTTTCCAGATCTTCCTGTAGGTCCTGTATCCCTTCAGCTGTATCCACTCTCCCAAAGAGCTTGATGTCATCTGCAAATAGGCTCATTTTGTCCTTAATGCAATCACCAATGTCATTGATGAAGACCTTGAACAACACCAGCCCCAGTACTGAGCCCTGTGGGACCCCACTTGTTACCTCTTTGGTGCTAGATTACTCTTCCCCCCACAGCCACTCTCTGGGTTCTGTCCCTCAGTCAGTTTTCCACCCATCTGGTCATCTTTTCCCCAACTCCAAAATCCACCAACTTCCTGATCAACCTTTTGTGGGGCACAGACTCAAAGACCTTGCTGAAATCAAGACAGAGGATGTCTACTGCTTGGCCCCTGTCTACTGTCTTAGTGACAGTTAAAGAAGACAATCAGATTTGTTTGACATGAACTCCCACCATAATCCTATGCTGCGTCTCATCCTGAAGACCATGCTCCTTTAGATATTCCACCAACCTTTCCTTTAGTGTGGTTTCATGAGTTTGCCCACAATGGAGGTCAGATTGACTGGTCTATAATTCCCAGGATCATCCTTTGGACCGCTTTTGTGGAGTATGCTTTGTGTCTACGGTGCAGTGCATGACACAATAGTGCTGTGCTAGTCGAAATGCCTCCAGTGAGCATCTGCAACCCTTGTGTGACCTCCACTGTCATGATGTCATCACTCATGCGTGCTGGAGTGCGGGCGGCTAAATGCGTACCCTGGTGCTACTCATATAGTGCTGTGCCACGGCACTAACACTTTGCCTGGGGCTATTGCATTTGCCAGGTACTAAATTTTGCTGTATTCAAAGGCAGTATGCAAATGAGCCTACTTAGGCAATTGGGCAATCCACAACATTAGCATCTCATTACTGCCTCATATTCATGCATTGCCATGGGGATTGCCTGGCTGGGCTATTTAAGGGCTGACAAAGCTCCACCTGCAGAGCTTACAGGTAATTCAGACAGAAGGAGGAGGAGTTTTCTTACAACAGTAGGCCCCAGCATGTCCCAGGAAACTAATCCAGGTTCTCAAGGTAGGTGTCTCTCTGTCATTACAGTGCTGTACATTACTACAACACAGTGTACACTCCGCTACACTGTAATGGGGCCACATTCTGTGTTTGCAAACAGAAATGGAATGCATTGGCGTTGGGTGCTGCAGGCCACAGCATACTCAGAGGTTGCAGGCCCCTGCATGCAGGTGCTAACATTCACAGCGCGCTGCACTGTTGTTCCTTCATAACACATGCCCACCCTGTGACTGTGTCTCTGTATGCACACACTGTGGCACACATATGGATGCACTATTGCATCTACAGGGAACAGTATGTTCCCGTGAGGGGCACAACACAATACAGTCCACATGGCTGCCGTGCACCCAGCATATATATATGTGTACCCCATGCCACTGTCCCCTCCAACAAGAGCATATTGTGCAGTCCACCAGCAACACTGGTCTGTGCAGCACAGCCCTGTGACACACCTGTTGGGCCACAGTTGGAACAGTGCTCCCGGTGCTGCCCTAACAGTGCATCCATGTAGCTGCTGTACTGTTGCATGCACCCTTGTCCTGTGGCAGGCTACTACTGATGGTCATGTTGAGGACATCATTGGGCTTGTAGCCATATGTACTGGTGTGTTTCCCGACATCCCTACGACACGTGTTCACAGTCAATGACATGCTGTGACCATACAGTTATCTGTAGTAGCCATCTCTCACACACACACACACACACACACACACACACACACACACACACACACGTACACTACATCCACTGACCACTGTAATCCTACCTCCCCACACAGGTGCCTCAGATGGACTGACAAGGCTGTAGTCATACAAGTTCTCCAGTGAGGAGCTGAAGGCCCTGGTTGATGGCTTGAAGGCAAGGGAGGAGGCTATGCAGTGGTACAGAAACACAGCTGCCACCATCAGGGATATGTGTGGGCCCACATAACTGGAGAGGTCAACGCAGTGGGTGGCCGTGGCCGCACTATGGATGCTGTATGAAAGTGGTGGCATGATATGCAGCATAGGGCCAAGAAGGAGAAAGCACACCACCTCCATGCACAGCACACCACTGGAGGAGGACCAAGACCTGCAGGGCAGGGGAAAGTGGACCCCATCAAGGAGCTGGTGGCATCAACCATACAGACAGTGGCCATGGCAGGCGTGGAGGGCGGCGGCTGTGAAACACTGCTGGTGTTTCACCGCACATGTGAGTACAGGGCCATGCTGCAGCATGGTATGCATGACACCACAGGGGGGTACTCCTGACTGTGCACATGTTTAGGCACACAGCTGGCCTAGCCTGTGCACACATGGGTGCATTGTGTAGGCCTGCTTGCAGGCTGGCAGTCGCTGGTGCTGTGTACTATGCATTGCCAGACCTACAGCATGTGCCATGTTCACACGGTCATGGTTTACCCTGTAGACATTGACAATGTCTGCACACGGTGTGTACCTTGACAGTGGGTGTGTATTCGCCATGCAGTGTTACATGCTGCTACATGTGTCACTGTGTGCTGCTACTGTCACCTCCTTTATCGTGGTGGGTTTTATGTGCGGATGTGCGGGGTACTTGCTCATACTTTGTGCAGTTCAACTGTGGACATCTGGGATGCACATTCTGAGTGGGGTTGTGCAAGTGGCTTGGCTATGTGGGTGTGTACGCTGTGCACACCTTGTTTGGTCTGCACTGTGTGTCATTGGCAGCACTGGTGTGTACTGCATGTGATGGCATTGGTGGGGAGCCGCTATGTCATGTGCAGATCACTCACAATCATATTCTTGCTCCACAGTGTAGGGTGAAGGCATCAGAGCAGGGGACTGAGTGGAGGTGGATGAAGCTGAGCTGCTGTCAACATCTGGGGTGCAAAGGCCAATGACACAGGCATCAGCCGAGGGTGTGACCATGGACAGAAACCTTGGAGTGGACACTGATGTTGACAATGCTGTTGAGGAGGATGGCAATAATGAGATATATATCCCCACCAAGGACTACATGGGTGCCACCATCAGACTTTGGGTTTGATGTGGAATACCTGCCGAGGCAGTCAGCAGTGGCCACACTGCTGCCTCAGCTGAGTCACCTGCCAGATAGCCAGTGCCTCTAGTGCTGCCAGGCTGCCCCATGGTGTATACTCCCAGTAACGCTACTGCCCCCGCCACCAGCACCACCAGCATGGCCACCGCCACTGTTGTCCCAGCCAGGTCTGTGGCCACACACACAAGCCAACCCACATGACAACCACCTGTGGGTGGCATGCTGCTGGCCAGTTGGCCCACCAACGTGACACGCATGGCACAGTAGATGGTGTGTTGGTGCAGCAGGCAGCCACACAGGATGATTGCTGCTCCCACAATGTGGACCACCCCCAACCACCCCCACCCACTGTCCAAGGTGACCATGCACCCCAGGGATGGGAAGCCCCAGAATCCTGGCTGCTCCTCCACTCTGGTGGAGTCATAGACTGTCATACAGCAGGAGTTGTATGACTTCAGGTGGGAGGTATGGCAGAAGCTGTCCCTGCTCTGGGAAGCATTAAACACTGGCCTATTGCAGATGGACCAGGTGTGCAGAGGAGCAACAAACATGTTACCTCTATGCCCTATGCCAGGTCTTTAGTGAGCCCACTGTGGCTGTGAGGGACCTCACAGCCACAATGGAGGATGTTGTGATGGCTAGGCAGTAGTGCATCTCCAGCACACAATGTCGCCCAGCCAGTAGTGTCCCCTGGCATACCTCCACTGCACGTGGTGGACACTCGGGGTTGGACAGCACCACTGCCATAGCATCATCCATGGGCACACCATGGAACCCTGGGTGGTGAAAGTCTTTGGCCACACTGTGCCTGCACCATGGGCATGGTCAACCCAGGGCAACACTGTCCCCACTGTCTTCACCTATTGACTCTTAAGCCCGTAGTATGCCACCCTCACGAGTACATGTCAGGGAGTTTGTAAGGGTCCATGGTGGGAGATGGCAATGATGCCATGTGTGTGCTGCACATTCCTGCACCCCTCACCTGCCTGCATCACACACACCCACCTGTATGTTCACGACCACATCCCATCACATTCCTCATATCACCTGTGTGACATTCATATAGCTTTCTATTGTTCCACAACTGTTACCACTGTGTGTCTGCCATTGTACTGTTACAACTGTAAATACACATATGTACATGTTTGTTGTCCATGTTGTTTTCACTCACCGGGTCATCCATGTTAGGGTTTCAGTTACATTGTTCCAGTGCTCCTGGGACTGCCTGGCCATGTGAAGGTCTCGCTTTTGAGTTGCTCTACTATCCGCTGGACCTCTGGCTCTGGGTCACTGTCTAATTGTTCTTCCAGTTCAGGTATGCGTATTCCATGATTAAGTGCCATGTTGTGCAACATACAACAGGCTAGACATATGCAGCATACTTTCTGAGGGGTGTATTGTAGGGCATCACCAGACCGGTCCAGGCAATGGAATCTCATTTTGAGCATGCTGAAGACTTGCTCCATTACATTTCTTGTTGTGGGTCATGTGCCTTATTGTACCTCTCCTTGGTCACTGTTACAGGCCAGAGGACTGGTGTTAGGAGCCAGGGTCTCGGGGATAGGCACAGTCCCCTGTGGAAACATGACCACATGTTAGCAGGTCCATACCATTTCACTCATCCTGCCTTTTTGCAGACCCTACTGTTTCGGTCGTCCTGTCTACCAGCACACAGTCCACCTCTCTGACTCCCTTGTCTGCTGTTCCATGGCACTGTCCCACCATTGTGGGGCTTTGGTTGTGCTTGCTGCAGTTACTCACCAACAAGGAATCCACTGAGCATTACGCCAGCCTCAAATGCCTGGCACAGCCATGACGGGTGCCTGATGAATGCATCGTGGGCACTGCTGGAGTACTGTGCAAAGACATTGCTGATGCACCCCACTGCATCACACACCACCTGACACTTGATGGAGTGGCAGCCCTTCCTGTTGATGAATGCATCTCCAGCATCACCAGGTGGTGCATGGGTGTCAATGTGGGTGCAGTCAATGGCACCAAGAACAGCTGATAGGTGCACAACCTGATAGAATTGCTGCATTCTTTCTCTGCAGTGCTGTGCTGAAGAATACAATGAATTCACCAACATGTGGCACAAAAGCATCCAGGAATTGGTCAGAAGGCATGAGGTGACCGATAGCGACATGCTGTTGGTATCACCAACCAAGGTCTGGAAGGTCCCAGTGGTGAGAAAGCACATCACAGCTATCACCTTTTGCTCAACTCTCAAGGCATGGCTGCATTGGGTGGTAGGCTGCAGCTGCTCATGTAGGAGCTCACACAACTGCCTCAGCATGGCACTGTTCATTCCGTACCAACCCACAAGGTGGTCATCTGTCAGAGTCTCAAATGAGACTCTGGGATGGCACATTCTGTGTGCAGCATATCTCTTTCTTGGCCTATGGCATGGCCCAGGGTGGGTTTGGTCCCTCTCTTCCTCCTCCAGCAGTGCAGCCATGAGGTGCACCTTCACCACGCTGTTCCCAACCGCACCTTGAGTCCTGCAGTATCCATGCACCTATGTGGTTTACCCTGAATTTAGACCACCTTTTTGGGTGGTAACTAGCGCTGCACTAGGTTCATAGGTTCATAGGTGTTTTACACGATCAAGGACAAGCCCATTAGGATCATGCCACCTAAGCTAGGTGGGTTACAAATTTAAAATCGTTCATATATATATATCTCATTTAGATTTAAATTGTGTCAGATTTACGCAGTTTACAACCTCAAAAGGAAGTGAATTCCATATTGGAACAATTCGCTGGGTATAGAATTGATTTCTTTTATTAGTTTGGTTAGTAAATAAAAGTAATTTTAAATTATGCGAGCGAATTTGGACTATAGTAGTGTTCCATTTCAAATGCAAGGGATCAAACAAATATTCATCCCTAGTTGCTTTATAAAGCAGACAGAGATCACCACGTATTGATCTATATTCCATACTATACAAATTTAGTTGTTTCAGTCTTTCCTCATGTCAGTTGGCCCATTCCAGTTATGTTCTTGATAAACCTTTTTTGGACATTCTCCCTAGATAACTTATCTCCCCTCTGAGTGGGTGCACAAAATGAAGAACAATAATCAAAGTTAGTTCTTATAATACTGGTGTATAGTGGAACCATTATTGATGGTTCTCTACTTTTAATGTTTTAATGTTTTAATGTAAGCAATTACTTAATCTGGAACATTTTGTAACAGTAAAATTTAGATGATCTGTAAATTTCAGCCTGTTATTAATAACACCCAGATCTCTTTCAGTTGTAATAACACTTAAAGTGTTGTTCTCAATATAATAATTAGCGCATCTATTGTTCCATCCAAAATGCATAACCTTACATTTGTGTATATTAAGTTTCAGTTTATGATTGCTAACCCAATCAGAAATTTGGTTTATATTATCCTGTAATAGAGATATAGATTCAGAGTTGTTAACAATCCCACCCAGTTTGGCATCATCAGCATATTTAATAATCCAGTTACCATTTTTTATATTCATACCTGTTATAAGGATGTTAAATAACAATGGACCCAGGACTGATCCCTGAGGGACTCCACTAGTAACCATGGTCCATGGGGAAAAAAAAACCCTCAAAGATACCTACTGTCTTCTGTTGGATAACCATTGCATTATCCATTTGGTCAAATAATTGTTAAGATGTAGTTTTAATAAACAATTAAATAGTGTATCATATGAGACAGAATCAAAGGCCTTTTCAAAGTCCAGGTAGATGACATCTACTGGCATACTATGGTCCAAAGCTTCACTCACTGGTTCAAAAAAATCTAACAAATTGGTTTGGCATGATCTTCCAGGTTGAAATCCATGTTGGATAATATCAGTCAAACCATTTTCCAAAATAAGTGTACTAATTTTACCTAGGATTAGTCTTTCCATGATTTTACATATGGTCGAGGTTAAACTTATCGGTCTGTAATTACTTAGCTCCTTCTTAGAGCCAGATCTGTGTATAGGAATAGCTACAGCATCACACCAATCTTTAACCACTAGGGGTGTGCTAACACACTTAGTGCAGTGCAAAACCTTTGAATATGCTGTTGTGCTTGTATGCATGTCCCTGTCTCTCTTTGCCCAATGCATACATTATTTTTCTGCACTGGCGCTGCCAGGTTGCTCCGGCACTATTTGGCCTTTTGAATATGATGGTCTGGTGCAATTCTGGCACAATCGTATTGCGCATGACGTAAGGTTTGAATATCTGGCCCGGTATGTTGATTCTTTTTAATCTGCCTTTAGAATGTGTAAATATTGTCACATGTAAACATGTATTTTATTTTATTTTAGTCTTTTGGTAACCGGGTAAAGCCCACTAAGCACACGTGCCTGTTTTCAGGGGCGACTTGGGAGCACTGGGCAGTTAAGTGACTTGCTCAGAGTAACACAGTATGCAAGTGGAGGTTGTGTGAATCAAACTCAGGTCTGGTCTGCTGGATGTATCAAGCTCGTTCACACCTCATTCTTCTAACCTCTAGGCTATATTGCCAGCCTGCATATATTTCTATATCTGTATATTTTTAAGTAAGTTGTATATGGTGTACAGATGTGTTCAATTCATTGTTCTTATGTCATAGTTTTGACATTCAAAATATAGTATATAGGCCCAGATATTCAAACTACGCCCAAAAAGTGCTCAATAGCAGGAGCAAGCACAAGTCTATTGCGCCCATGCACAAGAGATGTGATATTCAAAAAAGGAGCAGGCCAAATTGCACCTACAGCCAACGACTGAATATTGCACCACCTTCGCCATAGCGCAACTAGGGAGGGGAAGCTCAGAAGATCTGATGCACCATAGCACAATAAGGAATGTTTAGCTGAGCAGTCCAGAGGTGCCATAGCACAACCAAGGAGTCCCCCCAGCTGCAGAGCAATGTAACTGCACAATCAGGGAGGTAGGGGCCTACCACCCATGCCACAGATGGGCACAGGAACACACAGCAGAATGGACATTGTGCCCCCACACCCCAAGCACAGCACAACCAGGGGAGGGCTGGAATAACCATTGGTCCATGGAGACAAGCAACCAACCCACAGCCTGGCCATGGTGCCCCATCACACACCCATCACACGTACTGGCAAGCTGTGGCTGGCACACAAGGAGGGCAGACCACCCTGTGCCACCATCCCCCCCCCAGTGCACAGCACAGCCTGCACTATGACCCCCAGACAACCCCACCATGAGCAGTAACCACCACTGCAGGAAACTCCATGCATGCCACCACCCCCACTGTGTCAATGCAACCCTGTGCACTACAGAACCACACAAGCCAGCCCCACCATGAGCACCCATCAGCAGGTTGCAGCACACGGCAATGCAACAATGGCAGACAAAGTGCCACCACGCACAGTCCCCTGAGGTACTGCTGAGAGACTGACCATGCATTGGCACAAGAGGTACCCCATATGGGACGGTCATGTCCTTCACAGCACCACCAGTGGTACAGCGCTCTGCACAGTATTCCAGTGACACACCCTGGACCACCACTGGCCACAACAGCCAGCACAGACACCCACAGTGGTGTGTGGAAGCATGCACCACACTGAATGCAACACAGGGTCTGGACAGACACCCACCCATACCCAAGGGCACAACAACACAGGGATGCAGTGGTGGGGCAACCAAGACCCCATTGTGGGCCCATGTAAGCCGTGTACACACAACTCACAGTCCAGCACAGTACTGGAGTGCCAGCTACCCTGCACAGGCACCGTTGACCCATACACCACCAGTAGTCACCCGGAGCACAAGCCACAGACAGTGGGGCACATCCCCTGCAACACACACAAGCCACAGCATGGAGGTGGGACAATGACCGTGTCGCCCACAGTGCCACCTGCGCCAGGCATGCACCACACCAGTGACATGGGCAACCCAGCAAAGTGATGGGTACAGTGTCCGCCCTGCAGGGAATGCCACCACTGACATGCCAGCAGACCATGCCAGTCACAGACAGGCATGTGTGTCAGCTGCACAGGCCATGCATGGGCTGATGGGTGCGCCATGGACACAGAGCATGCATCATGGACCACTGCACCCAGTCATCCAGTGCACAGGGAACAACACACACAACACAGACACTGACTGATATCTACCCCCACACCATAGTCACCTCCACATGGACACACACACATACCCATGACTGCACCACCCCTGATGCCATGCACACCACTGCAGCTGAGCACCTACAGCCCGCTGCAAATCACAGACCACCACGGTATTCATGTAAAATTCAAATGTATTGTAAAAATATAAAACTTAACTATCTACAATAATAAAAACTATTTACAAACTTGAGGTGGGGGTGGGCAGGGGGAAGGGGTGGACAAATGAGATAGGATAGAGATGTGTGAGGGTGGAGTTCGGGGTAGAGGAAGTCAGGGACCAAGGGCTGTTAAAGGGACTGCCGTTCCTGGCTCTGGGTCCACCTTGCTCTGTGGCGCTGCAGTACTCCCGACTCATCCAGCTTCCTCAGTATCTCCACTGTCTCGCGGGCCAGATTCAGGAGCTCCCTCATGGTGTCCTGAATTTCCCTTAGATGTCTCACACCTAGGACAAGGGAGCACAGTCAACAGGTGTGAATGCACCACCCCTTACAGCCCGTCCACTGTGCATGACATACGGCCATGGGACATACCACTGTGATGGTGTGTGACCACCCAAAGTGATCACATCCACAGGACCTGCTCACCCAGGCGCATACAGCCATGCGGAACACTGCACACACCCACTGGCCAAGTCACGCACAGCACCACTGTGGCCATTTAGTGACATGGCTATGTGGTTCAACGGCAGTGGCACAGCCATGCACCTGGTGCACGCATGGACCACCAGTGACACACACCCAGCCATGCATTACCACTGGACAGTGTTGACTGTAACAAGTGATGTGCATGGCAGTGATGTCAATGAATGATGGCCATGCCCCACTGCCCACCTTGTCAGACAGCATGCAATAACAATCATGGAGGTCTGGCACTCACCCTCATCGGGCTGGTCAGGTGGGCGTTGCTGGTCCTGGGCCTGTCTGGCTGCAGTTTCCACACCCCTCCGCTGCTCTGCCTGCACCCTGCATAGTTCTTCTGGGCCTGTGGGGACAAAAAGAAGAGAAGAACATCAGTACATTCCTGAAGCAAAGTCCACCTGCCCCAAGGTGTGTGCCCTCCCACCCAGCCAGACCCACCCACCCCACACCCTGTGAACACCGCCACGGTCAACCCCATACAGTACCTCCCCTATGTGCTGGACACATACAACACTGTGACTCATATGGACGAAAAAGTGTGTCAACGGAACCCCTACCTGGACGTGGCACCATGCCCCTCCTGGCACGTGACCTCAGTCGGTGCCAGTAGCTCTGGCTCCCTCCTGTGCAGGTCACTATAGCAGTGCCTGTACTGCTCAGCTGAACACCCCCAGCCTGTTGCCTCATCCAGGGCAGTGGCCACCTCCTGCCACACCTGGGTCCTTGCCCTATCCGGGGGGCCTCCCCAAAGAGAGGTCCATGGTGTGGCTCGACTATGACCACCAGATTGGCCAGCTCAATGGCACTCCATGGAGCAGCTCTTCTATGTGCCATTACAATAGCTATAGTAGGCAATATGGGACTCTGCAGCTCGGTTCCCCATGTGCAGATGCTGCACGGTCCAGCACTGCCATTCCCTATCATGCTGTTACTGAACAGCACAATAGAAGTGCACCTATGCCTGAAGCATGGCGCCAAGGTGGCAAAAGTCGGGCACAGGGTCAAGGGTCTCTGGCGCAAGGCCACGCACAGCGCCATCGGATGACAATGTGTGTGTAGCGCAATTGGCTGCCTGTGTGCCAGTGCTACAATGGAATATCGGGCAATTGGGCCACTGCACCCATGAAGGCCCAGTGCCACAGCGCCATGTAGTGACCATCGCTATAGCACCACTGGCACAATGGTGGCCATATCCTGCATTGCCTACCACACACAGCACGTCATCAGTGCAGCAGACGCCTGCGTCAGCAACACGGGCATGCGCAGTGAAGTGTACCACGCATGCCACAGAACTGCACCATTGGCTCAGCACGTTCAACACAATTGCGCAAAGCACAACAGCGCAATATTCAGCCACTGGCCATATGCAAATCATCCGCTTCAGCCATTCAATGGCTTAACACTGCAATTTGCATCTAATTAAAGTTGCCTCCGCCCCATTTGCATGGATTGGCGCTATAAAGGTGTACAATGTGCTGCAGTGGCCATAGTCGGTTACTGCAGTTTATTGGTGAGTTGCATGCTGTTTGGGAGTGTGGACTGTGGATTCAGGGACATGCATGGGACTGCACAGTCACAGGTAACAACTGTCATTCTTACAGGCTGCATAATGACCGAGCACGTTCTTGGAGAGGACAACAGTGGTGGGAGGAGGACGAACTTTACTAAGGCCAAAACCGAGGCCCTTTTCAAGGCCTATCTGGATCAGGAGCCACTGCTCAGTGGATGGTGGGGCACCCCTGAGGCCCGTCCTGCTGCATGGGAGGAGGTGGCACATGCCGTGAACCTGCATGACAGCCACCAGTGATCTATGCAGGAGTGTAAGAAGAAGATAGGCACAGATAGAAGGAGGGTAAAGGAGGATGTGGCTGCCATCAGGGCAGCACATGCTGCAACAGGTGGGGGACATCTGGAGGTGGTACAGCTCACCCCAACAGAGGACTGGCTTGCTGGAAGCATGCACCAAAGTGCCATTGAGGGTGTTCTGGGTGGTGGCTTCCAGACGGGTGATGGCCCATCACTGTACGGTAAGTCATGGTCTGTTGGGGGGGCAGGGTAGGTCACACACAGTAACATGATTTTGCTTTCCCTTACAGATCCTAAGCATCTGCATAGACTAGCGGTGGTGGGCCTGTCCACTGTGGACAGTTGGATGGAGTTGGAGGTGGGACCATCCACCTCCACAGGTATCTGTGGATCAGTACGACAGTGGGGCCACCTGGCTGTCCACACTGATGTCATTGAGACAGGTGTGGAGGAAGCCCTGCCTGTGTCCCGGCATGCTGGCATCCACGGATGCCAGCACACTGTGGCTGTGGCCGGGGCAGAGTCCGGCACCAGTGATGATGACACGACCGTCTTGGGTAGTGACACGTGTGTGCCACAGGATGGACACACAGCAGGGCAATTCGCGCCCATGGCTGTGAGTGGTGCCACCGTGGAGGCCTGCATGTCAGCACAGTCCCAGGCTGTGCCTGTCAATACCAGTGGGGCAGCACTGGTGTCTGTTCAGGGCAGTGGGACTGTTGCAGCCACTGTGGCAGCACCACTGAGCTCTGGGGTGTGGCAGCTGGAGGGGCATCAGCAGTTGCCCACTGGGCTTGGGGGTACAGGGTTCAGTGGTGGCATCTGTGCACTGCCTGTGGACATGTCCAGACCTGGCCCTGGTGTGCAGCACCCACCTTCAAGGGGTGCTGAAAATCAGGCCCTTGCACACCCTGAGGGACAGGATGCCGAGGAGGCTGATGACCTCTTGGACGAGCACACCCACCTACTGCGAGCATCGGTCCAGCAGCAGATGTGGCTTGTGATGTCCATGGATGCATTGCATGTCTCTGGAGTGGGCAGAGGAGTGTCGCAGTAGGGACGCCTAAATGATCATGGCACGGATGGACCATTTGCAGGAGGATGTGACTGCTGCCATTGACAGGCATGCACAGGTGTTCATTGCTGTCATGGCTACAATGGGCACATAGTCAGGTACCAATGCATCACGAACACCACGCAGTGCACTATCCACCCCCTGTTCCTGGCGTCGTACGACTCCCACCTGTCAACGCCAGTCTCAGCTGTGGGTATCCCGAGCACTCCTGGTGCAGGCATGTTCAGTGTGCTGCAGACCCCTGCGCGTTCACACAGTGGAACCCCTGGGGGACCATCGGTGCCACCCCATGAGGCCAGTGATCAGCCTGCCAGTGCTGGCGGATCTCAGCAGGGCCGCCCATGCATCCGTGGTGGCCGTGGCACTGTGTAGCGGGACTGACCTGTCTCCCAGCATGGCTACTGTCTGGTGCTGCCCTGTGTGCATTGTGTGTGTCAGTGGGCAGTGAACGGGTGGGTACCCAGCCCTGCACGTGGATGCACAGTCCACTTGCACACCCTCCTGGCTGCTGTCCACAGTTGCGCGTGCATGATGATGCCTGCACTACGCTGTACACCAAAGTGCAATGGTGCTCAGCATCTGACACATGCACATGGACAGGCAATGGGAGTGGTGGCCTGTGGACATGTGTGTTGCTAGGATGTGCATTCTAGGTCGGTGTGCCTTCTGCCCTCTATGCACGTTCATTGCGTTGTGTGTGTGTGCGTGTGTGTGTGTCCTTTGGTGTGGTATGTTAATCCTCATCCATCCCTGGCTGTGTGTGTGCCTCTGTGCCCTGCCACTTCCCTTGATGGCATGCACCCCCAGTGTGGGTTCCTGCGTGTTTGTGGGTTGTGCCTTGACCACTGGTGGTTGCGCATGGCCCCATGACTTACCTGAATTGGCTGAAGTTGTCCTCCGTGATGGTGTCCCAGTGCAGAAGTGCCAGCCGGAGCAGTCAAGGGTCCCATCGGCCAAGAGGGGGCTGCCCATCACCATCATCACCAGCATCCCCATCGTCCCCATTGCTGTCCCCTTCTTCGACCTGTATGGCTATCCCACATTTGTTGGCCATGTTGTGCAGGATGCAACAGGCCAGGAATATCCCACAGGCCTTTGAGGGGCTGTACTGTAGGGCACCACCAGAGGTGTCCAGGCAACGGAAATGTGTCTTCAGCATCCCGAACACCCACTCCATGACATTACGTGTGGTGGCGTGTGCCTCATTGTAGCACTGCTGTGATGGGGTCATGGGCAGCCGGTAGGGTATGAGCAGCCAGGGACGGAGTGGATATCCACTGTCACCTGTGTGTAGAGGGTGGAGGTTAGCATGATGATCAGCATCGCCCTGCCCCAGGCCATATAGGCCACTACCCATGCCACCTCTGGCCATGCCCCCCAGGCCCTATATTTGTCCACGTGGTTTGCATACTCACCCACTAGGTGGCCAGTGGGGATGTCCCCATTCTCAAATCTGTGGCACAGTGCTGACTGGTGCCAGATTAAAGAATCATGTGTTCCCCAAGGGTGCGTGGCACAGACACTGATGATGTGCCCCCTGGCATCACACACCACCTGGCAGTTGATGCTGGCATAGCACTTTCAATTAATGTATGCAGCCCCCTCGTGGCCAGGTGGTGTGCGTATGGCCACATGGGTGCAGTCTATTGCCCCTAGCATGCCAGGCATGCGTGCTACCCTGTGGAACTCCTGAATGTTTGCTGTGCACTCCGCCACTGTGCTGGGGAAATGGATGTACTCCTCAGCACATGGCAGCAGTGTGCTGAGGAACTGGGTGAGGTGGCATGACGTGGCCAACTGGGTTACACCTGTGGTGTCCCCAGTTGGTCTCTGGAAGGTACCCATGGTGAGCAAGCACATGCAGGCTGTTACCTTGATCTCCACTCACAGGGCATGGCTCAGTCGTGGGGTGCCTGCATCACATCACTGCACAGCTCACAGAGCCACCTCAGAATTGTCCTGTTCAGGCGGTACCAGTCCACAATCTCAGTATCTGTGTACAGCTCAAAGCTGGTGCAAGCTCAGTTCTGCCTGTTGGGGGCATACTGCCGACGGGCCCTTCCACGGCCACGCCCCCCTGCCGCCCGCCTTCTCATCTCCCTCATTACGGCCTTCATGTGGAAGGTGGCACTGACCATGTCCCTGGCTTGCATTCACCCCCCCAGCAGCTGTTACTGTATTCCTCCCGCTGTCCTGGCTGCTACCTCCCCTGCACCGGGTACATCTGCCTGTGCTGGCCTCTGTTCTGTGTGGCTCCCCACACCTTCCCTGTGCCTGGCTGTTCACTGTGGCATTTCCCTGGCCTGCCCTATCCATGCCACCTGCCCTGTCTGTCTGACTAGAGTTCTGCCTCATGTGGCTTCCCTGTAGCGTTCTTGCACCTCTTCCTTGCTCCTTTTTATTTTGGCTCATTTCCGCTATGGCGCAACTTCTGCTTGCTCCACTGTTGCACATTGCACAAGTCTTTGAATATCACACAGTGCCATTTATGCATGGTTCCTCCCCCTTCGGTTGTGCATGCCTTCATTACATTGCGCTGTTGCTCAGCATGATTTCAGGGGTGCAACTGCCTCCTGCTGAATAGCGCAGAATGGTGCAATTTCAGACTTGCGCAGGCACAACCCTATTGTGCATGGCTCAACTCTTTTGAATATCTGGGCCTTATGGGCATCAAGAAATGAGTCTCCTGATTGGCTGTTGGGTCTGGCAGAGCCCTAGTCTATGTGGCAACAGACCCTAGCTAATAACAAGTGCCACTGTAAGTGCCCCATCACTCAAATCAGGCAGCCATAGAATTTTGACAGCTGTCAAAACCGCCATTGTTTCCTCTCACTGTGCCCACAACGCGCGGAAACTGAAATGTCAGATGACATACCTGTACAGCTGGGCCACGCTCTTCCTACCACCAAAGGAAACCACAATAAACAAATCTCACTAACGTAAATGGCAGTGTGCAGAGCAAAATGAATTCCAGTGTCTAAAGTCCATTAGCGAGAGCGAGCGGTATCACAGAGCCACCTCAGAATTGTCCTGTTCAGGCGGTACCAGTCCACAATCTCAGTATCTGTGTACAGCTCAAAGCTGGTGTGAGCTCAGTACTGCCTGTTGGGGGCATACCGCCGATGGGCCCTTCCACGGCCATGCCCCCCTGCCGCCCGCCTTCACATTTTCTGGAGCTGGAAGGACACTACTTTCTTCAACTGTGAGCTGTGTGAGAAATGCTGTATTGCACTTGATATCTGCAACAAATGTGCACTTTTTGCTTAATTCTGTGGGAGTTGAAACTAACCACCCTTGGTAATTGCTTTTTATTCACATTTATTTAGTGTTTAACCAAGAAGGGGCTTGTAAACTCTGTTTATCTTGTTAGTAACTTCAGAAGGATTTAAATACTGCATTTGGGTAGGTCCTTGGAGGTAGCTAGATTGTCTACTAGGATTTGCTGACAGTTAAACTATTTTTAAATGAATTACAGTTGGCTGAGGAGTTGAAAAGAAACTTGCAAACTCTGCTTATCTTGGAAGTAACCTCATAAGTGTTTGAATACTGCATTCTGGTTGTCCCTTGGGGGTAGCTGGATTGTCTACATTAGGATTTTGGGACAGAAACTATTTTTAAATAATTTACTGGTGCGCGTAGGAGTTTGATAGTTAAACTCTTTTAACAGAGTTACTGGGGTTAAGGAGTGGTTACAGAAAAACCTGCAGTGTGAAACAGGAAAAGACAGTCTTTCAAGCAACAGAGGGTGGTGGATCTAGGTGTATGTTTGTTTGTTACAATTCTTAAGATTTTCAGTGCAGGAAGAGTTTAAAGCACAGCTGACTTATTTTGGGGCTGACAGCTCTCGGAGCACAAACCACCAGGCCTGTTTTGGGGCTGGGCAGGTTTACCTGTGTCTGACTTGGATGTGTGGATTTTTCTCTGTTTGATTAGCAGGGTATTTCTCTACCAAATTGTTGTGTAGGGCATCTTGCTGACAGGAAGGCACTCATTGCAGCAGAGAGTCAGAGCTTTTAGCTGATTGTTTTGCGAGGGCACAGTTTAGGCCCAACCCCTTCCCACCCTCACCCCACCCACCCCTGGAAATAGTTCCTTTATACCTGGGGTTCTGACATCATTTCCTCAAGACTGCAAGGTGCATGTCACTGTCATATCCTCTCTAGCACACTGCACTGACAATTTAAGCATACACATTGTATATTATAAATATATATTTCTATATTACAAACCAATCACACACACACACAAAAAAAAATGTGGGGAGTAGTGCAATGTAGTGGCTGTGGGGCAGCAGTCTTCCGGGAGTCTTTCTGGAGGCTGAGATGCTGCCCTATTTGTAGACAACTCTCTGCCCTGAGGGAGGAAGTTGCCCATCTTCAGGCCACACTGGACAGTAGTACGGGAACCTTCCCCAGGCCACACTGGACAGTAGGAAGGGAACCTCACCCATCCAGGGAGCACCACAGCCACCACCATTACCTCAGAGATTGCAAAGAAAACACAGCAGTTGGACCACAGTGGGCTCAGGAAGGGTGAGGATGGTGGAACGGAGGCACATCCAGTCAGTTGTTCCACTCCACAATCCATACACCATTCTGGGGGAGCATAGCTCCCCTATGGATGCACCCACAGAGGAGACTAAGGAGGCTGAGGACAGCTGTCACAAGGGAGGCCCACAGGAAGGAGGCAAAGGACACCACAAGGAAAGGAAGCAGCTCCTGGTGGGGGACTCAATTATTAGGGGGATAGAACTGGGAGGAACTGGGAAAACTGAAGTAAGGTACCTGCCTGGTGCCATGGCTTGGAGGGACAGGAAGCACATCCTCAGGATCATGACAACAGCTGCAAGGGATTCTGAGCTGGACGTAATTGTCCACCTAGGGACAAATGACTTGGCTCATCATGAGGTTAGAGCAGTGCAGGAGGACATTGCAGAGTTGGGAAGGGGCCTAAGACAAGTAGCACACACGGTATCCTTCTCAGAGGTGCTGCCTGTCAAAGGCATGGGTGAGGCGAGGGTAATTGGCACCATGCAGTTTAATGAATGGTTGAAAAAATGGTGCAGAGCACAGGGGTTTGGCTTCATTGGGGACTGGGGTTCCACCTGGAGGGACAACAGCCTATACTGGCAGGATGGTCTGCATCTGTCCAGGAAGGGAACAAGTCTTTTGAGCAATCGGTTTAAATGCTTCATTGGCAAGCTTTTAAACTAGTCAAAGGGGAAGGCACTGACAAGCAGCAGAAAAATCCCAGCCTCTCCCTACAAAACAGGGTACTAAATGAGAAAAAGACCAACGAGAACGGTCAGTGGGGATGTTGCAACAGAAGGTAAAGCCATCATAAAATGGAGAGCAATGAGTACCAATGCCCGTAGTCTAGGTAACAAGCTTCCTGAATTAGTGGCCTTGATGGAGGAGGAACATCTGGATATGGAAGTCACAGAAACATGGTACACACACAACCATGACTGGGATGTAAACATACCAGGATACACTATCTACAGGAGGGACAGGGAGGGTAAAGAGGAGGAGGAGGTTCTTTACATAAAGGAAGGAATAAAAGTAACAGAACAAAAGGGTAAACAGGGAGGAGAAGAAGCACTGTGGGTAAATTTGGAGACAGGCAATGGCACCACAATCCGCAGACAGGGTTAGAACAGACTCTCTTCTCAGGGGAGGAAATGGACAAGGAAATGATAGAAAGTATACTTAGAATGGCAGAAAAGGGAGATACTGCTGATGGGTGATCTGAATATGCCAGATGTTAACTGGAGTGCAGTTGCAGCTGCCACTGAAAAGTGCAGTTATTCTAGATGCCCTACAGGGGCATGCCTTAGACAACTAGTACTGGAGCCCACTCGAGAGGGAGCAATATTAGACTTGATACTCTCAAATGGAGATGGAGAGAGATCACAGATGTAGAAGTGGGTAGCCATCTGGGAACTAGGACCATCGAACAGTATGGTTCATAAACACAGTAATAGAGTCAAACCATACAAAGACAAAAGTACTGGACTTTAGAGGGCTGACTTTGCTATAATGGGTGAGTGCCTAAGGAACGCACTAGCAAATGGGCAGGAAGGAGGGTGGAAGAACAATGGGGAATAATAAAACTGCCATCACAGAGGTAACAAGCCTTTGTGTGAAGCAAATAAACAAAACAAGATGATGTAAGAAACCACTATGGTTCTCAAAGGAAGTGGCAGTGAAGGTTCAAGAGAAAGAAAGCATTCAGGAAGTACAAGGAATCGCAGAAGGAGCAGGACAGAGAACTGTATCAGTTAAAGCAAAAGGAGGCTGGAAGGCAGTCAGAACAGCAAAGGCCCAAACCGAGGAAAAGATAACCAACTCAGTTAAGAAGGGGATAAACCTTTATAGGTACATCAGGAGCCAAGAAAGACCAAGGGAGGGATAGTGAGGCTTAATAAAGGGGAGGGAGGGTGGGCAGAGGGAGACTGTGAAAAGGTAGAGATACTAAACAAATATTTTTACTCAGTATTTACGAAGGAAGAGGGGAGATACATAAAACAAAACAGTAGTAACACTCTGGATACAGAAGTTGATACCGCCCATTTACAGAAGAAAGGGTTCTGAAAGAACTCTAAAACTGAAGGTGGACAAAGCAATGGGGCCTGATGGGAGTCATCCCAGAATTCTAAAGAACTAAGGGTAGAACTAGTGACACCACTGACTACCCTTTTAACAAATCATGGGAGGATGGGGTGGTACCGAGGACTGGAGGAGGGCAGATGTGATTCCCTTCACAAAAGTGGGAGCAAGGCAAAAGCAGGAAACTATAGACCTGTTAGTTTAACCTCAGTGATAGGGAAAATGATGGAATCAATTCTAAAGGAAAGAATTGTCGAGTATCTAGAGGCCAGAGGAGCACAGGACCCTAGGCAGCATGGATTCACAGCGGAAGGTCATGCCAGACGAATCTGATATATTTCTTTGACTGGGTGACCAAAGTAGTAGATCAGGAGGGCTGTGGACATGGCCTACCTAGACTTTAGCAAGGCATTTGACACAGTCCCACACAAAGATTAATATACAAGTTAGCCAGCCTGGGAGTGGGTCCCAAGATGACAGCCTGGGTAAAGAATTGGCTGGAGAATAGGACACAGAGAGTTATAGTAAATGGAGTCCACTCAGAAGAAAGGAGGGTTACTAGTGGGGTACCCATAGGAGTTCAGTATTAGGACCGGTCCTCTTCAAAGCCTTTATTACTATAGCGACTGTGCAGAAGGACTGGAAGAAAAAGTATGTCTCTTTGCAGATGACACTAAGATCTGCAACAGAGTTGATGCACAGGGTGGGGTGGAAAGGATGAGAAGGGACTTGCAAGGTTAGAGGAATGGTCAAATGTATGGCAGCTTAGATTCATGCTAAGAAGTGCAAGGTAATGCACCTGGGAAACAAAACCCAGGGAAGAGTACACAATGGGGGTGAGATACTAACAACAACAAGAATGGAAAGGGACCTGGGGGTAGTCATATCAGATGACCTAAAGATGGGCAAGCAATGTGAGAGGGCAGCAAGGAGGGTTGGGGGATACTTGGATGCATAGGGAGAGGCATCACCAGTAGAAAACAGGAAGTTATTATCCTCTGTACAGACAGCTGGTGAGACCCCATCTGGAGTACTGTGTGCAGTTCTGAGACCCAATCTCCGCAAAGACATAGACAGGATGGAAGCTGTCCAGAGGAGGGCAACTAAATGGTGCAGGGTCTGCACCGAAGTCGATGAAGAGAGACTTAAGGAGCTTAATATGTATAGCCTCGAGGAAAGGGGAGAGGGGGACATGATAGAAACTTTCAAGTACCTCAAGGAATCAACAAAGTCCAAGAGGGTAGCATCTTTCAAAAAGAGGTGTGCAAGAACAAGAGGGCACAATTTGAAGATAGAGGAGGGGCGGCTCAGAGGTAATTTAGGAAGTATTTTTCACAGAGAGGGTTGTGATGCATGGAACGGCCTTCCAGAGGAGGTTGTGGAGTCAAAATCAGTGGGGGAATTCAAGCATGCATGGGATAGTCATAAGGCAATTCTAGGGGGTGGGGGTAGGAAGAAGTAGGCTGCTGGTTAACTAGGATCTGCAGCTTATCCAGTAGGTAGGGAAATGGGCAGACTGGGTGGGCCAAGCGGTCCTTATCTGCCGTCAAATTCTATGTTTCTATGTTTCTATGTATCTCCGATTCAGCCACTGAGCATGAGAGCACCGGCAGTTTCTTAGTTTTCCATACCGCTGATGAACGTCCATCTGCGGTATGGAAAATGAAGAAAATAGCGGTCCTCTAACACACAGCAGTGCTATCAAAGGTAGCGCTCTCTCGCTCTGTTGCTCAAGTCACTCAGTTTTGCAGCCCATAACACGATCGAATTGAGGAAAAGAATAAAAAAAAACTGCAGAAATGTCAAGAACATTTTTTAATTACATTAGTACTGTTTCCATCGCACTCCATCCCATACCTAGGGTTTTGTTGACTGTAGGAACCTGACCTGAAACTAAGTAAGACAAACAAGTTAATAGAAAGGAGGAAGAACACCATGTTTTGATTAATTTTCACACAGCCTTCCTTGAGCCTTTTACAAGCCTGTCTCAGAGTGAGGTCAAAATTCATAGGGACAGGCAGCAGCATATCCTGGCCAGTGCTTCACAGCAATTAGTGACTGTGGGAAGAATACTGTAAAGAGCTACAAAAGGAAGTTGATATTCTGTGTCAGCCCTATTCTTTAATTTCTTTTACTTTCATTTGGTACTGTTACTAGTCAGAGGGAGGAAGGAGGACAGTAGTACAGAATCTCCAGTAGAACAGAAGTGCCCACCCTAGAAAAAAAAATGCAAAAACACTAATGTAATGCAAGTGGAGTAACTATTTTATCTCCAAACATATTTTAAATTAATATTGCACTCACTTTTCAAAATTAAACTTAATTTTTTTTACAGTGCCAATTTTTTCAGTGCAATAATATCCTCCAGGGCGGGCAGTATTGTGCTATACCGGACCATCCAGGGTTATACGCCCTCCGCCTGCGCGGCCGGGCCCTATTATGCCCGTATGGTCCGTATAGCATAATACCACCCACCCTGTCGGGTATTATTGCTTACATAGAGTTTTTCATATATTAGTTTGGTTTATATAAATTCTGTAATTGTAGCATTTGCCATAAATGACAAATTAGCCTTTTCCTGATTTTTTTGCTTTTGATAACCACTATTACAAGGTTGAGCAAGAATTTTCCAGACCACTACAACTGCTTGTGTTCTGTTTATATTTTTCATTAGTTCTGTTTTTATTTCTTTTGCCTGCTCCACGAAATGAGCCTTTTTTTTCAATTGGCTATTTTTAAATATATTTTTACAACTATTTTATTGTGTTGTGTGTTTATTTCTTATAAAATATATTATTTATTTAGGTTATAAATACATGTTTGCTGCATATAACACTTTGAATTTAAGTAAAATTTGGTAAATGCTTTGCTTTCTTAGAAAGTAAGGAAAGTAAGGAAATTTATGACAAAAAACTATGTTAATGAACATTTTGGCTGCTACTGTAAAAAACACAAACCCCACGAAATTAAGAAATATATTATTAGGGTTGTTATGTGTAACTGTCACCCCCTCACCTATGTCCACTGCCTTCAAAAGTGCAGCTCATTGTATAGGTACATGACTATTAATCTGTGGTCTAATACATAGTCTGCCCATTTGAGCTTGTAAGTTCAGTTTGTTTTCCTAGAAGTCTGTTGCCCCTTACCACTGACCTCCAGAATTCCTTTATGTCTATCCCATGCATTCTTAAATCCCGTGATTGTTTCAGCCCCCACCACTTCCTCTGGCAGGGTGTTCCACTTGTCCACCACCCGTTCTGTGAAGAAATTCTTTCTCATGTTTCCTCTGAATCATCCTCCCTCCAACTTCATCCCATGCCCTCTTGTCCTGGAACATCTTTTTCACTTAAAAATAGTGTTTTCCTGTACCCTGTTCCTCCCTGTAAGATACTTGTATGTCTCTATCATATCCCCTCTCTCCCTCCTCTCCTCCAGGGAGTACATGTTCAGTTCCTTCAACCTGTCTTCATAGGACTTGTGATGCAATCCATGCACCATCTTTGTTGCCCTCCTCTGAACCTTCTCTACCCTGTCTATGTCCTTACGTAGGTATGGTCTCCAGAACTGTACACTGTACTCCAGGTGGGGCCTCACTAGTGTCTTGTATAGCGGAATTATGACCTTCCTTTTCCTGCTGGTGATGCCCCTGCCTATACATCCCAGCATCCTATTTGCTTTACCTGCTGCCTTGTCACACTGTTTTCCTACCTTGAGATCATCAGAGATGACAACCCCAAGATCCCTTTCCTGCTTGGTGCATGCTATATCCTCACCCCCCAACTGATATATTGTGCCAGGGTTTTTGTGCCCCATATGCATTATCTTGCACTTCTTTGCATTGAATTTCAACTGCCAAACCCCTGACCATTCTTCAAGTTTCTGCAGGTCGCTTCTCATTCTGTCTACACCTCTGGTGTGTCTACTCTGTTACAGAGCTTTGTGTCATCAGCGAACAGTGAAATTCTGCCTTCTAGGTCCTGCACAAAGTCACTGATGAAGATGTTGAATAGGACCGGTCCCAGCACTGATCCCTTTGGTACCCCACTGGTCACTCTTCCCTCTGTGGAGTGTCAGCCATTTACCACCACCCTCTGTGTCCTGCCACCCAGCCAGTTACCTACCCACCACACTACTGTCCTGCCCACACCCATAATAGCTTATACTGTGTCTATATCTTTAAAATTGTTGAGAAGCAATCCTAATCACGCACCCTGATCCAATCCTTCTGATGAAGGTGATCTATCTTAGGTCCTCTTGGAGCTAATCACTATTAAACAGTGTTTATGGCTAAGGTGCAATCTCAATAAACAAAGTAATCATACAGTGGAGTCAAGGTTTAATTGTAAATTAACTGCACAATGGGGTCACATTTTTCTTTATTATAAAGTAAACAGACAAAGGTATCAATGTTTCCTTTATTCATAAAGCATGTATTATATTACAAGGTATAATTTGAATTCATCTTTAAAAGCAGTACATACATAATGTTACTACTTGGTTTACTGTTCACTTTATTTACAAAGTATGTCTAGCTATAAAGCAAGTTATATATCATCTAAAAGAACAAAAATAAGTGTTATCAAAAAAATGCTTGTATAATAGTAATCACTACAGGGAATTGAAAGTCTATTCTGAGTATTCCTGGGGTGGAAAATACACATGTTGATTAGACGTATAGCTATACTGGTAATACTTTGTCACAATTTGTACCATAGAATAATACTAATAACACTGTGTAAAAACTTACATAAACATTGAAATTATATTTTCTTCAGTTTGGAACAGATCTATTATAAAGTGAGGTTACATTCCACATATGTTTTTCCAGAAATATCTTAATTAAAAATTATAGAACTCATAGTAAATGCTGTATATAACACAGCACATGTGTGGCTTGAGTTTTTTACTTTTATTGCATGTTTTGGTTAACAGGGTGGGTGGTGATTAGGGTTGCAAATTAACAATTTTAAATATATAGACCTAGTATAAAGTGGTAGACCATGGTTATACATAACAGCTCTTTACTGTACATATATATTCTTTGCAAAACAACATATTAATGCACCAGTTAGGATCCAACTTAATGCCACAAAAGTAGGAAAATGTGGTGTTAGGGTTTTCAACCCTAACTCCCAACCCCCACCTCCCAAGCAGCAAATGGACAAGACCATCAAGCAACTACCTTTGCAAAATTTAAATTAATTCAAAGAAATTATAAAAAAAGAGATTAGAAAGGCAAAACTCAATATGGAAAGGTCTATTGCAATGCAAGCTCAGAAGGGTAACTGCAAAATGCAATTTGGTTACATTAACTCTAAAAGAAAACTGGAATGTAGGGTAGGTCCTATAACCACAAACAACTGTTTTATTGCAACCAAAAGAAATGGCTGAGTTTTTTAACTCCCATTTCTGCAAAGCATTCAGCTCCAGTACTAGCATAGCTAACTATATTGTTTCAGAGAGTCAGTTACCTCATAACATGGACATCTCATTAGATATTATTAGAAATAAGTTAAATACAGTAAAGAAAGGTTATTCTGCAGGTTCTGATGATATCTCTGGTAACGTATTGCTAATAATGAAAGATCACCTTTGTGTACCTCCTCAAATTCTTTTTGACAAAAGTTTAAGTACCAGCACTGTCCCCACTGAATGGAAACATGCGAATGTGATTCCTTTGTTCAAAAAGGGGACCAGACACTCACCAGACAATTATCGTCTGATCAGTTTAACCCCCATTTTCTGTAAATTGCTAGAGCATATAATAAAAGACAAATTGACACCTATAGTGCAAGGTCTAGATCAGTCCCAGCACGTTTTTGTTAAAGGTTGATCATGTACAACAAACCTAGTGAGTTTCTATGATTTTGTAAGTGAACAGTTAGATAAAGGTAAACCATGTGATGTTATCCTCCTAGATTTTAGAAAAGCATTCAACTCAGCTCCTCACTGGGCTTTAATTCAAAAGCTTCTGCTTTGTAACATCAAACATTCATACATTAAGTGGATTGCAAACGGGTTATCTGATAGAAAGCAGAGAGTGATTATTGATGGTCATACATCTATTTGGAAAAATGTAGAAAGTGGTGTTCCACATGGATCTGTCCTAGCTCCAATAATCTTTCAGATTTCCATTTCTGATCTATCCTATAACATACAGAGTAACATCTCAAAATATGTGTATGACTGTAAAATTGCTAACATCTGTACAAACTCGGAAGAACAAGTGGTCATCTAAGAAGATGTAAACAGGTTAGAAGCATGGTCAGTAAGATGGAACTTGCATTTTAATATATCCAAATGTAGCATTCTACATTTTGGAAAACACAATCCTAAAAATGTATAGCATCTCTATAACACTCCTTTAGTAAGCAAAGACAGTGAAAGAGACTTGGGTATTATGGTCAACTCTCGTCTAAATTTTGACACCCATATCACAAATATAATTAGTAAAGCAAATAAAACTTGGTGGGCTATTTGCCACAATTTAACATTGAAAAGATCCAATATTTTGCTTCCCCTATATAGGGCGTATGTTAGACCCTATTTGAACTATGTCTCACAATTAAGGAATCCATCCAGAAGGAAGGACATTGTTAGAATTGAAAGGGTACAGAGAAGGGTGACTAAATCTATTATATCCAACAAAACCATCTCTTGTGAGAATAGACTCAGTAAATTTAACTTAATAATGCTCAAGAATAGGAGACTGAGAGGTGATCTCCTATATGTTTGGGACATCATTCATGACCCTTATTTACTAACTGAATGTGGTCTGGATTTTAAGCAAATTTGAGTAATTACTAGAGGACAACCATTGCAACTTACAAGTAATAAGTGACTTTCTAAGAAAGGGCTTATTTCTTTTCTAAGAGAGTTGTCCGCCAAGGGAATTTGCTTCCTTTGGATATTATTATTAGTAATAATAAGACAACTTTTAAGAATAGACTCGACAACTTCATGAGATCAGGAAAGCTCTTACATTTCTACATGTAAGCCTTGAAGTTCTATGGGCATATCACCTTTTGCTTTTTTCAGCTCTTAGTATGGTTCTTAACTACAGACAGCCATCATCAGGTAAGGCAAACAGCTTACAGTTCTTCCCAGATGACACAAATGCAGTAGCACTGATGTGCTACCTTTGTGGATTTGTATCTGCAACAGGCACATTGTAGCACATACACACTCACTTGTAGCTGCAGACAGAAATCCATGATACTGAAATCATAAAACTGCTTCTGTATACAAAGGCACAAGCCCCTGCAGCCAGATTCAAACCCATGATATCCAAATTACAAGAGTTCTTTAGTCTGCAGATGTGCAGGCCTCTATGCAGCCAGTGCATCTGTAGCCTCAGGTACTCATGGACACTGTAAGAAATATACAGCATTGGCCAAGAACTGGAGCGGAGGAGCATCTCTGTGTACCTCCTACTCATTGGTCCTCCCCAAGTGCTGACATCTGCAGGGAGCGGGGACTAGAACAAGGAAAAAGACACCACGTCTGGGCCAGGCAATGGGCTCCCACTCTGTAAAGTGATCACAGAGGATCTGGTGGGAGCTCCAGGTGCACGCTCCCCTGAAGTTTGAAGGGGGTAAGGGGAGAGTCTCCTCAGCCCTACCGGGGGGGGGGGAGTCATCCGGGCCTCTAGATGTCACAGAGCAAGGCACTAATCTGAGTGATCCCAGGTCCTCTCAGTGCAAGCCTAGGTGGTGCATTGGGAGCCCCAAGAGAGGTGCTAGACATGGCGACGGGGGCTGAAAATAGAAAGTTAAAAAAAAAGAGGATAGCAGTTTGTCAGTTATGCAGCTGCATAGAGAAAACCATTTACTAGCCAGTTCAGTGGCACTGAGGTGCTGAATGCCACACTTTGAGTCATGCCGCCAACCTGGGTTCGGGAACAACTTTGGGTCATCAGGGTGCCAGCAAGGGGGGGGGATGGAAGAAGAAGGACTGTGCAGCCTACCAGCAGCTCTCCTCTCCTAGGGAGATTGTCACCCCCCTATAGTTTCACCACCAGCAGGTAGAGGCCTGGTGGCAATGCAGGTAGCAGTGGGTGGCACGAAGAGAGAGCATCTCAAAGCACAGCATACGCATGCCTCCACATATGTGAATTTGTGCCCAAGGCAGGGGTTGGGTGAAAATGGGGTACAAAAAATAATAAAATGTAAAAGTAAAAAAAAAGGGGAAAATGTACTAGTGGATCACACTCTCTAGTGAGGTAATTCGCACAGTGTGCATAAGTACATATGGCTACAGAGGAACAGGCCCAATGGGGCCTTCTGGCTGTAGAAGCACAGGTCCCACCCAAACATATTCATGCACACTGTACGACACACACACACACACAGATGTGGCTGCATAAACAGAGGTCCCTGTGGGGTCTCTGTTTATGCAGCCACAGATACAAATCCATGAAGGTAGCACATTAGTGCTACTGCATTTGTGCCTTCTGGAAATGGTTGTATGTTTTTTTTACTGATAACGGTTGTCTGCAGTTATTTGTGTGGTCTTGTCCTTTTGATGCTGGGGAGGTGGGATGGAGAGTTAAGGTTGGAAAGCCTAACGCCACATTTCCTTACTTTTGTGGTACTGAGCTGAACCCTAGCTGCTGCATTAATGCAGGTTTTTGCAAATGTCCTTTCTTTTTAAGATAGTGGAATCATACCCTCAGATGCAGATGTGCAGGGCACTCTGGGTCCTGCATTTCCATGTTGATAGAGCTAGAGAGAGAGATGCAGAGCAAAATGTCCATCTGTCTGTTGAAGCATAGGATCTTCTGGTAGCCACAGGTACAGAGGTGCAGGGCCCTATGCCAAGAGAATATTTCTCTTCACTATATGGTACCTGAGCCCATGCAGGCAAGCCTGCACCTTCCCTTCCCAGGCTGCAGGGGGTGGTGCCACATGACACTGCCATCCCCCCAGTCTTGGCCCATACATCTGGCTCACTGTGCTTACCCCGAAACTCCCCTCTCTGGCACGGGATCACAAAGCATTACTTGCTGGGGTAAAGGCTGTCACTACACACATTTCTTAATATTTTTTTTTTCAAAATTGTTATCCCAGATTTTAAATATTTTATTTATTTATTTAGCTTTTGTTTACTAGGTAAGTGCACCAGGCAAAACTTGTCTATTTTTGGGCATGACGCAGAAGAGTACATTACAGATAACAATACATTAACATGCAGAACAAGATACACATATTTGGAGCAAACAGAATTAACGACACCTAAGGAGAAATACAGATATAATTCAAGTCATGTGTGTACATTAATATAATGAGCAGGATATAATGGCTTTGAGCAAGTAATGATTACTTAGTATAACGAATACCAATGTAGGACAATAAGAAGTGCATAGGCTACAGCCTAAGGAAGGTGTGCATAATAACTAGTTAGTAAAGTGAATCAAATACAAAATACAGAAAAAAAGACCAGCGTGAAGACAGTAATTTTATGACTTCTTCTAAACATAACATGTGTCATTTATAGAATACTGCCTGAAATGTAATTTCACACCACAGGTACAAGAACACATTATAGTCAGGATTAGAAAAATGACACCTGTCACATTGATGAGCTGGTGTGAAAAAAATGGCAATGTTAAACTTTCTGAGTCAAAGTATTAGTGAAGTTATAAGTAAGCATTGAAATATTTCAATGTTCACTCATAAGATGGTCATTTTACCATATCGTCCCACCCAATTCTCAACATAGTCTTCTTATGACTCCACCTCATGAACAAGGTAGGTGAAAATTTTCTAATGCAGGCCAAAATATAATTTCATAGATCAACTGCAAAATCATCTTTTGGTCCAGATTTGAAAAATCTCACCTGCACTGTTCATGAAGTGGGGTCCAAAAAAGGGCATGTTGAATGTTTGGTGGGAAAATTCTAAAAAATAATTAAGTTATGAGTGAATGTTGAAATACTTAAATGTTCACTCATAACATGGTTATTTAACCATATTTGTACACAACATTTTCAACATAGCCTTATGATCCCTCCTTATGAACCTGGTAGGTGAAAATCCTGACAGAAAGGTCATACTGTACAGCAACTACGAAATCACCTTTTGTGACAGCTCTGAAAGATTTCACCAACCCTGGTTATGAGGTGAGGTCCTCTTTAAAAGGGTCATGTTGAAAATTCGGTGTAAAAATTTTACAAAATGACAAAGTTATGAGTAAAAGTTCAAACCCCATTGAAATACATTGGATCTCACCTTATTTTTTCATATTGCAGTTGCTAGTGTTTGCAGCAAAACATCTTTTCAACTGGAGAATGGATTTACAAAGTGGGACAGTTTTGGGTTAAGTGAGGGTGTGCAAAGTGTGTGGGGGTGGTGGGTGATGAATGGGGGTTTAGGGGTGTCAGATCACTGATGGACTGTTTTCTTTTTTACACGTCTAATGTAAAAAAAAAAATCAGTGATGGATGGTTTTCTTTATGTACATGGGGCCCTAGCCTGACACTGGGGATTGGGCAGACTAGTATCAGGATGATCTTCAGTGGCACCAGGGGTGGGAAACCTGGTTCAGCCACCTATTTCTTTTTTTTGGGGGAGGGTGACCTGGAAGGGAAAGAAGGGGATGAAAGAAGTGGTACCAGTGCTGGGCACCCTGGTCTGCTATTGTAAAATTTATATATTGAGAAGGGACAGGCAACCTGAAGAGGAGGGGTATAAAGTAGCAGTAATAAGGGTGGGCACTCCGGCCTGCTTTACCTAGACAGACTAGTTACACAGACAGATAGACAGACAGACAGATGGATGGATGGACAGATATATATATATATATATATATATATATATATATATATAGATAAGAGACAGAGAGATCACTGGTTCACAGCTGGCACTCAAGCTGGCAGCACATCACCATCTGCAGATACAGATGTCAAGAAAGTCCTAGTGTTCTCACACTGAAAATGTGAGTTAATGGATCCTCTCATTAAGCTGGGCACCCTGGATTCTGGGGTGCACGGAGAAGGTAATTATGACTATTTTTGTTTAAACAAATCTAGCTAAATGGGTCCCGTTTACCTAGGTTCAGGTATTCATTTTTTGAAAATGCATCTTTTTTAAGTGTGTTCAATGGTTTTTAGTCTAAAAAACAAAATGACAGCCATCACGGTCAATATTTTTTCTCACAATTGATAAATCATGAATGATAAACCCTCATAAGCAATGTTTTTCTTTCATTGTTCTTATCAGAGGGTTATCCAAAAACCATACTGAGCATGCTCTGAACAGCTTAGAAAAAAAAATAAAATCCTGTAGCTTGTGCATTGTGCTTGATTGTCAATCTGTTCCCTTACATCCCTGTTTGGATGTGTACCACCTGTAGGTTTAAATCCCCCTCTATCCCTGCGAGGATAACTTTGTTGTTAAGCACTCAAAACTGTCTAGATCTTATCTGTCTTAAACACGTATGCTGCAATTCCTGGTATATTCTACAAGGATATCTGTTGTATAACTTTAATAGCTGTTTGTATTCCACCAATGTCTTGCTTGTAGATAGTTCTGTATCTTGTATCCTCCTAGGTCGTGCTTGAAAATAGGTAGGGTTCTTGTCTAATGCACCCACCTGGTCAACAAAAACTAATAAATAAATAAATCTGGAACCATTTAATATTTTTTCAAGAAACCTTCAGAAGGGTATATCTCAGCACAGATTGCTTATGCCCTGAAAGTTTTGGGGAACACATTCTGTCCTGTCTTGGCTGTGTATGAGAAAAATTATGTTAAAGGGGCAGGAAATTTTTTCTAACTAGCAGCATACAGTAATGTTTCTAGTAGGAGAAATGGAAGACTTCCCTCAAAACGAGCCATAGTTATCAATACCTTAAGAAATGCTGATGTGAAAATATTTATTTTCAATTGTTTTCTTTTTATGGACAACATTTTGCACAGTTCTTTTCATGGAACCAGTAATATGGAGTTTTTACTATGTCACAGTTTGTGTACAGAATGCTAAACATGAAATATTGTCCTATCAGAACCATGCTTAGAGCTCTGTGTACAAACCATGACATAATTAAAACTCCAGATCACTGGTTCCATGAAGAGAACTCTAACAGAATACTGCCCAGAAAAACAAAGCAATGCAGAGCATAGTTTTTCACGTCACTGTTTATTCAGGTACGGTTACATATGTATCATTTAGGCTTAGGTATGTCATTTCTGTAAATAAGAACATTATAAACAGCTACCAATTAGAAATCATTTCCTCTCCTCTGTAAGTATAGGAAAAAAATCTGCACTTCATCATTTTTTGACGTTCCATATTTTGGAAATCGCACTAGATGTCATTACTCAACATTTAGAGATCCTGCCAGCCAGACAATGCATGCCAAATTTTTGGCTATTTCATCAAAAGCCACCAAAATTATTACGGTACAAACATTGGGGTTTAACATTAAACACCTTATTCATCCCAAACTACAGTGGTGCTACTGTGCCACTGTAATATGTATATTATTTATTGCAAAAAAAAAAAGGTAGTTAAATAAGAACTTCACCGTAACAGTAGATCTTCGAGAAGCACTTGTAGCAGGTAACATGTAGAACTGATGCCACCTGGCAGCAGATCTCGGCAGTTCTTTTCTCCAACAGTACTGATGTGGGACCGCCCACCCAACATCAGCTCCACCCCCGACATCATCCAGTGTAAAGGCAGGTGGCAGTCCCCACATGCTCTAGTTCTTGCATGCCAATGACAGGCCAAAAGTGGACAGCTGTGGATAGAACAATCTCTACAGAGAAAAAACAAAGGTAAACAACTAAGCCCACAACTGAAGAACATGAAGGTTGGATCAGAGCAGAAAGACTTTCTCCTGGGGGAAGGAGGGAGGGAAAATCACACCTGTTGCAACAGCTTCTCTCAAAGATCTCCTGTTAGGTAAGTTCTTACATAACTGTACTATCTTACTTCGAGAGGAAGCTCTTGCACCAGGTAACACATGTAGGACTGTATAAAACCAAGCAGTATAAAACTTAAGACAACCCTTGAGAAGGGGAAGTAACAGACAGATACACTCCCAAGCAGTATAAAGCTTAAGACAACCCTTGGGAGGGGGAAAGGAGAGGTGGACACACATTGGGAGAGAGAGACCTCCCATGAGATAAGGCCCTAGAGAACCACAAAGCCAAACCCTGCTCGATGCCTGGAAATTATATTCATGCCGTAGTGCCTGATGAACCTGTGAACAGAGTGCCAAGTGGTGGCAGCACAAATGTCAGCTGCCGACACTCTCTTGAGTGCTGCAAAAGAAGTAGCAACCACTCTGGTGAAATGTGCCCTGCCCGCACCTGGAAGGGTTTTCCCATCCTTTTCATAATAGAAGGAAATGCAGTTGACCAACCAATGTGAAAGCATTTGTTTGGCAACCGGGCACCCCAAGGACCTGTCCACAAAAGACACAAAAAGCTGATCTGATTGTCTGGCCTCCTTGGCTCTGGACAGGTAACAGCACAAGGTTCTGTGCACATCTGAGGTGTGTAGAAGCTCCTCACCCCAGTTGGAATGTTCTGGGTAATAAACCGGAAGCTGAACCAACTAATTGAGAGTAAGCTCTGGGACTACTTTAGGAAGGAATTTTGGATTTGTGCGGAGATCCACCCTATCTGTATAAAAAAATCAAATAAGGCTCTCTACACATCAAAGCATGGAGCTCAGAAATGCGTCTAGCAGAGGTGACCACTACCAAAAGCAATGTCTACCAGGAGAGGTAACGAAGCTCACAACTCATGGCTGGTTCAAATGGGAGAAGTGTAAGCCTTTCCAGAACAAACAACAAGTCCCAAGGTGGAACAGAATCCCAAACAGGAGGACAGAGATGCAGGATCCCCTTAAGTAAGGTTTTAACTACCTCCAATTGAGCCACTGTCCTGTCATGGATACAGTGATGATAGGCAAAAACAGCAGCCAGGTGTACATTTATGAAGGAGTAACTAAGACCCGATTCCAAGAGAGATAACAGGTACTATAAAATAGAGTTGACTGGACAGACCAGAGGGTCCAGTCTCCTGGTTGTGGCCCATAGACAAAAGCATTTCCATTTCATGGTGTAAGTGGCCCTGGTAGTGGGCCTCCATGCTTCACCCAAGATTTCAGCTACCTCATTCAATACTTCAAATCGGAGCTTGGCTAAGTCCCGAGGAGCCAAGCATGCAGGTGGAGGGAGTGTAAGTTGGAGTGTACCAAAGCTCCCTGTTGCTGAAAGAATAGCTGACCCGAGAGCGGAAGACACCATGGAGGCTCCACTGTCAGATGCTTGAGCAGTGGGAACCAAATTTGTCTGGGCCACAATGGGGCTATCAGGATCATGACCACCCTCTCTGATTGGGCTTTGAGCAGACCCCACTGTAAGAGAGGGAAAGGAGGAAATGAGTAAAGGAACATCCCTTTCCAGGATAGGAACAATGCGTCTTGCCAGAAAGCTCCAGGCTTGGGACTGAGCTAGCAGAAATTGGGCAGTTTTGCGTTGCACTGAGATGCAAACAGGTCCAATTCTGGCATCCCCCATCTGGTGAACATGGTGTCTGCTACTGACTGTAGCAGGGACCACTTGTGAGTTAATGGTTTGGCTCAGCTGAGAGCATCTGCAACCACATTCAGAAAACCTGGTACATGGACTGCCGATAGACTGAGCTGATGCTCCATCGCCCAATCCCACACTTTCAAAGCTTTCCAACCTAGGGGATAAGAGTGTGTGCCTCCCTGCTTGTTGAAGCAGAATACCACGGAGGTGTTGTCCATCTGAACCCAAAGGTGGCTGGGAGGTATGAAAGGACTGAGAGCCATCAGAGAGTACAAGACTGCCCATAGCTCGAGCACACTGATTGTGTAGGTTCTCCTCTAAAGGGGACCACAGCCCTTGAGTCCTGTGGATCCTCAGATGAGCCCCCCATCCTGTCCCAGATGCATCTGTAGTGAGAGTCTGGGTAGGTTTCTCTGGCTGAAAAGGGAGGCCTCTGCAAAGATTCTGAGGGGACTCCCACCAGCGGAGCTCTCAACAAATTAGCTCTGTGATCCGGACAGGCAAATCCAAATCATCCCTGGTTTGGTCCCACTAAATGCAAAGTACCTACTGAATGGTGCGCTTGCGTAGCTGGGCGAAGGGGACCAAAACTATGGCAGCCACCATGTGTCCAAGGCAGTGTCGAGGCAGTATAGCGCAGTGGTCTAAGGCTCTGAGCTGCAAATCTGGTGACATCCAGCACACCAAACCTGGGTTTGAATCCCACAGCTTCCACTTGTATATTGTGTGACCCTGAGCAAGTCACTTAACTTCCTTGTGCTCCCAGGTCACACCTGGAAACAAGCTCCGGCTTAGTGTGCCTTTCCTTGTTAAACAATCCCCCCCACCCGATGCCAAAGAATGGACCTGGCCACTACGACAGATGCTGAACAAGCCTGGATTGCTAGTGCCCTGAGGCGCTCTGCTCTGTCGGAAGGTAGGAAGGCCTTCCCCAAGGTGGTATCCAGAAGGGCTCCTATGAATTGTAGATGCTGGGAGGGTAGGAGCTGTGACTTCTCTGGGTTTACAGTGATCTCCAGGCACCAACAGAGAGCGTGTCCAGGATGGTCTCCCAAAGATGAGACCTGGACGTTGCCAACAGAAGCCAGTCATCTAGATAGGGAAACAGGAAATGTCCATTTCTCCGCAGTGCCACTGCAACAATGGCAAGGCACTTTGCGAAGACACTGGGGGCAGAGGAAAGGCCGAAGGGAGGACCTTGAATTGGTAGGACCAACCTTTGAACCTGAATCTCAGGAATCCGTGATGATTTCTGCAAATGGGTACATGCAGATATGCATCCTGCATGTCCAGAGAAGTCATCCAGTCCCCAGCTGAAAGGAAGGAAAGGGAAGGAGATTTGGAAGCAACACCATACAGAATCTCTGATAGGAGACCCACCAATTAAGGTCGCTGAGATCCAGAATGGGTCTCAAGTCCCCCGACTTCTTGGGAACCAGGAAGATACAGGAGTAAAAATCAGAGTCTATCTCTGCCTTCAGGACCCTCTCTATAGCATCCTTGGTCAAGAGAGACTGGATCTTCTGTCTGATAGGAGCTCTGTGGTCTCTCAGATAGTGGAAGGGGGTTGGAGGTCTGCCCAGGGGTAAAGACTCAAACTCTATGGAGTGCCCGAACTCCACAAGGTCAAGGACCCTCTGGTTAGAGGCCACTTCCCTGGGCGTAGAGAGAAAAATAACCTCCCACCGGCTCTCCTGATGACAAGTCCTGGAGAGGGGGGGGTCGCTTAGATAGTCAGGTAGATGGAGGGGGAGGGAGGGTGGTGGCTTAAGGTCTAGCCTGTCTAGAGGAGGTTGAGGCAGCACCTCTGGACCCACTCTTTGACCAAAGCTTCCCCGTTGCGTGTGAGGCTGAACATGGGGCTGCTGAGGCTGATGTCCCCCTCTTCCACGAAAACAGTGCCAGCAAAAATGCTCCCATTTCTGGTGTTACATTGGCTGCACAGAATGGATAGCCTTTTCTGAGTCCTGCAGTTTGACTACGACTTTCTCTGTGTTTTCGCCGAAGAGCATAGAGCCTTTGAAAGGGGTGTCCAGAAAGGAAGTTTGCACTTCTGGGTTGAACCCTGAGACCCAGAGCCGGGAATGGTGCTGAAGACAAATTTAGGTAGCAGCTGCCCTCGCTGAGGTGTCCACAGAGTCATACGCTGCTCAGAGGACATGAGTACCCACATCTGAGCCCGTCTGCAAAAGTTTAGCAAGCTCCATCTTTTGAGGGCAGTCGAGCATGCCTTGCAGGATGTCCAGTCCTTGATCCCAAAGGGCATTCTGGAAGTGGACCATGTGTGTTAAAATGTTGAGGCTGCAAATGCTGCAAGTGGCAGATGAGTACATCCTATGCCCTAATGAATCTAGCTGCTTAGACTCCATGTCTGGCGGCTGGGTACTTAGGTGTTTTGGCCTCTGTGAACGATCATGTGCAGCCGATATAACCACAGAGTCAGCTGTCAGATGCTCAACTAGATAAGAGTGGTCCTTGGGGGCTCGATACAAGCGATTTGCCTTTTTGGGCACTGCAGAGGAAGTGTGTGGATGTTTCCAAGTGGCAAGTGTGATGTCTTGGAAATATCCACTAATGGGGGAACAGCCACTGGCTTGGGGTCCTTCTGGCACAAATACTTTGCCAGGTGGAAGCGTTTGGGGTCCCAGGCCTCTGTATCCTATCCTATATTCTCCTGTATGTGCCTCATGACCTCCACAAAACTGGGGTTATCGGGCAGAGATTTTGGCTGGTCCTCTGTATCACCCAGAAGCGAATCAGGGTCAGAACCAGGGTAGGAAGGTTCAGACTCCCCATAATCTTCTGAAGAAGAGGAGAAATGTTGTCTCCTCCTCTTATGTCGGGGTCTGGATGAAGGAGAGTGGGAGGAGGAGGAAGGACCTCTGGTCCTCCTGTACTTATCCTTGTGCTTCCTGGGGCTAGTGGGGGTTTTATCCCCCTCATTTCTAGATGGAACAGGAGTGATCTGAACATCTGGCTCTGAGATGACGGGAGTAGGCTTAGGTGTGGAAGCAGGAGCAGAAACCAGGTCCTTCTTAACAGTCTCCCACCAGTAGGTGAAAAGTTCCTTCACCTGAGACACGCCCAGCTTTGGATACCCAGGTTTTGGAGGCGATGTCGGTCTGCCTTCTCCAGAACTGGCGTCAGCTAGATCTGGCATCAGTCTAATAGGTGACATCAGTGGAACGTCAGTAGCACCATCATTGGGTTCTGATGTTGGATGGACCAGTGAATGGTCCCTTAGAGAGGCATCAGTACGGTCCCTCAGAGAGGCATGGGGCTACCAATGGTGGATGTCGGGGGTACTGATGATGGTAGTGGTACAGTGGGTGGCTTATCCGGTGCCAAAGGAGACCCTTAAGGACGCTTTTCTGGTGTCGGGGCCTGAAGCCTTGTCCGATGGACGTCTCTTATCCGGAGAAGGGAGGGGATGGTCGGGGAGAGAAGTGGCCTTGGCCAGCCTGTCAGCTGACTTTCTGAGCTTATCCGAGGGACATCGCTTGGGGTCCATGGATGGATGCTAGTCAGACTTGTCCTTTGAGGGCAGGGACAAAGCCCTGGAAGAGGAGTGCCCGGCCGATTGCTTGGACTCCCAGGGATTGACAGAGGCTGACCGGGAGGAGGCTCACTTTTAGCTGCTGCAGAGCCGGCATTGGAGGGCCTCTTTGCCACTGCAGAACCGGAGTCCAGAAGCCTAATCTTAATAGGTTAAAGGGAGGAGTCCTTAGCCAGAGAAGCTGAGGCAGGAGGCTTGAGAGAGGTAAGTTGGGCCTCATGTCTGGAGGAGCCAGAGTGACCAGCAGACTGGGAGCTGGAAGACCTGGGTCTGGAGGGTGAGTGATCCCGGTCCCGGTGGTGGTGTTTCTCCTTTCTGTGTTTCTTTTTCGGAGAGGGGGGAATGAGATTTCCTCCTGGAGGATGTCTCCTACTGCATTTGGGCCAAATGTTGTTCAGCTAGGAAAGCCTGAAGAGACTTCTGTCTCCGAATCCTGGTCCTACTGTTGAAGGCCTGGCAGTGGGTACAAGCACTGGTGTTGTGATCTGGGCACAGGCAAAAAAAGCAGGCCGAATGTCCGTCCTTCGAAGGGATCTGCTTCCCACAAGAGCACTTATTACGGTGCCCAGTCAGTGAAAAGGACATATGTCGTACAGAGTGCTGAGCGAAACGATAGAAAAAAAGGTTCTAAGCTGTGGAACGGTCAGGGAGACGAGAGCTGACTAACATGTTGCCGTGATGGGAAAGAACTGAAGTACATGGGGACTGCCACCTGCCTCTATACTGGGTGACATCGGGGGTGGAGCCGGAGTTGGGTGGCTGGTCTCATGTCGGTACTGCTGCAGAAATGAACTGCTGAGATCTGCTGCCAGGTGGCATCAGTCCTACATGTGTTACCTGCTGCTAGGGCTTCCTCTTGAAGTAAAATCCTCCATTAATGTGCCAGTTGGGGTTTAACTTAATGGCAAACATGTAGGGAAATGTGGTGCTAGGATTGCTAACCATAACTCCCCAACCCCCAAGCCGCAAAATGACAAGACCACACAATTAGCTAGACAGCCAGCCATCATCGGGTAAGACAAACATACAACTGTTTCCAGATGACACAAACGTCATCAATTATCAGTGCCCAGCACTTCTGCAGCCACAGTTACTCATGCATAGTGCAAGACATACACACCCACTTCTGGCTGCAGATAGAAATTCACGATATGTCTGTGGAGACAGGAACAGGGGGCAACAGGGTGCATTGACCCTGACTGTGAGGTTGGGGGACAAAAGGAGCAGGGTGCAGCAGCCTCAACTAAGGGTCAGGAGATGGGGCATCAGGATACCATTCTAGTTATACATACACATTAAAGGAATAATGCATGACAGGGTGTGTGTCGTGCTGGGATAACGCCATGCCGGGGGGGGTTGGGCACGAGGCCACAGGCCGAGTGCATCCAATGCCCCAGGCGTGGCATTATCCCAGCACAACACACACCCTGGAGTGCATTATTCCTATTATACAATGGCGTGTTGTTATATATAAAATAAAAAAATATTTTTTATTAGTGTGGAAAAATATTTTTGTTTCTTACGAGGAGATGCAAAAAAAGAGTAACTAATGGTCATCATGGTGGGCATTCATATTGGTTCACAGTGCTGAGACTAGACCTGTGGCATTGTGCTGGGATAATGCCATGCGTCCAGTTCCAAACTGACCAATCACAGTCCAAGATTCTTTCTTGCTATTTTATAATATGTATTTTCACACAGAAACTCTCGAAGAACTGACATTTGTGAGTTCATACAAGTATATGTTCCTGAAATAGCAGAGTGTGGCAGACACCTGTTTGTCAATCTGACATAGAAACAAAATTGTTCTCATGCTAACCTATTTATGGAGGCTACATCAAAGACACACTACTTCTATGAATTAACAAAATTGAGATTGATTTTATATACACTAAACAATCCTGTGTTATATAGCCAGAAAACAATGCAGGGTTTTGATGAGAAAGAACTGACAGCTGTGATACAGACAAGGTTATTTCTCACAAACATTTATACCACTTCAGTTCAGCACTGAAACTCAAATGATTAACTTTTTATAAGAACCAAATGATAGATTTTAAGCTAATCTATCTAAACACAAACCAGAGGGGTTAGTAACAAGCTTGGAGTAAAAACAATTAGCTCTACAGACTGCTCTGACTGGGAAGTGCAACAGCTTCTTCTGTCAATCAGGGACTTAACTTTTGAAGCAGCAGGCTGGACCAAAATGATGTCATCACTCTGCAGGCTTCACTGACAGGGACAGAAAAATGGTCACTGTTTTCAGTTACTGCAGAACACATTAACAGATGCTGATTTAAAGAAAACCACAAAAGCAAACAGCATGACATTTTCAGGAAACGCTAATTATGACACAGGGACTTGAATTCAAGCTTTTATTAAAAATATGAAAAAGTTATTAATTTGCTCTTTAAATGGTATGCCATTTATGTCAAACCAATCTATGGTATCTAATATTGTATATGCGATCTTAAAGGGTATAACCCTCAGGATAGCATTCCTCATATCCCCCTTTTTTATAGCCTGCTGAGGTAACTCCTGTGGCATCCTCTAAGGGATGAATGGCTGAATGGTAGACAGTGAAGCAGGAGCAACAGCAGAGCCTGATGTTAATCCATTTGTTGGAGGGAGGCCATTGCTCAAATAAGGGAAAGAGACAGACAGAAGAACGGAAACTACAGAAAAAAAAGTTTATATTATGGTCCTGCAGTCTCTATTATTTCACAAACTTTGAAGAAATAACTCTTATAATTTGAGTACAGAACTAGGGGAACTGTTGCAATAGAAGAAATTAACTTCATACATACCATCATTTCCTTTTATGTTAGCTCCAACATTGTCAATGGGTAATCAAAACAACTGGGTATAGTGCACCCCTACCAGGGGAATGGCACAGCTCAAGCTTTAGAATGTTGAGCATATGAGGATTCCATGCTGCAGCAACTCTCCAGTTACTACTTACCTCACAGTGCCATTATAGCTACAAAACCAAGTTAAGATCCCACGGAGGTACTGGGGATCGAAACAGCGGCCGGCTCCTGGCAACCATGCACAAAAAATGAATAATCTCTGTATTAGTCAAGTTAAGTCACTCTTTATTTGATAAAAGGCACTTTTCAAATATCAAAGCACCTGTATAATCAGCAATCATAAAACAATTTCAGCAGTTAAAATCCCAAGCCATAGACATAATTAAAACAACTTAAATGATATCAGGGAACGCCAGCTCAAACAAATAGGTCTACAACTCTGACCTAAATAACTTAGATGAAATAAATAATAGGGAGAACCCTAAGGAAGCCCCAAGAGCAGAAACCTGACCTCTCAGTGTGTTCAATGCCAGCTCCTTTTCCACGCCTTCCTGAAGGAAGTCCAAAATCTGTGGCTTGGAGGCTCTTGAAGGCTTAAACTCCATTCTCCTGGCCCAAGATAAAAATATAGTCCAGACTACAGCATAAACTGCAGATGTAGAGTTTTTTTTCTAGCAGCCATCAAAGTTTCAACTACTTTTGCTGAGAAACCTAACTTGAGGAGCCTCCTTCTTTCAGGAGCCAGGCTGTAAGCTGCATTGTGCCTGGGTTTGGCTGGAGAATGGGAGCTTGTAACAAGAGTTTCCCTTCGTACTGGAAGGTCACTCGTTGAGCTAGGTTCACTAGATCAGAGAACCACGGTCTTCTTTGCCATTCCAGGGCTATCAGAAGAAAGTCTCCTCTTGAGTCTTATTTTTCTTAAGACCTTCTGAAGAAGACGCAGTACAGGGAAGGCACACACTCTGCAGAAGGACCTCACCTGAGTCAGTGCATCCACTGCTTCTGCTTATGGACACCAAAACTGACAGAAGAACCTGTGGGTCTCAGTATTGTGGCCAGATGCAAACAGATCTATCTGCGGTTGTCTGAACCAATTGCTCAGGAGTTTAAACACTTCCTGGTTTAACTGGCACTCTCTGGGGTGAACATTTTTGTGATATAGCCAGTTCACCTGAATGTTCAATTCCTCCATTAGATGTACTGCCGAGAGAGAGAGAGAAGATTCTCCTCTGCTCAGCTCAGGAGTTCGGAGGCCTCCCGAAGCCTTTCTCTGCTTTTTGGCCCCTCTTGGCAGTTTGTAGAAACACAGAAACATAGACTTTGATGGCAGATAAGGACCACTTGGCCCACCCAGTCTGCCCATTTCCCTACCTACTGGATAAGCTGCAGATTCTAGTTAACCAACAGCCTATTTCCTGCAAGCCTCCACTATAATTGCCTTATGTCTGTCCCATGCATGTTTGAATTCCTCCACTGTTTTAGACCCCACAACCTCTCCAGGAAGGCGGTCCCATGCGTCCACCACTCTCTCTGTGAAAAAGAATTTCCTCACATTACCCCTGAGCCACTGTCACAGCATTGTCTGACCGCACTTTTACTGCACTGTTCTTCAGTACGGACTGAAACTAAAGTAGAGCTAAGTGGACCACCTGCATTTCCAGGACATTTATGTGGAGACGTTGTTCCTGTACTGACCAAATCACCTGTGTGAGAAGTTGGTCCAGGACTGCCCCCTCACCTGAGTAGACTTGCATCTGTTGTAAGAATTACTGTACATCTGGTGGAAGCTCCAATGGAACCCCCTTGTTGAGAGTCTGTACATTCAGCCACCAACTCAGGGAGTGATGAAGCTGAAGGATGATGAGAATCCTGGCATGATAGTCCTCTGATGATGGGTCCTAGGCCATCAGCAACCCCATTTGAAGGGGCCACATATGGAAGTGAGCCCACGGAATGAAGTATATTACTGCTGCCATGAGGCAGAGAATCCGCAGCAGACTGTGGGCAGAAGCCAATGACTGATTCCTGACCTTATCTTCGACTAGGTCTCTTCCTAGGAGGGTGACAGAAAAACCCTCCCTACTTTCATGTCGAAGACTGCCCCCAGATGTTCCAAGGCCTGAGATGATTCAAGGGAGTGCTTCTCCCCGTTCACTATCCAGCCATGAGATTTCAGGATCTCCAGGGTCCTAAGTACCAACCTCCTCGCTGGAGGCAACGTTGGTGACCAAATGAGCAGGTCGCCCAGATAAGGGTAGACATACTTTTTTTTATTTTAGTCTTTGCTAACCGGGCAAGGCCCACTAAGTACAACTGCCTATTTTCAGGGGTGATCTGGGAGCACTGGGCAGTTAAGTGACTTGCTCAGAGTCACACACTATGCAGGTGGAGATTGTGGGAATCAAACCCAGGTCTGGTCTGCTGGATGTACCAAGCTCATTCACAGCTCATTACTCTAACCTCTAGGCTATACTGCCAGCCCATGATGTCCTTCCTGTCATAGTTGAGCCACCGGAACTATCAACACCTTTGAGAAAACTCAAGGTGCTGTTGCCAGACCAAACGGAAGTGCTTTGTACTGGAAATACTGACCCAGTATCAAGAACCTGAGGTACTTCTGGTGGGACTGATGGATGGGAATGTGAAAGTAAGCCTCCATCAAATCTACTGCCACTATAAAGTCCCCCAGCTGGACAACCTGAGTTATCAACCTCAGTGACTCCATCTGGGATGTTTTGTGGCAGACAAACTTTTTCAGATGCTTCAGCTCCAGAATAGGCCTAAAACCCCTGGACTTCTTGGGAACTACGAGATATAGAATAGAACCCTTGACCCTGCTCATTTGGAGGAACCAGCACAATGGCCCCAATTTGGATGAGGTGGGTCAGAGTGTACGAGATCACTTGGCATTTTGTCACTTGCTTTGAAACCGGGAATGGTAGAAAGTGTCCCCTTGAGGGAACCATTAAAAATTCTATGGCATAGCCCAGCTGAAGGATTTCCAGAACCCAGGTGTCTGACGTTGTCTGGGCCCATCTTGAAAGGAACTCCTGGAATCTTCCTCCAAGGGAAGGGGGGGTAGAGATGGACCCACGTACGTTAATTGTGAGGTACCAGGCTTTTGTGTAGATCCTCCTCCATGGCGCCTGTGAAAGGCCCCTCTATTACCGTAACTCCTGTTGCCTGTGTAGGCACCTCATTTCCCTGGTTACCAAAGTTATGAAAGGGACAACCCCCCCCCCCCGGACTACCTGCACCAGCCTTCACCTTCACCCTACTGGGGTGCTGTGGCCTTGCACTATTTAGACACTCGGATGTGGTCCTTCTTATCCTGCACATCCTGCAAAATAGAATCCAGGCCGGAACCAAACAATAAACCTCCCTCAAAAGGAAGGTTAAACAGTTTCACTTTTGAAGCCTGATCAGCAGACCAGTGTACCAAAATGGAAGATTCAGACTGTGAAAATGACTTACTTATGGGGCAATAAAAAAACAGAGCTTGTCAGAGGGCTTCCTGTATCCTCTCAATACATTCAAATCATTTTCAGAGAGATCCAGGCCTGCATACTCTAAGTCCTCAAGAGCCAAGGCCTGAGTCTGAGAGATCTGAAGTCCATACATAGGATTCTCCCTTGGGAGGAGGTCAGTATGTTGTGCCTCCTTGGGAGATGAATTGAAGGGGCCACAGTCATGGAGAGCAGTAAGGAATACCATGGCTGCCTATCCCAGTCTGGAACAATCAAGATCATTGATGCTGGGGACTTCCGGTTCCAGTATGACTGGGACACGCAGAACGAGAGACTCCCATCTAGATCTATAAGCAATGGCATTAAATCTAAGTTAATAATTAGAACTAAAAGCTTTCTATATAAAGAAATGTCTCTGGATGCTGCCCGCTTACCAAAAGTGGCAAAACAAAACCAGAACAGATTCCAGCCCTTTACTGAAACAATTGAAGGGGATGACCGCAAGTCCGACAATGGCAAACAACCAGCCAGACCAACTCCAGCCACTGAAAAAAAGACTGCCTCCTCCACAAAAACTAAGGGCTCTTCTTAAAAACCTCCAGAAACCACCTCTGAAACTATCTTACAAGCACTCATGGACTTCAGGGGAGGGGTCCTCGAATTGCTAAAGGACCTTAAAATGGAAATGGGCACCCTCCAGGGTCACATGGCCGAGGTGGATCACCAAATATCTTTAAATACCTCCAGGCTAGAAGATCTTGAGGAGACAGTGCATGCTATAGCATCAGAACAACTGGCTATTTCTATACTGCAAGGGGATGCTGAAAACCATGGCAGAAAGAAGAACATCCGAATATTCGGCCTTCCTGAGAATTAGGAGAGAAACGATCCCTGGGTTTTTGCAGATTAGCTTCTACGATTACTGCTTGCTTTGGAGCCAGACTTCCACTTGGATATAGAGAGGGTCCATATGGCTCTTGGCCCCAAACCCTCTTGACCTGATGCAAGGCCATGATCCTTTGTTATTTGCCTGCTCAGTTATCAAACAAAGGAGGTTCTCCTCCGAAAGGCATGGCAAAAGGATAAGGTAATGTGGGGACAACAGAAGCTGCTGTTTGACAACAACTATGCCCCCTGCACCCAAAAGCAAAGAAGAGACTACTGTCCACTCTACCCTACACTTCATGCCCAGAAAATTCGCTTCCGTACTCCCTATCCAGCAAAATTAACAGTCATCCTTCCATCTGCCCAACGTACTCACAACTCGGCATCGGAAGCAAATGCTGATCTTCTGGCAAAGGGAATTATTAATGAAAAAACAGCTGAAACTGTGAAATCACACCAATGGCAAACCAACTAGACAGAACATCAAAGGCTTCTACCACCTCCAAAGCAAATGGCCGAAATTCTGAAGAGGCTTCAACAATTCAGAAATCCTTCTCTGCCTACCTGAATTATAAATGGTAGCTATATTTCTTTCATTTTTTGGGCTTGGCCCCACTCCTGTGATGGTGTGGGGGCCTACAGAGAAGGCGGGTGGCTGCAGGGGGGGTTGTCACTATTTGGTCGAGGCAAAAATAAGCTATTAAAACTTTACCCCAACCACTAAGTGATTTGGTTCTAGGTTGATATTTGGACCATACAGAGCTCTTTGATGCTGGGGCTCATCCCAGGCTAAAGAACTTAAACATGGAGACTATTGCCTCCTTTCCCAGCATTACACTTAGTGGTTTCCTGCACTTCTCTGGGCCCCCTTACCCTACCTCTTGGTCGGTAATTGTATGGCTGCACCAGACTGTTGCGGAGAGCTGAAACTGTCCCAGAATAATCCTTACCAAGGCACAGTCATGACCACGATACTAAAAGAAAAACTAGTGTTGAAAAGTAGATGACCTGTGGTTACTATCATTTCCTTTTACTTTTTGACTTGCATTACACTACTGCCCGGAATGACACCAACCCAGTTTTCTTATAACTGCTTCAGACAACACAGCAAGAGAGACTGGATATTGTGGACTCTGTGGGGGTAAAATCTAGGATTGTGCACCTATCTGTTCCATTGGTGGTATGTCCACTATCACCTGACTTTTACCCAGAATCACTTATTGTCTAAAAAAGGGCTAGGTCCCATTTCACCCTGGTATTGGGATAGGGAAGGGACATGTGAAGGGACGGGGGGAACTACAGAATTTAAACCATTAAGGAATCGCTTTATTTATAAGATTCTATCTAGCAATCAAAGGTCTCTGACTTGGAGGTTGATGGCTCCTCCCACTCCAGAAAATTATTATAGTCCACCTTCATATATGTTTTTCACTATAACCCTATACTATTTGCATTGCCAATCATACCTATGGTCTCTAGGTGGTTAGCCCTACTTGGGGAATGTATGGTACATGCCTCAGGTTATACCGTTACCTCTCTGGAGTGGTAGTTTAACCACTCCATTTGAGGCCCTAGTACTGATTCTGGGAATTATAATCCCCCAGATTGGTTACACCGCCCCACACTCCTCTCCTACTTCCTTTGGAAATCAGGACAGGAGATGTCAGGGGGAGCTCCAGATGAGCACCTGCCACTTGGGAGTCCCATTATACAAAGTTCTTATTATGGTTTATAAGGTTATATATGGGATACATCATGGGCAGGAGTGTGGTATGGAAAATAGTGTCACTCCTGCAGAGTGGGCTCTGGATACTCACGAGTGCCAAAGGCACAAGTGAGAGTATCCAGAGCTCATGATGCAGGAGTGAAGATATTTTCCATAGCACACAATCTGCACATCATTGCCTCGGTGTTTGGAAGAGAGAAGGGACTGGGGGGACATGATAGAGGTCTTCAGGTACATGAAGAGGGTAAATAGAGGAGGAACAGTCAGGGTGCTTCGAAGGAAGGAGGAAGGGGCCACTAGAGGGCATGGGTGGAAGCTGGAGGGGGGGGAGATTCAGGGGAGAAAGGAGGAGGTGCTACTTCACTGAGAGGGTGGTGGAGCCATGGAATGCACTGCCTAGGGGGCTGGTGGAGGCAGAGACAGTGGAGGGGTTCAAGAGGGGTGGGACAGGTACAGGGAAGGGTTCTGGAAGCAAAATCCAATGCAGCAAGAATATCCGAACTGGGAAGGAGAGAGCCAGAAAGGCGAGGGGACAGCAAGGTCAGCACCCAGGTTGGGGGCTGACCAAACGAGCAGACACAAAAGACCGTTAGGCCTATTCTGCTGGCATTTTAGTATGTCAGTATGTAGTCATATCAGATGACCTAAAGGTGGGCAAGCAATGTGAGAGGGCAGTAAGGAGGGCTGGAGGGATACTGGGATGCATAGGGAGAGGTATCACCAATAGAAAACAGGAAGTTGTTATCCCTCTGTACAGACAGCTGATGAGGCCCCATCTGGAGTACTGCGTGCAGTTCTGGAGACCCAGTCTCTGCAAAGACACAAACAGGATTGAGGCAGTCCAGAGGAGGGCAACTAAAATGGAGCAGGGTCTGCACCGGAAGACATATGAAGAGAGATTTAAGGAGCTTAATATGTATAGCCTTTAGGAAAACAGGGAGAGGGAGGACATGTTAGAAACTTTCAAGTACCTTAAGGGAATCAGCAAAGTCCAAGAGGGTAGCATCTTTCAAAAAAAGAGGTGTGCAAGAACAAGGGGGCACAATCTGAAGATAGAGGGGGGCAGCACAGAGGTAATGTAAGGAAGAATTTTTTCACAGAGAGGGTTGTGGATGCATGGAACAGCCTTCCGGAGGAGGTTGTGGAGTCAAAAACAGTGGTGGAATTCAAGAATGCATAGGACAGTCATAAGGCAATTCTAGGGGGTGGGGGTAGGAAGAAGTAGGCTGTTGGTTAACTAGGATCTGCAGCTTATCCATTAGATATGAAAATGGGAAGACTGGGTGGGCCAAGCAATAGCCTAGGGCCTCCAGCAAGTCCTGGGTTGCCTTTAGAGACTGTCACCTGTTGCGGGGATTTTCCCACTATCAGACAGTCATCAAAGCAAGGGAAAACGGTTACCTCTTGCTATCTTAGATGAGCCACTACCAGTGCCAGACACCTTGTGAATGTCCTTGGGGCTGAAGTGAGGTCAAATGACATTCCTGAAAATTTGTAATGACCTGAAGGGAGTCCAAATCTAAGGTACTTTCCGTGAGGCTCCCTTATGGGGATGTGGAAGTAAGCATCTTTTAGGTTCAGAGATGCTAGCCAGTCTTCTTTTTGAAGGATTGGCAGAATCATTGCCAAAGTTAACATTTTGAACTTTGGCTTTGCCAGGTGCCTGTTTAGCAACCTTAGGTCTAACATAAATTGCCACTCCCCATTTTTCTTTGTGGTGAAGAAGTACCTTGAGCAAAAACCTTTCCCCTTTTGCTGTAGGGGGACAGGTTCCACTGCATTCAGCAACAGTAGGTTTGCCACTTCCTCATCCAGCAGCTTCCTTTCTGAATTTTAAGCTGGTCTGAACAATCTTATTCTTAATATTGGGAAGGATTTGAAACTGAGGGACAAACCCTGACTCACTACCCCCCTCCCACTTGTCTGTGGTAATGTTTTTCCATGCACAGAAGTAGTGAGCCAGTCTGCCTCCTACTAGAATGTGGGAGGTGGCCCTGGCAAATAATTCAGGGTTCTGTTTAGACAGGTGCTGGGCCTGGCCAGCCTCTGCCCTGAAGTATTCTGTCTGCTCAGGGTACTGCTGTACAGCCTGTGCTTGGAGGAAGGGTCTGGTATAACCAGCCCTAACCCCCCACCTTCCCTGTGGCCTACTGGAAGGAGAGGGTTTCTCTTTTGCTGAACTGCTTTTATAGGTGGCTTTATATTCATCCACCTTTTTTGTGTATGCTTCAATGTTATCCTCAATCAGGGAGTTGTTTTCCACAAGAAAATCCATGGCTTTTGCCTGGGTATCCTGAGTGAGGTTGGTGGCTCTGAGCCATGCAAATCTTATGAGAGCCACTGTGAGTGCCATCCACCTGACAGCAGTGTCACTGGCATCTGCTGCCCTCTGAAACTGGTATTTGGGTGCCTCTAAACTGAATCTTGCAGTTTTAGCCAGGTCAGCTGATAGGCCAGATGGGGCCTTATCAGCCACAGCCTGAACCCACTGCCATAGTGACTTCTGGTACTGGGCAGTATATGCCAGGTAACTGCCCTGCCTAACAGACAGTGAAGCTGACAGACAGCCCTTTTTGGCCATGCTGTCATTCTTTCTGGAATCATTTCCTGGTGGGTGGAATGTCATAGGCACCCTAGCCCTATCATAGGCTGCAGTCTGAACAACCACTTGGTGATCAGGGTGGGTAAACAGAAATTCAGCCCCTTCCCTGCCAGCTTGATACTTCCTGTCCACCCTCTTGTCCAGGGGTGGTACAGTGTTAGGGGTTTGTAAAATCTTTGAAATGTTCTTTTTTTAAACTTTATATTTATTGATTTTCTGTGTAAAAGACATTATACAGTCAATTACCTCATACAGGCATCAGGTACTTTTTAAGCAACATTAGCCGCCAAACTATTCATTTATATGGAGAACAGTAAATATAATAGTCATGTATTCTGTTACAGCAGGAGATGGGGTCCCTAATTATACATTTTATCAAGTCCATAAATGCTGTGAAAGTTGCCAGCCTCTTCAATGGCAGAGGTATTTTCTGTAGGGAGAAATTAAAGCACATTGCATAATACAATCACTAGGATTGCTATTTAAACCTGGTTCTATCTAGGGAGATAATCAGGAAAATAGCAGACCTCCTTGAAAGCCCCCAAACCCTCTCCAGGTGCAATCAAACATTTCAAATGGTTATATAATTTACTATATTTTTAATAATCAGAAAGTACAGGTTACTCACCTGTAACATGAGTTCTAGGAATGGTATATGTTGTTCATCCACACTTTCTGGCAGGTATCCCTGCCGCTTTAAGTCTTGCCGGAAGGTCTTCAAGCTGGCTCCTCCCACCCACCCGGGTGGTAAAACTCGCTCCACGCCCCATGATGCCAGATCTGGCCCGCTGGAAGCTCAGGTAGTACGTTGGGCGGGAGGTCGGGTGGGTTATGTGGATGAACAATATATACCATTCCTAGAACTCCTGTTACAGGTGAGTAACCTGTATTTCTAGGACATGGATATGTTGTTCATCCACACTTTCTGGCAGACTCCTAGCAGTTCTCCGGGAAGAGAGGCAAGGCGCACACCCCTACTTAGGGAATAAAGACTGGAAGGGCAGGGCCCAAAACCAGCATCCGCGTGACTCAAGGTCGATGTGGTGTGGGTGATGAAGGTGTGTGCTGACTTCAGGTAGCAGCCCTGCAGATTTCCTGGATAGGGATGTCCCTGGAAGCAGCCACCGATGCAGCGGTATGGCGGGTAGAATGAGCTCTTATCCCTCTGGGAGGCTCCATGCCCGCCAACCTATAGCAGAGATCTATGCAGGAGGTGACCCACCTGCATATCGTCTGCTTGGCTGCAGGTCTGCCAGGTGCGGCTTCAGTGTAGGTGACAAACAGCTGGCGAACCTCTCACCGAATTTCAGCCATGTGCTCCTTATAGTAAGTGAGCACCCTTCTAGGTTCCAGAGTATGGAGCCTATATTCGGCCTCCGAGGTGTGATTGGGGTAGAACACCGGCAGAGTCAACACCTGGTTAAGGTGAAACTCCGACACCACCTTCGGAAGGAATTTTGGGTGGGGGCGCAGGACAACCTTGTCCCTGAGGAAGACCAGGTAAGGAGACTCGATGGAAAGCACCTGGAGCTCTCCCATCCTTCTGGCTGACGTAATAGCCACCAAGAAGGCGGTCTTCCACGACAGGTGAGAGAGATCACACCTGTGCATTGGTTCGAAGCTTGCCCATGAGCTTTGGCTAATACCAGCAGTAGATCCCACGGAGGTGGAGGTTCTCGCACTGAGGGAAGTGTGATCAAGGCCTTGAAAAACGCCAGACCACCTCTCTGCCACCCACTGCTTCCCGCCCGCCTGGTAAGCAGAGATGGCTGCCAGGCACCTTTAGGGTCGTCCAACCAAAGCCTTTGCTGATAAAGAGACCATAGATAGTCCAAGATGCTTGCCAAGGAACAGGAGGAAGGGTCCAGGCCCTTGCCCTGACACCAAATGGAAAATCTCTTCCATTTGAAGGCATAGCATTTCCTGGTCGACTCCTTACGGGACGCCTCAACAACACTGGGGATCTTGTCGGAAAGACCACAGGCCTGGAACTCTAGCCGCTCAGGAACCAGGCCGTCAGGTGCAGGGACTGAAAGTCCGGATGGAACACCTTCCCCTGATTGACTGAAAGTAGGTCCGGGCAAGCTGGAAGCTGCCTCGGGAGCCTGGAGCTGAGGCTGAGGAGATCTGGATACTAGCATTGGCGGGGCCAGTCTGGGGCTACCAGAATCACCTGCGCCTTGTCCCTCCTCGCTTTGAGAAGCACCTTGTGGATCATGGGAAATGGGGGAAAGGCATAGAACAGGCCCGGGGTCCACGGCCTCGAGAAGGCATCCCCCTGCAGTGAGCCCTGCTGCGGGGGGCGGGCATGGAACAGCCTCAGCCTCGCATTCTCCCTGGAGGCAAACAGGTCCACCAGAGGTGTGCCCCAATGGGAGAACAGATCTCGTACTACCTCCGGCAGGAGAGACCACTCGTGAGACACAGCCCCTATCCGGCTTAGGGCATCGTCCAGGGTGTTGGAGACTCCTGCCACATGAATGGCTAGGAGATCCGCCTCCAGGCTGCGCACAAGTGACCAAATGCAGAGCGCTTCCTTGCACAGAGGCATGAAGCACGTCCCGCCCTGGCGGTTTAGGTAGTACATGGTCGTGGTATTGTCCGTCTGGACCTGAACCACTTGACCCTGTAGAAATGGAGCGAAGGCTGTGAGAGCTAGATGGACCGACCGAAGCTCCAGCAAGTTGATATGGCATCGGGACTCCCGAGGGGACCAGAGGCCATGTACTCTGTGCTCCACCAGATGGGCACCCCAACCCATCAGAGAGGCGTCGGTCGATAGAGAGACCGTCGGCTCGGGTGGACAAATGGAATGCCCTCCTGCAGATGAGCTGGAATGGTCCACCACTGGAGAGCATTCCACATTCCCTGGGTCACCGTCACTAGCTGGTCCAACAGATCGCAGCATTGAGACCACTGGCTGGCCAACCCCCACTGAATGGGACGCATGTGCCAGCGGGCCCAAAGGACCACACTGGTGCAGACCGCCATGAGACCCAGGAGGCACAGGAAGTCCCGGGCAGGGCACGATTGCCCAACCAGAAATGATTGGGCAAAGGAGGAAAGAACCTCGGCCCTGTCCGCTGGGAGCCATGCTCTGGCTCGAAGAGAGTCAAGCTCTGCCCCGATGAAAAGAATCTCCTGCTTCGGTCCGAGTTCCGACTTGGCCTCGTTGATGAGGAGGCCGATCTGAGAGCAAACCTGGAGGGCCAGATCTCTGGACTGCTCCACCTCCTGTCTGGAGGGGACTGCTATCAGCCAATCATCCAGGTAAGGATACATCCGGACCCCTCAGCGCCACAGGAATGCTGTCACCACTGCCATGCATTTGGTGAAGACCCTGGGAGCAAGAGAAAGGCCGAAGGGCATGGCTCGGAACTCGTAAAGGGATCCCTCTGCTCGAAAGCGAAGGAATCTCTGGTGAGACGGACGGATAGGGACGTAAAAAAACGTGTCCTATAGGTCCAGAGAGCAGAACCACATGCCACGTTCCAGGGATGGTATTATCTGAGCCAAAGTGACCATCCTGAAGGTCCGAGACCTTAGGAACTTGTTTAGGTCATGCAGGTCGAGAATAAGGTGCCAGCCCCCCATCCATTTTGGGACCAGGAAGTACCTGGACACAAACTCTGGGTCTGAGGGAGGGTTTGTCACCTCTCTGATCACCTCCTTCTCGAGGAGCAGAGCGATGTCGGCTCGGCAAGCCGACAGCGAGGCTGCGGACCCCGAGGCCTCCCGGGGGCAACGGCTCGGAAGGGCAGGGCCTGCTCGAACTCCAGAGGCAGGCCCTTTCCTACCACTTCCAACACCCACCGATCTGTGGTGATAGCAGACCAGGTGGAAAGGAAGTGGCAAAGCCGTCCCCCCATGGGGGGAGCCTGGGGTGGGGTGACGAGGTTGGGGGTGACACCCCTCAACCCATCACTGAGCAGGCTTGGAGGAGGGACCGACCGAGGGACCACCTGGGCCTTTACCTCCCTGCTTGCTGGAGGAGGAAGCTGTGGGCTTGGGTTTGGGATGCCAAGAGCGAGCCTGCTGGCCCTGATACTGCTGAGCTGTATGTGCCGCGGGTGCAGACGGACGAAGGGGCTTGGGTTGCGGTCTGCGGCCCTTGCCCTCTGGGCAGATGAGACCGAGTCCAGAGTGGCATTGGACTTTTCAATCCTCTGGAGGTGACCTTCCACTCCAGGGCCGAAGAGGTCGGTCCCCAGGAAGGGGACGTCCGCCAACTTGTGCTGGGTATCCGCTGTGAAGGTGGATATCCTCAGCCATGCCCAACGGCACATAGCCACTGTGGCCGCGACTGACCTGGCACATGAGTCACCGATGTCCAAAGCAGTCTGAAGTTGCTGCTTGGCCACTGCCCTGCCCTGGTCCTGCACCTGCTTAACTGTGGTCTGCAGGTCAGCTGGGAGATGAGGGACTATCTTGTCCAGGGAGCCCAACAAGGCGTGAGAAAAGTGTGCCATCAGCACGGCCGAGCTGGCCTGACGAAGGCCAAGGGAGGACGCAGCGTAGACTTGCGCCCTGCGTAGTCCAACTTCTTGGACTCTTTGTCGGGAGGCTTGTCCACGTCCCTGGCACTTCCGGCACACCGGAAAATGCTGTTGGTAACCAACCCCTCGGCCGAGGGGTGTTCCAAATAACCGGACAAGGAACCGGTAGGGACGGCATACTTCCTCGCCATCCTGGCCGAGGGCACAGGACAGGAAGCTGGACGCTGCCAGAGCTCCAAGGCTGGGCCGACAATGGCCTCGGCCACCGGAAAGGCCTCCGTGGGAGAATCCCCTCAGTCCAATATCTCCGTGAGGGGATACTTGGCCTGCTTGGATATGGGCTCGAGCTGCAACCCGGTGGACTCCGAGATGAGCCTAAGCAAACCCATGAAGGACAATGGGCTGTCGTCCAGCAACCGACCTCCGGAGGACTCCAAGTCGACCCACCTGGAGAACAGGGAGGAATCGTCGTCAGACTCGGAAGAGTCCACAAAGAGCTGCCTTGGGCCTGAGCCACCCTCCACCTGCCGAGGGCGATCGGGAGTGAGGGTGACAGACAGCCTATGGGGCAGGCCCTGGGCCGACCGAGAACTCTTGGTCGGGGCCCCAAACAACGGCTGTGGAGGCGGAGGTTCCACCAGAATTGGTGGGGCAGCCAGTTTTGGTGGAGCAACAGGCCTGGGAGCAGGTGCCTCGGCTAGAGCGAGGGGTTGCTTCGGCCGCTCTGGTGACAGCCACTTGATAGCCGGGGAAGGTGACGACGTCGGCTTGCTCCCGGACAGAAGGAGCTGTTGCCACATGAGGTCCTCGTAGCGCCGACGCAACTTGCATCGAAGCCTCCCCTAGTCCGAGGAGGAGGACGAGCGGTGACGCCGCTTGCCACGGTACTGAGACCAAGACCGCCTATGACAGCTGGATCGGCTGGACCGGGAAGAAGTCCGAGACCAAGACCGCGAACCTCGGCTTTTCCGAGGAGGGTTCTGGGGCAGGGCGGGGGAACCTGCTCTCCCCTCGGCTCGGAGGGTTCAACCATGGACTCCGGAACCAGAGGCACAGGCAAGTCCACGGAAACCTCAATCTCCACTGGGGGAACCGGGGAGTGAGGGTTTTCGGCTTCACCGGTCGACAGCCCATCCGACAGGTCGAGAAAAATCTCGACTGCATCGACGGGAGTCTCAGTCAACTGACCTGACGGGGACACCGTGAGGCCAGTGGCTGAAGCCGAAGGATCGACCAAAGTCGATGGTCAACTACTCGGGGAGAGGGACCTCTCCCGCTCCCAAGAGCATCGACAGAGGGACTTACCTTTGTGGTCCTTCTTCTTGGACCGAGAGGAAGGCCCTGAGGATGTTGGTCCCTCTCCCTTAGTGGAAAGGGACAGACAGAGCTCCTTAAAAGAAGCTGAATAGGAGGATCCCAGGGAGAGCGGGATAAAGGCTGCAGCCAAGGAAGACAAAGATGCGGCCTGCGCCGCCTCCTCCTCGAGGGCGATCATCTGCTCGAGCTGTTCCGCCGAGCCCACCGCTGCGGAAACTGCCAAACGGGCCTCCTTAGACTTTACCAGAGGGTGATGTTTCTCGTGGCGCCCAAGTTTTAAATGGGCGGCGCAGTCTTCCAGGACATAGGCAGAAAAGGAAGAGCACAGGTCACAAGCCTGCGGGTCGTGCTCGAGGCCCAAGCAGTAGACGCACGTGGAGTGCGGATCCATCCAAGACATCTTCTGCCCACATGGGCACCTCCGAAAACCGGAAGTCGATTTGTCCATCGCATCCACGAGGGAAATAAATGACTGAAGTCTTGAAAACCTTAAAAGTAATTTCGGGTAAACCGAAGAAATAGGAACCAGTCTTATACGCAGAGCGTTAAGGAGGGAACCTGAGCTTCCAAGCGGTGAGGAAGATCTGGCGTCATGAGGCGGAGCTGAGAGTTTTACCACCCGGGTGGGTGGGAGCAGCCAGCTTGAAGACCTTCCGGCAAGACTTAAAGCGGCAAGGATACCTGCCAGAAAGTGTGGATGAACAACATATCCATGTCCCTAGAACAATATTTCCTAACAGTTAAGTACAGAGAGTATTTATCTAAAATAATGCTCTAAAAAAGAACTAAAAACTTTGAAGCTCTTTCCTGCTTCATTTAACTTTTCTAAGTATTGGCAAGGATAGCCGCTGCTACAGACCTCATGGGGAAATCATGATCTAGCGTGGGCATTTCAAATTGGAAGATCTCTCTCTCCCTTGCTCAAGAGCTCCAGCCATAAAATTATTATATAGTAAGCCCCTCAAACTATTTCAAGTCCACACTTAGTCCCAATGTATTCCAAAGTTCTGTCCCTCTTCATGAAAGACATAATGCCAAAAAATACAAAATTTAGTGGCATAGAAGCCCAAACCTGCCCCCACATGCAGTCGGCAAAATTAGAATTAGTCCTCGGCTCCAGACGATTAGTCCACTTGGTCTGCTCATTCCCTGTGCCCTGCAAACTCTTGCTCTATTTTTTTTTCCCATTGGCCAGCATCTTGGGGTTGCTGAACTGCCAGGTATTTCCCCCATAAACCACTTGAAGATGTGCTGGTAAAAGGAATGAATGGATGACACCCAACACTCGCAGACGCTGTCTAACCACATCAAATGCCTTCCTTCTGGCTCTTGTCTGGAAGGATAAGTCGGGAAAGATTTTCACATCCGATCCTTGAATCTCCATCGGGTAGACAGCTCTTGCTGCCTGAATGATCCACATCCCGTAGTTCTGAGCCAGAGGATCATATCAGAATGGAGGCAGGCATGCAAGTGCAGGGAGCGAAGGTCTGGATAAATTGAGATGCTCACCTGGGATAATACAGCCCAGCAAATTGGTAGAGGTAGTGGTTCTAGGACCGAGACTTGTAGAAGCAATGGGAGCCAGATCTGTCTCGGCCACAATGGTACTATTAGAATCATTGTCGCCCGGTCCCTGACCAGTTTGAGTAGAACCCTCTGAATGAGACGGAAGGGTGGGAAAGCATAAAGATATCTTCCTGTCCAAGAATAAGACAATGCATCCAGCCATAAAGTTCCAGGACCTTGCTCGAGAGAGCAGTAGAGAGGCAGTTTTGCATTTTGTGAAAAGGCAAACAGATCCAACTCCAGGTGGCCCCCAGTGGTGGAAGATGTCTTCCAGGACATCCTGGAGAAGTTCCCACTCGTGGGCCTAGGCAGTTGTTCTGCTTAAGGTATCTGCCAGGGTGTTAAACATACCGGGTAAGTGGACCACCAGAAAATGGATGCCTCTCTGTATTGCCCAATAACAAACCATCATCAATTCACTGCATAGGGAATAGGAATGCTTTCCTCCTTGTTCGTTCAGGTAGTGGACTACCATGTAACTGTCTGATTGCCCTAGAAGGCAATCTTGGGGAAGGAGGATCTCAAATGCCTGCAGGGCATATAGGATGGCCCTCATCTCCAGGATGTTGATGTGAAGCCGGGCTTCTGTGCTCATCCAAGATCCCTGGAATCGAACATCCAGGAGATGAGCACCCCATCCTAGACAAGAGACATCCATAGTCAAAATGAAACACAAGGTAGGAAACTGGAATGGTATGCTGTGCATCAAATTCTCCAAAGATGTCCACCACTGCAGAGCTCAAAGAGCTGGCGAAGACACCAGGACCTGGGCATCGAAATCATCCTCCTTTTGGTCCCATTGGACCCTCAAAGACCACTGAAGAATCCTCATGTGAAGCAGGTCATGTGGGATCGTGGGGATAGTAGCCACCAAATGTCCCAGAAGGCGATGGTAGTCTCGAGCTGAGACATACCGGCTGGATCCCAACCGAAGAGCCAAAGTAATGAGGGCGTCCACCCAAGCTTTGGGAAGAAATGTCATGTCTTGGAGGTGTCGAGACCTACCCTTAAGTAAAGGAGGCACTGGGAGGGATCCAACTTGGACTTCGGATGGTTGATAGTGATTCCCACAAAGAAGAACATCTGTAGGGTACAAAACAAAGTGACCTCCAGTAAATGGCAGGATGTCGCCTTCAGCAGCCAATCATCTAGGTATGGAAAGATGTATAGGCCTTCCCTGCAGAGAGCTGTGGCTACAGCTGCCAGGCATTACGTGAACACCCTCGGAGCTGATGATGGGCCGAAGGGGAGGGCTCTAAACTGATAATGGCAACCCTGAACCTGGAAATGAAGGCACTTCCTGTGCATGCATCAGGATATGGAGGTAAGCGTCCTTCATATGCAAGAAACAGAGCCAATCTCCCTTGTTCAGCAAGGGCAGAAGAGTCGGGAGTGACACCATCCTGAACTTTTGGTATTTTAAGTATAGATTGAGGAATCTGAGGTCCAAAATGGGACGTAAGCTCCCTGTCCATTTTGGAACCAGGAAACAACTGGGAATAAAATCCCCTGCTCTTGTGAAGAAGGGGAACTGGTTCGATGGCTTGTTTCGTGAGCCAAGCATCTATTTCAGTTTGTAACACCAATGCTTGGTCTGGGAAGTAATGAGAGGCCCTTGGGGGCAGTGAAGGGGCTACCTTCATGAATTCCAATGTGTGACCAGATTGGATCAATTGGAGGATCCATAGATCTGAAGTGATCACTTGCCACCCTGGGAGGTGCAGGAAAAACCTGCCCCCGACAGCCAGGGGAAGGGCCTCCGGTTCCACAACTGGAGAAAGGCCTTCAGGCTGACCATGCTGGGTGATAGCAGAGACACAGTGGGATGTCTTTGGGGCATTTCAGGGTCCAGGCAGGGCTAATTGAGCCTTCCGTTTATTAGAAGACTGTGACTGGGTATTAAGCTTAGACCTGTTAGAGCAGCCCTGAAAGGATACCCTATAGGTTGATTTTGCCTGTGTACAATATATGGTATGGACCAGCTGAAGGGTACCACCTGAGTCCTGTAAATGCTTCAAAATGTCTTAGGTCTGGGGCCCAAACAGCTTATCGCCCTTAAATAGCAGATTTAGGATGGAATGCTGTACGTCCTGTGAAAAGCCAGAAACTCTTAGCCAAGCATGGCATCTAAGGCAAATCCCTGCTGAGGAAGCTCTCACCAAAGAATGTACGGTATCATAAGTGTTCCTTAGCAGTGAGATTCTCCTGAGGAGCACCAGCAGGAAGAGTCTGAACAGTGGCTTGGAAAGACCTGAGGATTTTCTCCTGATATTTAAGGAGGTGACCATGTAATTCAGGATGCACAGTGTCAATGTGGAAGAAGAATACACTCTCTTTCCCATGATATCCAATTTCTTGAATTCCCGATCTGGGGGCTGTGCATTCATATGTTTTGGTCTGGCAGACCTGTCATGAGTGGCATTGATCACCATGGAATCAGCCTGAGGTGGAGATGTCAAGTAGGGGTGATGCACAAAGGCCTGATAAATCCAATTAGCCTTCCGGGGATTACAGGGGACCTTAAAGGGTTGCTGTTGTGCAGCCCAAATAGCTTCTTTAAAAACCTCCACCAAGGGCGGGATGACCAGGGTGGGGTATTCTGGTATGCCCAAGTATTATGCCAATTTCTTTTGTGATGCATCCTGCTCAGTTCCCTAAAAACCAAAAGTTTTCTGGAGGTGAATCATAATGTCAGAAAATGTGGGGTCATCGAGAGGGAAACGGCAGTTCTGGTGCGGGGTTCTTCCTCCACCAAAGAAGCTGAAGAAAAGGACAGAGGAGACTCAGGGTCTTAGCCCATGTCTTCATCATCATTCCGATCAGCAAGAACCCATTCCTGCAGGAAGGAGTCCTCCATTTCCACATCCCTCAGCTGATAACTGGGGGAAGCAGGTGAAGAGCTGGCTGTCCTTGAGGCAGAAAAGTGCCTGGAGGGGGCAGAAACTGGGATCACTGCCTCACCAGTATGGGAAGGGGTGGATTTAATAAGGTCCAAGATGGTATGTACTAGTGCTTGGACGTAAACCATGACCAACTGTGCTGAGGACGTAGTAGGTACAGCCTTACAGATTATATAGGCACCACCAAAGTAATTAATGATGGTAATGGTGTTAAATGGCAAGTTGTTGATGAGGGGTATGTATATGACCCCAAAATCACTGATGAGCGACCTGACATTGAGCTCAGAGTAACTTGGCCAGCCATCGACAAGAAGATCGTCGACGGACCTCAAGCCATCGTCGATGGATGATGGCTAGGTAACTGTGAGGGGAGTGGCAGCGATGGGAGCTACAACTGAACCCCTTGAGCTGTCGTTGATGGAGGAGCTGTCAATGAGGCAACAGAAGAGCCAGACATCGTAGACAGAATAGAAGACGACTGAGGAATGGCATCTTTACGAGGCTCAGTGACTACCCTTTTGGTAGATCTTGTGACACTAATCGTGAAGGACGAGGGTGCGAGAGAAACATGCTTCATTTTACTAGAATGTTTCTTACCCGAGCCCTGCACCGTCAACAAGAAGGGCTCACTTGTAGAATGGTGAGACCTCGAGGAGGATGCTGAAGACTCCCTGTGCTTCAACTGCTGCTCTTTTGCTCCATAGGGAATTCTCGAAGTTGCTGAAGCCTTTGATGTTTTGTGGCCTTGTTGAACCTCTGGCAGGTAAACAAACATGGGTATCGTGTTGAGAACCAAGGCAATGAACATAGATGTCCTGGAGATCCTCTGTAGTGATGAGTTGCCCACAAGAGCACTTTTGGAATAAGGGATTCGAAGACATCAGTTGATGCAACTGATGAAACAGTAAACAGTACTATGAATGATCGGTAGAACTTTTCATCGATGACTGGAAGCAGGGCTCCAAAGAAGAATGTGTTGCATCCACATTCACAGTTGAAAAGAACTGAGGAGTATCTGGGACCTCCCCCTTTTATACGTGCCAAACTGACACCACGTGGTAACGTTAGGGGGAGGTCCCAGGGTCGACTGCTGAGAAATGATCCAGAGGAAATTATGCCTGTGGATGGATATCCCATGTGTTATGACCTGCTGCAAGAGATTTTCCTTGAAGTAAATATGTATTTCTGTGAATGTGGCATGGATGGGGAAGGCCTATGAGTTAAAAAAATATAGGACTTGGAGTATTTCAACTTCCAAATTTTGTGGACTGGAATTATTCTGACTTCCAAAAATTGACAGCTGGAAGTATTTTGATGCCAGTAAAACTGAAATGACTTTCAAATTTCAACCCATGGAAGTATTTGACTTCCACAAAAAAAAAACATCTGAAGCCCTGGTAGTGTCCTCGGCAGCAATATTAAACTATTTTGCCTGACTGTTGCCTCCTTTCTATGACTCAGTGAAAAGTTGTGTCTGTTTTATTTTTCCTTTTCTCACATATGTTCTTACATAAAACCAAAAAAAGAAAAAGCTGCTATTCTTAAATGGAGCCACTACCAAGGCAGCCATTACTAGCCCCCTCCTGCCCTTACCAGTTGATTCTACTTTGCTAATGTATTCCATACACTTTTTTTTAAATCAGGAAATGGTCTGGGCACTGCCCTTTTTCAGCCTTGCCTGACATATAAAACATCACATATGAAATACAAAACAGTACGGTTAATAGCAACAAAATTAAATACATTTACACAAGTTTTCAGCATATAAAAATGTATACATTTGTGTAAAATGTAGAACATTATCTGCTATGTGGTAATTGGCTTTATTGATACAGAAAAGTATTTTCCTTCTTGGGATAGTATATCACTGGTTCACTTCACGTTAGCTACAGAATTCCTGGCATCAGGTTATTTCAATGACTACTGGCATGACATTGAGGCTTCTTGTAATGAGACTGAAGAAACTCAAGAAAAGACTTGATGCACTTCTGAGTCAGCCCTTACTCCTTGCTTACCTTGGCAAAGGAAGCCATGGGTGAGGTGATGTTTGTCACAAACCCACTCCTGGGGTCAGGCCCTCTGCTACCACAGTTCCTAACCTTTAAGTGCGATTCATGAACAGGGGACAAACAGGGACACCCTCCTGTTTGTTTTGGGTCCGAGCAACTACCAGTCTCGAGTCCTGGGGTCAATTATGAACCTTTTTTGGCTAGCACACCCAGGTAACAGGTCAAAATATCACATTCTCTTCGGGGAAAGCAGCTCAATATACTTGACCCAGCAGGCATACAACCAACCTGGTTCACAACCCTCTTCCAACTCAATTGAGATGCTGGTATTTTTCTTACCTTGCTGGGTCTTTACACAGATCCTTGTTATCGTGGCTGCATAAGGCGACACGGTAAGCATTTAACAGCTGTGTTAGAATATTAAGACTATTCCACCATTCACACTCAAAATGAGCAAATGTCTCAGGTAGGTTTGAAGAAAACCAAATTTACTAAAACTAAAGGGGGAGGCATCTCTGGCAGGTGGGGGGAGGGCTAAGCAGGGAGAAGAGGTACCGGAAGTGGAAATCACAGCAGAGAGAGTGAGGGAAGCCCTCAGCTCTCTTAAGATGGAGAAAGCACCGGGGCCGGATAAATTACATCCCAGAGTGCTGAAGGAAATTGCAGATGTCCTGGCAAAACCCCTGGCAGAGCTTTTACCATCTCTGAGGACAGGTGGGTGCCCCAAGACTGGAAGGTGGCGATATAGTGCCTAATCCACAAGGGGGGATCAAGGGAGGTGGCAGGGAACTACAGGCCTGTCAGCCTGACATCGGTGGTGGGCAAGGTGATGGAGGGCATTGTCAAGGAGAGGCTAGGGGGGACCTGGATAAGTCAGGGTGCCTGGATGATAGACAGCATGGATTCATCCTGGGGAAATCGTGTCAGACAAACCTGGTGGAGTTCTATGACTGGGTGACAAGTGCCTTGGACCTGGGTAGACCAGTGGATGTCCTCTTTCTAGACTTCAGCAAGGCATTTGACTCTGTTCCTCACGTGGGCCTGTTGGATAAGCTGGGAGAAATGGGAGTGGGGAACCAGATGATCAGATGGATAGGCAATTGGCTCCAGGACCGGACCCAGAGGGTCGTAGTTGGTGGGATAGTCTCATCCCCAAGGAGGGTCATTAGTGGGGTCCCACAGGGATCAGTCCTTGGGCCCCTTCTGTTCAACACCTATGTATCTGACATAAGGACAGGAATCAGGAGTGAGATGAGTCTCTTTGCAGATGACTCGAAACTGGGGGCGGTGGTGGATGGGGAGGAGGGAAGGGTGGCCCTACAGGGGGACCTGAAGGCTCTGGAAAGATGGTCAAGAAAGTGGAAGCTGAGGTTCAATGCAGGGAAATGCAAGGTACTCCACCTAGGGGCCAGAAACCCAGGCCAAGTGTACACCCTGGGGAGGAAATGCTACAAGTCTTGATGGCTGAGAGGGACCTGGGGGTGGTGGTGGATGTCAAGATGAACAACTCTGAGACTTGTAGGAGGGCAGCAGCCAAGGCCAACAGGATGCTGGGATGCATCGCTAGAGGGATCACCTCCAGAAGGAGGGAAGTGATACTCCCTCTGTATAACTGCTTGGTGAGGCCGCACTTGAGTACTGCGTGCAGTTTTGGAGGCCACACTTAAAGAGGGACATTAACCTCCTGGAGAGGGTCCAGAGGAGGGCAACCAAAATGATTTGGGGCTTGGGGACAGGACCTATGAGGAGAGGCTCAAGAGCTAAATATGTACACATTGGAAGAGAAGGGACCGGGGGACATGATAGAGGTCTTCAGGTAGATGAAGAGGGTAAATAGGGAGGAACAGTCAGGTGCTTGAAGGAAGGAGGAAGGGGCCACTAGAGGGCATGGGTGGAAGCTGGAGGGGAAGATTCAGGGAGAAAGGAGGAGGTGCTACTTCACTGAGAGGGTGGTGGAGCTCATGGAATGCACTGCCTAGGGGCTGGTGGAGGCAGAGACAGTGGAGGGTTCAAGAGGGGTGGGACAGGTACAGGGAAGGGTTCTGGAAGCAAAATCCAACGCAGCAAGAATATCCAGAACTGGGAAGGGAGAAGCCAGAGAAGGCGAGGGGGACAGCAAGGTCAGCACCCAGGGTGGGGGCTGACCAAACGAGCAGACACGAAAGACCATCAGGCCTATTCTGCTGGCATTTTAGTATGTTAGTAAAACTAGAAAATAAATACAGTACATCAAACAGAACATATAAACATAATAATTACAATCAGAAAACAATGGACAATTACAAAACAAAGCACCTTGTAACTGAATTAACTAGTTCTAACTCTGTTTCAGTTAGCAAATGATTTGGGCTGTTACCTATCTTGGCTGAAGTGTCTCTGTAGAAGTCCAGAACAAAAAGTGTCAGTTCTTTCAGCCAGCTTGATAATATCAGAAGCCAAAATATCCCTCCTATCCTGTAATGCCACAGCTCTGGGCTGCTGGCATGAGGTCACTCTTAGGCCTGTAATTAATTGATCAGTCACATGCCCCTGCACACTGCTAAACATTCCACTTAAAAAATATATACTTCCTAATTAGTGAGCCACAGAGCATGATTTATAACAGGTCAGAATTACCCCTTTGATCTTTCAGAGAAACATCCTGGGAACACTTCTTATAGCTGGGTGAATTTTCACAGGTATCTATCAGAAACTGCTTCCCTCCTGATATGCTGTAAAAGGCAATATTTCATGACAAGCTGCCTGGGTTCAAAGCAATGGATTGTTTAATAACCTGGTTTCATTGTAGTCCCAGGAAGTCAGCTTTATTTTTCCAAACCATCTGTTCCACCAAGCAAGGGCAGAACATTTTTTTTTCTTTTAAAAATCCAGGGTCCCATGATGCCTTGTGCTGACTGTCATGTTTCACAAGCAGAATTCTAAAACATATATTTATATAAAAATTATATACACATAACTGACAGATGGTGATTCCCGTTACAATGTTTGTGTGGGGAAGATAGAAAACACAGGACTAGGCAGCCCGTTGGCTCAGTGGAAGCATGTAATTCTTCTGTGCTGGCCCCCCTGGTTTGGAAGTGAGCCTGGGGAGCCAGGATCAGTGCAGTCAAGGTTGGAGAGTGCTCCCAAGGGGGGTACCAAGCCAGCCCAGAGAGGGTGGCATCCAGACACCAGCACTGCAGTGACTCCTAGGGGCGAGAAGGGGACCCAGCTCTCTAGTTGGGAGTGGCATTAGCTCAGCGTGTGCTGCTGTGATAGAGGCCACCAAGACAGTCCTACATCAGAAGAAGCAGGAAGGACTGAGAAATGGGTGAAAACAGATAAAAAAAGTATGTGCCTCAAGTCGTCTGAATGACAGCCATTAGCCTCTCAGGCTGCACACCATGTAGAGCCACAGTGGCTCAACAGTGAGAGGAATGTGGGATAGGGCTGCAGACTAGAAGGAGCCAGAAGTAAGGAGTAGGTTATGACTTGAACAGCCAATAAGCTATGTGGAAAAAACCCCGAAAGAAAACAGTACAGCACTCTGCTTAATCCTATCCCGGTCTCAGGTCTTATCCCTCCAGCAGCCAAGCTGAATTGAATGTGTCTAAGAAATGACCACTCTCCATAGGGCTTATGTAGGGGAGGTCTGATTATCTCAAAGGGAACAAACGGGTCACTAAATGGAGGGAGAGGGGATTCAACCACTTTGGATTTTCAAGGAATTCCTCAATTTTTCTTTGTGCAGCTCACAGAATCTCCTTATTCCACCCTCCCTGGATCAGGGACAGAGGTGCACCTGATTCTTTGAGGTACTGTGAACTGAATACAGAGAGTGCCAGTTTTGGAAAGGAAAGTGCTGAAATGTCTGTGTGATGAGGAATACAGTACAAGTTGAGAAGGGAAGTGGTGGAAGAGATTTGCTTAGTTGGTCACTTTTCGCCACTGCAGGGTCTGTACTGTCCTGCAGGGAGGGTAGACATGATGGAAACAGTAAGTAAGCTCCGGAGGCAGTTTATCCAGAGAAAGACTATTTTTACATGTTGTCATTTGACAAACTATTCTGGGGTAAAGACAGGGAAATCCCATGTTTAACTGGGCAATGAGGGTCTCTCTGCTGGATGCCCTGTACTTTCAGAGAAGTAGCATTAGTGGGGAAGAGGGTGAGAATTAGGGGAGTTCACAGCCACTGGCCAGTGAAGACAGACCTTCCCTTTCTTAATCAGAAGCAATCTGGTATCTGGTTGTACTAGTTTATTGTTCATTATTAGATTATTTTAGCTTGATCATCTTTGGCCACCAGATGGCAGTTTTACTCCATATATTTGTCTTACTGCCAGGTCAAACTAATCTTCTCATCAATTATTTTTTTTCTTTCCATCCAGCTCTGCAGGACATCCTAGCTTTATTCCCATTCTCTCCTCTCTTTCATATGGGGTGAACTCACAGAAACATAGAATGATCTGTCAGCAGATAAGGACCATACAGCCTACCTAGTCTGCCCATTTCCCTACGCACTGCTGCAGCCTCAGATCCTATTTGATCTGCATCTCTCCTGCTCTGCACATCTCCAGGGTACCCTTATGTCTATCCCATGCACTCTTGAACCCCCATATTGTTTTTGCACCCACAACTTCTGCTGGAAGGCTGTTCCACAGCTCCACCACCCTCTCAGTGAAAAAGTACTTCCTAACATTACCCCCGAGCCTTCCACCCTTCGGCCTCATATCATGCCCCTTGTTCTTGTGCAGAGTTTTCTCTGAAATATGCTTTCCATCTGTACCCTGTTTATTCTCCTAAGGTACTTGAAAGTCTCTATCATATCTCCCCTCTCCTCCTCCTGCTTGTTATGTCCTTCCCTATGCACCCCAACATTCTGTTTGCTCCCCCCACCGCTTTTTCACACTGTTTGGTCACTTTCAGGTCATCAGATATGATAACCAACTGGTCTCTCTCCTGACTTGCGGTGGCCAGAATTTCCCCATCCATCCTGTACTCCTCCCTTGGATTCCTGTCACCCAGGTGCATGATCTTGCATTTTTTAGCATTGAAACTCAACTGCCAGACACTCAACCACTCCTCTAATAGACTTAGGTCCTTTCTCATGTTTCCACCCCCTTCGGTGTGTCCACTCTGTTGCAGATCTTGGTGTTACCTTCAAAGAGCCACACCTTTCCCTCCAGACACTCTGCAATGTCGCTAATGAAGACGTTGAATAGGACTGGCCCCAGCACCGACCCCTGTGGCAGGGGTGTAGCCACGGATTTCAGGTCTGCATACTAAGTGGACTCACTGCTACCCCCCCCCTTTGTTAGGGTGAGCTACCCCTTCCCCGGGGTGTAGCCAGACAATATACAAATGTACACCAGGACCGTGTTTGTTGCCTCATTTGGCACAATAAATACAACTTTTGTATCTCATGAGAATGGTTGTTGCCATGCAGGGGTAAATACAAATGCCATGCATTGTTTCCTAAGACACCCACATACCAGCCCATAGCCTGTAAAGTTGTATTGTCTTTGGGATGCAAAGAGAATATTAGTGACCAGTCCGTCTAGTTTCGACACCTATGAATAACATTACAGAAAGGTTCAGTATTTTCTTTGTTAGTTTTCATGGAAAACGGAAGCAGTTCAGAGCCTAGTTGCTACCCCCTGAAATAAAATTGCACACCATGGAGTGCTTGGAGTATGCCTGCCTACACCCATGTGACTGTGGCACCCCAGTGGTCACCTCCCTCTCCTCAGATTTCATGCTATTTACCACCACCCTCTGAGTCCTATCCCATAGTCAGTTACCAACCCACTTTACTACCGTAGGACCCACTGCCAGGCTTCCCAATTTATTTAGCAATCTCCTGTGCAGGACGGTGTCGAAGGCCTTGCTGAAATCCAGGTAAGCTACATCCACCACCCCTCCCTGATCTACCACCCTGGTTACCCAGTCAAAGAAATCTATAAGATTCATCTGACAGGACCTTCCTGCTGAGAATCCATGCTGCCTTGGATCCTGTGCCCCGCTATCCTCCAGAAATTTCACAATCCTCTCCTTAAGTAAGGACTCCATTAGTTTCCCCACTACTGAGGTCAGGTTTACAGGCATGTAATTGCCTGCCTCCTCTCTGCTTCCACTCTTGTGGAGAGGGACAACATCTGTACTCCTCCAGTCCCTCTCCTGTCTCCAGTGATTCATTAAAAAAGGGCAGCCAGTGGTTCTGCCAGCACTTCGCTGAGTTCCTTTAGTGCTCTGAGGTGGATCCCATCTGGCCCCATTGCCTTATCTGCTTTTATTTTCCCCAAGTTCTTCTAGGACTCTTTCCACCATGTATGGTCTGGTGTCTACCTCCCTCCCATGAATATCTCTCTTACTGAGCCTCGGTCCCTCACTCACCCCTTCCCTGGTGAATACTGAGCAAAAGTACTTGTTCAGTACCTCAGCTTTTCTAGGTCATCCTCCACCCTTTTACCTCCTTCCTCCTTCAGCCTAACGATCCCATTTCTGGTATTTTTCCTCTTGCTAATATATCCGAGGAAGGTCTTGTCATCTTTTTTAATAGCCTGGGCTATACCTTCCTCTGTCTGTGTTTTAGACCTTCTAATTATTTTCCCAGAATCCCTCTGCTTCTTCAGATATTGTTCTCTGCTCTCATCTTTTTGTGTTTCCTTATATCTTCTGAAGGCTCATTTCTTTTCCCTTTATTTCTTGGCCACTACCTTCGAGAACCATAATGGCCTTTTCTTTCTTTTACTCTTGCTATGCATTTTGACACAGTGATCTGTTACTTCTGTTATGACTCGCTTGAGTCTAGACCACTGTTTTTCTATATCTCCCCCTGTACTTTCCACTGCTAGGGCTCTTTTGAGAGTTCTATGCATCTCCTTAAAGTTAGGCTTCCTGAAATCTAGGACCTTTATCCTTGTATGGCTTGCCTCCTCCACTGTGGTTACCTTAAACCATGCTGTCCTGTGGTCACTGGTACCAAGGGGACTGCCCACCTCCACATCTGTGATTCTGTCCCCGTTGGTCAGGAGCAAATCCAGTATAGCCTCCTCGTGGGTTGGTTCTGCTACAAGCAATCTTAAGTTTGCCCCATTCAGGGCAATCATGAAGTCCCTGTCACTTGTTGTACTTGCAGTCTGAGTGCTCAAATCTACCTCAGGCAGGTTGAAGTCACCCATTAGTAGCAGTTCCCCTTTGGCTGCCATTTTGTGGATGCTTTCCACAAGAGTTTCATCTGATTCCTCTCCCTATGCATGTAGAATTTCATCCCCTGCAGTTTGAACGGTGACTGGTTAAATATGGAATTTGGGACAAGAAGGAGGTATCCTGCATTGCGATGCTCTGATTTCACATTATCAGTACCATGTCAGATATTAACTGGTAACTTGGAACATGCAAAGTGTAACCCCTAGATGGCGCTATCCCAGGGGCTACTACCCCTGCCTGATTTGCCACTAACAGGTTGAGGGGCCTGGATCCAATGGCGGGTGCCTCCACCCAGAGGTCAGGGTTTGCAATAGTTAAACTTACTTGGTCACAGCCCTCTGGGACACTGCAACCCCCCCTTTCTTCCCACTAGTGGCCCACACAATATATCAGAATTACCTTCACAGTATACACTTACCCCCAGGGCTGGTTCAGGCACTGGGACCTCCTGTAAAATAAGATACAGTGCAACAATCACACTACAATACTTTAACATAGACAAATACCTCAGGCAGTATAACTTTGCTGAAACAAGCAGCTCTGATTTATTTAGGGGGAATATAACGAGGACAGGGGGAAATCAGGTTAATTAGCTTATACTTTACTCATCTACCTATGGCTCTGTGCACAGGCCTATCCCTACCAGTTACTGTCCCTGGGTACCCAAGCCCTAGTGGCTAGTCCAAACCGTGGCAGCTGGTAGGGGCCCTTTCACACCGAGAAAAGAAAAATTAGTTAAACAGTCAGCAGTACAGTAATTCTATTTGGATTCAATGTGGCAATTCAACAGGGAGCGACCTTGAATTAGTACTCACGACTCCAAACAAGATAGGGTCCTTCAATGTCAGCAGGGCTACTCTTGAGCTCCACGAGACTCTCACACATTTATATGGCAAAAGAAAGTACTACACCAGGCAGGCTGCTTCTATCCCGATCGCAATTACTGCACAATACCTGGGAGAACACACAGCAGATTCAGTTCCTGACAGACAGAGTGCAATTCAGCAATTTCTGCAGTCTTCTACAGGGAGAGCCTGGTTTCTACTCTTCAGATATCCTTTGATTCTCTTCACAGGACGGATTCAGTCCTAACAAGCAGTTACACAAGCTGCAGACCGGAACTCCGGACCTTACATGTTTCCCGACTAAAACTGTGCACTGAAGGAGCACAGGGTTCCTTTCGCCTTCACTGCCAGAGCTAAAACTGAAACTCCAACAGACAAAACCGGGCACTTCCTTTGAGTTCCTCCCAGTTCTTGACTGGATTGGCTGTCACACAATAGACTGCTCCTGTTGGTCCAAAAAGGCTCAAGTCTAAACTACATCTCCCAGAGTCACTGCCCATACAATCCTCTTGTGGCTGGCTCAGATTATGAGTCCAAGTTCTGATTCGTCCAAGGCACCATTTTAGAGCTAGCTTACCCACACTGATTGGTCCAGTTCAGCAGTTCAAAACCAGAATGGGGAACTAGGCAGACACAGTTCTGACTGCAAAGAAAGCAGGTTAGACAAACTGTAATTTCATTATTACTCTAAATGATTTCTGGCAAACAGTTACATCTTTCAGATAGGTTCCCTTTGCACTCTAGTGACTGCAAAAATGGAGTGAATTAGCAGCTCGAGTGGTACTGAAACAGAGAAGCACACAGTCCCCAAATACAAACTAATTATGTCTGCAAGCAGACAGCTCTTAAAGAGACAGTACCAGAGGTTCTAAACACTCACTGATAAATGGCTTAAACGCCAAACACTATTCAGGCTTGGAGCATTCAAGCAAGCTCCTGGAAGTCTTTTGAACCCCCATTTGAAGGGTGGTTACACCTTCCTGCCTGGGAAAGATTGACGTCTGTCAAGCAAGTACCTATAGGTTTTAACTGCAACCATATACATTTGCATTAGGCTCACACATGTAATCATCAGTCAATATATAATTTTACCAAGAACATTTCTGAAACATTGCAGTACGTCACTCTTTACACAGTATTACATACACATTGTACCATAACTCAAGTTATTACCTCTTGTACATGAAACCTGAAGAGAGGGGCCTTCCTATCAGTTACCTTGGGGCTGGATGGGGCAAGGGCACCATACTTAGAGGGCAACACAAGTAACTTGGAGTTAGCACTGACGCCAGTTTGGGCAATGAGCTCGGGACACATACACCCTTTATGGACAACATTGAGAGGCAGATCCACTGGCCGCCCAGGGAATCATAACTGAGGAGCACCACAGGCTTTACAGCTCGACCAGTCTTTCTAGGGGAACTGTTACAGTCTCTGCACTCTGAGCCTCATTTTCAGCATTGTCCTCACTTGTCAGGAGTCTCCATGGGGTAGAGAGGCTAGTACTTGGGCACTTTCAGCTCCAGGAGTTACAGTTTCTGAGTCACAACATTTGGCTCGCATGGAGAGCTTTCGGACACTGGCAGTGGACTGTCAGGGCACTCAAAATACTCTTCTTGTTCTGGTGTATCACCAGTCTGATCCAATCCATCATTTTCCTCCCCTGAAAGCTCAAACAGTTCAACCATGCACAATGATTCCATTTCATCTGATCTGATGCTTTGCACTTCACTTTCTGGGAGCATTGGCTCCAGGGACTGAAGCTGGGGGCTTAGACAGTCCAGAAGGCCCAGCTTCATCTCCAGTATTGACTAGGGTTGCCCTAAACAATTGACTCAGTTCGTAAGAAGGATAGTATTCAAAGTCACTCACTTTCTTCCGATATGGACTGACAGTCATGCTCAACTGGGACCTGTGGAGGGAACACTTTAACTTTGCTTCTGTAGGTGCAGACTTTCTTGATCTTTTCTTAGCAGCAGCTCTAGTCACTGGTCCAGAGGGCATCTTCTGGGGCTCAGACTCAATCAAGATTTGTCCAATGGGCAGTAAATGATTTCTATGCATTGTTTTTACATCTTTGAATTATTCTCAGGCCTTACTTTGTACACTGGCAGATCATCTAGTTTGCCCACTATAATGTGAGGGAGATGGTGCCATCTGTCAGCAATCTTGTGTTTGCCATGCAGTCCCAGATTTCTTAGCAATACCCGATCTCCCTCCTGGAGTTCCTGTGCTTTCACCTTTTTATCATACCTTTCTTTGTTGGCCAGATTTCTTTTGGCAGCCATGGTTTGAGCCAGTTGGTAAGCATGAGTTAGCTGGGCCTTTAACTTTTGCACATACTGTAAATAGTTGTCAGCTTGAACCCCATCAGGAGAGACCCCAAAACAATCATCTACCGGTAGTCGAGCTTCTCTTCCAAACATCAGGCGGTAAGGGAGAACCCAGTGGCATCACTTTGGTGCAGTTATAAGCATGTACCAGGGTGCTAATTTGTTGGCTCCATCTAGGCTTGTCCTTTGGGTGCAGGGTGCCTCAGCATATATAGCAAAGTGCTGTGAAACGCTCAGGCTGAGGGATCCCCTGGGGTGGTAAGGAGTGGTTCTGGACTTCGTACTCCCCACAGAGAAAGCATCTCTTTGATCAGACGACTCTCAAAGTCTCTCCCTTGATCAGAATGGATTCTTTGGGAGCCCCATAGTGAACAAAAAGTTTTCTACAAGTACTTCGCTACAGTGGATGCTTTCTGGTCTTTGGTGGGAAAGCTTGGGCATATCTGTGAAATGGTCAGTGACCACCAGCACATTACTGATATTTCTTTGATCTGACTCCAAACTCAGAAAATCAATACAGACCAGCTCCATGGGTGCGCTGGTGGTGATTTAACAAGGGGCAGCCCTCTGGGACAAAGCTTTCCTCTGTAAGCAGCGATACAAGTTCGAATGTGTTGCTCCACATCAGCCCCCATCTTAGGCCAATAGAATCTGGATCTCACCAAGTCAAGTGTTCTGTCTATACCAAGGTGCCCCATGTGGTTGTGCAAGGACATCAGTACTGAGTCTCGAAGGCAGTGGGCAGGACTAGTTGTTGTTTGTCTACTTGTCCCCTCTGTCTACTGTTTCTCTGTATAACAGTTTATTGATCAGTTTCAACTTAGGACCTTCTTTGTATAATAGTGCAGTTCTCAAATCCGTGGAGCGTAATTTGGACACATCTTTTCCTGCATAGAGGGCTTCTAAAGCTGCTTTGATCATGGGATCACGGATTGAGCCCTACGAATACTGTCATTGTCCAGCTGAGGCAGTGCACCAATGTCTATTGCAGAAAAGTGGCATAAGCAGCAGGTATGCAATTCTCAGAGGGTCCCAAGCAATCCACCATGCAGTCCACTGCGTCCATGGACATTTGTTCCTCCCTGTCAAACTTCCGGCAGAGTGCCCGAATGTCAGGTTCTGCCAATCGGACCCAATCATTCTGGGGAACAGGCCTCCGGGAGAGAGCATCAGCATCAATGTGGTTCAGACCTGCTCGGTATTCGAGAGCATAGTCATATGTAGATAATGCAGAAAGCCACCTATGGCCAGTGGCATCCAACTTAATATTTTATTCTTAACATCCTTTCTGATACGGACCTCTCCCTGTAAGGTACACTGGGCATTTGGCGCCAGGATCAGAGACTCAGGATCCTTCTTCCATACAATTCCGACCGGTTCCTCTGGTTCTATTTTTTCAGCATCTCTCTGTGCCTCATAGGCCTTCTTAATTAAAGCCGGAACTCTTAAAGCTCTACTAGTCTTTGACCCCTGTTTTTCATAACACAACTGTGCCAGCCTTCCGAACATATGAGCATTTGTTCCAATCAACAAAGGGACACCATCATACAGTCCAGTGGGGGGACACACTAAGGCTAGGGTCTCTACTTGTTCGGCCACTCCAGCCACGGAGTTGGGGAAAGACAGCCAAATTCGGATATACCCGGAATAGGGGTAGGCCTTCTCACTTAACCCCCATACATGCAGTCCTTCTAATGGTTGTAAGGGTACGTCTGACAAATGCTTCTGATACCAATCCTGGAACATAACTGTCACTTGGGAGCCACTGTCTAATACAGCTCTTGTAGACACTCCATTCACCTTTACAGTGGTCTCCATGGAGGGACCCACTATTCTGGACCAGTCTGGAGGGGCGGTAGGGGGCCTGGGCAACTGACCTTGCCACAAAGGACGTGAGTTAGCATTTTGGTGCCCTCACTGGGATCATTTCGCACCTCTTAACCACTGATTTGTTCTCCCAAGCTCTCCTGTGAGCCTATATGCAACTTTGTCAGTGTCTTTTGGGGACCGCATTCCTTTTCATGTGCCCATCTTTCCCACAATTATAGCAAAACATACTTTCTGGAGTTTGAGCTGCCGAGGCGCCACACTGGGAGCCAGGGCGGGGTATTACTAACTGGAAACCTTGGTGCCATCTCTGTCTGCGGCGTGATAAGCATTTGGAGACATCTCGTCAGTTTCTCCACTTCCATGGTCAAGGAATCGAGTTCGGAGCTGTTATCAGCAGGAGATACATGGTGGGTACCCCACCCCATAGCAGATGCAGTCGGATATAGGTCAGGGCCCATACTTGCAGGCGTGGCCTTCATAAAGGGACTGTTTTTGAATTCCCGGATCTCTCTCAACAGTTCGCCCCATTGTGACATATCTTTTTCCTTGTCAGAGCACTCATTGACTGTCAACCTCTGCCCCTGAACTTCACTTGATGGGTCACCCTCAGTCACTCGGGTCGTAGCCACAGCTGTTGGTGCAGGTCCCTCCCAAGGTTGCCTTTTCTCAACTCCTCGAATTTCTCTCATTAACTCATCATAGAAGGGTGGGGATTCCAGTCGATTTGCCAGGCGTAACTGAAGCAGCAGCAGTTCTGAGAAGGGGGCAGACTTAAGGATTCTGTCCAGTCTGGTTCGGTCCAGTTCAATCGCTGGCAAACTACCCTTTCTGAGGCATTCTTGCAACAATTTTTCCAGCCGAGATACATACACAGACAACAACTCCCCTTGGTACTGTTGTGCATTTCTTACTCTCCACCATAGGTCCTCATCAGAATCTGGGCTCCATACACATTCTCCAAGGCCTCAAGATAGGCCTGTGCAGTCGCTTCAGGGTTACTGGCCCGTTTAGCACGGATGGTAGCCAGGCAGGGCCTGGGAGGCTCTCACTAACCCTCTTTCGCTGGCTACGAGCATTGCCATTCTAGCACTTGGGGGCAACATAGTCTATCCAGGTCTCCCAGTCATCCTCCCCTTGGGGTGGGAGGGTGCCAGAGAGATCCTCAACCTTCGTAAGAGTCGTGACTAATGGCAGGTGCAGAAATTGAGTCTGCATTGGTTCAGCCACCATTACGCGGCACTGGAGCGGAGAGGGTGTTGGGGAGGAACACCCCCAGGTGGCAAGAATAGTTTCTTAGTCCTCCACAGTTTCCCTTCTCCCAGCAAACATTTAGCAAATTTCTCCTCAAAGTTTCAGATAGTGGTGGGGCCTATCTCCCGGTCTTTACTGTCCTTAGTTATCACTCTCCAAGCAGTGAGGGCTCCTCTGGGGTAATGGTCTGTGGCACTTTGGAGCTATCTATGGGATCCTTAAACTGTACTAGGGCAGAAAATGTGGGTGAGCAGATTAGCATGCCGACCCACCACCACAGGGTTTTGTAAACCTTCCACCTTGGAAAGTACTCCTGTACAATGTCCGTATTGATACCCAAGGGGATGTCCAGTATAAGCATAGCATTTTGGGGTCGATCTCTCCCAGTACACCACTCCACCAGCCGGTGCACAGCCACTTCTGTCGGGTACCCATTTTTCTAACAGTGGTTCGGGGAATATGGCCACCAGAGGACACACAACTCCAGCAGTGAGCCTCCAAGATGTAACCCCTAGATGGCGCTATCCCAGGGCTACTACCCTGCCTGGTTTGCCACCAACAGGTTGAGGGGCCTGATTCAATGGCGGGTGCCTCCACCCAGAGGTCAGGGTTTGCAATAGTTAAACTTACTTGGTCACAGCCCTCTGGGACACTGCAACCCCCCTTCTTCCCACTAGTGGCCCACACAGTATATCAGAATTACCTTCACAGTATACACTTACCCCAGGGCTGGTTCAGGCACTGGGACCTCCTGTAAAATAAGACACAGTGCAACAATCACAGTACAATACTTTAACATAGACAAATACCTCAGGCAGTACAAGTTTGCTGAAACAAGCAGCTCTGATTTATTTAGGGGGAATATAACAAGGACAGGGGGAAATCAGGTTAATTAGCTTATACTTTACTCATCTACCTATGGCTCTGTGCACAGGCCTATCCCTACCAGTTACTGTCCCTGGGTACCCAAGCCCTAGTGGCTAGTCCAAACCGTGGCAGCTGGTAGGGGCCCTTTCACACAGAGAAAAGAAAAATTAGTTAAACAGTCAGCAGTACAGTAATTCTATTTGATTCAATGTGGCAATTCAACAGGAGCGACCCTGAATTAGTACTCACGACCTCCAAACAAGATAGGGTCCTTCAATGTCAGCAGGGCTACTCTTGAGCTCCACGAGACTCCTACACATTTATATGGCAAAAGAAAGTACTATACTAGGCAGGCTGCTTCTCATCCCGATCGCAATTACTGCACAATACCGGAGAACACACAGCAGATTCAGTTCCTGACAGACAGAGTGCAATTCAGCAATTTCTGCAGTCTTCACAGGAGAGCCTGGTTTCTACTCTTCAGATATCCTTTGATTCTCTTCACAGACGGATTCAGTCCTAACAAGCAGTTACACAAGCTGCAGACCGGAACTCCGGACCTTACACGTTTCCCTGACTAAAACTGTGCACTGAAGGAGCACAGGGTTCCTTTCTCTTCACTGCCAGAGCTAAAACTGAAACTCCAACAGACAAAACCGGGCACTTCCTTTGAGTTCCTCCCAGTTCTTGACTGGATTGGCTGTCACTCACAATAGACTGCTCCTGTTGGTCCAAAAAGGCGCAAGTCTAAACTACATCTCCCAGAGTCACTGCCCATACAATCCTCTTGTGGCTGGCTCAGATTATGAGTCCAAGTTCTGATTCGTCCAAGGTACCATTTAGAGCTAGCTTACCCCACACTGATTGGTCCAGTTCAGCAGTTCAAAACCAGAATGGGAACTAGGCAGACACAGTTCTGACTGCAAAGAAAGCAGGTTAGACAAACTGTAATTTCATTATTACTCTAAATGATTTCTGGCAAACAGTTACATCTTTCAGATAGGTTCTCTTTGCACTCATAGTGACTGCAAAAATGGAGTGAATTGGCAGCAGCTCGAGTGGTACTCAAACAGAGAAGCACACAGTCCCCCATACAAACTAATTATGTCTGCAAGCAGACAGCTCGTAAAGAGACAGTACCAGAGGTTCTAAAAACACTCACTGATAAATGGCTTAAACGCCAAACACCATTCAGGCTTGGAGCATTCAAGCAAGCTCCTGGAAGTCTTTTGGGAACCCCCATTTGCAGGGGGGTTACACAAAGTGTTAAACAACCAATAACACACAAAAAGAGTTTGGTGCCAGGCAGTCAGAATAGCAAAGGCCCAAACCGAGGAAAAGATAGCTGACTCGGTTAAGAAGGGGGATAAAACCTTTTATAGGTATATTAGGGAGCAAAGAAAGACTAAGGCAGGGATATTGAGGCTGAACAAAGAGGAAGGTGGTTGGGCAGAGAGCGACAGTGAAAAAGCAGAGATACTGAACGAATATTTCTGCTCAGTATTCACAATAGAAAAGCAGGGGAAATACCTAAATCCAGTCGATAGAAGCACTCTGGATAGGGGGATTGATATTAGTCCTTTCACAGAAGAAAGGGTTCTGAAAGAACTCTTAAAACTGAAGGTGGATAAAGCAATGGGGCCTGATGGGATTCACCCCAGAATTCTAAAAGAACTAAGGAAGAACTAGTAACACCACTGACTACCCTTTAATAAATCATGGGAGGATGGTGTGGTACCTGAGGACTGGAGGAGGGTGGATGCGATTCCCCTTCACAAAAGTGGGAGCAAGACAGAGGCAGGAAATTACAGACCTGTCAGTTTGACCTCAGTGGTAGGGAAAATGATGGAATCACTTCTGAAGGAAAGAATTTTTGAGTACCTAAAGGCCAGTGGGGCACAGGACCCAAGGCAGCATGGATTCATAGCGGGAAGATCATGTCAGACAAATCTAATCACTTTCTTTGACTGGGTGACCAAAGCAGTAGACCAGGGAGGGGCTATGGACATGGTCTACCTAGACTTTAGCAAGGCATCTGACATAGTCCCGCACAAAAGATTAATAAACAAATTAGCCAGCCTGGGAATGGGTCCCAGGGTGGTAGCCTGGGTAAAACACTGGTTGGACAACAGGACACTGAGGGTAATAGTAAATGGAGTCCACAGTGAAGAAAGGACGGTTACTTGTGGGGAACCACAGGGTTCAGTACTGGGGCTGGTCCTTTTTTAATGTCTTTATAAGTGACATTGCAGAGGGACTGGAAGGGAAAGTATGTCTCTTTGCAGATGACACAAAGATCTGCAACAGGGTTGATACACAAGGTGGGGTGGAAAGGATGAAAAGGGACTTAGCAAGTTTGGAGGAATGGTCAAATGTATGGCAGCTTAGACTCAATGCAAAGAAGTGCAAAGTAATGCACCTGGGAAACAAAAAACCCAGGGGAAGAATACACAATGGGAGTGAGATACTGACAACAACAAAAATGGAAAGGGACCTGGGGGTAGTCATATCAGATGGCCTAAAGGTGGGCCAGCAATGTGAGAAGGCAGTAAGGAGGGCTGGGGGGGATACTGGGATACACAGGGAGAGGCATCACCAGTAGAAAACAGGAAGTTGTTGGCCCTCTGTACAGACAGTTAGTAAGACCACATCTGGAGTACTGTGTACAGTTCTGGAGACCCCATCTCCACAAAGACATAGGGTGGAGGCTGTTCAGAGGAGGGCAACCAAAATGATGCAGGGTCTGCATCAGAAGACATATGAAGAAAGACTAAAGGAACTAAAGATGTATAGCCTCTAGGAAAGGAGGAAGAGGGGGGACATGATAGAAACTTTCAAATACCTCAAGGGAATCAACAAAGTCCAAGAGAGTAGCATCTTTCAGAAAAAGAGATGTGCAAAAACAAGGGGGCACAATTTGAAGATAGAGGAGGGCAGCTCAGAGGTAATGTGAGGAAGTATTTCTTCACAGAGAGGGTTGTGGATACATGGAACAGCCTTCCTGTGGAGGTCGTAGAGTCAAAAACAGTGGGGGAATTCAAGAATTCATGGGACAGACATAAGGCAATTCTAGTGGAGGGTATGAGGAAGTAGGCTGTTGGTTAACTAGGATCTGCAGCTTATCCGTTAGGTAGGGAAATGGGCAGACTAGGCGGGCCAAGTGGTCCTTATCTGCTGTCAGAGTCTATGTTTCTATGCCAGATTCAAGGATGTGGACCACCGGAGGTGGTGACCTGGTGAGGTACCATAGCAGCCTGAGAGATACGGAGACCAGATGGAACTCATCTGACTGGTGAACTGGCTCAGCAGGAAGTGGCTGGAGGTGGACCGATGTCGGAGGGAGACTGAGCACTGTTACCAGGTGCTGTTGGAGGAGACCCGCTCGGAGAGTACAAATGAGGAACCATGGACTCTGGAGGAAAAGGATCCCCTGACAGCACATTTGCTTTTAGTGATGTTGGATGTCCCATTGTTGCCCATTTTCCCAGGCTGTTACCTGGAGGGAGAATGGTTCTCGAGAAGGGGAGAAACATGAGAAGTTCCCCAGTAAGACTGTATCGGGACAATGTGCTGTGGTGAAAACTGCAAGCAAGAGGCAAGAGACCATGGTGGTTGAAGGGACTTGTGTAGCCAATGTAACGACCAGTACATCGCCTATTGACTGGGAAAAGCTGCAGGCCGGGGACGCTGAGTTAACCAGCTTACATGTTTATGTCTCTGTACATGAGGGTTGAATGTTAAATAGGGGTGTAGGAACTAAGTTGTGGTGGTATGAACTAAAGAAGGGTGTTCTTCATCATATGAAACCCAATCCCCGTATGGCAAGTAGATGCCAGGTGGTGGTGCCCATGGCCTATAGGAGGGAGGTGCTGGAGACTGCTCCTGGCGCTCTAGACCCTTAAACCATGGGGAAATCCTGAGTGAAATCACATCAAAATATTACTGGCCAGGAATGTATAGGCAGGGGTTCCATGTCATAATAGCAATCACAAAATCATGATCACTATTATGGCGAGTGTATATTGCCAAAAAGCAAATCAGTGATATACACTGCAGGGTGACGCGACATCTGGACAAGTAAACAAGTGTTTTTTTTGGAGGGGCTGTTGCCCTCCTTGACCCCTGCACCCTCCAGAAAAGGGATTATCAAATCCAGGGGGTGCATGTCAGGGAAGGGGCAATATCCCTACATTGGGATAAGATTAAGTGGTACAGCTGCAGGTAGTGGCAAAAGTTTCCCGCACGCGGTCCTGAACCCTGTACCTGCTGCACCTGAGCTAGCCACCACCACCACCACAACACACAGCTAGCTCAGTGGCACCAGGTACAGCAGTCCCTCAAAACCCTTTCCTTGTCTCTCCCCTTCTCGCTATCCCCCCCTTCCCGTCGCACTGCAGTACACTCGTGGTCATGTAGTATCGCTATCCTTCCAGGGTAGCCCAGGAGGAAAGCGCTGAATATGAGTCGCCGTTTTGATGGTCGCTCATATTCAGTCACCATCCTCTCTCGATACCATAGGCAGGTGGCTGCCTATGTGGAAGCCAGTGCTGTGTGCCAGGGGTACCGGTAAGACAGGTAGGAGGTGGAACCCAAAGGCGGGAGGACATAAAGAGATGGCACCCATGGAAAAGGGGGAGGCACCCACGTAGGTTAAGAGGTACCAGATGATAGCCAGCATTTGACTGTGTTCTACTACTACTAGCTGTTTCTAGAATAAAAACCCCAGAAAGTTGCAGTAAATACCCCTTTTGTGCTGATGAAAGTACATTTAGACTGGAAGAATGGGAAGGTGGTTTGATCTCCGATGTATTCTTTTTATATTTAGCCCCAGGGCAAAGTAATGTGTTGGTGAGTAGCTGGTACGTCACTAGGATGATTATTTATTAAGAGACCCTAGGGTGTAGCTTTTGGTGAGGGTGGGCCTAGCTCCATCCCCTTCCAGAGAAAATGGAAGGTGATGACTGCCTGCCATGAAATATTGGACCAACAGTTTTGTCTCTCTTCATCTCTCCTTGTCTTCCTTCATATTTTCTAGCCTGACAGGGTAGCTACCTTCAGACGAAACTCTTTCTTCTCTTCTGATCTGCCTTTTCCTACTGATCTGGATGTCAGCGTGGCTCAGTAGGTAGTACATCTGCCTCTGGACCAGAAGGTCGTGAGTTCTCTTTCTACACCAGGATTGGACCTGCAACTAAAAATTGCTGGCATCTAAGTGCAGTATTGGGGGGTGTTGTACTGCTGGGGTGTGCCGTCCTTCGGATGAGACATTAAACCGAGGTCCCTTCTGCCCATCCTGGTGTTGTCCTGGTGGGTGTCCAGGTGGAAGTAAAAGAACCCAGGGCACTCTTCGCAAAGAGCAGGGAGTATTCCCAGTGTCCTGGCCAACATTCCCCTTCCCATAAGCCAGTTCATGCAATTATTCAGGCTGTGTTTGGGTGATGATGTGCGATAAGGCTGCCACCACACATTCAGTCACTTCATTACCAGTCTAGCATTGCTTGTAAAGTGCTTTGGGATACTGTGTATGAAAAGCGCTATATAAATGCTGATTCTTCTTTTTCTTCTTCTTCTTCATCTGTTATCTTTTTTCTTCTTTTGATCCCAGTAGAGGGAGGTTACTCGAAATTACCTCCAACTGAAATATCAGAAGGTGCACGCTTTTGGAATAGGTGCCTGATATTGTACTTAAAATGGTTTGGGGGTGTTAGTACCCTTGGCAAATATGACTGTGGGGATATATCAGTCAATCCAGACTGTAAGTATGCTATTGTCAAATTTGAAATGTATTAGCCCCAGGGTATGTATATGTATTACTTTGTTATAGCCAATGTAGGAGTTACAAGGCTGAGTAGTACTGTATAATGGGACCCTGGGGCGGAGCTTTACAGAGAAGGGAGGGCCAAAGCGCCACACTCTACTAGAGCTCTGGTTGGGAGTTAAAATCCCCTTAGATAATTTCGCTTTCATCTTTAAATCCTTAAAATACTTTGATCTCTATCAGGTATTCATGTTCTAGGAGATTACTTAGGGATTGATGAACCCTGTATATGTACTGAAATTGTACACTGTGCTAGGCTATGTACAGTGATTAACAATGTCCCAGGGTATACAGTCTGCTGTATTTGGCACTTGGGTGAATGGATGCCCTTTGTGCAAGCTGCAAATATGTTAAGGGGCACTGGGGCAGAGCTCTATGGTGTGGGTGGGCCGGAGCTCCACCACACCTTTAGGGGTACAACTTAACAGTCGGACAACTGTAGAGACGGTTGCCTTCTTAAATGGGGGGATATGTGATAGGGGACATTCCTGCCACGGAATGGGACCCTTTTTTATTTTCAAACACTAGGTTACAACCTCTCTTTTCTTTTCTGTCTCTATGTTTTCTAATCTAGAAGGCAGGTCACCTTCGGGCAAACTTTTCTCTCTCTCTCTCTCCCTCTCTCTCTCTGAAACCTATCTCTATTACTTTATTTTCTTACATCCTCTTGGGCCCAGCAATATGGGAGGTCAAGTGAAACATGACTTCCCGGCTTATGTGAGCTTATATCAGCAAACAATAAAGAAAGGCACAGGGCATTGTCAGGTAATACCAGATCACACCCTCTACAACTAAATGTGGAATGTCCAAAAACCAAAAAAAGAAAATCCTGGCTCACGCTGAGAGTTAGCAATATTTGGAATAGGTTGCCATTAGAGGTGGTGGCTAGTGTAACTGTGAACGCATTTAAAAACAAACTAGATAGCTTCTTACTTAAGCATAATATTCAGGGTTATTAATAAATGGCGAGCAAAAGGATTAACATTTATATAGCTCTGTACTTACCTATGAGACCTATAAAGGCACTTAACGTGCATATGATTGCCCCTAAACGACTGGTGAAATGAATGATTAGACAGCACTTGGCTGTAAAGCCAGTTTTATGTTCCCCTGGTGTGTTACAGATTTTCCCTTAAGTAAGGTTTCCTATGCCTAAGGATTAAACGCCTGAGGACTTCCTCACACACACCCCCGCCATCACAAAACCATCTGTTGATAATCTGGCCAAACAACCATAGAGCAGACAGTCCTTTTAGCTGCTAGAATTGTAGAAATAGGCAGGTTGCCTAGTTAAAAGAAATATGCCTTGTAAAATAAACACAGTAGGTTGTATTGCAAAGATCTGGTTAGTATGCCCTAAAAGAATTGATGAAAAAGAAAGCTTTAATCAGGAAACGCCTGAAGAAAAGTGAACACTGTATTGAAAATAAAATGAGCCTCGGAGACAGGAACGGAGAGGTGAGGGCTTTGATGCATAGGGTCGGACTGGGCATTAAGGGCCCCGAGGGAAGGTGTAGACAAGGGCCCCCCTCACAATGGCAGATGAAAAATCCTACATATGCATTAGAGGCGCATGTATGTTGCTGAGTCCTGGACTTCCACAGCACCCTCTCTTCTATTGGTGGCCCCATCCCATTCTGCCCACAGGCCTCCACCTGGGGGCAGTCATTTGGTGGGACTGCCAACCAACTCACCCTCCTTGGGAGAGGACAGCTGTCCTCCGGATGGTCAATCCTCCCTTCCCTGCCAACGACTAGTGACCCGCTTGCACAACAAGCACGAGTTGCCGGTGTGGCATGAGGTAAGACAGCGATACCTCAGCCCTCCATGCCACTGGGCCAGCCACTCCACGCCGTTTTAAATTAAAAACTAAAGTCAGTGCTGGCCTGGGAGTAAGGCTGAGGACCAACAGGAACTATAAAGAGAAACATTATTTAAAATTGCAATCACTCAATAACAAGCCCACAAGCCCCCCCCTCAAAAAAAACAAAACAGACAACTGTCTCCAATCTCCACACAGTGACATAGGCTAGAAGAAACAAAATAAACAACAATACATAGCACCAGCTTATGCCTACCTAGGTTACCTGTGGCTTCTACTGAAATAAGATACTAGCATAGTATAGGGCCCTTCCCCCACACACACCATCAGTACCTCCCAATTGGAGGGAATAGGGCAACATTAAATATACAGTATAAACCAGCAGCACAGCATATATAATCTAAGAATGAAATATTGCATTATAGGTCAGTGATAGCAGATTTACAGGCAGTTAATTCATGCATAATACATAAAAAACAACAGGGCTACTTCTAGTTTCAAATACACAGGAAGCAGCCATCAAGTAAAGCAACCAAGCCCATAAGGTGAGACCAAGCACTATTCTACATATAATTTTAGTACAATAAGTGGAAGTTTATCTCCCCTCTAACATTGGCGGTCCCCTACCATACTATTCCATTGAAATTAACATATGCAACCTCCCCCATCTTTTAAAATATATCTCGTACCTGTTATTGACACTAGCAATAATTGTTTCTATTTTCAGAGTATCCAGCATTTCATTGCGCCACTACCTGTAAAAGAGGACCTCTCAGTCCAGCCAGTGTCTTGCGAATTCTGCTTGCCTGCAGTTGCCACCATAGCCACATGGTATTTTTGCATACCAAGAACCAGGAGGTCTCCATAGTTCCCTAGCAAACAGATTTCAAGGATTAACACATTTCGCAGTCCCAGCAAAGGGGCTAAATTTGCTTGAATTACTGACCACACCTTTGAGTACTCCCATAATATATGCAGGAGGGATCCTTCATGGTCTCCACATCTTATACATACAGAGGTGTCAAAATGCCCCATTGTGTAGAATCTATGTGCTATAAAGTATAAGTTCTTTAAAATCCTGGACCTGTGCTGTGTAAGCCATAAACTGCCCATTTTAAAGTATGAATACACATTTTCCCTTCCCAGATGGTTTTCCATGACCAGTTATAAGTGCCATTGGGACACATTCGTCCAGTAGTGGCCTACTCCCTCACATACATTTAAGATAGAGCTGAGTCAGAGATTGCTGTTTGAGTACAACCTGGAAATGATTTGGCATATTGGCGTTAGGGCCATTTGCAAATGCCCTGAGGGTAATTTAACTACCCAAGTTGTGCCTAATGTCAGGGATGAGACCCTAAATGTGCATGCTTTTTAATTGCACAAATTTTTTTACTTGTGTTCGGCTCCCATGCCAGCAGCATCAATCATTCTCCCTAACCTGCTCTGAGCTCTAGCATCCATGCTGGCTAATTGGTTTCCAATCCTTTTCCGCCACCACTGGTGAGAAGAGAGATTTTTTTTTTGTCAGAATTTGTCCATTGCCCTAAAAGTCTTTCTTTGTGGGGGTTAGCTTTAAAAAGCAGTCCACTTACTTTACTCCTCAGACTCCTCTGGGGTGTGCAGCATGCTGTATTATACAATGGGGGCAGAGAATTCCAGAATCTGATTGGCTAAGTGGCACCTTTTTACCGTGGTAAATCCTGTGATATACCAATGGGTAAAAGTGCCAGTCGCCAGTAAGCTGCATCAAGAACTGCCCCCAATATCACTCCGAACATGAGAAAGCCATCAGTGCCAAGACACAAGGACAACAAGACGCTCCTTCACAATACTGACCATTCTGAAACACTCCACACACACACAGTATACTGTTCAAATGTTTCCCGTAACCGGTTCCACGCGGCTCACCTCAAAAAGCTTTTTTCCTTACGGTTCCACTCCGTTGCTGCCCCCTTTTTACCTCATTGTTAATCAACCAATTTGACAACAGGCAGATTCACATACCATAACTTAAAAATAACTTTTTTCATGAGTCGTCCCATGATGGACTTTTATTAAATATTTCAATAGGCTCCAAATGGTTTTGCCGTTTAATCAGCTGAGTGTATCCCATAGGGTGATCTGCATCGATAAAGTTTTGTTTTGGCAGAATGCCAGCAGACAAAATGAGCTCGCAGCCCAAGATGCGAAAGTCCATCTCTGTATCGCGGTTTAGCCCATCCAACATGCTAGGGGTCGGAGAAAGACACACCTCCGGAATCAAGGAGTGGTCAATGGCAAGGCTCACCTCAGAGTACAGCCGGTCAAACCTGTTTTTTTCAGAGTGAGCATTAGCAACTGATAATGGAAATGGACAGCTGCGTGCTGTCCTTTTGCAATACCAGTAGCTCACTTTATTTACTTATTTATTTATTCGTTTATTTAAGCGTTTTACTAGGAAAGGCATACTGAGCAGTTTACTGCTCGATTTCAGATGTGTCCTCAGGGATGGGGGAACACAGTAGACAGTAGATAACAGTATAAACAAGTGAATACATAATGGGAGAACCCTAACATTTGGTTCTGATTACTAGACAGTAGTGGGTTGAGAGAATCAGTTGGTAACCACAGTTAACACAGCATGAGTACAATAAATTCATAGTGCAGGCCACTAGCAAAATTGGACCATGTGAGAAACAGTATAAGGCGAGAGAACAATAGTTAGGCACTGATTAATTGAAATTACTAAGTGCAGACACACACTGAGATTCTACTAGAGACTGGGAAACGCCTAGACACAAGCACAGGTAGGGACAAAATGGGCTTGGAGCATGGAGTTAAGGTGCAAGAGGGTGGAGAAGTGACGAACGTTAGCTGGGAGGGAGTTCCACAACGTGGGAATGCAGTAGCTGAATGCTGACTGTCCAATGGTAGTAGACCGGTATGGGACAGCTAGGGACCTAGAGTCTGAGTTTCTGAGAGAGTATGCTTGTGCGCTGGGGCTGGTTATGGCATTGGTGAGGTAGGATGGGAGATGCTGAGACCAATACTTGGCCGGGATCTTGGCGCAGTGGGTCAGTCTGCGATTGTCAAGAGAGGTGAGGTTCATTGCTTGATATAGGGCACAGTGGTGTGTGGAGTAGGGGCTGTTCAGGGCGAAACGACAGAAAGAGTGTAAGAGAGGGTCCAGCCTGGCTAATGTGGTCTTGGGACTGGCGCCGTAGACTACGTCCCCATAGTTGAGGAAGGGGAGGATCATTTTTTTTACAATGTCCATCCTGGCTGGAAGGGGGATGCTGTCACGATTCCGGTAAAGTGCACCAAGCCTAGGGTGCAGCTTCTTGAGTAAAGAGTCAGTATGCGAGGAAAAGTTGAGGTGTTGGTCAAGCCAGACACCAAGGTATCTGAAGAATGTGCAGGACTCCAGAGGGAACCCTTCCAGGGTGTGGAATAATATGGGTGAGGGGAGCCTAGAAATCTTCTGCCTCGTGCCAAAGATTAGTGAGGCTGTTTTGTTGGCATTGAGGAGGAGGTTATTTGAGCGCAGCCAGTGCTGGACTGAGATGAAGTTTTGCTGCAGACTGGTCACAACCTCAGAGGTCGAGGGGCCGGGTGCGTACAGCACTGTGTCATCTGCGTACATGCAGATGGAGGTGTATGGGCAGGCAGACGGCAGGTCATTCCGGAAGACCGAGAACAGGAGTGGGCCTAGGACACAGCCTTGCGGTACTCCTGAAGTGAATGTGAGGGGAGCCGAAGTGGATGAACTGATGCGGACAGCTTGCGATCTGCCAGTGAGGTAAGAGTGGAACCAATATGTGGCCCAGTTGGATAGACCAGCACTGACGAGTTTGGTCAGGAGGAGAGAGTGTGTCACAGTATCGAAAGCCTTAGCCAGGTCGATAAAGATGGCAGCTGTGATGTGGCCAGCATCCATCCCTATGAGGATGGAATCGGTAATCCTGAGGAGGGAGGTAGTGGTGGAGTGGGATTTCCTAAACCCAGACTGGTAGGGGGAGAAAAAGGAGGAGGAATCCAGAAAGGTGGATAGGCGAGAAAGAACAAGGTGCTCCTGTAGTTTGGCCAGGGTCGGTAGAGGGAGATGGGCCAATAGTTGCTTGGATTTGAGGCATCACCACACTTGGGAAGTGGGATTACGATGGCATGTTTCCACTCAGTGGGGACTTCGGCTAGGAAGAAGGATAAGTTAAAAAGGGAGGCCAGGGGTTGAGCTATGGCAGAGGCCAACAGGTGGAGCATTCTGGAGTCCAACCCAGTGGGACATTTGCCCTTATCTGGGATAAGGGCAACCAGTGTATTGTATACCTCATCAGGGGTGACTTGCAGGAAGGAGAAGGCGTGAGCTGCAGGTGTGCCACAATATGGGGTGATGGGGGTCTCTGACCGGTTGTAAAGCCACATGGCATTGTGACTTCATACTTCAATTTCTACAGGGAGCAATAAGTCTAACCAACCCAACGGAAGCCTTAGCAACCGTGTTGGGTGAGAAAGTTTAAAAAACAATAATCCCTGGCAACCCAAATAGAACTCTAGCAACCCAGGACTATTTTTTGTGGTGTAGCAATAAATTAAAGAAAAATAATTAAAAATGCAAAAGAAATAACTATTTTTTTCTATTTTATCTTTCCACAAAAAAAGGCAGACATTGCATAATCACAATAAGCCACTCCAGGGTATGAGTTATGCTGGGATTTACCCATGCCTGACCTGGTTTGAGCACTTGGCTTGTGGTCTCATGGTCAAAGCACACCAGCCATGGGTAAATTGCAGCATAAATGACACACTGTCATGGTTTATTGCTTAAGTAGTGGCTCCGTCCGAACCGAGAGTCTCCGACTGACCATGACCCACTCCCAGTCCCCGGGCCCCCCGGGCAGGCTGTAGTGTCCCACTCCCACAAAACGCTCCCCGTCAGTCCTCCAACTGTCCACAAGCAGAGTAGGCCACCAGTCAGGGTGTAATTCAAAGAAGAGCCCAGAGCAGAGCCGATGAGCCGTCATTCAGAACTTTGGCATCATGGCGGGTGGCACCACTGATGGCTGGCCAGGCTCACCTCCTTGAGTGGAGCCTCTCATTGTCATCAGCAATGCTGCTGGTGGCCTGGCCTGCTGGGGTACACTGAAATAATTCCCCAACTTCCTCGCCTCAACTGACCGATCGTCTCACTTCATAATCCTTCTCCCAACTCGACTCCCCAAGTCCACGGGCCTGACCCATTCATCTCCCAAATGCTTCTGACCGAGTCGGGCATCAACTACTCGAGTTACAACACTGCCTACTAGTAGCTACCTCAAAGATTAAGAGAAGCCAGCCCATAGCCCTATGTGCACTCATCCCAAGCTCCAGTGGCAGCAGCAAATGGAAATGGTGGCAACAGGTGCCAAAACTTACCCAGCCAGAAGGACTGCTGCTGGGCTCGTGCATATGCGTGGTTCGGGTAACGTTCATGGAAGCTGGAAGCAATTATTGTGACACACATAGGCAAAGTGCCTCTGGTACTGTCTCTTTAAGAGCTGTCTGCTTGCAGACATAATTAGTTTGTAGGCATTTATAGGCAAAGTGCATGGCCTATCCCTATCAGTTACTGTCCCTGGGTACCCAAACCCTAGTGGCTAGTCCAAACCGTGGCAGCTGGTAGGGGCCCTTTCACACAGAGAAAAGAAAAATTAGTTTAAACAGTCAGCAGTACAGTGATTCCATTTGGATTTAATGTGGCAATTCAACAGGGAGCGACCCTGAATTAGTACTCACGACCTCCAAACAAGATAGGGTCCTTCAACGTCAGCAGGGCTACTCTTGAGCTCCACGAGACTCCTCACACATTTATATGGTAAACAGTCACAGGCAAAAGTCCTTTAATGGCAGCAGGATTCACTTGAGCTAACCAAGCCTCCTCACACATTTATATGGTGAACAGTAACAGGCAAAAGTCCTTTAATGGCAGCAGGATTCACTTGAGGTACACAAGCCTCTTCACACATTTATATGGTAAAACAGAAAGTACTATACCAGGCAGGCTGCTTCTCTATCCCGATCGCAATTACTGCACAATACCTGGGAGAACACACAGCAGATTCAGTTCCTGACAGACCGAGTGCAATTCAGCAATTTCTCCAGTCTTCTACAGGGTGAGCCTGGTTTCTACTCTTCAGATATCCTTTGATTCTCTTCACAGGACGGATTCAGTCCTAACAAGCAGTTAGACAAGCTGCAGACCGGAACTCTGGGCCTTACACACGTTTCCCGACTAAAACTGCACACTGAAAAAGCACAGGGCTCCTTCCTTCTTCACTGCCAGAGCTCAACTGAAACTCCAACAGACAAAACCGGGCACTTCCTTTGAGTTCCTCCCAGTTCTTGACTGGATTGGCTGTCACTCACAATAGACTGCTCCTGTTGGTCCAAAAAGGCGCCGAAGTCTAAACTACATCTCCCAGAGTCACTGCCCATACAATCCTCTTGTGGCTGGCTCAGATTATGAGTCCAAGTTCTGATTCGTCCAAGGCACCATTTTAGAGCTAGCTTACCCCACACTGATTGGTCCAGTTCAGCAGTTCAAAACCAGAATGGGGAACTAGGCAGACACAGTTCTGACTGCAAAGAAAGCAGGTTAGACAAACTGTAATTTCATTATTACTCTAAATGGTTTCTGGCAAACAGTTACATCTTTCAGATAGGTTCCCTTTGAACTCCTAGTGACTGCAAAAATGGAGTGAATTGGCAGCAGCTCGAGTGGTACTCAATCAAAGAAACACACAGTCCCCCATACAAACTAATTATGTCTGCAAGCAGACAGCTCTTAAAGACAGTACCAGAGGTTCTAAAACACTCGCTGATAAATGGCTTAAGCACGCAAACACCATTCAGGCTTGGAGCATTCAAGCAAGCTCCTGGAAGTCTTTTGGGAACCCCCATTTGCAGGGGGGTTACACCCTTCCTGGCCTGGGAAAGCTTGACGTCCGCGTCAAGCAAGTACCCCCATAAGTTTCAACTGCAACCATATACATTTGCATTAGGCTCGCACATGTAATCATCAGTCAATATATCATTTTACCAAGAACACATTTTTGAAACATTGCAGTACGTCACTCTTTACACAGTATTACATACACATTGTACCATAACTCAAGTTATTACCTCTTGTACATGAAACCTGAAGAGAGGGGGCCCTTCCCTATCAGTTACCTTGGGGCTGGATGGGGCAAGGCACCATATGAAGAGCAGCACAAGTAACTTGGAGTTAGCTGCGCTCAATTTGGGCAATGAGCTCGGGGACACATACACTCCTTTATGGACAACATTGAGGCAGATCCACTGGCGGACCGGGAATCATAACTGAGGTGCACCACAGGCTTTACAGCTCGACCAGTCTTTCTAGGGGAACTGTTACAGTCTCTGCACTCTGAGCCTCATTTTCAGCATTGTCCTCACTTGTCAGGAGTCTCCATGGGGGTAGAGGCTAGAACTGGGCACTTTCAGCTCCAGGAGTTACAGTTTCTGAGTCCACAACATTTGGCTCGCATGGAGAGCTTTCGGACACTGGCAGTGGACTGTCAGGGCACTCAAAATACTCTTCTTGTTCTGGTGTATCACCAGTCTGACCCAATCCATCATTTTCCTCCCGAAGCTCAAACAGTTCAACCATGCACAATGATTCCATTTCATCTGATCTGATGCTTTGCACTTCACTTTCTGGGAGCATTGGCTCCAGGGACGAGCTGGGGCTTGGACAGTCCAGAAGGCCCAGCTTCATCTCCAGTATTGACTAGGGATTGCCCAAACAATTGACTCAGTTCGTAAGAAGGATAGTATTCAAAGTCACTCTCACTTTCTTCTGATATGGACTGACAGTCATGCTCAACTGGGACTTGTGGAGGGAACACTTTAACTTTGCTTCTGTAGGTGCAGACTTTCTTGATCTTTCTTAGCAGCAGCTCTAGTCACTGGTCCAGAGGGCATCTTCTAGGGCTCAGACTCAATTAAGATTTGTCCAATGGGCAGTAAATGATTTCTATGCATTGTTTTCACATCTTTTGAATTATTCTCAGGCCTTACTTTGTACACTGGCAGATCATCTAGTTTGCCCACTACAATGTGAGGGAGATGGTGCCATCTGTCAGCAATCTTGTGCTTGCCATGCAGTCCCAGATTTCTTAGCAATACCCGATCTCCCTCCTGGTGTTCCTGTGCTTTCACCTTTTTATCATACCTTTCTTTGTTGGCCAGATTTCTTTTGGCAGCCATGGTTTGAGCCAGTTAGTCGCATGAGTTAGCCGGACCTTTAACTTTTGCACATACTGTAAATAGTTGTCAGCTTGAACCCCATCAGGAGAGACCCCAAACACACATCTACGGTAGTCAAGCTTCTCTTCCAAACATCAGGCGGTAGGGGAGTACCCAGTGGCATCACTTTTGGTGCAGTTATAAGCATGTACCAGGGTGCTAATTTGTTGGCTCCATCTAGTCTTGTCCTTTGGGTGCAGGTGGCCTAGCATATCTAGCAAAGTGCGGTTGAAAGCGTTCAGGCTGTGGGTCCCCTGGTGGTAGGAGTGGTTCTGGACTTTCTCACTCCCCACAGAGAAAGCATCTCTTTGATCAGATGACTCTCAAAGTCTCTCCTTGATCAGAATGGATTCTTTGTGGAGCCCCATAGTGAACAAAAAGTTTTCTACAAGTACTTTGGCTACAGTGGATGCTTTCTGGTCTTTGGTGGGGAAAGCTTGGGCATATCTCGTGAAATGGTCAGTGACCACCAGCACATTACTGATATTTCTTTGATCTGACTCCAAACTCAGAAAATCAATCGGACCAGCTCCATGGGTGCACTGGTGGTTATGTTAACAAGGGGCAGCCCTCTGGGGCAAAGCTTTCCTCTGTAAGCCAGCGACTACAAGTTTGAATGTGTTGCTCCACATCAGCCCCATCTTAGGCCAATAGAATCTGGATCTCACCAAGTCAAGTGTTCTGTCTATACCAAGGTGCCCCATGTGGTTGTGCAAGGACCTCAATACTGAGTCTCGAAAGGCAGTGGGCAGCACCAGTTGTTGTTTGTCTACTTCTCCCCTCTGTCTACTGTTTCTCTGTATAACAGTTTATTGATCAGTTTCAACTTAGGACCTTCTTTGTATAACAGTGCAGTTCTCAAATCAGTGGGCGTAATTTGGACACATCTTTTCCTGCATAGAGGGCTTCAAAGCTGATTTGATCATAGGATCTGAGGATTGAGCCGCGGAATACTGTCATTGTCCAGCTGAGGCAGTGCACCAATGTCCATTGCAGAAAAGTGGCAATAAGCAGCAGGTATGCAATTCTCAGAGGTCCCAAGCAATCCACCATGCAGTCCACTGCGTCCGTGGACATTTGTTCCTCCCTGTCAAACTTCGGCAAAGTGCCGAATGTCAGGTTCTGCCAATCGGACCCAATCATTCTGGGGAACAGGCCTCCGGGAGAGAGCATCAGCATCTATGTGGTTCAGACCTGCTCGGTATTCGAGAGGATAGTCATATGTAGATAATGCAGAAAGCCACCTGTGGCCAGTGGCATCCAACTTAGCTGAGGTCTGCACATAGGTCAAAGGATTATTGTCAGTTTTTACTAGTATTTTAGCCCCATACAAGTACTCATGGAATTGGTCAACAATAGCCCACTTCAAAGCTAGGAACTCCAACTTATGTACAGGATAGTTCTTTTCGGATGGGGTCAGGCTTCTACTGGCAAAGGCCACTGCTCTCAGGCCATTCTCGTGCTCTTGGTACAACACTGCCCCCAACCCTTGCAAGCTAGCATCAGTGTGCAGGACGTAAGGTTTTCTTGGATCGGCATAGGCCAACACTGGAGCATGGGTAAGTTGATATATGATCTCATGAAAAGCAGTCTCACAATCAGGAGTCCAGCGGGCCCCAAATACTTCACTCGGATGAAAATACACTCTTTCAGTCTTGAGGGACGCTGACTTTTGGTATTTTTTGTGGGTTGGGGGATACCCTTGAGTAAGGTTAAGTAAAGGCGGATCACTCTTGAATAGTCCTTGATGAAGCATAATAACCACAGAATCCCAGGAATCTTTGCAGTTCTTTTAGATTTTTGGGCTGTGGCCAGGTGGTCAAGGCCTCAACTTTACTTGGGTCGGTCTCTACTCCCTCGGTGGATACTATGTGTCCCACATACTTTACTGATGTTTGAAAGAATTGACACTTATCAATGGACAGTTTAAGGCCAAAGTCCTCCAGTCGGTCCAATACCTTAAATAATCTGCTCTCATGTTCCTCCAGTGAGCTGCCAAACACAATAACATCATCTAGGTATACCAGGCACTCTAGTAAGTTCATGTCCCCACTGCACTACATCAATCGTTGAAAAGTGGCTGGGGCACCTGAAATCCTTGAGGCATCTCATGAATTCATAAAATAGCGGACAGATAAAGGCTGTCTTCTCCACGGTCCTCTGGGGCCATGCGGGATCTGGTAGTACCCACTGCGGAGATCCAACACAGAAGAACCACTTGCTCCCGTTAGGCAGTCAAAGCATCCTGAATGCGGGGCATTGTGTACTGATCAGGGATAGTCTGCGGTTTAAGGTGCGATAATCCACACACATCCTTACTGTCCCATTCTTTTCCTCACTACCACAATGGGGAAGCATAAGGGCTTCTGGATTCTTTATTACACCAGCAGCTAACATCTCTTGCAGATGCCGTCTCACATCATCTATGTCAGCAGGTGCCAGGCGTCGAGACCTCTCACGAAATGGTCTTTCGTCATGCAGCGGATATTGTGCTCAGCTCCTTGCACACATCCTACGTCCCATTCCTTTAAAGAAAACACCTGGTCTCTCTGGGCAAGCTTCTCACTGATCCTCACTTTCCATTTAGCTGGCAATGGGGAGTCGCCGAAATCAAACAAGTCAGGCGTTACTCTGTCATTCTTCCTTGAGCTCTTGCTGCTGGGTAGCACTGCAGTGTCTGCACAATGCACATTAGCCAGGATGCAATCTCTATTTACTCGAATGTCTCTTTCAGACACATTATGAACTTGGACCATTACCCTTCTGGCATAAGCATGGGCTCTAGCGGGCAAAATACTAGGCTTGACCAGCAGTCCCTCTGGCAATTTTCCATCGCCTGGTGCATCCAACATTAATATTTTATTCTTAACATCCTTTCTGATATGGACCTCTCCCTGTAAGGTACACTGGGCATTTGGCGCCAGGATCAGAGACTCAGGATCCTTCTTCCATACAATTCGACCGGTTCCTCTGGTTCTATTTTTCAGCATCTCTCTGTGCCTCATAGGCCTTCTTAATTAAAGCCGGAACTCTTAAAGCTCTACTAGTCTTTGACCCCTGTTTTCATAACATAACTGTGCCAGCCTTCCGAACATATGAGCATTTGTTCCAATCAACAAAGGACACCATCATACAGTCAGTGAGGACACACTAAGGCTAGGGTCTCTACTTGTTCGGCCACTCCAGCCACAGAGGTGGGAAGACAGCCATATTCGGATGGCCCGAATAGGGAAGGCCTTCTCACTTAACCCCATACATGCAGTCCTTCTAATGGTTGTAGGCACGTCTGACAAATGCTTCTGATACCAATCTTGGAACATAATTGTCACTTGGGAGCCACTGTCTAATACAGCTCTTGTAGACACTCCATTCACCTTTACAGTGGTCTCCATGGAGGGACCCACTATTCTGGACCAGTCTGGAGAGGCGGTAGTGGGGGCCTGGGCAACTGACCTTGCCAGAAAAGGACGTGAGTTAGCATTTTTGGTGCCCTCACTGGGATCATTTTGTGCACCTCTTAACCACTGATTTGTTCTCCGAAGCTCTCCTTGTAGCCTATATGCAACTTTGTCAGTGTCTTTTGGGGACCGGCATTCCCTCTTCATGTGCCCATCCTTCCCGCAATTATAGCAAAACATACTTTCTGGAGTTTGAGCTGGCGAGCACACATGGAGCCAGGCGGGGTACTACTAACTGGAAACCTTGGTGCCATCTCTGTCTGCGGCGTGATAAGCATTTGGAGACATCTCATCAGTTTCTCCACTTCTATGGTCAAGGAATTGAGTTTGGAGCTGTTATCAGCAGGAGATACATGGGTGGGTACCCCCACCCCCATAGCAGATGCAGTCGGATATAGGTCAGGGTCCGTACTTGCAGGTGTGGCCTTCATAAAGGGACTGTTTTTGAATTCCCGGATCTCTCTCAACAGTTCGCCCCATTGTGGCATATCTTTTTCCTTGTCAGAGCACTCATTGACTGTCAACCTCTGAACTTCACTTGATGGGTCACCCTCAGTCACTCGGGTCGTAGCCGCAGCTATTGATGCAGGTCCCTCCCGAGGTCGCCTTTTCTCAACTCCTCGAATTTCTCTCATTAACTCATCATAGGAGGGTGGGGATTCCAGTCGATTTGCCAGGCGTAACTGAAGCAACAGCAGTTCTGAGAAGGGGCAGACTTAAGGATCCTGTCCAGCCTGGTTCGGTCCAGTTCAATCGCTGGCAAACTACCCTTTCTGAGGCATTCTTGCAACAATTTTTCCAGCCGAGATACATACACAGACAACAACTCCCCTTGGTACTGTTGTGCATTTCTTACTCTCCACCATAGATCCTCATCAGAATCTGGGCTCCCATACACATTCTCCAAGGCCTCAAGATAGGCCTGTGCAGTCACTTCAGGGTTACTGGCCCGTTTAGCACGGATGGTAGCCAGGGCAGGACCTCGGAGGCTCTCACTAACCCTCTTTCGCTTTTCGGCTTCCGAGCATTGCCATTCTAGCACTTGGGGGGCAACATAGTCTATCCAGGTCTCCCAGTCATCCTCCCTTGGGGGTGGGAAGGTGCCAGAGAGATCCTCAACCTCGGTAAGAGTCGTGACTAATGGCAGGTGCAGAAATAGGAGTCTGCATTAGTTCAGCCACCATTACGGGTACTGGAGCTGGAGAGGGTGTTGGGGAGAACACCGGTGGCAAGAATAGTTTCTTCAAGTCCTCCACAGTTTTCCCTTCCCCAGCAACCATTTAGCAAATTTCTCCTCAAAAGTTTCAGACAGTGGTGGGGCTCATTCCCCGGTCTTCTGTACCAGATTATCACTCTCCAGGCAGTGAGGGCTCCCTCTGGGGTAATGGTCTGTGGCACTAGCTATCTATGGGATCCTTAAACTCTACTAGGGCCAGGAAAGTGTGGGTGAACAGATTAGCATGCCGACCCACCACCACAGGGTTTTGTAAACCTTCCACCTTGGAAAGTACTCCCTGTACAGTGTCCGTATTGATACCCAGGGGGATGTTCAGGATAAGCATAGCATTTTGGGGGTCAATCTCCTCCCCAGTACACCACTCCACCAGTCGGTGCACAGCCACTTCTGTCGGGGTACCCATTTTTTTTTCTTAACAGTGGTTCGTAAATATGGCTACTAGAGGACACACAATCCCAGCGGTGAGCCTCCAAGATGTAACCTCTAGATGGCGCTATCCCAGGGGCTACTACCCCTGCCTGATTTGCCACTAACAGATTGAGGGGCCTGGATCAATGGCAGGTGCCTCACCCAGAGGTCAGGGGTTGCAATAGTTAAACTTACTTGGTCACAGCCCTCTGGGACACTGCAAATTCCTTTCTTCCCACTAGTGGCCCACATAATATATCAGAATTACCTTCACAGTATACACTTACCCCCAGGGCTGGTTCAGGCACTGGGACCTCCTGTAAAATAAGACAGTGCAACAATCACAGTACAATACTTTAACATAGACAAATACCTCAGGCAGTATAACTTTGCTGAAACAAGCAGCTCTGATTTATTTAGGGGAATATAACAAGGACAGGGGAAATCAGGTTAATTAGCTTATCACTTTACTCATCTACCTATGGCTCTGTGCACAGGCCTATCCCTACCAGTTACTGTCCCTGGTACCCAAGCCTAGTGGCTAGTCCAAACCGTGGCAGCTGGTGAGGGCCCTTTCCCATAGAAAAAAAAAATTAGTTTAAACAGTCAGCAGTACAGTGATTCCATTTGGATTCAATGTGGCAATTCAACAGGGCGACCCTGAATTAGTACTCACGACCTCCAAACAAGATAGGGTCCTTCAATGTCAGCAGGGCTACTCTTGAGCTCCACGAGACTCCTCACACATTTATATGGCAAACTGCAACAGGCAAAGTCCTTTAATGGCAACAGGATTCACTTGAGCTAACCAAGCCTCCTCACACATTTATATGGTGAACAGTAACAGGCAAAGTCCTTTAATGGCAGCAGGATTCACTTGAGGTACACAAGCCTCTTCACACATTTATATGGTAAAACAGAAAGTACTATACCAGGCAGGCTGCTTCTCTATCCGATCGCAATTACTGCACAATACCGGAGAACACACAGCAGATTCAGTTCCTGACAGACGAGTGCAATTCAGCAATTTCTCCAGTCTTCTACAGGGTGAGCCTGGTTTCTACTCTTCAGATATCCTTTGATTCTCTTCACAGGACGGATTCAGTCCTAACAAGCAGTTACACAAGCTGCAGACCGGAACTCTGGGCCTTACACACGTTTCCCGACTAAAACTGCACACTGAAAAAGCACAGGGCTCCTTCCTTCTTCACTGCCAGAGCTCAACTGAAACTCCAACAGACAAAACCGGGCACTTCCTTTGAGTTCCTCCCAGTTCTTGACTGGATTGGCTGTCACTCACAATAGACTGCTCCTGTTGGTCCAAAAAGGCGCCGAAGTCTAAACTACATCTCCCAGAGTCACTGCCCATACAATCCTCTTGTGGCTGGCTCAGATTATGAGTCAAGTTCTGATTCGTCCAAGGCACCATTTTAGAGCTAGCTTACCACACTGATTGGTCCAGTTCAGCAGTTCAAAACCAGAATGGGGAACTAGGCAGACACAGTTCTGACTGCAAAAAGCAGGTTAGACAAACTGTAATTTCATTATTACTCTAAATGGTTTCTGGCAAACAGTTACATCTTTCGGATAGGTTCCTTTGCACTCCCAGTGACTGCAAAAATGGAGTGAATTGGCAGCTCAGTGGTACTCAATCAAAGAAACACACAGTCCCCCATACAAACTAATTATGTCTGCAAGCAGACAGCTCTTAAAGAGACATTACCAGAGGTTCTAAAAACACTCACTGATAAATGGCTTAAACGCCAAACACCATTCAGGCTTGGAGCATTCAAGCAAGCTCCTGGAAGTCTTTTGGGAACCCCCATTTGCAGGGGGGTTACACTCACATTTATGCTCTGGGGCTAAGCACGTTTTAAGGACCATCAGTTAGTGATACAGAAACACTCGAGGGTGGCACTGGGATAGTTGTTCAGGGAACTTAACCTTACAGATCCCAGGAAGGTACCTCTACATTTAGTTTTAGACTCTCACATTACTCCCATATTGCTCTCCACTCATGCCACAGTATCACTTACAGTAGCCCCTGTACTTAATATTGTAAAGTCACCTAAATAGAAGCTTAACCCATTTAAACTTCAGTTGCCTGAATTCTGTTCATGGATCACTGAAGAGCCATTAAGCTGCTTCAAACTGACTGGGTATAAGGCCACTCCATCTCACACAGTTTGGAATGCCTTTAAGGCCTTCATCTGGGGACACAAAATTAGTTTTGCAGCCCACAAAAATAGATACATAATGGCATAAGTCACAACCCACGAGGGAGAGAAAGCAGGAAGCAGAGCCAGAGCCAAAAACAAGGTGCACCATTAGGTGCCCAACAATAGTTTCCAGGGCCCAGGACAGGTGGCGGGGCCAGAAATTTCCCAACACAGCCACAGCAGTAAGTGCATGCATGTACACCACTGAGAGAGAGTGAGCAGCTTCTCTGCCAGCTCTCCTCTCCAACACACCCCACTCATGAACAGGCAATCCACCTGCTACCAAGGATTCATCCATGGCCCCTGGCCAGGCAGGCAGTATGGCCAGGGTAGGGGAAAAACAGGGTTTTAAATAAAGCAACAGTAAGCTGTAGAAGTTCAGACACAATTCTAAAGAAACATGGCCACAACCATGCATCACCTTTGCCCTCTGACCCTCCAAAGATTGCATACAAGGATTCAGAGGCCATTAGTCCAAAGTGCCTGAGAATTTTGGTTAGTCAGTATGCAGGATTGTGGTACCACCTTCCTGCAAGCCCTGCTTAACTGGTCAATGTTGCTGGCATGTTTTGGTTGGGGGAAAAGCCTGACCAATGAGACAATATGTTTCAGCAACTATAAAGGGTTTGTACCAAAACACTGGGCTCAGTTTTGACTGTATGTGTGACATGGGAAGCTGTGAGACTGAGATCCACTGGCTGCCAGGAGTTACTTTTCTGGCAAGCCATAACAGAGTGTGCACACATAGGAAAGGAACTGAAAAGAAGAAAGGTAGCAAAGTTTAGCTGGAGTTTTCTGACTCAAAGTGACCTTTCCCCCACTAGGGTGTCAGATCCAGTGAAATAACAGACCAACCAAGGCTATTGCTTACCCAAGGGTTTCGTGGAGCCCCCTGCAAGTGCAGCTGAAATGTGACCAGAGAAGTTGATGAGGAGACCGGTGAGGGAGTCTGCTAATTCCAGCCAACAGCCGTGTCTGTCATCTTGCCTCACTTGCTGAAGGGAGAAGAAATAGAGGATAATGTATGGTCATCGATGGTTCACCGGTTTGTTAACCATCAGCGAAGCTTGAGAGGTTTACGTCGCTATGGCAACCTTGACATTGGTTAACAAAATGGTTATCCATCGATGTACCATACATTAGCTTTTATAGTGTATGGTACCACTTCATTTTTTTAGAAGAGAAAGCAGTTCCTTACTGCTGTTTTTTCATGTCCCCACTGCTCTGCCCTCACCGCCATGGCCATTACAAGGCCGTCCAATCCAGCTGCGCGCATGCCCTGACTGTTCCCGGTTGTTAACCCATCGATGTGACGTACCATCGATGGGTTAACATCGTGACGTCACATTGATGGTAAAACGTTGTTATAAAAAGGTAGATTTCTACCTATAACAATGTTCTACCATACATTATATGTATCTTAGACTCTACAAAACCACAAGTAACCACCAGAACTCCAGCTCTGCAAGGGGAAGGGGGTTCTGTCTGTGCCCTAAGAGACAGAGGAGCCCTGGTTGAGACTGTGTAACTATGAGAGGTTCCGGCAGAAGATCAGAGGAGGCCAACTGGCCACACAATTTGTGGATTACAAATAAGGGCCCTGTTTTTAAAGTTTCTGGTCTGCATCAGTCTGTTTTGGCCATAAGCACAGCAACAAGCCACCTGACTTCCTAGCAGCACCTGCGTACCCCAGTGAAGTACCTCTGCAATATTTAGAGAGCTTTCATCCAAGGTATTTGGGGGGATGAAAGTCAGGTGTATCCACTTTGGGGATTGAGGAACTGCCTGGACTGGGAAATTGCTGAGGATAGTATAAAGTTTAAAATTTGACAGTATAAGATTTGACTGATACCACATTGCTCCTATTTTCCCATTTGTTTCCTTGTTCTTCCTTAACCTCCCCTTTTAAATAAATTATTTGTTTGCACTGTATTTCCTTATTGAGGGTTGTTATTGTCTTACAGTGTTACTTGTTTTGGGGAGACTGTGGACTAGGGTAACACTATTGTTCCTGGGGAGTATTAGCCTAGAGTGATAGCAGCCAGTTACCCCTTTTATTGTCACCTCAGGCAGAGGCACTGCATCACTTTTAGACCCGAGTATCTAGGGTAACACAACTTAAGCAACTCTGGTCAGTCACCTCAGAGAACCGGGAGAGGCAAAGCCCAAAGGTCCCGGGTGGATGCTACAAGGAGATTAAGAAAACCATTAAATCTCTGGCCAAGAATAACGTTCAGGTCCAGATGGGCTAAGTGCAGATTTTCACAGACTATTCCAAGAGATGGTGGCCCCACAGTAGTAAGAATTGTTTTTCAGGGCCCATGAAAGCTACTGTCTCCCACAGTCCATTCAGGAAGCAATAATTACTGTCTTGATCAAACCTCAGAAGGAACTGGCCTTATTCAAAAGTTATCAGCCCATCTTATTACTTAATGTGAATGTTAACATACTGGCTAAAGTTCTAGCCCCTTGATTGAAGCCACTCCTCTCACAGTTAGTTAATAATTCTCAGGCCAGTTTCATAATGGGTAACTGGGGCAGACAATGTCAATGTGGCTTTTAATCTTTTGGAATCGGCTAAGAAATCTAAAGTCTCTGGCATCTATAGCAGTAGATTCTGAAAAGGCTTTTGACTCAGTGGCATGGGACTATCTTTACCAAGTGCAAGATCATATATAGGTTAGGCCCGGGTTTGTCAGATGGATAAAAACACTGTTAACTACTCCAAGAACCCTGATGTCCACCAAAGAAGCACTCTCTTCAACATTTGAATGGCAGAGTAGAACTAGACTGGGGTGCCCCATTTACCCCCTTTTATGTTACTTGGCATGTAGCCACCGGCAGCTAAATCACAGCAAGCAGAGGAGACAGAGGGAGTAAAGACTGGCAAGGAAACTGTACAAAACATTCCTATATGCCGACAAACTGATTCTCACCTTGGCCACGGAGCATGTATAGTGGGAGGCATTGGCTCAGAGCGCTACAACCACAAGTGTATTGAGTGATTGTGTTTACCTAATCCCCAAATATCCTGAGAGAGTGAGTGTGTGTGTGTGTGTGTGTGTTGTGCTACTAAAAGCTGGAGACAACTTACAAAAATGACCAAAAGAATTAAAGGGGATCTAAATTCTGTTGACTTGTGTATGCAGTCACTATAACAACCACCTGGGTGCCTGGGAACCGTAGTTCCTCAGAAGCAGAGGGGAACTACTAGATGAAAAACAGAGCTTGTTTAATCTTTTAAACTGCATTTTTAGCAGGCAGTTTCAGTTAGTGGCAATTTAAACTGCAACAGCAACTATAGCTTTTTACTTAATTAGTTTTACACACTGTGTGCCAATGTCACTTTGATGACTGCAGCAGCACTTCTGGGTTTGAATTACATAAACTGCTTGGCCCCTGTGAGCAGAACTGAGCATGAGTGGACACGACATGCGCAGAGACAAGTGTGTCTGCCGGGACAGAAAAGATAGTGGGCCAGGAACTTTAAGTACTGCATGATAGACATAGGTATTGTTTAATTTTACTTGTTCTTGACTTAAACACTGGAATAGTTTTCCCTGGGTATAATAGTGGTGCAGTCACGACAATATGGTTAGGGTTGAGCAGGGGGTTCTTTTTTTCTGTATACATTTTTTGCTTTCTCTCAGAGGGTCTCGCTCACTGGTCCCTGACTCTCCTGCACCCGATCCTTCCCAGTAAATCCCCCATGGGTTGCCCCCCTGTGACATGGCCGAGGGCGAAGAGCACTGACTTTTCCCCTTCCCCAGAGACCAACATCCAGACCTCCAGGGGGCCAGTGCAATCATTGCGGGGCCATCATGGAGCCTGCCATCTCCATTTTCCACTTCCCCCCCTCCCTTGCCATGGTTGCTCGACCATGTGTGAAGGCACACGCAGGCAGCGATCCATGGCACACTCCCTATTCTAGCCGCTCTCATCTACACTACCCTTGAGCCTCCACTCAGGGGCAGCCCTGTAGCGGGTGCGATTGAGTCCCTATCCAGGAGAGGAGAGCTGCCCTACGGCCACTCAATTCATCTCCTAGCTTCCCACCCCTGCCAGCCCCCGATGTTCCAGGCTCATTCCTGAACCCTGGTTGACGGCGTGGCACAAGGTGTGGCGTCCAGTGCCAAAACCCTCAGTGCTACCGGACCGGTTTGAGCAAGAGTTTCTAAGTTAAACCTCAGATTTTGCACTTTAATATCTTCACAACCATTTAACAGACTTGCACAAAACTTTGCATGTGCAGTCTCATGGGGTAGCTCTCTTGACGTGCCACGTTTTGCTCCAATCAGATGTGCAGCATCCAACAAGCGGATAGTGAAAAAACGTAAAAAATTGCTGTTTTTTTTGTCATCGCCTTGTGACCAGTGATTTAGAATTGTGATCTGAAATTTTCAGTGTGGAAAGGGCTTGGCCCACAGATGTGCCTTTAGCTGGTTTGGTGAAAAAAATATTTCTCTGTTCCAAAGTTATTACATTTTAAAATTTTGATTCTGAGCACGCTCAGTAAGCACTTCAAAATAGCTGTATGAAACTTTCGTATTGGGCCAATCATTTTTTGTGAGAGAAAAATCCTTTTTTGTATGCCCGCCATTTTCTTTTTACTATTTAAATTTACAAACATTTAAAGTACATAAAAAATAATGTCTTTTAAAAAAGCAAACACCTGAACCTAGCTAAAGGGGATCCATTTAGCTAGATTCTGGCGTTGTTTTTTTTTTTTAAGTTGACAGAAATACGTTTCTGGGTACCCAAAATCCAGGGTGCCCAGCTTAGTGAGAGGAGCTGTTCACCCGCATTCTCTGTATGAGAACAGCAGGACTTTCCTGAGTTCTGCAGCCACAGCTGGAGCTCCTGCTGCAGGCTGCTCTGACAACAGTGAGCCGCCATTTCCCTGGTGCCTAGTGGCACTCATGAGCTGCATGCACAATTTTGGGAATCAGGTTGCATGATCGTGTTTCATACAGAAAAATCTTTGCCCAGAATGTCAAGGGACATCACCAGAATTTCGAGTAATCTTAGGCTGAAATTCAGTGAAACTCTTTGCAACACCCTTGCCAGGTGCACCTCTCCAAAAGAAACGATTGTGAGATAGACCCATTAATTTTAACCAGTGCAGAAAGGGATTGATAAAGAAGTTGCAACATTTTTAAAAAGTCTTAAAGAAAGCCAAAAACCTGAAGTGTGGCCCACAGAAAAGGCCATGATACCTGGTTGAAGGCCTTCTCTGTATCCAGGCTGGCCAGGACCAGGGGAATCGAATGCTGATGAACACAGTCCAAAAGGAGTAATGTTCCACAAACGTTATCATGAGCTTGACACTTGTGAACGAACCCTGCCTGGTCCCAGTCCAGCATGGAGGGGAGAAGGCCCTCAATCTGAAGCATCCAAATAGACATGAAGAGTTTATAATCAAAATTCAAAATAGAAATGGGGTAATATGAAGCTGGGGAAGTAAGATCCTTGCCCGGTTTTAGGAGGGAAGTAATAGCAGCATAATGCCAAGATGGAGATGGGGCTTCTCCCTCCTGGAAGGAGCTATACAGATGAAGAAGGAGTGGAGTTAGGAGAAGTTCAAGGGGAGCGGTGTTATAAAATTCCAAACGAAAACCATCAATGCCCGGACACTTGCCCGATTTAGCAGACTTAATTCCATGGAGAATTTCTACCACGGAGATAGAAGATGTAAGTGTCTGGGCCTGTTTGGAGGAAAGGGAATGTGGACAGAAACATAGAAACTGATGGCAGATAAGGATCACTAGGCCCATCCAGTCTGCCCATTTTCTCTACCTTCTGCATAAGCCGCAGACCCTCCTTGATCTCCGGCTTTACCTTCTCTTTCCTATCGCTAGTGTTCCCTTATGTCTGTCCCATGCATTTTTGAATTCCCACACTGTGTTTGCCCCCACCACCTCTGCTGGGAGTCAATTCAGTGAAGAAATACTTCCTCACATTACCCCTTAGTCTACCCCCTTCCAATCTCATATCATGCCCCCTCGTTTCTGAACAATTCCTTTTCTGTCTGCTGGAGGCTGTGAAATATCAACACAATTCCATGAGTTCTGGTTCTGTCCGGTACTAGATACCTTTTGGGAGGGGGTGGGCAACATGACCAGAGAGTTATTCATTAACCTAGGGGCTCTCACACCGGAAGTAGCCTTACTCCTGCACTATCATAGACAAATTAAACATAAACAACACAAATATCTTCTTAACATCCTCCTAGGTGCAGCAAAAAAATGCATAACTAGACTCTGGTTCAGCCCAGAACCCCCTAGCATCACTTCCTGGGAGAATACTATTTATGACATATATAAGATGGAAAGCCTCACAGTCAGACTACAAGACAAAACCCAAGAGTTAAGGTCCTATTGGAACCTCTGGTTTCTACACATTGCACAATCGAGATCTGATCTTGTGCCCTGATGGGGACATAGACAACCTTACTCCTCACCTCCTTTATATGAGATGGTGACTCCGTGGGCAGCTGGCCAGGCCAAAGATTGATATTAGCCCCTCTTCCTTCCCCTCACCCTTTCTTTCCCCCACCATGTACAAATCTTATCATGAGGTACAAAAATGATATCCTCAGTTAGATTTAGAGCGATGAAATTGTATTATGGCAGGTACCGATACAATCAAAAGTACTGTATGTGCAAGTATCTGGATGTTAGTTAATGAACCAACTTATAACTACACTAATCTATGAAATTAAGATATACCAGATGTAAATTCTAATATTATGTCTCCATTGTGTGCTGAAAGAAAAATGAAAAAATAAAAAGTTTATAAAAAAAATATATATATATTTGTTCAATATTTATGCTTTTCCCAGATCCCTTTCCACACACTCCCCTTTTTCCCCTTTAAGCCTTACAATCACACCCCTGTTTTTTCTCCTTTCACTAATGTACCTATAAAAAGTCTTGTCCCGGTTTTTACCTCCTGTGCCATTTTTTACTCCATTTGCGCCTTTGCCATCTTGACTGCTTTCCCTGCCTCCCTATTTTTTGACCTTACCTTCCCGGTCACTTCCTTTGAGAACCATAATGGTTTTCTTTTTCTCTTGCCCTTGTTTACTTGCCTAATGCAAAAGTTTGCCGCTTCCACTATGGCTCCTTTCACTGCTCCTCAGCTCCCCCCATTTGTCCCTCCCTGCCAGGGCATTCTTGAGACATATCCTCATCTTAGTAAAGTCCACCCTCCTGAAATCCAGGATCCTCACCTTTGTGTGGCTTGTGTCTGCCACTGTACTTACACTGAACCACACTGTGAAATGACCACTGGACCCCAGGTGTCCGCCCACCCTGACTTCCGCATTTTATCCCCACTGGTGAGCACCAGGTTTGAAATTGCACCGTCCCAGGTGGGTTCTAGCACTAGTTGCCTGAGGCCTGCCTAAGAAATGCTTGGATTTGTTGTTCCGAGAGCGGAGAAGTCTCAGGTGTATATAATGTAGAATAATAATTCTAGAAAATATTCAACATCTTAGAGCCATTATGAGTGCGTAAACCTGTAGGGGGATGAGAAATCGTGGAGATAGTAGCATCCACCCAACGTACTCTAAGTCACCTGGCTAAAGTATGGGCCCCTGAGCTCCTCCCTCATAGTATCCTTGTCTTAGGTAAAAGAGAGCATGCTCCACTTTGTGATCAAAAGGTTTCTGAAGCTGGGCCTTGATCTCGAATAACTGTGGACAAACTGAGGCATCGCCATGCATAAAAGACATCTGTAAGGTATAAAGAGTGCGTTGAAGGTCCTGCATCTTGTGCTCTCATGCCTTATTAAGGGCTGAAGCATGCACTATAATGGTATCTTGAAGAACCAATTTGAGTGTATCTCGTAAAATACTGGGGGTGACACACCCATTATCATTATTTTTGAGAAACTGAGAAATTTGGGTTTCCAGTTTTCTAAGAAGTTCTTGATCTTGAAGGAATTATTTTATTTTGTTTAGTTATTTATGGTAAATTCGGTAACAACCTTTGAGCACAAACTGTTCATTTGCAAAGGTTCCATGTCATTTGGAGACAATACAACACACAATTACAGTTTTAGTCAGCTCAAGTGGAGCCTTGTCAGAGGTACAACAGCATTACATGAGCAAACAGTATATTGGCATATTGGCAAGATATACAGTGTATTTCAATGGAATTTTCTACTTTGATGCATAACTCACCCATTTTTGCATATTTTGATACCAAATTTTCAGTAAGGCCATTTGTGGACCCCATCTCATGAACAATGGTGGTGGAATTCTGCAAATCTGGCCCAAAAGGTGATTTCACGGTCACGTGGCAAAATCACCTTTTGGGTGGGATTTGTACATTTTTGGCACCCTTCTTCATGAAGTGGGGTCATAAGAAGGATATGGTAAAAATGTGGGCTCAAAATATGCACAAATGGCAAAGTTATGTGCATACATTTTCATTTTTATTTTTTATACTTGTAAACCAGATCAGCAAAATGCCCGTTTTCACAGGTGACATATTTAACATACATATGAAAAAGTGACAATATAAAAAACAGTATAGAAACATACAATATCAATCAAGGCATTGTACAAACACATTCATTTTGAGTTAAGAGCCATTGTTTAAGATGGGTTTTAAAACACCAGACAGAATTACATTCAACAATTTCAAAGGGGATTGAGTTAAACAAGCATTTGTCAATGCTGAATGTTGCTTGCTTATATGTGCTGTTTAGGCATTTGGAAGTGATAGTACCATGCCTAAGAATTGGTATGGGCCCCCCCCAATACATCCACTGTGTCTTTCTGTTCAGTATTCACAGAACAGGGGGAGAGGCAAGGGCCACAGCAGTACAGCAGTTGTTAAGGGGGTGAAGAGGTGGGCAATAGTCCATTCACAAGCAAAAGAGTCCTGCAGGAGCTGACTAAATTGAAGGTAGACAAAGCAATGGGACCAGATGGCATACACCCAAAGATATTAAGAGAACTGTGAAGGGAGATAGCGGTACCTCTGGCAGCCATGTTCACTGAGTCATTCAACACAGGGGTGATATCAGAGAATTGGAGGAGGGCACATGTGGTCCCTCTACAGAAATCCGGCAGCAGGGAGGAGGCAGGGAACTATAGGCCAGTCAGCCTCACCTCAGCAGGGGGGAAGATCATGGAAACATTGCTTAAAGAAAGGATAGTGGGCATCTAGAAGCCATCAGAGCCCAGGACCATAGGCAACATGGATTCACAGTGGGTATCTGTTTGATTTCTTTGACTGGGTGACAAAGGAAGTAAATCAGGGTGGGGCAGTGGACAATGCTTACCTTGATTTCAGCAAAGCCTTTGACACCGTCCCACATAGGAGGCTGATTAACTGGGTAGGCTGGGCATGGGGGAAAGGGTGGTAAACTGGGTTAGAAACTGGCTAACAGACAGGAGGCAGAGAGTGGTGGTAAATGGGGTGCAGTCTGGGGAGAGGGGGTGACCAGTGGGGTGCCACAGGGATCGGTCCTGGGACCAGTCCTGTTCAATGTCTTGATTAGTGACATTGCAGAAGGGCTAAAGGGAAAGGTCTGCCTGTTTGCAGATGACACCAAGATCTCTAACACAATGGATACCCCAGAGGGGGTGGAGAAAATGAGGAGGGACCGGGGGAAGCTTGAAAAATTGTCTGAGGACTGGCAACTGAAGTTTAATTCAAAAAAGTGCAAAATTATGCACCTGGGACACAGAAACCCTGGGGAAAGCTACAGGATAGGGGGGAGGGGAGTTGCTGACAGTCACAAAGAAGGAAAGTGACCTGGGGGTTCTTATTTCAGGTGACCTGAAAATGTCAAAGTGCTAAGGCAGCTGGGAGGGCCAGTGACATGCTGGGGTGAACAAGCAGGGGTATCATCAACATAAGGAGGGAGATAGGGATGCCATTATATAAAACCATGATCAGGCCTCACATGGAGTGCTGTGTGCAGTTCTGGAGGTCGCACCTTCTTAAGGATATTAACAAGCTGGAGATGGTCCAGAGAAGGGTGAATAAGATGGTACAGAGCTTGCAACACAAGACTTATGAGGAGAAATTAAGGGGCCGCAATATGTACTCACTGGAAGAGAAGAGGGAAAGGTGGGGTATGATAGAAACATTCAAGTACCTCAAAGGTATAAACACGGTGCGGGGGGGGAGACATTTTTCAATACAGGAGGAGCATAAGAACAAGGGGGCATGACATGAAATTGGAAAGTGGGAGGTTAAGAGGGAATGTGAGGAAGTTCTTCAGAGAGAGGGTGGTGGACGTGTGGAATGGTCTGCCTCAGGAGGTGGTGGGAGCAAGCACTATGGATGATTCAAGCATTCTTGGGACAGGCATAGGGGAACCATAGAGGCAAGCAGCGAGTGAGTCAGAAGCAGTAATCCAGTACAAGACTTATGGGCAGACTAGATGGGCCAGGCAGTTCTTATCTGCTGACAATTTCTATGTCTGTGTCTCTTTCTCTTATGAATTACAGACAGAGAGAGAGAGAGAGACACAAGCATATGCCGCTTGCATGTGCTGTTCCCTACTATGTCCTCCCTAACACATTACTATCCACAGACACACAGAGAGAGGACACAGCACACACTGTCTCTTCAATGCTGCTCTCCCAGCATCTCTGTCTCTCTCTCTCTCTCTCACTGTTACTCTCCCTGTCTCGCTTTCTCAATGTCGCTCTCTCTCTCTCTAAGCACCAAGCTCCATTCTTGAACGTCGGGGGAAAAAACTCAGTTGCGTTCTCTCACTCTCTCTCACTGGGATGGAGGAGGGCTTGGCAGAATGAGAGATAGAGAACTTGTTGTATGGGAGGTGGGAAAGCAGCACAGAGGTTCCCAAAGAAAAAGACACTAAGAGAGAGAGAGAGAGAGAGAGAGAGAGAGACAGACAGACAGACAGACACAGCAAATACACAGGTCTCTCCTGCACATAAACTGTAGCACTCTTCTGTACCGAGGAGCAAGACGAGGCCACAGACAACAACATCCCAATGTTTTCTCTCTTGCTGTCTCACAGGACATTTCAGCCATGGTGCAGGTGCAGAAGAATAATGATGCTGCCTCTCTCTCTATCATCTGTGCACTGAGGTTGGGGAACGGGCAATGAAGTAGCCACAGTTGGGGAGGTGGCAGGAAAGGAAAGGAAACACTGGGTGGCCACTGTCACTCTTTATACATCCCAGCATCCCATTATCCCTACCCACTTTGTCTCATGGCCCTGGCACTTAGCAATTGTGTGTGTGTGTGTGGGGGGAGGGGGGATGATAGTGAACTGGCAGAGGAGACAGAAAGTGAAGAGGCTGGCAGGCAATTAGTCGTACTGAGGCTGGAATGAAAAAAAAACACTTACCTGCAGATAACTTTGACCACCAAAGAATAACAGCAATTCTACACTGGGGTCCGAGAATCGGAGTCCCTGATTGGCTGACTGGCATTTTTCTGCAGTGGCTGCCCCTTTGGTAGCTGCCCATATGTAGTGGCATAATGGACAAGATCCGCCTTCTCAAACACCTGTGTTTGGATTGTCTTGGTGTGCCCAAACTGCACTATCACCTGGACACCTCCAGGTAAGCACTACACCATCCCCCAAGGGAGGACAGCCATCCATCAGGGGGCTCGATCCTCCCTCCTTCCCCCGGCCAACCCCTGAATGACCCGACTCCGTTCCCGAACTCGGGTCACCAGTGTGCCAGGAGGTAAGGCGCTAAACACCTCAGCCCTTCATGACACTGGGCTCTGCAGCGAGTTCATTGAAGACAAAGTATGATCCCTTCCCTTTCCTTCCTTGGGGGCTGTTTAAAGAATCACATTGGTGTCACAGAGGAACTCCTATTCAGGTAATGAGCATCCTCTTTGTCATTGTACAGTGTACAACAGACCTTCTGGAGTATTTGGTGCTGGCCCCATCTGCATGCATCTCGCTGGACTGAGGGAGGAGGTTGACGGCTTGGGTTAAGAGGATCTACTCCCAAACACAGGCACCACCTAGTACATCTCCACTGTCTCAGACAGTGCTAGGAAAGAGGATTAGTTTGACAAGGTGGGCCCTGGGAGTTACAGAGTTGTGGAGTGAAAGCCTGTTCCACATCCCATACCACTACGTAAATCGTATGCTGCAGTGGCTGGGCAGAATTATCCCATAGGGGTACCCAATGTAGTGACTGAGATGGATGTGGAGGTCCTCCATGAGGGAAACCCAAAGGGAAGTAGTAGAGGTCCCTAGAGGAGGAGGAAGCAAATTCTGGTGTGGCACTCAATAGTGAGTTGGATTCAGTTGGGGACAGGTAGTGATGAGGTGAGTGAGGTAAAGTGCCTTCTGGTGCCACAGCTCGAAGAGATGGGAGGAGGACCCTAGGGATTGCTCAGGATTGGCTGGATTATTCCCACGGCTTGCAAAAGATGAGGAGTCAAAGGCTAGGCCAGCAGTAACAAAATGAGAGCCAAGTTCTTCAAGGATTTGAGAATTACTTTCAACAACCCTACCATTGGTGAGTATCTTAGTTGGAATGGAGGATGCAGAAGGCCGTCCTTCAATAAATTTGACTGTCTTCCCCCTCCTCCTTTTCCACTACACCTCCTCACAGCACTTCTTAGCTACTTCCCTCCCTACTCCTTCAATTGTACTTGTTTACTGATTTTGAGCCTAGCACTTGGAACATTATTGCACTATGACTGTACTGTTGCATTATTGTACCGTCTGTAATATGGTATCTTAGATCTGTGCACTCCTATTTGTTGTATTAATTTTACAAGTAGTAATTGTCTGTACTGTGCCCTAATTGTTGCATTATATTGTCTACCTGCTTCCTACATAATTTGTAACTGTCCTTACCATCTATTATCTGTATAATCTGTTTTCTTATTATCCTCATTGTACCCCCACCCCCGGTCACACCATGAGACGAGCAACTTGTTCAGTGTGCCTTCCTGGTGAAACATTTCAAAAAATAAATAAATAAAATAAACTGAACAACACCAACCCCAGCACCGAGCCCTGCAGGACCCCACTGGTTACCTCTCTGGTGCCAGATAAGATAACTCTCCCCCAACAACCACCCTCTGGGTTCTGTCCCTCAGTCAGTTTTCCACCCATCTGGCCATCTTTTCCCCAACCCTGAGATCCACCAACTTCCTGATCTACCTTTTGTGGGGCACAGAGTCAAAGGTCTTGCTGAAATCAAGAGAGGATGTCTACCACTTGGCCCCTGTCCACTGTCTTAGTGACACAGTCAAAAATGTCAATCAGATTTGTTTGACAAAATCTCCCCCCATGAACCCATGCTGCCTCGCTTCCTGGAGACCATGCTTCTCTAGATATTCCACCAAACTTTCCTTTAGTATGGTCTCCATGAGCTTGCCCACAATGGAGGTCAGACTGACTGGTCTGTAGTTCCCTGGGTCATCCTTGGGACTGCTTTTGTGGGGGGGGGCACTGCATGTGCTGTTATCCAGTACTGCAGTACCATGCCTGACTAGTGAACTATTAAATAGGTCTGCCAGTGGCCCTGCCAGCTCCTCAGCCAGTTCCATTAGTACCCTTGGATATACTCTGTCTGGGCCTGGTGATTTGTCCACCTTCAATGCCAGCTGCCCCTCCCTCACTTACTATATTCTCCTTTATCACTACATCTGTGTTCCCTTCCCCCCCAGGTCCTCTTTTCCCTCCTGAAAGCACTGGTCCATCCTTCTCCCTGGGGAAGACAGTATTCATTTAGTATCTCTGCTTTCTCCCCCATTATCTTCCACCCACTGTACATGGGGTTGGGGGGACCAGTCCCCTGTAACTGGGGTGGAAACCAGTACATAGTACGTGGAGGGGGGGTCCAGTAGACTGAGAGTGGGGTTGGGACCAGTATACACTACTTGAGGGATGATGTTCGTGTCTCTGAACTTAGGTGGGGGGTGGGGGACCAATCACTGCCCCTGGTTAGGGGCCAGTACCCTGCATCTTGGGGACCGATTTCCGATGCACTTGGGGGTGACCAGATCCCTACACCTGAGGGGGCCGAGTACCCATCACATTCAGGGGACCGGTACCAGTACCGGGAAGGAGAGTAATACGCTGATCGTGGGGTTGGACAACTACCATCCACATGTGGGGGAACCAGTGGCCAGCACTTTGGAGATGACCAGAACCATGCATTGGGGTGAGAAGGGGACCAATAGCAACCCCATATGGGAAGGTGGGATGGGTGGGACAGTACCCTGAACATGGGGGGTTGGAGTAGGGCCAAGTACCATGCACCTGGTGTACCAGAATCATGCACATAAAGGGAAGGGGAAGCTAACCAGTACTCTATTAGTGGGGGTGGGGGTACCAGTAACATCACACTGGGGAGCAAATACACTAATTGGAGGATGATGGGAAACTGGGGGGGACCAAACACTGCCCCTAATGGGAGGCCAGTACCATGCATCTTGGCTGACCATTTCCCTGTGCATCTGGGGGTTGACTAGACACTTACACCCAGTGGGTGGGGGTGAGTACCCATCACCTTGGGGGGTGGTACCACTACATGGGGAGGGGGGAAGCAATACACTGCTAGTTGGATTGAACCAGAATCCTGCATCTGAGGGAGGGGACCAATAGCAAAACCTGTGGGGAGGTGGGGTGGGACAGTACCATTAACATGGGGGTGGGGGGTTGGGAAATGGCCAAGTATCATGCACCTGGGGGACCAGAACCGTGCACATGGGGAAAGTGAGGAGGGTAACCAGTACACTGCAAGTGAGGGTGGAGGGGGTGCCAGTAACCTGACACTGGGATGGGGACCAGTACACACTACTTGGGGGATGATGGGAAACTGGGGGTGGGGTGGGGGACCAATCACTTTCCCTAACAGAGGGCCAGTACCCTGCATCATGAGGGACCATTCCCCAGTGCACCTGGGTGTTGAGTCACCAGACACCCATACACCTGGGTGGATACCTGTCACCTTGGGGGAGGAGAACTGTTACCAGTACATGGAGAAGGGGGAAGCAATACCCTGCTCTTTGGGCTGATCCAGAACCCTGCACCTGGAGGGGTGGATTGGCAGATACTAGCACCTTTGAGGAGGTGAGGTTGGACAGTACCCTGAACATGGGGGGGGGCCCAGTACCATGCACCGGGGGGGGGCCAGAACCGTGCACATGGGGAGAGGAAGGGGGGAACCAGTGTGCTGCACATGAAAGTGGAGGGATCAGTTCACTGGCACTCAGCTGGGAACCAGTACACAGTACATGATGGGGCAGTAGCCTGACAATGGGGTTGGGAACAGTATACACTACCCGAGGATGATTGGCGGTCTCTGAACCTGGGGAGAGGGGACCAATCATCAAGAGTTCTGGATTGGGGCCAGTGCCCTGCATCTTGTGGGACCATTTCCCCATGCACCTGGGGGTATGACCAGACCCCTACACCTGGGGAGGCCTAGTACCCATTACATTGGAGGGACCAGAACCAGTACCTGGGGTGGGGAGACCAATACGCTGATCATGGAGGTGGACAACTACCATGCACATGTGAAGGAACCAGTGCCCAGCACCTGGGAGGTGACCAGAACCATGCATTGGGGGTGTGAGGGGGACCAACAGCAGCTCCATATGGGGAGGTGGGGTGGGTGGGACAGTACCCTGAACATGGTGGGATTGGAGAAGGGCCAGGTACTATGCACCTGGTGGACCAGAACCATGCACATGGAGAGGGGTAACCAGTACACTATTAGTGGGGCTGCCAGTAACATGACTTCCTCCAGCTAATGAGTTCACTGGGCCTTACACAGGTTGTTACCTCCTTGACCCATATTGGTGGTCACTCATTGGACTTGGTGTTCCTCCTGGGGGATGGAGATATCCAATTTGGTGGTCTGACCATCACACCATCAGGTTCAGTTTCGTGTCTCCTCCCAGTAGGCCTGCCCCTACTGAAATGGTCCAGTACCGCCCTTTGAGGGGTGTTACCCCAGATGGCCTAATAGCGGTGCTGGATCTATCAGGTATACAGGGTGAATGCATGGATCCAGGGGATCTAGTACTTGCCTATAATAAGGCGGTGGTGACAGCCCTGGATTTCATAGCTCCTATTTGTGTTCATCCCCTCGCTCTTCATTCAGGGTCTCCCTGGTTTGATGAGACCTTGAAGGAGTTGAAGAAAGTGGGACGAAGGCTAGAGAGGAGCTGGTGGAAGTCGGGTCTGGAGTGTGACAGGCTTAGATTGATGGACCATTATGTGGCCTATCAATTGGCAATCACCCGTAAGAAGGCAGAATTCCTGTCTAGGGAGATTGCTGCTGCGCAGAATTGACCAGCTCAGCTCTTCCAGACTGTGGACAGATTGTGCAATCCAGTCTGTCTTCAGCCTGTAGGAGCTTTTTCACAAGAACAGTGTGATGAGTTTGCTCAATTATTCGCAGACAAGGCTACCACAATCAGATCTGGCATCTGTCTGGCCCCCTCTAATGGGAGCTGCAGTGGTCGGCAGGAGAAGTCAAGCCCTCAGTTTACTTGATCTGACTTTCGCTGACCTGCTATCACTGGCATTGTGATGGTCATCCAGACGTTGCGACCAACCTGCTGTGGTGTGGATCCTGTCTCTACACACCTCCTAGTAGGATGCATAGAGAAATCTAGCCCGGTCCTTGACGAAATAGTCTGGAGGTCATTGGAGAGGGGGGATCTTTCTGGATCCCTTGAAGGAGGTGGTTGTTCAGCCCCTCCTTAAAAACCCCTCCCTGGACCCAGACTGTTTGGCGAACCACAGACCTGTCTCTAACCTGCCCTTTGTAAGGTTATTGAGAAGGTGATTGCATCACAGTTGGATGACCGTTTGAACAGCCACAATGTCTATGATTCTCTCCAGTCAGGATTTAGGAAGAGACATAGCACTGAGACAGCCCTTGCTCGGGTACTAAATGACCTCCTGATAGCAAGAGATTGTAGGACCCATTCCATCTTAGCCCTTTTCGATCACTCCACAGCATTTGACACTGTTGACCATGGGATACTGTTGGAATGCCTGCAGTTCATCTGTGGACTGTCTGGTACAGTCCTCAGATGGTTTCGATCTTTCCTCGAGGGTAGAACTCAGAGAGTGGGGTCTGGAGTTAATTCCTCAGCCCCTCTCCCCCTGTACTGTGGGGTACTGCAGGGTTTCATTCTGTCTCCCATGTTGTTTGCAGTGTATATGCTGCCGCTGGGAGAGATCATTAGGCAGTACGGTTTGAGTTTTCACTGCTATGCAGATGATACTCAGCTGTACATGTCCTTTGTACCCGATCAGGATGTGTTCCTCTCAGTGTTTAACAACTGTCTAGCTGAGATCCAAGACTGGATGAGTGCGAGTTGGCTTAGGTTGAACCCAGCTAAAATTGAGGTGCTGGTTGTGGACCCAGATCGTTGAGAGGTGGGTATGTTGGCAGGATTACCCTCTGGGTTGTGGCTTGGGGGTGTACAGCTGACTGCTTCAGACTGGGTGTGGAACCTGGGCATTATTTTTGACCATGGCCTAACTCTGAAATCTCAGGTGGTGGCAGTAGTCAAAACCTCTTTTTACCACCTGAGGAATATCGCCCAGGTGAAACATTTGGTTCCTCCCAACGATCTTCCAACTTTGGTCCATGCCTGTGTTACCTTCTGCCTTGACTACTGCAACTCCCTTTTTACCTAGGGCTACTGCAGGTTGATATCCGCAGCCTGCAACTAGTGCAGAATGCGGCAGCCAGGCTATTGATGGGTTCTTCTAGGAACAGTCATAGAATGTCTGTGTCTATGGACTGCACTGGCTGCCAGTACAGTGGCAGATCGCCTTCAAGGTCGGTTTACTGACGTATAAAGCCTACACGATCAGGGAACTAGTTACTTGCAAGATCTCCTTCGCCCTTACTGCCCCCTCCGCCCTCTCCAATCCACCGACGAGGGATTGCTAGAGATTCCCAGGGTCCGTTTAAAGACATCTGGGGCCCGGTCTTTTAGTTTCGTGTCCCCGACCCTGCGGAATTCTCTACCTCGCCGGATGCAAGACTGCCTGACCGTCCAGAGTTTTAAAATCACATTAAAAGCACACTTATTTAGCCTGACTTATAGTAGCTTTTAGGCTGCCTCTGTAATTTATATAGTTTAAACTGTTTTAATTATCTAATGTCATTGTTGTACTGTGTCAGGTTTTAAAAGTTTGCTTGAACAAAAGTTTTTGTCAGAGACTGTTTGTAATTGTTTCTAAAGTATTTGCAACAAAATGTTTATTGATGTAGTTATGTAATTTTGTTTTGTATATTGTTGTTTTATTTGTCACTGGACATCTGTGAAAATGGGCATTTTTTGCTCACAGATTTTTTTCAGTATAAAATAAATGAAATTAAATGAAAAAATGAAATGTTTGGTTTTATCAATTAATGATGTTGTTATTTTTATAATGTTTTATGATTGCAGAAAAAATGCTTTTTACAAATAAAATTTTGATTGATTGATTGATGACACTGAGGTAGGAACCAGTAGACACTCATTGGAGGATGATGGGAAACTGGGGGGACAAACACCTGCCCTAATGGGGGGCTAGTTCCATGCATCTTAACTGACCATTTCAGTACGCAACCGAGGTTGACAGAATTACACCCAATGGTGGGGAAGTAGTACCCATCACCTTGGGAGGCTAGACCAAAACATGGGGGAGAGGGAAGCAATACACTGCTAGTTGGGTTGAAACAGAATCCTGCATCTGAGAGAGGGGACCGATAGCAACATCTGTGGGAAGGTGGGGTGGGACAGTACCCTTAACATGGGGGTTGAGGAAGGGCAAAGTACCATGCACCTGAAGGACCAGAACCATGCACATGGGGAGAGTGAGGGGGGTAACCAGTACACTGCAAGTGGGGGTGGAGGGGGTGCCAGTAACCTGACGCTGGGGTGGGGAGCAGTACACACTACTTAGGGGATGATGGGAAACTGGGGGGGATGGGGGTCAAATCACTTTCCCTAATGGGGTGCCAGTACCCTGCATCACGAGGGACCATTTCCCAGTGCACCTAGGGGTTGAGTCACCAGACACCTACACACCCAGGGAGGGGGTACCTGTCACCTTGGGGGAGACCGTTACCAGTACATGGGGAAGGGGAGAGCAATACCCTGCTCACTGGGCTGATCCAGAACCCTGTACCTGGGGGGGTGGTAGATACCAGCACCTGTGGAGAGGTGGGGTGGGACAGTACCCTGAACATGGGGGAAGGGGAGACCAGAACCGTGCACATGGGGAGAGGGAGGGGAACGAGTGTGCTGCACATGAGGGTGGGGGGACCAGTTCACTGACACTGAGCTGGGAACCAGTACACAGTACATCGTGGTGGGGGGAGGAGGGCAGTAGCCTGACAATGGGGTTGGGACCAGTACACACTACTTGAGGGATGATTGGCCAGTCTCCAAACCTGGGAGGGGGGGACCAATCACTGCCCCTGATTGGGGGCCAGAACTCTGCATCTTAGGGGACCATCTCCCCATGCACCTGGGGAGGTGACCAGACCCGTACACCTGAGGGGGCCAAGTATCCATCACATTGCAGGACTGGTACCAGTACTGGGAGGGGGAGAGTAATATGCTGCTCATGTGGTTGGACCACTACCATGCACACGTGGGGGAACAGTGCCCTGCCCCTGGGAAGTGACCAGAACCCTGCATTGGGGGGGGGACAGCAACCCCACATGGGGAGGGACAGTACCCTGAACATGGGGGAAGGGCCCTGTACCATGCGCCTGGTGGACCAGAAGCGTGCACATGGGGGGGGGATGAAACCAGTACACTGTACATGGGTGTGAGGATCCAGTACAATGCATTGGGCTACATTAGTACCCTGACACTGGCGTGGGAACCAGAACACACTACTTGGAGGATGATGGCCAGTCCATGTACCAGGGGGGCAATTACTGCACCTGATAGGGGTCCTTTACCCTACATCTTGTAGGTCCATTAGCCCATGCATCTTGGGGTGACCAGACTCATATGCTCTTGGTGGGGTAATAACAGTCACCAAAGTGATAAATTCAGTAAGATAATTCAATAATAGAACTGAAATAAAACAGCCACTAGGGATCATTGTTCCTTCACCTCACTCTGTCTCTCTCACAGAACAGCCAGAGAATAGGTGACAGAGGACAAATTTAATATAAACACAAGCATTTGTAAATGCCGAATGGTTGCTTGTTGGCATTAGCAGTGGAAGTGTAGGAGTTAGACAGATGCAGTATAGGAATGGCAGTGAAGTATTGAACTGACGCCAACTCCACCCCGCAGAGATGGACAGGCATTGGGGTGTGCCTCTGGGTCGTCAACCATAACGGTCATGACATTTCACCTCACCCTATCCTGCAGACACTGACAAGTGTCGAGGTGTGCCTTGGGTGTTCGGGCTTTACACTCACCTCATTCCAAAAGGAAATATGCTGAAATGGGTGCAGTATAGAACATAGAAACATAGAAGTTGATGGCAGATAAGGACCGCAAGGCCCATCCAGTCTGCCCATAGTATAGGAGAATGGGGTGAACTCTGGGGCCAAAAAGTCCAAGGCGCACCTCAATGCCTGTCACTGGCTGCAGGGTGGGGGTGGAATGGCATTAGCATTATTGTCGACAATCCCAAGTCACACCCCTAACGCCTGTCAGTCCCTACAGGGTAGGGCGTTATGGTCGGAAACCCTAACGCCCTGGGCGTTCTTGGTATTTTTACTCCAGGTTTTCAACATGGGCTTTTTGTGACCCCACCACATGAACAGTGACACTATCAGTTTGTTAGCCGAAAGGTGATTTTGCACAGCGACTGCATCATTTGGCTCCACAGGTGCAAAAACACATTTCAAACAGGATGTGAAAAATGACAACTGTACTGTTCATGAGGAGGTGTAAAAAAATGGTAATGTTGAAAATCTGGAGTAAAAATATAAAAAACTGGTGAAGTCACGAGCGTGCGTAGAAAATAGAAATTTAAATACTTGTAAATGTTCTTTCTCTAACTGCTGGTCTCCGGGCTTCATGACAACTGGGAGGTACCTCCTCTTGCCACGTGACAAGAGGAACACAAAACTCTGTAGCCTGGACATCCTCCCTCCCTCCCACTTCCTGGAGTCATCAGTTTTTTCCAAAGCCATTCCATCTTGGTAGTACTATATAAACTTGGAAACCGAAAGAGACATCATTATTACAAACAATCTGCCATCTGACCGCCAGCTTGTTACATTCTGGGAGGGAAGAAGCCCGGAGACCAGCAGTCAGAGAAAGAAAATTTACAGGTATTTAAATTTCTATTTCTCTCTCCCCTATGCTGGTCTCTGTGCTTCATAACAACTGGGATATACTAAAGCAGTACATCCCCTGACTTCCTGGGTGGTGAGAATGCAAATACCCTAAAGGGATCACCACCACCACCTGAAGAACCAAGAAGCCTTGGTCAAGGCGGACAAATCCAGCTGGGAAGGATGGAATATGGAGTGAACAAGTGGCCAAAAAGCCACCCTGCAGAAGTCAGCCAGAGAGGGATCACTAAGGTCCACTCTCGAGATGGCCATGGCCCTTGCTGAGTGTGCCTTAACTGGTTCAGGTAAAGGCATCCCGATGCTGGAAAGAATAGGTTATGGGTGAATAAATATATCTGGCCATAGAGCTTAGAAGCCTTTCTTTGATGGCTTGGTTCTTGGAAAGGATGAATAAGCTGGAGCTTTACAAATGGGCTCAGCTCTTCTGAGGCAGTCCTGTATCACTCTTTTAGGATCCAGAGAATGAAATTTGCTTTTCTTGACTCATTTTGATGAAAGGTAGCAGGGAGGAATGCTCAACCCCAGTTGCTGAAAAAAGGAAATATTACCTTCAGTAAAAGAATTCTGGATCTACTCAGAGGACCACCAAGTCACTATGAGTAATTATATAGAAATACTATATGGGGATCCGTATGGAAGAGATCTTCTAGCATACTGATGCAACCGGTTAAAGCTGTAGCTATAAGAATTGCAACCATCATCATCAGGAGTATGAGGATGCCTCTTTGACAGAGATGAGTCTCCAGCTGGATTGAAGGGCATTTTAAAGGTGAGGCCCTCGGGAGCTCTCACACCTGGGGATGAGACCACAATGACTCTCCTGCCTCTAGTAACCCGAGTGCTTCCAGTGCGTAATCTGAACCCACCCGGAGGATGGTTGTAGCTCTTTCTTGAATTCTATGGAGGAACTAAAGAATGAGGAGTAGAGATACCACCTGGTCAGCATATGTTGCCCCTGAAGCCAGAAAGGAAACTTGCGCCACATTCTGAATTAGAATAAGATAAGGAGAAAGCATCATTTCAATGCCAGAAGAAATAAATCCTAGCTCCTTGGGAGACTCCGATCAATCTCTCTGCGAGAGAGAAAGCCTGCGCAGATTGAAATGCAGCACAGGACCTGTGAAGACAGTCCGGGCTGAGTCGGATTTTATTGGAGGTTGCCTTGACATGTGAATCGTAGACACCTGGGCTAGTATGAGTAGGCCAAAAACAGTTCTGCCGGATCCCCAGTTACCTTGTGCCGGATCCTGGAGGGTAGCAGAATTGAGAGTTTTGTAGACAGGCAGAGAGATCTACCTGAGGGGAGTTGAAGGCATCGTCCTCCAGCTCCCATTCCCCTGGCAGGAAGTCCTTGCGCCGCCGCAGCCAGTCTGCCCAGATGTTATTCAGAGCCGGAATGTATAATGCCATCTTATTCAGAGCCGGAATGTATACTGCCATCAGGGCTGGCCGGTGCCGTATGGCCCCCTGAAGGGGCAGGAGGAGTTACTTGTGGATTAAAGGGGCCAAAGGAGTTCCTTGTGTATCCATGCTCTCCTTGTAGAAGGAGTTCCTCGGGTATCTATGATTTCCTTGTTCAATCCGGTGACCAATATAAGGTATCGATGCTGGGTTGTCCATTGTGCTGGATCTGGATTCCGACAGAGACCACGTGCCTAGTGGGGAGGTCTGAACCAGAATCTCCCTAGCCCCTTAGGCAGCCATAGGTAGTAATTCTTGCTCGGTGAGGAAGCCCCAAACTGCAAACTCTCATAAAATTAGTCCCCCCGAGCCCATCAATGAGGAATGCCCTCCCGGCAAGGAACTGGAAGGTTTTATTTCTAGCCATCTCTGGACTGAGACCACAGTTTGAGAATGCTGGTCTGGATGGGCTCTCTGTGAAACATTGCCCAGGAGACCATGACTACGAAGGAGAGCATGTCCCCTATGAGCCTTATGTAACAGAGAGTCATCCGGAGGGGAGCAGATGGAAAATGGTCTAGGGGCTCCAGAAGTCCATGGCTTTCTCTTCTGTGTGAGACCCCTGACTGTGTTTTGAAGCCTGCTTCCACATAGGGTAGGGACTGGGGCAGAACTAGAGAGCTCTTGCATCGGTTCCTGATAACTCTGTGCCAAGAGAGGCACTGGACGACCTCCGCCACTGCTGGTATTGCCTGATAAAACTGTGGGGCCTTGGATGACATTGACCCGAAGGGGAAGAGCTGTATCTTGGTTGTGAGAGGCTAGCAATTACCATAAGTACAGTAGGAGCAAATACCGCTCCTACAACCTTGGCCACATCTCTGGCTTGGAGGGAAGCATTTTGAATTGAAGGTGATTGTTCCCCACCTTGAATCTGAGGTATTGTGAGACTCCCGGATGGGGATAAATGGAAAGGAGTCTTGTAATTCTATTGACGTTGTGCACACCCAGTGGTGTCAGAGTTTCCGGACCAAGACTGGTCTGAATCCTCATGAGATTGAGGGAACGCCCCTGTTCCAGTCTGTGGGAGAACCTTCTCACTAGCCCCTGCCAGAAGATGATTAGGGCTCACTTGAACTTGCTTGGGCCCTTGACAAACTACAGTTAGAAGTTGGTGAGGGAGCCATGAGAGGCCAACAGTGGTTTTGAGGGGAAGGCGATGGTGTGTCAGTGATGAACTAGGCCTCGAACCTCTTGCATGACTCGGCATGGGCGTGTTTGTCCCTTATTCAAGGATGGGCCTGAGGTCTTCATTGCGAAGTTTTGATGTTGCCCCTGTGACACGGGTGCTACCTCATCTTCCCCTGCAGTTACACTAGATAGGGAAGGAGAACCATGTGCGTGCCTGAAACGACCCATTCTGACCTTATCTGTAGGCATGGGAACGAAAAACCTTTCAGAAGCCTGGTGACCAATATTTATGTCTGTCCCTTGATGTGGCATGTGTACCGTCTCCAATTCCCCGAATACTGTTATCGCCTCTGTGAGGGCGGACCCGAGCTGCGGGATTCCTTCATATGGTGTATTTTCCAGGTGAATTCCTGAAGATGTGACCATTTGACCAGCCCAAACATCCAGGGAGTGCTGTGAAACCTGGAATTGGTTCCGTAGCTGTTTGCCTGCTGAGGTTGCTGAGGCTAGGCACATGAGCTGGGATTGCTGGCAGTCAGACTTGGTTGTTGCTGGAACTAGAAGGGATTGTTAGGAGAAAAGAGATTGGTCGTTGTTGCCGCGAGGTTATGGATGCCTGGGTAGCCTTCTGAGATACCTCCACCTTGTCGTGCTCCCGAGCAGCCCATGGATGTGGGCTGAGGTGGTATGCAGGATCAGCGCCAAGGCTCTGAGGTGAAGAGGGTCCCCCTGGAGGCTGAGACCTCCCCTACTACCTGGGGAGGAGCTGCTCACTGAGATGGCGGCCTCCGTTATCTTCTGTGACCTCGAGGTCATTGTTTGCTTGGAGTATAGACCTAGAGAGCAGAGCGGGTGGCACACCAAGGGGAATCTGGACCTATGGCAACTCCTGCTTGGAAGAGAGAATGCCAAAGCTAATCTGAAGACCTACTAAGGAGTATGTTGTGCTCTGCTGCTAGTGGGTACTGCTGGGCACCTCTACTAGTCCCCCAATCCACAAAGTCCCATAATCCACCTGCAAGGAGATAGGATCCTTATCCAAAAACAGATTCCCTTATCTGCACTTGTGGTCTGGTGCTCATATCCAAACTCGGGTTTTAGGTCACCAGAACTCCTGGCTCTCAGTTCCTGACTTTGGCCATTAAGTAATTTGGGGCTTTAGGTCACCAGGACTCCTGGCTCTCAGCTCTTGGCCTGACTACTAAGAAGCATTGCTTGTAATTGTTGATCCTTCCTTGGGGGGGGTGGGTCACTGAAGAAAATGCAGGGAGTGCCTTCCGTTAAACTGACTGTAGGAAGCCTCTCCCAGTCGCATCTGGGGGCAATAGTGATTTCCGTCCATGAGCACTGTGACACCTTGAGTAGCTCGATGATAAACTGTGAACCTGGGTGGCCTGCTTGCAGAACTGCTAATTCCCTAAGGCTTCCGTCGATGAGCTAAGAGCCCAAGGAGCTCGTCAATAGCCTGAGTACCTTGTCACCAGGCTAGTTGTGCCATATGTGTCCTTGGGTGATGAGCTGACCCTCTGAGGTGCTCGTCACTGGAAAAGGCACCCTGGGGATGTGTCTGGATTCAGGCTACATGTGATAGAGGCCTCCGTCAACCAGCGTTGAGACTCTAGGTGCTCATCAACGAACTGTGCATCTAGGCGGCCTGTAGTGGCGCCACTAATTCAATAAGGTGTCCTGTGCACGTTGGTGCCAATTTAATAAACCATGAGCCAGAGTGTTCATCGGCTGTGCATCTGGGCAGCCTGTAGTGGCACCACCAATTCAATAAGGCGTCCTATGCTCGTTGGCGCCAAAACAATAAACACTGAGCCAGAGGGTTCGGCGGCCGCGTGAGCACACTGCCGAAACACAGCTGTGAAGCATGCTGCCCCTGTTGATGAGCCTAGCCACTGAAGAGCACATCGATGGAAAATTGTTCCTAGAAGTGCTTCTGGGCACCTTGGAAGTGCGTTTGTGCCCAAGTGCCATCATGGCCCATGCGGCAAGCTCCCTCATGCTGCCAAAACACAGCTGTGAAGCATGCGGCCTCTGTCGATGAGCCTAGCAACTGAAGAGCTCATCAACAGAAAATTATTCCTAGAAGTGCTTCTGGGCACCTTGGAAGTGTGTTTGTGCCCAAGAGCAATTGTGGCCGGTGCAGCTAGTTCCCTCCCATCGTTGAGCTGCTTGGAAAGGGGCTCTATGAGGAGCCGGCAGTGGCGCTTCCATAGGCAGGGTGGCATCTCCAGCATAGCAGCTCATCTGCTGTCCTCAGAGCCCAGGAATAATAAAGGATTTCCCCATTGATCCTTGGAGCCAACTAGCGGCTTGTCTGCTGCTTTAGACCCTGTTTAACAAAGAATTTTCCCCTTGTTTGTCCTGTGAGCCGACTTGAACGTCAGGGAGGGGCAGCGCCATGAACACACTTAGTGCAGGATAAAATATTGAGAGGCCATCCTGTACAGCATGTGTGTGTAACCCCCAGGTGGCGTTGTCCCAAGGGCTACTACCTCTGCCTGCTTGACTACTGACAGGTTGAGGGGCCTAGGTTCTATGGCGGGTGCCTCCACCCAGAGGTCAGGGTTTGTAGTGGTTAGACTTGCTTGGTCACAGCCCTCTGGGACACTGAGACACCCTTTTATTCCCTCTAGTGGCTCACACAGTACACAAGAGTTACAGCCCCAATATCCCACGTATACACACTGTTCACTCATAAAGTACCACTTACCCTCGAGACTGATTCTGCGGCATGTCTCTGAGGACCCCCTGTAAAATAAGGTTAAACAACATACACAGCAAAATACAATACTGTTTCCATAAGTACCAACACCACAGACAGTATATAGTATAACAACAACATTCTGATTTATTAAGGGGACAGTAACAAGGAGGGGGGCAATCAGGTTGATTTGGTTTGGAAATATTCAAATCACAGTACTGTGCACACATACAGGGTCTGAAAAGTCACACTGTGGGTACCCAGGTTGGGTGGGGGCTAGCCAGGTCCGTTGCCGGGTTGGCTGGCAGGTGCAGAGGATAGGGCCCTGTAGAAGAAAATATATGCACAACACCCAATTGTAATCCGGGGCCGGAGGGCTCAGTCCATGAAACAGAGAAACAACAAGAATTAGGTGACACACTTGTGATTGAAAACAAGCTGCAGGGGAATACCCTGATTTGTACTCACAATACCCAAGCTGAGGACCGGATGGAGAATGTCCCTCTGGATTGCCAGACGAGCAGGGCATGAGGACAAGGTCCTTGTGATTGGATCCCACTGCAGTTGATAGCAAACGAATGTAGTCCGAATTAAGCTGGGGATTTACTTCCAGCTTCAGCACACAATTCACTGTACAGGGGATTTGAAATAGCGATTCCCCACAAGCACTATGCACATTTATATGTAAAAGGAAAGTACTATACCAGGCAGGCTGCTCCTCGATCCCGATCGCAATTACTGCAAAATACCCGGGAGCACACACATCATCTTCAGTTCCTGACAGACCGAGCGCAATTCAGCAATTCTCCGGTCTTCTACAGGGTGAGTCTAGTTTCCACATTTCTAGTGCTTCTTTCTTTTTTTTTTTTTTTTTATTTTACCTCTTGTATGCCCCTGCCCTTCCGTCGTTGGTCTGCTCTGGTCGCGGACGCTGGAGCCCCAACCACCGGACATTGCCGAATCCCCCAGGTCATCCCTGGCTTACCCCCCAGAGAGCGGGGCCGCGGTACCGACCCCCTTTATCAGCCTCGGAACTCTATCTGGTTAGGGGGAACGGCTCCGGTGGCCAATCAGGGCAGTCCAGGGCAGAGCGTCATGTAGACGCAAGGCAGGGATTTTATCCCCTTATGTTTCCCCACTCTCGAGGAGGCGGGGACGTGCTATGACGCCAGCGTCCGCCCCACATACCTCGCCCCTCCCTGACCTCAGGCCGGTAGCGTGAGTTCTCCCAGCCTCCGCTAGGAGCCCTCATCGCACCGGATACTGGTGGGACCCTCCCCCAGAGAGAGAGGCTGCCACGCGCTCAATCCTTCTCCCCGGCTCGGCCCTCCGGCGACCGGATCCATTCCCGAACCCGGGTGGCGAGGCGTCATGGCAATCCAACTGCTGCGCCGGCGGGCCAGCCCTAGTGCTTCTTTCTCCTCACAACTCAGATTGAGTCCAAACTGGCACTCACAAAGGCTGCAGACCGAAACTCAGGGCCTCACATGCGCTTTCTGTGCGAAACTATACACCACAGAAGCACACAGCTCCTTCTCTCTTCACTGCCACAACTGATCTGATCTTTCCAGTCACAGAGCAGGGCATTTCCTTTAGCTCCACACTATTCTGTTGGCTGATTCAGCTGTCACTCACAATAAGACTCCCTCTGTTGGTAGAAAAAGGCGCCAAGGTCAAAACTACATTTTCCAGAGTCACTGCCCATACAATCCCCTTGTGGCTGGCTCAAAATTAAGAGTCCAAGTTCTGATTCGTCCACAGGCTCCATTTTAGGGAACCCTTAACCCAATTGGCCCAGCACAGCAGTTTAGGTCCAAAACGGAGGGTTAACACACACAGAGACCCTGCTGCAAGAAAGGCAGGTTAGACAAACTGCATTTTACTTAACACTCTAAATGGTTTCAGGCAAACAGTTACATCTTTCATTTAGGCTCCCTCTGCGCTCTTAGAGACTGCAAAAACAGAGCGATTTCTCCGCAGCTCGGGCAGGATTCGAGCATTAAAGACACAGTTCCCCCCATACAAACTAATTAAGTCTGTAAGCAGACAGCTCTTAAAGAGACAGTACGCGGAGGCTCAAATAGCACTCACTTGGAACCACATTTAAACAGCTCAGACGCCGAACACCGCTCAGACTTGGAGCATTCAGGCTAGCTCCTGGAAGACTTTTGGCAACCCCCCATTTGCAGGGGGAATACACCCTTCCTGGCCTGGAAAACTTGGCGTATGCGTCAAGTAAGTACCCCCATAAGTTTTAACTGCAACCAAATACATTTACATCAGTATCACATTAGGCTTATACATGTAATCATCAGTCAACATATCACCTTACCAGAAACACATTTCTGAAACTTTTCAGTGCATCACTTTTTACACAGTATTATGCACACATTGTACCATAACTCAGGTTATTACCTCCTGTACATGAAACCTGAAGAGAGGGGGCCCTTCCCTATCAGTTACCTTGGGGCTGGACGGGGCAAGGGCACCATACTGAGAGGGCAACACAAGTAACTTGGAGTTAGCACTGATGCTCAGTTTGGGCAATGAGCTCAGGGACACATACACTCCTTTATGGACAACATTGAGAGGCAAGTCCACAGGCCTCCCAAGGGAATCATAACTAAGATGCACCACAGGCTTTACAGCTCGACCAGTCTTTCTAGGGGGAACTGTTACAGTCTCTGCACTCTGAGCCTCATTTTCAGCATTGTCCTCACTTGTCAGGGGAGTCTCAATTGGGGTAGAGAGGCTAGAACTTGGGGCACTTTCAGCTCCAGGAGTTACAACCTCTAAGTCCACAACACTTGGCTCACATGGAGAGCTTTCAGACACTGGCAGTGGACCGTCAGGGCACTCAAAATACTCCTCTTGTTCTGGTGTATCACCAGTATGCCCCAATCCATCATTTTCCTCCTCTGAAAGCTCAAACAGTTCAACCATACACAATGATTCCATATCATCTGACTTGATGCTTTGCACTTCACTTTCTGGGAGCATTGGCTCCAGGGACAAAGCTGGGGGCTTAGACAGTCCAGAAGGTCCAGCTTCATCTCCAGGATTGACTAGGGGATTGCCCTGAAACAACTGACTCAGTTCGTAAGAAGGGTAGTAATCAAAGCCACACTCACTTTCCTCTGACATGGACTGGCAATCATGTTCAACTGGGACTTGTGAAGGGGAACACTTTAACTCAGCTTCTGTAGGTGCAGACTTTCTTGATTTTTTCTTAGCCACAGCTTTAGTCACTGGCCCAGAGGGGGCATTTTCTGGGGGCTCAGACTCAATCAAGATTTGTCAAATGGGCAGTAAATGATTTCTATGCATTGTTTTAACATCTTTTGAATTATTCTCATGCCTTACTTTGTACACAGGCAGATCATCTAGTTTGCCCACTACAATGTGAGGGAGATGGTGCCATCTGTCAGCAATCTTATGTTTGCCATGCAGTCCCAGATTTCTTAGCAATACCCGATCTCCCTCTTGGAGTTCCTGTGCTTTCACCTTTTTATCATACCTTTCTTTGTTGGCCAGATTTCTTTTGGCAGCCATGGTTTGAGCCAGTTGGTATGTGTGATTTAGCTGGGCCTTTAACTTTTGCTCATATTGTAAACAGTTGTCAGTTTGAAACCCACCCAGACAGACTCCAAAACACACATCTAGCGGCAGTCGAGCTTCTCTTCCAAACATCAGGCAGTAGGGGGAGAATCCAGTGGCATCACTTTTGGTGCAGTTGTAGGCATGTACCAGGGTGCTAATTTGTTGGCTCCATCTAGGCTTGTCCTTTGGGTGGAGGGTGCCTAGCATATCTAGCAAAGTGCGGTTGAAACGTTCAGGCTGTGGGTCCCCCTGAGGGTGGTAAGGGGTAGTTCTGGACTTTCACACTCCCCACAGAGAAAGCATCTCTTTGATCAGACGACTCTCAAAGCCTCTCCCTTGATCAGAATGGATTCTTTGTGGAGCCCCGTAGTGAACAAAAAAGTTTTCTACAAGCACTTTTGCCACAGTGGATGCGTTCTGCTCCTTGATGGGGAAAGCTTGGGCATATCTCATAAAATGGTCAGTGACCACCAGCACATTACTAATATTTCTTTGATCTGACTCCAAACTCAGAAAATCAATACAAACCAGCTCCATGGGTGCACTGGTGGTGATGTTAACAAGGGGGGCAGCCCTCTGGGGCAAAGCTTTCCTCTGTAAGCAGCGACTACAAGTTCGAATGTGTTGCTCAACATCAGCCCCATCTTAGGCCAATAGAATCTGGATCTCACCAAGTCAAGTGTTCTGTCTATACCAAGGTGCCCCATGTGGTTTTGTAAGGACCTCAGTACTGAGTCTTGAAAGGCAGTGGGCAGCACTAGTTGTTGTTTGTCTATTTGTCCCCCTCTGTCTACTGTTTCTCTGTATAACAGTCTATTGATCAGTTTCAACTTAGGACCTTCCTTGTATAACAATGGAGTTCTCAAATCAGTGGAGCGTAATTTGGACACATCTTTCCCTGCATAGAGGGCTTCTAGAGCTGATTTGATCATGGGATCTCGGGATTGAGCCCGCCGAATACTGTCATTGTCCAGCTGAGGCAGTGCACCAATGTCTATTGCAGAAAAGTGGCAATAAGCAGCAGGTGTGCAATTCTCAGAGGGTCCCAAACAATCCACCATACAGTCCACTGCATCCGTGGACATTTGTTACTCCCTGTCAAACTTCTGGCAGAGTGCTCGAATATCAGGTTCTGACAGTCTGACCCAGTCATTTCAAGGAACAGGCCTCCGTGAGAGAGCATCAGCGTCTATGTGGTTCAGGCCTGCTCTGTATTCAACAGCACAGTCGTATATAGATAATGCGGGACGCCACCTATGGCCAGTAGCATCCAACTTAGCTGAAGTCTGCACATAGGTCAAAGGATTATTGTCAGTTTTTACTAGTATCTTAGTCCCATACAAGTACTCGTGGAATTGGTCAACAATGGCCCACTTCAAAGCTAGGAACTCTAACTTATGTACAGGATAGTTCTTTTCGGATGGGGTCAGGCTTCTACTGGCAAAGGCCACTGGTCTCAGGCTATTCTCATGCTCCTGGTACAACACAGCCCCCAAACCTTGCAAACTAGCATCAGTGTGTAGGACATAGGGTTTTGCTGGATCTGCATAGGCCAGAACAGGAGCGTGGGTAAGTTGATATATAAACTCTTGAAAAGCAATTTCACAATCAGGTGTCCATCCTGCCCCAAAAATTTCATTAGGACAGAAATACACTCTCTCAGTCTCAGGGGGAGTTGACCTCTTGTATTTTTTGGGGGTAGGAGGGTAACTTTGAGTAAGATTAAGTAAAGGACGGATCACTCTTGAATAGTCCTTGATGAAACGGCGATAGTAGCCACAGAATCCCAGGAATCTTTGCAGTTCTTTTAGATTGTGGGGCTGTGGCCAGGTGGTCAAGGCATCAACTTTACTTGGGTCGGTCTCTATTCCCTCGGTGGAGACTATATGCCCCACATACTTTACAGAAGTTTGGAAGAACTGACATTTATCGATGGACAGTTTCAGGCCAAAGTCTTCCAGTCGGTCCAACACCTTGAATAATCTGCTGTCGTGTTCCTACAGTGAGCTGCCAAACACAATAACACAATAATATCATCTAGGTATACCAGGCACTCTAATAAGTTAATGTCCCCCACTGCACGCTCCATCGGTCATTGAAAAGTGGCTGGGGCACCGGAAATCCCTTGAGGCATCCTCATGAATTCATAGAAGCCAAGCAAACAGATAAAGGCTGTCTTCTCACGGTCTTCTGGGGCCATCAGGATCTGGTAGTACCCACTGCGAAGATCCAGCACGGAGAACCACTTGCTACCATTCAGGCAGTCTAAAGCATCCTGGATGCGGGGCATTGAATACTGATCAGGAATAGTCCGCCGGTTCAAGGTGCAAAAATCCGCAAACATCCTTACTGTCCCATTCTTTTTTCTCACTACCACAATAGGTGAAGCATATGGGCTTCTGGATTCTTGTATTACACCAGCAGCAAGTGTAACCCCTAGATGGCGCTATCCCAGGGGCTACTACCCCTGCCTGATTTGCCACTAACAGGTTGAGGGGCCTGGATCCAATGGCGGGTGCCTCCACCCAGAGGTCAGGGTTTGCAATAGTTAAACTAACTTGGTCACAGCCCTCTGGGACACTGCAACCCCCCTTTCTTCCCACTAGTGGCCTACACAATATATCAGAATTACCTTCACAGTATACACTTACCCCCAGGACTGGTTCCGGCACTGGGACCTCCTGTGAAATGAGATACAGTGCAACAATCACAGTACAGTACTTTAGCATGAAACAAATACCTCCAGGCAGTATAACTTTGCTGAAACAAGCAGCTCTGATTTATTTAGGGGATATAACAAGGACAGGAAATCAGGTTAATTAGCTTATCACTCTAATAATCTACCTATGGCTCTGTGCACAGGCCTATCCCTATCAGTTACTGTCCCTGGGTACCCAAGCCCTAGTGGCTAGTCAAACCGTGGCAGCTGGTGAGGGGCCCTTTCACCTGAGAGAAAGGAGAATTAAACAGTCAGCAGTACAGTAATTCCATTTGGATTTATGTGGCAATTCAACGAGGAGCAACCCTGAATTAGTACTCCACGACCTCCAAATAAGATAGGGTCCTTCAATGTCAGCAGGGCTCACTTGAGGTACACAAACCTCTTCACACATCCATATAAAAGAGCACTATACCAGGCAGGCTGCATCTGTATCGATCATAATTACTCACAATACCTGGGAGAACACACAGCAGATTCAGTTCCTGACAGACCGAGTGCAATTTTCAGCAATTCTTCCAGTCTTCTACAGGGTGAGCCTGGTTTCTACTCTTCAGAGATCCTTTGATTCTATTCCAGGACAGATTCAGTCCTAACAAGCTGCAGACGAACTCTGGGCCTTACACACGTTTTTGACTAAACTGCACACTGAAAAAGCACAGGGCTCCTTCCTTCTTCACTGCCAAAGCTCAACTGAAACTCCAACCGACAAAACCGGGCACTTCCTTTGAGTTCCTCCCAGTTCTTGACTGGATTGGCTGTCACTCACAATAGACTGCTGCTGTTGGTCAAAAGGCACTGAAGTCTAGCTACATCTCCCAGAGTCACTGCCCATACAATCCTCTTGTGGCTGGCTCAGATTATGAGTCAAGTTCTGATTCGTCAAGGCACCATTTTGAGGCTAGCTTACCCCACACTGATTGGTCCAGTTCAGCAGTTCAAAACTAGAATGGGAACTAGCAGACACAGTTCTGACTGCAAAAGAAGCAGGTTAGACAAACTGTAATTTCATTATTACTCTAAATAATTTCTGGCAAACAGTTACATCTTTCAGATAGGTTCCCTTTGCACTGCTAGTGACTGCAAAAATGAGAGATGGCAGCAGCTCAAGTGGTACTCAGAGAAGCACACAGTCCCCATACAAACTAATTATGTCTGCAAGCAGACAGCTCTTAAAGGACAGTACCAGAGGCTCTAAAAACACTCACTGATAAATGGCTAAATGCCAAACACCATTCAGGCTTGGGGCATTCAAGCAAGCTCCTGAAGTCTTTTGGGAACCCCCATTTGCAGGGGGTTACACAAAGCATCTCTTGCAGATGCCGCCTCATCATCTATGTCAGCAGGGGCCAGCGTCGAGACCTCTCACAAAATGGCCTTTCATCATGCAGCCAGATGTGGTGCTCAGCTCCTTGCACACATCCTCGTCCCATTCCTTTAAAGAAAACACCTGGCTCTCTGGGCAAGTTTTCTACTAATTCTCATCTTCCATTCGGCTGGCAACGGGGAGTCCCCAAAATCAAACAAGTCGGGCATCACTCTGTCATTCTTCCCCGTACACTTGTTACTGGGTAGCACTGCAGTATCTGCACAATGTACATTAGCCAGGGTGCAACCTCTATTTACTCGAATCTCTCTATCAGACACATTATGAACTTGAACCATTACCCTTCTGGCATAAGCATGGGGTCTGGCAGGCAAAATACTTGGCTTGACCAGCAGTCCTTCTGGCAAATTCCCATCGCCTGGTGCATCCAGCGTGAGGATTTTATTCTTGACATTCTTTCTGATACGGACTTCCCCCTGTAGGATACACTGGGTATTAGGCGCCAGGATCAGAGACTCATCATCCTTCTTCCAGACAATTCCAACCGGTTCCTCTGGTTCCATTTTTTCAGCATCTCTCTGTGCCTCATAGGCCTTCTTGATCAAGGCCAGAATTCTTAAAGCTCTACCAGTCCTTTACCCCTGTTTTTCACAACACAACTGTGCCAACCATCCAAACATTTGCGCATTCATCCCAATTAGTAGAGGAACCCCATCTTACAGTCCAGTAGGGGGACACACTAAGGCCAGGGTCTATACTTGCTCTGCCACTCCAACCACGGAGGTGGGAAAAGACAGCCAAATTTGGATATATCCAGAGAAGGGGTAGGCTTTCTCACTTAACCCCAGACATGCAGCCCCTCCAACGGTTATAAGGGTATCTCAGACAAATGCTTCTGATACCAGTCTTGGAACATAATTGTCACTTGGGAGCCACTGTCTAATACAGCTCTAGCAGACACTCTATTCACCTTTACAGCGGTCTCCATGGAGGAAACCACTATTCTGGACCAGTCTGGAGAGGCAGTAGCAGGGGCCTGGGCAACTGACCTTGCCACAAAGGGACCTGAGTTAGCATTTCTGAGACCCTCACTGGAATCATTTTGTGCACCTCTTAACCACTGATTTCTTCTCTGAAGCTCTCCCTGTAGCCTATATACCACTTTGTCTGGGTTCTTTGGGGACTGGCACTCTCTCTTCATGTGCCCATCCTTCCCACAATTATAGCAAAACATACTTTCTGGAGTTTGAGCTGGCCAAGGCGTCACACTTTGGGCCAGGTCGGGGGTACTATTAATTGGGAACCTTGGGGCCATCTCAGTCTGCGGCATGATAAGCACTTGGAGGTATCCCGTCAATTTCCCCACTTCCATGGTCAAAACATCGAGCTTTGAGCTGTTGTCAGCAGGAGATGCATGGGTGGGTACCCCCACCCCCATAGCAGATGCAGTCGGATGAGGGTTGGGGCCTGTACTTGCAGGAGCGGCCTTCATAAAGAGACTTTTATTTCCTGAACTCTCAGCAGTTCACCCTAAAGGTGGCACACCCTTTTCCTTCTCAGAGCACTCATTAACTGCCAGCCTCTGCCCCTGAACTTCTTGCTGGTCACCCTCAGTCACTGAGTGCGTAGCAGCAGCTATTGGTGCAAGTCCCTCCGGGCTGCCTTTTCTCAACCCTAAATTTTCTCATTAGCTCATCATGGGAGGGTGAGGGATTCCAGTTGATTGGCCAGGTGTAACTGAAGCAACAGCAGTTCTGAGAAGGGGCAGACTTAAGGATCCTGTCCAGCCTGGTTCGGTCCAATTCAATCGCTGGCAAACTACCCTTTCTGAGGCATTCTTGCAACAATTTTTCCAGCTGAGATACATACACAGACAACAACTCCCTTGGTACTGTTGTGCATTTCTTACTCTCCACCACAGGTCCTCATCGGAATCTGGGCTCCCATACACATTCTCCAAGGCCTCAAGATAGTCCAGTGCAGTCACTTCAGGGTTACTGGCCCATTTGATGGCCAGGGCAGGACCTGGGAGGCTCTCACGTAACCTCTTACGCTTTTCTGCTTCCGAGCATTGCCATTCTAGCACTTGAGGGGCAACATAGTCTATCCAGGTCTCCCTGTCATCCTCTCCTTGTGGGGTGGGGAGGATGCCGGAGAAAATGTTCAACCTGCAGTAAAAGTCATGACTATTGGCAGGTACAGACATAGGGGCTAGCACTGGCACAGAAGGAGGGGCAATATCGGGTGCTGGAGGGGGAGAGGGTGTTGGTGGAGGAACGTTCTCAGGTGGCAATAATAGTTTCTTTAAATCCTCCACAGTTTTCCCTTCCTCCAGCAACAATTTAACAAATTTCTCTTCAAAAGTTTCAGATACTGGGGGGCTCATCCCCCCCCCCCTTAGGTCTTTACTGTCATAGTTATCACTCTCCAGGCAGTGAGGGCTCCTCTGGGGTAACAGTCTGTGGCACTTTGGAGTTATCTGTAGGGTCCTTATACTCTACTAGGGCCATGAAAGTGTGGGTGAGCAGATCAGCATGTCGATTCACCACCACAGGGTTTTGTAAACCTTCCACCTTGGAAAGTACTCCATGTACAGCGTCCGTATTGCTACCCAGGGGGATGTCCAGGATAAGCATAGCATTTTGGGGGTTGACCTCCGCCCCAGTGCACCACTCCACCAACCGGTGCACTGCCACTTCTGTCGGGGTACCCATTTATTTTTTTAACAGTGGTTCGTAAATGTAGCCACTAGAGGACACAAAATCCCAATGGTGAGCCTCCAAGATGTAACCCCCAGGTAGCGCTGTCCCAAGGGCTACTACCCCTGCCTGCTTGGCTATTGACAGGTTGAGGGGCCTAGGTTCTATGATGGGTGCCTCCTCCCAGAGGTCAGGGTTTGTAGTGGTTAGACTAGCTTGGTCACAGCCCTCTGGGACACTGAGACCCCCTTTTATTCCATCTAGTGGCTCACACAGTACACAGGAGTTACAGTCCCAATACCCCATGTATACACACGGTTCACTCATAAAGTACCACTTACCCTCGAGACTGATTCTGCAGCACATCTCTGAGGACCCCCTGTAAAATAAGGTTAAACAACATACATAGCAAAATACAATTCTGTTTCCATAAGTACCAACACCACAGACAGTATATAGTAAAACAACAACAAATCTGATTTATTTAGGGAACAGTAACAAGGAGGGGGGCAATCAGATTGATTCGGGTTGGAAATATTCAAATCACAGTACTGTGCACACATACAGGGTCTGAAAAGTCACACTCTGGGTACCCATTGGAGAGCCTGGATCAGAGTCTGAGTCACTGGAATCAAGTTTGATTACAGGATCTTTTTTCTGAGACCAAAAAGCCCTCAAGTGAAATTGGATGTCCCTCATCTGAAATCTGGCCCCTTAGTACCACTGTAGTGGAAGCTGCCATGTGGCCCAGGAGTTGAAGAAAATGCCTTGCTGGTCGAGACACCAGAAGGCGAAAAGAAGAAGCCAGATCTGTAAGGGCCTTTACCCTTGCCAGAGGAAGAAAAGCCTTTGCTTGGACAGTGTCCAACTCTACCCCTATGAAGGTCAGGAGTTGCACTGGTTCGAGAACTGACTTTGGAAGATTGAGGAGGAATCCCAGAGAAGTGAGCAACTGTCTGGAGACTGCCCCACAATGAGCCAGTTATCCAGGTATGGAAATATGGAAATGTTTTGTCTCCTTAGAAAGGCCACTACTACTGCTAGGCATTTTGTGAACACCCTTGGTGCTGATGTTAGTCTGAAGGGCATTGCTCTGAACTGATAATGGCCTGAAGGCAGTTCGAACCTGAGGTACTTTCTGTGGGAGCACCTGATGGGAATGTGAAAATAGGCATCCTTGAGGTCCAGGGAGGCTAACCAATCACCTGGCCTCAGAGACGGAAGAATTATTCCCAGAGTCACCATCTTGAATTTTGGCTTGACTAAGTGGTTGTTTAAGTATCTTAGATCTAGGATGGGCCACCACTCCCCTGTCTTTTTCAGGGTAAGGAAGTATCTGGAGTACAGACCCCTGCCCCTATGTGTAGTAGGAACTCTCTCTATGGCTCTGAGGGCCAGCAGAGAGGAAACCTCTGCCTCTAGGGCAATGGTTTCAGAGATGTTTGCAGGTGGAAAAGACCTGGCCCTCAGCTTTGGAAATTTTTTGAAGCTGAGAGCCAGTCCCTGGTTTACTATCTCCAGGACCCACTTGTCTGAGGTAACAGACTTCCTGGCCTGGAAGCAGTAAGCCAGGCTGCCTTCTACTGGAAAGGGGGAGTCTACCCAGGCTGACACATCAGGGTGTCTGCTTGGCAGGAGCTTTGGACTGAGAACCTTAGTCTGAGGGGTGGATGCAGCCCTGCTCATCCCCCTTCTACCTCTCCCTCTGAAGAACCCCCTCTGAGGAAAAGGAGAAGAGGCCTGTGCCTGGTAGAAAGGCCTGTGAAAAGGCCTACCCCTGCCCCTAGATTGCTGCTTCTGAGGAGTTGCCTGCCTTTGTTGCCTGTGCACTCCTGTGGGTGGTCCCTATACTCGTCCATCTTTTCATGTAGGTCTCTGTCTGCTCCCAAACAAAAATTACCCACCACAGGAAATCCATGGCCCATAGCCTAGGTGTCCTGTGAAAGCTAGTACATCTGAGTCAAGCAAATCTCCTAAGAGACACAGATGTAGCCGTGACTCATGATGAAACATCATTAGAGTCCACAGCAGCATGAAATTGAACTTTGTATGCCTCAAACCCACCAGCAGCCACCTCTTCCAGCTTTTTGGTTAGCTGGGGTGAAGCCTGTTTAGCCAGCTCTAGAACAGTGTCCTACCTGTACTTCTGGTATACGGCTGTGTAGGAAATACAGTTTGTATGCCTAAGTCCCAAGGAGGACACCAAGTACTGTTTCTTGGCCATAGCATCTACCTTCCTACAATCTTTATCTGGGGGGTGTGAAGCCAAAGGTATATTAGCCTTGTTACAGGCTGCAGCCTGCACAACCCCAACACGGCTGTATTAAGTACTCTGTACCTGAGCCTGACAGCATATACCTCCTGTCCATTCTCTTATCCACAGGAGGTAATGAATTTGGTGTCTGAAGGATTTTTTTTGTCTGTTTCCCAAAATATTTATGGAGGGGAATAGACTCTGGGATGTCCATCATCTCTACATAGTCAGGCTCTTCTTGTTCCTCAACAGCTTCGACCAGAGGGAGCTGGAGGATCTCTGCCACTTTTTTGTAAAACAAATAGTGGGAAGGGGTCTCAGAAAACCTGGGAGGGTTAACACTGGAAGGCCTGTCTGGGGAGATGTCTGGTTCAATGGGCTCATCCAGGCCTTCCACACCATCATCATCATCATCGTCATTGTCGAACCCTTCTTCCCCCTCCAAATCTGGTTCATAGTAATCATCTGGAAAATATTCCGGAACTGGAGGAACCGACCGAACCGAGCACCTATCCGCAGGCGCCGTATCGTCTGGAACCGAACGGAGCGATTCTACTATGTTGATCGCCCTGGCAATTTCTTTGGCAGTTGGATGTGACGGTTCTGGATCCGAACTGGCCGATTCCTTTTTTCTTTTAGATGGAACCGACCCCTCAGGATTAGCTTTCCTTTTGCCCGAGGAAGTATCACCCAGGTCAGTGGGCACTCCCTCAGGTTTGGTTGGAATCGAACAGGGCTGGCCATCCAGATCAGTGGACTTCTCGGCCTCCTTTTTCCTAAGCCTACCCAATGTCTTGTCCAGGGGGCCTTCAGGAAATTCTTGCATATGTGGCAGTCTGAATCAAGGTGGTCAAACCCCAGACAATACACACAGGTGGTGTGAGGGCCTGCCTTAGCGAAGGTATCCCCACACTCACTGCAGTACTGAAACCCAGTGGGCCCGTTTTTTCTTTTGGGTTTCTCAGACCTAGCCATCCTATCCACTTACCCTTTAGCAGCTTTAAGCCAGGCAAGACTCCCTTATCGGTTACCAACCGTGTTACAGGCTGTGGGAAAAAAACGTCAAAAAATACTTTTTTTTTTTAAACCTATAAGGACCGGTACCTCACACTAATACAAATAACCAAAGACTTTACAGAATAAAGAAAGAAAAATCAATAGGTTCCAGCCGGACCGATTGAAAAACTTTTACAATTTCTACACAGATAAAATAAAACTAATGTCCACTACCTACAACACTTAATGTACCACAGACAGGGATCCGAACCGAAAAAACAATAAAATTCATGGTTTAAAACCAATGTTTTACTGAGACCAAACCAACAAGCGATGGAGATTTCTCTGGAGCGACTGTTCAGTTAGGTGGAGTAAAGAATCTGATGGTTACACTTGAAAGTGCAACAGACAGAGGTTTGAACCGAGCTTGAGCTCAACGTTCTATGCTCTGGCATAGAGTTAACTCTTTCCTCTCTGGAGCAGTTCAAGTGCTGGGGCTAACTGCATAATGTCAAAATACAGCAAGACTTCATGTTGTTTGAAGAGTATACTTTTTACGGGAAAACATCACTTTTGTTTTTTTGGAGTTAAGAACCATATGGTTAGATGATAAATAGATTTGTAGATAGTCAAAATCTATCTGGAGATTCTGAAGAACAGTTACAGGGCTGGGGCCAAGACTATATGTAACCCCTAGATGGCGCTATCCCAGGGGCTACTACCCCTGCCTGATTTGCCACTAACAGGTTCAGGGGTCTGGATCCGATGGCGGGTGCCTCCACCCAGAGGTCAGGGTTTGCAATAGTTAAACTAACTTGGTCACAGCCCTCTGGGACACTGCAACCCCCCTTTCTTCCCACTAGTGGCCCACACAATATATCAGAATTACCTTCACAGTATACACTTACCCCCAGGACTGGTTCAGGCACTGGGACCCCCTGTAAAATAAGATACAGTGCAACAATCACATTACAATACTTTAACATAGACAAATACCTCAGACAGTATAACTTTGCTGAAACAAGCAGCTCTGATTTATTTAGGGGGATATAACAAGGACAGGGGAAAATCAGGTTAATTAGCTTATCACTTTACTCATCTACCTATGGCTCTGTGCACAGGCCTATCCCTACCAGTTACTGTCCCTGGGTACCCAAGCCCTAGTGGCTGGTCCAAACCGTGGCAGCTGGTAGGGCCCTTTCACACAGAGAAAATAAAAATTAGTTAAACAGTCAGCAGTACAGTAATTCCATTTGGATTCAATGTGGCAATTCAACAGGGCGACCCTGAATTAGTACTCACGACCTCCAAACAAGATAGGGTCCTTCAGCGTCAGCAGAGCTACTCTTGAGCTCCACAAGACTCCTCACACATTTATATGGCAAACTGCAACAGGCAAAAGTCCTTTAATGACAGCAGGATTCACTTTCGAGCTACACAAGCCTCCTCACACATTTATATGGTAAAAGAAAGTACTATACCAGGCAGGCTGCTTCTCTATCGATCGCAATCACTGCACAATACCTGGGAGAACACACAGCAGATTCAGTTCCTGACAGACCGAGTGCAATTCAGCAATTTCTCCAGTCTTCTACAGGGTGAGCCTGGTTTCTACTCTTCAGATATCCTTTGATTCTCTTCACAGGATGGATTCAGTCCTAACAAGCAGTTACACAAGCTGCAGACCGGAACTCTGGGCCTTACACACGTTTCCCGACTAAAACTGCACACCGAAAAAAGCACAGGGATCCTTCCCTCTTCACTGCCAGAGCTCAACTGAAATTCCAGCGACAAAGCCGGGCACTTCCTTTGAGTTCCTCCCAGTTCTTGGCTGGATTGGCTGTCACTCACAATAGACTGCCTGTTGGTCCAAAAACGTCAAGTCAAACTACATCTCCCAGAGTCACTGCCCATACAATCCTCTAGTGGCTGGCTCAGATTACGAGTCCAAGTTCTGATTCGTCCAAGGCACCATTTTAGAGCTACCTTAACCCACACTGATTGGTCCAGTTCAGCAGTTCAAAACTAGGATGGGGAACTAGGCAAACACAGTTCTGACTGCAAAGAAAGCAGGTTAGACAAACTGTAATTTCACTAGTACTCTAAATGATTTCTGGCAAACAGTTACATCTTTCAAGATAGGTTCCTTGCACTCCTAGTGACTGCAAAATGGAGTGAATTGGCGCGGCCTCGAGTGGTACTGAAGCAGAGAAGCACGCAGTCCCCATACAAACTAATTATGGTGCAAGCAGACAGCTCTTAAAGAGACAGTACCAGAGGCTCTAAAACACTACTGATAAATAACCGCCTTAAACACCATTCAGGCTTGGAGCATTCAAGCAAGTTCCTGGAAGTCTTTTGGGAACCCCATTTGCAGGAGGTTACACCCTTCTGGCCTGGGAAATTTTCGTCCGGCGTCAAGCAAGTACCCCATAAGTTTTAACTGCAACCATATACATTTGCATTAGGCTCACATGTAATCATCAGTCAATATATCATTTACCAAGGACACATTTCTGAAACATTGCAGTATGTCACTCTTTACACAGTATTACACACATTGTACCATAACTCAAGTTATTACCTCTTGTACATGAAACCTGAAGAGGGGGCCTTCCCTATCAGTTACCTTAGGTGCTGGACTGAGGGCAAGGGCACCATACTGAAAGAGCAACACAAGTAACTTGGAGTTAGCACTGGCGCTCAGTTTGGGCAATGAGCTCAGGGACACATACCTCCTTTATGGACAACATTGAGAGGCAAATCCACAGGCTCCAAGGGAATCATAACTGAGGTGCACCACAGGCTTAATAGACTCGACCAGTCTTTCTAGGGGAACTGTTACAGTCTCTGCACTCTGAGCCTCATTTTCAGCATTGTCCTCATTTGTCAGGAGTCTCCATGGAGTAGAGGCTAGAACTTGGGGCACTTTCAGCTCCAGGAGTTACAGTTTCTGAGTCCACAACATTTGGCTCACATGGAGCTTTGGGACACTGGCAGTGGACTGTCAGGGCACTCAAAATACTCTTCTTGTTCTGGTGGCATCACCAGTCTGCCCCAATCCATCATTTCCTCCCTGAAAGCTCAAACAGTTCAACCATGCCAATGTTCCATTTCATCTGATCTGATGCTTTGCACTTCACTTTCTGGGAGCATTGGCTCCAGGGACAGCTGGGGCTTAGACAGTCCAGAAGGCCCAGCTCGTCTCCAGTATTGACTGGGGATTGACCCGAAACAATTGACTCAGTTTGTAAGAAGGATAGTATTCAAGTCACTCTCACTTTCTTCTGATATGGACTGACAGTCATGCTCAACTGGGACTTGTGGAGGAACACTTTAACTCTGCTTCTGAGGGTGCAGACTTTCTTGATCTTTTCTTAGCAGCAGCTCTAGTCACTGGTCCAGAGGGGCATCTTCTGGGGGCTCAGACTCAATCAAGATTTGTCAAATGGGCAGTAAATGATTTCTATGCATTGTTTTTACATCTTTTGAATTATTCTCAGGCCTTACTTTGTACTGGCAGATCATCTAGTTTGCCACTACAATGTGAGGAGATGGTGCCATCTGTCCAGCAATCTTGTGTTTGCCACAGTCCCAGATTCTTAGTAATACCGATCTCCTCCTGGAGTTCCTATGAACTCACCTTTTATCATACCTTTCTTTGTTGGCCAGATTTCTTTTGCAGCCATGGTTTGAAACCAGTTGAGTGCATGAGTTAGCTGGGCCTTTAACTTTTGCACATACTGTAAATAGTTGTCAGCTTGAACCCCATCAGGAGGAACCCCAAAACACACATCTACCGATAGTGAGCTTCTCTTCCAAACATCGAGGCGGTAGGGGAGAACAGTGGCATCACTTTTGGTGTACTTATAAGCATGTACCAGGGTGCTAATTTGTTGGCTCCATCTAGGCTTGTCCTTTGGGTGCAGGGTGCCTAGCATATCTAGCAAAGTGCAGTTGAAGCGTTCAGGCTGTGGGTCCCCCTGGGGGTGGTAGGAGTGGTTCTGGACTTTGCCTCCCCACAGAGAAAGCATCTCTTTGATCAGGACGACTCTCAAGTCTCTCCCTTGATCAGAATGGATTCTCTGTGGAGCCCATAGTGAACAAAAAGTTTTCTACAAGTACTTTGGCCACAGTGGATGCTTTCAGGTCTTTGGTGGGGAAAGCTTGGGCATATCTCGTGAAATGGTCAGTGACCACCAGCACATTACTGATATTTCTTTGATCTGACTCCAAACTAAGAAAATCAATACAGACCATCTCCATGGGTGCACTGGTGGTGATGTTAACAAGGGGGGCAGCCCTCTGGGGCAAAAGCTTTCCTCTGTAACAGCGACTACAAGTTCGAATGTATTGCTCACATCAGCCCCATCTTAGGCCAATAGAATCTTGATCTCACCAAGTCAAGTGTTCTGTCTATACCAAGGTGCCCTATGTGGTTGTGCAAGGACATCAGTACTGAGTCACGAAAGGCAGTGGGCAGCACTAGCTGTTGTTTGTCTACTTGTCCCCTCTGTCTACTGTTTCTCTGTATAACAGTTTATTGATCAGTTTCAACTTGGAACTTCTTTGTATAACAGTGCAGTTCTCAAATCAGTGGGCGTAATTTGGACACATCTTTTCCTGCATAGAGGGCATCTAAAGCTGATTTGATCATGGGATCGCGGGATTGAGCCACACGAATACTGTCATTGTCCAGCTGAGGCAGTGCACCAATGTCTATTGCAGAAAAGTGGCAATAAGCAGCAGGTATGCAATTCTCAGAGCTCCCAAGCAATCCACCATGCAGTCCACTCGTCCGTGGACATTTGTTCCTCCCTGTCAAACTTCCAGCAGAGTGCCGAATGTCAGGTTCTGCCAATCTGACCCAATCATTCTGGGGAACAGGCCTCGGAGAGCATCAGCATCTATGTGGTTCAGACCTGCTCATTCAGAGCATAGTCGTATGTAGATAATGCAGAAAGCCACCTATGGCCAGTGGCATCCAACTTAGCTGAGGTCTGACATAGGTCAAAGGGTTATTGTCAGTTTTTACTAGTATTTTAGCCCATACAAGTACTCATGGAATTGGTCAACAATAGCCCACTTCAAAGCTAGGAACTCTAACTTATGTACAGGATAGTTCTTTTTCGGATGGGGTCAGGCTTCTACTGGCAAAGGCCACTGGTCTCAGGCCATTCTCGTGCTCTTGGTACAACACAGCCCCAACCCTTGCAAGCTAGCATCAGTGTGCAGGACATAAGGTTTTCTTGGATCGGCATAGGCCAGAACTGGAGCATGGGTAAGTTGATATATGATCTCATGAAAAGCAGTCTCACAATCAGAGTCAGCGGGCCCCAAATACTTCACTCGGATGAAAATACACTCTTTCAGTCTTGAGGGACGCTGACTTTTGGTATTTTTTGTGGGTTGGGGGATACCCTTGAGTAAGATTAAGTAAAGGGTGGATCACTCTTGAATAGTCCTTGATGAAATGCCGATAATAACCACAGAATCCCAGGAACCTTTGCAGTTCTTTTAGATTTTTGGGCTGTGGCCAGGTGGTCAAGGCCTCAACTTTACTTGGGTCAGTCTCTATTCCCTCGGTGGATACTATGTGTCCCACATACTTTACTGATGTTTGAAGAATTGACACTTAACAATGGACGATTTAAGGCCAAAGTCCTCCAGTCGGTCCAATACCTTAAATAATCTGCTCTCATGTTCCTCCAGTGAGCTGCCAAACACAATAACATCATCTAGGTATACCAGGCACTCTAGTAAGTTCATGTTCCCCACTGCATGCTCCATCAATCGTTGAAAAGTGGCTGGGCACACAAATCCCTTGAGGCATCCTCATGAATTCATAAAAATAGCCCGGACGAATAAAGGCTGATCTTCTCACACGGTCCTCTGGGGTAGCCGGGATCTGAGTAGTACCCACTGCGGAGATCCAGTACAGAGAACCACCTGCTTTAGGCAGTCAAAAGCATCCTAGAATGCAGGGCATTGTGTACTGATCAGGATAGTCCACCGGTTTAAGGTGCGATAATCACGCACATCCTTACTGTCCCATTCTTTTCCTCACTACCACAATGGGGAAGCATAGAGGCTTCTGGATTCTTGTATTACACCAGCAGCTAACATCTCTTGCAGATGCCGTCTCACATCATCTATATCAACAGGTGCCAGGCATCGGGCCTCTCACGAAATGGTCTTGCGTCATGCAGCCAGATATTGTGCTCAGCTCCTTGCATGCATCCTCATTACCATTCCTTTAAAAAAACACCTGGTCTCTGGGCAAGCTTCTCACTGATCCTCACTTTCCATTCAGCTGGCAGCGAGAGTCACGAAATCAAACAAGTCAGCGCATTACCTGTCATTTCCTCGAACTCTTGCTGCTGGGTAGCACTGCAGTGTCTGCACAATGCACATTAGCCAGGATGCAACCTCTGTTTACTCAAATGTCTCTTTCAGACACATTATGAACTTGGACCATTACCCTTCTGGCATAAGCATGGGCTCTGGCGGAAAAATACTAAGCTTGACCAGCAGTCCCTCTGGCAATTTTCCATCACCTGGTGCATCCAACATTAATATTTTATTCTTAACATCCTTTCTGATACGGACCTCTCCTGAAGGTACACTGGGCATTTGGCGCCAGGATCAGAGACTCAGGATCCTTCTTCCATACAATTCACACCGGTTCCTCTGGTTCTATTTTTCAGCATCTCTCTGTGCCTCATAGGCCTTCTTAATTAAAGCCGAACTCTTAAAGCTCTACTAGTCTTTGACCCTGTTTTTCATAACACAACTGCCAGCCTTCGAACATATGAGCATTTGTTCCAATCAACAAAGGGACACCATCATACAGTCCAGTGGGGGGCGCACAAGGCTAGGGTCTCTACTTGTTGACCACTCAGCCCACGGAGGTGGGAAGGACAACAAGTTCGGATATACCGAATAGGGGTGAGGCCTTCTCACTAACCCCATACATGCAGTCCTTCTAATGGTTGGCAAGGGTACATCTGACAAATGCTTCTGATACCAATCCTGGAACATAATCGTCACTTGGGAGCCACTGTCTAATACAGCTCTTGTAGACACTCCATTCACCTTTACAGTGGTCTCCATGGAGGGACCCACTATTCTGGACCAGTCTGGAGAGGCGGTAGCAGGGGACTGAGCAGACCTTGCCACAAAAGGGCGTGAGTTAGCATTTTGGTGCCCTCACTGGGATCATTTGTGCACCTCTTAAACCACTGATTTGTTCTCAAGCTCTCTTGTAGCCTATATGCAACTTTGTCAGTGTCTTTTGGGGACCGGCATCCCTCTTCATGTGCCCATCCTTCCCACAATTATAGCAAAACATACTTTCTGGAGTTTGAGCTGGCTCGAGGCGCCACACTGGGAGCCAGAGTGGGTACTACTAACTGGAAACTCGGTGCCATCTCTGTCTCTTGACATGATAAGCATTGGAGACATCTTGTCAGTTTCTCCACTTCCATGGTCAAGGAATTGAGTTTGGAGCTGTTATCAGCAGGAGATACATGGGTGGGTACCCCACCCCATAGCAGATGCAGTCGGATATAGGTCGACCCCATACTTGCAGGCGTGGCCTTCATAAAGGGACTGTTTTGAATTCCCGGATCTCTCTCAACAGTTCACCCATTGTGGCATATCTTTTTCCTTGTCAGAGCACTCATTGACTGCCAACCTCTGCCCCTGAACTTCACTTGATGGGTCACCCTCAGTCACTCGGGTCGTAGCCCCAGCTATTGGTGCAGGTCCCTCCCGAGGTTGCCTTTTCTCAACTCCTGGAATTTCTCTCATTAACTCATCATAGGAGGGTGGGGATTCCAGTCGATTTGCCAGGCGTAACTGAAGCAACAGCAGTTCTGAGAAGGGGCAGACTTAGGATCCTGTCCAGCCTGGTTTGGTCCAGTTCAATCGCTGGCAAACTACCCTTTCTGAGGCATTCTTGCAACAATTTTTCCAGCCGAGATACATACACAGACAACAACTCCCCTTGGTACTGTTGTGCATTTCTTACTCTCCACCATAGGTTCTGATCAGAATCTGGGCTTCCATACACATTCTCCAAGGCCTCAAGATAGGCCTGTGCAGTCACTTCAGGGTTACTGGCCCGTTCAGCACGGATGGTAGCCAGGGCAGGACCTCGGAAGCTCTCACTAACCCTCTTTCACTTTTCGGCTTCCACGCATTGCAATTCTAGCACTTGGGGGGCAACATAGTCTATCCAGGTCTCCCAGTCATCCTCCCCTTGGGGGGTGGGGAGGGTGCCAGAGAAGATCCTCAACCTTCGGTAAGAGTCGTGACTAATGGCAGGTGCAAAAATAGGAGTCTGCATTGGTTCAGCCACCATTACGGGTACTGGAGCGGGAGAGGGTGTTGGGGGAGGAACACCCCCAGGTGGCAAGAATAGTTTCTTCAAGTCCTCCACAGTTTTCCCTTCCCCAACAACCATTTAGCAAATTTCTCCTCAAAAGTTTCAGACAGTGGTGGGGGCTCATTCCCCCCCGGGTCTTTACTGTCCTTAGTTATCACTCTCCAGGCAGTGAGGGCTCCTCTGGGAGTAATGGTCTGTGGCACTTTGGAGCTATCTATGGGATCCTTAAACTCTACTAGGGCCAGGAAAGTGTGGGTGAGCAGATTAGCATGCCGACCCACCACCACAGGGTTTAGTAAACCTTCCACCTTGGAAAGTACTCCCTGTACAGTGTCCGTATTGATACCCAGGGGGATGTCCAGGATAAGCATAGCATTTTGGGGTCGATCTCCTCCCCAGTACACCACTCCACCACCAGCCGGTGCACAGCCACTTCTGTCGGGTACCCATTTTTTCTAACAGTGGTTCGTAAATATGGCTACTAGAGGACACACAATCCCAGCGGTGAGCCTCCAAGATGTAACCCCTAGATAGCGCTATCCCAGGGGCTACTACCCTGCCTGATTTGCCACTAACAGGTTGAGGGGCCTGGATCCGATGGTGGGTGCCTCACCCAGAGGTCAGGGTTTGCAATAGTTAAACAAACTTGGTCACAGCCCTCTGGGACACTGCAACTCCTTTCTTCCCACTAGTGGCCACACAATATATCAAATTACTTTCACAGTATACACTTACCCCAGGACTGGTTCAGGCACTGGGACCCCTGTAAAATAAGATACAGTGCAACAGTCACAGTACAATACTTTAACATAGACAAATACCTCAGACAGTATAACTTTGCTGAAACAAGCAGCTCTGATTTATTTGGGGATATAACAAGGACAAGGAAATCAGGTTAATTAGCTTATCACTTTACTCATCTACCTATGGCTCTGTGCAGGCCTATCCTACCAGTTACTGTCCCTGGGTACCCAAGCCCTAGTGGCTAGTCAAACCGTGGCAGCTGGTAGGGGCCCATTCACACAGAGAAAGAAAATTAGTTAAACAGTCAGCAGTACAGTAATTCCATTTGGATTCAATGTGGCAATTCAACAGGGAGCGACCCTGAATTAGTACTCACGACCTCCAAACAAGATAGGGTCCTTCAGCGTCAGCAGAGGCTACTCTTGAGCTCCACGAGACTCCTCACACATTTATATGGCAAACTGCAACAGGCAAAAGTCCTTTAATGGCAGCAGGATTCACTCGAGCTACACAAGCCTCCTCACACATTTATATGGTAAAAGAAAGTACTATACCAGGCAGGCTGCTCCTCTATCCGATCGCAATTACTGCACAATACCGGGAGAACACACAGCAGATTCAGTTCCTGACAGACCAGTGCAATTCAACAATTTCTCCAGTCTTCTACAGGGTGAGCCTGGTTTCTACTCTTCAGATATCCTTTGATTCTCTTCACAGGACGGATTCAGTCCTAACAAGCAGTTACACAAGCTGCAGACTGGAACTCTGGGCCTTACACAAGTTTCCCGACTAAAACTGCACACCGAAAAAAGCACAGGGCTCCTTCCCTCTTCACTGCCAGAGCTCAACTGAAATTCCAGCAGACAAAACCGGGCACTTCCTTTGAGTTCCTCCCAGTTCTTGGCTGGATTGGCTGTCACTCACAAAAGACTGCCCCTGTTGGTCCAAAAAGGCGCCGAAGTCCAAACTACATCTCCCAGAGTCACTGCCCATACAATCCTCTTGTGGCTGGCTCAGATTCTGAGTCAAGTTCTGATTCGTCAAGGCACCATTTTAGAGCTACCTTAACCCACACTGATTGGTCCAGTTCAGCAGTTCAAAACTAGGATGGGGAACTAGGCAAACACAGTTCTGACTGCAAAGAAAGCAGGTTAGACAAACTGTAATTTCATTATTACTCTAAACGATTTCTGGCAACCAGTTACATCTTTCAGATAGGTTCCCTTTGCACTCCTAGTGACTGCAAAAATGAAGTGAATTGGCAGCAGCTCGAGTGGTACTGAAGCAGAGAAGCACACAGTCCCCCCATACAAACTAATTATGTCTGCAAGCAGACAGCTCTTAAAGAGACAGTACCAGAGGCTCTAAAAACACTCACTGATAAATGGCTTAAACGCCAAACACCATTCAGGCTTGGAGCATTCAAGCAAGCTCCTGGAAGTCTTTTGGGAACCCCCATTTACAGGGGGGGTTACATATATAAAATGGCATCATCAGCATAAAGTCATTCAAACAACATGAAGTCTTGCTGTATTCTGACTATTGCAGTTAGCTCCAGCACTTGAACTGCCCTGGAGAGAGAAGGGTTAAAATTCTATGCCAGGCATAGAACGTTGAGTTCGAGTTCGGTTGAAAACTGCCTGTAGTACTTTGAAACCCAATCATCAGATTATTTACTCCGCCTCACTGAACAGTCGCTCCAGAGATTTCTCCTGCTCGGTTCAAAGTTGGTTAAAGATGTCAGTTTTAGTCCAATTTATTCCGCAATAAGTTCTGTTTTTCGGTTCAGGACTCTGTTTGTGGTACTGTAAGTACTTAGGATAGTTCTTCTGTGGAAATTGTAGAAACTGTATTTTTCGTTCGGTTCGGCTGAACTGATCCTTTAATGGCGTTTGCCAAATAAAGGGTAAGTTTGTTAGGTTGGCCATGACTGAGAAACCCAAGAAAAAAACTGGGCCCACTGGGTTTCAACACTGCAGTGTGTGTGGGGAGGTCTTTGCTAAGGCCGACCCCCACACCACTTGTGTTTACTGTCTGGGGTTTGACCACCTCGATTCAGACTGCCAAATTTGCAAGAATTTCCCTAAGTCTACTTTGGATAAAAGGTTAGGTAGACTTAGGGATAAGGAGGCTGAGAAATACGCTGACCCGGAAGGGCAGTCCAGTTCGGTTCCTACCAAACCAGAAGGAGTGCCCTCTGACCAGGGCGATACTTCTTCAGGCAAGAGGACAGCCGATCCTGAGGGATCTGTTCCTACTAAAAGAAAGTGCAAGGATAAATCATCCGGTTCGGATCCAGACCTTCATGTTCCGACCACCGAAGAGATAGCCAGAGCGATTCGGATTGTTGAATCGCTTCGTCCAGTTCCGACTGATCCGGAGCCTTCTGGCAGGGGCTCGGTTCAGTTGGTTCCCCCAGTTCAAGATTTATTCCACTGAAAACTTTTACGAACCGGAGTTTGATGAGGAGGGGAATTTTGAAGAGGATGATGATGATGGTGAAAGTCTGGATGTGCCTGTGGAACCGGACATCTCCCCAGACAGACCTTCTGGTGTTTCCCCTCCTAGGCTTTCTGAGTCCCCTCCTCACTATTTGTTTTACAGAAAAGTGGCTGAAACCCTCCAGCTTCCCATGGAGGAGGATGTGGTGGATCAAGAGGAGCCTGATTTTGTTGAGATGATGGACATCCCAGAGTCTTAGAGACTGTCTATTCCCCTCCAGAAGTCCTTTGGGAAACAGACACAAAAAATTCTAAGGTCTCCTAACTCTGTACCTCCTGTTGACAGGAGAATGGACAAGAGATACACCTTATCAGGCTCGGATACAGAGTTTTTCTATCAGCAATGCAGCCATGTTGGGGTAGTCCAGGCTGCAGCCTGTGACAAGGCAAACATTCCCTTGGCTTCACATCCCCCAGACAAAGACTCCAGAAAGATAGATGCCATGGCAAAGAAACAGTACATGGCATCATTTTTGGGACTCAGGCAGGCTAACTATTTGGGCTATACAGCCAGGTACCAGAAGTCCAGGTGGGACACTGTACTGGCACTGGCTAAGCAGGCTTCCCGCCAGCTAGCCAAAGAGCTGGAGGAGGTGGCTGTTGATGGGATTGAGGCATCAAACGTGCAATTTCATGCTGCTGTGGACTCCAATGATGTGTCATCAAGAGTCATGGCTACACCTGTGGCTCTTCAGAGAATGGCTTGGCTCGGATGTACTAGCCTTTCACAGGACACCCAGGCTAAGGCCATGGATTTCCTTGTGGTGGGTAATTCTCTATTTGGGGAGCAGACAGAGAATTACATGAAGAAAATGGATGAGTATAGGACCACATATAGGAGTGCCCAGGCCAAGGAGAGGCAGGCAACTCCTCAAAGGCAGAGAGCTAGGGGCAGAGGCAGGCCTTTTCACAGGCCTTTCTACCAAGCGCAGGCCTCTTCTCCCTTTTCTCAGAGGGGGTTCTTCAGAGGGAGAGGCAGAAGGGGGATGAGTAGGGCTGCATCCACCCCTCAGCCTAAGGCTCCTGCCAAGAAGACACCCTGATGTGTCAGCCCGGGTCGACTCCCCCATTCCGGTAGGAGGCAGGCTGGCTTACTTTGTCCAGGACTGGATGTCTGTTACCTCAGACAAGTGAGTCCTGGAGGTTGTAAGCCAGGGATTGGTTCTCAGTTTCAAAAATTTTCTGAAACTGAGACCCAGATCCTTTCCACCTGCAAATACATCAGAAACCCTTGCTTTAGAGGCAGAGGTTTCATCTCTACTGGCCTTAAGAGCCATAGAGAGAGTTCCTACCCCATACAGGGGCAAAGGTCTGTACTCCAGGTACTTCCTTACCCCAAAAAAGACAGGGGAATGGTGACCCATCCTAGATCTAAGATACCTAAACAAGCACCTACTAAAGCCAAAATTCAAAATAGTGACTCTGAGAACAATACTTCCCTCTCTAAGGCCAGGAGACTGGCTAGCCTCCCTGGACCTCAAGGATGCCTATTTTCACATTCCCATCAGGTACTCCCACAGAAAGTACCTCAGGTTCGAATTGCACTCAGGCCATTACCAGTTCAGAGCAATGCCCTTTGGCCTAACTTCAGCCCCAAGGGTGTTCACAAAGTGCCTAGCAGTAGTGGTGGCCTTTTTAAGAAGAAAAGGGATTTCAATTTTTCCATATCTGGACTATTGGCTCCTTGTGGGCCAGTCCCCAGATCAAGTCAAGTCAGATCTGCAGGTTACCCAGCAAGTTCTCACTTCCCTGGGGTTTCTTCTCAATCTTCCCAAGTCAGTTCTCGAGCCTGTACAGCTCCTCACTTTTATAGGAGCAGAGCTGGACATGATCAAAGCAGGAGCTTTCCTTCCTCTGGAAAGGGCAACAGCCATCTCTCAGCTGGCCTCTTCCTTCCTCCCTCTGATTTCTCAACCAGCAAGACATTTTCTTCAGCTTTTGGGCCACATGGCAGCTTCCACGGCAGTGGTCCAAGGGGCCAGGTTTCAGATGAGGGACATTCAGTTCCATCTGAGGACTTTTTGGTCCTAAAGGAAAGATCCTCTTACCAAACTAGTTCCTGTTACTCAGACCCTAATTCAGGCCCTTCAATGGTGGCAGGACCTGGACAATCTGAGGCAAGGTGTTCCATTTGTCACTCAGACTCACTCTGTGGTCCTCACCACAGATGCTTCCCTTTTGAGGTGGGGAGCCCATCTGGGGGCTCTCATAGCCCAGGGGCTGTGGTTCCCTCAGGAATCCCTTCTTCATATCAACCTCTTGGAGCTTAGGGCAGTACTTCTGGTCCTACAAGCTTTCTCTCGGTCAGTACAGAACAAGGTGGTTCAGGTCAGGACGGACAACACTACTACCATGTGGTACATCAACAAGCAGAGAGTCACTCAGTCCACGTCCTTGTGCACGGAGGCCATGAAAATATGGTCCCTGGCTTATTCCCTACAGACCTCTCTGGTAGCAATCTACCTCCCAGGAAAGCACAATGTGCTAGCAGATGCATTGAGCAGGACTTCCCAGGGCCATCACGAATGGTCTCTGGATCCTTTGGTGTTGAAAGTGATTTTTTCAAGGTGGGGCACTCCAGAGATAGATCTCTTTGCAGCCCCAGACAATCACCAACTTCTTCTGTTTTGTTGCAGACCTCCAGTCTTGGGCTCAGTCCCTCTGGATGCTCTGATTTTGAACTGGGAATAGAAATTTCTTTATGTCTTCCTTCTCTTTCCTCTACTGTTCAAGGTTCTAGTCAAGGTAAGGTCACAACCTTTCAAAGTGATTCTGATTGCTCCAGACTGGGCCAGGCAGCCTTGGTACCCCCTGTTATTGTCTCTGGCAGTCCATCTTCCCCTGTCTCTTCCCAGGAATTACAACCTGTTAACCTCCTCTCAGGGGAGGATTTGGTACCCAAATCTTCGGTCACTCAATCTCAAGGCATGGCTCTTGAAGAGTTAGAGTATGCTGACTTGCATCTGTCCCAAGGGGTTCTGGATATTCTCAAAGCTTCTCGAAAGCCTGCCACCAGAAAAACTTATAAATCCAAATGGAAAAGATTCAGCATTTGGTGTTCCAAGAAGCATATATCCCCAGACACTGCTGAATTGTCTACAGTTCTGGATCATATGGTTCACCTTAATGGCCTAAGCCTTAGACCAGCTACTCTCAAAGTTCATTTGTCAGCTGTTTCTGCTTTCCTGTCAGTGGGGAAGCCTTCCTCTCTGTCATTTCACCCTGTATTCTGTACATTTTTCAAAGGATTGCTTCATACCACTCCCCCTTTTATGGATCCTGTTCCTGCCTGGGATTTGAATGTTTGCATTGCTCAGCTTATGCAACCCCCTTTGAGCCTATGTCCTCAGCAGATCTCAAGTACTTGACTTAGAAAACTGTGTTTTTGGTTGCTGTTACCTCTGCCAGACGTATCAGTGAATTGCAAGCTCTGTCAGTTGAACCTGACTTCATTTCTTTCCATAGAGATAAGGTGGTCCTTAGAACCAATAGAAGGTTCTTACCCAAAGTGGCTTCTGATTTTCACTTAAACCAATCTATGTCTCTTCCTGTGTTCTTCACTGATCATACTTCCTCAGGAGAGTGGCGGTTACACAGTTTAGATGTTAAAAGAGCCCTTAGTTACTACATAGAACATACAAAGGGTCACAGGTTTGACTCCCTCCAGTTATTCCTCACTTATGGGGAAGTAGGTAAGGGCAAACCTGCCACCAAGAGAACTATTGCCAGGTGGACTGTGTCCTGTATCCAGTTCTGCTATGAGAAACTGGGAAAGATTCCACTCTCAGGCCTGAGGGCTCATTCAACTAGAGGTACAGCTGCATCTTTGGCTGCAGCCAGGGATATTCCTTTGTTAGAAATTTGCCAAGCAGCCACCTGGAAAACAGTTCATACTTTCACCAAGCATTACTGTCTGGTATCCAGGCTAGGAGTGATGCTAGGTTTGGCACAGCAGTACTTCAGAGCCTATTCCCAAAGTAGGTTATGTCCCTCTTCCTTAGAGGTACTGCATGGTAGTCTGCAATAGTCAGAATACAGCAAGACTTCATGTTGTTTGAAGAAAAAATTACTCACCTTAGTAATTATGTTTCCTCTAATGGAGTCTTGCTGTATTCTGACCTCCCTCCCTGCCTCCCCTCTCAGAACCTGTTTTGGGAAGTGGGTGGGCAGGTGCAGTGTTACACCGCAGGGGTGCCTTCAGCCCACTTTCTGTTGTGTTGGGTGCTTTGTGTTTGATTAGTTAAGAATTGTTATACTTTATTACCTGGTTTTTGGTTTTTGGGTTTCCTGACTTGAGTCTTTTAGGAATCTAAAACCTTGTTGCCAGTTGGCTAGTAGAAATTTTACAATTTCCACATTATTTAAGTCAGTGAGTTTAGCTCGTAAGAATCTGATGGTTGGGTTTCAAAGTACTACATACAGAGTTTTCAACTGAGCTCGAGCTCAACGTTCTATGCCTGGCATAGAATTTTAACCCTTCTCTCTCCGGGGCAGTTCAAGTGCTGGAGCTAACTGCAATAGTCAGAATACAGCAAGACTCCATTAGAAGAAACATAATTACTAAGGTGAGTAATTTTTTCTTCTAGTCTGTGTACAAATATTGGGAGCTGAATCCATGTATGGTAAGAAAATTAGTGGCCCTAGAATAGAGCCCTGGGGCACACCACAGTAAATATATATGGGCTGAGAAATAGAAGTTCCAATTATAGTCCTGTGTTGCCTATTAGACAGATAATATCGGTACCACCCAATGACTCTCTCAGAAAAATGAAATTTCTGAAAGATCCTGGGAAGCAAATCATATTCTACCAAGTCAAAGGCCTTGGTGAGGTCCATGAACAAAGCCGCACCAGAGTGACCTTTATCAAGAGCAACCTGGATGCTGCTTGTGAAATCCACCAAGTCTGTCTCAATATTATGTTTTGGTTTAAATCCATGTTGATAACTGGTTAAGAGGAGGTGTTTTTCAAGAAAATCTAGAGTTTGATCCAGGAGAATTTTCTCCAGAATTTTAGAGAGAGGTGTAAGAAGTGATACAGTATGGGTCGATAATTTAATACAGAAGCAGGATTGCAATTTTTTAACACTGGTTTAATTGTTGAAGTTTCCAACTACTAGGGAAAACACTGTGACAAAGAGAGAAATTGAAAATATATGACAAAGGATATGCAAAATAATTTATACCTAATTTAATAACCCTAATATCCACTCCATCTCACCAAGGAAAGGTCTAGGATCATGTTTAAGAACATACTTTTTTACCAAATCAGGTGTAATTTGTTTAAAGTAGAATTTAGGATTAGTAAGACTGGGTTCTTCTTTCAGTACTATGTTAGTATCAGAAATTAAATGGGTTCTGTAAGCATCAAGATTCCCCATATGGCTAGTAAAGATACCTGAGACAAATGAGGGGTCACTAATATATTGTCCATTATGTAAAACGGTAGGAGTCAGATCTTTTTTTTCCCTTCCCAAAAGTTTATTAAGGGCAAGCCAGTTTTTTTGGAATTACCAAGGGAGTTCCTCTGCTCAGTTAAATAACATTGAACCTTGGTGTTCCTAATCTCGGTTTTACACTTATTTCTAAGTGTCTTATATTCTTGAAAGGAAACTGGGTCATGATTTGCCTTATAGTGCTTCCAGCTCTCATCTCATTTTCTCATTAAGTGGAACAAGCCCCCAGTGACCCATTTTTGTTTATTAGCTCTTATTCTAATTCTTTTAAGGGGAGCAACCTTATTAATAATATTATGCACAGAGCAGAAGAAATTTGAGTGAATCTATATGAGTATAGGAGAACAGAGGGGGCCAATCAATATCCCAACATACAGCCTCAACAGTTTCAGGAGATAACTGAGCCACACTCCTAAATATGTTGACATTTTCCTACGCTCGCTCCTCACTTTGATAATTTCAAATATTTTCACCCCAAATTTTTAACATAGCCATTTTTACATATGAACATACCAATCTGCCATCAGAAACAGGCCTCGTGGTCTATCAAGTCTGCTCAAATCTGCAGCTAGTACCCTTACATTACAGCTGCCCCACTCCTCCCTCCCCTCACAGTTACCCTGCCTCTCACCCTGTCCCATCCCCTTTTAAAACTTCCCACTGTCTTATAGAATACGACCTCCTCAGGCAGAGTGTTCCATTTAGCCACAACCCTCAACATGAAAAGATGTCCCCTCATCTCTCTCCTATATCTTTCCTCCTCCAATCTGAGACCATTTTTTCACATCACCTCATGAATGTGACAGCTGTCATTTTTCAAATCTTGGCTAAAACGTGTTTTCTCACCTGTGGTGTGGAATGACGTTGTGGCGGTGCAGAATGACATTTCGGCAGGGACTTGAACATTTTCAGCACACCGTTCATGAGGTGGGATAATAACAAGGCTATGCCGACAATTTGGTTGCTGTTTTGGCTGAAATGCCCTGTGCTTCCACAGCAACATGCATGTACACATTTATGGAGAGATAGGAGCACAGAGAATACAATTACAGTTTCTCAAAAAGTAAGGAAAACTGAGATGGCCCAGTGGCGTGGAGGGCTTAGGCATCATGCCTTACCTCCTGCCACACCGACAACCCATGTGCGGTGGTGAACATGGGTTGCTGGGGGCCAGCCAAGGAGGAAAGGATTGTGCATCCAGAGGACAGCTCTCCTCTCCCGGGAGGGTATGTTGGCAGTCCGAATGACTGCCCCCAGGTGGAGGCTTGAGGTCAGAATGGGTTGGGATACAAATGAAGAGAGGTGCTGCAGGACTGCACAGCGTGCACACACCTCCATGTGTGCACACTGACATGTGTGCCCTAGCAATGAGGAAGGGAGAAAACTGGAACTGGGAAGGCTGGCAGGCAACATGAAGCCCCGACCATGCTCCCGACCCATGGCTACCCTGGCATCTGGATGTGTGTCACGGGGAGGGGTATGATGCCCTTCCCCTCTCTAGCCTGTCACGGGGGGTAAATCTGTGGGAAATTCACCAGGGACCAGGCCAGGATTGGGAGAGAGCCCGTGTCTCAGGGTGGATGGAGCCCTCTCAAGGAAAAAGCCGAAAGTTGCCTGCCAGCAGACCCATGGGGAGAAAAGGCTTGATAAAAAAAAAGGAAGGAAATTCTTTGCAAAAAACTGTATTAATGCACCAGTCAGGGTAACTTAACACCACAAAAGTAGGGAAATGTGGCGTTAGGGTTTCCAACCCTAATGCCCCCCAACCCCAAAGCAGCATAAGGAAAAAACATTAGAGTTCTGAATCTCTGGAGTCTTGGCGAATCAGTGGTGGGGTCTTCTTTAGGGGTTGTCAACCCTATTGCTCACTCATCCCCTTCCCATGGGTCCTGTGTGAAGAAAGGAGATCATGTGTGATGTTGTTTGCTCATGGAATGGGGTGGGCATTAGGGCTGACAACCCCCAAGGAAGACCTCACCACTGATTCACCAAGACTCCAGAGACACAAAAACCCTAATGTTTTAGCTTTTGCTGCTTGGGGGTGGGGGATTAGGTTGGAAACCCTAATGCCACATTTCCTACTCTGTGGCATTAAGTTAGCCTAACTGGCACTTTAACGAAGTGTTTTGCAAAGAATATATATATATATATATATATATATATACATATTGAATGCTCAACATTTTGAATTGTAATAACTTCATAATTGTTCAACCAATTTGCATGAAATTTTGCAAGTGCCATCAGGGACCAAAGAGCTCTTGATGTGCCAAGTTTCTTTCCAGTTGGATGTGTGTGTGCAGAGATACAGAGTGTGAAAAAATGTTAACATTACTGTGTTTTTTTGTTTTAATTTGTCGTGGCACAGAAACAATTTGGGATTTTGGTCTGAAATTTTTAGGGTAGAAATGTCTTGTGTCACAGATGTGCCTTTTGAAGGTTTGGTGAAAAAATATGAATCCGTTCCACAGTTATTAAATTGTAAAGTTTCCCATTATTTTCAATGGGAATTTCACTCTTCCGTTAGATGTGAGCCTCGAAAAAGGATCCTTTGTCACAAATGTGTAATTCTTTTTTGCAAACGGGTCATCCTGTGTAGCAAATGGGAAATCTTTTTTCATGCAGCCACCATTTGTTTTACAGTCAGCGAGGGAAACAAAATCAAATAACTGAAACCAATTATGTGTTAAGTACAAACCAACACATGTAGCTTGCTTATCGGGACTCCCTGAGCAGGATCCTGCACTTATCTGTTGAAGAAAGGCCCTTGAATTTTTTTTTCAGATTATAAATCAATTTTCGTGACTCATGATACGAAAAAAGATTTTTTTTCATATCACGAGTCATGAAAAAGGATCCTTTTCCGTGATGTGAAATCCTTTCCCTGGTGTCTAGTAGCACCCCCACCTTCCGATCACTGTTCCCATAGTTTCTCTGGTGTCTAGTGGCACCCCCCCACCCTCCGATCACTGGCCCCATTGTTTCCCTGGTATCTAGTGGCACCCCCCCTACCCTCCAATTGTGTCCCTGTTCCCTATTAATATAAAAAACCAAACTCCTTTCACGAGCTGACAAAATCCCAGTCCACAAGCCGATCCCCTTTCATGAGGCAGCAAAATACTTGATCATGAGTCAATCCTGGTCCGCGAGAAAGGCCATCTGGTCACAAAGTGACGGTCAAGGATTTTCCTACCTCACAAGAGGGGATCGGCTCGCAGACTAGGATTTTGTCAGCTCGTGAAAGGGGATCGGAAGTGAGTCACACACGAAGAATTTCAAAATTTGAAACGGACGTTTTTTTGGCCAGAATGAAGCAAATCAAAGGTATTGGTTGTTGATGGTGTCACCCTGAACAAAACCCATACCATATGTGTGTAAGAAGTCACTTGTAGAGGAAGCTACAACAGTTTGTTTGGGGGAAAAAATTAAAACAAGATGACGGCTCGCGGACAAGGAATTTTTTCTCATGATCAGGAATTTTTTAAATCCCCTTTCGTGAGCTGACAAAATCCTTGACCGTGAGCCCAATCACCTTTCGCAAAACATACATATAAATCTTGGAGTAAACTCAGCATGCTCAGAACCCAAAAATTAAATAACTTTTGAACAACCCAGCCCGGTGGCACTGAGGGCTGAGGCACTGGCTGCCTTACCTCGTGCCACGCCGGCGACCCGTGTTTGGGAATAAGCACAGGCCACTGAGGGTCAGCAAGGGAGGAGAAGGATAGAGCATCCATAGGACTGCTCTCTTTCTCCGGGGGGGGGGGGACACCAGCACTCGGTGCACGACTGGCCCCTAGCGGAGGCTGGGGGCTGGTGCGCCGATGCTACTGTAGTGGAAAAGTCGAGACAGACACTGAGAGGAACGCGTGTGGTAGTGTGCGCTCTAGCTCCTTGCGGCATCATTGCACACCCTCAACTAGGGGAAGGAAAAACCAGAGGAAATAGAGGTCCTGGCGAAGCTCAATGGCGGTCAATCCCCGCAGGCACCGTCCCTGCGACTGGTACCAACACCCCTCTGGCATCGGATCCTTGTGTGAGGCGGGTTGAGGGATCCCCACCACCCCACCACGGGGGGTAAACTGTGGGGCAGCTGGAGGGTGAGCTGCGAGCAGGGGACGGGGCTGGGGGATTAGACAGGAGGTACTGCCTCCAGGGACCAGAAGAGTAAATAGATTAACTAAAAGAAAAATAATAATAACTTTTGAACAGATTAATATTTTTTCACCAAACCAATGCTGGATTGTTCTTTGACCCAAACTCTTTCTACTTTCCAAATTTCAGCCCAAAACACCAAGTAATGTGGTGGCAGCACAATGGGCCAAAAAAGTGTCAAAAGTGGTGAAAAACATGTTTTTCAGCACTTTACTGCACAGAAACTGTAAGTTTGACAAAATGCAACTTGGCAGCTCAAGAGATCTACCATACCAGATTGCACATTCCAAATTTAGTGTAAATCTGTTGCATGGTTGCAAAGTTATTAGCATGCAAATATTGGGGTTTAACATTAAAATGCCTACTCAACCCTAACTATAATATAATACATACATATATACACTACGTAAAAAACCTTGTTAATGCATCAGTTAGGGTTCTTCTACAGCGAAAAAAGTGAGGAAATTTGATTTTAGGGTTCCCATCCCTTGCACCCCTCCGCCACCCCGCCCTCACCAACAGGCATCGGTGTGTGCATTGGGGTCGTCGACTCTAACTCTCACCCCATCCCATGTGTAAACAAGCTGAGGTGGTGCAGTGTAGGGAATGGGGTGAGAGTTAGAGCCGATGACCTCAACGCACACCCTGATGCATGTTGGTGGGGGCGGAGGTGGGGTGCAAGGGGTGGGAAAGTACAGTTACGTAAGAACTTACCGTAACAGTAGATCTTCGAGAGAGGTTCCTTCAGTAGGTCACCACATATAGGACTGGTGCCACCTGGCGTCGGGCCGCACGGCAGACTTTTCTAGCAATACCTGACGGGGGACCACCCATCCAACGTCACGTGACTGACGTCAGTATGGCTGTATATAGTGGGCGGTCCCACGGCCGCCTTCCAGTTCTCCTGCCAGAGCCAGGAAGAGGCCTGACAGCAGGAGTGAACAGGATTTGGAGTCCCTGTAAAACATAAAATGAGGGGGAGGAGGAAGGGAGGGGAAAAATATGACCTACTGAAGGAACCTCTTTCAAAGATCTACTGTTACGGTAAGTTCCTACGTAACTGTACTATCTTACTTCGAGAGGGTTCCTTCAGTAGGTTATCACATATAGGACAGAGTCCCAAGCAGTCCCTCTAAGGAGAGACCGAGAGAAACTAGGGAGGAGGAAAACTAACTCCAACGGAAGGAACTGAAGTCCAGAAAGGACCCAATCTAGGACAGAAGGCCCTGCAGGATGGCTAGGCCAAAGCCAGCCCTCCGCCTAGAAGCAATGTCCAGATGGTAATGTTTAGTAAAGATATGGACAGAACTCCTAGTAGTGGCAGCACAAATGTCATCTGCGGAAACATTCATTAGGAAGGCCGCAGAGACAGCCATGCCTCTAGTATAATGACCTCTGATGGTACCCAGCTGAGGTTTATCATACTTCTGGAAACAGTACTGAATGCAGTTGCCTAACCATTTGGAAAGGCCCTGCTTAGAAACCGGTTTGCCCTTCAATCTCCGGGCAAAGGAGACAAACAACTGGTCGCAAGAGCGAAACTCTTTTGTCCGTTGGGTGTAACACCAGAGAATCCAATGGACATCCATCGTATGAAGGACTGCCTCACCTCTATTAGAGGGGGATGGGTAATACACAGGCAGCTCTACTGACTGATTCAGTGTGGCTTCTGATACCACCTTGGGAAGAAACCTCGGATGAGTTCTGAGGACCGCCTGGTCCCGATGGAAAATCAAGTATGGCTCCTTGTAGACTAGAGCAGGAAGCTCCAAAACCCTTTGGGCTGATGTGATGGCCACAAGAAAAAAGTGCCTTCCAAGACAGGAAGCACAAATCACAGCTCATAGCCAGCTCAAAAGGAGGAAGGGTGAGCTTTTCCAGAACGAAGTTCAAGTCCCAAGGCGGAGTTGGGCTGCAGATGGGGGGTTTCAGATGGAGAATCCCTTTCAGAAAGGTTTTGGAGACCTCCAACTGAGCCACTGGTTTACCATCCACTAGCTTATGGTACGCTGAGATAGCTGAGATATGGACCTTTAAGGAAGAGTAGGACAGACTGGAGTCTGACAAGTGAAGGAGGTAGTCCATGACTTGTGGTCCTGAGCAAGAAAAGGGGTTCCGGCCCTCAGCGGTTGCCCAAATGGAAAACCGCTTTTCACTTCATGGCATAAGTGGAATGGGTAGAAGGTTTTCTTGCCTCAATGAGGACTTGAGCAACCCTGGAGGAAACCCCAAAACGGGATATCGCTACGTCTGTAGGAGCCATGCATGGAGATGCAGGGTCCTGAGCCCCGGGTGCACGAGATGACCTTGATCCGGGGTCAGGAGGTTGTGAGTCACTGGAAGTGGAACTGGAGGTTCCCGGGACAGCTGCTGTAGCAGCGGGAACCAGAGAGGAGCAATGAGGATCATCGGTGCCCTCTCCGCCTGAAGCCTGAAGAGAACCCTCTGCAGAATGGGAAACGGAGGGAAAGCGTACAAAAATTTCCCTGTCCAGGATAGAGACAATGCGTCATTCCAAAAAGCACCTTGCTCTGGAATGAGCGAGCAAAATTTTGGAAGTTTTGCGTTGGATTTGAAGGGGAAGAAGTCGATTCCCGGACGCCCCCAACTTCAGAAGATGGATTCCTCCACTTCCTGATGCAGTTCCCACTCGTGAGCTAGGGTCCAAGATCTGCTGAGACTGTCCGCCAGGACGTTTAAAATGCCTGGAACGTGCACGGCCACAAGGACCAGACGGTGTTGGACTGGCCAGGTCCACATCCGTGTCACCTCCCTGCACAGGGGGCATGACCGGGTTCCTCCTTGTTTGTTGACGTACCAAATTACTGACATATTGTCCATTTGGATTAACAGTGATCCCTTTGGAAGGAGGGTCTGAAAGGCCTGTAACACGTACAGGACCACCCTCAGCTCCAGAACATTGATGTAGAGAGAAGACTCCATGCCAGACCATAGTCCCTGGGCTTGGTGCTCCCCGAGGTGAGCTCCCCACCCCATATTTGAGGCATCTGTGGTGAGGGTGGCTACTGGTGCAGAATTCCAAAAGGGAAGTCCCAAGGAGAGATTACGAGAATCCATCCACCACTGCAAATCTTTCTGAACTGCTGAGGAGACTAGGACCGGATGGTCCAGGTCATCCAGGAGCTGATCCCACTGCACCCGCAATGACCACTGAGTAATCCTCATGTGAAGTCTTGCTAGGGGAATGGTAGTGATGGAGGATGCCATCAGGCCCAGAAGGCGAAGGACTTCCCGAGCTGGGATGGTTCTGAGGGAGGCCACTTTGAGGGCCTGATGGATAAGGGTCTCCACCCTGTATGGATGAAGGAAGGCTCTGCACTTGACCGTATCTAGGATTGTCCCAATAAATTGAATTCTCTGGGCAGGGATAAGGGATGACTTGGGAACATTGACCGTGATCCCTAATCTGCTGAAAAGGTCCAGAGTAAAGGAAAGAGCCTCCAGCAAAGAATCCCTGGATGGGGCTGGAATCAACCAGTCATCCAGGTAAGGGAAGGCAGCAATACCCCTGCGGCACAGGAACACCGCAACCACTGCCCGGCACTTGTTAAAAACCTGTGGTGCCGAAAACAGGCCGAAGGGGAGTGCCCGGAACTGGAAGTGTTCCCCTTGGAAACGAAAGCACAGGAATTGGCAGTGGCTTGGGAAAAAAGAAACGTGCAGGTAGACATCCTGCATATCTAGGGCGCAGAGCCAGTCGTTCTCCATGAGGAGAGGGAGGAGGCTCTGGAGTGTCAGCATTCGAAATTTTTTGTACTCAACAAACTGATTTAGCTGACTTAGGTCAAGCATGGATCTGAAGTCCCCAGTCTTTTTTGGAACCAGGAAAAAATGGGAGTAAAATCCCTTTCCCCTTTGCCCAAGGGGGACGTGCTCGATTGCTTCTTTGAGTAAGAGCGAATTTACCTCCTCGCGAACGAGAAGAGCCTGGTCTCGAGAGTAGGAGGACTTCTGCAGTGGAGTTTCCAGGGAAATCTCCAAAAGCTCTATGATGTGCCCGATGGACACTAGTTACAGGACCCACTCATCGGAGGTCATTGCCCTCCACTCCTGCGTGTGGCGGGCGAACCTCCCCCCCACCAGCTCCCCATCGTGAGACTGAGGAAGCAGTGGGGCCGGGCACTCAAGAAGTGGTGGGACATTGAGGGGAGGACCTTCTGAATGTCTCTGATTTGTGGAGGCAGGAGGGGTGGCTGCACCCGTGGCCTTATGCTTCCCTTGGCAGCGTGCCGGGGTATTCTTTCTCTGTCTCCAGGTCCTTTTCCAAAAGGGCTGCTGTTGCTGCTGGGAGCCCGATTGGTACATTGACCTGACAGACCTAAGTGCAACGGCTTTGTCCTGTAGGTCTGTGATAATATCCTTGGTGTCCCCACCAAAAAGGACCGAGCCCCTGAAAGGGGCATCCTGAATCGCCAATTGGACCTCGTTGGTGAGTCCGGAAAGGCGAAGCCAGGAATGCCATCTGAGGGCAACAGCAGTTGCCAAGGTATGAGCCACTGAGTCGATGGAGTCGTAAGTGGCGCGTAAAGCATGCCTGCAGGAAACCTTGGAAAGGCGAAGATCCTTGGCAAGTTACTCCTGAAAAGGCGAGGAATCCATGGACTGGACTCATGCCTCCAGCCTGGCCAGGGTCGCGTTTTGATGGGACATAATGTGGGCCACGTAACTGAGGGAGGGTGCACATGGCCGAAGAATGCAACTTCTTCCCGAACTGGTCCATCTGCCTCGACTCTTTGTCCGGAGGAGTAGTGCTCATATGCTTGGGTGCTGATGGGTGATCATGAGCCGCAGAGATGACCACAGAGTCAGCCTTGGGATGAGCCTTCAAGAAAGGGGCATCCTTCGGTGCCCAGTAAAGCCTGTCTGCCTGCTTGGGGACAGCCGGGATAGAATGAGGTATCTGCCAGACGGTAGTGGTGAGGTCTTGATGAGGTGCCATCCATGGAGAAATGGGGATGGGAGACAGTAACTCTAAGTCTAGGTGTTCCACGAGCCTCTATCTCATGGGGTCCTGTTCCTCCAACTCCCAGTCGAAATAGTCCTTCATGGCCCTCAAGAGGTCCAAGAAGGCAGGGTCTTCTGGTGGAGACTTTGGTGAGACCTTGCATCTCGTCTCCTCATGGTCCTCCACACCTCCTCAGAGGAATCTTCCCTCCCCTCTGAACTGTTTTCATCATAGTCCGCCTCCTCGACAGACGGCATCTGGTATCTGGAAGGGAAATGTCCTGTTGAGTCTTCCCGAGATGTGGGCAGTGGCTATTGATGAACTGCTCGGGGAAGGGAACCTAGGAGACTGTGGTTGTGGGATCCTAGTCTCCAGGTCTGAGACCAGTTCCAACCGAGCCCCCTGCCACCAAGACTGTATTAAGGTCTTGAAATCTGGGGTAACCGGAGGAGGAGGAGAGGGAGGGAGGTGGAGTAGGCAGAGGCTGGGGGGGGGGAGGAGGTGGAGGAGGAATCACCAGTGGTGGATAATAGCTCTGGAATCCCATAAAATGGGAGTAGGGATTAAATCCAGGGTAGAACTGCCCAAGATGACTCCAGTCCGGAGTGGGACCCCCTGGGTAGTAGTCCCCAGGATACCCCAACGGGTAATGCGGGACAGTTCGGGGTCAGGTATAAACCCCCGCCATCAGATCTGTCGTCTGGGGAACCCACATCAGACCCGCCATTGTGTATATAGGTTGAGGATCTGGCGTCGGGATAGCCCACGTCAGGGGAACCGACGTCGGAACTGGCACCACCCAATCTGACACCGGAAGGGGATCCGGCATCGGAGGGGGCAGCATTGGAACTGGACGAAGAGGCCCTGGCGTCAGGGCCGGATCCAGCATCGGGGCCAAAGGCAAAAGCTGGTCAGCCGGGCCCGGCTGCGGGACTGTCGTTGGGATAACCAGTGTCGGAGGAGGTGCCAGAAGCCCGCCAGAAGGCGGAGGAGGGGCCTCCACAGTCAGGCCTGTAGGCCGAGGAGGAGCCTCCTTCTCCTTGACCCCAGAAGGGAAATGCGGAGCCAAGGAACTGACAGGGTCAATGGGCTCTCTGCTGCCATCACCGGACATACCCGCCAGGGAATTGGAGGGCACAAGCGAGGAAGAAGGAGGAGGGAGAGGGGCTTTCTCCCTCTAGTTCCGCCAGACATCGGGCGAGGTGCCGTTAGGCCCTAAGGGGGAACTGAACCCGTGCGGTCATCAGGGACGGCTGACTTAGCGGTTGGGGTCGAGCGGTCAGGTGAGAAGCCCCCGGCTGGCTTATCAACCGGAGCCGGGCAAGTACCCACTGCCTGGGTAGATGACTTACTGGCCACCGTGCGGTCCCCAGAGGAACCAGGGGCCGACTTATCAGCCGAAGCGGTGTGGTTGTCAGAGGAGCCGACGGCCGACTGATCCACCGAAGTTTTGCCAGACTTACTTACCGTCCAGTTTTCTGGGCAGCAGCTGGGCCCTGCTCGTTGAGGGCCTGGCATTGTCTGCAGAGCGGGCCCACTCCCTGGTTTTCTCCTTATGTTTCTTTAAAGGGGAAGATTTTCCGGACGAATCTCTGAGATGGTCCATCTTCTTCTCGAGGGAAGCCAGGTGGGCTTTTAGCAGATGGACCTCCAAAGCCTGCTGTCTCCCCTTTTTAGTGGCCTGGTTAAAGGTCTGGCACTCAGGACAGGAGGAGACTGGATGGTCCGGGCCTAAACAGAGGATGCACTTGAGGTGACTATCTTTGTGCGGGATCTGCGTGCCACTGGATGAGCACTTCTTCTTGGGAGAAGACATCAATAATTGAACATGAATTTTAGAGAAAAAAGCAGCAAGGGATAAATCAATGTGATAACTTTCACGACGATCTCTATATGGAAGTCTGCAATGCGACTGACACAAGGCGATGGCGGGAAAGAACTGGAGGGCGGGAAGGGGACTGCCCACTATATACGGTCAAGCTGATGTCAGCCACGTGATGTCGGGTGGGCGGTCCCCCGTCAGGTATTGCTAGAAAAGTCTGCAGTGCTGCCCGACACTAGGTGGCACCAGTCCTTTATGTGATGACCTACTGAAGGAACCCTCTCAAAGTAAGATCCCTAAAATTGAATTTCCTCGCTTTTTTTGCTGTAGAAGAACCCTAACTGATGCATTAACTAAGTTTTTTGCATAGAATGTCCTTACTTTTTAAGAAAGAATAGAAAAGTAGAAAGTTGCACAAGTTGGGGGGAGCGCGGGGCCTAAACACCAACTTGTAAGTGTCAGGCCACATTACACACCCAATGACTAAAACGTACATTGGCAACAGCAAGGGCAGCCACCAAACAAATATTAATCTAGTAGAACAATAGAAAACACTGTCCACAAAACGTAAACTGCGCCACACAATATCTCTGCAAAAAATATATTGTCCAACACGTAAATGCTGCTATTAACATCTACAGGACATGCCGTAAACACCCTCCAAATTTCAAGTAAAAAGACCAAACCATGTCCAACATATAACATGTCAAAATGTTAAATTTTCATTCGTCAGAGTGGCACAGTTCTGCACCTATTGACATTTAACACACACAATGACTGAAAACTACATCCATGACACTAAGGCTAGGCACCCTATCAATTTCAAGCCGCCAGCACGATCCAAAACACTGTCCGCAACACGTAAAGTGCCTCATGCAATATCTCCACAAAAAAATTTTCCTTGAATATGTAAACACCATAATTCACATCTACCGGACATGCCGTAAACACCCTGCAAATTTAAAGTAAAAAGATTAAACCGTTTCCAAGATATTCAATGTTAAAGATTGGTAAAATTTCCCTATCTATTCCATTATAAAAAACCTGGCCATCTTGTGCCCCCTCGCGATCAAAGATGGCGATCAAAGAATCTCACGATCAAAGAATTTGCAGGCTCGCGATCAAAGAATTTGCAGGCTCACGAACAAAGAATAAAAAATCCTATAAATAAAAAAATTGAAGTAATTGCGGTAAACCACCACCATGGTTCGACAGAACTAAGCCCCCTGAGCAAAACCCACCCTCATTTGACTTCCTAGGATACCCCTCGGCTGAGAAAATTGATTTTTTAATCTGGCCATCTTGTCCCTCGCTCACGATGCATGATCGCGATTAAAGAATCTCGCAATCAAAGAATTTGCAGGCTCGCGATCAAAGAATTTGCAGGGTCATGACCAAAGAATAAAAACTGTTGTAATTTAAAAAATTCAAAGAATTGTAGTAAACCACCACTATGGTTCATCAGAACGAAGCCCCCTGAGTAAAACCCGCCCTCATGTGTCTTCCTAGGACACCCCTGGGCTAAGAAAATGTATTTTTTAATCTGTCCATCTTGTCCCTCGCTCACGATGCACGATCGTGATCAAAGAATCTCACGATCAAAGAATCTGCAGGCTCGCGATCAAAGAAATTGCACGCTCCTGAACAAACAGCGTAGGTCGAGATGGCCAGATTAAAAAAAAAAATTCTCAGCCATGGTGTGCCCTAGGAAGTTAAATGAGGGTGTGTTTTGCTCAGGGGGCTTCGTTCTGCCCGATCTGAATAAAATCAATAATGTTTTCAATATCCCTGGTAGTCTAGCGGCCCCCCCAATGTGCATCCAACAAATAATGTTGTTCGTATCTATGGTAGTCTAACGGACCCCCCAATATGTATCCAAGAAATAATTTTTTGTATATCCCAGGTAGTCTAGCAGTCCCCCCAATCTGTACAAAAAAAATAATGTTTTCCTTATCCGTGGTAGTCTAGCAGCCCTCCCATCTGTATAAAACTGATAGTGTTCTGTATATCCCTGGTAGTCTGGTGCCCCCCCATGTGCATTAAATTAATAATGGTCTTCGTATCCCTGGTAGTCTAGCGGCTCCCCTCCCGATAATTGTAAAATACATTCCGATCTCCAATTCCCTGGTAGTCTAGTGGCCCCCCACCCCCCTCCCAGCCGTGCCAGCCCACCCAGCACCCCCACCCGTGCTGGCACAGCCATCTCTCACCTCCCGACCAACCACCGACTGTGTGTATCAGCTAGCGCTAATGCAAGAGGCGCTGAAATAATTTCTGAGGGCCTCTTTGCATTAGCACTGCTAATACACACAGTCGGTGGCTGACCGTGGAGGGAGAGGTGGGCTGTGCCAGTCGTCAGCTGGGGAAGGGTGGGGTGGTGCTGGGTGGGCTGGCACGGCTGGGAGGGGGTGGGAAGCCACTAGACTACCAGGGAATTGGACATCATAATGTATTTTATAATGATGGGGGGCCGCTAGACTACCAGGGATATGGGCAACAATATTAATTTTATACAGATCGGGGGAGCCGCTAGACTACCAGAGATACAAAGACCATCATTAATTTAATGCACATTGTGGGGGGCCACTAGACTACCAGGGATATACAGAGCACTATCAATTTTATACAGATGAGGGGGAGCTAGACTATCACGGATAAGAAAAAAATTATTTTTTTTGTACAGTTTGGGGGGACCGCTAGACTACCAGGGATATACAAAACATTATTTTATTTTATTTATTCAGTTTTTGTTGACCGGGTAAGTGCACTAGACAAATCCTGCCTATTTTCAGGCACGACCCAGGGGAGGGGGATACAGATGAATGCCAACTGACCTTGAACCAGACTAAGCTGTTTTTTTGGATACAAAATTATTTATTGGATACATATTGGTGGGGCTGCTAGTCTACCAGGGATACGGACAACATTATTTGTTGAATGCACATTGAGGGGGCAGCTAGTTTACCAAGGATATGCAGAACATTATTTTTTTATGCACATCGGGGGGCCGCTAGACTACCAGGGATATTGAAAACATTATTGATTTTATTCAGATCGTGCAGAATGAAGCCACCTGAGCAAACCCCACCCTCATTTAACTTCCTAGGGCACCCCTGGGCTGAGAAAATTGAGTTTTAAATCTGGCCATCTCATTCCTCGCTCGCAATGCTCGATCACGATCAAAGAATCTCGCAATCAAAGAATTTGCAGGCTCGCGATCAAAGATTGTTAGCGAGCCGTGAATTAAGATTTCAAAAGCTTATAACTCTATTTTTTGACCGATTTGGATGAAACCAAAGGCACGGCTCGATAGATCGGCATCCCCTGACTAAAACCCATCCAAGTTTTACTTCAGAAGTGACCGCTGAGCCAAGATATTTGTGTTTTTCTGATCAGAAATTTAAAAACAAGATGGTGGACCTCGCGATCAAAGAATTTTTAAAATTCTGGGGGACAAAGATCCTTGAACCGCAAGCCTGCAAATTCTTTGATCACCAGGTGGGACCAGATGGCCAGAACCCCATTCTTTGTTCACAAAACATACATATACATTTTTCCATTGACTTATAATGGGAAATTAAAAGTGGAATAACTTTTGAATGCTTTAATATTTTTTCACCAAACAAAAAGCAGCATGTTCGGCCGCCAAAGTTCTTTCAAACGAGCCATCTCGTAGAGTGGCATGCCACACAACGGCCATGCAGGGCCATGTCCAAAATCCCAAAAGCTGCCTTCAAAAACTGATAATTTTGCATTTTTCAGTGTTTTCGTATGCAAAGACCGTAAGTCTGACCAAAACGCAATTTGGTAGATCAAGAGATCTACCATGCCCAAACGCATATACCAAATTTTAGGCAACTCCGTTGAATGGGTCCACAGTTATTAATGCGCAAAATTCTGAGTTTAACATAGAAATGACAACTGAACCCTAACTATAGTGGCACGACCGCGCCACTATAATATATATAAATTAATTGAAAAACACTCCATTAATGCATCAGTTAGGGTTGTTTCCACAGCGACAAACCCAGGTACCACGAGGCATCGGGGTGTGCGTTGGAGTGGTCGTGCCTAACTCTCACCCCAGTCCATGTGTAAAGAATCTATGGTGGTGCAGTACAGGAGAATGGGGTAAGAGTTAGGCACAACCACTCCAATGCACACCCCATGCCTTGTGGTGTCTGGAGGGTGGTGGGGGGGTTGTGGTGGGGTGGGGTGGGGTGGAGGATTTATAACCCTAATATCAAATTTCCACACTTTTGTCACTGTGGAAAAAACCCTAACTGATGCATTAACAGAGTTTTTTGCAATAAATTTCCCTTCTTTTTGAGAAAGTGTAATGTAAGTGGTAAATGGTATGTGTTAGTGGGAGTGCAGGCCCTCTGGGCACTGTGCTCCCTTAACATTGTCCATTTTTTGCATAATGAGGTGCATGTGTGTGATTGTGGGTACTTTGCGCTCTGCACTCCCACTCACACTTAACAACGGAGCCATACAATAGCCATAGCCATGTCAGTGTCTGTGGCTCAGTAGGTAGCACACTCGGCTCTGAGGCCAGGAGATCAGAGGGCTGTGGGTTCAGTTCCCACATCTGGCACTTGGGTTAATATCCCAGTACTGACACTGTAGTGCAGCATGAGAGGGGTGCTGCACTTCTGAGGTGCTGTCTTTCGGATGAGGCGTTAAACCGAGGTCCCATCTGCCTGGATTGGTGGTAGTTCAGGTGGATGTTAAAGATCCCATGGCACTTCTCGAAAAGAGTAGGGGAATTTCCCCGGTGTCCTGGCCAAATTTCCCTCATTCACTCAAAATACCACCAACAGCTTAATCTGGTTCAAGGTCAGTTGGCATTCATCTGTATACCCTTCCCCCCAAGTCGTGCCTGAAAATAGGCAGGATTTGTCTAGTGCACTTACCCGGTCAACAAAAACTAAATAAATATAGGGCAAGGAACCCTTGTAACACAAAGTTGCCGATATCTCAGGAACCATAGGAGCTACCAAAAAAATTAAAACATCCCTGTAATCATGACAACCAGCACTTCACGTGACTATAACTGACTGAACCTGTATCTCACATCGTTTATGAGGTACGGGCACCAGAAAGTACCGGAAAGCCACCCTTGGAACCCTCGGAACATGTTTCTGCCAATATCTCTGTAACCATTGCAAGTAGGAAAAATAATTCCACTGCAGGTGTCATCTACTATTTCCAAATGTGTTTCAGCAGCTTGGTTCGCCAGCAGCGAAAACTCTATATCTCGCTTCATTTTCGAGATACAGGTGCCAAAATGTGTGACAAGCGCTGCAGTGTTATCCTATGGGAAATTGCTCAACTTCAGAGCACTGTAACTCTGGGTCCCTTGAATGTGCTGGCACCAAACCACCAAAAGGCACTTCTGTGGGATCAGGGCTTGCTACCCTGTAAATTTCAGCCCAAAAGACCCAACCGTTTGGTTGCAGGAGGTTGGCAAAGATTTGTAGTTATTTTGAGCATACTTTCGCAAAATACTTTGGCAAATCATGAAAGTTTTGCAAAATAAATCAAGAAATGTTTGCATTTGCTAAAGTATTTTGTGAAAGTATTTTTCAGAAAAAATTTAAAAACTTATTTCTGGGCAGGTTTAATCCCCCCAAAAAGATATGGCTAGCATCCTCAGGACCTGACTAGGTAAACACAACAATCAGTGTTTACCTAGAGAGTCCCAATTTTAAACACCAGGCATTTTTCTGTGTCACTAACTGTAAGCAAGATGGCCGAGTCACGAAACTAAAAGGGCCATTTGCGACAGTAAAAAGAGCCTCTCACAAAAGTTTCATGATTTTTGTCAACTTTTTCCATTGACAATAATGGCAAATTTGCTTTTTGATGGTTCAATATTGTTTCACCAGATCTTCAAAAGGCTCATCGGTGACCAAGGCTGCATCTTCCCTAAAGCTTCGGACCAAACGGATAAAGCATGCAGGCAGTGGGCGCGAGCAACGAAATGCACAAAAAGTCTGTTTTTGCATTTTTTGCATTCTGTAGCTCCGCAACTGTACATCTGACCATAACACAACTTGCCAGTTCCAGAGATCTATGGTGCCAGACCACGCGTGCAAAATTTCAGGCAAATCTGTTGTATGGTAGCAAAGTTATTAAGGTGCAAAATTTGTGGTTTTGCATTAAAGTGGCTACTCAACCTTAACTATAATGGCACTACCGTGCCGTATATATATATATATATATATATACAGTATATATATATATATACACACATAGATACACAGATAGATATATCTATTCATGGCAAAAATTCTTTTAATGTATCAGTTAGGGTTGTTCACAGTGACAAAGTGAGAAATTTGGTGTTGGGTTGAAAGCCCCTTGCACCCAGCCCGCCCCCTCAACTGGCATCGGGTGTGCATTGGGGTCATCGGCTCTAACTCCTCACCCCATCACATGTAAAAAAGTGAGGTTTAGGAGAATGGGGTGAGAGTTTGACTGATGACCAACCGACACCCTGATGCCGCCGGGGGCGGCTGGGGGTGCAAGGGGGCTTTCAACCCTAACACCGACCCCTCGCTTGTCACTGTGGAACAATCCTAATTGATGCATTAAACAGAGTTTTTGCCATGAATTTCCCTTCTTTTGAGAAGGAGGACTATAAATAGTGAATAGAATGCGGTGGTGAAGCGCTGGCCTTCGGCCCCACACCCCACCACGTGATATCTTGTGACATAGTAACAGTAACTGCAACACAAACGCAAGTGCTAATGGTTATGCACATGGTGACATAAATGTAATTGGTAACACAAACATTAATAGAAATGCAAGCGCAAAGTGATGCCAAAGCGAACAGTGAAGCAAACGGAGATGCAAGCATGTACGGAAACGCAACTGGTCACATTCACAGTCACGGTACCACTATTGTAAACACAAATGTTAACTGTTACAGCAACAATAAAGCCAAAGGGAACAGAAACGGAAAGGCAAACGCAAGCGCGTATGGAAATGCAAACCACAACGCGCATGGTCACGGTACCACAATTGGAAATGCAAATGGTAACGGTAACAGCTAAAACAATGCCAAAGGAAACAGAAACGGAAACTCGAATGCAAGCGCATATAGAAACGCAAACCGTTACACACATGGTCACGGTACTGCAATTGTAAACACTAATGGTAATGGTAACAGCAACAATAACGCCAAAGGAAACAGAAATGGAAAAGCAATTGCAAGCGCGTACGGAAACGCAAACCATAACACGCACAGTCATGATACCACAATTGGAAATGCAAATGGTAATGGTAACAGTAACGATAACGCCAAAGGAAACAGAAACGCAAAAGCAAGCGCGTACAGAAACGCAAACCGTAACATGCTCGGTCACGGTACCGCAATTGGAAATGCAAATGGTAATGGTAACAGCAACGATAACACCAAAGGAAACAGAAACCGAAACGCAAGCGTGTATGGAAATGCAAACCGTAACGCGCACGGGCAAGGGAACGCAATTGGAAACACAAATGGTAACGGTAACAACAACGATGACGCAAAACGAAAGACAAACGCAAACAGAAGGGCGGCCGCAAATGCAAATGGTAATGCACATGGTGACGAAAAGTGAAACACAAACAGAAACAGTACTATAGACACAAATGGTAAGAGTAACGCAAGCGCAAGAGCAAACAGAAAGCATAAAGGATAACACACGGTGGCGTGCAGGGCATGCGCAAATGGGTACGGAAGCACAGTGAGAAATGTATGTAATAGTAACTGGAGTGCACACCCTGGTTTTCCCCAACAGCTGCATAGAGAAACACAGTGAGTACAAAGAATGTATGCATAATAATGGGGCTCAGAGCAGAAAATGAGGAGTTGGAATACTAAACTGCTTATATTTCAGGAACTGTATGACGTAGAAAAAAAATTTAAATTTCGTATGAATTATGACTTTCCTGGCTAGTTTTGTACTTAGCTCCAGTGTAGGGGGATAAGCATTTTTCAGACGAAAAGTCTGTATCTTGCACCGTTTCTGAGATACGGGCCCTGAAAAGCACGGCAGATGCCATAATGTTAGTCTATGGGAAAAAGCATCAAATTTGGAGCACTGTAACTTTCCATCCATGCAATAGTTTGTCACCAAACCACCAAAAAGCACATCTGTGGGATGTTGGCTTTCTTCCTTCCAAATTTCAGCCCAAAAGACCAAACCATTGTTTTGCAGCAGGGTGGCAAAGAATTCCTGTTATTTTGGGCATAGTGTTGCAAAATAGTGTCGCAAATCACAACACTTTTGCAAATGAAATCACGAAAGTGTCGTGAGTGTGACACTACTTTGCGACACTACTTTTTCCAAAAATTTCACAAACATATTTCTGGGGTGTTTAACCCCCCAAAAAAGACATGGCTAGCATCCTCAGGGTCCGACTAGGTGAATACAAAAAGAATTGTGTCCCCAGAGGGTCCCAAATTTAAATGGCAAGCATTTCTGTGACCACTAACTGAAAAAAAAATGGCTGACTCATGACACTACAGGGGTCATTTGCGACACTAAAAACTGCATTTGAGACACTGTTGAACTTTTTGTCAACTTTTCCCATTGACTATAATGGGAAAATTGTTTTTGAATAACTTTTTAACCGTTCAATATTTTTTCACGAAAGGCACATCGGGAACCCCGGCCGCACGTTCCCTGACGTTTTTGGACTGGTCACACAAACCGTGCAACCTGTAGGCGCGAGCAAAGAATGCGTAAAAAAAAAACGTAATTGCTCGGATTTTGCACGTTGGAAGCTTCTACCTCTCACACTGTATGGTAGAAGCCAAGTAATAAAGATGAATGTACTTCCTAGATGGCTATTTCTCTTTCAGACACTCCCAATTCCTGTCCACCCCCTGGTTTTGGAAGCAGCTGACACAAGATATTTCTAAATTTGTCTGGGTGGGTAAATCACCCAGGATAGGCTTTGACACCCTGGTTAGACCAAGGGAGGAGGGGGACCTGGGTCTTCCCCACATGTACAATTACTACTTGGCAGCCTAGGGGTCACAACTGGTCAGGTGGGCCAAGCAAAGGATGGATTCTGGCTGATACTTAACTGAAATAAACACAGTGCCCCACCTTAAGTTGTGGACTCTACCCAAAAACCCCATTAATATTCGAGCTGGACCACCCATCTTGAATCCCTGGGTTAAACACTCTTTGCGTATCCTTATGCGACTGCGGAAGATCACCAGAACTCTGAATACATTGGGCCCCCTATCCCTAATCCGACATGTGGACAGTTTTACCCAACCTAAATTAGATCTAGGTTACACCTACTGGAAATCCAGAGGCCTTACTACATTTTGACTATTAATAGACAACACGGGTTGCCTCCCCTTTGCGACACTTAAAGACCCCTTTTCACTCCGTAGAGAGGACTTTTTTAGGTACCTCCAAACAAGACACTTTATTACCACAGGAGATAACCTCCACAAAATAGATAGAGGATTAACTTCCCTGGAGGCATATTGGTGGGATGTGATTAAGATCAGTGATAAACTAAGGTATTTTTCAGTACTGTACTCGGTCCTTAACGGCAAGGGTGAGGGGCAGGGGTTGGAGGCAGTCTTGGCAAAGTGGGCAATGGACTCCAATGAGCCTATCCTGAGAAGGGATTGGTCTCGCAGACTTAAGAGAGGGTGGCAAGTAACTTCAGCCACAACATGGAGGGAATTTAATTGGAAAACACTTGTACGTTTCTTTAGGACCCCAGCGATAACCGCACAGTTTAATCCACAGGCCTCTGCAGCATGTTGGCACCTATGTGGAACACCACAAGGCACGCACTACCATATATTTTGGGGATGCAATAAGTTGAGGGCATTCTGGCACCAGATCCATATGGTAATGGAACAAGTAGCGGGCTTTTCCACTCCCTGTACTTTCCAAGACTTGGTACTAGGTCTCCCAACCCTCTCCTCACAGAAGAGGAACAAAGTAGAGCTGTGTCAGATATTAGGAGTGGCAGCTTTGAAATGCATCATGATCAAATGGTTAGCTCTGGACCCCCCATCTGTGACACATTGGGTCCAGAAGGTAGAGGAAATAGAGCGCCTAGAAAATATTACGTATACACTACACCTATGAAAAGAGAGAGCTCTGGAGCTCTGGCAACCTTGGCGGATCTGGAGAATAAATTGTAGGGGGGGAGGAGGAGCTTGAAGAGTGAGAGGAAAGAGACGGGGTGCCTAACCACACGAGTAGAACATGTATGTGACGAATGCAGACAGGACAAGAAGGGAAGGGTCTTGATCATGTACCGGGGATCCCCCTCTATGCAAGATTTAGTCTCCCAATCAGAGATTAACACATTTAGAGGAAGTTGGGGTATGTGGTTGACTCAGGAAGAGCCTTTACTGAGGAAAATCAAATCAATGAATAACCCCTGATTGTAGAGTGGTCATTGTGCATATTCATAACCTTGTTTTATTTTTTTTTACTTTCTTTACCGAATCCTTTTTTCTTCCTTTTAATGGCTTTTTCTAGTTGTTAAGACTTTAATGTTTAAGTCTGTGAATATGAAACAAAAACAGATGTGTCTAGACATTGTGACAGAGATTTGGTTATCACTGTAAAGAACTGTGTCCATCAACTTTAAGCCTACGGCTTACTGCAGTGTACCACTCATATATAATGTCACTTTCTGCTCTGTACCAGAAGCCTACTATCTATAGAACATATGTGATAGAATAAGAGCTTTGTAAAAGTATAGCTTTACAAGAATGGTCTTAATCGGCACATAGCTGATGAGAAGTTGTGTCATGTTGTAATTTTATCTGTAATAAAAATGAAGTTTAAAAAAAAGAACGTAATTGCACGCACAAATGTCGCTTAAAAACTCCACAGCCATATATCCGACCGGTACGAAAGTTGGCAGATCCCAAGATCTATGGTTACGCCCTGTGCCTGCCAAATTTCAGGCCAATCTGTTGAACGGTGGCAAAGTTATTAAGGCGCAAAGTTTCACCATTTAACCTTAAATGGGGTACTCAACCCTAACTATGGTAGCACTACCATGCTACCATACTATATATATATGTATACATATATGTATGTGTAATAGATAACCCACACTTAGGTGTGCGGTGGCACTCTGATATACACACGCCTTGGTGTGCGTCCAACCCATGAGGCGTCGTAATCAGGCGCGACCACATCTAGATGGGTTATCTATCTTTAAAATGGCAAAATTGTTTTTAGGTGGGTTAAAAGTGCAGCTGTGTGGTTGCGCTCTGATATACACACAGTCATGTGGTGGTCAACCTCCTATAAAAGAGCAACAATTTCCCTACCCATTTGATATATATATATATTACTGGTGCGGTAGCACCAGTATATTAGGGTTGATTGCAAACTTCCATGTTAAACCTGAATGTTTTTACCTTAATAATGTAACTGTTCAATGGATTTGCACGACATTTGGCATGCATACTCTCTAGGGGTAGGTCTCTTGATGTGCCAAGTTTCATCTGTTGTGACAATTTTGAGATATGGAGTGGCCAGAAACTGAATTTACCAAGTTTTTTTTTTGTGTTTTTCGTCAGGCATATCTCCAACACAGCTTTATGTAGTGGTCTGAAATTTTCAGGGTAGAAAGCCTTTGGGTCACGGCTATGCCTTTTGAAAGTTTGATGAAATAAAAAATTAATTCATTCAAAAGTTATAAAAGTTTTAATTCTCACATTACTTTCTATGGGAAAAGTTAAGTGTCCCGCATGAAAGCAAGGTTACTTTCGCAAATATGGTATGTGCAAAACATCAACCATTCAGTTGCGGCTAACACCATTGATAAATACTGAAAAAGCACAAATGTAACTGTCCTGCTCTGGTTGTGCAGAGAACAGAGCACAGGGATGGGACATCCAGGGTCCTAGGTTCGATACCAGACTCTCTATATTTTTGCCCACTTCAAAAACGGTAAAAATAGAGTCTGACCTGGAACCCAGGACCCTGACTGTCCCATTCTTGTTCCTTCTCCTCTGTGCCAGATGTTTTTTGTTGCAAATTGGGACACTGGGGAGCCCACTCCCAGTGTCCCCAGATGTGTACCCCTCCAGTAGTCTGGGACACTGGGGAGCCCACTCCCAGTGTCCCAATTCATGTCTCCCCCCATTAGTGTGCGACACTGGGGAGCCCACTCCCAGTGTCTCCAGACATGTACCCTCCCCCAGTAGCCTGGGACACTGGGGAGCCCACTCCCAGTGTCCCAATTCATGCCCCTCCCATCAATGTGGGACACTGGGGAGCCCACTCCCAGTGTCTGGAAATCAGTCCCCTGATGTCTTTTTTAAACCTGAATAAAAAAGATCCCTCATCATGGGACAATGGGGAGCCTACTACTAGTGTCATGATGCAAATATTTTCACTCCAAATTTGCAACATTGCCATTTTTTTTACACCACCTCATGAACAGTACAGCTGTCATTCTTCACATCCTGACTGATATGTGTTTTCAGACCTGTGGCGCAGAATGGCATAGTCGCTGTGCAAAATCAGCTTTCGGGACCAATGCACACAATGACAGTGGCAGTTTTCATAAATTGGGGGTCCCAAAAAGGCCATGTTGAAAATTTGGTGAAAAAACTCTTAAAAATGGCTGAGTTACACTCGGTCATTTAAAATTTTCTACGAATGTGTATAACTTTGGTCATTTTCAATATTTTCAGTCCAAATTTTCAATATAGCCATTTAATCACACCACCTCATGAGCAGTACAGCTGTCATTTTTCACATCCTGCCCAAAATGTGTTTTCTCACCTGTGGAATGGAATGGCATTTTCCCACGAATTTGAACATTTTCACCTATGGGGTTCATGAGGTAGGGTGATAAGAAGACTGTGATCAAAATTTGGGGTGAAAATATGAAACAATGACAAAGTTACGCTCATTCATTGCAATTTCGGTATGCATGCTCGTACCTGTGGAAATCTTAAATATTTTGACCCCAGATTTTCAACAAAGCCTTCTTATTGCTCAAGCAGACTAGATGGGCCACATGGTCTCCTTCTGCTGTCACTTTCTATGTTTCTATGTTTTATGTTTCTGTGTGTCACAGCTGTCATTTTTCAAATCCTGTCCAAAATGTGTGTTTGCACCTGTGGCATGGAATGGCATTCTAGTTGCGCAGAATTATGCTTTGGTGACAGTTTGAAAATTTTGTCTGCTGGCTACATGTGCTGGGGTAATAAGATGGCTATGCTGATAATTTGGTCATGCATCTATGGAAGGATGGGTGCACAGGGTCCAAAGGACCCTGCACTGCCACACGAAAGTAAAGAATATGACAGAGCATGTGAGTGTAGGGCCTAAATGTCCTTGCGCTCCTACTGTGACATAAGGACAGTTATGGAGGGAGGGATAAGAATACAAATAAACTATCTGAAAAAGTAAGGAAATTCACTTCAAAAAACTTTGTTAATGCATCATTAGGGTTGAAGTGTCAAAAGTAGGGAAATATGACCTTAGGACTCCCAAACCTAAAACCCCACTGTCACTGTGCACGCAGGAACAGGCATGAAGGGAACTTAAGGTTCCCACCTCTACACCCCCCCTTCCCTCAACTTCCAACCCTAATACCCCACCCCACCCCATCCTGCATTAAGGAACAGGTGTGACGGCAGTGTCTTGGCATTTGAACCTAATGCTCACCCCATTCTTGGGGTGAGCATTAGAAACCAGCTGATCAAAAAGCTATTAAAGTGTAAAGTTTATGGTTTGACAGAAACCCTGCTCAACCCTAACTACAGTGGTGCTAACTGCAGCTGTAATATATACATATACATATATATATATATATATATATATATATATATATATGTGTGTGTGTGTCTGTGTGTGTGTGTGTGTATGTATTCTTTGCAAAAACAAAACTTCATTAATGCACTAGTTAGGGTTCAGATTAAACTGACAAAGGTCGGAAATGTGGTATTAGGGTTCCCAAGCCTAACACCCAACCCACACCCTGCAGGCAGCAAAAGGTAAAAACATTACGGTTTCACCTTTCCTGAAACATAGAAGATGTCAGCAGAAAAGGACACCTTTGTCTATCTAGTCTGCCCTAAAAATGTTCCCTACCTCCTGTGTTACTGCAGATCCTACTCAATTTCCAGCTTTACCTCCCCCCCCGCCCTGTTATTAGTGTTCCCTTATGTCTATTTCTCATGTATGTATAAATCCTGTTACCATTTGGGTACCCATCACCTCCGCTGAGGTTTGTTCCAGAGGTCCACCACCCATTCCGTGAAGAAGTACTTCCTTACATCTCCTCTGAGCCTCCCCCACTCCAGCTTCAAATCATGGCCACTTGTCCTTGAGCATCTTTTTTTTTCTGTAAAATGCTACCCTCCCGTACCTTATTTATACCCTTGAGGTATCTGTTTCTGTCATGTCTTCCCTGTCCCTTCTAACCTCTAACAAGTACATATTTAGAGTCCTTAGCCTTTCCTCATAGGGCTTCTGATGCAGTCTCTAGACCATTTTGGTTGCCCTTCTTTGTACTGCCTCTACCCTGTCTTTCCTGAGATGGGGTCTCCAGAACTGGACATAGTACTCCAGGTGTGGCCTCACCCTCGATCTATACAGGGATACCACTGCCTCTCTCTTCCAACTGGTGATACCCTTCCCTATGAACCCCAGCATTTTGCTAGCTATACCTATTGCCTTATCACATTACTTTGCCACCTTCAGGTCATCTGATATGATGACCCCCAGGTCCCTTTCCTGTTTTGTTAATGTCAGCTCCTCTCCTCTCCTCTCAGCTGATACATTGCCCCTGGGTTCCTGTGATCTATGTGCATAATTTTACACTTTTTGGCACTGAACCCTAGTTGCCATACCTTAGACCATTCTTCCAGTCTTTTCAGGTCCTCCCTCATGTTTTCCACCCCCATCCCTGGTGTGTCCACCCTGTTGCAGATTTTTGTATCATCTGCAAACAGGCATACTTTCCCTTCCAGCCCTTCTGCGATGTTGCTAATGAAGACATTGAAGAGGACTGGTCCCAGAACTGAACCTGTGGCACCCTGCTGGTCACCGTGCCCCTCCTCCAAGTGAACCCCATTTACCACCACCCTCTGGCTTCTGTTACTCAACCAACTTTGTACCCATTTTACCACCTTTGAACCCGCTCCCAGGCTGCCTAGCTTGTTTACCAGACATCTGTGAGGGACGGTGTCGAAGGCCTTACTGAAATCTAAGTAGGCCACATCCACTGCCCTACCCTGATCCACCTCCCCTGGTCACCTAGTCGAATAAGTCAATCAGGTTTATCTGGCATGATCTCCGCCTTGTGAACCTATGCTGCCTCTGATCCTAATAAAGTTATTGATTGATTGATTGATCCTGCAAACCACTATCCTTTCTTTTAGAAGTGTTTCCGTGACTTTGCCCACCACTGAAGTCAGGCTTACCAGTCTTTAGTTCCCTGCATCCTCCCTATTTCCACTCTTGTGGAGTAGGACCACATCTGCTTTTTTCCAGTCCCCTGGAACTACCCCGCTATCCATTGACAGGTTGAACAGAGTCATCAGTGGTGCAGCAAGCTCATTTCTTAGTTCTTTCAGTATTCTGGGATGAATTTTGTCTGGCCCCATTGCCTTATCTACCTTTGGTTGTTCTAGTTCCTTGAGGACTCTCTCCTCTGTAAAAGGGCTAGTGTCCACTCCCCTGCCATTTATGCCCCTTTCTCCTCTCTGTGGCCCATCATACACCCTTCCTTTGTAAATACAGTGCTCCCTTGCTATAACATCCCTCATTATAGTGAATCCCGGATATAGAGAACAGCTTTGATGGCTCCCATTGTTTTCAGATTAATCCATTAAGTAGACCTTATGCCTGATTGATGAAAACAATGGGTTCCATCATAGCTGTCTCCTACTGCCAATCTTTACCTATCAACAGTCTCCTACAACGTTTTAACCACAGAGCATAATCTGCCAGTGTTTAAAAGTAAGCTTAATTACATTGCTTTTTTTTTATTGTCACAGCTTACAGTGCTGGCAAATAATAGTAAATGTGGCCTGCGTGAACATGTGGCTAAAGCAAATCAGTATGGGCTGGAGTGGCTTTACTTTTTCATTTTCCACCCACTTTTTTGTATTGTCACAGAGATTTCCCACTGCCCACCAGCCTGCCTGCCGAACAAACCAATACTGCACATTTTTAAAAACTCATACCTAATCCCCGCTCTATCATCCCAAACAGAAACTAATTTCAGAAAACAGTTTCCAAAAAGAGCGGTTCTGCTCATTGACAATGCTGGAGTGCACCCTGCCTGTGACAAGTCTGTGTGGAGTGAAGCAGCTTTATTTTTTGGTTTTTCCACTCCTCTACAGACATTAAGAAAATATTAACCTTCCCATTGCACTACTGCAACCTTTTTTTTCAGTTTTCTCATCTCGGCACTTTGCAGGGCAGTTACCAATTACACTGTCACTCATGAAAAGGTAGTTCCTCCTTACAGTGGTAGCCACAGACATTGCCAGCTATTTCCAGATATTTCGCAAAATTTCTGAAGAGTTTCTCTCTGCTGCCCGTACTGTGGAAATGCAGAAAGCAGGAGATATTGCTGGAAATATCACAGAAATTTCGGGAAATAACAGGCAGGTCTGTGGCTGCTACTGTATAATGAACCCTCGCTATAACAAACAAATCAGATGGACCCAGAGGTGTTTATTTTAACGAGGGACTACCGTACTGAACAAAAGTACTTGTTCAATATGTCTGCTTTCTTCTGGTCCTCTTCCACCCACTTACCTCCTTCCCCTTTTAATCTTGCTATTCCTGCCTTATTCTTCCTTTTGTTGCTTACATACCTAAAGAATGTTTTATCCCCCTTTTCACTGACTAGGCAATGTTCTCCTCTGTCTGTGCCTTTGCCTGTCCTGAGTCTTCACAAATCAGGCCTGAGTGTTCCTTGGGGTTGTCAACCCTAACGCTCACTGCAATCCATCAGTAAAGAAGCTGAGATGTGCAGACTATATGAGAATGGGATTAGCATTAGGAACACCCCCAGGCCTGATTTGTGAAGACTCAAGAGAGGTGGAACTGTAATAGTTTTTCCTTTTGCTGCTTGCAGTGTGGGGGTGGGATGTTAGGGTTGGGAACCCTGACAGCACTTTTTCTTGCTTTTGTCGGTTTAATCTGAACCTTAACTGATGCACAAAGTTTTTTGCAAAGAATTTCCTTACTTTTTGAGATAGTATAATGGTATCCTCATTCATTTCATTCCATTTGCCTATGGAAGTGCAGGGCCCAGAGGGCCCTGCACCTCCATTTCTCCCAAAAAGCAATTTATTTTCTTGGTTGTTTGGCTTGTTAAACTGCCTATGGTGCCTCAGGAATCAGTACTGGGACCAGTTCTCTTTAATGTCTATATAAATGACATTGCAGAGGAGCTGGAAGGGAAAGTCCGTCTCTTTGCGGATGACACCAAAATTTCTAATAGGGTGGACACTCCAGGGGGGTGGAAAGGATAAGCAGAGACCTGAGAAAATTAGAGAAGTGGACAAGGGTATGGCAGCTGGGTTTCATACTAAGGCTCAAACTAAGGTCAAAGGAGCTGAGAAGGCTGTTGACCCATTTACGCTCCTGTCGGTTATCCATAATAAGACAGATTGTTTCCATCCAATATATACTTTACTATTCTATTTTTAAATTGTTGTTTGTCCTTGTTGGTTATGATCTCTATAAGCAACTTATTCCATGGGTTAACAACTCTTTGTGTGTAAAATGTCTTTCTCTTACCTGTTTTAAATTTCTTTCGTCTCAACTGTAATGGATGTCCCCTAGTTCCCTTTAGGTAATTATTAAACTCTAAGCTTAGCTCATTTAAAAGGTGGTCATCCTGTACGATATCATAGCATAGCAGCAAGTCTCCTCTAATCCTTCTGGTCTCTAACAACATTAGATTTAGGTTACATACATGATTGATATAGGGCACATACTTTATGTTGTACACTAACTTTGTTGCTTGTCTTTAAACTCTCTCAATTTTGTCTGTTATACCTCTGTTAATTGAAACATAGAAACATAGGAACATAGAATTTGATGGTAGATAAGGGCCACTTGGCCCACCTAGTCTGCCCATTTCCCTACCTAACGGATAAACTGCAGATCCTAGTTAACCAACAGCCTACTTCCTCTTACCCCCCCACTAGAATTGCCTTATGTCTATCCCATGCATTCTTGAATTCCCCACTGTTTTTGACTCTATGACCTCCTCAGTAAAGCTGTACCATGCATCTACAACCCTCTCTGTGAAGAAATACTTCTTCACATTACTTCTGAGCCATCCCCTCATCTTCAAAGTGTGCCCCTTCTTCTTGCACATCTCTTTTTCTGAAAGATGCTACCCTCTTGGACTTTGTTGATTCCCTTGAGGTATTTGAAAGTTTCTGCCATGTCCCCCCCTCTCCCTCCTTTCCTCAAGGTTATACATCTTAAGCTCCTTTAGTCTTTCTTCATATGTCTTCTGGTGCAGACCCTGCACCATTTTGGTTACCCTCCTCTGGACAGCCTCTACCCTGTCTATGTCTTTGTGGAGATGGGGTCTCCAGAACTGTACATAGCACTCCAGATGTGGTCTTACCAACTGTCTGTACAGAGGGCCAACAACTTCTTATTTTCTACTGGTGATGCCTCTTCCTATGCATCCCAGTATCCCCAAGCCCTCCTTACTGCGTTCTCACATTGCTGGCCCACCTTTAGGTCATCTGATATGACTACCCCCCAGGTCCCCTTCCATTTTTGTTGTTGTCAGTATCTCACCCCCCATTGTGTACTCTTCCCCTGGGTTTTTGTTTCCCAGGTGCAATACTTTGCACTTCTTTGTGTTGAATCTAAGCTGTCATACATTTGACCATTCCTCCAACCTTGCCAACTCCCTTTTCATCCTTTCCACCCCACCTTGCGTATCAACCCTGTTGCAGATCTTTGTGTCATCTGCAAAGAGACATACTTTCCCTTCCAGTCCCTCTGCAATGTCACTTATACAGACATTAAAAGGACCAGCCCCAGTACTGAACCCTGTGGTACCCCACTAGTAACCCCCCTTTCTTCGCTGTGGACTCCATTTACTATTACCCGCTGTGTCCTGTTGCCCAACCAGTGTTTTACCAAGGCTACCACCCTAGGACCCATTCCCAGGCTGGCTAATTTGTTTATTAATCTTTTGTGCGGGACTGTGTCAAATGCCTTGCTAAAGTCTAGGTAAGCCATGTCCACAGCCCTTCCCTGGTCTACTACTTTGGTCACCCAGTCAAAGAAATCAGTTAGATTTGTCTGACATGACCTTCCTGCTATGAATCCATGCTGCCTTGTGTCCTGTGCCCCACTGACCTCTAGGTACTCAATAATTCTTTCCTTCAGAAGTGATTCCACCATTTTCCCTACCACTGAGGTCAAATTGACAGGTCTGTAGCTTCCTGCCTCTGTCTTGCTCCCACTTTTGTGAAGGGGAATCACATCCACCCTTCTCCAGTCCTCAGGTACCACACCATCCTCCCATGATTTATTAAAAAGGGTAGTCAGTGGTATTACTAGTTCTTTCCTTAGTTCTTTTAGAATTCTGGGGTAAAGCCCATCAGGCTCCATTGCTTTATCCATTTCAGTTTTAAGAGTTCTTTCAGAACTTTTTCTTCTGTGAAAGGACTAATAGCAACCAACCTATCCAGAGTGCTTCTATTGACTGGATCAGGTATCTCCCCCCTGCTTTTCCATTGTGAATACTGAGCAGAACTATTCGTACAGTATCCCTGCTTTTTCACTGTTGCTCTCTGCCCAATGCCCTTCCTCTTTATTCAGCCTCAGTATCCCTGCCTTAGTCTTTCTTTGCTCCCTAATGTACCTATAAAAGGTTTTATCCCCCTTCTTAACCGAGTTGGCTATCTTTTCCTCAGTTTGAGCCTTTGCTATTCTGACTGCCTTCCTCGCTTCCTTCTGCTTTAACTGGTACAGTTCTCTGTCCTGCTCCTTCTGTGTTTCCTTATACTGCATGAATGCTGTCTTTTTCTCCCTTACCTTCCCCGCCACTTCTTTTGAGAACCATAGTGTTTTTTTTCTTTTATTTGATTCATTTATTTGCTTCACACAAGGGCTTGTTGCCTCTGTGATGGTGGTTTTGATATTTCCCCATTGTTGCTCCACACCACCTTCTTGCCAGTTTGCTAGTGCTTTTCTGAGGCACTCTCCAATTTTGACAAAATCAGCCCTCCTGAAGTCCAGTACCTTCACTTTTGTATGGCTTGACTCTACAGCTAAGTTTATTGTGAACCACACTGTTTGGTGGTCACTTGTTCCCAGATGGCTACCCACTTCAAGATCGGAGATCCTCTCTCCATTACCATTTGAGAGTACCAGATCTAAGATTGCTCCCTTCTGAGTGGGTTCCAAAACTAGCTGTCTGAGGCATGCCCCTTGTAGGGCATCGAGAATGGCCCTGTTCTTGGATGTGGCTGCAGCAAAGGTGCTCCAGTTAACATCTGGCATATTCAGGTCATCCATCAGCAATATCTCCACATTCTCTGCCATCCCAAGGATGCCCTTCTACTGTATCATTTCCTTGTCCATTTCCTCTCCCTGAGACGAGGGTCTGTATACAACCCCTGTGCGGATTGTGGTGCCATTTCCAGTCTCCAGGGTGCCCCACAGTGCCTCCTCTCCCCCCTGTTTACCCTTTAGTTCTGTTGCTTTGATCCCTTCCCTTACAGAGAGAGCTACTCCTCCTCCTCTTCTTCCCTCCCTGTCCCTCCTGTAGATTGTGTACACTGGAATGTTGACATCCCAGTCATGGTTCTCTGTGTACCATGTTTCTGTGACTACCACGCATTGGTACGCACTACTCTCCATTTTTTTATGGCTTTATTTCTTTTTGCCCCATCCCTGTCCTTACTGCCTTTGTTTTTTTCTCCATTTACCCCAGCCCTTCTCTCTATCGACTACTCCATGTTGGTGTTTACCTCACTAATTACCCTGATTTTTTTGGGGGGGTCTAGGATTTCCCTTCTCCTTTTCACTGCCTCCCCCCATGGCTAGTTTAAATGCTTGCCAATAAAGCATTTATACCTATCACCTAGGATCCTGGTTCCCCTCCTGGACAGATGCAGACCATCGTGCCTGTATAGGCCTGCATCCTTCCAAGTGGAGCCCCAATCGCTAATAAAGCCAAATACCTGAGCTCTGCACCAGTTTTTCAACCAGTCATTGAATCCCATGGTGCAGAGTACCCAAGCCTCATCCATGCCATAGATAGGTAGCACTTCTGAGAAAGTTACCATGTGTACTACTTGTTTAAGGCCCCTCTCCAACTCCACAAACTCCTATTGCACTGCTCTGATCCCATTCTCAGCCAGGTCATTTTTCCCTAGGTGGATAATGCATCCAGCTCACTCCCCCTTGCAGCTGCTCCCATGATCCTGAAGATTTGTTTCCTGTCCCTCCAAGCCATGGTGCCAGGCGGCTGCCCTCCTCCCTCCCTCCCTCCCCAGTTCTACCCCTAACAACTGAGTCCCCCACCAGGAGCTGTTGCCTTCCCCTGTGGAGTCCTATGCCACCCTCCTGTGGGTCTCCATTGCGGAGGTTCACAGCATCCTCCTTGGTCTCCACTGTGGGTGCCTCCATAAAGGAACCATGCTCCACCAGAGTGGTGAATGAATCATGGAGAGGCACAACTGGAGGGATGTGCCTCTGTTCCATCACCCTCACCCTCCCTGAGCCCACCGTGGTCCAACCACTCCTCATTCTCTGCAACCTCTGGGGTAGTGGCAGTGGCCTGGTTGGTCATTGGGTGGGAGAGCAGGTTTCACGAATGCTTGCCAGGTCATCATGAAGACAAACTACCTCCTCCCTCAGACCAGAGAGGTGACTGCAAATTGAGCAGTAATGCAGTCTCCAGAATGTCTCCTGGAAGACTGCTGCTTCACAGTCAGTGCATGGCACCATTTCCCACATGTCTGTGTCCCTTCCTGTTACAGGTGCTTTCCTTTTTTTCTTTTTTGTTCTTGTTTTAGTGTGTACAAGCTTGTGAGTGTCTCTACCCCCCATTCAGTGTGCTGTGCCTTTAAGGATATGAACAGGTGTATGTTGTTAGCAGTTATGGGGAAGTGATGTCAGAACCCCTGCTATGAAGGAAGTTATGCACTTGGGGGGGTGGGGTGATGGGCAGGGTGAGTGCGAGTAAACCTATGCCATCCAGAAACAATCAACTACAACTCTGACCCTCCACCCCGGGGAGTGCCTTCCTTCCTTTCAGACACCTATTTCACAGAGATTAAGTAACAGATCTAGTCATAAATGACCTCAAATATCTCCCAACTACAGTTTCTCCCTGGCAAATTAAAGTTAAACTAAGAAAAGCCAACCCCGAAAACAGAATCAATACTAGTTACTTACACAGGTCCAAAAAGTAATAATTCAGTTCAGTGTAGTCTAGAAAATAACCTGCTTGATTTAAGGAAGCTTTGGCTGCTTTTGCTCTCTCTCTCTCTCTGTCTCAGCATTGGCCCCCATATTGCGCTCCCATTATCTAATATTGGTCTGATATATGACCTATATAAGGGCACAATCACCTGTTCACTTCTATTTTTAAAAGTTAGTTTTATCATCCACAGTAACCCCTTTGCTTTGGCTATTTGTTTATCACACTGAGATCTATACATTAGATCATTATTTATTATTATTCCCACGCCTCTTTCCTCTTGTGTTTCTCTCAGTGGAAATCCCTCCAATAGGTATGTGGTTTTCTTGCATTGTTTTCCTAGGTGCATGACGTAACGTTTACCCTTATTAAATCTCATTCCCCATTTTCAGCCCATTGTAATATATTATTAAGGTCTTTTTGTAGTGTTACTTTGTCCTCATCTGAGTTTATAACTTTTGCAATTTTTGTGCCATTGGCGTATTCACTCACCTAACTGGCTGTGTGGCTACCCATGTCTGAAATAAATATTTTTAACAATATTGGCCCCAACACAGAGCCCTAAGGCACCCCACTCGTCACCTCCCTTGGGTCTGAAAATATCCATTTATGCATACCCTCTGTGTTCTAGCTCCCAGCCAAGTGTGTATCCAACTTATGATTCTATGGCCTAGTTCAAGTTTATTAATCAATGCTCCATATGGGACCATATCGAAAGCCTTTGAGAAATCCAAATATATGCAATCCACAGCCTGATCCATATCCAGTGTTTTTGATATTTTTTCATAGAAACAATGCACAAAATAATGCACTTAGGGCACAGAAACCTAGGGGCATAGCACAAAATGGGTGAAGTGGTATTGACAACCACAAAGTAGGAAAGAGACCTGGGGGTAATCACACTGGATGACCGAAAGGTGGCCGAGCAGTGCAACAAGGCAGTAGGGAGGACGAGTGGGATGTCGAGGTGCATGGAGCGGGGTATCACCATCAGAAAGAGGGAGGTGGTGTTGCCTCTTTACAGATCGCTGGTAAGACCCCACCTAGAGTATCGTGTCCAGTTCTGAAGACCATATGTCCGGAAGGACATAGACAGAGTGGATGTGGTCCAGAGGAGGATAACTAAAATGGTGCAGGGTCTGCATCAAAAGCTCTATGAGGACTGACTAAGGGACTTCAATAAATACACCCTGCAACCCTGGAAAAGAGGAGGGAGGGGGGATATGATAGAGACCTTTAAATACCTCACAGGGGTAAACAAGATACAGGAGGGGAGTATTTTTCAGAACAAGAGGTGTTTAAGAACAAGGGGACATGCTATGAACCTGGATGTGGTAGATTCAGAAGAGATGTGAGAAAGTACTTCTTCACATAAAGAGTGATGGATTCATGGAACAACCTTCCAGCGGAGGTGGTGGGGATCAGGAATGCATGGGATAAACAAAAGGGAATCATAGTGGAAAGGAAGGGGAAGGGAGAGAGAGCTGTAGATTGGGCATGGTTTGCGGTAGTAGTGTAGGTAGGGAGAAATGGACGGACTGGATGGGCCAAGCAATCCTTATCTGCAGTCAAGTTCTATGGGCCAGATTTTCAAAAGAGTGAGAATGCCGCAAGCCCCAGCTGTGCCACAGATATGATTCACCAGGCTTGCGGCATTCTACTGACTGGCGATCAGGATTTTCTATCCCATGCGCCAACTGCCGCAAGTTAGACCAACTTTTTGTGGTCTAGCTTGCAGCAATCCTGAGGGGAGGGGAATTTTTTAAGGAGCTTGCGACAGATATTTGGCACTAGCTGCTGTAAATCGTGGAAACTGTCGCAACTGCACCTGAGATTGTAAAATCGGATGCAATTGCAGCAAAGGGGTGTGGCACAGTGTCAGAACCTAAGTGTCGTGGTGTAGGGCTTGGTGCAAGCCCTGCAATACACTTCAGAAATCTGGCCCTATGTTTGTTATTTACTATACAAAATCAGTATTTAATTATGAAACATCATAAAAAAAGTTCGACATAAAGTATACATTATTTGCTTATCAAAGCGCAGGCTGTGCATTCCTATCCTACCAGGTCATAATGTTGCACGCTTAATAGCCTACAACATTATGGCTAACCTGGGACAGCGCCTGGCTGTACGTGGTATTGCACCATTCACACTTTCCCAGGCAGAGGATGAGACCTCTGATGGGACTAGGGGTGCTGCTTCTGGGACTGAGTTTGAGTCCCGGTCCAAGAAATGTTTATATTTTTTGGACTTTGTGCGCTACCCGAGTTAATCCCCCCCCCCAGTTGAGAATCTTTAGTGGGGGGGTTGGGGCGGAGCCCCTCTCAAAAAAAAGACTTATGCCTCATGGCAGAAATCGTGCTGTATTGGCAGTGCGATTTTGCCATGCCGCATGATGTCTTGCGACATTATGACCCCATGCCCATTCCTAACAGTATTCGGGCTTTATTACATTCTTTCTTCTAAAACATACTTTTTCCTAAAAATGCTTAAATAATTTGAAAATTGCATGCTTACTTTATTTACCATATTCTCGACATTTAAACAATGGAACCAAATGTCACTAAATCTGTAACGTTAGATAATCATAATAATAACGATTCCAAGTATTACCTCCTCAATCTTACAAAGAAATGCATTCCCTAAAACTGTGATTTTAAAAGTGCCATTACAATTGTAAGTATCACTGTACACAATTATGTTATTCTAGATTCATAGCAAAATGCCATTGTCTTTGTCAAGCTGATATAGTATGGGACCATCAAGAAATACACACTTCTCTCAAACATAGTAAATAATTTAAGTTCTTTTAGGAAAAAATATATATGAACAAATAATGTAATAAAGACTATTTAGATGTTGTTGCCATATACTGGCAGTAATGATGAGTATCAAATAACAGCTGCAAATTTGGAGGGCAAATTAGATGCATGCATGGGTTATAATTGCAGAAAACTTGCAGGGAATTGCACACACAGTAGCGCATGATAGATTAATAATTAGGCAACAACGGAGCCCAATAAATTAATACAGAAGTGACTCAAAATTAAAAAACAAAACCCACAAAACTTCCAAGTATCATAGATGGTAGAAACAAAGCTCAACTGAGCCCCCCCAGCAAAATAGAACACTTGATTGTCAAGCAATTACATTTATGGTTGCTTAAGGTATTTACATGAAAATCAGGAACAGTCTCCTTACAGTTCATTCACAATTGCATGTCACAGCAACCGACTATGATGTCGTCCTGTATGGTACTATTCTCAATGGGCCAGATATTTAAAAGGGTTGCACCATGCGCAATAGGGTTGCGCCTGCGCAAGTCTGAAATTGCTCCATTCTGCGATATTCAGCAGGGGGCAGTTGCACCACTGAAAACATGCTGAGCAACAGCGCAATGCAAATGAATGCATGCTGAACTGGAGGGGGAGGAACCATGCATAAACTGCACAGCCCGATATTCAGCCGGGCTGTGCAGAGTTGTGCAGGCGCAACCCCCAACCTGCGCCTGCACAAGTTTGAGCCCCAAAAAAGGATCAAGTCGGGGCCACCCACAGGTGAGCTGCTGCATTGCAGTGCGCAACACAGCAGCTGCCACCTGTGGCTGCCCTCAACCCACCTGTGCCCCCCTGCAGCCCGATCACGGGCAAAGAGTGTAATCCCACCACCACCCCACTGGCCCGATCGCGGGCATAGCTTTAATTCCCCCACCAGCCCGATCGCGGGCAGCAAGTGTCTCCCGAACATATCCCTGGTGGTCCAGTGGACGATAAGCCCGATCCACGGGCTGCAGTAGTTCACTTTCACCCAATATATCCCTGGTGGGCCAGTGGACCGATAATCGATCGCGGGATGGAGGTGTAACCCCCAACACATCCCTGGTGACCTAGTGTCCTCCCACCCACCACCCACGAGCCCACCACCGCTCCCCCCTCCACAGCGGCGGGTGGCAGCATCCACCGCCTGCCGCCCGCCGCCCGCCCGACTGACTGCCGGTAGGGGCCTGCCGCCCATTGGTGTAGAGCAAGAGCCAATGGGTGTGCAGTCCCTACCGTACAAGACAGTCAGATTTGTGAATGAATTGTGAGAAATGTTCATTCACAAAACTGGACTGTCTTATCACATGAGCTACAGCCGATAGCTCTTGCTCCTGCATGGGCATGCACCCACCGGGCAGTCAGTCGGCGGGCAGTGGGCAGCAGCAGGCGGGGGATGCTGCCACCCACCGGCTGCGGGGGGCGGTGGTGGGCCGCGGTGGTGGGGTGGGGTGGGGGACACTAGGTCACCAGGGATGTGTTGGGGTTTAAACCTCCATCCCGCAATCGGGATTATTTGGGTCCACTGGACCACCAGGGATGTACTGTATTTGGGAGGTGGGGTTTACACTCCATCCCGCGATCGGGATTATCGGGTCCACTGGACCACCAGGATATATTCGGGAGGTGGGGGATGTGTGTTTAACTACTACAGCCTGCGATCGGGCTTATCGGTCTACTGGACCACCAGGGATATGTTCGGGAGATACTTTGCTGCCCGCGATCGGGCTGGTGGGGGAAGTAAAAGCTATGCCCGCGATCGGACCAGTGGGGGTGGTGGTGGGGATTTACATGCTTTTGCCCACGATTGGACTGCAGGGGGCGTCGGCTCCCGACGGCTGCTGTCTCGCAGGGCGCCAGGCGCAAGTCCTCGGGGATTGGCGCACCTGCATGCTAATGGCATGCAAATGGGGCCATAATCAGATGTAAATGGCCCCCCCGCACCTTGCATGAATTATGGCCCCATTTCCATGTCACCATTTGAATATCAGGATTTTGCGCATGGCGCAATGGTACTTGCGCCACCACAAGTTGAATGCTCCACTCTGACCACTTGCGGTGGCGCAAGTTCCACTGTGCCATGCACAGTGGCTGTGGCCGGGGGGTGATATTCAAAGGAGTTACTCAAGGGCGCAACTTCTTTGAATATCGCTCTGGCCACACCCCTGCACAACTATTTTGTGCAGCGTAAGGGCTTGCTCGACAAAATAGCGCAGTTTGAATATCTGGCCCAATGTATTTTATGAATGTGTGCTACTCTGCACTGCTCCGTTTATGGTCTGCCAACATGTATAAATATTTATGATCTTATGCATCCAATATCCCTCTTGTACAACTTTCCCTTTCCCCCAGGACGCATCTGGAAACGAGCTCCCAGTTCAGTATGCCTTTCCTGGTGAAAGTTTTTAAATAAATAAAATAAGCAGACCAAAGGGTATTAAATAGCTGCTATTGGATACCAAAACGCTACTTCTATCAGAGGGTAATGCTAACCATTTTCTGAACTGCATAGCACTAGACTGCTAAATATTTTTTATGTTTTCTGTTTAAGTTTACACATTCAAAACACATTAAAAATTAAGCATTTTTCATTTTGCTAATCAGTCTGTGCCATGTGCTATGCATTTTCATGGCTGATTAGCACTTTCACATGTGAAACTGCTAATCAATAATTTTCAACTTATTTAATACCCTGGACCATGGTAATTTAAAACTCACTCTCAAGAACTACACAAGGCACAGTAATTCAGATGTCCAACAAAATGGCTCAAAGTTCTTTTTTTTGGGGGGGGGGGGTTGTTGAGTAAGCTTATCTCCGTTGCATGTTGCTTAAAGGGACAGTTTGGACGATGGCCGGGGCCTCTCATTAAAGACCTTATAGGCAACCATAGGCATCATAAAATTCAATGTGTGATAGTTGGTTTGATGTCAATATCGTGCAACAATAATAGCACAAGCCATTTAAGCGCATACATATTAGTGCTTTCAAATATAGCGTGCTATCATTATAGCGTTAGCCATAACCGCGTTTTTTAAACACTTACTTTTGATTCTTCTTTTAAAATCTGTGTTATCAGTGTTGGCTGAACAGCTTTCCTCTGTGTTTTGGGGGCTTCTAATGATGTTGTGCATATTTTGTCCTACTACCTAATTCTTTCCCTAGAAACGCAGTCCCAGCTGTTAGTTCCCAATACCCACCCCATTTGCAGCCCAAATGAACCAAATGAGATCAAGAAGTAAAAGGTAATGCAAATATATCATTTTAAGGCAGTGCATTTAAAAGTGATAAATTAATGTAATCTACATAAACCTCCACCATATCTATCACCCCAATGTCAATTCAAGTGGTGTTTTTGAAATGCTCATTCTTGACGATAGAGAACGCCATGTAAAACAGCGAGCTCTCCACCCTTCTGGCTTCTCACAAATTGCACACACTCTGAATCAGATCCACAGGCAGAAATGGTTACAACCTATGGAGGGAACAAACCCTATCTGCCATATACGCTTTTACAATGTACTTTGACATGCAATATCGGAATGTCACCACTAGATGGCAGAGCTTGCAGCGCTATTTAATCATTGCGCTTATATGTAATGCACTATTATTTCACCGCGCTAAAAAGTACGCGCTATAATGACTAACGCTATTATGGTCATACTATTTGACTGTATGCCATGATAGCTGTAGGCTAGTAGTGTCATTTAAAAAAATAACGTATATAAGTATGCCACAATGCAGCTTTAATTAAGCACAGCACTACAATGTACTGTAAGTGCTTTGTGTGCTTTGGCTTCTCAGAAGGAACTAGAAGGGGGACAGGATCAGATCTACAGTACAGTAGCTTCTTGTTTTCCATTGTTTTTCGTGGATTCTACTTAGTAGAATGTTATTTCTTTTCTTTCTTACTACTAAGGGGCTAGCAGAGTATTGTTTGGGGCTGTTGGAATTTTGAAACCTGTTTTGGTAGCTATAAGTGAGCTCATTTGTTTGGTTCACTGTGCAGCAGGCTGCAATTGTAGAGGCCTATTTCTTCTGTTTTAAAACATAATTGGTGTCATTTAACTGGGTCTGTTTCTTTGAATTGGAGACCTATATCTTCTAATTCCAAGCCTATTTTGATGTGTTGTTGGTGAAGCTGTTTGAATTGGAGTCCTGTTTCTTTGGGTAGCAAACCTATTTTGGGGGCTTTGAGTAGAATTGTGATTCATTGTTGCTGGTTTCACTAGCTGCAAAGTTTGAGTGCACAGTGGGGGAAGGGTGCTAATGGTCTGGCCAGGTCTAACTCAGTAGGGAGGCAGAGCTGAATCAGGTGTGGAGTCAGTGCTTTGGCTTCTCAGAAGGAACTAGAAGGGGGACAGGATCAGATCTACAGTACAGTAGCTTCATGTTTTACATTGTCTTTCGTGGATTCTACTTGGTAGAATGTTATTTCTTTTCTTTCTTACTATTAAGGGGCTAGCAGGGTATTGTTTGGGGCTGTTGGAATTTTGAAACCTGTTTTGGTAGCTATAAGTGGGCTCATTTGTTTGGTTCACTGTGTGGCAGGCTGCATTTGTAGAGGCCTATTACTTCTGTTTTAAAACATAATTGGTGTCATTTAACTGGGTCTGTCTCTTTGAATTGGAGACCTATATCTTCTAATTCCAAGCCTATTTTGATGTGTTGTTGGTGAAGCTGTTTGAATTGGAGTCCTGTTTCTTTGGGTAGCAAACCTATTTTGGGGGCTTTGAGTAGAATTGTGATTCATTGTTGCTGGTTTCACTAGCTGCAAAGTTTGAGTGCACAGTGGGGGAAGGGAGCTAATGGTCTGACCAAAGGCCTCAGCTACCTGATTGTTTCTGGAGGACTTGGGCTGGTCCCACCCTTGGCCCATTATTTCCTTTATACCAGGGGTTCTGACATCACTTCCTCAAACAGGCAAAGGATATGCACCTATCATAGCAGAAGCAGACATCCAGGAAAGGAACAGCAGCAAGTGAAGAGGTGACTGCTCTCTCAGTGGAAGGGAAGTAATTGCAAATCTAGGAGCTTTCATTATTACTTCTTCGCATTTATATTGTATTGGGAAAAGGAGGAGTAGGAGTTTGAAGAAGGTTGTGCAATGGCTACTTAAAGTCTATTTTTGAGTGTGGATAGGAAGGATAGGAATATAAAAAGCAGTTGCTCAATATATCTAAACATGTGCAACAAAGGAGGTAAGGGAAATAAAATGTTTTGCACTGATAGAGGGGGAAAGGGGAGAGTTGGGGGAGTGTTTGGTATCCTGCATCTGGAAGGGTGGGGGGGTCGCTGGTGGGCAACGACAGCAATGGGTAGAGTGGTAGGCTGCAACAACTGCGGTGCACCAATCTTTCTAAACATTGCCTGGAGTGTGGGAGGATGTTTAGTGTGCAACCACATAGAAAAACTTAGAAAGGAGATTGAGGGTCTGCAGGAGGAACTAAAACAGGCAAGGCAGCTGGGGGTGGGTTTAGCCCAGTACTGGAGGGGGGGGAAGAAGGGGAGATGAGGGAGGGTGATTTAAGCCAACAGTGGTGAGGAGAGGGTCAGAAGAAGGGAAGCAGAGACAAAGTGGCCCAGGCCAGGAAGAATGATTGCTGGGGAAACCAGGTCAGGAGACAAAAGACAAATGGAAGGAGGGGATAGGGACTTGTGAGGGAGGCGAAGAAGTGGCAAAAGTCATGGAGTGAAAAGGAGAGAACAGGTTACTAAGAAGAGAGAGGCGGGCATTGTGAAGGGTCTTCAGAAAACATGCGCACTGCTAGAGAGGAAGAAAGTGGAGGAGGAAATGATGAAATTAGAGGATAATTGATAAATGCCTGGATCAAACTAGAGCAGAGGAAGTTCTGCTGGGAGAATTGCAACAGGGGTAAAAGGAAATAATGTGCAGGAGGAAGAAGAGGCTGGAAATGAAAGAGGAGATGAATGAGCAAGCAGGGAGTAAGAGGGTGGAATCTTAGTGCTGGGGGACTCAATACTAAGAGGAGTTGTGGGGTAGCAAGGGGGAGAGGCATAGTCGCATTTGGGTGGAGGCCATGCCAGGAATGACAGCGGAAAGGGTGGGACAGTCTGTTCTGAAATATGCTAGAAGGGGTAGGGTCTAGGGACAAGCCTCATTTAATTATACATCTTGGGACAAACGACCTGGCTGACAAGACAGTAGATACAGTCCAGAGGAGGTTTGAGGAACTAGCACAATTATGTGAGGGGGCAGGAAGATCAGTAACTTTTTCAAAGATACTTCCAGTGCCAAAGGCAAGCACAACAAGAAAGCTGAGAATAGAGGAATTTAACGGATGGCTAAGAACCTGGTGTTGTGCTAAAGGGTATGGGCTGTTGGGGGTGGGGAGGACCTGGGAGGACAGTAGTCTCTATGCCAGGACAGACTACACTTGAGTGAGGAGGAGAAAGTGTTGAAACAGAGGATGGAAGAGTATATAGAGAAGTTGGGAATTTAAACTAGGAGTGGGGGATGGCAGTTGGGGAAGAGATATGCAGAGACCACAGGTTGGGAAATCATAGAGCACCCCCATTATCATGACAAGGGACAAATGGCAAGTACTATTGGTGATGCTAGGAAAGGAGGGCAGGATGGGAGGAGGGAAAGGGTGGAAGGTGGTTACCCTTAATGCTAGGAGCCTTGGGAGGAAAACTGCAGAGTTACATGTTCTCATGGCAGAGGAGAGGTGGACATTGCAGCCATCACGGAAACATAGGCCACCCAATATAATGACTGGGACCTGTCTGTACCAGGGTACAGGTTATTTTGTAGGGACAGGGTGATTGGGAAAGGAGGGTGGCACTATATGTGAAGGAAGGACTGAAGTGTGTAAGGGAGGAAGGGAGAAAGGTAGTGAGGTCACTTTGGGTGCAAATCCAGGATTCCAAGAATAGGATTCTTAGAATGGGAGTGGTGTACAGGCCACCATCTCAGACGGAGGAGTTAGACAGGGAACTAGGGGGACAGATCAGGAGGACCTCAGAGAAGGGTAGTGTGGTGATTGTGGGGGACTTCAACATGCCAGGGTGGACTGGAGCACCCAACAACCAGGAACAGAAGGAGCAGTACTGCTGGATGCCTTCCAGGACAGCTTCCTGCTGCAAATGGTCAGTGAACCTACCAGGTTAGGGAATACCCTTGTCCTTGTGCTAGCAAATGGGGACTTTGTGAGAGAACTTACAGTGGAGGAACCGCTGTCAGGGAGTGACCACCACTCAGTATGGCTCACATTGGATATGGGCAAGGAAGGTGGAATCTGGCACAAGAGTGCTGGACTTCAGGAGGGCCGACTTTGGGAGGATGGGGAAGTGGTAAAGGGTACCTGGCCAGAATTCAATCTAGTATGGATACTAACCAGAGGTGGGAGCTAATAAAGCTGGGGATAGTGGAGGCAACCAAAACCTGCTGCAAACCCAGAGCAAGAAGGCTAGGGCTAAGAAACCGAGCTGGTTGAGCAAGGAGGTCATGGAAAAGGTAAGGAGGAAAAGAGCTGCCTTTAGGAAGTACAAGAAAACAGGGAGGGGGGAGGACAGAGATGAGTACTTGACAGAATCAAAGGAGGTGACAAGGGCAGTGAGGGAGCCAAAGCATCTATGGAACTCAGGCTGGCACAAGGCATTAAGAAGGGAGAAGGACTTCTTTAAGTACATCAGGAGAAAAGAGCTGTAAGGATCACATAGTAAGGATTAGGAAGGAGGGGTTGGGTGGAAGCAAAGATGCGATAGGCGGAAGCACTAAATGAGTACTTCTGCTCAGTATTTACTAAAGAGAAGGGGGTGACACCCAAGGTGGAGAAATGGCAGAAGCAGGAAGTGGTGACAGATGGGGAAATCATGGAGGGCAGAGTTCAAAAGGGTTTGAAGGCACTGAGGGTGGACAAGGCGCCAGGCCCAGATGGCATCCACCCCAGGGTACTGAAGGAGCTGGCACAGGTCCTTGCAGGACCTGTGGCAGACCTATTTAATGCCTCACTACATTCAGGGTGTGTACCTCAAGACTGGAGGATGGCTCATGTGGTGCCCCTCCACATGAGTGGCCCCAAGGATGAACCGGGAAACTACAGACCAGTGAGCCTCACATCCATTGTGGGTAAGCTAATGGAGACTATCCTGAAGGAAAGGCTGGTGGCCCTCCTAGAGGCCAAGGACTACAAGACAGCAGACAGCATGGCTTCATACGTGGCAGATCCTGCCAAACCAACCTGGTTGAGTTCTATGACTGGGTAACTAGGCAACTGGACAGGGGCCATGCAGTGGATGTCCTGTATCTGGACTTCAGTAAGGCATTTGACTCGGTGCCACATGGAAGGCTGGGAAGGAAGTTAGTAGGCACAGGGGCGGGTACAAAGCTGGTGAGATGGGTAGGAAACTGGCTGCAGGGAAGGCAACAGAGGGTGGTCGTGGGTGGGGAGCTCTCACACCCAAGGGCAGTGACGAGCAGTGTCCCACAGGGCTCGGTGTTGGGACCAGTGTTGTTTGAGATATTCATTGCAGACATATCATGGGACATCAATAGCAAGATCAGTCTGTGTGCTGATGATACCAAGGTTGGCGCGGTGGTGGATGACCTAGGGGGATGGCAGAGGTTGCAGGATGATCTGGCAAAGCTTGAAACCTGGTCAGACACCTGGCAACTGGGCTATAATGTCAAAAAGTGCAAGGTGCTGCATTTTGGGATGAAGAACCCAAGGAGGAGTTACCAGCTAGGGGGAGTGCAGCTAGCCCAGACAGAGGAGGAGAAGGATCTGGGTGTGCTCATTACAGGGTCAATGAACAACTCGGCACAATGTAGGAAGGCAGCTGCAAAGGCCAACAAAATGCTGGGTTGAATTGCAAGGGGTATATCCTCGAGGAGGGAGGAGGTGATTCTGCCACTGTATAGGTCATTAGTTAGACCACACCTGGAGTACTGCGTGCAGTACTGGCGTCCCGTATCTGAAGAGGGACATTAAGTTACTGGAGGGGGTGCAGCGCAGGGCGACAAAGATGATCAAGGGGCTGGGGGACTTATCATACGAGAGGAGGTTGAAGGAGTTGAACATGTACTCACTGGAGGAGAGGAGAGACAGGGGTGACATGATTGAAACCTTTAAATACGTGAAAGGAATAAACAAGCCGAGTACAGAGGGGCTGTTAAAAGTAAGGGAGGGAAGGGCCACCAGGGGCCATGATATGAGACTGGAGCGAGGAAGGTTCAGGAGGGAGATGAGGAGACACTTTTTTACAGAGAGGGTGGTGGCTGGGTGGAATGCGTTACCTGCTGAAGTGGTATGCAGTAGAACAGTGGACTGCTTCAAACGAGGATGGGACAGGACAAGGGGGAGAGTTAATGAAGGGGAAGGGTGGAAGGGAGGGAGGGGCAGCTGCAGTATAAGGGGTGCTAGTTGCACATTCGAGCAGACTTGATAGACCTCTAGGCCTTTATCTGCTGGCAAATTTCGTATGTTCTAAGTGTTCATAATGATATTTTTACGGCAGACAGAGCATCTCTACTGAAGTATAACATGGTATTGTATATTTAATGCACTCTGGAACCACAGCTCTTTCCACCCTCCTGACACCCCATCAGTCTCCCAACGTATGCTCTACCAGGTCTCCACCTGATGTCAGCTGAGAGCCAGGAAGGTGCCCCACCCCAGTCCGAGAGAAGACCCCTCTTTCAGCCCTCATCCCTGCTGATCCTGATGACCCGAGTTCATTCCAACAGCTTAATCTGGTTCAAGGTCAGTTGGCATTCATCTGTATCCCTCTCCCCGGGTCGTGCCTGAAAATAGGCAGGATTTGTCTAGTGCACTTACCCGGTCAACAAAAACTAAATAAATAAAATAAACAAATTCCCAAAACCAGGTCATCATCGTGATGTGAGATAAGACACTGTACATCGCCTCAGCCCTCGGTGCCCCCGGGCTGGTCCTCATCACAGGATTTTTAATGGCAAAACACAACTTGGAAGCATTTTTTTGAGCCAGGAAACAATTGATTGTAGTTGACACTACTGGGCCAAGTTAGTACTACAGATTACAAGATTCTGAGGATTTATTAAACCATGGTAATACTGTTAGTGGAATATGTGAGCTACTGCTGTGTGTTATCAGTGTCTTCAGGGATAGGTAGGAGTAAAAACAATGAAAAAAAGCCATATTGTAATGTATTTTAATATCTGTCTGTCTGTATTGAGGCATTGTGCCCAGTAATGAGTCAGTGTGAGGGAGTGGTGGCTGTCACTGAGTATGCCACCCATTTCTTGGGAATGGGCATGGTAACGGCCATGTTGGGGTGGACCACAAGAGTTTCGAGGGTGCTCAGGCTGATGGGGATTGGTAACCAGCTACAAGGGCTATGGTGGGGGTGGGCTAGGAAATATACCATGGGGGGGTGCAAGAGTCTGAAGTCTGACATAAAAGGGCTCTAAAGCTTGACGCCATGGGTGGAGGGTTTAGGAACCAGACACCTGGACTGACTGGGGAGGTGAGCCTGTGAGCAGAAACACAGGGTCATGGATGAAAGGGTTATTCTGCCAGGGTGGGGGTTGCTCGGGAGCCTGCCTTCAGGTCTGTGGGGGACTTAGTTTGGCGGCTGCCACCAGGGCTCTGGGTTTGCTCAAGAGCCTGCTGTCAGGGCTGTGGAGGCTTCCTTCAGGGCTGGTTGGTGCCTAAGAGTCTGATGTCATGGCTGTGGAGGCTGCAGCCAGTTCCTGGCCTCGGTTCAGAAAGTCTGCTGCCAGGCCTGGGGGGATCAGAAGATGTTGTCAGGATGGGGAACACAGGAGCTCCTGAGGACCTGTCCATGGGGGCTCAGAAGCCTGCGGCTTGGGTCTGCTGTGTCAGGTTGGGGAATGACCACTGTGCTCAGAGCCATGGCTTGGCAGTGGGGGGAGCTCTGGAGCAAGAGGCCAGTGGGGAGGGTTTAGGAGCCTGATGCCTGGGCTGGCTGGGAGAGGGTAGGTCCTGTGAGCAAAAATGCAGGCTTTCGGATGGGTGGGTTATTATGTCTCCCACGCTTGGGGTGCTCAGGAGCCACATGCCAGGGATTGGGCTGTACATGAGAGCCTGCTGTCAGTACTCTGGGGGCCCTGGAGGCTGCTAGGTCTTGGGCTCAGGCTAAAGAGCCTGCTGCCATGCCTGGGGAGATTCAGGAGTTGCTGTTAGGACTCTGAGGTGGGGCTCAGGAGCTCCTAAGGACCTGTCTATGGGGGCTCAGAACCAGGGCTTTGGGTGGGGGACTCTAAAGCTTGCCTTCAGATTTGGAAGAGTGACCACTGGAACCTGCAGTCATGGCTTGAGGGAACTTGGGAGCACACTGTCAGGGCTGGTATGGGGTGGGCTAGTGAGCATGCGGCCATGGCTGTGGGGAATCTGAGGAGCCTAGGGGGTGGGGATTTGAGGCTAGGGATGGTGGGTGGGCTTGTGAGCATGCCTCCATGGCTGGTGGGTTCAGTAGTCTGATGACAGGATTAAGGGACTCAGGAGCTTGAGGCCAGTGTTGGGTTTGAGGTCATGAGCTGTTGGGGTGCACTGCCCTTTGGATGAGACATTAAATTGAGGTCCTGCCTGCCCTTTGTGGTAGCTATTCAGGTGAATGTGAAAGATCCCATGGCACTTCTCGAGAAGAGTTGGGGAATTTCCCTGAGTTCAGGCTAAATTTTCACCATTCACTGAAATAATACCAACAGGTTATTCTGGTTTAATTTGATTTGGTTTGCACTTTCCTTCTCACTGCACCCGCCGCCCTGCCCGTGGCTAATAATTGACAGTATTGTCTAGCCCTCCTGATCTGGTGTCTCTGTTAGTCTCCCACCACCACCCATCTGAGCCCCACTATCATTTTACCTAAAGATTCCTTTCTCGGGTGTGCACTTTAAAAATTACAATTTTTTTTTCCAAAAATAGTTTATTAGGTGGTTCAAGGTTAACAGAAGACAGAGTAACTTCCTGAGTAATGACATACAGCAAATACATGATCACAAATATATCTACTTACAGAGTTAGCCGGGCTGTCTAGCAAGATATGTTTATCTTTATAGTGTGAACTATGTTACAGTTTGGTGCAGGTTGTTACTTTAAAAGAAAGCACAGCATTTCACAGGTCGGGAGCAGCATGGGTCACATAAATGACAGTTAAACAGAATCATAAAGTGACACAACAGCATTCTGACTGGGATAAGTCAAAAGTTTGGTGTAAGGTATAAGGTGTAATGTGGTCATGGGGAACAGCGACGTCAACCACTGAAAGTGAGATACTCAGCAACATATCTCCCACTTAACAGGGGTAGGAGGAGACGGGGAGTAGGAAAAGGATTAAAGCACCTGCTTTTACATTGGGAACCATCCCCCCTCTGTCGCCTCAATCAGGGGTTGCCATACCTTATAGAATTTATTCGAAAGGCCCACAGCTCCCATCCTGTATGCTCCCCTCCATGTATTCGACATACCCCGGTCTTTCAAAAGGAGCAGATCTAGTTTCCAACTGCGGGGAGGGCAAGTGGCTCCAGAAAACTTAAGGGAAAGGCAGTGAGGAGCGTGGTAGAACACTACGATGGGAAGATAGTCCACCTCCCCAACCCCCATCAGCAGGGTGGTAGAGACCAAGAGTCTATCTATTTGTGCATATGGCTAGTGTACATGAGAGAAGAAACTGTAATCAGTTGCATATCCCCTTGCATCTGTTCGAAGGCCCTGGCATTCTGAGACATGGGGACCACAGTTGCTTTTGAGCGATCCAATAATGTGTCAAGTACACAGTTAAAATCACCCCCAACAATCCATACCCCATCCCACCGAGACATATCCAGCGCCAAACACTGAAAAAACCCAGGGTCTTCCACATTTGGAGCATAGACGGAGCCAATCAAAAGAGTACTTCCCCCTGGGAGGTGTACTTTGGCCAACGCATAGCGACCAGCGGTGTCCACCAAAGTGTCCGCTACTTCCACTCGGAGGTCCCGGGGGAACCAAATTGAGGCATCTCTGGCCTTGGACGAGTATGCGCAAGATATCTGTGGAAGACTGGTGGATGCATGACGTCACACCCACCCAGTAGGAAGAGATTACAGTTTCTTCTCTCATGTACACTAGCTGTATGCACAAATAGATAGACTCTTGGTCTCTACCACCCTGCTGATGGGGGTTGGGGAGGTGGACTATCTTAAAGAAGATAAGAATTAGATCATCCAAACAAGAATGGGTTACAAGGGACCTCATTCACTTAATGAGAAAATGTGACAAGTGTTGGAAATCTTATACTCTTTCTAGAACCCTAATTGCTCTTCAAGAGTATAAGACACTCAGAAATAAGTGTAAATCTGAAATAAGGAAAGCTAGGGTCGCCTATTGTTTAAATGAACAAAGGAATTCCAGGGCCAATCCTAAAAAGACTTGGAGTTCCTTAAATAAAATTTTGGGACAGGGTAAAGTAGATTCCGTTCCTATTCTTCATCATAATGGACAAAGTATAACTGATCATCTTAGTGTAGCTAATATTTTCAATATTCATTTTGGGAAGTTAGGCCCCTATAGAACTCCCATAGATTTGGATGATGTATCTGATAATAATGATATTCATGATGACACTAATCCAAAGTTTTATTTTAAGTCTCTTTCCCCTTCCTCAGTAAAAAAATACTTTTGGAAAAATAATCCAAAACCTTTTCAGGGCCAGGATGGTGTTGATGTTAGGATAATTAGAATGGGTATTGATTGTTTTGTTTATCCATTAGTTCATATCTTTAACTTTTCCTTATGTCATAATGTTTTTCCAAGTAGCTGAAATGAGCAGTTATAAAACCCATCCTAAAGAATGGAAATCCTTCTTTAGTTACTAATTATCATCCTATTTCCCTTTTATCGCCTATTTCAAAAATTCTGGAAAGGATTGTCATGGACCAAACCTTGGATTTTCTTGGGAGGTATTCTTTGTTATCAGAGAACCAACATGGCTTTAAACCAGGATATAACACTGGAAACAGCCTTGGTGGGGTTCACGGGCAGTGTCCATGGAGCACTTGATAGTGGACTTTCATGTGGCGGCACTGTTAATGGACCTCACCAAAACTTTATTGGTTGAATTTGATCTTCTTCCGGTGTGCTTCAAGGTCTTCATTTTTCTGATGAAGTAAATATGTGGTATCAAAACTTTTTGTCTGAAAGATCATTTAGAACTATTATTGGTTCATCTTTATCCCATTCTCTTCCCTTAGTTTGTGGTGTGCCCCAGGGTTCAATTCTGGGACCACTTATTGTTTCCTTATTTATGAATTCCATATCTGTACAAAAACTAAAATGATTCTTTATGCAGATGACACTGTTCTTTTTTCTTCAGATCCCAGACCCAATGTCGCCCTTTCCTATCTTCAAACTGATTTTAATTTCCTGCAGGATTGGTTATCCTTAAGTCACCTAGTTTTGAATTCCCAGAAAACCAAAGTAATGGTGTTTTCTAAGAAGAAAAATGTACTAATTGATTTGCTTCCAATTTCTGATAGGACAGGAAACATAATTGAAAATGTATCTGTTTTTAAATACTTAGGTATTATGTTGGACACACATTTTTCTTTTGAACCTCACATTCAGAATCTTAGGAAAAGCCTTCATCAGAGGTTGGGTATGCTTTATCGAGTTAAATCTTTTTTGACTTTGGAATCCAGAAAGCTCTTAGTTCATAGCTTTCTGTTCTCCAAACTCGATTATGGCATACTGATTTATACATCCTCATGTACTAATGTTTTGAGTCCTCTTAAAGTAATTTACCATTCAGCTCTGAGGTTTTGGCTAAATTTACCCTTTCAAACCCATTATTCTGATCTGTACAATCAGTCATCTTCCTAATCTTTTGAAAATCAAGTACTTTATAAGATGGGCATTTTCTTATTTGAAGTTAAATGTAATTTTTTTCCTTATTCTATTTCTTTAATGTTTCCTAGATTAGTTAATGCGTTGTTTACTAGGTCCCAGCACAATTATAAATTTAAAATACCACTTTTTAAGACTACTTTTGGGCAAAGATCCTTATTATTTAGAGCACCTAGTTTTTTAATAGAATTCTGTTAGAAATTGTTCAGAATAGTTCTTTTCAGGTTTACATGAAATCTTCAGAAGTTGTTAATAATAACTTCTGTCAGGGTTTTAAGACACGGTTAAAACAGTGGCTATCTTTGGAAACATGACATATTTTTATGTATTGTATTTTATTGATTGAATGTTTTGTTTGTATTATGTTTGTTTGTTAATTTTTTGTGTGTTTTTTAGTTTTAAACTTGTCTCCAATGAAAACGGGCAGTTTGCTCATTTGGATTTACAAGTATAAAAAATAAAAACGAAAAAAAAAAAAAATCCACGTCCCCCCATAAAGGCAGCAGGGCTTCAGAAGCTGAGAAGTGGGTCTCCTGAAGCAACATTATTTGCCCCTTCATCTTGTGCCTCTCCGCCAAGACCTTTCTACACTTCAAAATGGTCTTGAGGCCATTAATAGTCCATGTGACCACCTTAATATCAGATGCCATTATAGCAACCTGTAAAGCACAGATCCCGACCATCTACAGAAAGTTGCTCATCTCAAACCAAATTTTTAACTTTATAATACAAACATGACCCCAAAGAACCCCCCTTCCCCAAAAACTTCCCTCACCCCCACTTATATCTCCCCAAGAACAGTGCAAGCAAGCACCGGAGGTCACCAATGCCAACCCATGAGGAGAGACAGAGACAGAGTAATTTAGCTCTCTAGGGCTAGACCTCAGCATCCCACCAGTCCCATCCCTAACACTGTGCCCATCGTCCCCCCACCTCCCTATATGCAACCTCCCACACATACCAAGTTTTATCCTCAACTGTTGCCCCCCCCCATTAGCCAACCCTTCTTCATACACCCCTCCCAGATAAAACCCATAGGAAACATTCCCTGAGTCCCTCCCCCCAGTGCTAGTGGGCAAAACATAGCCCACCAAGATCCCCACTACTAACAGTTGGCAGATAAAGAGTAGTCTCATTGTTTAGTAACGTGGGAGCATCACATAAACTATGCTATTGTAAAAACAAAGCTGTAACAGGCTTAAAGTAGAAATGTAAACTTCAGAACTTCAATAAACATGAGAGAAGCTGCTAAAGGCAGCTGTACTGCAAAAGTTCAAAACATCAGGAAAGTCAGATTCTAGCGACCTAATCCGAGTATTTTATATAGTTCCATGCCATATGGAAAAAGAAAGTCAACTGTATTGCAAATGTTCAAGGCAGCAGAAAAATCTGGTAATAGCGACCTAGTCCGAATGGTATACACAGTTCCACGGCAAATGTTAAGCTCTCCTCATGGAGATGCCAAGCCTACCCATCGCTACCAGTGTCCCCAGACACGGTCAGGAAGTCTAATTCAATCAAACTCACAAATCGTAAAGTTGCCAAGGCTCAGAAGCGGCCACCTACTGGTCAGTGCCCTCAGGAATCTCTGACAACAGGAAGTGCCACAAAAAACAAACTCCAAAGAACCCAAAGTAAAACCATTTCAGGGTTGTGCGCTGTGGACATAAGAGCCCCAGGGAAATAAATGACAAAAATAATTGTAAACTTAACTTGAGTCAGGTATCGTCAACTTGCACCCTGTCCTTCCTGGTTTCCACCTCAGCAACCCACTTTTCAGTGGCTTTAGGGCACATAAAGAAACATGGAGCTTGCCCCGGATGGTCTATCTGTAAACGGGCAGGGTAACAAAAAGTGAAAGACCAGCCAAGGTTGTGCAGCTTGCTCTTTATTTGAGAGAACTTCTGTCATTGATTCTGCAGGTCTTTACTATAGTTTTGATAAACGTACACCTTTGTGTTTTCATGCAAAATTGGCCCAGCTTGTTTAGCTCTCTGCAACATCTTTTCTTTATCTGTGAAGCGGAGGTATTTGATTAGGCAGTGTCTTGCCCTTTCACCAGGCTTAGGTGGGCAATCAACACAGTGTGCGCGTTCAATTTAAAAAATGTCATGATCTTCTGGAAAGCCCAACTGTTGCACCAACCACTGCTGCAGCCCTTGAGCGGTGTCCCGTCCCTCCATCCCCTCAGGCAGACCAATAATGCGGAGGTTGGATCGCCGTGATTGATTTTCTTGGTCGTTGACCCTCGCCAGCAGTTCTCCTAGAGAAGCCTTGAGCCCATTTCTATCTGCCAAAACCTCTACCAGTGTGTCTTCCACATTGCTCACTCTCTGCTCCAGCTCGGCGATCTGGGTTGTATGCTCTGCAGACCGCTCCGAGAGCCCCGTCAAAACTCCCTGAAGGTGGGTGAGTTGGGCAGCTAGGCTCACAAACCCTGACTTAATTTCTTGCTACATCTGTAGCAGCAATGCGGGAACTCCAGCGAGCATTTTGGTAAGTGCCTCCATTTCCAGCTCTTCCTTGCCTCCCGCAGTCTTTGCTCTCAAGACCTGCTGCTTTGGAGAGGCCTCACTCAACTTTTCTGGTCGCGCTGAGTTTGCAGCTTCAAAATGAAGTTTCTCTTGGTGATTTTGGTTTTTTTCCGATGCCATAGATATCAGGAGGGATGAACAATAGTTTTATATAAGCTCTGTAGTAAACAAAAACAGCTTTTTAGTCAAAGTTAGACACGATGCCCCAAGGAGCTAACTAGCATATGTCTGCCATGTCTGATGGCTATCCACACCTCCCTAAAAATTACAATTTATCAGCACAGTGCTGTGTCAGAAGTACACATGGCACAGTGATGTGTCAGCAGTGCATGTGGCATAGTGCAGGGGCAGTAGTGCACGTGTCACAGTTCAGAGACAGAAATACATGTGGCATAATACAGTGGAGTGTTCACAGGTCATGTGACACAGTGCTGTCTCTCAGTGCACGTGACACAGTGCTGTCTCAGGTGTGCACGTGGTAAAACATAGTGATGGCAGTGTACGTGTCACTGTGTGGTGTTGGCAGTGAGCAAGGCACCACACAGTCAGCAGTGCATGTGGTACCACAGTGATGGCAATGCATTCAGAAACACAGTGAAGGCAGTGCATGTGTCATTGCAGAGTGACAGCAGGTGAATATGGCACCAAACAATGATGGTAGTGCATGTGGTAACAGAGTGATATCAAACCACATGACACTGTGTGTTGTCGGCAGCACTGACATGGCAGTGAACCTGGCATAGTGCAGAGTCGGCAGTGCATGTGGCACTGCAGTGACTGCAGTGTACATGGCAACCTACAGTGATGATAGTGCATGTGGCAAAGCACAGAGTTGCCAGTGCTCATGGCACAGCACAGTGAGAGCAGGTGCACATGGTAACGTAGTGATGGCAAGCCACAGAACACTGTATGTTGTTGGCAGCAAATGTGGCATGGCACAGAGTCTGCAGTGAACGTGGTACAGCTCAAATGGCAGTGCACGATGCAACCTACAGTGATAACAGTGCATGTGGTACTGCTCAGTGGCATGTTGTGCATGGTACAGCACAATGGCAGCAAAGTGAGTTGAACATTAAGGTGGCAGCAGTGAACATGGAACTGTGGTGCTGGCAATGCATGTAGCACTGCAGTGTCAGCAGTGCACTTTGCACAGTGTGGAGTTGTCAGTACATGTGGCACCACACAGTGATGGCAGTGAATGTGGTACTTACCCTCCACTCACCTGTACTGCTGGTCACAGTCCCACACAGGTACAGTCCATTGTGTTATATTTGTGTTAATACAACATCAACAAAGTTACATGTATAAAGCAAGTAACTGTCTGAGGTGGAGGCTGCAGTGGAGGGTAAGTGCTGTGTATGCTGAGAGCAGCCAATAGTTTTTTTTGAATTTGCACAGGGGTTGATTTTAATATTGTTTTACTAACCCAAGACCTAGTGCAAATTGACCAGGGCTAGTGCAGCTAACTCTGCTTGTCTGTCTTGACTAGTACAGGTTTTCCATGGCTGTTTATAAAGTTAAAAAAGTCCCAACTTTAGGACGCTCTAGTCGTCATGCTAATCTTTCTCAATGTTCCAGATGGCTTGGTGTGATTAACAGCTCATTAAGAGTTGCAGTTATCTAGCAGTTCAAGAGGGGGATTTCACAAAAGACACAATGTGAGTCATTATCACTCCACTGTTAGTACTTTCAGCTAGTGTCCAGAGTGTGGTCAAGGTGGGAGTGCTGTTAAGACACTAGCTTCCAGTTTTCTGAATGTGTCTCTGTCTGATAATTTGTCCCACATTATTAAGACTCATGCCCTTCATTTCCCTACATTTTAAGTGTTTGTATCCAACATTTTATTGACAAAATGCTAAGAGGTATACAGGGTCTGCCCTGCAGGTGATGGTTTTATCCCAGCCTCACCAAAGCTGCTCCCTCTCCCCTCCAAATCTCTCTGTACTTTCCCTGGACACCACTGCAGACCAGACTCTGAAATGATCATATATAGATCCATAGCTGCCATTCCTGACAAGTGTAGGGGTCCCCAGTTCCTCTAAATGAACCATGCCAGCCAATGCCATCCATACAATCCCACCCAGCATGTTTTTTTCATCTTAAAAACAAACCTTTGGAGCATGTACGGTACAAAAATGAACCTTAATAAAACATGTAATCTGAAAGGTTACATAGGCATTCTTGGAGTGCATAGGTCATCCTATATAGAAATAGAGGTACAGTAGTACAGCTTCATGCCTGTATATTGTTTCTGGTGGGATGATGAAAGGACAATGTTTAAAAAAAAATCTGTTATTGTTGGGGCAGAGCATGTTAAAATCAATACTTAAAAAACGGCCATAAAATTGTCTATTTCCCAAATCCCTTAGTTATGTGTAATCCCTTCCCCAAAGAAAACCTAAATGTGCTCCTGGCTTACTTGACACTGTATAAAAACTTTCAGAAGTGCAGGTCTCCAGTTAATCAGGGTGGGGGCTGAGAATGTCTTTCTCTGCCTGACTCTGTTCATTACCCCGTGGGTGGTGGTGAGAGTATGGTGAGGTGCATGATGACATCATTGTATGTACACAGTAAGGACTGCTTGACTGAACATTTGCCTGTTGTAGTATCCTCTGGTTTGGTGGGGGGCAAAAAGAGGGAGAGAGGAGGCCATGGTACAAAACAACTGGGGGCACACAGCATCTGATGGCATTGCATACTTTTTTTCTGCTGGGAAGGAAGCAGTGTGAGAGCAGGATAAACACAATAGTCAAGAGTATTTCTTGACTTGCATTTTATCCTGTATAAGTGATCAAAACTTAATTTACTATTATAATTCTGGGCTAGTGCAACCATCTGCAGGCTAGTGCAATTTTGAATCAAGTTGTCCTGCTGGCTAGTGCAAAAAAAGGTTAAGGTTGACCCCTGAATTTGCCTGAGTTATGTCATCCTGTACCTGGTTAACTTGGTCCAAATTCCCTGGTGCCATTGTTCAGTTCCTGTCTGTCCACTTCCACCACCAGTAGTAACACTCCCCGAGTCCATGATGAAGAACTGGGAGCAGCCCCCCAACCCAATCAGACATTCTCCATGCTGGTGGACAACCCTTCAGTGCTATGGAACAGTCTATCCTTCCCACCCCAGGACCAGCAGTAGTGTAAGCAGTCCACATGGCACACTGCTTTGTCAGCAGTGCATGTTGTGTGGCCCGTGGCATTTGGTCATGCACCAACAGGGCTTTCATGAGTGTACTCTTAGTCAGGCCCTCATGAGCAAACCCCCTCCCTGTGCACAGTTCACAAAGCTGCTGCACATTAAATTTGCCATTAGTGGCAGTACTGTGCAGATCAGTGCACAGATCTGAAGCCAGAATTTGTGCACAGTGTGCTTTCCTGTGGAGACAGGAACTCTGAGAGAGAGGTAAAGCCTTACCTAGCACACTGAGGACAGAGTGCCAGCAGAAATATACCTTAACAGTCATGAAACAGGATATACAATAGGTTACATTGTTTACTACTGTTTTTTTTTTATTTCTAGACAGCTTAGTGCAGCGTAGTTAGAGAATATGAGCTCCTCCACCTACAGCTTCGTGAACTGTACACAGAGAGGAGGATTAGCCATGAGGGCCTGACAAAGAATGCACTCATGGAAACCTGGTAGTCCATGACTGAATGCCAGGGGGACAGACAGTCCCAAAGATACATGGCACAATACCTGTGCAGCAGGTGGTCAACAGGGAAGATGACCATGGTGGCAAGACTGAGGCCACAAGAACTGAGCCAGGGGGGCACCTTGAGCCACAAGTTGGTGATGCAGTACAGCCCAAACCTGAGCTAAGAGCTGCTGTAGCAGAGGCTCAACATTAGCTTGAATTCCTGAAGACGGAGCTTGCGCTGAAGGATGCCGAACTGCAGAGGGCAAAGTTGGAGGCTGAATGGGAGAAAGTAAGGCTAGAAGCAAAGGAATAAGAGAAGGCTCGCCAACCTGAGATCCTGATGGGAGAAGAAAGAGAGAGGGCTCTCCAGCATGAGCACCTAATGTGGGAAGAAAGGGAGAAAGAACGACAGCACAAGATCCAGAGACAACAGCATGAGATCCAGAGACAACAGCATGAGAAAGAGATGGTGAAACTGCGCCAGCAAACACTGCAGCAACCTATAAGTAATGGTGTAGGGGCTCCAACCCACGAAGCCACAATTAATTCAAAAATGTTCCCACAATACCAGGAGGGAGATGATCTTGATTTGTTTTTAAAATCATTTGCAAGGATGCCGGAAGATAGTAAAAGCTGAGGGGGCGGAGGATCGGAAGGGCACTTATGAGGGTACAAAGGGCACTTTTTCCAAACTAGTTTTTGCCATACAAAAATAAAAAGTGAGGGGGGGGGGATGCCGCCCCTTTCACCCCCACCACCCCCAGTTCCTAAGCCTATGATCATTTGATAGGGTATGTATGTAGTTTAAATTGGGCAGGGCTAGGTGGATGACCCACCTGACCATTGTTTACTGGCCATGCTTTGCATGCATTTGCTAGAATGGATGATGAGGGCTGTACTGACTATGATAAAGTTAAAAAGGTGTTGAAATGTTTTGAACTGACTCTCTGGACTTACAGAGCTATTACCAACAAATTACCCCAATACATTTCCGACTGTTTGCCGTTACATGTGGTAGGCAACTACGCACTGAGAAGCTATTCTCTGCTTCTACTGAAGGTACCTAGGGCCAATACACACTTTGGGAGAGTGGACATAGGCTTTGTGCTGCCCTCACTCTGGAACAAACTACAGAAATCTATGAAACTGAGTCTCCCTGTTAGTCTTACCACTTTCAAGACCTTGTATGCCAAGGCTGTTAAGGAGCTATGCAACTGTTTCCAGCACACTTAGTGTGCTAGGGTGCCTACTGCTTACCTGACCACTACATCTCCACCTAACCCAGCCCCTTGATTGTCTCCACCTATACCCCCCTTTTTTTTCTGCTAATCCACTACCTTTCTTGCCCTCAGACTCCTAACATATATGTCCCCAGCCCATCTACCATAGCACCCCTCCTAGAACAGCTGCAGTCCTGTACCCCTCCCCTCCATATCTGCCCCTTAAGTTTGTATATGTCCTGACCAATGATATGCCATGCTGTTTGAAAATGTTTTAATACGCTGGCTGTTTCAGAATGTTTTAATTCCCCTTCTCATACCATTCTCCCTAACGTTGTTAACCCTATATCTGAAATACTTGTTATTGCTCTGTGTATTTTTTTCCTATTTCTGTATAATTAAGTCTATTTATTATCTGTACATAAAAGTGTTATTCTTGACCTTGTGTAACGCAGGTCCACCTTGTAAATGAGCCTGCACAATGGTGTTCGCCTGGATACATAAAGACTTGATTGATTGATTGATTGATTGACTCCAGAGGCTTACAGGCAAAAATACCAAGAACTGAGAAAAGGCCCAGGAGACAGCTATGTTGAATTGCATGTCCATATGTGTGCCTACGTAGACCGCTGAGTGGATTGGGTTAAAGCTAGGACTGTAGAGCAAATGAAAGACTTGATTGTATGGGAACAAGTTCTTAAAATTGTACCTGATGACCTGCACATATGGCTACTGGACCATGCATGCAACTCCACAGAGGAGGCAGCAGAGTGCTGATTTGTATGTGGCCAGTAGACCATATGCGCAGCATAAGAACAGTGGAGGTGGGGCAGCACATGGTTTTAAAGGGATCCAGGGAGGGCAGCCTAAAGGGAACCAGCCTGAACCCAAACCCAAAACAGAACCCACCAGTTCTAAGAGGAATAAGGAACTGGGGTCAAAGGAGTGCTGGATTTGCCAGAAAGTAGGGCATCTATCTTATAACTGCCCTAAAAACAGAAGCAAAGGGCAAAAGCCTGGGGAAGGGGGTGACCAAGACAATACTCAACAGTTATGCACATGCACCCTATTCTAGTCAAGGGGACAGTAACACAGGGACTGAGGGACACTGGCACCTCTATCTCCATGGTGAGGCAGGATCTGATTCAGGTGGAGCAGATTCTGCCAGCGCAGTTTTCCAAGATTTGGGGAGTCACAGGTCCAGTGGTCCAAGTGCCAATGGCTCGGGTCTTCCTGAGCAGAGAGGGTGGCCATGGGGCACGGGAGGTGGTAGTTGTACCTTATCTCCCTGAGGATGTGACCATGGGGAATGATTTTGGCCACAGGGAAAACCTAGTATGTGTTACCATCTGTAGCCAGGCAAAAGGGCAAGCTTCTGAGGGCAAGGAGGGGGCGACACACCCAGTGCAGATCCCTCCCTTAGCAGCTGATGAAGCAGCTAGTGTGGGTGTCCCAGCTGCAAACCAAGGAGGCGTCAGCCAGGGGCAGATTTCCTACTGAAGGGGAGTTGGGAAGGATTAGTTAGGAGGAGCTGGGCAGGGCGCAGTAAGCTGATCTTTCCCTTCAAAAACTGAGAGAGTTAGCAGATAGTGCAAAGGACTCTCAGGGAGCAAAGAGTCAGTTTACTGGGAGAATGGGTTTTATACTAGGAGTGTACAACACAGAGAGGGCTAGAGGGAGAGGTACTCCAGCAGCTGGTAGTCCCCTGGGACTACCAAAAGCAGCTTTTGGCTCTGGCCCATGTCATCCCTTTTTCAGGTCACCTGGGTATTAACCACACAAAAAAGCGGCTCACCAACAACTTCTTTTGGCTGAGTATGTACACAGATGTGGCGAATTACTGTCGGACTTGTCCACAGAGCCAAAAGGTGGGAAAGGTGGGGGACAAAGCTAAGGCGGCGTTATTATCCCTGCCTATTATCGATGAACCCTTTAAGAGGGTAGCCGTGGACATAGTGGGGCCCCTGAGTACCTCAAGTCAAATGGGCAAAAGATACATATTGGTTGTCATGGATTACACAACCAGGTACCCCGAGACACTGGCCATGTACTTCATTGAGGCAGAAAATGTGGCTGATGAGCTCCTGGGAATCTTTAGCTGAGTGGGATTTCCCCAGGAGATTTTGTCAGACCAGGGGACAAATTTCATGTCATCCTTAATGGCCAGTTTGTGGGAGAAGTGCGGAGTGAAACAGCTCCATGCTTCACCATATCACCCTGAGACAAATGGCCTGGTTGAGTGGTTCAATGGGACCCTCAAAACTATGCTCAGGGCATTTGCTGACCAGCACAAAAGGAACTGGGACAAATATTTGCCCCACATTTTGTTTGTGTACGGGGAAGTCTCACAGGAGTCCACAGGGTACTCACCCTTCAGGCTCCTGTTTGGTCACTGGGTGAGGGGGCATTAGGTTTAGTCAGGGATGCATGGGAAGGTGACTGTGGCTTCCAAGGGGAATCTGTTGTGGAGTACGTCCTCAACTTCAGGACCAGGTTTAAGGAGTTCATGGGGCTCACCCAGGAGCACTTAGCCACTGCACAACAGCAGCAGAAACCCTGGTATGAACATGGAGCCAGAGCCTAGGAATACAAAGTCAGATAGCAAGTAATGGTACTTGTCCCAGTCTGACACAATACACTGCAGGCAGCATGGGAGAGCCCATTCTCCATAATCAGGAAGGTGAGTGATGTCATCTATGTAGTAGGGCTGCCTGGCAGAAGTTGTAGGCAGAAGGTATATCATGTGAACTTGATGAAGCCCTACCAGGATAGGGAGAAAATGATCCTCGCTGTGTACAGCGTGCCAGAAGAAGGAAATTAGGCTGATTCTCTTGTGGATCTCCTTGGGGAAACACAGGAGGGATCCTCAGTGGATATCCTCACCCTCTCAGGGCAGTTGGCACCAGCCCAAGCCAAGGAGATGAGGGGGGTGCTTCGATAATTTGGGGACATATTCACAGGGAAGCTAGGGTACATTACAATGGCTGAACACCACGTGGACACTGGGACCCAAGTTCCGCTGATGCAGTCCTTCTACATGGTACCAGAGGGGGCTAAGCAGACCATGCTGGAGGAACTCAGGGAGATGCTGGCCTTTGGAGTGATCCAGGAGTCCAGCAGCCCAAGGGCCTCACCCCTGGTCCTGATCCCCAAAAAGGACAGTACCACATTGTTCTGTGTCAACTACCAAAGAGGTTCAACTGCTTCACAGAGTTGGCTGTCTATCCAATGCCCAGAACAGATGAGACCTTGGAATGGCTTGGAGGAGCCTGGTTCCTGACCACGACAGACCTGACAAAGGGCTACTGGCAGGTGCCCCTAACCTCTGCAGCCAGGAAGAGGTCTGCTTCCATTACCCCATATGGCTTATTCAAATCCCAGGTAATGCCATCTGGAATGAAGAATACACCCTCAACCTTCCAATAGCTTGTGGATCGTATTCTGGCTGGGCAGGTGAATATGCGCTGGTGTACATGGATGACATCGCCATTTACAGCCAGACATGGGAGAATCATGTCAGGCATGTGAGGTAGGTGCAGGGACAGTGCTAACATGCACCAAAAGGGCAAAAGTTGCATCCTTTCCAAAACTGACCCCTCTTTTCCATACCAGTGGGTTCAAATTGATGCACCTACTCTATAACAATGTCTAAAGGAATGGAACGTGAACTGTTCAAAAATCTGTCAATGATTATGTTTTGACCCAGTAGGTTCCTCATTAGAACCACATTTTTTGCACCAGTTGGTCCACTTCGACCCATGTTTTAAACCCTCCAGTGCTGTCACTGGGTAGGTGTTCTGCAGACTGAAGGCTGCAGGGCTGACAGTTAGTGTGGAAAAATGCTAAGTTGGAATAGACGAATTGTCCTACCTTGGACACCGGGTGGGCAGTGGGCGCATCCATCCAGAGCCAGCGAAGGTCGATGCCATCCAGGCCTGGCCCACTCCACCACAAAGAAACAGGTAAGGGCATTTCTGGGAACAGCCGGGTACTACAGGAGGTTTGTCCCTCACTACAGTGATGTGGCCAAGCCCCTGACAGGCCTGATGAAAAAGAAAATGCCAGAAAAAGTTCTCTGGACACAAGACTGTGAGACTGCCTTCTGACAGTTAAAGGAGGCATTATGTAAGTCACCTGTGCTTGCTAACCCCAAATTTACCTAAGGTTCATAGTGCATGTGGGTGCTTTGGACCATGGGCTAGCTGCTGTCCTGAGCCAGGTTACACTGCAGGGAGAGGAGCACCCCATAGTGTATCTGAGCCAGAAGCTTCTCCCCAGGGAGGAGGCAAATGCCACAGTTGAGAGGGAATGTCAAGGGATAGTGTGGGCCCTTCAGAAGCTGCAGCCGTATTTGTATGGGAGGGAGTTTACTGTGGTCACAGATCATAATCCCTTGACATGGCTCCATAGGACTAGTGGGCAAAACACAAAATTATTGCACTGGAGTTTGATACTACAGTCTTATAATATGACCATCTGGCACCTAAGCGGTGCACAGAATGCCAATGCGGACGAACTGTCAAGGCAGGGCTAACAGCATGACAGGTGTCTTTAGGTACTCCCCTGTCCCTACATGAATGGCAGTGTTTCTTGGGGGTCACCCCAAAGAGGCATGCCTTCATTTCTTGGGTGGGGGGGAGACGTGACAGGAAAGGGAGATCCATGTATTCTTTTGATTCATTTATTCTTTTCTGAATATGCATCTTCTTCTCGTCCTGTTTGGACTGGGCCAAGATGGCTTTCAGATCACATGAACAAGCAGTATATGACAGCTTATGTCACCCAGGGTGGAGGGACAGATGTTCTCATGGGAAAACTAACAGGAATGGCTAACAGGAAGGCTAGGGAAGAGGCAATAAAGCAATAATCCCAGAGGGAAGTCCTTCCTGGTGATTTTCCCATGTTGGACAAATGACCCAGGTGCATGTCATAAAGTTAGCAAGGAGGTGCTGAAGGATGGGGTCACACACACACACTCACTCGGGGGGCTGGGACAGTGTGGAACTGTCACTCACAGGGCGAGGCCACTCCCCACAGCTAAAGGAAATAAATTAGGGAACTGAGGTTCAGCCCTCTCTGTCTGGAACACTCAACATCTGGAACAAGGGGCCCTACTGCAGGTAGAGGTATTGCTTAGGGAACAGAGTCTTCTATAGCTAGCAGTAGGTAAATAGGTTGTAAGTAAGGAAAAGCTCACATTTTTGCTGTACATCAACTGTCTGTGTAACTTCATTTATTTTCATTAATAGTAAACTTGTAAACCTTTTGTTCTACCGCAAATATATCCTGTTTGTAAATACTTTTAGTTCTCTAGTAAAGAAACTATTTTTGGTAAGTCCAGTGACTGCCTGTTTATTTAAAAAAAATGTAATTTTTATTATTTCTGCAGGACTCTTTTTGCAGACTGTTTCTGAAGGGTACTCTACGTAAGCAGTAAGACACGACAGGGTGTGTGTTGAACAGATATTACCGCATGCCCAGGGGGGTAGTAAGGCACGAGGCCCTGCCGAGTGCCTTCAGCCCCTGGAAGTGTGGTAATATCTGTTCAGCACACACCCTGGAGTATTTTATTGCGCTTATAAAATGGGAAACTTTTTTTTTATTATTTTTGCCCCTACAAAATAGCACTTCTGTAAGCAGCAAAAGGCCTTTTTTATCAGAACTTCTGATAAAATAGTCCTTCCGCCAGCGAGAAAATGACATCATAGTTTTGGCAGGCTACCAGGCTGAACCTCCCCCCAAGCACATGCGCGTGCGCGCGCACACACACACACACACACACACACACTCTCTCTCTCTCTCTCTGGGTTTGGGGCTATGCCCGTCACAATGCCCGCCCACTGCAGAAAGCATTTGAGCCGGTGAGCGAAGAGTGCGAAGACAGGTAAGAGAATGTGTGTGAGATAAGTATTTCACTGCTGTGGAGCTCGACTAAGGCTGTCGGGGTTCATCTGCTGTCAGCGAAGGTTCAAGACAGTTCCCATCCACACTGTTGTTCATTGGTGTGGAAAGAAACGGTGTCCATGTTTATATGAGGCAAGGAAGACAACTGTTGGTAAGAGGATGTATGAGTAGCTCCGGCGACGTGGCATGCCTTTGAACTTGTTCCTGTTAGCTTCCCCCGGATTCTGTCAGACTCTCTTGTGACACTTCTCTCCATCTGACTGTCTAGACTCTTGACACACCGGCCTAGGAGCCCGTTTTTTGCTCCTCCTTAGTTTGGGGGGGATATACGTGCATATTGTGGTGTGCAGTTACTATTTAAGTAAATATCGTGCAGAGATTTTTTTTTCTCTCATTCAACGAGAGCGGGCAGGTTGGGAGCGGGATTGTCAGCAAGACATTCACTCCCTCACTTACCGAGACTAAAAACAATGGCGGCTTTTAAAAAACGAACATTCCATGCCTAGCTGTGAACATTCCATTTAGGGGCATTGATTTCTTTGCCTGTATTTTTTTTATTCTATGTGTAATACAGATATTACACTGGTTTTCTAGCCAATCATTAAGCTTATTTTTCATGCCCATTTTATAACCACAGTTATTGTGCTGACCTTCCTGACCTTGTGCATGAGGTAAAAGGTGGTTTCCTGGTTCCAGGTAAAAATTAGGTGGTGGTGGTGAATTAGAAGTCTCTGGTGAGACATTCTCTGTCACAGCAGTGTTGACAGGTCACATGGCACAGTATGACAGTAGTGCATGTGGCACAGTCTAGTGACAGACTACATGTGGCATGGCATAGCCTCGACAATTGCATGTGGCATAGTACTGTGCCAGAAGTGCACATGGCACAGTGCATCAATCCAAAAGAAAACAAGCACAAAACATAAGTTGGAAAATATAAGTGCCATTTATTAAAGTACATTCACACAGACGGACCACAAAAGCTCATGGCACAGTAAAAAGTCTACCCCGTGGCAAAGTGAAGTGTGAGCTGTGCACATGGCGCAGTGTTATCAGTAATGCACACTGCAAAAGGCAGTGTCAACAGTGCATGTGACAATGCAGTAAATGACAGTGCACATGGTACTGCATGTGGCACAGTGTAGGTATGATGGTGCAGTGATGACAATGTATGTGACACAGTGCTGTGCAGCATTGAAAGGTCACATGGCACAGTGCCGTGACAGCCAATCATGCACAACACAGTGACAGGTATTCTACGTGGCACAGCACGATGTCGGCAGAGCACTTGGCACAGCACAATGGGAGCAGCACACATGATCTTACCCTCTATACTCACCTCTGATGCTGGCCACGGTCCCATGCAAGTACTGTCACTTGTATTATACTTGCGTTAATACACAATCAATAAATTTAGTTTTATAAAGCAAGTGACTACTTGCCTGAGACACAGGCTGCAGTGGAGGTAAGTACAGGCTGCTATCTCAGGGGTGGGTTGCGTATGTTGAAGACAGCGATCGGTAGGTTTTGAGCTTGCCTGAGTTTTACACCCCTTGATTAAAATAATTTCTCTGGTGACACTGTTCATGTCCCATTTGCTACAGCCTCTGTCGCTAACAGCACTTCTGTGGTTCAAAATCAAAAACCGGGAGCAGCCTCCATCCCAAGCCAACCACACTCCATGATGACGGACCACCATGGTCCAGCATATCTATGCCCACCCCTGAAAAAATCTTCTCAGTCCAGTCTACAAACCAAATCATGCCAACCACTCTCTCCACAGTTAGAACCCCCACCCTCCAGTGTACCACCCTCTCCCAAGCTGAGCACCCTCCCGGGCCCACTGCAGTCCCCACCCCCAGCCAAAAACACTCCCTATGGCTGGACTCCCCCACTGTACCACCCTTCTTGTCCACAGATGAGCCGTCCAACACCCCCTCAGCTGGAACACCTCCGTCTATTCTCCCAGCAATTATACCACCATCCTTGATCCTGGACCAGCCTTCACAAAGCTAAGCATCATTTCTGCAGCTGGACCCCCCCCCAACCACTCTGCCTGCTTGCGAATAAGCTACCCACACCATAATAACCACCCTCCCTCCAACTAGAATACCCACCACACATCTGCAGCTGCAGCAACCTTCCCCAAGCTGAGCACTGTCCCTAGATCACTACAGTCCCTCAACCTACGTTCCCCCAGCCAGCCACCATCCATACAGTTGGACTCCTACCCCAGCTATCATGCCCCCCCCAGACCAGCCATACGACAGCACCCCATAGCTGGAACACTCCATCTGATCACCATTCCTGCCCTTGGACCAGCCTCCACCAAGCTGAGTGCCTCCCTGCAGCTGCCCCACTTCGAAAACCACCCTGCCTGCATGAAGACAAGACACCCACACCACTCTCCCTGTAGCTAGAATACCCCCTAGCTAATGACCCTAACTGCCGCTTGACCAGCCTCCTTGAAGCTGAACACCATCCCTGGACTACTAAGGTCCTGGAACCTGAATCCCTCCCCCACAGGCAACCACCCTTCCTACAGATGGACTCCCCACCACCACCACCACTCCCACACATGGACCAGCTGCCCATCCACAGAACTCCCCAAAACAAACAAACCTAGAATGGCAACACTCTTGAGGCAGAAGTTCGCTGCTGTATTGTGGATGGCAAAACACTGCTTCAGATGGATCGCTACTAGTCATTATTAGCTTTTAGCACTACAGTTGCCACGTCTGAAGAGCCTCAGGGGTCACATATAAAAGGGGGGGGGTTACACTGAATTCTCTGTGTATAGCTCTGTATTCTCTCTCTCACCCTGCAAAAATTAATTACACAGGGTACCTTTGTGAGTGTGCTGCATTGGGATACTCAAGCTTTGGTTCCCCAAAAAAAACAGATATCCTACAGAAGGCAAGCCAGGGCACTGAGCTGAGAAATTTGCTCTCAGCCATAGGGCAGAATCCCTCAGAATCCACTCACTTACGCAAGATGAGAAGATACCGGTTCAGCTGCAGGGATGGTGGTGGGCCCCTCTCACACTGTGAAGTGCTGCGCTCACTCCTCCTTCTTGGGGGCACGAAGAAACTTCATATTATATGTGCCTACAATCCTCCAGCAGTAGGCTCTGCTGGCCTAACAGAACTCCTTGCATCTGCTACTTCAGCCGCCGGCCATAACAAAATTATCATACTTGGGGACATTAATCTGGACTGGTTAGGCACATCCTACAACCCTATTGTTCAAGAGCAAAACCTTCACCAACTTATTACTGCACCCACCAGAATATCTCCCAGGTCCATCTCGAAAATGAGCTTGCTCAACGGTTATCACCTAGTTAAATAAAGACTTTGATTGATTGATTGATTGGTTACCTAACAGGACTGATAGGATTGCTGGAGCTGGAATTCTCTCTGAAGCTATTGCTGACCATTATCCCATCTTCTGTATTTGACATGTCCGTGTGCTACCCATTCCCCCACCTAAAGTCATATTTTTCAGCGATTTCTCCGAGATTGACCCTACCATGTTTCTCTTTTTTGAGAATTGTTATTATTGTATATAGCAGAAATACAGATCGAGAATAGAAAAAAGAAAACTAGCAAATGCCCACATATAAGAAAAACATTTGATCATTACATCTTGATGCAGTATAAATATATATATATAGTTATTAAAAGTTGGCATATCAAAATAAGTTAGGTATTTTGTAGATGTTGAGACTAGTCTTTTGATTGTAATAGCTGTATAAATGGACTCCACATGTTATAGTAGGCTTCCATCTGCTGCAGGGAATTTTTTCTAGGCTGTGGGTTGTTATCATATAGTTCATCCAAGTTTGAAAGTTTGGAGGCATATGGTCCTTCCATTTTTGAAGTATACATTTAAAAGCAGTAGTCACAGCAATGCAAATTAGTTTTTGATTAGCATTAGTGATGTTTAACATTGGGCCCACCTGGCCCAAAAGCATTCAAGAGTGATCCTTTGGAAGGTGCCTTGCTATCATTATACTTAATATGTCCAAAATTTTGTGCCAAAATGTATCTAACATGGGGCATGTAATCAGCATGTGTTCTAGAGAACCCACATTTGTTAGGCATCTTGGACGTTTGTCTGTTATATTTGCATTAAATATATTTAATCTGTGTGGTGTATAATATACCCTGTGCAATATATTAAAATAAATATGTTGTGATCATACAGATCGTAATCCTGTATTTTTAAGATCAATTATAGATGACCACTGATGGTCAAGAAAGAGCGTATTTGTTTTACCCATCCATTTCTGCCTAAGTTGGGTATTTATTTGGCTGATCATCCAACCATTTATATATCATAGAAATCTTTCCTTTGGGGTTTTGAAGGGATAAAATATTTTGACAACTTTCCATTAAAGAGTTATCTTTTTGAAATATATTTTTTGTAATAAAATCTCTGATTTGTAAATATGCATAAAAATGTTTAGTTGGTAAGTTATATATTTGTTTAAGGGTATTGAATTCAGTATAGGCATTATTTTGAATTACATGACCCATGTTCATATACCCCCATGATACCAAGTTTTAAAACTTGATCCGTTACTGAAGGAATAAAGTGTGTATTTAGATATGTGGGGGAATGAATCGACCCATTAGGCAGCCCTACCGTATGTCTTAATCATCTATATATAACTGACTGGTCCTTCCTCTTTGCCTCTGACAATGCCTCTGAAGCCTTATTTCTTAGCATAGTTTGGTGCACTACAGAACCTACATGCTCCCATTTCTGGGAGGATCTGAGGTGCTCCCACCAGATGGCTTAGCAAGGAGCTCCTAGCTCAACTAAAATCCCAAGATAACTGTTGCTCTATGTTTAAAACCCCTGGCCAACTGTCTGATCTGCAGGAATACGGATCTAAACGAAACTTCTGTAAACGAGCTATTCAACTAGCCAAGAGCTCTTACTGTAAAAGCCTGCTTATCAATGCAGCTGGTGACCCTAACCAATTCTGGACCCACATTAAGAGTTTTATGGGGACCAAGCATTCTCAATTTACCAACAACATGGTGCTAAATGGCCAGCACTGTAACCATCTTGTCACAATTGCCAACTCCTTTAGTCAACACTTCTCTGATTTATCAAAGTACGCCAGTTCCTTCCCTTCCCCTAATGCTACCACCCCTGACCCTACAACCCCCCCCAACCCCTCTTATTGCTTCTATTTTCATGTGGTAACCAAAAAGCAGGTCCATGATATACTCAGTTCCATTGCTGACAGTAGTAGTGTAGGTGCTGATGGCCTTGAGCCACGACTCCCCAAGTTGGCTGCTCCTCTTCTTGCCGCTACGCTGGCCAGAATCTTCAGCTTATTGCTTTGTTCTGTGGTTGTCCCCCATATCTGGAATACAGCCAGAATAGTCCCTGGTTTCTTAAAAAGCGACCCAACATCTACCATGAACTACTGATCTATCGCTATACTTCCTGTTCTAAGCAAACTCTTAGAAAAATGTGTCTCCCTGCAAACAAATCATAGATCATATTCCTTCATGACCATAACCGCCTCTCTGACTCTTAGCATGGGATTACAAAAACCCCTAGCACATCCACTGCTCTCTTCAAGTTCACAAATGATGCCAAAACTGCTATGGATTCTGGTCTTTTAACTGGAACAGTCTTTATTGACCTAACCAAGGCCTTTGACCTTGTAAGTCACACTTCACTAATGGCCAAAATAACCTCCCTTGGTTTCTCCCATGGGGTTGTTGCCTGGCATAACAGTTACCTCTCTGACAGGCAGCAATATGTTAAATATTGCTCTGCTAACACTTAACTCTTCACCATCAATATTGGGGTACTCCAAGGCTCCATCCCTGGCCCCTTCTCTGATCTATCTTTATCAATGACATCTCTCTTAATGCCCCCCCATCCCTACTCTTTGCTAACGACCTTGTTCTCTACCACAGTGCCAAAGACGTCACCGACCTTAACACTACCTTTTTCTCTGACTACTGCCATATCCAAGACTGGCTCTCAAGGAACAAACTAGTACTCAACACTAATAAAACCCAAGCTATGCTCTTTGGGTCTGCTTCTCGATTGAGGAAATGCCATGACCAGCTATCGGTCTCCTGCTCCGATGGCTCCTAACTTGAAAATGTCCTCTCCTTCAAATATCTGAGAATTACTCTTGACCCCTCTCTTAAATTTGACCTCCACATATCCATCACCTGTAAAGCCATCAATTCCAAGATTGGACTGGCCTACAGAACTAGACATGCTCTTACACCCTCCGCCAAGTCACCATAGCCCAGGGCATACTTCTCCCAGCTCTCACCTATGACTCCAGTACTTATGCTGCTCCCACAAAAGCTAGCCTGCACAAATGCAACACATATAATAATATGTCGCTTTGCTCTGGCTTCACATCATCGCACCCATTACTGCCACCTTTACAGCAGCCTAAACTGGCTCTCACCCATGGCTAACCATCTCTACTATCTTGGCACCCTGACTGATAGTTTCTCTCACACAGGTGTTCCTCCTACTCTAGCTCAGATGCTGATTCCTCAAAGCCCCTACTATGCCCTCCGTTTCAGAGATGAGATGCTTTTTCTAGTACCTAGATATAAAACAGCCATGGGTGCTCAGGTCTTTTCCCACTTTGCACCAGTATACAGGAACTCCCTACCTACTAATATTCATCTCGCCACTACTCACACCAGCTTTAAGTGCCAGTTAAAAAGTCAACTGCTGCAGTCTGACCCCTACTCCTGCTTCCTGCCCCCTGAATTCTCACTTAGACCTCTCCAGCTTTACTGGACCTGTGCTAGGCCTTTGCCATACTCCTTTGCACTTACTGTTTACTGTCTTAAATCTGATTCTCCCCAACTCATCCCTGTATCTTCTTTGTTTTATCTATCCTCACTTCCTCCCTCAATTTCTAACCAGACCTTTCTCCCCCCACTTGGGGGCATATCAGCCAACCGCTCAGCACTTGATCTCATTAAGTTGTTATTAATAACTTCTTCCCATTGTCCTGTTGTCATTTATTTAGATATAAATATTACTAGCCTTTCAGCTGGATCACCCCCTGCCCCCAGTAAAGCCTCTCCTCAGCACATCACCCCTAACTACAGCTGGGCCACTCCCACAGACCTCAGACCAGCCTCCCTCCCCAACCACACTTCATGCTGCTTAACAATCCTTCAGTTGCAAGAACCAGCAGCCCCCAGCTGATCACTTTCCCTGGACCGCCTCACAGCCTCCGTACCTACATCCCCCCTGCCACCCACTTGATAATCACCCTTCCCACCCATGGCCAGATGTCCCTCCGTCCAATCACCCTTCATGCAGCTGGACCACTTTTCCTGTCCCTAGACCAGCCTCCCCCAAGCTGAACATCCACTCTGGACCACTTCACTGCCTCCTAACCTGCATCCCACCCCCAGCAGACAATCCTTCCTGCTGCTGCCTCATCACCCTGCTAATCAGGAACCCATCCTCTTCCGATCACTCTCCCCTGCAGTTGGAACCCCCCGACCACTACCCAATTCCCAAATCTGCATCCTCTCCAGTCAACCACCCTCCCTGGGAACCTTCTGATCAACTTCATGAACATAGACCACACTACCAGCCTCACCTAAGCTGAGCAATGTCCCTGAACACCCCCCCCCACCCAAATCATCTGGGATTCTGTGCAAGTTAGGGGTGGGAGAAAGAGAGAATGCACAGCTTTGAGACTCCAGTGTGAGCCCCTTCCCCCACGAGCTTCTCCAGAGGGTTCCATGGTGCTTGTAGCGTTGAATAAAACTGTGGCTGTTGTGTTCCCCACTCACCGGCCTGCTTTAAATGTTTGTGGGGACTGGGAAAACAACTCTTGCTGGTGGGGCCAGGAGAACAGACTATCCCAGCTGGCTCCTTGACCAGTTACAGGGACATGTGCTTGATGCGTATTTACAAGGATGTATCTGTATGCCAATGTGGCTTTTTTCTTGTTGCTGCAGTCCTGAGGATTACTCCCTGGAACTGATCTGTAGTTTGAGGGGGCCAGGAGAAAAGTAATATGATCAACAATTTCTTGGAGCCTGACACAGTTTACAGACTTAATGCAATAATGCATACTAGCAGCAACCCCCTTGGAGGCAGCATGTTTTTGCCATCCAAAAGATAGTGGCATGCTTTACATGCCTCAAAAGGGGGCGTTACTAGTCTAGTCTTTCTTTCAAGTTCTGTGGGCAGGCGATTATAGTTTTCCTTCATCTGTGCCTACTCGGCAGTGCATCCTCTGCATGGTTAATCAGCCTATGCTTCCTACTGGACACCAACCATAGCAAGCTGACTGGCTACATCTCCATTCTTTTCTATTGGTCCACACTCATACCCACTTGTTTTAAAGCTCTAAACCACCCTAAATCTTCCATGATACTTTTTTGTTGACTGGGCAAAGAAGTCTGGGGCAACTGGACAATCAACAATTTATTTTTAAATACTTTTATTCATTTCCCTTTTCATGGTGAGTAACAGGGTTGCCTTTTTCAAGTTCCTCTGTCCCGTCTTTTCTTCACATTTATTTTTCTTATATTATTTCTTTATTTGGTGGTAACATTATTGTATGGGGGGCACACAAGGCAGCTAGTCGTGGTTTTGCTGTGGGACAGTGTGTGTTTGGCTGTGGTGGTGGTGGTGCTTTATTTTCTTTTTCTATTATTTATAACTTTTAAAATTGCTGTATTGGGGCACATAAGGCAGCTAGTCATGGATTGCTGGGGGATGGTGTGTGTTTGTGGTTTGGTGGAGGATGTTGTGTGTTTGGCTGTGACGGGGGCACTTATCATTGCTGGCTCACTGCTAAGGATATTATGCCTTAGGTGGCTACTTTCATAAAGCATGAATCAACTGCAGTCAGAGGGCTTATGATACAAAATTGTTTACAATCGCACTTTTGGATTTATAAGTAAGTTGTACCGTAAGCCCACCGATCGCAACTGAATATAGCCATCCATTCACTGCATCTGCATTAGGTGAGCCAGAATAGTCTGCTGGAAATCATGGTTTGTGTGTGTTGTGTTGCTGAATTTTTTTTTTTTGACATTTTAAAGTCTATGCAGATAAGGCAGCTACACAGTCCCGTTTAAAATAAATCTGGCAATCATGGCATGTGTTTGGCTGTGGTGGGGGTACTTATCTTTTTTTTTTTTTGCTTTTTAATCTTAAAAGTCTGTCATAGGTCAGTTGTGTTGGCGGGTTGCTTATCCACATCTTCTTCCTGCTGTACTGTTTGTTAGCAGCATAACTGTTTGACTGGGTATGATACATACTGTAACTCTCCTAGTATGTGTACTAGTTTTCCATTACATTCCAGAAAAGAAGGCCTTTAATACAATATAAATGCCAATGCTTATAATGCAACATCTCACATAATATCTACTACAACAATCCCCCTAAAACAAGTCTGCTTTTTGGGCGGGAGGACTTTGAGCAGGGAACATATTTCAATTTATAGCCTGCCATGGAGAGGGGATCGTTCAGTAAAACTGAGAAGTGGCTTCATTGTTTGGGTGGTGGAGATATCAGTGACCAAGTGAAATATTTGATCTACATAGCACATAATGATAAAACCACAAATGTGTAGCAACATCCTCATAAAGTATTTTAGATATCTTTTCTGTACATCAAGGAAGATAAGAAAATAAAGAAATCTGATAAATCACGTATTTTCTTTTTTTTTTTCTTGGAGCATGTGAATTAAGAATCCACAGTTTAAAACAGAATGGATTTTTCTCTAGTCTCATGGCTTACATAAACAGAGATAACAAAAAAACTCAGTGTTGAACTTTATAGTACAGATAATGGAACAGGCAAGCACTGCAAACACATTCATTCCAAATCACTCCATCTTCTTGCATTCTGAGGCTTGAAAGTAATACAATGAATACACAAAATATGTTTCGGTCATGTCATTTATTTTTTAATATTATTGAAAAGGTGGTGCTACGGGCTGGCAGCAGTTTGCCATTTCCAAATCAGACATCATCATCCACTTTCTCACTCGTGTCCAGCATGAGAATTATAGCATCTATGGTACCCAACTAATTATACCTCCATTAAAAATTAGTGCGAATGGAACCATCAAGCACCAAAGCCAGTTGTCAAGTTGCCTTGCTCAGAATCCCGACTAGTGCCTCCATAAATTCTTCACATAATGGCCTGCTGTGGGGGAGGGTGGATCATTTGGTGCCTGCCATATGGCCATAATTGATGTCTATTTAATTATTAAAAAAATGTGCACAGCAATCAGCTCACTGCAGTTTGGGGATGCCTTGTCCTGGCTTGGTCTAGTGCTTTAGTTCTGCCCCCATAGGTGCTAGTAGGCTCCTGAGAGCTTGTGGGAAATTAATCAGTACTTACATTTACTACTGCCGCCGAACCTGCTCCAAAGTAAAACCTCTCCTTCCCTGCACAGTGTTGATAATTAAATTAATAAATAAATCAAAACAAACTCTAAGATTTTCAACCGAGGGCTACCCTTGCCCCAACCAAACCTAATCCTTCCGCTCCAGCCTGCAGTGTCCCTCCCAATAGCCTTGCCAGTTGCCATCTCAATCTCTGCTGCCCCACCTCACCCCTCCACTTATTCCCAGTGTGGGAATCGGTAAGCAAAACCATTAAGTGGCCTCACTTTTTGAGTGGGGGATCAAAGAAACAGAGTAGCATATTGCTGTATCATGAAAAAGTTATTTTATAGCATTTTCTGCACAACATAAAAGATCAACTCTGACTAACAAATTAATTTTTTTTCCTTTTGTGACACAACAAACTAAGTATCCACAGCTTACAACATAAGGGATGTTTCTTTAGTCTCATGACTTACACAGAGATATTCAAAGTACTGGTATTTAGAGAGAAGAGAATCAAACACGGAAGCTCTGAAAACACATTCACTCATTTATTTTTTTTATTTAGTTTTTGTTTACCCGGTAGGTGCACTAGCCATAACAATGACTATTTTCAGGCATGACCTGGGAGGGTACAGTACAACAATACAGGGAAACATTTCAATACAAGTACAAAAATAGTTGACAATAGTATACAGAGCAATTTGAAAATGTATCCACAGAACAAGGAGGCTGCAATACCAGTGTAGACCAGAAAGTAAATAAAAATAAAACAGGAGCACTACAAAAACCAAAAACTATACCACAATTGCTATAAGGAAGAAAAAATTAACATATTGAACATTTTAGTGCTAATAAGGGCATGGATATAGAACTAGGGGAGGGATACTAGTAAGTGATAGAAGTGAGAGCCAAGAAAAGAGGGATGAGAGTGAAGTAAGGTAGGAGGAGGGACAGATAGGTAAGGAGAAGTGCATAGTGTATAGAAGGGCAGATCAATAAATGTCATGGAGAGAAGAGGCTGTGAAGGAAATGAGCTAGGGAGGTTTGAAGGAGGAGCATTTGTGGGAAGTACCAAAATAATTTTGCAGCCCTTTTTTAAAAGATGCATGAGATAGTGATTGGCACAAAGCTAGTGGAAGGGAGTTCCAGTATTTGGGGGCATGGCAGACTAAAGCACTAGCGTCTTTAGTGGTGTTGTGTCTAGGGATGAAAACGGGGGCCTGGTCAGATTTTGGAAAAGTCCTGCTAGGGATTCAGGTATTTGTAGGCGGACCATATTGTCAATGATGGAGCCATAAGCATGAAGCCTTACTTCATTAGGAGGAAGCCATCCCAGGTCTGAATAGAGGAAGCAGTGATGTTTCAGTCAGTGTGAGGAGGATGCACAGCGACAGATATTGTTATATGTGACATCCCATTTCAGAAGGATTGATTTGCACACAGAGGAATATGTTGCAGCACCATAGGTAAGTGATGGAAGGAGTATACCACGGGCAATAGCAAGCCTTGCTGAGGGAGTGAGCACATGGCTGGTTCAGTAGGCTGTTCCAAGTTTGGAGCTGACCAGTTTGCAGGTCTGATTGATGTGTAAGTCAAAATTTAGTGATGGATCAAGGGTGAGGCCCAGATGTTTAAACGAATTTACCACCCCAACTAGTGAGCCATTTTTCATGATCACTTCATCTGCTTATTAACAGAACAATAGTACACAATATATGGTATTGAAGTCCAGAAATTTTTTTTGTCATTCCAATATTGGAAAGATGGAGCTACCATCTGCAACTAGCTTTCCCTTTCCAAATCAGACATCAACATCCACCCCCCCCCTCGCTGTACTGTACACCCAGGGTAGTACTGCCCCTAAATGCAGCCTTTAGCCGGCTCAGTGGCAAAGAGGTCTGTGGCACCTAGTGTGCCTTACTTTCTCCCACGCCAATGACCTGGGTTTTGGAATGAACTCAGACCTCTGGGGGAGGATTGATCATCTGATAGACAACTCTCCTCTCCTAGGTGGGGAGGTCTGCCATTTAAATCCTTGGTTGTAGGCTGGGTGGCAGCACAGGAGAATGGGCGATGTGGAAAGGGAGGACATGGTTCCGCAGCGTGTATGCGCTTCCATGTGCACACACTAATGTGCCGTTATGGCTGAGGGAAAGGGGAGTAAATGGAAAAGGGTTGGCACCAGCTTAATTATTTGTTCCCATAGACCCCATATGGCGTCTGAACCATCTATTGTTAGAACTGACCCAAAATGGCCACCGGGAGCAAATGAGTAAGCCCTGCCTGCCTACCCTTGCTCCTGCATCACCACCTGATCAACGACCTCTGGTTCTGGATGTGAGTCACTGGGTGGGGGTAGGATGGCTCTCCCCCTCCTGGCCCCACCAAGGGGAGGGCAATCCGTGGGGGAATCTATGAAGCAAGGTGAGTCAAGGAAGGTGGATGCCTGGCTGGGAAGGCAGGGACATGGCTGAACAAGACTGCCAGAAGCCACCCAAGGGAGAAAAAAGTTCTATAAAAAAAGGGCAGCCCTTTCCTCCACACCCCCTCCATCTACAGTGTGACAGTATTTATTCATCCTAACATTTTTTTAACCCAAACAGCCCTTCCTCCCTTTGCAGACAGTATTTATTCATAAATATATTTCTACAACCCTAGCAGCCTTTAGCCACACAAAACCCATGATTTTCAACCCCTTCCCCTCTCTCCCCTGTGGTGCTACAACTCCACCCAATCCTTGCGGTGTAGTGAGCTAGGTGTGGAATTACAAACAGTCCTTTTTTTTGTTTGTTTTGTTTTATATTTTGGCATCTGAAGGAACAGCCCCTCCTGACCAACCCTTCAGTAAATTCTTAAAACTCCCTCCACTGCATCTTTACACACTGTAATGTAAAGTCCTTCGCTGATAAATAAAAATACATATATTTCCTCCTGTGGTAGCCCTTGCTCCAACCAACATGACCCAATTTACCCCTCTGTTCTGGTCAATCTTCTCCTAACTCCACCAACCGCACACAGCTCTTTTTTTCATCTTTTCACCTGCTACCTTGTCCTGTCCCCTCCAGACCCCAAATTCCTTCCAGATAGGCACAAGGGAATCATAGAGGAAAGGAAGGGCAAGGGAGAAAGAGCTGTAGATCAAGTAAGGTCTGTGGTAAAAATGTAGGTAGCGAAAAATGGGCAGACTGGGTGGGCCAAGCGGTCCTTTTCTGGCATCAAATTCTACATGAACACATGAAGAACCCAGCACAATAAAGCCGTTTGGTCTATAGATTCTGCCTATATTACAGGGTCCACAGCTTAAGCTATTGACCCTGACCCCCCATCTTCCTGTCCTTTCCATCCACCCCTCCCAAGACTCTTTCTGTTTCTATATTTCCTTCCCTATGTGTTAATATTGAAATAAATAAATATAGAATCATTTATACTCTTTGTCCACTTCTTATTTATTAAAATAAGCCTGCCTTATTTTTCATCATTGGAAAACACTTCTGGCTGACTGCACCACCCCAGGAGAATCTTTTTTTCTCTGAAATTAAAATATTTTTTAATCAGTGTGTAACCCCCCTGCAAATGGGGGTTCCCAAAAGACTTCCAGGAGCTTGCTTGAATGCTCCAAGCCTGAATGGTGTTTGGCATTTAAGCCATTTATCAGTGAGTGTTTTTAGAACCTCTGGTACTGTCTCTTTAAGAGCTGTCTGCTTGCAGACATAATTAGTTTGTATGGGGGGACTGTGTGCTTCTCTGAGTACCACTCGAGCTGCTGCCAATTCACTTCATTTTTGCAGTCACTAGGAGTGCAAAGGGAACCTATCTGAAAGATGTAACTGTTTGCCAGAAATTATTTAGAGTAATAATGAAATTACAGTTTGTCTAACCTGCTTTCTTTGCAGTCAGAACTGTGTCTGCTAGTTCCCCATTCTAGTTTTGAACTGCTGAACTGGACCAATCAGTGTGGGGTAAGCTAGCTCTAAAATGGTGCCTTGGACGAATCAGAACTTGGACTCATAATCTGAGCCAGCCACAAGAGGATTGTATGGGCAGTGACTCTGGGAGATGTAGTTTAGACTTCAGTGCCTTTTTGGACCAACAGCAGCAGTCTATTGTGAGTGACAGTCAATCCAGTCAAGAACTGGGAGGAACTCAAAGGAAGTGCCCGGTTTTGTCGGTTGGAGTTTCAGTTGAGCTTTGGCAGTGAAGAAGGAAGCAGCCCTGTGCTTTTTCAGTGTGCAGTTTTAGTCAAAAAACGTGTGTAAGGCCCAGAGTTCCGGTCTGCAGCTTGTGTAACAGCTTGTTAGGACTGAATCCTGTCCTGTGAAAAGAATCAAAGGATCTCTGAAGAGTAGAAACCAGGCTCACCCTGTAGAAGACTGGAGGAATTGCTGAAAATTGCACTCGGTCTGTCAGGAACTGAATCTGCTGTGTGTTCTCCGGTATTGTGCAGTAATTGCGATCGGATACAGATGCAGCCTGCCTGGTATAGTGCTTTCTATATGGATGTGTGAAGAGGTTTGTGTACCTCAAGTGAGCCCTGCTGACATTGAAGGACCCTATCTTATTTGGAGGTCGTGAGTACTAATTCAGGGTCGCCTCCTGTTGAATTGCCACATTAAATCCAAATGGAACTACTGTACTGCTGACTGTTTAATTCTCCTTTTCTCTGTGTGAAAGGGCCCTACCAGCTGCCACGTTTGACTAGCCACTAGGGCTTGGGTACCCAGGGACAGTAACTGATAGGATAGCCTGTGCATGAGCCATAGGTAGATTATTAGAGTGATAAGCTAATTAACCTGATTTCCCCCTGTCCTTGTTATATCCCCCTAAATAAATCAGAGCTGCTTGTTTCAGCAAAGTTATACTGCCTGAGGTATTTGTCTATGTTAAAGTACTGTACTGTGATTGTTGCACTGTATCTCATTTCACAGGAGGTCCCAGTGCCGGAACCAGACCTGGGGGTAAGTGTATACTGTGAAGGTAATTCTGATATATTGTGTGGGCCACTAGTGGGAAGAAAGGGGGGTTGCAGTGTCCCAGAGGGCTGTGACCAAGTTAGTTTAACTATTGCAAACCCTGACCTCTGGGTGGAGGCACCCGCCATTGGATCCAGGCCCTCAACCTGTTAGTGGCAAATCAGGCAGGTAGTAGCCCCTGGGATAGCGCCATCTAGGGGTTACATCTTGGAGGCTCACCACTGGGATTGTGTGTCCTCTAGTGGCCATATTTATGAACCACTGTTAAGAAAAAATGGGTACCCGACAGAGTGGCTGTACACCGGCTGGTGGGTGGTGTACTGGGAGAGATCGACCCCAAATGCTATGCTTATCCTGGACATCCCCTGGGTATCAATATCGGACACTGTGCAGGAGTACTTTCCAAGGTGGAAGGTTTACAAAACCCTGTGGTGGTGGGTCGGCATGCTAATCTGCTCACCCACACTTTCCTGGCCCTAGTAGAGTTTAAGGATCCCATAGATAGCTCCAAAGTGCCACAGACCATTACCCCAGAGGGAGCCCTCACTGCTTGAGAGTGATAACTAAGGACAGTAAAGACCCGGGGAATCAGCCCCACCACTATCTGAAACTTTTGAGGAGAAATTTGCTGAATGGTTGCTGGGAGAGGGAAAACTGGAGGACTTGAAGAAACTATTCTTGCCACCTGGGGTGTTCCTCCCAACACCCTCTCCTGCTCCAGTGCCCGTAATGGTGGCTGAACCAATGCAGACACCTATTTCTGCACCTGCCATTAGTCACGACTCTTACCGAAGGTTGAGGATCTTCTCTGGCACCCTCCGACCCCCAAAGGGAGGATGACTGAGAGACCTGGATGAACTATGTTGCCCCAAATTGCTAGAATGGCAATGCCTGGAAGGCGAAAAGTGAAAGAGGGTTGGTGAGAGCCTCCGAGGTCCTGCCCTGGCTACCATCCGTGCTAAACGGGCCAGTAACCCTGAAGCGACTGCACAGGCCTATCTTGAGGCCTTGGAGAATGTGTATGGGAGCCCAGATTCTGATGAGGACTTGGTGGAGTAAGAAATGCACAACAGTACCAAGGGAGTTGTTGTCTGTGTATGTATCTCGGCTGGAAAAATTGTTGCAAGAATGCCTCAGAAAGGTAGTTTGCCAGCGATTGAACTGGACCGAACCAGGCTGGACAGGATCCTTAAGTCTGCCCCCTTCTCAGAACTGCTGTTGCTTCAGTTCGCCTGGCAGATCGACTGGAATCCCCACCCTCCTATGATGAGTTAATGAGAGAAATTCGAGGAGTTGAGAAAAGGCGACCTCGGGAGGTACCTGCACCAACAGCTGTGGCTACGACCCGAGTGACTGAGGGTGACCCATCAAGTGAAGTTCAGGGGCAGAGGTTGACAGTCAATGAGTGCTCTGACAAGGAAAAAGATATGCCACAATGGGGCGAACTGTTGAGAGAGATCCGGGAATTCAAAAACAGTCCCTTTATGAAGGCCACGCCTGCAAGTACGGGCCCTGACCTATATCCGACTGCATCTGCTATGGGGTGGGGTACCACCCATGTATCTCCTGCTGATAACAGCTCCAAACTCAATTCCTTGACCATGGAAGTGGAGAAACTGACGAGATGTCTCCAAATGCTTATCACGCCGCAGACAGAGATGGCACCCAGGTTTCCAGTTAGTAATACCCCGCCCTGGCTCCCAGTGTGGCGCCTCGGCCAGCTCAAACTCCAGAAAGTATGTTTTGCTATAATTGTGGGAAAGATGGGCACATGAAAGGAATGCCAGTCCCAAAGACACTGACAAAGTTGCATATAGGCTACAAGGAGAGCTTGGAGAAGAAATCAGTGGTTAAGAGGTGCGACATGAGTCAGTGAGGGCACCAAAAATGCTAATTCACGTCCTTTTGTGGCAAGGTCAGTTGCCCAGGCCCCCACTACCGCCTCTCCAGACTGGTCCAGAATAGTGGGTCCTCCATGGAGACCACTGTAAAGGTGAATGGAGGTCTACAAGAGCTGTATTAGACAGTGGCTCCCAAGTGACAATTATGTTCCAGGATTGTATCAGAAGCATTTGTCAGACGCCCCTTACAACCATTAGAAGGACTGCATGTATGGGGGTTAAGTGAGAAGGCCTACCCCTATTCGGGTATATCCAATTTGGCTGTCTTTCCCCACCTCCGTGGCTGGAGTGGCCGAACAAGTAGAGACCCTAGCCTTAGTGTGTCCCCACTGGACTGTATGATGGTGTCCCTTGTTGATTGGAACAAATGCTCATATGTTCGGAAGGCTGGCACAGTTGTGTTATGAAAACAGGGTCAAAGACTAGTAGAGCTTTAAGAGTTCCGGCTTTAATTAAGAAGGCCTATGAGGCACAGAGATGCTGAAAAACAGAACCAGAGGAACCGGTCGGAATTGTATGGAAGAAGGATCCTGAGTCTCTGATCCTGGCGCCAAATGCCCAGTGTACCTTACAGGAGAGGTCCGTATCAGAAAGGATGTTAAGAATAAAATATTAATGTTGGATGTACCAGGTGATGGAAAATTGCCAGAGGGACTGCTGGTCGCTTGTATTTTGCCCGCTAGAGCCCATGCTTATGCCAGAAGGGTAATGGTCCAAGTTCATAATGTGTCTGAAAGAGACATTCGAGTAAACAGAGGTTGCATCCTGGCTAATGTGCATTGTGCAGACACTGCAGTGCTACCCAGCAGCAAGAGTTCAAGGAAGAATGACAGAGTAACGCCTGACTTGTTTGATTTCGGCGACTCCCCGCTGCCAGCTGAATGGAAAGTGAGGATCAGTGAGAAGCTTGCCCAGAGAGACCAGGTGTTTTCTTTAAAGGAATGGGATGTAGGATGCATGCAAGGAGCTGAGCACAATATCCGGCTGCATGACGAAAGACCATTTCGTGAGAGGTCTCGACGCCTGGCACCTGCTGACATAGATGATGTGAGACGGCATCTGCAAGAGATGTTAGCTGCTGGTGTAATACAAGAATCCAGAAGCCCTTATGCTTCCCCCATTGTGGTAGTGAGGAAAAAGAATGGAACAGTAAGGATGTGTGTGGATTATCGCACTCTAAACGTGGACTATCCCTGATCAGTACACAATGCCCGCATTCAGGATGCTTTGGACTGCCTAAGCGGGAGCAAGTGGTTCTCTGTGCTGGATCTCCGCAGTGGGTACTACCAGATCCCGATGGCCCCAGAGGACCGTGAGAAGACGCCTTTATCTGTCCGCTTTGGCTTCTATGAATTCATGAGGATGCCTCAAGGATTTCAGGTGCCCCAGCCACTTTTCAACGATTGATGGAGCGTGCAGTGGGGACATGAACTTACTAGAGTGCCTGGTATACCTAGATGATGTTATTGTGTTTGGCAGCTCACTGGAGGAACATGAGAGCAGATTATTTAAGGTATTGGACCGACTGGAGGACTTTGGCCTTAAACTGTCCATTGATAAGTGTCAATTCTTTCAAACATCAGTAAAGTATGGGACACATAGTATCCACCGAGGAATAGAGACCGACCAAGTAAAGTTGAGGCCTTGACCACCTGGCCACAGCCCAAAAATCTAAAAGAACTGCAAAGATTCCTGGATTCTGTGGTTATTATCGGCGCTTCATCAAGGACTATTCAAGAGTGATCCGCCTTTACTTAACCTTACTCAAGGGTATCCCCAACCCACAAAAATACTAAAAGTCACGTCCCTCAAGACTGAAAGAGTGTATTTTCATCCGAGTGAAGTATTTGGGGCCCGCTGACTCCTGATTGTGAGACTGCTTTTCATGAGATCATATATCAACTTACCCATGCTCCAGTGCTGGCCTATGCCGATCCAAGAAAACCTTACGTCCTGCACACTGATGCTAGCTTGCAAGGGTTGGGGCTGTGTTGTACCAAGAGCACGAGAAATGGCTAAGACCAGTGGCCTTTGCCAGTAGAAGCCTGACCTCATCCGAAAAGAACTATCCTGTACATAAGTTAGAGTTCTAGCTTTGAAGTGGGCTATTGTTGACCAATTCCATGAGTACTTGTATGGGGCTAAAATACTAGTAAAACTGACAATAATCCTTTGACCTATGTGCAGACCTCAGCTAAGTTGGATGCCACTGGCCATAGGTGCTTCTGCATTATCTACATATGACTATGCTCGAATACCGAGCAGGTCTGAACCACATAGATGCTGATGCTCTCTCCCGGAGGCCTGTTCCCCAGATGATTGGGTCCGATTGGCAGAACCTGACATTCGGGCACTCTGCCGGAAGTTTGACAGGGAGGAACAAATGTCCACGGACGAGTGGACTGCATGGTGGATTGCTTGGGACCCTCTGAGAATTGCATACCTGCTGCTTATTGCCACTTTTCTGCAATAGACATTGGTGCACTGCCTCAGCTGGACAATGACAGTATTCGGCGGGCTCAACTCACGATCCCATGATCAAAGCAGCTTTAGAAGCCCTATGCAGGAAAAGATGTGTCCAAATTACGCCCACTGATTTGAGAACTGCACTGTTACACAAAGAAGGTCCTAAGTTGAAACTGATCAATAAACTGTTATACAGAGAAACAGTAGACAGAGGGGACAAGTAGACAAACAACAACTAGTGCTGCCCACTGCCTTTCGAGACTCAGTACTGAGGTCCTTGCACAACCACATGGGGCACCTTGGTATAGACAGAACACCTGACTTGGTGAGATCCAGATTCTATTGGCCTAAGATGGGGCTGATGTGGAGCAACACATTCAAACTTGTAGTCGCTACTTACAGGGAAAGCTTTGCCTCAGAGGGCTGCCCCTTGTTAACATCACCACCAGTGCACCCATGGAGCTGGTCTGTATTGATTTTCTGAGTTTGGAGTCAGATCAAAGAAATATCAGTAATGTGCTGGTGGTCACTGACCATTTCACGAGATATGCCCAAGCTTTCCCACCAAAGACCAGAAAGCATCCATCGGCCAAAGTACTTGTAGAAAACTTTTTGTTCACTATGGGGCTCCACAAAGAATCCATTCTGATCAAGGAGAGACTTTGAGAGTTGTCTGATCAAAGAGATGCTTTCTCTGTGGGGAGGCGAAGTCCAGAACCACTCCTTACCACCCCAGGGGACCCACAGCCTGAACGTTTCAACCGCGACTTTGCTAGATATGCTAGGCACCCTGCACCCAAAGGACAAGCCTAGATGGAGCCAACAAATTAGCACCCTGGTACATGCTTATAACTGCACCAAAAGTGATGCCACTGGATTCTCCCCTACCGCCTGATGTTTGGAAGAGAAGCTCACTACCAGTAGATGTGTGTTTTGGGGTCTCTCCTGATGGGGTTCAAGCTGACAACTATTTACAGTATGTGCAAAGTTAAAGGCCCAGCTAACTCATGCGTACTAACTGGCTCAAACCATGGCTGCCAAAAGAAATCTGGCCAACAAAGAAAGGTATGATAAAAAGGTGAAAGCACAGGAACTCCAGGAGGGAGATCGGGTATTGCTAAGAAATCTGGGACTGCATGGCAAGCACAAGATTGCTGACAGATGGCACCATCTCCCTCACATTGTAGTGGGCAAACTAGATGATCTGCCAGTGTACAAAGTAAGGCCTGAGAATAATTCAAAAGATGTAAAAACAATGCATAGAAATCATTTACTGCCCATTGGACAAATCTTAATTGAGTCTGAGCCCCTAGAAGATGCCCCTCTGGACCAGTGACTAGAGCTGCTGCTAAGAAAAGATCAAGAAAGTCTGCACCTACAGAAGCAAAGTTAAAGTGTTCCCTCCACAAGTCCCAGTTGAGCATGACTGTCAGTCCATATCGGAAGAAAGTGAGGAGTGACTTTGAATACTATCCTTACGAACTGAGTCAATTGTTTGGGGCAATCCCTAGTCAATACTGGAGACAAAGCTGGGCCTTCTGGACTGTCTAAGCCCCAGTTTCATCCCTGGAGCCAATGCTCCCAGAAAGTGAAGTGCAAAGCATCAGATCAGATGAAATGGAATCATTGTGCATGGTTGAACTGTTTGAGCTTTTAGGGAGGAAAATGATAGATTGGGGCAGACTGGTGATACACCCGAACAAGAAGAGTATTTTGAGTGCCCTGACAGTCCACTGCCAGTGTCCAAAGCTCTCCATGCAGCCAAATGTTGTGGACTCAGAAACTGTAACTCCTGGAGCTGAAAGTGCCCCAAGTTCCAGCCTCTCTACCCCCATGGAGACTCCCTGACAAGTGAGGACAATGCTGAAAATGAGGCTCAGAGTGCAGACTATAACAGTTCCCCTAGAAAGACTGGTCGAGCTGTAAAGCCTGTGGTGCACCTCAGTTATGATTCACTTGGGAGGCCTGTGGACTTGCCTCTCAATGTTGTCCATAAAGGAGTGTATGTGTCCCCAGCTCATTGCCCAAACTGAGCATCAGTGCTAACTCCAAGTTACTTGTGTTGCCCTCTAAGTATGGTGCCCTTGCCCCATCCAGCCCCAAGGTAACTGATAGGAAGGGCCCCTCTCTTCAGGTTTCATGTACAAGAGGTAATAACTTGAGTTATGGTACAATGTATGTAATACTGTGTAAAGAGTGACGACTGCAATGTTTCAGAAATGTGTTCTTGGTAAAATGATATATTGACTGATGATTACATGTGCGAGCCTAATGCAAATGTATATGGTTGCAGTTGAAACTTATGGGGGTACTTGCTTGACGCGGACGTCAAGCTTTCCCAGGCCAGGAAGGGTGTAACCCCCCTGCAAATGGGGGTTCCCAAAAGACTTCCAGGAGCTTGCTTGAATGCTCCAAGCCTGAATGGTGTTTGGCATTTAAGCCATTTATCAGTGAGTGTTTTTAGAGCCTCTAGTACTGTCTCTTTAAGAGCTGTCTGCTTGCAGACATAATTAGTTTGTATGGGGGGACTGTGTGCTTCTCTGAGTACCACTCGAGCTGCTGCCAATTCACTTCATTTTTGCAGTCACTAGGAGTGTAAGGGAACCTATCTGAAAGATGTAACTGTTTGCCAGAAATTATTTAGAGTAATAATGAAATTACAGTTTGTCTAACCTGCTTTCTTTGCAGTCAGAACTGTGTCTGCTAGTTCCCCATTCTAGTTTTGAACTGCTGAACTGGACCAATCAGTGTGGGGTAAGCTAGCTCTAAAATGGTGCCTTGGACGAATCAGAACTTGGACTCATAATCTGAGCCAGCCACAAGAGGGATTGTATGGGCAGTGACTCTGGGAGATGTAGTTTAGACTTCAGTGCCTTTTTGGACCAACAGCAGCAGTCTATTGTGAGGACAGCCAATCCAGTCAAGAACTGGGAGGAACTCAAAGGAAGTGCCCGGTTTGTCGGTTGGAGTTTCAGTTGAGCTTTGGCAGTGAAGAAGGAAGGGCCCTGTGCTTTTCAGTGTGCAGTTTTAGTCAAAAACGTGTGTAAGGCCCAGAGTTCCGGTCTGCAGCTTGTGTAACAGCTTGTTAGGACTGAATCCGTCCTGTGAAAAGAATCAAAGGATCTCTGAAGAGTAGAAACCAGGCTCACCCTGTAGAAGACTGGAGGAATTGCTGAAAATTGCACTCGGTCTGTCAGGAACTGAATCTGCTGTGTGTTCTCCTGGTATTGTGCAGTAATTGCGATCGGGATACAGATGCAGCCTGCCTGGTATAGTGCTTTCTTTTATATGGATGTGTGAAGAGGTTTGTGTACCTCATGAGCCCTGCTGACATTGAAGGACCCTATCTTATTTGGAGGTCGTGAGTACTAATTCAGGGTCGCTCCTGTTGAATTGCCACATTAAATCCAAATGGAACTACTGTACTGCTGACTGTTTAATTCTCCTTTTCTCTGTGTGAAAGGGCCCCTACCAGCTGCCACGGTTTGGACTAGCCACTAGGGCTTGGGTACCCAGGGACAGTAACTGATAGGGATAGGCCTGTGCACAGAGCCATAGGTAGATTATTAGAGTGATAAGCTAATTAACCTGATTTCCTGTCCTTGTTATATCCCCCTAAATAAATCAGAGCTGCTTCTTGTTTCCAGCAAAGTTATACTGCCTGAGGTATTTGTCTATGTTAAAGTACTGTACTGTGATTGTTGCACTGTATCTCATTTCACAGGAGGTCCCAGTGCGGAACAGACCTGGGGTAAGTGTATACTGTGAAGGTAATTTGATATATTGTGGGCCACTAGTGGGAAGAAAGGGGGTTGCAGTGTCCCAGAGGCTGTGACCAAGTTAGTTTAACTATTGCAAACCCTGACCTCTGGGTGGAGGCACCCGCCATTGGATCCAGGCCCCTCAACCTGTTAGTGGCAAATCAGGCAGGGGTAGTAGCCCCTGGGATAGCGCCATCTAGGGGTTACAAGTGTTTCTCCCTCACTCCTGTAACACAGATCTCTTTGTAACAATCCTGTCTGTAACATATGAACTTGGTTTGTACGTATTTCCTCTGGATAACCTCTATGTACACCTCTGTACCCGGGTCACACCTGGAAACGAGCCTCAGCTCAGTGTGCCTTTCCCGGTCACCAAATTTTAAATAAATAAATAAATATGTGAAAAGTCAGAGGCACCTTCCCTGCTCACTCACTTTTGTGCATACTCCTCCCCCATGCTTCTATCTATCTATCTATCTATCTATCTATCTACCTACCTATCCATCCATCCATCTATCTGTCTGTCTATCACCTCTCACTTGTCGCACATTATGCTGCACTCATTTTACCTCTCAGAAATCTTCTGTCTCACATAGCAAAGTCAATTTTCCACATTGCCCACTGAATTTTTAAAGCATGAATTTATAACAATCTATCATGCCCCCTCATCTTAAAACATTATAAATAGTAATGCTTTTATTTCCACCAAGTTCTGAGATTGCAATGACATATTTCTGTATATATCACACATTTTGCCTATTAACACATATGGTTACACATTTTGGCAATGAAATGTTTTATAGGCATGATCTGTCTATCTAGATGTATTTATTTTAGATATACTATTGGCGCACTACAAATATCACACATATTTCTATATGCAGGTTTTGTCCTCTAAGTCCATGCCAGTGTTGAAATCATAAGCGATGTCTGTAGAAGTCAAAGCCGGAAGATACAAATATATGGTATATTTGTATTCATCCCATCATGGCATATCTCATTTATACAGTGGCAGTGCCTGTCTGCCAAGATTATTTATTTTAATGAATATTTCTTTTTCTGTTTGATTTTGCTGCTGTTTTTCTTAGATGCAGCATAAACCATTGTGATATCATCAGACATTGTTCAAGCTGTTCTACCAATGGTTCATATCTCATATGTCACCATCCTAAAGCAGAAATAAATTGTGAAGACCCACTGAACTGTGAAATAAATGATTTCCTCTGTAGGCCTGACATACATAAAAATAAAGGCATTTATTTGCAAAACTATGTGGTGCAACAACGCTCTGCTTCTACCGCTGGAAGACCAGGAACCAGCCCGCCCAGGACACCGCGCGGCAGCATCTCTACTGCCGCCGCCACCTCTGCGACAGCTTCCCCGAGGGTGCGAAATCTGGGTGCGATCCTTGACAGCAGACTGACTTTTGAAGACCAGGTGTCGTCTGTAGTTAGTAGTGATTTTTACCATCTATGGAACATTGCCTGGATTAAGCCCCTCGTTCCATCTGAGGACCTGCCGATGCTAGTGCACGCCTTTGTTTCCTCCAGGCTCAACTACTGCAACGCTCTTCACTTTGGGGTCATGGGAGGGACCCTCCGCAGACTGCAGCTAGTGCAGAATGCAGCAGCTTGGTTACTGACTGGTCTTTCTAGGTCCAGTCACGTGACCACTGTTCTGCGTGCCCTGCACTGGCTGCCGGTCAGGTGGAGGGTCCTTTTCAAGGTGGGGCTTCTCACCTATGAGGCCCTAAATGGACTGGGCCCTAACTGTTAGAGCTCCTGACACCAGTGACCTCTGCTCACTCCCTCAGCGCCTCTTCAAGGGACCTCCTGGATATTCCCAGGGTTCGGCTCAAGACTTCTAGAGATTGTGCTTTTAGCATTTCTGGGCTGTCCCTGTGGAGCTCAATTCCACCTGCAGTCTGGGAGGCCCCCTTGGTAGAGGTGTTTTAGCGGAGGTTGAAGGCACACCTCTTTGGCCTGGCTTTTAATGAATACTGAATTTTAACATGTTGCTCTGTCCTTGTTTATGATATTTTATTAGTTTAAATTGTTTTACATTTTAGTTATTTTAAATTGCACTAATTAAATTTTATATTGATGTATTGTATGTTTATTATATATTTCTGTGAAGTGCCCAGAGCCTACGAGAGTGGGCGCCATACAAATAAAACTTGCCTTGCCTCTCCAGCTCCCAGGGAAGCCCTGACTTGGCTCACCCCCACACATTTTGTTCCCGCCCACTCTGTCTCAACACTTACTTGTATAGTGTGCACTGACCACATGACATACTGATATTAACTAAGTGCCTAAATTCCCATTGGTTCCTTATACGCTGCTGACACTAGAGGGAGTTCACCCTCCTGTTATACGAACATACGAAATTGCCAGCAGATACAGGCCATTCGGTCTATCTAGCCTGCTCAAGTGTGCAGCACTTCAGTCCATTAGACTGCAGCTGCCCCCCATATGCCCTCCCCCCATCTTCCACCCCTCCCGATATGTACCCTCCCTTTGAATCTGTCCCTACCCCTCTTGACCCCAATACTCTGCAGTGATCGACTTCCTCTGGCAGAGGCGTTCCACCCTGCCACTGCCCTTTCTGTGAAATTGTGCCTCCTCAGTTCGCTCTTGAATCTGCCCCCTTCCAATTTCATAGAGTGTCCCCTGGTTTCCCTTCTGCCTTTCAGATTGAACATACACCTGGTGTCTACTTTGTTCAAACCCTTCAAGTACTTGAAGGTCTCACTCATATCCCCTCTCTCCCTTCTTTCCTCCAGGGTATACATACTGAGCTCTCTCAGTCTCTCCTCATATGGTCTGTCCCCCAACCCCAGGATCATTTTTCTTGCCCTATGCTGTACCCCCTTCAGTGGTTTGATGTCCCTTTTTAAGTAGGAGCACCAGAATTGCATGCAGTACTCTAGGTGCAGTCTCACCAGGGACCTGTACAGGGGCAAGATGACCTCCCCACTCCTAGAAGTAATCCCGCTTGCTATACAGCCTAGCATCCCATTTGCCTTCACTGCTGCCTTCCTGCACTGAGCAGAGTAGTTCATCTCCTCGGTTACCAGCACTCCAAGATCCTTCTCCTCCTTGGATTTTGTTAACGGGACACCCTCCGGCCAGTAATTGTGTCCTGGGTTCTTGCCTCCTAAATGCATCACTTTGCACTTCTTGGCATTGAAACCAAGCTGCTAAGTGTGAGACCATTCCTCTAGTTTTGCCAAATCCTCCTGAAGTACTTTTGCTCCATCCCCCCCATCTACCTTGACACAAATCTTTATGTCATCTGCAAAGAGACTGATCTTGCTCTTAATCCCTACTGCAATGTCGGCTAGGAAAATGTTAAACAGAACCGGTCCCAGCACCGAGCCCTGTGGAACACCACTTGTTACTGCCCTGGGTTCAGATGCCTCCTCCCCCCACCTACTACCTTCTGCTGTCTACCCAGCAGCCAGTTCTTGACCCATCTGACCAGTTTCCTCCCTGCTCCCAGAGTCTTCAACTTGCACGTCAGCCTACCATGTGGCACCGAGTCAAAGGCCTTGCTGAAATCCAGGTAGAGGACATCCACCGCACATCCCCTGTCCAGTGCCCTTGTTACCCAGTCATAAAAATCAACCACGTTTGTCTGGGAGGATCTGCCCAAGACAAACCCATGCTACCTGCTGTCCTGGAGATTGTTATCCTTAAGAAATAGCACCAGTCTTTCCTTGAGAATTATCTCCATCAATTTTCCCACAATTGCAGTAAGGGTCTGTAATTTTCTGGTTCGTCCTTGGGCCCACTCTTATGGAGAGTTACCACATGTGCTTCCCTCCAGTCCCTGGGCATGCACCCTGAGTTCAGAGAGGTATTGAACAGGTCCACCAATGGCCCTGCCAGGACCTTTGCCAACTCTCTCAGCACCCTGGGGTGGACTCCGTCTGGGCCAGGTGCCTTGTCCACCTTCAGGGACTTAAGGCCCTCCCTCACCCTTTCCACCGTGATTTCCCCATCCATGGTTGCTTCTCCCCCACCCTCTCCCACATTGCCCTTCTTCTCAGGTACGGGCCCATACCTCTTCTTGGTAAAGACTGAACAGAAGTATTCATTAAGTACTTCTGCCTGCTCAGCCGCTTTTTCTACCCACCCACTTCCCCTCCTGATCCCAACTATTTGATCCCTGCTTTTCCTCTTAACATAGAACCTAGAAGTTGACGGCAGATAAGGACTGCAAGGCCCATCCAGTCTGCCCATTTTTTCTACCTTATGAATGTGCCATAGGCCTATACTCTGTCAAGGACCTATCTATTCATACTCATCTATATTGCTCCCTTATGCCTATCCCATGCCTGTCTGAAGCCCTGCACTGTATTCTTATCCACCACTTCCTGAGGCAGGCCGTTCCATGCATCCACCACCTTTTCTGTGAAAAAGAACTTCCTCACATTACTCCTGAATGGGCCTCCCTCAAATCTTGTGCCGTGTCCTCTTGTCCTGCTATTTTTTTTATATTGAAACATGCTAGACTCTTTCACCTTGTTAATGCCCTTAAGATGTTTGAATGTTTTGATCATATCACCTCTCTCCCTCTTTTGCTCTAGGGTATACATATTGAGCTCTGTTAATCTGTCCTCATATGTTTTCTGATGCAGTCCCTGCACCATTTTGGTTGCCCTTCTCGGGACTGCCTCCATTTTGTTAATGTCCTTGTGCAGGTGCGGCCTCCAGTACTGCACGCAGTACTCCAGATGGGGCCTAACCAGTGTCTTGTAAAGAGGGATTATTACTTCCCTCTTACGACTTGTGATGCCCCTGCTAATACACCCCAACATCCCCCTAGCCTCACTTACTTCTTCTCTCTGATATATCTGAAAAAATCCTTTTCTCCTTCTTTGATCCCCTGCGCTAGCCTCCGTTCCCTAGCCGCCTTTGCTGCCCTTACCACTCTGCCCACTTCTCTGGATTTCTTCACATATTCTTCTGACCTGTTGGATCTCTTGTAGTTCCAAAATGCATTCCTATTTTCCCTCACCTTCTCCACAACCTCTCTACTCTTCCAACTTGGTTTCTCGGTCCTGGTTTTCTTGCTCTGGCTCTTTTAGTGGCTTCAGCCAGTCCTGCCTTGATGACTGCCCATTTTTGTTCCATGTCCATTTCTGGGCAGATGCTTGTCGTATGACTTTCCAGTATGTGTCCCATCCTGTCAAAGACTACCCTTTTGAAGTCCAGGACCCTAATTTTTGTAGTGGCTATTTCCTTAACCGGATTGAGTACCCTACTCAGGTTGTTATCACGGCTGTCTTCGTGTTCTCTCCTGTTGATTTCAGAACCTACTACTATCCAGAATACTCTGCCCTGAACTAACCCATTCTGACTCCACAGTCATTGCAACTATGTCCCACTTGACACTTGGGACTGTAGGGGGCATCTTCCTACTCACCCTAATATCACTCGCATACCCTTCCGGCAAACTGTTCCAGCAACCTGCATAGCTCACCTTCGAGACGACATTGCTAAACGTATATGGCACCATCACATCATGCAGCAAATGTGCCTTCACCATACACAGGGATTACATACCAGGGACCCAAGATTCCCAGCAAAAGGACCTCTCCCTGGTGGCCTTTTTTCCAGGTTTTGTGTTGCACTTTAGCACCCTGAAAGTGCCAGTACCCAGCAAGAGAAAAGGGGTCAGAATAACAAGCTCTTATTAAACTGTCTTACCCGCCTGGTGCTGCTCCCTCTCCTGCTGTCAGAAAATGTGCATCTGAACCCAGGCCTACCACCATGCAGTGGAAACCAGTTCCACAGCACAGCGGGACTCACTCTTGCCTCCATAAATATGTGCAGTTTACCCCCAAAGATGGACAGCTTGAAAGTATGGGTCACTCGGCATAACCCAGATGTACTCTCTATAGCAGAGTCTTGGCTCTCCCCCAAGGTACCGGACTCTGCTATCACACTGCCTGGATACACCCTGTTCAGACAGGACCGACTCTCAAAAAGAGGTAGGGGCTATGTCCTATACATTAGGGATCCTCCCCTTCAAGGTTACATACTTCCCGCACCCACCAGTGCCGACAACATCCAAGTTCTGACCGTATAACTTCTGGAGGGACCCCATAACAGGACACTGATGGTTTTTTCTGTCTACATTCTGCCTAAACTAACCGTGGCTGGCACCAGTGACCTGATGGACCATGTGGGCATTCTGAGCCTAAACACAGAAATCGTGATGCTGGGAGATTTCAATATCAACTGGCTCTCCCCCTCTGCTGCCTCAATCAAGGACACTGTATCTGCAGTCCACTTCTCTCAAATCGTCGAGACAGCAACCAGAGTTAACTACAAAACTGGGACCAGCACCTTCCTGGACTGGGTTCTAACCAATCAACCTGCCCACATCACCAATACTGCTGTTCTCCCTGATTCACTATGCGACCATTCCTCTGTCACTTGTACTTGGTCCTACAACTACTGCAAGCCACCTCCTGGAATGATTACAAACCGTGTTCTACTAAAAGGTCACCTTGCACTCTGCACTGCTAAAAGAGGAGCTTCCAGGCATCGACGGGACTGACCCCAGTGAGGCCAATGATGTAGACACGGCCCTTGACCACTTCATAAACACATTCAACGCTGTCTGTGACAAGCATGCCCCAGTAAAGACAAGGAAAATAAAAGGGCATTGCAATCCCTGGATCACCCTGGACCTACTGGATCAGCTCAATGCCAGAGATCTCCTCAGGCAGATCGCGAGAGCGCACGGTACCACCACTAACATCCAAAGGTACAAACAAGCCTGAAATAAGTGCACAAAAGCCATCTGACATGCCAAAAGCGCATTCTACAAGGAAGCCCTGTCCAGCTCCTGGAACAACAGCAAGTTGTTCTGTGATAATTTCAATGACATAACCGGAAAAGAACCCAAAAATGCCCCATCAATACTCATAGTTGATGGTGCACTATCCTTGGACCAACAACAAATTGCCAACACACTTAATGATGTGTTCATGGACCTCAGCAGTGTACTACCAGCATACTACTTTAATCCCTTAATCCCGGCTGACCCTAACACAGTCCAGCAACCACCCTCCAACAGACCACTCTTCCTTTTCCAGGTAATCTCTGAATCTGAAGCAAGACAGTACCTCGTGCGAGCTCTGGGAAAATCAAGACACAGCAGAGATACCCTGGTCTTTATGTTCGTCAAAATGGCACTGAAGGAAGTCCTCGGCCCTCTCACTAAGATTATCAACCTCTCCCTCTGCACTCCAAGTTCCCCCTGCGATGGAAATCGGCATCAATAACCCCTGTGCACAAAGGAGGTGATCAGACTCTACACAACAACTACAGACCTATCTCCATACTCCCCCCCCAAAGCTCTAGAGCGGATTGTAGCAGATCAGCTTGTCGAGTATCTGAACCAGTACCAATTCCTCTGTCCTGAACAACATGGCTTTCGACCAGGTCACAGTGCCATCACAGCATTACTGGAATTCACAGGTTACATTCACCACTCCCTAAACCAAGGCCTTCTGATAGGAGCAACATTTATTGACCTATCAAAATCTTTTGATACAGTGCACCACAAGCTTCTTCTGAATCGGTTGTCTGCTACTGGGCTCTCTCCAGAATCCATTTCATGGTTCAGAAGCTACCTTCACAACTGATCACAAAAGGTCAGGTTAGGAGACACCACCTCTGTTAGCAGACCTGTCCACTCTGGGGTCCCACAAGGGTCAGTTCTGGGGCCCTTACTATTTAGTCTTTTCCTAAACCAACTCTCTGCCTCCTGTCCAACCTGGATGCTCCTTTACACAGATGATGCAGCTATCTTCACCAGAAACCCCCATCCGGAACAACTAACAGCAGAACTCCAAAGGGGATTCTCATCCGCAGAGAAACGGTTTAAGGAGCATAGGCTAATCGTGAACTGTAAAAAAACAAAGACAATGTTGTACTCCTGCACCCAGAGTAAGTTCAAAGCATTACCCCTTGCGATCAGAAAGGAAAGCGGTGACACCCTGGAGCACATCCAGTTTTTCAGATATCTGAGCATCACAATAGGCTCCACTCTGTCTTATGTCGAACACATTAATAACCCTGCAAGGGCTATCACTACAAGAACAGGGATTCTTTACCGCCACTGCTTAACCTATGAGGCATTGAATCTGGCCATCAACAGCTCAATAGTCTCCCTTGTCGATTATGGACTGGCTATCTATGGATCGGCAACCAACACCGCCCTACCATGCATTTCCATGGCACTCAATAAGGCGTATTGCCTTCTCACAGGTGCTGCAAGACTCACGCACACCTGTGACCTCTACTCAGGCCAGTTGGCTCCAACTAAAGGAAAGAATAAGATACCAATCTTGCCTTCTTGCCGAGAAATGCTATCTCAATCTACTTCTGGCAGGGGTCCAGAAACTCCTAACCATGCACTGAAGTTCCCATTTCACAAGGAACACTGCCACCCAGATCTACAAAATTCCTAGACTCTGCACTGCCTTGGCACAATGCGCATTCTGCTACCATGCTCCTCACTGGATCAATGTCTTACCACCTGACATTTCCGGTGCTGCAACTATTTGTGTTTTCAAATACAAGCTATGACAGCATCTTATCTCAACCAGCAGCTGTGTCTGCCTTCACAAACACTCCTCCTGTGCCTCAAGGGCATCCTAGTACTCTTATCTCACATCTAACCTACTCGTCTGATGTGAACTATCCTTAGCACTTCAAGTCACCACCCTACCTCACAACCTTTGCCACCTCTACCCCACCCATTCTATATACTCCCCCCACTCCCTACACATCTCTAGCACCCTTACCATTATCCTCCTACTATCATCTCCACTCATGCAACCCAGTAGGGTGCTCTAACCTTGACTTAGGCAAATTACTTACTGCCTAAGATCCTAAATTTAGTGTGTTCATTACAGGAACTCTGTCTAAAAATATACTACTGTATTACTGTATCTTACTGTTACCCTGTCTAAAACATGTACTACTGTTTTAATGTACCTCTGCTCTTGTAACTGACATGGAATCCATAAATGAGCAACCGCTCATTGGTGTAATCCAAGAACTCAATAAATAAATGAATAAAAACTGTAGTCTCATAGTCATTCTATAAATAGGAGCTATCGAATGAGACTCCATATTTTCATCTGTAATGTTGCCAATGATATCCTCTTGACATGAGTGGTGCTGCCTCAAGTGCAAGGGAGCACTGTTGCCTACATGGCCCAGGAAAAATAAATAATCTACATGCTAGAGTCCCATGCGGTCATATTTATACCACTATACCCAGTCCTTGTGACATACCTGCAGTGCAGTCATGATAAACAATTGGGCCAGCCTGTTGGTGCAGTGGTAGCGCTACTGCTCATGTCATCGGTGACCTGGGTTCAGCAGCGAGCCTAGGTCGTTGGTAGCCAGCTGGGGGGGGGGAGGACTGAACATCCCTCAGATGCTCTCCTCCTCTGGGGGCATCCATGCTCCTGCAACACTGTCACTTAGGTGCACACAGATGGAGTGCACTTGGAGAAGAACGGAGGACAGGGAGGGAGGGAGGGAGGGAGGAATGTCACAATGTCGGCATGCTCTGTGTGAGCATACATGCCTTGATGATGTCCTGCATGCCACATTCCTGGGGACAGTAACGGGATTAAAATACTGCGACACCAGCACCTCAGTGATGGACACAGTCACCGGCATGAATCTGGGTCCCCTATCTCACCGACATGAGTCCTCGCTTGAAGCAACATGATTTCTGGGGGGACTCCTCCACCCCAGCCCTGCCTGGGGGTGAATCCAAGGCTCCACAGAGGTGAGTGGCCTTGACGGGTGGGTAGGAGGGATCAAGGGGTACCTAGTGGTCTTGACTCATAGGAGGGACTGGAGAAGTAGGGGCCAAAAAGTGCAAGTAAAAGAAAAAGTCATGATAACAATCCAGAAGTGATATAAAAAAATGTATCATACTTCTGAAGAGAAAACAGAGGCACTTAATGAGTACTTCTGCTCAGTCTTCACTTGGAAGAAGGATGGAACAGTACAACAAGAGACTAAGAGGGTGGAAACTGGGAGGGGGGAAGTCACAGATGTCGAAATTAAAGCCAAAAATACTCGAAGGCCTAAGGGCCCTAAAAGTGGACAAATCACCAGAGCCACATGGCATGCACCCAAGGGTCCTTAGAGAACTGGTAGAGGTTCTTGTGGATCCCCTGGCTGACCTGTTCAACATCTCTCTAAAGTCCATGAATATGCCCTAGGACTGGAGAATGGTGCATGTGGTGCTTCTCCATAAGAGTGGGCTGAGGACAAACCAGGGAACTACAGACCAGTTAGCATGACCTCTATTGTGGGCAAGCTGATAAAGATCATCCTGAAGGAGAGGATGACTGGCTTTCTTGAGGAAAATGGGCTCCAGGTCAAGAGACAGCATGGGTTTGTGTCATGGAAGTCCTGTCAAGCTAACCTAATTGACTTCTTTGATTGGGTCACTTTCACAGTGGACAAGGGCCAGACGACTGATTTCCAGTATCTGGACTTCAGCAAGGCCTTTTTTTTTATTATAGCTATTCAAACCCCATCACCTCCTCCCGCCAACTGGCAATGGGGACATATAGGTATTTTTATTTGGTTTTCTCCCCTGACCCCCCCCGAGACCCCGGCACATGGCCGTGCGAGTGTGTGGAGGCATGCTATGCACCCCGTGGTGCCAGTTCAGCCCCTTCCACCTCCCGTAGTTTTTGCTTCCCCCTCTCTACCTACACTACTCACCAGACCGCCACCCGATGGGAGTGGAACTACGGGGGGCGCCAACCCACCCTCACCACCCTCAGGAGAGGAGAGCTGCCCATAGGCATGCTCGATCCTGCTCTGCCCTCCCCCCATGCTGGCACCCCAGTGACCCGAGGTCATTCCCGAACCCGGGTCACCAGAGCATCACGAGGTGTGGCATCCAGTGCCTCAACCCTTTAGAGTCACCGGGCTGGCGTTTCAGCAAGGCCTTTGACACAGTGCCCCATAGGAGACTGGTCAGACAGCTTGAGGACCTGGGGGTGGTGGTTAAGCTTGCAGGCTCGGTCAGAAGCTGTTTTTAGGATAGAATCCAAAGAGTAGTAGTTGTGGGAGAGTTCTCTAAAGTAAGGCCTGTGGCGAATGTGATCCCACAAGGCTCCGTACGTATGGTGTTATTCAACATCTTCATAAATGACATCATGAATGGGATCAAGGACAAAATATGCCTGTTCATGGACAACATCAAGCTCTGTGGGAGGGTGGACATGGCGGAGGGTATACAGGAACTCAGGGAGGATCTGGTTAGGCTACAAAAGTGGTCCAGCAATTGACAGCTGGGGTTCAATGCTAAAAACTGCAAGGATATGCACACATGGGCAATCCTGGTTTGGCAGAGTGCAGGTAACCAAGTCACAAAAAGAAGAAAAAGACCTGGGAGTAATAAGCACCAGTGACCAGAAACACTATGCGTGCTGTAAGAGAGTCACTGCCAAGGCAGACTGGATGCTGGGATGCAAAGCAAGAGGAATTATCACCACGAAAGCGAAGGTCATTCTGTCACTGTACAGGTCACTGGTACAACTACAACCCAGATGATCCAATACCTGCAGGGCAACACCTATTACAAGAGGCCAAGGGAGCTCAACATGTATTCTGTTGAGGAAAGAAGGGAGAGGGTAGACATGACTGAGACCTCCAAGTACCTTAAGGGTATTAACAGGGTGGGCACTGAGGGCTTCTTCAGCCTTAGTGGCAGCAAGACCACTAGGGGGCACATCATAAAGCTGGTGGGGGGAAGGTTCAGGAGGGAGATGAGGAGGCACTTTTTCACTGAGATGGTGGTGGCCAAGAGGAATGAGCTGCTGTAGGAAGTAGTAGTGTATCCTTAAAAAACAGTGGACAGTTTCAAGAGGGGTTGGGACAGGGTCAGGTGGAAAACTGCAGGTAGAAGGGGAGTGAGTAGGGGGAAAGGGGCATTAGTGGGAGGCCAGAAGGCAAACGGGGAGGGGAATAACAGTTCCCTTTGTAAACAGATAGGGAACTGCACAACAGAGCAGACTAGATAGACCGTAAGGCTTTTGTATCCTGGCATGTTTGTATCCATGCAGGTAAATACTAAAATGTTTCTTTTAGTTCATTTTCACTTTCATTTACACTTCCACCAAATGTATCTATTATCTATCTGTCTGTCTATCTATCTTTCTATCTATCTCACTATCAATCTATCTATCTATCTATCTCACTATCTATCTGTATTTCTGCCACTGAGGGAGGTCAGTCTGCTGTCCAAACTAACCACTTTATTACAGTCTATGTTATCACTGATGCTGGCAGTTCAGAGAGCATGTTGTATGTTATATCTGAATTTCATAGAATCATAGAATTTGACAGCAGAAAAAGACCCCATGGTCCATCCAGTCTGCCCTTACCCTCCCTAGACTACCTCCTCCCTCTCTGTTCTACTTTGACAAAAGCAGCATGGAGCAATGCTTGTTTACAAGAAGGTCCTGGTTAGGAAATGTAAACAATAAATTACCTTTCCAACCCACTCGTTGGTATATCCTCCCACTGTAGATAGATAGATAGACAGACAGACAGATAGATGCTTTATTTTTAAAGCACCCCATTCTGGGGACTCGGAGTGCTTCACATAACAATTTAAAAACACAGTATAAATACACAATAATAATCCAACACCATAAACACAGAAACATAGAAACTGTTGGCAGATAAGGACCGCTAGGCCCATCCAGTCTGCCCATAGACCCTATACATTGTATGTCGCCACTGACCCTATGCGATCAATGGCTTTTCATCACTCCCTCCTTTCTCAAGGTTCCCTTGTGCCTGTCATAGACATGCTTAAACCTCTTCACTGTGCTTGCCCCCACTAACTCCTGTGACAGACTATTCCAAGTGTCAACTACCCTTTCTGTGTAGAAAAACTTCCTCACTTTACCTCTTAATCTAACCCCTTCCAATTTCATATTGTGCCCCCTTGTTCTAGTACTTTTTCTACATTGGAAAAGGTCCCCCACCAGTACCTTGTTTATGCCATTGAGGTATTTGAAAGTTTCAATCATGTGCCCCCGCTCTCTCCTCCAGTGAGTACATATTGAGGTCCCTTAGTCTCTCCTCATATGTTTTGTGGTGCAAGCCCTGCACCATCTTTGTCGCCATTCTCTGGATAGTCTCTGCCTTGTTTATGTCCTTGCGCATGTGTAGCCTCCAGAACTGCACGCAGTACTCCAGGTGAGGCCTTACCAATGTTTATACAATGGCATCACCACCTTCCACCTCCTACTAGTGATATCCTGCCTATGCACTTCAGCATGCCACTGGCCCTCCCTGCCGCCTTCGCGCACTGCTTTGATACCTTAAGGTCACCAGAGATGATAACCCCTAGGCCCCTTTCCTCCTTGGTGACAGTCAGCCCCCCCACAACCTGTAGCTCTCCCTAGGGTTCCCTCTACCCAGGTGCATTATTTTGCACTTTTTTGCACTGAACCTCAGTTGCCACATCTCTGACCATCTTTCAAGCTTCTCCAGGCCCCTCTTCATTTTCTGCACCCCTTCTGGAGTATCCACCCTGTTACAGATCTTGGTGTCACCTGCAAACAAGCAGACCTTTCCTTCCAGTCCCTCTGCAATGTCACTAATGAAGACATTGAACAGGACTGGTCGCAGTACTGATCCCTGCGGTACCCCACTGGTCACCCCCCTCTCCCCAGATTGTACTCCATTTACTATCACCCTCTGTCTCCTGTCTGTTAGCCAGTTCCTAACCCAGTTCACCACCTTGTCTCCCATGTCCAGACTACCCATCTTGTTAACCAGCCTTCTATGTGGGACAGTGTCAAAGGCTTTGTTGAAATCTAGGTAGGTGACATCTACTGCCCTTCCCTGATTTACTTCCCTAGTCACCCAATCAAAAAAATCTATCTGATTCGTTTGACATTACCTTCCTGCTGTGAATCCGTGTTGCCTCAGATCCTGGGCACCCCTGGATTCCAGGTGTGCCACTATCCTTTCTTTCAGCAGTGTCTGCATGATCTTTCCCACCACTGAGGTGAGGCTGACTGGCCTGTAGTTCCCTGTCTCCTCCCTACTGCCACTTTTGTGCAGTGGGACCACATGTGCCCTCCTCCAGACCTTTGGAACCACATCCGTGTTGAGTGACTCCATGAATAGGGCTGCCAATTCCATTCGCAGCTCCTTTAATATCTTTGGGTGGACACTGTCTGGCCCCACGGCCTTAGTTATCCACCTTCAGTGAACTCTCTCCACTGTGAATGGACTGGTGTCCACTTCTCCCCCCACTTCTCCCCCCATTGCCTCTGCTACCCATCTGTGATCCTTGACCTTCCCCCTCCCCAGTGAATACTAAGCATAAGTATTTGTTCAGTATTTCTGCCTTGTCCAGATCCCCCTCCTTATACTCTCCCTCCTCCCCTCTGAGCCTCACAATCCCCCCTGGTTTTTCTACTTTCGCTGATGTACCTATAAAATGCCTTGTCCCCTTTTAAACCATGCTAAACCCTCCTCTGTCTGCGCCTTAGCGCTCCTAACAGTCTTACCTGCTTCCCTTAGACATTCAAGGTACACCTCCCTGTCCTCCTCCCTTTGAGGCCCGTTATATTTCCTGAAACTCAGTCTTTTAGCCCTGACTTTGTCCTCCACCTCCTTAAAGAACCATAGTGGTTTCCTTCTTCTTTTCCCTTTGGTCACTATCTTAACGCATTGGTTTGTAATCCCCACTATGGTTTCTTTCAGTTTCTCCCATTGTTTCTCCACCCCCTGTATTACCTCTCCCTTCCCCAGGACAGCTTGTATACATCTACCCATTTCAGTGAAATGCGCCCTCCTAAAATTTAATGCTTTTGCCCTTGTGTGGCATACTTGAGTCCATGTTGCCATGCTGAACCACACCATGCGGTGGACACTGGACCCCAGCTGCCCTTCAACCTGTATTTCTTTGGCTCTGTTCTGATTGGTCCATACCAGGTCCAGTATCAACTTGTTCCTGGTTGGTTCATGCACCAGCTGCCTGAGTTCAGCCCCTTGCAGGGATTCTAGGATGGCTGTGCTCCTGGCTGAAGCAGCCACCTGGGTGGTCCAATCCACATCCAGCATATTGGAATCCCCCAGTAGCAGAATTTTGCCTATAGCTGCCATGTTGTGTATGTTCTCCACCAGTTCCCTGTCAACTTCCTCCCTCTGTGTCGGAAGTCTGTAGATCACCCCTGTGTGTATATTGCTGTTCTCCATTTTGTTTGGGCAGGATTGAGGGATTCTAGCTGGTAAGCTGGTGACAGTGTGTTTGTAATTGGCTGTGTCTGGACCGCGGTGAGTGGAGTGAGGAGCCCGTGCCAGAGGACTTCTTGGCCGATTGTTTTTGGACACAGCCTGTGGCCAAAAACAATCAGCCAAGGAGTCCTCTGGCAGTGGCTCCTCATTTCACTGCGGTCAGGTGGCATGCTGCAATCCTAAACCCTAACAGCTAGAATCCCACAATCCTGCCCAAACTAAATGGAGAAGCATATTAAAATGGCAGTTAAGAAAATACTTCAAATTCAAATTACACTAATCCCTGTAATATGATGCCTGCACTTAAGGTTCAGACACAGCCAATTACAAACTCAAAGTCACAAACTTACCAACTAGAATCCTTCAATCCTGCCCAAACTAAACGGAGAAGCACACTGAAATGGCAATTAAGACTTCAAATTCGAACTACACTAATAGATAAATCTAGATGGCGTTAACAGCAATAAGTTTTAAATCTATCATTTTGCTTTAAAATGTCACTAATATATATATATATATTTATATTTATATATTAAAAGTCTGGTTAAATAAAAAGATCTTTAAGCCCTTTTTAAAGGTTCCAACCGAGGGTGCCTCCTGAAGATGGTTAGGCAGTGAGTTCCACGGGGTAGGCATGGCAACAGAGAATGCACAGTTCCCCGAATGCCGCAACCTAACCCTGGGAACCCTAAGGAGGAAACCCTTGGTGGAATGGAGGGCCTGGGACAGATGATGGGGGACAAGGAGATCTTTCAGGTAGACTGGTCCCCTTTCCTGTAGAGCCTTATAGGTCAGTAATCCGACCTTGAAGACAATCTTCCACCTAACTGGCAGCCAGTGCAGTTTGTGGAGGACAGGTGTAATATGATCGCACCTTAATACACCCATCAGTAACCTCACCACCATGTTCTGGACCAGCGGAGATTGCCTCCAGACAGCCCTAGGTACAGGGCATTGTAGTAATCCAGTCTGGACGTTATAAAAGCGTGCACCAGTGTGGTCAGGTCCTCAGATGGTATAAGGTCTCGGATCTGGGGGAGATTCCTTAGATGGTAAAATCCACTTTTTACGATAGCGGACACCTAAGCATCCATTGTCAAGCCATTGTCGAGGATCACGTCCAGATCTTTCATCCGTGAGGAGGAAGTCAATGGGTCCCCTCCCAGTACAAGACCAGGGAGGTCTCCCAAATCCCCCCCCCCCCCGCCACGATGAGCTCGATCCACCACCAGCACCTCAGTCTTGTCAGGGTTGAGGCATAACCAGCTGTAAGTCATCTAAGTCTGGATCCCCTCCAGGCAGTTGTTAAATATGGAGACCGCCATCTGGTTACTTGGTGCACAAGACAAGTATAGCTGGGTATCATCAGCATAGCAATGAAAATCCAACCCATACCACCTGATAATGTCTCCCAATGGCAGCATGTACGCCATGAACAACAAGGGTGACAAGACCGATCCCTGCGGAGCTCCACAGAGCAGAGGCTTCAGGTAGTGCTACAGGCTCCCCCCAGGTGTGCACAGAGCAGCACAACCCCCCAAATAAAAAAATAAAAAAATTTAAATCTGGCTCTAGTTGTTGTCTTATCAGCGATATATTCAGAGGCAACACTCCCTCCCTCCTGCTTGTGATACCCCTCCCTATGCACTGTAGCACCTGACTAGCCCTCCCAACTGCCTTGTCACACTGCCTGGACTCCTTTAGGTCCTCTGATATGATTACCCCAAAGTCTCTTTCCTGTTTGGTGCTTGCCAGTAGAATTCCACCCATTTTGTACTCCGCCCCTGGGTTTCTGTGCCCTTAATAATTTATCTGGCATTTTTTTCGAAATAAAGCCCAGCTACCATTCCTCTGACCACTTCTCAAGTTCTATCAGGACTTTGCTCATTCTTCCCGCCCCTCCACTGCAGTACCTGGCCAGTTTGTCAAGGGTGTTGCCCAAAGGGTCAGTGCCTGTCCATTTAAATGTGTTGGCCAGTGGTCAGTGGTTGGTCAATGATGCTGCCAAGTGAGCAATTCTGGTGCATTTGGTCAGAAGTGCTTCCCAAGGGTCACTGCCTGTGCAGCTGCTCAAGGGTCAGTGCCTTGCCACTTGTTCAAAGGTGCTACCTTAGATTCAGTGCTTGGCCACTACTGCAAAAGTACTGCCCAGTGGGCAGTGCCTGTCCAGTTGGTCAAATGTGCTGCCATATGGGAATTGCCAGTCCAACTGGTCCAAACTGTTTGGTTTTGCTCCTGGTGTGGTGACTTACAGCTTTGTCCAGTGTGCTGCTCCTGGGTTAGTGTCTGGCCACTTAGTCCTGTGTGCATCTCCTAGTGCAGCGCAGGGCCAACTGGCTGTCAGTTCAGCTCCATGGATAGTGCATACTTGGTTGGCAAAAGGTGTAGCCCAGAGGGTTGTGTATTGCAAGTCTGTCAAAGGTGCTGCCCAGTGGTCAGTGCCTGTCCATTTGGTCAAATGTGTTGCCCAGTTTTTAGTGCCATGCCAGTTGTTGATAGGTGCTGCCATTTGTACATTGCCAGGCCACTAGGCCAAAAGTGCAATTTGCTCCTTCTGGTGCAGTGCCTATCCACTTGGTCTTGAGGGCTGCTCTTGTGGCAACACCTGGGCACTTGGCCCTGGGTTCTGCTCCATTGATAGTGCCTATACATGCACATGTGGACAAGGTCCAGAAGCAAATAGTTTGATACCTTTTATTGGACCAACGTAGATGTTACAAAAAAGAAAACAATGTCTAAGCTAATTCGGACCAACCAATTCCTTCTTCAGAGAATTATGACAGTTGTTCAGTGAGTCACATAGAAATATAGAAATTGTCGGCAGATAAGGACTGCCTGGCCCATCTAGTCTGCCGGTAAGCCCTTGTACTGGATTACTGCTTCCGACCCATCAGCTACTGTACCTCTATGGTTCCCCTGTGCCTGTGCCAAGCATGCTTGAATTCATCCATAGTGTTCACTCCCACCACTCCTGAGGTAGACCATTCCATGCATCCACCCCCCCCGTGAAGAATAACATCCTCACATTCCCTCTTAACCTCCCTCCTTCCAATTTCATGTCATGCTCCCTTGTTCTTGTGCTCCTCCTGCATTGGAAAATGTCTCCTCCCTGCACCTTGTTTATACCCTTGAGGTACATGAATGTTTTTATCATGTCCCGTCTTTCCCTCCTCTCTTGCAGTGAGTACATATTGAGGTCCCTTAATCTCTCCTCATAAGTCCTGTGTTGCAAGCCCTGTGCCATCTTAGTCACCCTTCTCTGGACCGTCTCCAGTCTGTTAATATCCTTACGAAGGTGCGGCCTCCAGAACTGCACACAGTATTCCATGTGAGGTCTGACCATGGTTTTATATAATGGCATCACTACCTCCCTCCTTCTGCTGGTGATACCCCTGCCTATGCACCCCAGCTTGCCACTGGCCCTCCCAGCAGCCTTAGCACTTTGCTTTGACATTTTCAGGTCGTCTGAAATAACCTTCTTTGTGACTGTCAGCAACCCCCACATCCTGTAGCTTTTCCTGTGGTTTCTGTGTCCCAGGTGCATAATTTTGCACTTTTGAATTAAACTTCAGTTGCCAGTCCTCAGACCATTTTTCAAGCTTCCCCAGGTCTCTCCTCATTTTCTCCACCCCCTCTGGGGTATCCACACTGTTACAGATCTTGGTGTCATCTGGAAACAGGTAGACCTTTCCCTCCAGCCTTTCTGCAATGTCGCTGATGAAGACATTGAACAGGACTGGCCCCAGGACCGATCCCTGAGGCACCCCACTGGTCACCCCCCTCTCTCCAGACTGCACCCCATTTACCACCACCCTCTGTCTCCTGTCTGTTAGCCAGTTTCTAACCCAGTTTACCACCCTTTCCCCCATGCCCAACCTACCCAGCTTGTTTATCAGCTTCCTATGTGGGACAGTGTATAAGGCTTTGCTGAAATCAAGGTAAGCAATGTCCACTGCCTCACTCTTATTTACTTCCTTTGTCATCCAGTCAAAGAAATCAACCAGATTCGTCTGACATGACCTCCCCACTGTGAATCTGTGTTGCCTATGGTCCTGGGCTCTGATGGCTTCTAGATGCCCCACTATCCTTTCTTTAAGCAATGTCTCCATGATCTTTCCCACCTACACAGCTTTAATCCTAACTTATATACTGCTTAACCCCAGGCCTCCCAGTCCCCCTCCCCCCTGCTCCTGAGGCACCACTTCAAATCTCAGGTCTTCATACCACCTCATTAGTCTCTCCTTGTCCCATTACAGCACTTATACCCCCCACCCTGCCCCCTTTTTCTCTTCTATCACTCCTTCCCATTTATTTTTCGACAAATGCCTCCGGCTGCATCTTCATCCTCCCCTCTCCTCTCATTTCTGTTTCTCTGCCAGCCCCAGGCGCCTGACCCTACCCATTCCTTGTGGGCATATGCGTCCTAGCTGCGATCACCATCTTACCATAGCTGTCTCTGTTAACTACCTACACTTCTCCTCCTCCTCTACGCTTTTCTCTTCCTATAATTAACCCCTTTCAATAGCACTGTTGTACATGAATTGTTTACTGTTATTTCACTGTTGCTTCCTTGTTGTTTGTTATTTCTGATGTGGATCCTTTGTAAAAGAGCCTTGGCTCAAAGGTACTTGTAATCCTAGAATAAATAAATAAAAAAATAAAATCTGAGGTGAGGCTGACCGTCCTATAGTTCCCTGCCTCCTCCCTGCTGCTGGATTTGTGTAGGGGGACCACATGTGCCCTCCTCCAATCCTCTGGTACCAACCCTGTGTCGAATGACTCAGTGAACATGGCTGCCAGAGGGTCTGCTATCTCCCTTCACAGTTCTCTTAATATCCTTGGATGTATGCCATCTGGTCCCATTGCTTTGTCTACCTTCAATTTAGAGAGCTCCTGCAGGACTCTCTCCCCTGTGAATGGACTACTGTCTACCTCTTCACCCCCTTGGCAACTGCTGTACTGCTGTGCCCCCTGCCCCTTCACCTCTTCTGTGAATACTGAACAGAAATATTTATTCAGTATTTCTGCCTTTTCTCTGTCACCCTCCTTGCATTCCGCTCCCTCTTCCTTGAGCCTTGCAATCCCCTTTGTTTTTCCTCCTTTCACTGATGTACCTGAAGAATGTCTTGTCCCCTTTCTTAACTGACTGTGCTAAACCTTCCTCAGTCCATACCTTTGCTCTTCGTATTGCCTTTCCCGCATCCCTTAGACACTCTAGGTACTCCTCTCTGTCCTCCTCCCTTTGGGTCTCCTTATATTTCCTGAACCCTTTCCTTTTTGCCCTGACCTTTACCACCACCTCCTCTCTTGAGAACCACAGTGGCTTTCTCCTTCTCTTGCCTTTGGATACCAATCTGATGCATTGGTTTGTTACTTCCAGTAGGACTTCCTTTAGATGCTTCCACTGTTCTTCCACTCCCCCTCCTGCCCCCGTTCTCTCCAGGGCTCTTCTGAAACCCCTCACCATTTCAGTGAAGTCAACATTTTTGAAATCCAAAACCTTTGTCCCAGTACGACTTGAGCAAGTCTCTGTCCCTATGCTGAACCACACAATGTGATCACTGGATCCCAGTTGCCCTTCTACCTGGACATCTGCGATTCGATCCCCGTTGCTCATTACTAGATCTAGAATTGCCCTGTCTCTGGTGGGATCAAGCAAAAGCTGCCTGAGTCACATTCTCTTAACACGCAGATCATACATAAAAAATACAGAAAAAATTCTCGTTGGTTTAAAGTACCTATTTCAAAAAATCACAGATGTTTATGGAGTGTGTTAACTGGCTGAGAGTATAGTTTAGAAAATATCTCTAGACAGGTTTAATTCTGTATGAATGTTTTAAATAGTTGTTCATACAAGGTACACGTATATATATATATATATATATATATATATGTGTGTGTGTGCGTGTGTATATATATATATATATATATACACTATTTTTTTATTCCTTCTTGTTTCCTTATATAAATTTCTGTTGTACAGTTTTTATCATGCAATATTATCAAGTTTTAACTTGACACTTGAGGTATTAAATCTAAAGGACTTGCTTTTAATTTTGTTTATTTATTTATTGAAAAGTTTCACCAGGTAAGGTACACTGAACAAGTTGCTCGTCTCCCAGTAAGACCTGGGGGAAAGAGGGATGGGAGTTACATAGTATCAACGAGTACGCACACAATTATACAATAGCATAAAAAAACATAAGTTGTAAGTGAACAATATATTAAAAGAAACCAAATAATTGCCGGGTAGAGTAGATTAAAATCCTGAGACTATCATTTTGAATGTATTCTTATAACACACTCATTCATTAATAATTTCAGTCAGAGGTTTTGTCTACTTGAGTGTCCAGCTTATTTGCTGTGGATGTTATCTGACCTTGAAAAGATTTTCAATAGTAGCAAGTTAATGGAATGCTGTTCATTCCATTTAAATTTGTAATTTTTTTGAAATAGGTACTTTAAACAAATGGACATTTTTTCTGGGTTTTTATGTATTTTTTATATATGATTTGGGTGTTAATAGAATGTTATTCTCTGAACAACTATCATAAGTCTCAGAGGAAGGACTTGGTTGGTCCAAAAGCTTAGACATTATTTTATTTTTGTAACATCTATGTTGGTCCAATAAAAGGTATCAAATTATTTGCTTCTGGATCTGTTCTTACAAGAACCAATATGGCAACTAATCTATTTCTTTATGTCATCGTGTGGACAAGGGTGCTTCCCAGACGGCAGTGCATTGCAAGTTGGTCGAATCTGTTGCTCAGTGGTGCATAAGCTGGAAGGATATCTTCTTGAGATTGCTACTGTATTATAAAAAACATTTGGGGGGGTCCTGGTGCATAGTCCCTAGGAAAATGGTTACAGTACCGTGGGGGAGTGAGGTTTCCTAACAGTGACCTGGGCAGACAGAAGCACAGCAGGTAGGGATCATGTTGGGAGAGGCGCAGTGCAATGGATTTGGAACAGCAGTCTTCAGAAGGATGTTCTGGGAACTGCAGTGCTGCCCCATCTGCAGGCACCTCTCTGAGCTGAGAGGAGAGATTGCCAGCCTCCAGGCCGAGTTGGCTAGGTTGCAGGAGATCTCCTCCCCCACCCAGGGGCCACCAACTCTACACCCACTACCTCAAAGGAGGACCAGCAAAAGCAGTGTGTGTGCACTACAGTGGGCTCAGGGAGGGTGAGGCGGGTGGATCAAAAGCACATCCCCCATCCAGTGCAACTAAGAAACTCTTACACAGTTCTGGAGGAGCGGGAGGATCACTCTGGGCCACCCGAAGTTGCGACCATGGTGGATGAGCAGGTTCTACAGAAGAGAACCCCACAGGCTGGTGGGAGAGGACCCCAAAGGAAAAGGATGCTTCTCCTAGTGGGGGACTCCATAGTCTGGGGAGTGGGGACAGGAACAGTGGAGGAATGGGAGGTAAAGTGTCTGCCAGGAAGCATAGCTCGGAGGGACAGGGAGAGGATCCAGAGACTTGCTAAAGCAGTAGCGAGGCATGGGAGGCTCCATGTCTTTGTCCATCTGGTGACAAATGACCTGGCTTGAGACAAGGCAGGGATAGCAAGGGTGCAGGAAGAGTTCAGGAAGTTGGGGAGGGGCCTTGTGCAGGTAGCAAGCTCTGTGACCTTCTTGGGGGTGTTGTCCACAGCAAGGGAGAGGTTAGTAACCTCCACACCAAAGAGTTCAATGCTTGACTGGAGAGCTGGTGCAGAGAAAAATGTTTCAGCTTCATTGGGAACTGGGGACCCACCTGGAGGAATGTGACCCTGTACAAGGGGGGGTGACCTATACCTGTCCAGTGAGGGGACTGCTGTTCTCAGTGAACAGCTTAAATGCTTCATTGGCAAGCATTTAAACTAGCAAGGGGGGTGGCAGAAGGATGCAGGGGGAACCAAACTGCCCACCCCCACAGGATAGTGAAGTCAACATGGAGGACCATAAAGTTAAGGTATCGACAGAAGAAACGAAACCCATAGAAGGAGGAACAGTGGAGGAGAGGAGAAAGGGGGTTGAAAACAGGAAGGACAGTCATAGGAGGCAAAAAGACAGTGGGGGGGGTGATAAAAGGACAAACTGAGGACATGGAAGGCCATAAATACTGTACCAGTGCCCGCAGCCTAGGGAATAAAATCCCAGACCTGGTGGCCTTGATAATGGAGGCTGACCTGGACATTGTAGCTATTACTGAAATGTGGTATACTGGCAACTATGACTTGGATCTAGCAGTACCACGTTATACTCTGTTCAGAAGAGAAGGGGGGCTAAAAAGGGAGAGGGTGTGGCTCTTTACATCATGGAGAGTATTAGGGCGACTGAGATACAGGGAATGGAGAGGGAGCGGAGGTACTTTGGGTAACCCTTGTGATGGGCACCGGCACTGCAATTCACACGGGTGTGATATACAGACTTCCATTATGGGGGGGAGGTGGACACGATGGCAGCTAAAGGGGAGGTGCTTCTGGTAAGTGATTTTAATCTGCCAGATCTAGATTGGAGCATCCCAGCTGCTGCCTCAGCCAGGAGCAGGAACGTCCTGTACTCTGTGCAAGGGGCAGGCCTCAGGCAGCTAGTGCTAGAGCCCATCAGGGAGGGTGTAATTTTGGACCTGGTACTCACCAGAGGGGACAGAATTGAGGAAGTCAGGGTGGGCGAACACCTGGGATCCAGTGATCATCGCACAGTGTGGTTCAGCATGAGTACAGTGAGAGAGTCAAGCCACACAAAAGCAAAGGCAAGGGTCCAGGATTTTCAGGAGGGTGGACTTTACTAAGATGGGGAGGGACACGTCTCAAGCATGCCTTGGCAAGGAGGGACAAATGGGGGGTAGAGGAGCAGTGGGGCCATCTGAAAGGTGCCATAGTGGAGGTGACAAATCTTTGCATTAGGCACATAAACAAGGGCAAGAGAAAGAGTAAGCCACTATGGTTCTCAAAGGCAGTGGCAGGAAAGGTAAGGCCAAAAATAAAAAAATACTCACCATAGTAATGTTGTTTCTTCTAATGGAGTCTTGCTGTATTCTGACTATATGTAGTTAGCCCCAGCACTTGAACTGCTCTGGAGAGGAAAGGGTTAACTCTATGCCAGGGCATAGGACGTTGAGCTCGAGCTCGGTTTTCAAACCTCTGTTCCTGGTACTCCTCAGGGTAACCATCAGATTCTCATGAGCACTATGTTAACTAACTAACAATCTAGAAATTTTTTTACAATTTTTGTGTCAAAGGGCAATAAACATATTTTTTTGTGGGTCTAGAAGACTAAAGTCAAGGAACCCCCAAAAGAATCCAAGTAGGTAGTGAAAACAACCAATATATACTTAAATAAATCATAAAAACCTCAAACAAACATGAAGTATCCCAAGTACACCTCTGAGGTGCAACACTGCGCCTGCCAGATCACATCTTGTTTCGGTCCTTTTCTGCTGTCACACTTCTATGGATCTATGAATTTTAAAATACTAGGTTCCAGGATGGGAGGCAGGTGGGAGGTCAGAATACAGCAAGACTCCATTAGAAGAAACATCTTTACTATGGTGAGTAATTTCTTCTTCAAACAAAATGAAGTCTTGCTGTATTCTGACTATATGCAGACTACCAAGCAGTACCCCCTTGGAGGAGGGAGTTACAGAACCTATTTTGGGAACAAGCTCTGCAGCACTGCTGTGACAAACCTAGTATCACTTCTTGACTGAATGTCAAGAGACTAATGCTTGGTAAATGTATGAACAGTTTTCCAGGTGGCTGCTTCACAGATGTCCACTAATGGCATGTCTCTAGCTGCTGCGACCGAAGCAGCTGTACCTCTGGTGGAGTGAGCCCTCAGACCTGAAGGTGGCTCTTTCCCCAACTTTGAATAGCAGAACTGGATACAAGAGACAATTCACCTGGCAATAGTTATCTTAGTAGCAGGTTTACCTTTACCCACTTCTCCATAAGTGAGAAACAGCTGTGAACAGTCATTTCTATGGGCCTTAGTGTGTTCTATATAATAACTAAGGGCCCTCTTTACATCAAGACTGTGCAGTCTTCTCTCCCCAGATGAAGAATGATCAGTGAAAAATACAGGCAATGACATAGACTGATTCAAATGAAAGTCTGATACCACCTTGGGAAGGAACTTTCCATTGGTTCGAAGGACCATCTTATCCCTGTGAAATGAGATGAAATCAGGTTCCAATGGTAAGGCCTGTAATTCACTGATTCTCCTGGCAGAAGTAATGGCTACCAGGAACACAGTTTTCCAAGTCAAGTATTTCAGCTCAGCCGAGGATACTGGTTCGAAAGGGGGCTGCATAAGCTGTGCAATACAGATATTCAGGTCCCAAACAAGAGTAGGCTCCCTAAAAGGAGAATTAATGTAAACCAGACCTTTGAAAAGTTTCTTGAAACCTGGATGAGAAGCTAGGGAAGAGCCCCAGCCAGCTGAAAGGAAAGCAGAGATAGCTGCCAGATGTACCTTGAGAGGAGTAGGCCTGAGGCCTAAACTGTTAAGATGCACTAAATAATCCAAAGTAGTGGCAATATCAGCTGAATCTGGCTGAATGTGCCTCTGATAACACCAGAAACCAAATATTTTCTATTTGGAATTGTAAGTTTTTCTAGTAGAGGTTTTCTACTAACTTTAAGAATGTCCAAGACTGATTGGGAAAGTTGCAGGCTTGCTTATACTAGCTTTTCAAGAGCCAGGCTTTGAGTCTGAGAGTTTGAAGGTTGGGATACAGTATCCTCCCCTGCGAAGAGGTTAGGAGATTGTACTGTCTGGGAAGACACAGTGCTATTGTCACTGAGATGGACAATAATAGGGGGTACCATGGCTGTCTGGCCCAGTCTGGAGCCACCAGAATCTCTTTGCAAGGCTGAGATCTGATCTTGATCAGAACCCTGAATATCAGAGGAAAAAGAGGAAAAGCATACAGAAATCTGCTTGTCCAATTCAACAGTAGAGCATCCTGGGGGACAGATCCCAGAAGAGGGGGTGTGCAGCAAAACAGAAGAAGCTGGTGATTGTCCAGGGCTGCAAAGAGATCTATCTCTGGAGTGCCCCACCTCTTGAAAATGACTTGAAGAATCAGAGCATTCAGGGCCCATTCGTGGTGACCTTGAGAAATCCTGCTGAGAGCATCAGCTAGAATGTTGTCCTTCCCTGGGAGATGCACAGCTATCAGGGAAACCTAAAGGGAGTAAGCTAGAGACCATATTTTCATGGCTTCTGTGTGCAAGGCTGAGGACCGAGTGCCTCCCTGTTTGTTGATGTACCACATGGTTGTGGTATTGTCTGTCCTGTTCTGCACCACTTTTCCCTGAATAGTGTTTGAGAATGTTTGAAGTGCTAGAAAGACAGCTCTAAGTTTGAGAAGATTTATGTGCAGAAGAGAGTCCTGATGAGACCAGGTTCCCTGTGCAATAAGCTGGTCCAGATGAGCTCCCCATCCCAGTAGAGAGGCATCTGTGGTGAGAATCACTGAAGGGGTCTGACTTGAGGAAAGGGACACCTTGTCTTAGATTGTCCTCCTCCAGCCACCGCTGACGAGCCTGAACCATAGTTTGGGACACTGAAACCAATTTGGAGAGAAGGTCTTTTCTCTGAGACCAGTAAGATCTTAGATGAAACTGAATATCTCTCATTTGAAATCCTGTCCCTTGCAGGACAGCCGTGGAAGCTGTCATGTGGCCTAGCAACTGTAGGAAGTGCCTGGCTGGCTGAGACACTAGAGGACGAAAAAAGAGGAAGCCAGAGTGATAAGGGATTGTACCCTTGAAAGTGGGAGAAATGTCCTTGCCTGGACAGTGTCTAGTTCCACCACTATAAAAGTGAGAAGCTGGGCTGGTTCCAGAATAGACTTTTCTAGGTTCAGAATGAATCCTAAGGAGTCCAGAAGCTTTTGAGTGACCTCCAGAGCTGACCTGACTTGGTCTGAGGACTGACCCACTATGAGCCAGTTGTCCAGATATGGAAACAGCAGGGCACCCTGTCTCCTGAGAAAGGTCACCACTACTGCTAGACATTTGGTGAACACCCTTGGAACAGATGTTAGACTGAAAGGCATTGCTCTGGACTGGTAATGACCTGAGGGCAGCTCGAACCTGAGGTACTTTCTGTGGGAATGTCTGATAGGTATGTGGAAATAGTCATCCTTGAGATCCAGGGAGGCTAGCCACCATTTTGAACTTTGGCTTTAGTATGTGTCTGTTCAGGTATCTTAGATCTAGGATGGGTCGCCACTCCCCTGTGTTTTTTGGGGTAAGGAAGTATCTGGAATACAGACATTTTCCCCTGTGACAAAGAGGTACCTTCTCTACTGCTTGAAGAAACAACAGAGAGGAGACTTCTGCCTCTAAGGCCTTTGTCTCCACGGGAGACGGAGCACTGAAAGACTTTGCTCTCATTTTTGGGAACCTTTTGAAACTGAGAGCAAGTCTCTGGCTCACTATTTCAAGGACTCATTTGTCTGAAGTAATAGATTTCCAGGCCTGGAAGTAGTGAGCCAGCCTGCCCCCTACTGGAAATGGGGAGGCGACCCTGACTGACACCTCAGGGTATCTGCTTGGCAGGGGGCTTAGACTGAGTGGATGATGGGGTCCTGGTCATCCCTCATCTGCCTCTTCCCCTAAAGAACCCCCTCTGCTGGAAAGAAGAGCAGGCCTGGGCTTGGTAAAAAGGCCTGTGAAAAGGCCTGCCCCTGTCAGCCCTAAATTGCTGCTTCTGAGGAGTGGCCTTCTTCTCTTTGGCTGCAGCACTGCTGTAGGTGGTCCTGTACTCATCCATCTTCTTCATGTAAGCCTCTGTTTGTTCCCCAAACAGAGAGTTACCAGCAACAGGAAAACCCATGGCCTTAGTCTGGGTATTCTGTGACAAACTGGTACATGTGAGCCAAGCAAATCTCCTCATGGAGACAGATGTAGCCATGATCCTGGAATGCACATCATTCGAGTCCACAGCAGCATGGAATTGAACTTTGGATGCCTCAACACCATCCGCAGCCACCTGCTCCAGCTCCTTGGCCAGCTGGGGAGGGACATTCTTAGCCAGCTCCAGAACCGTATCCCACATAGATTTCTGGTATCTGGCTGTATATGCCATGTAACTAGGTTGTCTGAGTCCCTTATCTGGGGAGGTGAGATGCCAGGGGAATGTGAGCCTTGTCACAGGCTGCAGCTTGTACTACCCCAACATGGCTGTAATGAGTTGTAAGAAATTCCATCCCAGGACCTGACAAGGTACACCTCCTGTCCATCCTTTTATCCACAGGAGGTATAGATGTTGGAAACTGCAGAATTTTCTGTGTCTGTTTCCCCAGGGATTTATGCAAAGGGATAGACACTCTCTTTGACTCTGGGACATCCATCATTTCAACAAAGTCAGATTCCTCCAGATCCTGTTCAGCCTTTTCCACTGGAAGCTGATAAGTGTCAGCCACTTTCTTGTAAAACAACAAATGGGAGGGGGACTCAGAAAGTCTGGGAGGAGACACATTGGAAGGCCTGTCTGGGGAGATGTCAGGCTCTACTGGCTCATCTAGGTCTTCATCTTCCTCTTTTTTGTAATCTTCTTCTCCTTCCCAATCACCTTCATAGAATGCTTCAGGTTCAATTTCAGAAGCAACTATTTCTGACTGAACCGATCGTCTTTGAACCAGTGTCGGTTCGGTCGGAACTGGGCAAAGCGACTGAACAATAGTGATCGTTTTTGCAATCTCTTCAGCGGTTGGAACATGGGGATCGGGATCCGAACCGGCTGACTTGTTTTCTTTTAGATGGAACTGACTCCGCAGAGTCGGCACTCCTTTTGCCCGAGGAGGTATCACCCAGGTCAGTGGGCACCCCCTCAGGTTTGTTCAGAACTGAACCAGACTGGCCATCCGGATCAGCGGACTTCTCGGCCTCTCTTTCCTTCAGCCTACTTAAACATTTTTCCAAAGTGGCTTTAACAAAGTTCTTACATATTTGGCAGTCTTCATTGAGGTGGTCAAACCCCAGACAATAAACACAGATGATGTGGGGATCAGCCTTAGCAAAGGCCTCCCCACACTCGGTGCAGTGCTGAAACCCAGTGGGACCGGTTTTCTTTTGGGGTTTCTCAGACATGCCGGATTCCAAAAAGTTACCCTTAACAGCGGTTAAGCCAGGCAACTATACACTTATCGTTTGCAACTGTGTCACGGGTCGGTTAAAAAAAACAAAGAAAGCTGTCAGTTTTTTAGAAACCGATAAGTACTGGAAACCACACAATAATGACAAAAAAAACAAGAATTAATAGTGAAAGAATTTGTTTCGGTTCCCAACTGGACTGATCGGGAGAAAACCGAACAAAAAACTATTTCTACTAAATAAACTCTAACTGCCTACTAGCTACACTTACTGTACCATAGACAGAGATCTGAATAACATAATAAAACAAGAAAATGCGGTTGAAAACCGACTGATATTATTAAACCGAAGCTAAGGAGGGATTCTCTGGAGCGACTTCACAGTTAGGTAGTAAAGAATCAGCGGTTACACTGGAAGTACCAGGGACAGAGGTTTGAAAACCGAGCTCGAGCTCAACGTTCTATGCCCTGGAATAGAGTTAACCCTTTCCTCTCCGGAGCAGTTCAAGTGCTGAGGCTAATAGCATACAGTCAGAATACAGCAAGACTTCATGTTGTTTGAAATATGGCTTTCAGGAAATACAGGGAAACACAGCAGGAGGAGGGGGAGGACAGGGTAGTGTATCTGAATAAACAGAGGGAGGCAGGGAAAGCAGTCAGGCATGCAAAGGCACAAATGGAGGAAAAAATAGCACAGGAGGTAAAAAAAGGAGACAAGACTTTTTATAGGTACATTAGTGAAAGGAGAAAAACCAGGGTGGGATAGTAAAGCTTAAAGGGGAAGGAGAGTGTTTGGAAGGGGTACTGGAAAAAGCATCAAATACTGAACACATATTTTTGTTCTGGTTTCACAGAGGAAGAAGGTGAGAGACCATAGTTAGGCAACATGAATAAATATGAGAGGGGAGATGGACACCAGTCCATTTACAGAAGAGAAAGTCCTAAAAGAACTCGCAAAACTGAAAGTAGACAAGGCAATGGGACCAGATGGGATACATCCTAGAATACTAAGGGAACTATGGGAGGTGCTGGCGGCACCACTGGCAGCCCTGTTCAATGAGTCACTCGATATGGGAGTGATTCCAGAGGACTGGAGAAGGGCAGATGTGGTCCCTCTTCACAAAAGCGGCCGTAGGGAGGAGGCTAGAAACTATATACCAGTTAGCCTCACCTCAATAGTGAGGAAGATTATGGAATCATTACTTAAACAAAGGATCGTGGAACACCTTGAATCCAGTGGTGCACAGGATCTGAGACAGCATGGATTCACAGCAAGAAGGTCATGTGAAACAAATCTAATTGATTTCGTTGGGTGACTAAGGTCGTGGATCAGGGGGAGCGGTGGATGTGGCCTACCTGGATTTCAGTAAAGCCTTTGATACCATTCCAGATAGAAGACTTGTGAACAAGCTTGGCAGCCTGTGAGTGGGTCACAAGGTGATAAACTGGGTTAGGAACTGGATGAGTGATAGAAGACAGATGGTCATGGTAAATGGTGCTCAATCTGAGGAAAGGACTGTGACCAGCAGGGTGCCACAGGGATTAGTCCTGGGCCCAGTCCTGTTTAATGACTTCATAAGTGACATTGCAGATGAGCTGTAGGGGAAGGTGTGCCATTTTGCAAATGACACTAAGACCTGCAACAGGGTGGACATTCCAGGAGGGGTGAAAAATATGGGGAGGGACCTAGATAAACTGGAGGAATGGTCCAGAGTGTGGCAGCTGAGATGTAATGTGAAAAAGTGCAAAATCATGCATTTGGGGTACATGAATCCAGGGGAGGATTACATGACTGGGGGGGGAGACTGATGATCACTAAACAGGAACGGGACTTGGGGATTCAAATCTGATGACCTCAAGGTGGCAAAACAATGTGCCAAGGCTGAGGGGAGTGCCAAAGGGATGCTGGGGTGCATAGGCAGCGGTATCACCAGCAGAAGGAAGAAGGTGATGATGCCACTGTACAGATCATTGGTGAGACCTCATTTGGAATTCGGTGTCCAGTTCTGGATGCCACATCTCCATAAGGACGTAGACAGGGAGGAGGCCGTTCAAAGAAGAGCAACAAAGATAGTGCAGGGCCTGCGCCAAAAGTCATATGAGGAGAGACTGGAAACCTTAATATGTATACCCTGGAGAAGAGGAGAGACAGGGATGATATGATAGAAACCTACAAATATCTAACAGACATAAACAGGGTTCCAGAGGATAGCATCTTTCAGAAAAGGAGATAGCCTGGAACAAGGGGGCATGACATGAGGTTGAAGGGGGTAGACTAAGGGGCAGCATGTGGAAGTACTTCTTCACAGAAAGGATGGTGAATGCATGGAACAGACACCCAGCTGAGGTGGGGGGGACAAACACAGTGGGGGGATTCAAGCATGCATGTGTAACCCCCCCCTACAGATGGGGGTTCACAAAAGTCTTTCTTGGGTGTGCCTAAATGCCCACTGCCAAGCTGTTGTCCTGTGTCCTAGGGTTTAAAGGTGTTTGCATGTGAGCGCCTAGTTGGCTTCCGTACCTGTTTCTTTAAGAGCTGTGTATCTCGTAGTTTGTAGTTAATCTGAGTGAGGGCCGAGTGTTTCTAGGCTTGAGTCCTGCCCGGGCTGCAGTACAGCTGCTTCATTCTGACATCGCCAATTGCACAGAGGGAGCCCCACTAGACTCTGTGGTTGTTTGCTGATTATCTGTTTTAATAATAACGATAATGTAGTTTGTCTAACCTGCCTTCCCTTGCAGCATGGACATTTCTGTTACGTATCACCATCTTGGTTCTGGACTGCCAATCTGCACCAATCAGTACCTTTGGGGCTCTAAAATGGAGTCTGCCCCTAGGGGTCTTGTGGGAGTGAATTTCTGAAGGAATTGTAGTTTTTCCATTTTGGCGCCTAAATGGAACTGGAGGGGGAGCCCTTGCCTTGAGAGACAAATGGATCAACCAATCAAACCATTTGGATCACGGGGGAAATCCCAGAGCTGCCTGCAGCAGGCAGACAGCAGTGAGTTGGAACTGGAGGAGTGAGCAGCTCCAGTCAGTTGAGCTGCCACCCCACAGGGTAGCGTGGGGATTCGGAGGGAAGGCTGAGTCTGGCCAGCCTGCCTCTAGCTCTCCCTCATGGAGAGATTTATGCAACCTCAATTCGGACTTTCCTCCAAACATTTCACTGTGCCCTGCATATTGGGTACAGTAAGTCAGTATGGAGTAAAAGTTGAGAGAGTGAGGAGCTTGAGCAATTCAAGCAGTTGATCCTGCATAGTGTGCAGGGAGAATTGGTGGGAAGGCTGTGTCTGGCCTGCTTGCTACTATCTTCCTAATGTGAAGAGACTTTAATCCGACCATCGGACTTCATTCGAACTTGTGACCTTCTTTCTAAATTGTGACTAATTTCACCTGAAGAGGACCGAAGACTTGCTTTTGTGCAATTGGCCTATCAGGACTTTCACCTCAACTGCAGACCATTTGGTTTGCACAGGGACACTGTGAATTTCAACCGGACTGTCATTCAAACTGCAGTATTTGTCTGCCTTTACTCTAAGTGTGCTGAATGTGGACAGTGGGTCAGGATTTGGTTCCCAACTTTGCTGAATATGTCACGTTTACTGGAAGCTGCGTCCAGCAACCTAACCGGACTGCATCTGAACTGTTCTCTCAGTCTGGGCCCTGCCATCCTATCCCAGACACCTGCTCGTGCTGCAGAGAAAGATCCAATGAGAGACCTGCCCGGAGATTCGGCTCCCTGATCAACAACACCGAACAGGATTGAGCACCACGTCGCATCGTGTGGGCCCTGCTTCTCCTGGCCATCCACTTTTTCATCTTGAGGTCTCCATTTCGTCCATTCTGCAGGCTACTGTGCAGGCAGGGGTAGTAACCCTCAGAGTAACGCCACCTAGGGGTTACACATGGGACAGAGGGGAACCCTAGCAATAGGAATGAGGAGGTAAAGCCGGAGATCAAGTAGGGTCTGTGGCTTTTATAGTAGGCAGGGCAAATAGGCAGACTAGATGGGCTTAGTGGTCCTTATTTGCCGTCAATTTCTATGTTTCTATGGTCAGTGTGTGTCCATTTGGTCACAAGTGCTGTACACTGTGCAGTTCTTGGCCAGCTGGTCAAAGGAGCTGTGCAGTGAGCAGTGCCTGGTCAGTTGGCCAATGATTCTGCCCAAGGGTCAGAGCACTGCAAGTTGGTCAAAGGTGCTGCCCAGTGTGCAGTGCTTGGCCTGTGGTCCAAAGGTGCTGTCCACTTTGCAGTGCCTTGCCACTTGCTCAAAAGTACTCGATTTAGATTCAGTGCCTGACAGATAGCTGAAATGTTTTACCCAGTGGGCAGTACCTGGCTAATTGGTCAAGGGTGTTGCCCAGTGATCCATGCCTGTCCATTTGGTCAAAGGTGCTGTCCAGTGTAACATGCCTGGTCAGTGGTACAACAATGGTGTCCAGTGTCAGGGCCTGGCCAGTTCAGTTGATCTGTGGTGCTGTCCAGGGGGCAGTGTCTGGCCAACTGGTCAAAGGTGTCACCCACTTTGCAGTGCCTTGCCACTTGTTCATAAGTGCTCCCCCTAGATCAGTGCCTGGCTGGTAGTTCAAATGTGCTGCGGGTCAGCTGGTCAAGAGTGCTGCCCAAGAGTTAGTGCCTGGCCAGTTGTTTTGAAGGTGCTTCCCATAGGTATTGCCTGGCCTGTTTGCCAAATGTGCTGCCCATAGGGCATCGCCTGGCCAGTTTGTCAAAGGTGCTGCCATTTGGGCACTGCAAGGCCAGTAAGTCAAAAGTGTGGTGTGCTGCTCCTGGTGTAGCACCTGTCCTCTTCGACCTGAGTGCTGCTCTTGTGGCAGTGCCTGGCCAATTGGTCCTGGGCTCTGCTCCATGGACAGTGTCTGTGCATGTGGTCAAAGGTACTACCCCGAGTGCAGTGCAATGCATGTTTGTCAAAGGTGCTGCTCAGTGGTCAGTGCCTGTCCGCTTGGTCAAAGGTGCTGTCCAGTGTAATGTGCTTGGTCAGTGGTCCAGCGATGCTGCCCACTGTCAGGACCTGGCCATTTCAGTTGATCCAATGAGCTATCCAGGGTGCAGTGTCTGGCCAACTGGTCAAAGGTGCCACCCACTTTGCAGTGCCTTGCCACTTGCTCAAAAGTGCTCCCCCTAGATTCAGTGCCTGGACGGTAGTTCAAATGTGTTCCCCCTAGGAGCAGCACCTGGCTAGTTGGTTAAGAGTGCTGCCCAAAAGTAGGTGCCTGGCCAGTTGTTTTGAAGGTGCTGCCCATAGGGTATTGTCTGGTCTGTTTGTCAAATGTGCTGCCCAATGGGTAATGTCTGTCCAGTTTGTCAAAAGTGCTGCCATGGGCACTGCAAGGCCAGTAAGTCAAAAGTGCAGTGTGCTGCTCCTGGTGCAGTGCCTGTCCACTTGGACCTGAGTGCTGCTCTTGTGGCAGTGCCTGGCCAATTGGTCCTGGGCGCTGCTCCATGGACAGTATATGTGAATGTGGTCAAAGGTACTACTCAGAGTGCAGTGCATTGCACGTTTATCAAAGGTGCTGCTCAGTGGTCAGTGCCTGTCCGTTTGGTCAAGTGTTCTGTACAGTGTGCAGTTTTGGGCCAGTTGGCCAAAGGTGCTACCCAGTGAGCAGTGTTTAGCTAGTTGCTCAAGGATGCTGCCCAGGGGTCAGTGTATTGCAAGATGAAACTGGTGGTGCCTGGGGGCAGTGCATGTCCAGTTTGTCAAAGGTGCCGCACAGTGGACAGTTTCTTGCCAGTTGGTAAAAGGTGCTGTGCACTGTGCAGTGCCTTGCCGCTTGCTCAAAAGTGCTACCCTAGATTCAGTGCATCACCAGTAGTTCAGATGTGCTGCCCAGTGTGCAGTGCCTGGCCAATTTGTTAAAGGTGCTTCCATTTGAGCATTGCCATGCCAGCTGGTCAATGTGCTGCCACTAGAGTCAGTACCCGGACAGCTGTGTAAATGTGCTGCCCAGGCTCCTGATTCCCACTCCACAAGCCTTGGTGGGTTGGGTGGGGGCCCATAACACTCATGCCATGGCTTGGGAGTGGATGCCAAGGCCTGTGTGTGCAGTATGTGGGGGGACAGCATGCAGCCAGGGATGAGGGCCGCCATTGCTAGGGTTTTTTTTTTGTTCTTATTTTTATCATACTTTATTGGGAGTCTGCCACATATATGGGGGTGGCATAGGTCCTTGGCACTGGGGCAGGGAGTGAAGCATTGAGAGGGAGGGTAAGGACATTACACACTTTACAGCCCCTTTCAGCATGCATTGTACATTGACATTCTTGCTTGTCTAGGTTAATTTTGCCTGAAGGTTCCGTGTTTCATCCAGCACTAGAGGCTGGAACAGCATATTAGCGAGCTGCCTCTTTAAAAGTCACGTCTAATTGAAAAGGGTTATTTTTTGGCAGACAAATTATACTATGAATTATACAATGGCAAGAAAAAAATCCAGGAACCTGATTGGCTGTCTGCCCTTGGCAGCAGTGAGGTAACCCCAGCACAATGGGTCCAAATCATAGCACCCTGGCATCACTAGTTCAAAGGCACAACTTCCATCAGTTAATAACTGAGAACACGAGAATGACCAACTCCCTATCAGGAACACTGTTAGACTGGATCCTCACAAATAGACCTGACTACATAACAAAGGTAGCCATCCTGGCTGACTCTATAACGGACCACTCGCCCACGATCTGCCACTGGCGCTCCTGCCCACCACCTGCTCCTCAATCCCGCCTGGTCACCTTCACTAACTTTGCAAAACTGGATCTAGAAGCCTTTCTCCTCGACATTGCCAACACGGACTGGTCTGAAATTTTCCTTGCAACAAGTGCTGAGGTTGCCCTAGACGTGTTCCTTACCAGGTTTGGTGAAGTTCAAAAGCGGCATGTACCGAAAACAAAGAGGAGGGTCAGGGGTCAACAAACGCGATGGCTAGATAAAGAACTACTCCACAAACTCAAAGCCCAGGACAAGCTCTGGAAACAATACAAGACTACTAGCCTACCCAGGGATCATCTTATCTACAAACAGCATAGAAGTGTCTGCAAAAAACAAATCAGGCTTGTAAAAAGCAAGTACCGCCAGAATCTCTTAACCAGCTCCTCAAATGATTCATGCAAATTCTGGAGTCACATCAAAACCTTCCTTGGCACCCTGCAATCTGTCACCCCCTCAGAAATGATTCTTCATGGTATCCACTGCAATGATTCCCTTACCATAGCCAACGCCTTCAATCAACAGTTCTCCGACCTAACTCCTATCGTCCACCTAAATGCTGCACCTCTGCCCTCAGCCACTCTCTACAAAAGGGAAAACTGATGCATTAACAAGTGACCTCAACAAGCAGCAACAAAACTTTTTATTTCAAGGCTGTGACTAGAAATCAAGTTCTTAAACTCCTAAATGCTATATCTGATAACACCAGCCCTGGCTCGGATACACTGGAACCCGACTACTGAAAGCTGCTACCCATCTCATCTCATAGCCATTAGCCAGGATTTTCACTGTCCTCTCCACAGGCACAGTCCCAGAGATATGGAAGGCAGCTAGAATTACCCCATTTTCAAAAAGGGAACAAAAAGCGAAATATCGAACTACAGACCCATTGCCATTCTCTCGGGTCCTCAGTAAAATTCTAGAGAAATAGTAGCCACCCAGACCATCGATTCTCGACTCCTCAAACTCACTCTGTGAAGCACAACATGGTTTCAGGAAACATCACAGTACCACAACAGCGTGCAGAAGTTTACCTCTGATAATCTTATAAATATGGATGAAGGTCATCTAACGGGGCTGTGTTCATTGACCTCACCAAGGCTTTCGACCTTGTGGATCACCCCTTCTGCTAACTACCCTTAAAACCTTGGCTTCTCATCCCTGTAACAAACTGGTTCAGTAGCTACCTAACAAACAGGACACAAGCAGTGAAACTCAACTCTGCTATCTCTGACAGTGCCACAATCAACACTGAGTACCGGAGGGCTCAATACTAGGCCCTCTCCTTTTTTCACTGTTCATAAATAATCTTCCCAGCAGTATAACATCTGGTGCCTCGCTACTCTATGCTGATGACCTGGTTATCTATGCTCGTTCAGGCTGTATTAACCATCTCAATGCCACTCTGACATCTGCCTTCCATTCGGCTCAACACTGGCTAAATGCTCATCGCCTCATACTTAATGCTAGCAAAACAAAAGCCATGCTACTGGGAACAACCCATAAACTTAGATCCTGCTCATCTCCCCTGAATATACTTGACCTAAATGGAACCCCTCTCGAGACTGTAAGTACGTTCCGCTATCTGGGCATACTGCTCAAATAGCCCTTGACCTGAACCAGCACATCAAAGAAACCTGCAAAATGGTTAATTGCAAACTGGGGGCTGCCTACAGAACTAACTACATGCTCACACCCACTGCCAAGCTGGCCATTGCCAGGGGAATCCTCCTGCCAACTTTATCCTACTGCGCCCCCATCCTAACCATGGCAAACAAAACTGCACTTCAAAAGTGGGATACCACCTACAACAATGTTTGCCGATATGCATCAAAGGCCCCCCGCCTTAAACATCACTGCCAACTTTATAAGGACCTAGGCTGGCTTTCCCCCTCCTCCACTAGACAGTACTACCTCTGCTGCCTCTGAGACTCCATAATCAGAGTGTTTAGACCTGCTACACTATCTGAGCTGCTCCAGCCTGCTATCCCCACGCGTGAGCTGAGATCGTCTGATGAGTCTTTCCTAAAAGTTCCCCTCTGCCGCACTTCCAAGGGCGCTGGTGCATTTGGGCATGCTGCCCCCCAAGCGTGGAACTCACTACCTATTGACCTAAGACGAGCTTCCTCACACCTTGCTTTCAAGCGAAGACTACGGAATCACCTTACTTCTATGGACCAATGTGCCTGTTTTGATCCTACCTAAATCTTTTCTTCATGTTACCTCTCCCTCCCCCTATCTACATGCCCATTCGTCTACCTACGCCCTACTTGATGCCTTGCATACTGGTTATTTGGACTGCTTGCACTTTCTTTTATGATCACAAAGAAACTTATATGGCTCTACTGTCTGATGTATTATATATGCCTCTATCACTCTACCTTTCTTAACCTTGTGTTATGACAATTGCCGTTTTTACTTATTGTGTTATGTATTACAAATGTCTTCAGTCACCTTATTGTTACAATCGTTGTGTGTAACAATTGCCAATTACCTCATGATTGTGGTACCTGCTTTCCCATCCTGCTGTTTGCACTAATCTTTTGGCGTATGTATTGAAAACATCCTGCTGTTTTGCACTAATCTTTTGTGTGTATTTATTGAAAACTGGTACTGGTCTCTCTCATCTTCTCCCCCCTTTGACTACCTAGTATTTCTTGCCGGCTATCAGTTCCGCAGCACTGGAGTCGCTACTGCACACTTCTCGCTAAAACCGTATGCAGCCGTAACTCTCCCCTGGTGACGAGTCCCCCTACTTTCCCTGCCGGCTTACAGTTCCATAAGCCCGGACGCCGACTGCAGCATTCTACACCGCTAATGCGTATCTTCCCGCTTCCCTGATCCCTTCCTTGACGCCAGTTTTCAGCCTTCCCCCCTATATCGACCTCATCGCGGGTCACCGCGCTCGTGAACAAACAAGTCTAGCTCTGGAACCCCTCGCTCATCCAGAATGCCAACCCTGCCCAGCCGGGCCCCTGCCTTTCATTCCGACCCAAGGTTCCTGTGAGTGCGATTGCTGTTCCATGTTTTCCCCGCATCAGCTGTACTCACGCCTGCTCCTGCCGTTCTCAGCACAACTCCCTATGTAACCCTACCCCTTCCCTGTCTCCAGCCCCTGTAGTCTATACACTTTCCTTCCTACCCATCGCTGGCCAGCCTACCCCTGGCGCCCCCCACCCTGGGCCTCTCATGCCTGGAGTCAGTTCCATGGGCGGTTGTAGACTCTTGCCTCCTGCCGCAAAAAGTAAGTAATCCTTTTCGCTGTCCCGCCCTACACTCCTAAGATTCTTGGCCAAAACAGTTGGCAGAGGTCTCTTACCTTGGTTCCAGCCTCCACCTTCCAACTACCTTGAGCTGTGCACTCACCCTCCCTGCCCACATCCCCCCATCAGTTCCCCAAATCTAATCCAAAATCTGTCCTTCCTCCAGTACCCTCTGCTTACTTATAAAAAATTGTATGCTTGTATCTATGTACCTGTACTTGTACTGTACAAACTGCACCATTCTACTTGTATTGTAATTGTACCTCCCGGGTCGTGCCTGAAAATAGTCACTTGCTGGCTAGTGCACCTACCCGGTTAACAAAAAATAAATAAATAAACAATCTCACTGTACTGATTTGTTATTGCATTTTCTTTTTCTCTTCAGAAACAAAGATATATTATTGCCACACTAAAAATCTATTAAAAATATTTTGTAAATTTATTTTTTTTATTTTGTATAACAATGAGACATTGTATGATAGCATTAATACACTCCATGGTGTGGGATGCGCTGGGCTAGCCTCACTTCTGGTACACTGGAAGCACTCAGCCTGCGGCCTTGTGCCCAACCACCCAGGCGTGAGATTATCCTAGCACAACCCACACCCTGCCATGCATTATTGCTTAATTTGTACATACCCTGGCATTTATCAGTTCAGTGACAGAATACAGCCTTTCACCCCCAGCCCACAGGCACAGTTGTCTTTTTTTTCTGTTGAACTGTCCTAATTTTTTGCACAACACATTAGCTCTCCGATTTCCTGAACGAATATCACTTCATTTACATTAAGATAAATTAAACAAAAATGTATTTAAATATTTATTTTGTAAATACAGTTCAAATTCTCGGTGCTCTCTTTACTCGCTACTGAACTGGTTTTGTGATACTCACACTACATTGCTAACAAAGCTTCCTGTATTTTTGCCAACCATAAGATGGCGCGGCGTTTCACGTACCTGCGCCAGGCAACGCGATGCGACGTTGCCATTCTAGCCATTCTTTCAAGCTTTCTGCCGAATCTCAGGTTTACGTAGCTCCGCCCCCGTTACTACGCCACTCGGGTGTTACGCGCTGACGTTGCAATGTTTGGATTGGTGAGCGAGACAGAGAGAAGAGAGGAGCAGAGAGCTCAAGGATGGAGGAGAACGGAGCTGTTCAGTGACTTTTCAGTTTTAAAGGTAAATGAATGTTGGGGACGTTTGTCACCCTGTAAAGAGACTCAAACTGTGCTTTTCCGGCTGACCTCCAGAACGAGCTGCTTGTTGAGGGGCTTGAATGGGAGAGGAGAGCAGTGAAGCAGTAGGCCTAATGTGCCTGCAGCTGATGAGTTATTTTACATTTTTTTTGTGGGGCTCAGCATGGGTGTAATATTGATCTTGTTCGGGGCGACATTGGTGGTGTATCAGTTTACCATATGCATAAATGTATACGTTACGCACCTTAATCCAATATCAGAAAGACATTGTAACACGATCACTGTAAAATTACTGTTTCAGATGTGTTATAAAAATTCAGGAGTGCTATGTCACAGTTTCCCCCATAAAATATAACCTTTGTTATAAATTATAATGCCAGAATTAATTTGCTGAAATATAAGTATACTGAGAAGTTAAGGGACATATAAAAATGCTTCGCAGTCTGTGCTTCAGTAACATTACATTGTTTGATGTGTGGTAACATAAATATATATATGTTCTTTGCAAAAACAAAATGTACCACTTAGGGTAACTTAATGCCACAAAAGTAGGGACATATGTTAAGGTTTCCAACCCTACCTCCACTCCTACCACGCAGCAGAAGGAAAAAAATTAGAGTTTTGGGTCTCCTGAACCCTGGCAAATCAGTGGTGGGGACCTCTTTGGGGTTCTCAGCCCTAGTGTTCGCCTCTCCCCACCAGCTCTTAGTCTCCAGACTGACGCACAAGGTACAACTCCAAGCCAGTGCCTCTTATGCCCTGTCCACACTGCACTAGAAAACCACCTCTGTAACGTTACAGATTGTCGTTTGTGTTCACATTGGTAAAGTTACAGAAGGCATTTTCAAAACCGTGGTGAAACCACTTAGATGGTTTCAACAACGGTTACGCCTCTGTAACGTTACCAGCTGTAGTGTGTACACATGAGCATGTAGCTCCAGCATTGCCCGCCGTGCAGGATGAACTGCATTGTGCGATAGGGAGCTGACCATAACGGTTACACTTCACCTGGTGTGTGGACAGACTGTAATGGTTCACAGGTAATGTAGATGCATTGTAATGTTACTTGTTTGAACCATTTTGGAAACATTACAGATTTCTGGTTAATAGTGCGGACAGGGCCTAAGTGATACACTATTCAAATGTTGAGAAGTATGTCTTGCCACATGTTTGCAACACAATTTGATGTAGCTTCCTTCATGCAGAGCACAGAAAGGTGAGCATATGTGATATTGTTTGCTCAGGAAACGGGGTGCCAGGACTGCAGAGACCCCAAACCCTAATTTTTTTTCTTTTTTCTGCTTGCTGGGTGGGGTGGGAAGTTAGGGTTGGAAACCCTAATGCCACATTTCCCTACTTCAGTGGCGATAATTACCCAAACTGGTGCATTATCAAAGTTTTTTGCAAATAATTTCTTTTGTTTTTGAGATAATGAAAGTGTATCCTCATTCACTCGGGGCCCTTTGGGCCCTGTGCCATGGGAAGACTCCATTCACCAACAGAAGTCCAGGGCCTCCCACATTTCTCCCCCTAGCGAGGGAATGGAAGTTGCAGGGTTGTTCGCCCAGGCCTGGGTACCATTTAGTGAAGACAACTGTCCTCGTTCATTCTTTACACATTCATCCTTTGCACATTTACTCTCTTGTTCTTTCAGATCTAAAGAGGCAAACAGATCTGAAAGAACTCAGAGTGAATGTGTAAAGTGTGGAAATGGGCAGTTGTCTTCACTGTATGGTAGCCGAGCCTGTGTGGACAACCCTGCAGCTTGCATTCCCGGGCAGGGGGGTCGCATAACAGCTGTATCCATCCACCCGCCCACACCCCATCTAGATGGGTCACTGAGCTGATCCCCGAACTTAGCCCAACGGCACAGGATCCCAGAGCATACTCGCTGGGGTCAAGACTGGCATGTCGCACACAGTTTCTTAGCAACTCTGAACCCAAATTTTCAAGATAGTCATTTTATGACAGCCCTTAAATGACACCTGTCACGTTTATAAGGTGATGTGAAAAATGACTATGTTGAAAGTTTGGAGTTAAAATATTGAAAAGTAGTGAAGTTGTGAGTGAATGTTGAAATATTGCAACGTTCACTCATAACCTGGGCACTTTACTGCATTTGTACACTAAATGTTCAGCACTGCTTTGTTTTTACTCCACCTCATGAACCTGGTAGTCGAAAATGTTCAAATCCCAGATGAAACATCATTCCGTGCCACAGGTGCAAATAGACGTTTCAGCCAGGATTTGAAAAATGATAGTTGTCACATTTGTTAGTGATGTTAAAATGACTTATGTTGAAAATTTGGGGTCTTAATATTTAAATTAGTAAAGTTATGAGCATGAATTGCAAAATTTCAATGTATGCTCTTAACTTTTTTTTTTGTTGTTTAATAATTTACCTCAAATTTTCAACACATTCTTTTCATAAACCCGCTTCATGAACAAGGGCAGAGAAAAATTTTAAAACCTGTCCAGTGATTTCAAGCAGCGATCACAAAACCACTTTCCAGGACTGATCTGCGCAATTTCACTACCATTCATGAGGTGGGGTCCCAGAAAGGCCATGTTGAAAATTTGATGTAAACATTTTTAAAAATGACAGTTATGAATCAAAGTTCAAGCCCCCCCCATTGAAATACATCATACTGCACTTGCTTTATTTTCTCACGTTGCAGTTGGCGGTTCCAGCAGCAAGACATGTCTTCAGTTTGAGAGTGAATCTTTGCCACGGCACATGTTCATCTGAGTGAAGGTGTGTGAGGTATGGAGGGGTGTGGGGTGGTGGATGCTGAGTGGCAAGTTGTGGTGTGGGGGTCATATTGGCAAAGAACCGTTTCTTATTTTTTTTAGGGAAAAAAAAACGAGGGACAGTTTATCTTTCAGGAGACATGACACTGACATTCTGACACTGGGGATTGGGCACCCCAGTGTCTAGTGGTGACTGTTTCGCAGCATCAGGGATGGGCACCACTGTGCTGCCCCCTCAAAATGGGAATGGGGGTTGGCAACCTGGAGGGTTGGGGGGGTCAAGACAAACGGTACCAGCGGTGGGCACCCTGGTCTGTTTATAAAGTATATAACTATCACAAAACATCGGGACAGGCAGGTGACCAGGAGGGGAGGGTCAGGGGTGAGAAATAAGCAGTACTGGGGTGGGCACCTCAGTCTGTTTAACAAAGAAATGGGTAAGTAGATAGATTGAGAAATAGAGAAGCAGAGATGGACAGAAGAGGGGATTGGTGACTCACTGATCTCAGTACAGCCTGCAGCACGACTTCCAGGTATGGCTGCAGAACTCAAGAATGTCTCGCTGTTCTCATGCAGAGAATGCGGGTCAGCGGCTTATCTTGCTAAGCTGGGCACCCTGAATTTTGGGGTGCCCAGAAAACGTATTTCTGGCACATTTAAAAAACAAAACAAACAGCATCTAGCTAAACTGGTTCCGTATAGCTAGGGTCATTTTTTTTTTTTAGATAATTTTTTATGTATTTTCATTGTGAGTGCAAAAGAAAAAATGGTGGCCATATTGATAAGTATTTTTTCAACACAATGTTTTCCCCTCCACACAATCAGTATTTTCCCCTCAGAATAGATAAATCATGAAAATAAGCAGTTGTGATAGGTTTTTCCTTTACCATTTGCATTTGAGACAGTTAACTCAAAAATCCTTATAACTCTGAAGCGATATAATTTACTTTTTTCAGGAAACTTTCCTCACACCCTTGGCACAGGCCCGTTCAACCCTTAAAAATCCCCCCCCCCCATCTAGGCTGTAGGTGAGAGCAAAAAATACACCATTAAGTATAGCTGTTTTTCTTTTTTGGTCTTGTGTATCACCAAAACTGAAGATGCCATCACAAAATGTTTCACGTCTTGAGACTCTTGACACCTTCGCTGTGGCATGCCAGATTTTGTTTTATGGCATCAGTTATTAATGTGCAAAAATTGGGGTTTAACATTAAACAGTCTACTCAGTCTTACCTATAGGGGCACAGTTGTGCTTCTACAGTTAGGGTTGAGTTGCCTGTTTAATGTTAAACCTCAGATTATGCACTTTATTAACTTTGCATCCGATCAATGGATTTGCACAAAATTTGGTATGCGCTGTGTCACGAGGTAGCTCTCTTGACGTGGCAAGTTTAGCTCCGGTTGGATGTATGGATTCTGGGATCCGGATAGTGCAGAAACTTTAAAAGTCAACATTTTTTTGCAGTTTTTTTCCTTGTCGCTCTGCGTGCGGACGGTGTGGAATTTTGGTGTGATTTTTTTTTTTTGTAGATGCAGATTGGGTAACAGAACTGCCATGCATTTGGTGAAAAAATATTAATCTGTTGCAAAGTTATTAAACTTTTAATTTTCCATTGTTTTGAATGGGAAGATCACTTTCCAGGGAAGACCACATTCCAGAATACAGGGAGAAAGTTCAGCAAAGGATTGATCGCAAAGGATTGATCTCGCGACAAGGGATTCTTTCTTGCCAGATCCGTTCCCTTTTCGTGAGTGAAATATTCCTTTTTTGTGAGCTGCCATCTTGTTTTTTCCCCCCACAAACTAAAAAGCATGGAAAATACATACAAGTTTTGTCATTAAAAAACAAACAAACGGTAGAACCTAGCTAAACGGACCTCGTTTAGCTAGATTCTGATGTTTATTTTTTCAGACTAAGGGCCATAAATACTTTTTCTGGGCACTCGAAATCCAGGGTACCCAGCTTAGCGAGAGGAGCGCTTCCTCTACATTCTCTGTATGAGAACAGTGTATTTTCCTGACCTACCAGGAAATATTATATTTATTATAAGGGACGAGGGTTCCACTAGATACCAGGAAATTGTCCTTTTACACCATGTATTGTGCGAGGTGGCTCAGCGACAGTAGACAAAAAATGTATAAAGCAGTTAGAAAGCCCCAATGAAATAAAATGCAACAATGCATCATTAGCAGTGCTAGGGCATCTTGGTTGATTTCTTTCGTAATGTTTAGGCAGAATCCTGTAGATTTTTAATTAAGCACCTGACATAAACTCCTTAACTAATAAGGAAGGAAAGCTGCTAACCTGGGCTGGCCCATTGCAGGAAGTACTGTGCAGTGGCTCAGTGATGGTAAAAGTTTTTTTTGGTTGTTGTTATAAACTGAATAAAAACCCAAAATAAAGTAACTTGCAAAAAACTGAAACAGTACTGGGGCATGTTGTAATTATTAGAATTACTGCTAATTTTACTAAGCACCAGATGCTTATAATAACCCATGATCATGTTGTATGTATTGGACTACAAAGACTTTCAATCAAGTCTGGTGAGAACACAGCTAGCATGAGATGGCGCAAATAATAAATGAAGTCATGTACAAATAAAATATGGCAAGGAAAGCCAAAATAGTTAAGTCTCATAATTATGACTAAACTCCAAATCACTATAGGGGTCCAAGTTATTAAATATATCAGTCGAACTAAAGGACTCCCTATTGAGTCCAGAGAAGGAAGCAGCTAGCATGGGCTGGGACATAAAAAAGTAGAAATGTACAGCAGCTCAGTGATAGTGCAACAATTGACAGAAGTTTAATGACAAGAAATATGAAAAAGAAAAAGGCACATACATGCACTAACTAGAATTCAAAGGCGTAGTAGTAACCATTATGCCAAAATGATGCAGTACAAATTGGGTAAATTTCAGTAAAACACAGCATGCCTCAAGGACCTGAAGTTTTTTTTTTTTTTAACTTTGTTTATTTTTTTGATAGGACAAACGCACAGTTTATACAACTTCATTTAACCATTAAGAGTTGAAGTTATTAAGTTGGGTTCTGTTACTCCCCCTCTCTTTTAAAATCTTTGCGCCCCTTCCCCGACCCACTCCTTACAGCCACAGTCTCTTGGAAATGTAGGGAGTTGGGTATCATAAGGCGGGGCACTGGGGTGGAGGCAGGAAGAGAGATACAGCCGGCGGGGAACTGATTCGGGAGGTGGGGACCAGAAGATGCCCTGGGCCAAGAAGACAATTGGAGCAGGGTCTTCCGTGCCTTGTCTGTCTGCCCAGGGAGTCCTCTAGACCGAGAGGGCAGGTAGCTGAGGGACCGGCCTCAGCCATTTGTCCTCTTCGGGTGGTGTTGTTCAATGCCGGTACAAAACAAGGTTGATGGCCAGCAAGACTGCAGTAATGGTGGAGCTTGTTGCGTGGGTCAACCTGGTGTGCATTAGGGAGACCTGGCTGGGGGATGCTTCTGGCCCTGTGCTAGAAGCATCTGTCCCAGCTGGGTTCACCATAGTTCACTGCCTGAGGAAGGAAAGTTGGGGTGGGGGGGGGGTTGGCCATTTGTTTCAGGACGGAGCTACACTTGTCGGTGCACCCAGTGGGGGGGACACCAATTCTTTTGAGTGTGTGATGGTGGGAGAGGGTCTTGGAGTGTAGCTCAGGATCCTCCTGGTTTACCATCCACTTGGGTGGAACCGGAATTTCCTGCAGGAGTTGACGCCCTTTGTCGCTGAGAAGGTGTTGGAGTCACCAAGATGACTTATCTGTGATTTCAACACTTGTGTGGATGATGAGGTGTCATCTGGGGCCAGAGACATCCTTTCTAATATAGAGGCTCTGGTCCTCACTCTTGAGACCACGGCCAGGATCCATTGCTCTGGGCTCGCCCTCGACCTGGTGTTCTCCCTGGGGCTCAAAATTGATACCATCAAGATTGATCCAGTCATTTGGTCGGATCATTGCACCTTCAGGTTCAGCTTCAGAGCCCACCTGAATGTCCCTTTCCCTGTGGAAATGGTTCAGGTCTGCCCTTTGAAAGGGTTACCACTAGAGGGACTGTTGGCAGAACTGGACATTTAGTTTGTGCTTGAGGCTTGCGCTGATGGTCATCTGAATGCCATGATGGCCTATAATAGGGATGTTGCGGAAGCCCTGGATTGCCTGGCATGGATACGTGTACACCTGCTAGTTTTGCGCCTCAGCTCGCCATGGTTTGATGGTGAGCTGAGAACACTGAAAACCAGGGGACAGAGGTTGAAGAGGCATTGGAGGAAAACCAGGTCCCAAGAGGACAGGCTGGTTCTGATTGCTCATTACACTGAGTATCAGAATGCAGTCACCCAAAAAAAGGCAGTGTTTATGTCTAGGATGATTGCAGCTGGGAAGTACTGACCAGCTAAGCTCTTTTGGGTTCTAGACAGGCTATTACATCTGGCCTGTCTGGAACCTGTGGGAGCTTTTTCAGCTCACAACTGTGAGGAGTGTGCGCGGTTCTTCTCAGACAGAGTGTCCTCCGTCAGGGCTGGGATTTCTCCAAGTGGAATACCATTCTCTAACAGTGGTGAACCCCAGGTGGTTGGATACATTCAGTTGCCCTGGGGAGAGTTCCAACTGGTGATGATGGTGGGGTGATCTCTGGGCTCACAACAACATTCTGCGACCTTGACCAGGGTCTAAAGTGGCTACTTGGCTGCATCGAGGTCCTAGGTCCAGTTTTTGGTGAGACTGTCAGGAGTTTCTTGTTGGCAGAGATTTTTCCGGAGTCCCTTAAACAGGCTCGGGTTAAGCCCCTGCTGAAAAAAAACATCTCTGGACCCTGACATCTTGGTAAATTACCAACCTATCTCGAACCTTCCCTTTTTGGGGAAGGTTTTTGAGAAGGTGTTCATGGAACAGCTCGAGAGACACCTCATGTACTTACAGATTTACGAACCATTCCAGTCCAGATTTCGGGCTATGCACAGAATGGATACCATGTTGGTTAAGATGTTGAATGACCTCCTCAGAGCGAGAGATAGAGGAGAGTGATCGATTCTCATTCTCCTCAACCTCTCCTCAGCATTTGACACTGTGGATCATGAGGTGTTGTTGGACAAGCTGAGAGAGTGTGTAGGACTCACCAGCAAGGTCATCAGCTGGTTTGAGTCCTTTCTCTGGGACAGATCTTGGAGGGTAATATTGGGAAATTACTCCTCAAGCCCGACGGACCTGCCCCATGGTGTTCCCCAAGGATCTGTCCTCTCCACCATGTTGTTTGCAGTGTATATGCTGCACTTGGGTGAGGTCATAAGGCGGTATGAGCTGAGTTTTCATTGCTGCGCTGATGACACTCAGCTCTTCCTGTCCTTCACACTCAGGAGCTCTGACGTCGTCGACATGCTGAATGATTGTTTGGCTGAGATTCGGGCTTGGATGTTGTCGAACTGGCTGGGACTTAACCCGGGGAAGGCGGAAGTGCTGGTGGTTGAGCCGGGATGAAGGGGAGGAGTGGAGTCCTCTGGGGATAGGTTGGGGCTTTTTATTGGTCCGGTAATGTGAGGAAGTTCTTTTTCACAGAAAGGGTGGTGGATGCATGGAATATCCTACCTCAGGAAGTGGTGGATATGAATACAGTGCAGGGCTTCAAACAGGCATGGGATAGGCATAAGGGAGCAATACAGATGAGTATGAACAGATAGGACATTGACAGAGCAGAGGTCAATGGCACATTCATGAAGTAGAGAAAGAAATGGGCAGACTGGATGGGCCTTGCGGTCCTTCTCTGCCATAGAGTTCTGTGTTTCTATGACCGAACTGGAGGCCTACCTTAAGGTGAGGACTTTGAGCGTTGTTCTGGATAATGAGCTGACACTTGAAGCCCAGATGTCGGCTGTTGTCTGGACCGTTTTTTACCATCTCTGGAATATCATCTGAATTAAATCTCTTATTCCCCCTGACGACCTGGCCACACTGGTACATGCGTTCCTCACCTCAAGGCTCAGTTACTGTAACATACTCTACCTCAGGGTCAGAGGAGGTGCGATGTGGCGCCTGCAGCTTTTGCAGAACGCAGTGGCCCGGTTGTTGACTGGACACTCGAGGTTCAGTCACATTACACCGGTGCTGCGCAAACTGCATTGGCTGCCAGTGCGCTGGCGCATCACCTTTAAAGTAGGCCTTTTGACCTATAAGGCCCTACATGGGTTGGGTCCAGGCTACCTGAAGGAGCTTCTGTATCTGTACACCCCATGTCGCTCTTTTAGATCGGCTGGAGAAGCCCTCCTGGAGGTCCCTATGGCCAGGTTAAAATCTTCCATGGACCGGGTATTCAAGGTGGCAGCCCCGGTCCTCTGGAACTCGCTACTGGGGTACCTCTGGGAGGCACCATCCATAAAGATTTTGTAAAAAAAATTCCCAAAACCTTCCTTTTTAAATAGGTCTTTGGAACCTGATAAATGTACCTCGACACTCTCAGACAGCATGGGAATTGTCTGTATATGTTTTTATTGGGGGTTGTCTTTGGTTTTATATATTTCTATATGACTGTTTATAATTGCTGTCTGGGTTTATTTTGCTACTAGGGCCTGGCCTGCGGGGAACAGTGCCCTAAATTAGTAAACTCTACTACTACTACTACTACTATATTAAATGGACTAAGCAAATACACTAGTGATCATGTTGATATAGCCTCTAATTAACAGATGGAGAAACAGTGGGACAGTTTCCCTGGTGTTTAGTGGCACCCCACCCTCCGATCGTTGTTGCCAATGTTTCCCTGGTGTCTAGTGGCACCCACCGATTACAGGCAGAACCTGAAATAAAGAAAACAGTCCCTTGATGTTGTTTTTTTTTAAAACCTGTGTAAAAAAAAAAAAAATTCCCTCACTGCCCCCACTCAACACCCACCACCCCACACACCCGAACAGGTCGCAGGTTCAAGACCCACTTTCCAATCGAAGACACATCTTGTTGCTGAAACTGGCGACTGCAATTTGAGAAATTAAGGTAAATGCGGTTCAATGTAGTTCGACAGGGGTTTCAACCTTTATTCATAACTTTGCCATTTTTTTGAGATTTTGACTCCAAATTTTCAGCATGGCCTTTTGGGGACCCCATCTCATGACTGTTGGTATGTAACTCCTGCCCAAAAGGCAAATCAGAACTCGGATGGGATGTCTCGTGTCTATGAGGAGCGAACTGATTTGGGAAGCTCTTCCCATGCAGGGGAAAGAGCCCCCAAATTCAGTCTGGTGGGGAGGATTGTGACACTTGGACAGCTGGTTCTGATTACATTATGATTTTTTGCAAAATAAAATATGTAGTGGGATTGTCTGTCAGGAGAAAATACTGTCTTGCTGAAATGACCCATCAATCCCCGCCCCCCCGGTATAATTTCAAAGGACAGGATGTAGGTTAAACTACAGATATGTGTACTGCAATTAACTTGTCAGTTGTTTTAAACTCAGTAGCTAAACTGTGCATTTTATAATGCCCTCAGGAAAATCCTTTGATTGCACTTGGTGTCATGAGGAAGGGGCATATGCATTTGTTTGGGCGTCTCCTCAGGAAAAGTCCTTTGATGGCATTTGGTGTCATAAGGAATTGGCATATGCATTTGTTTGGGCATCTTCAGAGGAAGCCAGCTAATATTCATCAGAAGATTCTTTCATGTCTTTTTGAAGCATGAAACTGCTCCTGGATGAAAGCAGATGCCAGCAGATCACAGACTAGATTGGGAAGTCATATGAAGAGAGGAGAGTCACTGATGGCATCTATTTTTAAAATACTTTATTAGGACAACCAAGTAACCAAGTAACATCCTGTGTTGTTGTAAATATAAATTTTAATACACCGAGGAGGAGCTAGGTGACCTCAGAGAGAAGGCCAGCTCAAGACTGTTTTTAAGAATGCTGTAGCTGACCTTTAGATTCATACATTCATATACTTGGACTGAGAAAAGGAACATCTAAGAGCACTGAAAAATTATAAGAAATACCTCTGATAAATAAGTCTAATGGTTGGTAGGGATTTTGCACTTCTAAACCTGTTTTGTTTTTAAGATTTTATGCGTTGGGATATTTTGTTCTGTATTTACTGTTTACCTATTTTTATCTCTCTCAAAGTAAAGATATATATTTGAAAACAGAAACTGCCTGGTGTGCCTTGAAACTTCTTTTTTTTTGTAAGTGAAACTTAGATGGTTAACGTTGACACTGTGCATAAGCTTATTGTGATCCCAAATTGGGAAACAAGTAAGAGTTTTTCTAAGGTCTTGCATAGAGTTTTAAGGGTTCATTTTGTAATACCTGGTTAGGTGTCCGTAGGCAAAAGATATCTGGCATTTCCCTGAAGAGTAGAATTATCTGAGCCTGTACATTGAGTATGCTAGTAAGAGGTATACACTTTGAATTCCTCCAGAACTTGAGGCCAAAGTTTGATTTGAACCCACAAAACAGACAGGAGGGTTACCCTGATCTGTTAACTGTTCACAATACTACGCTCAGAGTTGGCACTTTGGGAGAAGAGGGCTGACCTGTTGAGTGGGGTTGTGACAGATTGGTTGGCAGCGGTGCGATAATTTTGGTATTATAAGCTTTATTGTTTAGTGTGTCAGCTTGAGACTGTTCCGCTTACTTGGAAAAAAAGAAAGGCAGTGTTTTATTTTAAAAGGAAACATAACTATATCCCTTGGCTTACAGTCAAGTTCCTACCCGTTTAATTTTTTTTCTCTAAAGTGCAAGTCAGAGTAGCCGTAGTTAGGGAAGAAGATGGCTTCCAACTACAGCAGGCACACTGTAGACTACTTAAAGCAGTTGTGCGGTGACAGAGGTGTCCCGTTCAAGGTGAAAGCCAGCAAACAGAACCTTGTGGATGCCCTGATGGTAACAGATACCCAGAGCATTGAGTCACAGACAGTGACTGAAAAGGGCCAAACCTTGAGTGTGGCAGGGCTAGTGGCCAGTGCAGTGTCCAGACCCGATGAGGAGGGCAACAGGGCCACTGTCAGCGAAGGGCCACAGCAGCAGGGGAAGGTCACCAGTATCCTGGATCCAGAAGGACTCAGGCTGCAAATTGAGTTGCGCAGAATGGAGCTGGAGTTCCAGAGGGAGAGGGGCCGCGAACAGTGCGAGGTGGACCATGAGGCAGACCGAAAATGCTGAGAGGCAGACCGTAAGGAGCGTGAACACCAGAGAGCTGCAGAGGAGAAGAGGGAGCAAGAATGCTGAGACGCGGACTGTGAGAAGTGTGAGCGCCAGAGGCAACATGAACTGGAGAAGCTACAACTCCAACCACCAGCACCAGAGCAGGTAAGTGGCTTGGGTTTAACTGGGACTACAGGACTGGGTAACAAATTGAATTCCAAATTGATAGCCGAATTTAAAGGGGGGGAGGATATGGATGCCTTTTTAAATTCTTTTGAAAAAGTTTGTATTCAGGCTTAAATTTCTAGGGAGTCTTGGAACTTTCAGCTATTCCTGCTACTTACCGGGAAAGCTCGGGATGCATTGGGTCAAATGGACAATGAGTACAGTGATGATTACAGCAAACTTAAAGCTGCAGTGTTAAAGAAATTTGAATTAATTGCCGAATCATACAGAGCTAAATTTCGTAAGCTCAGGAGAAGCCCTGATATGAGCTACGAGGAGCTAGCCACGAAATGATGTCAGTTTTTAAATCGGTGGTGGGAAGGAATTGAAGCCAACTCTGTTGATAAAATTGAAAATGTGATTTTGTTAGAACAGTTTTATTGGGCATGTCCAGCAGAGCTGAAAACCTGGCTGGAAGACCGAGATCCCAAAACAGTGCAAGAGGCTGCTGAGCTCTTGGACTGCTATGCCAAAAGCAGACCTGCTCTGATAGCAAATGGGACGGGCATGGCAGTGCAGAAAGGGAAAAGCGTGCCTTCAGGGCAGCTAAAACCCTCACTGCCTCCACCAAAACCAGTTAGCCCCAGGTTTCAAAGAAAATATTTTTCTGAAATAAGAAATGCATGTTGGTTGTGTAAAGAAACTGGGCATATCACCAAACAGTGTCCAAAACGGACGACCAATACACAGGGGTCTAGGAAGGAAGTGGGTTGTTTGTGTGTCCCTGGAAGCATGCCAGTGAACATGAAGGAACACATGCACCCAGTCATGGTGAATGGTGTACAGATGCAAGGGCTAAGGGACACAGGGACATCCTTGACCTTGGTAAAGGGGGATCTAGTAGAGCCGGGTCAGCTTATACCCAATAAATACGTCACTGTACAGGACTTTACTGGTGAGGAGAACACATTGCCCCTCACTGGTGTTCTCCTAGACTGGGGCGAAATAGGGGAACTGTGCAACAGATGGCTGTAGCCAAAACCTTAGCAGTGGATGTGATCCTGGGTAATAACCTCAAACAGGGGATGGTATGTGCAGTTACCAAGTTGCCAAGCAGCAAGGGAAAATGGTAGTTCCCTGAAATCCGCGGGAACAATTGTAAAGACAACTGGGAGGCTGGTTCCCCTAGCCTGTCTCCCCTGATATGGGGACTAATGAAAAGGGGGTAGAATTTTCCCCAGTAGCAGTTAAACACAGCTACAGAGGGTTACTTCGAGGAGGGAGGGGTGACCCATTGTCATAGGGTTAGGGAGGACAGTGATCCTGAGTGCCCTGACGCTAGTGCTAGGGACCCTAGTTTAAATACAGAAGGGGACCTGTCCCATAATGTAAGAATGTGTCAGGAGTTTGCTGCTGCTCAGAAGAGTGATCCTACACTAGAGAAGCTGAGGGCTTGGGCAGACACTGATGGAGCACAGGGCGGTGATGGCAGACATAAGATTTATTGGGAAAATAGACTGATGTATACTCGGGCTGTGCAGACAGAGCGAGGGGTGCTAGGCAGGCAGCTTGTCGTTTCCCAGGGGTATCGTGAGCAGTTGCTCAAGATTGCACATGATATTCCCTTGTCTTGTCATCTGGGAATCATGCACACTACACAGCGGATAGCCCAGAATTTCTGTTAGCCTAACTTCACCCAGCAGGTGAAGGAGTATTGCAGGTCTTGTCACTGGTGCCAAGAAATAGGGAAGGCGGGCAAGAAAACCCAAGCCACCCTGATTCCATTGCCCATAGTGGAGGAGCCATTCCAGAGGGTGGGAATGGATAATGTGGGGCCTTTAAATACCCCCAGTTCCTCTGGGAAGAGAGTCATCCTGACTGTGGTGGCTTATGTCACCTGGTACCCAGAGGCAGTCGCCTTATCCTCACTGAGGACAGGCAGAGTGGCAGATGCCTTACTTGGGATTTTCTCCCGTGTTGGATTTCCGCAGGAGATTATCACCGATCGAGGGGGTTCCTTCATGTCAGACCTGATGAAATGTTTATGGGAGAAGAGTGTGGTGGTGCAGAGATGCATGACACCGTATCACCCACAAGCCAATGGGCTTGTGGAAAGATTCAATAGTACCCTGAGGTTAGTGCTCCTGGCGTTTGCTGAACAGCATGGGAGGGACTGGGAGAAATACCTTCCCCACCTGTTTGCATACAGGGAGGTGCCCCAAGAGTCGACAGGATTTTCCCCCTCCGAACTCTTATATGGACGCCGGCTACGGGCCTTCGACTTGATCCGGGGAGGACTGAAAGGCAAGCACACCACCCAGGGAGCTCCCATAATGGATTATGTCCTTAGGTTTAGGGAAAGACTGAAGGAGCTTATGGGGACAGCCCAGAGCAACCTGGCAGCTGCCCAACAGAAACAAAAAGTGTGGTACGACCGCAGAGCCAGAGCTCGCTCATACATGGTGGTTCAGGAAGTCATGGTCCTTATTCCGGTCTGGAAAGACAAGCTGCAGGCTGAGTGGGCAGGACCGTACAACATAGTTAGGAAGATAAATGACGTCAACTGTATTGTAGAGTTACCCGACCGAAGACAGACAGAAAGGATATACCATGTCAACATGATGATGCCATATGCTAATAGGGCTGACATGGCGTTTGCAGTGTGTAGTCCTGGGAAGGGGATGGATGGAGACCCCCTTCTGGACTTGTTGGAAGAAAGCAAGTGGGAGTCCTCTTTGGAGGCAGTAAAATTGTCTCCCCAGCTGGCCACGGACAAGATCCAGGAAGTAAGGGAGGTTCTAGCAGACTTTGCCCTCTTGTTTAGCACCAAGCCTGGACTAACTTCCTTAGCGACACACGATGTGGAGACAGGGACACAGACGCCCATTCGCCGGACAGCATATCGGGTGGCAGAGGCTGTCCAAAAGGACATTAGGAGGGAAGTGGAGGAGATGCTGGATTTAGAGGTAATCCAGAGATCCCACAGCCCTTGGGCCTTACCCGTAGTCCTTGTACCCAAGCGAGATGGCTTTACTCATTTCCATGTAGACTGTCATGGACTGAATGCTGTCACGAAGTCAGATCCCTGGACGGATGAACTCCTGGACAAGTTGAGGGGACCACCTACCTTACGACTGTTGACCTGACCAAGGGGTATTGGCCGGTAGAGTTGACAGAGCCAGGGAGAGGTCGGCCTGCATCACTCTGATAGGCTTATTTGAGTTTAAAGTAATGCCTTTCGGAATGAAGAACACCCCGGCCACTTTCCAAAGGTTGGTGAACCAGGTGTTAAATGGTGCTGAAGAGTACTCTGTGGCATAGCTGGATGACATTGCTATCTTTCGTGCCAGCTGGGAGGAACACCTATCCCACCTTAGGGAAGTACTGGGCAGGATACAGAGGGCCGGGCTCACTGTCAAAGCCGAGAAGTGCCAGGTGGCCATGGGAGAAGTGGCATACCTCGGGCATGTGGTAGGCCGGGGACAGCTCTGCCCTAACCAGATAAAGATAGAGGTAATCCAGGTATGGCCCAGACCAGAAACTCAGAAGCAGGTCAGGAATTTTCTAGGGACAGCAGGGTACTATAGGAAATTTGTACCCAATTACAGTGCCCAGACTGCTCCCCTGTCTGACCTGGTAAAGAAAAGGATGCCAAAGAAAATTACCTGGGAACCAGCCTGTAAGAAAGCCTTTACCAGTCGGAAGGAGACACTGTGCAGTGCTCCTGTATTGACAAGTCCTAACTATAGAAAACCCTTTATAGTTCAGACTGATGCCTCAGACATGGGTATTGGAGTAGTACTGAGTCAGACAACCAACCAAGGGAAGGATCACCCTGTAGTGTATCTGAGTAAGAAGTTACTTCCCAGGGAGCAGGCATACTCTACTGTGGAAAAAGAGTGTCTTGCCATAGTGTGGGCCCTAAAGAAATTAGAGCCATACTTACATGGGCAGCATTTTGTGGTACAGACTGACCACAACCCCCTGGTTTGGCCGACGCAGATGGGCAGAAATAATCTGAGATTACTGAGATGGAGTCTTACTTTGCAAGGGTATGACATGACAATTGTACATAGGGCCGGCGGGAGCCAAGAATCAGAACTCAGATGGGCTGTCTCATGTCTACGAGGAGAGAACTGATTTGGGAAGCTCATCTCATGCAGGGGATAGAGCCCCCAAATTCAGTCTAGGTGGGGAGTATTGTAACACTTGGATAGCTGGTTCTGATTACACTATGATTTTTGCAAAATAAAATATGTAGTGGGATTGTCTGTCAGGAGAAAATACTGTCTTGCTGAAATGACCCATCAACACCCCCCCCCCACCCGGTATAGTTTCACAGGACAGGATGTAGGTTAAAGTACAGATATCTGTACTGCAATTAACTTGTCAGTTGCTTTGAACTCAGTAGCTAAACTATGCATTTTATAATGCCCTCAGGAAAATCCTTTGATTGCACTTGGTGTCATGAGGAAGGGGCATATGCATTTGTTTGGGCATCTCCTCAGGAAAAGTCCTTTGATGGCACTTGGTGTCATAAGGAATTGTCATATGCATTTGTTTGGGCGTCTTCAGAGGAAGCCAGTTAATATTCATCAAAAGATTCTTTCATGTCTGTGAAGCATGAAACTGCTCCTGGATGAAAGCAGATGCTAGCAGATCACAGACTAGATTGGGAAGTCATATGAAGATAGGAGGTTCGCTGATGTCACCTATTTTTAAAATACCTTATTAGGACATCCTGTGTTGTAAATATAAATTTTAACACACTGAGGAGGAGCTAGGTGATCTCAGAGAGAAGGCTGGCTCAAGACTTTTTTTAAGTATACTGTAGCTGATCTTTGGATTCATCCATTCATATACTTGGACTGAAAAAAGGAACATCTAAGAGCACTGAAAGATTATGAGAAATACCTCAGATAAACAAGTCTAATGGTTGATAGAGATTATTCATCTTTTTTTATACTTTATGTTTATTATTATTTCAAGTAAACATTGAAGTACAGTTTACAAACAGAGATATAACAGATATAAATATATTAAAGACACATTAAAGGTCACCACTCCTCTTGATTACACGAAAAGACATCATCTACTGCTTAAAGATGCATCATGAGGGGGAGTTACTATTTTAATTCAACACTAAACATAACTATGCGAAAAAGCTGAGTGATGAGCCCATGAACAGCATGGAAATGTTCTACCAAAATCAAAATATTTAACTCAATATATTCTTTTTCCTCATATGAGGAAACGGAGAAAAGCTCCATGCATTAATCAGCAATGTGTGCACTAACTGTGCAATTTCCCTTTAGGATAGTACAAAATTGCGGTGACGTCATGCTCCCCGGCGCTCCTAGATAAGGAGCTCCCACGGTGATCGACACAAAACCTCCAAATTTCATCCCTTCCAATAAAAACTAATCTAACCAAACTGTGTGAAGGATACAGAATGCCACGAGCAAGAGACTGATCGAAAATCAAACCATTTACAATGCAGGATGAGGAGAGAGATTATCGGAGGGCAGCTTAGAAAGTGAGGGCTCCCGGGCCTCTTCGGCCTCTTGCCTCAGCGCAACCACTTGCAGGCACATCTCAACAGAGATCCTTCAAAGACAAATGACACAGATGTTAACCGAGCTTCAGGACTTTCGAAAAGAAATGAGATCCACTATCACTGGCCTTCGCACCAACATCACTAAATTGGAGAAACGGCAAGAAACTACTGAGGCACAGGTCACGGAAACGGATGGCAGGGTGGATAATACTGAACGAGCCGTTGTGCAACTACATCATAACATAAAACAGCTTCAAGACAGGGCTGAAGATGCGGAGCACAGGAATCGCTGCAATAATATCCGGATTGCTGGCATACCTGAAGGAACAGAGGGCCCGGATATCATTCAGTTCCTCCAGAACACCCTCCACGAAGTACCGCTCCCACCTCACTGCACCCTGAAGTTTAGCGTGTTCACCGCACCCTGGGCCCAAAACCAGTCCCTGGAGCTTGGCCGAGAGTGATTCTAGCCAAATTACTTCGATTTCAGGAAAAGGAAACTGCTGCATGCTGCGTGGAAGAAAGGGGTGGTACTCCTCAACAATCAGAGTTTATATTTTGAAAATGATTTCGCCACGGAGGTTATGTCGAGACGGAGGGCCTACATCCCCATTATGAAAGCGCTCAAAAATGCAGGCATTCGATTTAGGACTCCATACCCAGCAAAGATGACAATTTACTTCAAAGATGGCACCCTCACCTTCGACACGGCGACTGGAGCAATTGTGGCCCTGAACACGAGAAAGATAGACTTCCCCCAGCAGAGACCTAGAGCCGATGCAGCTGGCCCTTCCATTGCAGCAAGACTCTCTCAGAAGATGTGGAGTGGCGGCAAATGTGATGGAGGTCGCCGTTGGGGGGCAGAGGCAATACTGGACATTATGAACACCTTGAAGGCACGAAAATCTGTCCCTGCCCCTGACCGTTTAGATTCCTCGGATGCCTCCCACCCATGAGACTAGAATCGGCTGTCTCGAACAGCAAGTATTCTTTCTGTAACAGACACTTCTAGTATGAAAATACCACTGTCTGATTGATCTGCTGGGACTGGGGTCGGGGAAGGGGGATATTTGGGGGTGCAGCCCGCACTGGTACAACTGTATAGCTATAGTTTTGGGGTCCGTGGGGCCTGGTGTGTCTGTTGCTTCCTCCTGGCTGTGAATGGCGGCCGCCTGGCCCTCACCCTCCCCTTGCTTCTCCGAAACTGCCCTGAGACCGGGGGCGTGCACCACCGAATGCCTTATTTACCTACCCCAGTGTTCCCTGTCTCTCTCTTTCTTCTTCTGGGTCTTTGTTCCCGCAGGGATGTCCAGACCCGGAAACTGTAGATGGGGCTTGCTCTCTCCGGGGGGAGGGGAGTGCGAGACACAGTGTCGATACTGCTTGATTGCCTGGCTTGCGCCTTGGAGGTGGGCTTGGCACTGCACATTGCAACCAGCGTGCCCGCTAGGCCTAAAGAGAAGCTACCATGGAGAATGGCATTGTTTAGAGAGAGCGCTCTGCCCTAGTGAGATGGGTGGGATCCGCATTGTTGGGTATATTCCTGTGTCTTGGGTGCAGGGTGAGCAAGGCCTACCACGGCGTGGTCCCTGATGTTTCGTTACACTGGTTTTGCCTGGGAATTGAGAGGTGGACCTTTCACTCCAAAGCGAGAGTCTGGGACAATGAGACACCTCTGACTCTCATATTCCCGCCTTTACTCTTTTCTTTCTGTAGGTTGCTCTGGGTTCCGACTGGGGGGGGTATGATGAATTCAGTCACAGGCATGCTGTTGCGCACACAGTACTACCCCCCATAGGCTGAACTACATATGCACATCCCAATTTCAACAACAACAGTAAATGTGCTGCTCATGATTAAGTATTCCTCTGTAGAGAGCGGGCGTGCGCACCACCGAGTACCTTAATCTCCCTACTCCGATGTCCCCCGTTTCTCCCTCCCTCCCTCTGGGCCTTTGCTCCCACGGAGATGTCTGGGCTGGGAGGCCGTGGATGAGGCTTGTCCTCCCGGGGAAGGGATAATGCCGAAGGCGCAGCGTTGGTGCTGGTAGCCTGGCTTACGCCTGGAGGTGGGCTTGATGCTATGCGTTACAAGCGTGCTCGCTAGACCTAAGGAAGGCTAACGTGGAGAACGGCACTAAGTGGGAGAGGGCCTCTCTTTGTGAGATGGGGTGGGATCTGCATCGTTGGGTATATTCCCGAGTCTTGAGATTGGGGTGTTTGAGGCCTACCGTGCCCTGACCCCTAATGTTTTTGTAACATTGATCTTGTGAGGGAATTGGGAGGTGGGCTTTCCACTCCAGAGCGAGAGTGTTGGGACAGGAGACATCTCTCGCTCGTGTCTCCCCTTGCACTTCCTCTCTCTGATCGCTCTGGCCCGCTGGGGTGGGGGGGAAGTGATGAATTTAGTCACAGGCATGATGCTGCACACACAGTCCTACCTCCCAATGGTTAAACTACACATTTACATCCCAATATCAGCATGAGCAATCAGTGCTGCACATTAAGTGTTCCTTTGTAGCCATCTACTGAGATCTGGGTTGGGTGGCTGGATCCTGGGGTGGGGTGGGGGATCTAGGCGGTTGATCCACTGCTAGTTAGCAGTCGACCTGGCCACTTGACTGGGAGCATTGCTGCGTGCTTTATAAACCAGTGCTGATAATGGATAACTGCAAGCTAAGGAAATGGGAGTGGAGCGATGAATGTTGTCTTCTCACTGCTAGGCCCTCTAGTTGGTTGGGCTGTAGGGGTCAGTGTGGCTGGGTTTGGGCTGGGTGGAGGGGCTGATTTTCTGACTCCTGTGCCCCTCCCACCGGCGGAGACTGCCTCGCCTATGCTGATGGAGAGCCACTTAATTGTATTGGTTGACTATATCTCACTCCCTGCCGAAGTGGAATTATTAGACCAGACTGTGCAGGATAGTGATAGTGGAGGACCCTGCTCTCCCCCTACTCCCTGCATTAGACTGGAATTTTGGGGACACGGGTGGCTCCGGCCTCCTTCCTCCTAGCTGGTAGCCCTAGCGAGGACCCTTGCTTAAGGCTAACCTTTTCCTATTACATTCCCTCAGAGGTTGATCACTGCTTCTTTTTATGGCGTCTTGTATATTTTTTCTTTTTTTTTCCTTTCTCATTTTTTTTTCTTCTCTCTGTACCCTATTTAGACACTGTAGGTGTCCAGAGGACCCCCATCATGGGAAGATTCCTCCTTGGAAGGAGATTTCTTTCTTCAGGGTCTAGAAATGACCCTGCCCCATGGAGCACTAGTTACTGTTACTCAGACGATGTGGCCTAGTTGGCCGCTTGTTGGAACCTGTTATTTGTTAGGTTTTTAATGCTAATAAATGTTGATTCTCTGTTACAAGTTAACTTCTTTCAAGAAGTATCTGTTGTGAATGGATTGTATGAATGTCAAATCTGTTATTGTTTTAATAATCTAGTTGACTGTTACTATGTAATTGGATCAAGAAAACCTCTGATGGAGGACCCCCAAGATACTCTGATTGCTCTGGGGGAGGGGTGGGGACCCCTTGGCAGCGTCTTACTCCAGCTCAGCTCATGACCATTCTGCAGTTGAAACTTTTATCCCATAACATAAATGGCTTAACCTCCCCAGTCAAGAGATCAAGAGTCCTAGCGCACCTGAGGAAAAGTAGATCTGATTTGATCTACCTGCAAGAAACCCACCTAAGTTCTACAGAACATGCCAAGTTGGCACGGCTAAGTCGTGGTGAAATTTTTTACTCCTCTAGCGGTAATAGCAGACGGAGAGGAGTGGCAATTATAATACCCTCTCATACCCCCTTTAGTCCGGGACCGCAATGGGCTGACCCTGAGGGTAGACTTGTTATTGTGCAGGGCATGATTGGTGCTAGTTACGTAACCCTGGTGAATGTGTATTTCCCCCCGGGTCTCCCTGCTCCCCAACTAAAAACACTCCTGGATAAAATAGTCTAAATGACTGGAGGGACTCTCCTGTTGGCAGGAGATTTTAATCTCTTTCCGGACACTGTTCTGGACTCTTCCAACCCACGCCCCCCAAAGGCAAACAGCTAACCAAATGCTCTTCAAGAGATTGGTACAGGAAGTGGGCTGGTGCGATGTTTGGCGCCACGCACACCCTCAAACACGGAATTATTCCCACTACACTTCAGTGCATCGTACCTACTCCCGCATAGACCAAACCTATACCCAAGTCGAGAACCTAAGCATATTACAGGATGCACGGATGGGTGACTTAACCCTTTCCGATCACGCCCCCTTGGTTACCACTTGGAACATGGGACTACAACCCAAAAACACCCGATGGAAACTTAACCCTTATTATCTCCGGTCCAAGCAATTTCAAGAATACCTTCTAGACAAAATCAAGGAAATCGTGGGGAACAACCCCCCAGAAGAATCAACCCCCGCAATACACTGGGGCACAGTGAAATCTGTCCTTCGTGGACATATAATTCAGCACACAGCGGAACTAAACAAACAAAGAAGGGAGCAGAAGACCAAATTAGAGGACACACTACACTTTTTGCAAATGGCTCACAAACAAGGGGATACTTCAGTCTTCCCCCAACTACAACTAACCAAGTCAGACCTTGATCACTTAGCCTTACAACAAACAGAGATTGCTCTAACGTTTTTGAGACAAAGATACTACGAAGTAGGGCCCAAGAGCAACAAGGTTATTGGCCTACCAAATCAGAAAGCAGAAGAAGTCCTCAGTTATATCCACTATCAGACATCCTTCCCACAGCCAGCTGCTAACTAAGTTGCATGATGTTACGGGGGCATTCACTTCCTACTACTCCACTTTATACACTCCAAAACAATCTCCTACTGCCCAGCAAATAAATCACTATCTCCACCCTATTACCATGCCTACACTTTCAGACCCGCAGAGGGAAACCCTGACCAATCCGATTACAGAAATAGAGTTGTCCGCTGCCTTAGCTAGAGCATAAACTTTAAAGGCCCCTGGACCAGACGGGTATGGAATAGAGTTCTACAGGGCGGTTAAGTCTCAGATCCACCATAAACTTTTGAGACTATTCAGTTCAATCCTGGAAGGAGACTTGCCCCCCAGTCTCATAATCATACATGACCATTTCAGTTATCCTTAAACCAGGAAACCACCACCCCAACTCTGTAGCTCCTACAGACCAATTTCGGTTTTAAATGCTGATTACAAACTATTTATGTCTATCCTGGCCCATCGCCTAGATTCTTTTCTTCCCCAGCTCATAGACAGAGATCAAACTGGTTTTGTGAGTACCCAAACCACCACTGATAATATTAAGTGCATCCTTCATTTAACCCATGAGATGCATTCTTCTAACACTCCCTCAGTCTTAATCAGCCTTGACGCCGAAAAGGCGTTTGATAGGGTGGCGTGGCCTTTCCTATATCAGGTCCTCCACAAAATTGGGATCTCTCCAACCCTGGTTAAGGTCATACAGAATATATACGCTACCCCCCAGGCCTGTGTTTAAAAAAAAAAAAAAAAAAAAAAAAAATAGATGGGCATGACTCTGGGTATTTCCGGCTGGGTAGAGGAACCAGACAAGGCTGTCCCCTCTCCCTGCTCTTATTTGCTTTATTCATGGAATCCCTCGCACAGTATATTTGGGAATCACAGAATCTCACTGGAGTCACTTTGGGAGGCATGGAGCACCGAGTTGCATTGTATGCTGATGACGTGCTACTTTACCATCAGAACCTGGAAAAATCACTCCCATCAATAAGGCGGCTTTTGGACGAGTTTGGACAGGTGTCTGGATACAAGCTTAACCTTTCCAAAACTGAGATCCTCACATTCCACTACTCCCTGTCCTCCAATGTACAAAACCTATTTCCCTGCAACTGGACCCTGACCAAACTGAAATACCTAGGTATTCAACTATCCCAATCTCCAATAGATTACTATAAAAACAACTATGCCCCCTTCACCTCTCAACTTTAAAACTGATTTGGCCACTTGGAACACACTGCCACTAAGCCTCTCCAGAAGAATAGAACTAATTAGAATGGTAGTACTTCCTAGGGCCCTTTACCTATTCCAGAACATTCCCATCCCTCTTACGGACAAAACATTCCAGATATGGAACTGCTCCATTTCCAGATTCATTTGGGCAGGGCAGAGACCCAGAGTCCGCCTTAAGGTGCTTTCTCTCCCAAGATCGGGGGGAGGGGCTTGCACTTCTTGACCTCCGGCTTTATCATAATGCTGCACTGCTTACGCACTTGATGGCGAGGCAGAATGGCATAGCTACCCTGCACCGGGCAGAAATTGAAATGTTTCTTATTAGTAATAGGGAGTACTTTAGGATAATATATGGGCAACACAATGAATCGCCTTCTCCCAACCTTACAAATCCATGGCTAATTCATTATCTGAACGCTTGGAGAACCATAAGGAGCTCACAATATCTAGAGCCTTTCTTGCCCCTTATATGTCCCATAGCAAGCATAGACCAGTTCATTCCTAACAGAATGGTTCACAGGTTCTTAATGTGGGAAAGATTGGGCCTGCTGTACCTCTCGCAGGTCACAACTTTGGGGAATGTGCGACCCTTTACCGAAACTCAAACCCAATTCAATCTATAAAAATCCCTGCGTGGTAGATTTCTACAACTCCACCACTACTATGACTCCCTGCTGGCCTCTGCTCGAATGCCTGCTCAGATACCCCCCCCCCCCACCATTAACCTTCAAATCCGACTGAACAATTCCCATGAACAAAGACACTTACTCTCGGCTTACTACCACTCCCAAAAATCTCACCAACTAACCATTACTGATAACGTTAGACTTCAGTGGCAAGCAGAGTTAGAGCACCTTATTACTCCTGAGGAATGGCAGAAAGCATGCCAACATGTTGCTAAGGTAACCAGCTCCCATCATTGGCGTGAATATGCTTGGAAAAACCTTGTTAGATATTTCAGGACCCCTATAATCACCAGTCACTATGCCCAATATGGATCTTCAGCCTGCTGGTGTCAATGCGTAGAGGTCAGAGCGACCCATTCTCATATTATGTGGACCTGCCCTAAACTTCAACCCTTTATATTAGCTCTCCAGGCTAACCTGCGAGAACTCTTTGGCCCACAATTTCAGTTAACTGGGAAAGTATATCTTTTACTATTAATCCCTAGAGAACTAACAAAACCATCTATTAGATACCTCCTCCTCCTTCTCCTCACAGTGGCCAAGAAGGCCATTACAAAAGTATGGTTAAGTGGCAGATCACTAAGCAGATATACTATATGGAATGGATAACTCATGACCTAAATGACCAAGGAGACCAATTTATTTTCAGATGGTCTTGATGGCAGCTATATTACATGCTATAGGAAGACTCCTTTATCCCCTGAATCGCACTACTGAGTGAAAGAATCTCTTAAAATAAATAGTCACTCAGAGTTGTTTTAGATTTGCACGATTGACTATTCACCTGCTACCCCCTTCCTAACCCTTCCTTCCAGTACAAATTCCCCCTTCCCCACTCCCCCCCCCCCGTAAAGCTGGGTTGGGACGCATGAGGCACCTCCTAGTTGTCCTCCCCTATACCTACCTCCCTTCCTCAAGTGGGGTGGTCCATGGGACAAGATATTCGCCCACATGTAAAAACATAAAATAGGTCACTAACTAACAGGAATTTTCAGCTTAAAGTTGTGGACCAGTTATTTTTCTACTCAATATTAAGTGGCATAGATAGACCTCTTATAATGAACATGGAGTGTTCTGGTCTTCATCTCTCTCTTTTTTATTTAATTTATTAAAGTTAATATAATAGTGACCTCTGTTATAAGCTTTAAGCCTACTGTATTAATGCTTTTTAGACTTGATTACATAATCATATATAAAATCTGAATGCTGTAAATAGTCTGATATGTCGACTATATGTGCTAAAAGCACAATATAAATGAAATTATAAAAAAAAAGATAGTAGAAAATTACAAAATACTGCCACTATTTTGGTGGTATAAAACTAGACAACTTCATATAGAAACATTTATGGCTAGGTGCTATTTATCCAGAAATATAATAGACAAAAATACGTAGCCCTGCATTTATAAGGATGTCCACTTGAGTCGGCGATGTAAACTTAACACCCCAGGGTAACTGCAAAAACATCAAAGAAATCATTTAGAGTCCCTCGTGGATGTTCCAACTCAGTCCAATAAAAGAAAGTAACATAAAGTACCTACAGTTTGCCAACCAAAAGGGTAATTCCATCCACTCATACGGACTAAATAACAGATTTGATCCTTATGTCTTCATGACTCGCTGTCTTCCTCGGAGGATACATCTTCCGTGGGTTTGTTTCTTCGCCTCCTTGTAATCTGTTTTTGGGCCCAATGCATGGCATCTTTCGAATCAGAAAAAACAAAGATCTTGCCTTGATAGGCAACTCTAAGATGGGCTGGGAATATAATTCTGTGTGGTATTCAGGCTTCCCTCAGTATAGCTCTAGTCCCATCAAATTGCTTTCTCCACTGCCATGTAGTGTAGCTAATATCCGGATATAGAGGTGCGCAATTTGACCACCGCAAAGTAGAGTTTTTCATTGTTTGGCCAAAGCCAAGAGGTAGTCTCTTGTGCCCACACCATCAGTGACTGCCACAACCGTGCGTGGTGCCTCTGGATTTACTGGCTTGCTCCGTGTTGCGATTCTGTAGGCCTTTTGAATTCATTGAGTGCGCTCAGCTACCTCCTCACCAAATTGCTGCTGTAGCCACTCCTGTATGAATAACAGCAAGTGGTCCGCCTCGCAGCCCTCCGAAAGACCCAGTATTCGGATATTCATTGCTCTTGTTTGGTTTTCAAGGGTTTCCAGCCTGGTGCGTAAGTGTCCGTTGTCCTTGATGACTGCAGTCACTGCCCCCATAGCAGCATTGGCCCATTTTGTAGCCTCTGCAGTTGCTGTAGAGACAGTGTCCAACCCAGTTTCCACTGTAGTCACCTGAGTGGCTAGGTTATCAATTTTGTCAGAGAGGCCCGTCACTGAGGATATCAATCTATTTATTTTCAGCCCCAGGGATTGAAGTTTTTCTTCTTCTGGTTAATCCGTAGGGGAGGTCTGGTTCTGTAGGCCAGATCTCGTGGCTGATGCGCCACTCGAAGTTTTTGCCTTAGCACCCTCAGTTTGCTGCTTATCTCGTCGTGGATTTCCCATTTTAGAAGGAAAGATTCCCTCACGAGTACCTCTAGCCCGAAATCGCAGGTACCCCAAATTAGTCTTTTATTTTGCGATTCAAACTCCACTAAGATGCTGAGCACTATCCACTGACTGCCGTCTTGTTCAGGCTCCACAGCGCCCCCAGGATTTTACACTTTTAAACTTGTTTTGTTGTTTAAGATTGTATGTGTTGGGATATTTTGTTCTGTATTTACTGTTTACCTATTTTTATCTATCTTAAAGTAAAGATATATATTTTAAAACAGAAACTGCTTGGTGTGCCTTGAAACTTCTTTTTTTTGTAAGTGAAGCTTAGATGGTTAAAGTTGACACTGTGCTTAAGCTTATTGTGATACCAAATTGGGAAACGGGTAAGAGTTTCTCTAAGGTCTTGCATAGAGTTTTAAGGGTTCATTTTGTAATATCTGGTTGGGTGTCCGTAGGTGAAAGATATCTGGCATTTCCCCGAAGAGCAGAATTATCTGAGCCTGTACATTGTGTACGCTAGCAAGAGGTTCACACTTTGAATCCCTCCAGAACTTGAGACCAAAGCTTAATTTGAATCCACAAAACAGACAGGAGGGTTACCCTGATCTGTTAACTGTTAACAATACTACGCTCAGAGGTTGGCACTTTGGGAGTAGAGGGCTGACCTGCTGAATGGGGTTGTGACAGTGATCATGTTGATATAGCCCCTAATTAACAGATGGACAAACAGTGGGACAGTTTCCATGGTGTTTAGTGGCACCCCCACCCTCCGATCATTGTCACCAATGTTTCCCTGGTGTCTAGTGGCACCCTCCGATTACAGGCAGAACCTGAAATAAAAAAACAGTCCCTCGATGTTTTCAAAACCTGTTAAAAAAAAAAAAATCACTCATCGCCGCCCGCCACACCTCCCACTCAACACCCACCACCCCACACATCCTCATTCACCTGAACAGGTCGCAGGTTCAAAACCCACTCTTCAATTGAAGACACATCTTGCTGCTGAAACTGGCGACTGCAATATGAGAAATTAAAGTAAGTGTGGTTCAATGTATTTCAACAGGGGTTTCAACTTTTATGCATAACTTCGCCATTTTTTTGAGATTTTGACTCCAAATTTTCAGCATGCCCTTTTGGGGACCCCATCTCATGAACAGTATGACTGTTGGTATATAATTCCTGCCCAAAAGGCGATTTCACGGTTGGTTGGCGTAGTCACTTTTCAGATGGGATTTGACAGTTTTATCTGACCTTGTTCATGACGAGATGTCATAAGAAGGTTCTGTTTAAAATTTTGGGTTACATTTATTAAAAATGGCAATGTTATTACCATTTGTTGAAATTTCGCTACGCCTGCTTGTAACTTTGGAAATATTAAATATTTTGACTCCAGATTTTTTTTTTCTTTTTGGAGTTATCTATTTTCTCCCCTACCGTGCCCCGGCTCCACCTCTCCTTCAGGCAGCCAAGCTCACCGGCACTCCTCCATTTAGCCCCCCCCCGAGCCCTCGCCTCATGTGCAGCCAACCCCTGAGGTAGCTTGGTGTTACCCTCGTCCATGGGTCCCTCTCCTCCGAGGGAAGACACCTGGCAGTGCCCAGCACTATATTTTTTTTACTTCAGCCTCGGGGCGCTGCTGAGGCGGACTAGCCCGCAGGAAGCCTGGAGGGTGCCAGTAGACTGGATGCCTTCATCTGGCCAATCCGTAGCGTTTTTTTCCAATTTTCTGGCACTTTCCACATTGCAACACTTTCTGCAGTGCTCCAGGTCTCCCCCGGGGGCTGCTGTAGAGTGAAGCGGCCCTATAGCCACCCAGGAGAGAAAAGCAGTCCTCACCGGACACTCAATGCCTCCCTGCCGACCCCGGTAACCTGAGTCCTTTCCGAACCCGGGTCACCAGTGTGGTGTGAGGTAAGGTGCCAGCACCTCAACCCTTTGCGCCACCGGCCCGAGCCCAGATTTTTAACAAAGCCTTCTTATTACCCCCACCTCATGTACAGAATGTCACAGCTGGCATTTTTCAAATCCTGGCCAAAATGTGTTTTCACACCTGTGGCACAGAATGGCTTTCCTGTTGCGCAGAATGATGTTTTGGTGGGGATTCGAAAATTTTCTATACCCGGTACATGAGGTGGGGTAAAAAGATGGCTGTGCTGATAATTTGGTCACTGTTATGCTGTAAGTGGAAGTGCAGGGCACTGTGCTTCCACAGCTACATACATATACACATTTACGGAGAGATGGGAGCGCAGGGTCCAACAGTAAAATAAGGATACTATTATGCTATCTCAAAAAGTAAGGAAATGAGTTGCAAAAAACTTAGTTAATGCTTCAGTTAGGGTCAAAGCGACAAAAGCTGGGTAATGAGGCTTTAGGGTTTCCAACCCTAACACCCCACCCTCCCAAACCAAGCAAGAGAGCAGGTGTGGGATGCTCCTTGGGCTTCTCAAGCCTAACACTTGCCCCATTCTCAAAGTCTACATACCTGACCTTATTTACAGATGGAATGGAATGAGCGTTAGGCTTAAGAAGCCCAAGGCAAACCCAACAACACCTCTCCTGCCTGGTTTGGGAGGGTGGGGTCCAATCCTAACACCTCATTTACCAATTTTTGTTGCTTTGATGGAGTATTAACAAAGTTTTTTGCAACTTATATAGCATTAATTTATAATTATCAGAATGTAGAAAAAGCGTATGTTTACCATAGTTTTGTATGATCCATTGCATTAGTGAATCTGTCATATCAGGATTTAGTCTTTGGGACCACTATTCAAACAGTGTCGAACAGTGGATTTACCTGTACAGTAAATATGGATACTTAAAAGTGCATTGTTGTTCCTTTGAAGGCAAGTGTGCATCAAATACATGAGGAGCTTGAAAAAGTTCTGCCTGTACTCTTTCCTGAAAAATCTAAGCAACATTCGTTGGCAGGATTTCTATGTAGTCCCCACCTTTAATGAGGCATTTAACATCTTTCACAGCCTCTTACTGGGGCTAATAGACAAACATGCCCCACTAAGACTAATCAAATCAAAAAATAAAACTCCTGGCTGGTTCTCTCCAATCCTGAAGAAAGCACTTAGGGAGAAGGACTACTGGTGGAAAAAAGTGAGGAAATCCCACCTGGAGGCTGTTTGGTTAGCATTCCGTACCACTAGGAATGCTTGTACCAAGCTAATTAGGTCAGAAAAAGCTAGGTACTTCCAAAAAGAACTAGAAGACAATAAAAACAACTCTGCCAAATTTTGGAACCTCCTCAAAGAAGTTGAAGGTCAGTCCACTGCAGCACCCCTTCCAAACAAAATTGTGTCTGATGGTACCACCTATACGGACAAAGCTGATATACTAGAGAAGCTTAATGATCACTTTGCACTGCAGGGCTTGCCTTTGACACCTCACCTATCAGCAGACTTAGCCCGGCAGGAGACTACACTGTTGGCTTCACTGATAATCACAACCATAACCAACTGCATCCCACCCCCTTCAGCTTCCTCACAATTACGTTCAAACAAGTGGAGGACCTCCTCCTTTCTCTGGATACAAAAAAGAGTGCGGGTGCAGATATTGAACCTTACTTCCTAAAACTTGGCCATACCTATCTGACCGCCCCCATTACACACTTATTCAACACCTCTCTGATTCAAGGTGAGCTACCTGTCTTGTGGAAAACTGCCCACATCCTACCATTATTCAAGACTGGGGATCCGAGTGATTTGAACAATTACCGGCCTATTTCTATACTATCCATCCTCTCTAAATTACTTGAAAAAATTGTCAACATCCAACTTAGAAAACATTTGGATTCACAAAAGTTGCTAAACCCGGCTCAGTCCGGCTACAGAGCCAAACACAGTATGGTATCGGCTCTTGCCAAAGTAACTACAGACTGGCAAATGGCCTTGGACTCTAAGAAGCATGTATTTGCCCTCTTCCTTGATCTAAGTAAGGCCTTTGATACTGTGGATCATACCATCATGCTTACTGCACTGAGTAACATCGGACTTAATAGTTCTGCCATTAAATGGTTCACCAGCTACCTAACCAATAGGTTACAACAAGTCACAGCCATAGGAGATCTGTCCCCACAAAAAATCCTTGTTACGAGGAGTCCCACAAGGCTCAATCCTGGGCCCTATCCTCTTTGCAGTATACATCAATAATCTGGACTCGCAGCTGGGCACAGCAAATGTGCACTTATTCGCAGATGATACTGTACTCTATACCACAAATTTATCCTTGGATCTGGCCCATGAGCACTTACAGAAAGAGTTTGTCACCCTCCAATACAATCTTCTCACTCATAAGCTCCTCCTCAATGCCAAAAAGACTAAAGCAATGATTCTCTCACCAAAGTTTATTTCCCGGATGTCCACATATCACATAGATCCGAACACTCTTAAATGAACCCCTTGAAGTAGTTGATACCTTTAAATACCTAGGGTTCTGGCTGGATAACAAGCTCAACTTTCTGTGCTACTTAAATGAAACCTCGAAGAAACTAAGACAGTGATTAGCTTTAGTCTATCACATTAAACACCTACTCACGTTAGAAGCCAGAATGAAACTAGTACAAACTACATTCCTACCTGTACTGGACTACGCTGACTTCCTTTACAGTCATTGCCCATCAACGACGCTAAACAAACTGGACACCCTTTACCACCGGGCTTTAAGATTTACCTTAAATCTACCCCGTAGTACACATCACTGTCATCTATACCAGGTTTCGGGATGGACCTCACTCTCAACTAGAAGAAAAAGGAATGCTCTCCTCTGGTTTTTTAGAGCATTATCTGATAACCTCCCTGCATACATCTCGAACATCTTCATACGGGCTGAAGGTTCCTATGGCCTGAGATGCTTCTCCTTAATCTGCTTCCAGATTCCTAGAGTGAAAACTACCCTTGGCTCAGCAGCAGTCAACTTCTCACTTCCATCACTTTGGAACACTATGCAAGACTCATTAAAATTATCCTCACTTCCAAGCATTTTCACATTCAAAGCTCTATTAACAGATTATCTGAAGGAATCATGCAACTGTTCCAGATGCCGATGACCCCTTAGCCTCAGGTGCCACTCTCAAATCCTACACCTAAGTATCTCATCCACCCCACATTCCTAACAACAGAAACCTAGGACCTACAAGCCTAGTTCCCTTAATCCAAGATGGCCCTGCCTATTCTCTACCTTTTACCTATTCTGGCCTCCCTTTTGGCTGCCTACTCTTTCACCCCAATTTCTACCTTATTCCTTAATACCTCCTTATTTTTTATCATTTAGGTATGAGCTCTTACTTAGCGGAGACTGTATGGGATTAATGTCTCTTCTCATCTCAGTAAAGCTTATCATTATGTACATTTGCATGTTAATTATGTTGACTGGTACATATAGGCCCATATTGACCGGCACCTTCACAATGTTTTTTTTTTTTTGCACCATTGTTCACTGTAATTGTAATCTTATGAAGTGTACTGTATTGTATTAATGCCCAGGACCACCTTGAAAATGAGCTTGCTCAGTGGTGTTTATGACTGGTTAAATAAAGTGATTGATTGATTGATAGATACTCGGTAAATGCAACAAAAATTGGCTGTTGCCAACTAGAGCTGGCTATAGTTGCAGCTGCTGCATGCTTATCAACCCTATCGCAATTGTAAATCCCTTAATTGATTATCTGGTTGATCCTGTGCGCCCATTCTCCCCCCTCCCCCTGTGTCACTCTCTTTGAGTTGATGTATACATGAAATTAGAGGGAATGTCACATGTTATTTCTGGGGCATCCAGTCACTATTTGCTAATTTCTGTGTATCACTAACGTTACATAAGTGAAAGACGGGTAACTGCGATGTTACACAGTGTACCCACTAGGTTTTCTACATACGATCTCTGTTGTCACGCCTGTGTCCCCCATCTAAGACTGTCATTTTCGTGGGTCACAATACTCACTAAGTTGCCACCTCCTCCATTCCAGGGGTGTAGCCAGGGATTTCAGATCTGCATACCAAGTGGACTCACTGCTTCCCCTCCTCCCCTTGCTGGGTGTGCTACCCCCCTCCCAGGGTGTAGCCAGACAATATACAAATGTACACCATAACCGTGTTTGTTGCCTCATTTGGCACAGTAAATAAAACTTCTGTATCTCATGACAATGGTTGTTGCCATGTATGGGTAAATACAAATGCCAGGCATTGCTCCATAAGACACCCACATACCAGCCCAGAGCCTGTAAAGTTGTATTGTCCTTGGGATGCAAACACAGTATTAGTGACCAGTCCTTCTAGTTTCAACTCCTTCTTTGTTAGCTTTCATGGAAAAAGGAAGCAGTTCAGAGCCTATTTGCTACCCCCTTAAATAAAATTGCACACCATAGAGTACTTGGAGTATGCCTGGCTACACCCATGCTCCATTCAGACAGGGAGGTGACAAGGTGGTTTGTGAGTGTTTTGACCTTCAGAAATGACAGAAGGGGTGGAGAGAGTTGCCAGAGGTGCTAAGATCTCTGGTAGACCCTGTAAGTAAGAAGTTGTGTGTACTGTAAGTACTAAAGACCTAATATCTGTCCCAGGCATCTGGACTCTGTGTGAGTATAGTATGTGTAATGGTTACTAGAGCTTGCTGCCCTTTTCTCGATGTCCACCGCGTTTTTTTTTCTTTTGTAATTGGGTAAGGACCATTAGGCACAAGGCTGGTTTTCAGGGGTGGCACACTGCGGAGATTAAATGATTTGCTCAGGGTCACACGGTATGCAATGAAGGTTGTGGGAATCAAACCAAGGTCTGGATGTACCAAGCTAGCAAGGCAGTTTTGTTTATGTAGCATTCAATACTGGGGGCTCTGGGTGCTTCCCAAAACTAAACAAAGTAATACAATTAAAACAGTAAGTTAAATAATAAACCAAACATAGCAGAGTAACTAGATAGATAACAGCATCATTCCCCAAAACAAATAATTGAACAATTAAGTCTTGAGCTTGGATTTAAAATGGTCAGGGAAGGGGCACCTCTTATCTACAGGGGAAAGGCATTCCAGAGAAGCAGGGCTACCACTCCAAAGGCACTATCTCCCGAGGATTTTAAATGAGATCTAGGAATGGAAAGATGTCCTGCATTCCCTGACCGAAGGGAGTGGCCAGGAGCATATGGGGTCAGGAGGTCTTTCAGGTAGTAGGGACCCAAACTGTGCAGGACCTTGTAAGTCATCAAGCAAACTTTGAAGACGAAGTTGATATGCCACTGCACTGACAGCCAGTGCAGAAGGCAGAGAACAGGCATGATATGCTCTAACTGGGACGAACCAGCAACCAGCTGAGCTGCCATATTCTGGACCAACTGCAAGAGATGCAGCAACTTCGTCGATAGCCCCAGGTAAAGATCGTTACAGTAATTCAGTCTTGATGAGACAAGTCCGTGCACCAGTGTTGCTGGATCAGATGGCTTAAGAAAGGGCTTGATCTAGGAGATATTACAAAGATGACAAAAGTCACTGCAGACATCAACCAACACACAATGTTCTAATATTAGCTTTGAGTCCACAATGACCCCCAGATTCCTCACCTTATCTTCAGCCTTGAGAGTAACACCACACAAAGATGGCAGAACAGTATCACCATTCGAAGCTGATGAACCAGGCCATCCTGGCTTTACCAGTAGCACCTCTGTCTTTGAAAGGATTCAGCCTAAGCCAGCTGGCTGCCTTCCAGTGCTGAATTTCCCTAAGGCACCCAGTCACAAAACAGCAGCCGTCATCAGGGGCACAAGACACATACAGCTGGGTATCATCGGCATCATGACAGTGAAAACTCAGGCCATATTGTCTAATGATCTCCCCCAAAAGCAACATGTACACAGCAAACAACATGGGGGCCAAGACTGATCCCTGAGGCACACCACAACAGAGAGCAGCACTGTCCAAGATGAAAGAGCCAAGTGTCACCTGCTGCTCTCTGTCACATAAGGAGGACTCAAATCACCATAACACCGTCCCTGTGAGTCCTTCACAGTGCTCAGGATGGGCCAATAGCACCCCGTGGTCCACCATGTCAGAAGCTGCAGTAAGGTAAAGCAGAACCAAGATGGAATCATGTCCACGATCTCTCGCAAGGGGTAGATCATGGTGTACCCTGACCAGAGCAGTGTCTGTATTATGGTGAAGCCGGAATCTGGACTGGAAAGGCTCATAGATGTCATATGTCTCCAGGTGCTGCTCCAGCTGCATTGTCACCACCTTCTCTATGAAATTCCTTAAAAAGGAAAGTTGTGAAAATGTCAGGGCCCAAAGATGATTTCTTAAGAAGAGGTCTCACCACTGCCCATTTCGGGGGATTGGGAAAGATCCCCTTCTCAAGCAAACACCTGACAATCTTCACAAATATTGGATCAAGCATTCCCCAGCTCTCCTGCCCAGGATCCAATGTATAGCTGGTGGGGCGCAGACCAGAAACTACCCAGAGAACATCCTCTGCTAATACTGGCTTAATTTCCTCCCACAAAGACTAAATGCACCTTTCCAAATACTGGACATTGTTGGCTGATAACAGGCTGCTTGATGATATCCCATCCCTGACAGAGGACACTTTGTCCAGAAAAAAACAGTTAAACTCATCATGCCTTCCTGTGGAAAACACTACAGGACTGGAGACAGATACAGTTTAATAATCTGTCCCCAGTGTTGAAGAGCTGAGCTGGTCAGTTCTTTCCAGCAGCAGTCACCTGTGACAGGAACACTGTCTTTCACAGTTTATTGCTCTAACCTCTAGGCTATACTGTCAGCTGCTTGTTAGGTTGTGTGTGCTTGCAGTAGACAAAACTTGCTTGTGTTGGCTACTCTAGTGACAGTTGGCCACTCCGGTGACAGTCACCATCCCAGCTCTCCACTATCACCCTACTGAAAGAAAGTCTGATTGACCATCTAGAATCCAGTGGGCTGCAGGACCACAGGCAGCATGGATGAAAGAGGGAAGGTCATGTCAAAAGAATCTGACAGATTTCTTTGACTGGATGACCAGGGAACTAGACCAGAGGAGGGCTTTGTATGTAGCCTATCTGGACTTGAGCAAGGCCTCCGACACTGTGCCACACAGGAAGCTGATTACGAAGTTGACTAGCTTTGGAATGGGGTCCAGATTGGTAAATTGGATTCAGAACTGGTTAACGGATAAGAGACAGAGGGTGGTGGTTAATGGCATTCACTTTAGGGATGGGAGATTGAACAGCAGTGTACCACAGGGTTGGGTACTGGGACCAAACTTTATCACTGTCTTCAGGGACATTGCAGTAAAACTGGAGGGTGAAGTATGTCTCTTTGGTGATGACACTCCAATCTGCAATAGAGTGGACACTCAGGAGGGGATGGAGAAAATGTGTAGGGACTAGGGAAACTTGAGCAGTGGTCAAAGACATGGCAGTTTGACTTCAGTGCTAAAAAGAGCTTAATCATGCACCAAGGGCACAGAAACTGAGTATAGGATTGGGGGAGGTGCTGACTGTCACTGGACAGGAAAGGGACCTTGAGGTTATTGTAGCGAAGGACTTCAAGCTGGCAGTGCAGTGTGATGAGGCTATAGGCTTCGCTAGTGGAATTCTGGGGTGCATAGAGAGAGGTTTCTCCAGCAGTAGGAGAAGGGTTGTGCTACTGCTGTATCACTCCCTGGTACGCTTCTACGTGGATTACTGTGTCCAGTTTTGGAAGCTGCATCTCAGGACATAGACAGAGGAAAGGCAGTCCAGAGTAGGACTACTGAAATGGTGTTGGGTTTGCAAGGAAAACCCTATGAGAAAGACTGAGGGAACTGAACATGTACACCATGGAAGAGAGGTAAAAGAAGAGTCGAGACCTACACTACCGGTCAAAAGTTTTAGAACACCCCCATTTTCCAGTATTTATTGAAATTTAAGCGATTCAAGTCCAGTGAATAACCTGAAATGGTACAAAGGTAAGCGGTAAACTGCTAGAGGTTAAAAAAAAAAGATTAGGTTAACAAAAACTGCTTTAGAGAAATTGCAAAGAAAGCCAAGGTGTCAGTGAGTACAGGTTCCTACACCATCAAAAGGCACTTGAAAACTGGAGGAAACTCTGACAGGAAGAGGTCTGGTAGACCCAAAGTCACAACAGAATCAGAAGACAAGTTTCTGAGAGTCAACAGCTTGCGTGATAGACGGCTCACGGGACAACAGCACAGAGTGACTGGCACCTGAACCAAAGAGGCTACCACAGCATTTTGCAGCGCCATGCAATACCCTCTGGTCTACGCCTAGTTGGTCAGGGTTCATCCTACAGCAAGATAATGACCCAAAACATACCTCCAGGCTATGTAAGAACTACCTTCGAGGAAAAGAACAAGACAGTAGGCTTCAAATCATGGAATGGCCAGCACAGTCTCAGACTTAAACCCCATCGAGCTGGTTTTAGGATGAACTGGACAGAAGGGTGAAAGCAAAGCAACCTACAAAGTACACAACACATTTGTAGGAACTTCTGCAACAGTGTTAGGAAGAACTTCCCGAACAATAGTTGATGTCCATTGTAGGAAGAATGCCACGAGTGTGTTCGGCGGTTACAGTATATCTGCAAAAGGTGGCTACTTTGATGAGTCACAAATTTAGATAAAATTTTGTTAAAATGATTCTATGATTTCTTTATCTCCAATTGTTTATTTGTTCTATGCTTTAATTTCAGAGTACATTGAGACATTAACCTGCGTAAATTTCAATAAAAACTGGAAAAATGGGGTGTTCTAAAACTTTTGACCGGTAGTGTACAAGTACCTCAGAGGGGTGAACAGGGTGTAGAAAGAGAGCCTCTTCCAAATGAGGACAAGAACCAGAACTATATGATGAAGCTGAGGAGGGGAGAGTTCACAAGAGACGTGAGGAAGTATTTAATGACTGAAAGGGTGGTCGACATCTGGAACAGTTTGCCAGCCAAGGTAGTGGATGCTATAAAGGTGAGGGACTTCAGACATGCATGTTTTAAGCATAGGGTATATTGGAGCAGAGGCAGGGAGTTGAGATGGTCTCCAGAGATTAGATAGGGTCTGTGGATGCAGCATAGGCAGGGAACACTTGGGAACACTGAATGGGCTAAGTGGCTCTTTTCTGTCACACCAGTGAGAAGAGTGGAAGAGAAGGGGGACTGAATGACGTTGGGGGAGGGAGAGAGAATATGTGTGTATGTGTACGTACGTACTTACCCTGTGTCAGAATCTAATGGACCACCAGATAGATTGTGGAGGAAGATTCTAAGTTTCTGTTGGAGCATGTGGAACAGGGGGAGTTTTATCTGTTTTTCCTGCACTCAAGATTGTTCCTTTTGCTCTCCTTACATTCGTTACTTATTATAAAATCATGATGGATGATGGACTTGATGGACCTTTGGTCTCCTTCTGTCGTCACCTTCATATGTTTGTCATATTTAGCCACTCAGAAGTGTTTATTTCTAAGCACTCCGCTCCAAACACTCTTATAACCATTAAAAATCAGTAGGAAGCCTGCAGCCAGTCTGAACGCGATTCTTGCATACCTTTTTTCTCTCTCCTAAGCTGGTCTCTGGGCTTCATTATGCCTAGGCTTCTCTAAGGGACCCAGTAGACAAAGGTGGAATCCTCTCTCAAAAAAGCTTTTCAAGCCTCGGCAACTTCCATCAAGTCAGCCACCGCAAACCTATTCTCCGACTACATAATTTTTCTATTCTACTTAATTCTTTTCAAATTGCACTATAGTATTCAGTTTTTGGGTTTCTTTTCTAGTGATTCATACTAGGTTTATTTATACTGCGGTGGGGATTCTGACAGGTTAAGAATATTATTGAGACATGTACCTGTACAGGATAGAGTGTGCTCCATTGAACTCTTCTCCTTGACTTCAACCACAGATAAGAGGGAATTCACTAAAGCTGGGAAGGAGGAGATTCAGACAGGATGCATGTAAGCCTTTCTTCCCAGAAATGGTGGTGAATAAATGGAATTAGTTAAAGACCCTGGTAACTATAGACCAGTCTGCCTGTCTTAGATTGTGGGTAAGCTCATGGAGACGGTCATTAAGGAAGGCTGATAGTGTTTCTGGAGGCAATACAGGTTCATAGTTGGAAGATCCTGCCAAACAAACCTGATCAATTTTCTTTCAGTGGGTAACAGGAACAGTTGAGAAGAGCCAGGTGGTTGACATCCTCTAGTTGAATTTCAGCAAGGCCTTTGACTTAGTGCCCCATAGGAGGTTGATCAGGAAGCTGGAGAGTCTAGAGGTTGGGGAAAACTCATTAGATGGCAAACTGGCCGACGGGGAGGACTCTGAGGGTGGTGGTAGTAGTAGTAGTAGTAGGGGGGATGCTTTCAGACTTAAGGGAAGTCATCAGTGGAGTTCCGCAGGGCTTGTTGCTTGACCTGGTGTTGTCTAATGTGTTTATAAATTACATGGGAGATGGCATAAAGGGCAAGATCTGTCTATTTGCAGAAAATCCAAGCTCTGTGAAAGGGTGGATACAGTGGAGGGGATACAGGACCTTACTGGCCAGGTTGTAGAGGGGGTCTGGAATATGGCAACTCTGGTTCAACACAAAGAAGTGCGGGGTCATGCATATAGGAGGGAAGAACCTGAGGATGGAGTAAAGACTGGGAAAGGGGGTCCTGGTATCTAAATTAGAGGAAGAAAAGGACTTGGAGTGACCGTCATAAGTGGCATGGTGTTTTCTTGTGCTGCATGAAAGCGTCAGCCAAAGAAAACAGAATGCTGGGCTGCATTGTTAGGGGAATCACTAGTAGGCAGAAGGAGGTCATATTGCCACTGTATAGATTATTGGTGTGGTCATACCTATGGTACAGAGTACAGTACTGGTGACCTTATCTGAGAAAGGACATTAACCTGCTAAAGGTGATCCAGAGATGGGTGACAAAGATGATGCAGGATATCTGAGAAGAGGCTTTCAACATATACGCTCTGAAGGAGGGAGGAAGGGGCATGATTGAGACTTCAAATACCAGAAGGCATCAGTAAGGTGAACACTGAGTCTCTTCAATCTTAGTGGAAGCAAAAAACACTAGGGGACATTGCCTTAAACTGACTGAGGGAGAATCAAGAGTGTGATCAGAAGGCATTTCTTCCCAGAGAGAGTGGTAACAGTAGAAGTGATCTCTCTGGAGACGGTAGGGGGTTTCAAAAAAGGGTGCGAGAGGGTGAAGGGGAAGGTCAGGGTCGGGTATAGGTAGGTAGAAAAGTCGAGGGGTGGGAAAGGAGGGTGGAGTCCTTAGTAGTCCAGGACTGAGGACTCCGCATCTTGGGCAGATTTGACAGACAACTATGCCTTCTTCTGCTGGCTGTGTTTTGTATGTTCGAGCGATTATAAATGAAACTATGTGCTAAACTTGTTTTGGTTTTTTGATTAGGTGGCTTCACTTAAAAGTAAAGGAATCAGAATGAATAAAAAGCCCCCGAACCGCCCTGGAATTACATTTGAGGTGGGAGCGCGTGTGGAGGCCCAGGACTACCTACAGAAATGGTATGGAAACATCTGATTAATTTCTCATGCTTACAAACTCTTTCATTTTCTGTGGCGTTGAAGTGAATAGTAGGAATAGAAGATGCAGCTTTAGATTTTTGGTGGTGATTGTGTGTGTGTGTGTGTGTGTGTGTGTGTGTGTATAGGGATTTTGTGCTGGTAATAAGTTATGCATCTGTATACAGTAGTTTGCAGTAGGCATGTAGTTGTAAGAGAATAATGCACATGTGATGTGTTTTGACCACAGACATTATTGGATTTTTCTGAGTAATTTCACATTGTCACAGGGCCGTTCATTTACTGTTGGGTAACATATGCATCCCTTACCTCCACTCCCTCTTCTTAGTGACAGCTTAGAATCCTCAGTTGTTTTGTGTGTCTGAGACGAGCAGCAAAGCTAGAGGGCTCTCCTTCTTGAACTGTACTTTATAATTTTGATTTTTTTTTTACCCCGTGCTATCAGAGAATTGTTTCATTTTACCAAGCAAAATTTAAAACTAGCCTGTTGTTTTTATTGCTAAATTGACTTTTGCTTTTTAACCCCAACTCCTGTTGGATGTCTGGGTATTCTGCCAACAAAAAAATACAAGGGTGTCAGATAAGTGCATTATTATTTGCTGTTCATAGTCTGTTTGCTAGACTGGTGCCTATGGTATGTGTTTTTAAACCTATTCAGTCTCAGAACAGTCTCTCTCCATTTTCAGCATTGTCTGCTCGGTCTTTACGCTCAGCGTAGTTTGGTGCAAGATATTTTCTTCAGGCTTGAGTGGTTTTGTATTTTTCCCCATTGGCTGGTAAACCTTTTTGGTGGTTAATTTTGAACTTTTCATCATGTTGATCATTGCTGTGTTTCTGTGCAATTTGTGTCATTTGTTTTGTGGCAAATGCTACATTTTCAGTAGCGATTACAATATTATAATTTTGGGATGTGGTTTTAGTCTAAATCCAGCAGTTGTGGAATTTTTTTTTTTTTTTGACCTATTTTTGCCTCCTTGCTGGCCTGTTTCCTTCACCCGCTCTTCCCAGTCCCATCAGCCCAGCATCCTCCAGGACTCATCTGTCTAGCCCTTCCCCTATGGCTTGTCTCCCCGATCGGTCAATGAGAGTCCTTCTCATAGCCCCACCGAAACAGGATCCAGATGGCGCAGACGTGCCCAGATAGCCTGGGGTGGGGCCTGCAAGAGATCGGCGGCGTCCTGTTCTGGCCGGCCCGGATTTTCCTCCCTGTTGTTCCCCAGTGGAGGAAATAGCATGCAGTGACGTCTTGTACGCAGCATGCCGAGTATCCCCCCACCTCCACTCTTAGGACTGCACCTGTTGTGCTGACACCCAGCCACTGCTAGGGGTCAGGCTAACACTGGGCACCAAACCCACTCCTCCCTGGAGGAGGAGAGCAGTCCCTGGGATGCTCAATCCTCCTCCTTCCCCGGCAGACCCTCAAACCCCCAAGTCCTCTTCCTTACTTGAGGCATCGGCGTTGCACATGGCAGCACTACCACTTTACCGTGGGCCAACCAGTTGCGGAATAATTTTGATGCAAGTGTGCAAGAACTGCTGCAGCTGCACAAGAATTGGCACAAATGCATAAAAAATTGACACCATGCATTTAGACAGTAGAAAGTACGCAAAAAATTTGACGTAGGTTATTATAACTGATGCAGATCCCAAGTCAGTTGTTTGGCACAACGGCAGAGTTGTTTTTTCATAAGACTATTATTCTGCTCAGTAGTTTGAGGGAGAATAGCAACACATTGTTCTGCAGGCTCTTTTCTTTCAATAAATGTGAAGTGCATCATAAAAATGTGAGATAGTCTCCCACTGGTATTTTTTGCCCGTTCAGCACTAGCTAGACCAGTGGTAATTTAATAGCTCCTGATCCCAGATTGTTAGTGACCCAGGTGAAGGTACATCTGGTTTCAGTTTGTCAATAATAGCAAAGAGTTACACAGATCACTTACCAAGTTTAAGATGTTCCATTGTCTGACACTCAAAAAGGCGTTCCAGCGAAACCCCCTAAATCACAATAGACCCCTCTGTCTGGGTGGTATCAGTACATTGTAGGCCACACTTGAGTGAGAAGGATGCCCTGTTTGATTTGCAGTCATTTTCAGATCTGTCCGGGCAAGGTAACACTCCTCAAACAGGCAATCTGAAAGGCTTCCAAGGCAAGGACAGTCCTATGGATCCTCAGAATCCATGTGAGACTGCACATTTTGAAGGTGCAGAAGATGAAGGGGAAATGGGTAGAGGAATAGCATACTTCCTTGAGTTCCTCTTTGTCTGATGATCCATATTTCTTCTTTTCTGATTGAAGAGACTAGTAGGATTTTACAGCTCTCCAAGATTCAGTCTTCTGTTGTGCTAAAAGGTGAACCTGATTTTGTCAGGTTCAGGGAATGCTCCTGATTACTTCCCCAAATGTGATGTTTGCAGACATCACCTAGAAAGAGTGGGCAGTTTATATAAGAAAAAGTGGTTGTCTTAAGATGTGAGCAAAGGACTATATTTTTCTGGATTTGCTAATTAAGAAATGGGAAGCTCCACTGGTTACGGATGCAGTCATCTCTTCAGTGGTCAAGCAGACCATTATCTTAGTGAAGGGAGTGGCTACTTTACAGATGCTAATGACAGATGTTTAGAGGCAGCTTGTAGTTTGCACTCCATGAGAGACACTCCCCTTTATGTCATCTTATTCCACATACGCACAGCACCTTCCTTCTTTGATGATTCTCAGGTGGCTGTGCTTCAGCTTGGGGTTCAAACAACATGAAGTCTTGCTATATTCTGACAGTAGCAGTGAGTCCCAACCTTCGAACTGCCCCGGAGATGAAAGAGTTAACTTTCCATGCCAGGCATGGAACGCTGAGCTCGAGCTCGGTTGAGACTCTGTCTGTTGCTGTTTAAACTCAAACCGTCAGATTCTTTACTCCGCCTCACTGAACAGTCGCTCTGGAGATTTCACCTTCTGCTCGGTTCAGTTTGTCGGTTAAAGTACCGCTTTTCTCGGTTTTCGACTGAATTTAAACTGTAACCTGTCGGTTCAGTGTCTGTCTGTCTGTGGTATTTGTGAGTACTAGATAGGTTATATTTCATGCTATTCTGTGTGGAACTTGTAAACGGTTCATCGGTTTGGTTCGAACCGATCAAGTTGTTTAAAAAATCTTAAATTGTACTTTTAGAGTGTGGTTACCGGTTCTTATCGGTTCTAAAAAAACGGATTTTATTATGTTTTTTTCCATGACCCGTGACACGGTTAGGAACCGATAAGAGGGTCTTGCCTGGCGGATTGCCATAAAAGGGTAAGTTTAGTTAGGACTGGCACTATGTCTGAGAAACCCAAAGGAAAAACCGGACCCACTGGGTTTCAACACTGTAGTGTGTGGGGAAGTCTTTGCCAAGGCTGACCCCACACCACCTGTGTTTATTGTCTGGGTTTGACCACCTCAATGCAGACTGCCAGATTTGTAAAATTTCCCTGCAGCTACCCTAGAAAGAGAGCTGGTAGGCTCAGGAAAGGAGGCCAAAAATCCGCTGAACGGATGGCCAGCCCAGTTCGGTTCAAACCGAACCAGAAGGAGTGCCCTCTGACCAGGGCGAGACTTCTTCGAACCCAAGGAAAGCCGATTCTGAGGAGTCTGTTCTGGCTAAAAGAACTAGAAAAGAAAAATCAGCTGGTGTGGAGCCAAAACTTTCCTCTCCAACCGCTGAAGAAATAGTCAAAGCGATCAAAATTGTTCAGTCGCTTTCCCGGTTCCGACCGAACCGGCACCATCAGGCAGTTGCTCGGTTCGGCCGGTTCCACCGGTTCAAGAGTATGATTTAGAGGAATTTTATGAACCGGAGGAGGAGGAAGAGGAGTATGAAGAAAGTGAATGTGGATTTGAAAGTCTGGATGTGCCCATTGACCCGGACATCTCCCCAGACAGACCTTCAGGAGTATCTCCTCCTAGGCTTTCTGAGTCCCCCTCCCATTTCATGTTTTATAAAAAAAGTGGCTGAAACCCTCTAGCTTCCTATGGAAGAAGCTGTGGATGACCAGGAGGAGCCTGACTATGTGGAAATGATGGATATCCTAGAGTCTAGGAGGCTGTCTGTTCCCTTGCACAAATCTTTTGGGAAACAGACATTTAAGATTTTAAAGACTTCTAACACTATACCTCGTGTGGATAAAAGAATGAACAAGAGGTATACATTGTCAGGCTCGGACACGGAGTTCCTTACACAACAATGCAGCCATGTTGGGGTAGTGCAGGCTGCAGCCTGTGATAAGGCAAACATTCCTTTGGCTTCACACCCCCCCCCGGACAAGGACTCCAGGAGGATTGATGCCATGGCAAAGAAACAGTACATAGCAGCATTCTTGGGACTCAGACAGGCCAATTATATGGCCTATACTGCTAGGTATCAAAAATCCAGATGGGACACTGTTATGGCTTTAGCAAAATAGGTCCCTGGCCAGCTTGCCAATTCTGGAGCAGGTGGCTGCTGATGGTATTGAGGCATCCAAGGTGCAATTCCATGCTGCAGTAGACTCCAGTGATGTGTCATCTAGAGTCATGGCTACATCTGTGGTACTTCGAAGAATGGCTTGGCTCAGATGTACTAGCCTGTCACAGGATACCCAGACTAAGGCCATGGATTTTCCTGTTGTGGGTAATTCCCTGTTTGGGGAGCAAACAGAGAATTACGTGAAGAAAATGGATGAGTATAGGACCACCTATAGGAGTGCACAGGCCAAGGAAAGGCAGGCCACTAATCAAAGGCAGCTTCCCAGGGGCAGGGGCAGGCCTTTTCATAGGCCTTTTTACCAAGCCCAGGCCTCCTCTTCTGCTTATGCCCAGAGGGGGGTTCTTTAGAGGGAGAGGCAGACAGGGTACAAGCAGACTTCCACCCCTCAGCCCAAAGCTCCTGCCAAACAGGCACCCTGATGGGGTTGCCAGGGCCGATTCTCAGCTACCTGTAGGGGGCAGGCTGGCTTACTTTGTCCAGGACTGGGAGTCTCTGACATCAGACAGATGGGTCCTGGAAGTAGTAAGCCAGGGACTGGTTCTCAGCTTCAAAAAGTTTCCAAAGATGAGAACCAGATCCTTTCCACCTGCAAATCCATCAGAGACGCTTGCCTTAGAGGCAGAGGTCTCTTCCCTCCTAGCTCTCAGAGCTGTGGAAAGGGTTCCACTCCTACACCATGGCAAAGGGTTGGATCCAGGTACTTCCTTACCCCAAAAAAGACAGGAGAATGGCGGCCCATCCTGGATCTCAGATGCTTAAACAAGCACCTTTTAAAACCAAAATTCAAAATGGTGACTCTGGGAATTATTCTACCCTCTCTAAGGCCAGCGGACTGGCTAGTGTCCCTGGACCTCAAGGATGCCTACTTCCATATTCTTGTCAGAAGCTCCCATCGAAAGTACCTCAGGTTCGAGCTGCCCTCAGGACATTACCAGTTCAGAGCAATGCCCTTTGGCCTCACCTCTGCTCCAAGGGTATTCACAAAATGCCTGGCAGTGGTAGTTGCTTCTCTAAGAAGGCAAAAGATTGCCATCTTCCCTTACTTGGACAACTGGCTCATAGTAGGCCAGTCCCCCAGACCAAGTCAAGTTACACTTGCACATAACTCAGCAACTCCTCACTTCTTTGGGTTTCCTTCTAAATCTTCCAAAGTCAGTTCTAGAGCCTGTCCAGCTCCTCACCTTCATAGGTGCAGAGCTAGACACAGAGAAGGCCAGAGCGTTCCTTCCCCTGGACAGGGCAAGGACCCTTTATCTCTCTGGTCTCCTCATTCACCCTGCAGGTGTCTTGACCAGCAAGGCATTTTCTACAGCTACTGGGGCACATGGCTGCTTCCACGGCAGTGGTGCAGGGAGCAAGATTTCAGATGAGGGACATCCAGTTCCATTTGAGAGCCTTTTGGTCTCAAAGGAAGGACTCTCTGACCAAATTGATCCCAGTGACTCGAACCCTGATCCAGGCCTTACAGTGGTGGCAGGATCAGAACAATCTAAGGCAGGGAGTTCCATTTGTCACTCAGTCCCACTCCTTAATCCTTACTACAGATGCCTCCCTCTTGGGGTGGGGGGCTCACTTGGGCGACCTGAATACCCAGGGGTTGTGGTCCTCTCAGGAATCTCTGCTTCACATCAATCTGTTGGAACTCAGAGCGGTATTTCTAGCACTTCAGGCTTTTTCCAAATCTGTTCAGAACAAAGTTATCCAGGTCAGAACAGACAGTACCACCATGATGTGGTACAACAACAAGCAAGGAGGCAAGGGGTCTACGGCCTTGTGCACAGAAGCAATGAAATTGTGGTCTCTGGCTTATTCTCTGAACACCTTCCTCACAGCAGTACACCTCCCAGGCAAGGACAATGTCCTGGCAGATGCTCTCAGCAGGATATCTCAGGGCCATCACGAGTGGTCACTGGATCCCCTGGTTTTGGAGGTGATATTCTCCAGATGGGGCACCCCACAGATAGATCTCTTTGCAGCCCCAGACAATCACCAACTTCCCTTTTCTGCAGGCCCCAGTGTTGGGTTCAGTCCCCTGGATGCCTTAGTTCTCAGTTGGAAGGAAGTTCCTGTATGCTTTTCCCCCCTTCCCTCTCCTGTTCAAAGTGCTAGTCAAAATCAGGTCTCAACCCTGCAAAGTGATCCTGATTGCTCCAGACTGGGCCAGACAGCCCTGGTATCCACTCCTGTTGTCCTTAGCAGTCCATCTTCCCCTGTCTCTACCCAGGAATTACAACCTGTTAACCTGTGCTCAGGGGAGGGTTTGGTACCCAAATCTCAAATCTCTCAATCTCAAGGCCTGGCTCGAGTTTTCTGATTTACACCTCTCCCAAGGTGTAATGGATATTCTGAAGGCTTCTAGGAAACCTTCTACCAGGACTACTTATAATTCCAAGTGGAAAAGATTTTCCATATGGTGCTGTGGAAGGCATATTTCCCCAGAGTCTGCTGATTTGCCCACAGTCCTTGATTATATGGTCCATTTGAATAGCTTAGGGCTTAGACCAGCTACACTGAAGGTGCATCTGGCAGCTGTTTCTGCTTTCATTTCTGCAGGTAAGTCATCTTCTCTTTCAGCTCACCCTGTATTCTCCAAGTTTTTTAAGGGATTGCTTCATTCCAACCCTCCATTCAGGGATCCTGCCCCTGCTTGGGACCTTAATGTTTGCATTGCTCAGCTTATGCAACCCCCTTTTGAGCCTTTGTCTTCAGCAGAGCTTAAATACTTGACTTGGAAAACTGTGTTTCTGGTAGCCATCACTTCTGCCAGGCATAAGTGAGTTACAAGCCTTGTCAGTGGAGCCTGATTTTATCTCCTTCCATAGAGATAAGTGGTCCTCAGGACTAACAGGAAGTTTTTGCCGAAGGTGGTTTCAGATTTCCACCTTAACCAATCTGTCTCTTCCTGTGTACTTCACTGACCATTCCTCCTCTGGTGAGAGGAGGCTGCACAGTTTAGATGTGAAAAGAGCCCTTAGCTACTACACAGAACGTACCAAGGGTCACAGGTTTGACTCACTCCAACTGTTCCTCACTTATGGTGAGGTTGGTAAAGGGAAACCTGCCACTAAAAGATCCATTGCCAGGTGGATTGTCTCTTGTATCCAATTTTGTTATGAAAAACTGGGTAAGGTTCCGCCCTCAGGCCTGAGGGCTCACTCTACCAGAGGTACAGCTGCTTCCCTGGCTGCTGCCAAGGATATCACTATTCTAGAGATATGTCAAGCAGCTACCTGGAAAACAGTTCACACTTTTACCAAGCATTACTCCCTGGATATCCAGGCTAGGAGTGATGCTCAGTTTGGCACAGCTGTGCTTCACAGCCTATTTCCTAAGTAGGTTCTGTCCCTCCTCCATGGAGGTACTGCTTGGTAGTCTGCTACTGTCAGAATACAGCAAGACTTCATGTTGTTTGAAGAAAAGATTACTCACTTTAGTAATGTTTCTTCTAATGGAATCTTGCTGTATTCACACTTCCCCCCCTGACTTCCCCCTCGCCTTCCCCTATCAGAATCTCTGTTTTTGGGATGTGGGTGGGTAGTGGCAGTGTTGGCACTCAGTAGGTGCCCCACCTTGTTGTTTTCACCCCTTTTCTTGGGTGAGTGGGTGTTGTGTTTTTCATTTTTGGATCTCCTGACTTGAGTCTTTGTTTTGGGACCAAGAAATCTGTTTTTATGTTCAGTAGCCAGTTGGCTAGTGTAGGTTTACAGCTTCCGCAGAGGACCTTAGTGAGTTTAGCTCGTAAAGATCTGACGGTTTGAGTTTAAACAGACAGAGTCTCAACCGAGCTCGAGCTCAGCGTTCCATGCCTGGCATGGAAAGTTAACTCTTTCATCTCCAGGGCAGTTCGAAGGTTGGGACTCACTGCTGCTACTGTCAGAATACAGCAAGACTCCATTAGAAGAAACAACATTACTAAGGTGAGTAATTTTTTCTTTTGGTTGTAACTGCTCACACTGCACCAATTTTTGTTCCTTTCGAGATTCCAGAAACTAACAGAGGCACATTCTTGGTCTTCAAGGCCCAGCAAGGTAGAGAGGTTCCACTTTCCATAGATGTTTTAGCTGCACCAAATGCAAAGATGGTTATTAAACGAAAACAAATTATTTTGCATGAGGATGCAGAGGACAATCCATGTCCACTGCCCCATGGCATCTGGCTCCCTTAGTTTTATGGCAGATGGGTCCAGATCACATTAGATGATTGGTGTTGGAGATCTTTTCATAGGGATTGGCAATAGATTTCTCTGTTCTCTCAAGAGGACATTTTTTTCCCCAATCTCCAACTTCAGAAAATACCAGAAAATGCCAGACAGTGGACGAGACCTTGGCTCTCCTGCTAAACATTACTTGGTATGAAAGAACAGTGGAAGGCCAGAGCCCATCGAGACTGTTCCCCACACTATGTGGGACATTATTTATCTGTTATCCCTCAACCAAACATCTAATTTGTTTTTAAAGACAGTGGCACTAGTTGCCTCTACCAATTCTTTTGGCAAGGTGTTCCATACAATGGATGCTCTTATTGGAAAAAAGTTTTCCCTTTTGCTTGTTTTATAAGTTTTTACTTCAGGCTGTTTATTATGCAGTCTCAGAACATGTCTCCTTTTGGAGAGTGGTGGACCACATTTTTCCATTAGATCTGGTGAATTTATTAAATTAAAAACCATAAGCATATCACCTCTTAATCTTCTAGTTTGAAGAGAGAAGAGACCAGTAGCTTTTAATCTGTTCTGATAATCCAAGTTTGTTAATCCTGGAATCATTCTAGTTACTCTCCTTTGAACCTGTTCAAAAATTGATGTGTCTTTTTTTTTTGGTTTGGATTCCAGAAAGGGGAGCCATAGTTTAGATACGGTCTAATGTATGCCCTATACAATGGAATAAGGTATTGTTCAGTGCGATTAACAAAGTCGTTTTTTGCGCATAAAAGTCTGTTGGTCATGCAAGCAGTTCTAATACAGTGATCATTTGATGTAAGTTTATTATTAACATATATCCCTAAATCTTTTTAACAATTTGATGAGTGAAGTGGTGGTCCGTTTATATGATATATCGTTTTTGGATTATTTACACCGAAATGCACTACTAAACATTTGCCTTGATTAAACTGCATATAATTTTCATTTCCCTAAAGTGTTAATTTTTCCAAATCCTTCTTTAATGCAGAAATATTTTCTTGATTATTAACCTTGCCCCCCCCCCCCCAATTTAGTATCGTCTGCAAATTTAACTATGAAGTTATTTGGCCCTGTTTGTAAATCACTGATAAAGGGGTTAAACAGTGTTGGTCCCAGGACCGACCCTTGTGGTACACCACTTGTCACACTGCCCGAATCAGACAAGATATCATTAATTCTGACTCTCTGAGAATGATTTGTCAACCAGTTTAAAGTCCAGTTGATAATATCAGGTGACAGACCTAGATTGTGCATTTTAGTAATGAGTTTTTCATGTGAGACTTTATCAAAAGCTTTACTAAAGTCCAAAAGAATTACATCAGTAGGGATACCCACATCTAGTAGAGTACTTATATTATTGTAAAAAGATATCAGATTGGTGGTGCAGGAATACTTGGGAGTAAACCCATGCTGATTTGAATCATAAATTCCTAATTTTTTACAATTTTGATCTATTAGAGACTTAATTACTCATTCCATTAATTTACCAGCCACTGAGGTCAGGCTAATTGGATGATAATTTTGCACAGAACCTCTATTGCCTTTTTTAAATACAGGGTTTTAAATAATTGATTAGCATTTTTTTCCTTGGGACAATACTAACTGTACAGAAAGCATTTATATAGGTTTTCTAGCAGTGTTATGTTTGTTAAACACAGTGAGGCAAGTGCTATGCATTTTCACAATGTTTTAGAACTTTTATGAGCAAAACGCTAATCAATTTTTAGAGCTAAATAAAACCCTGAAATATGGGAGTAACTATTGCTGAACGCCAATCATTTGGCACAATGCTTTCTTGTAAGGATTTATTGAAAATAATTGACAAATATATAGAAATATTTATAGAAATTTCAATCAGAAACCATGGATGAATACCGTCTGGGCCTGGACTAGTATTTTTTTTTTAGTTTTTTGATAGCCTGTATAATGTCAGTTGGATAGAACCTGTGATAATCTATGTGGTGAACTTTAAATGTACTAATAGGTGATTTTTGAGAGAAGACGGAACAAAAGTACTTATTAAAGAGATTTGAGGTTTCTATATCAGATAGAGAAGAGCCATTGGTTAAAGTGGGACCAGTGGTCCTTGATACACTTTTTTACTATTTATATAGGAGAAAAGAGATTTGTGAGAGTCTTTTGTGAAAGAAAAGTTCTGATTTATCCATAGAAAGCGGTTCAACTCCATTTATTTTGTAGCTCCCATGAAGTCAGGGTGTTTCCAGATTATCCTTGATCTAGACACACCAAACCAATTATTGTCATTTTAAGAATTGAATCCCTTAGGTAAATACAAGCAGCTTTTCAGCCAAGGGATTTTTTTTTTTGCTTCTGTAGACATTTTCACATGAATACCTGCATATACTGTACCAGTTCGTCGGTCATGCCAGAGGTTTTTTGAAGATTTACAGTTCACAATTAAAATTTCAATACTAGGCTTTCTGTTTTGGAATAGCATCAAATCCGCATGAGTTTTTAAAGATTCTGATAGACATTGTCGCTTTCCTGAGGCATGAATGTTTATCTGTATCTGGACGACCTCTTGACATGGAGGGCCATTTGAGGAGTTGACTTGTCAGTCGGTCCAGACGACCTTGTTGGTTATTTGGGAACATGCTTGGGTAATGAACATGAAGAATAGTTACCTTCATCCCTCTCAGTACTTGGAATAATTGTGGGCGAATTTCAGAATGGATCTAGCTTTTATGTTTTCATCCTAAAGTAGAATGCAGAGTCTCCAGAGGCGGATCCACCAGACCAGATTCCTGTAGCTGGTTTCAACCCATAGATTCCTTCAGATTAATAAATTATAACAAGGTCGATAAACTTTTCAAACTTTCAAACTTTATTGGATTTCAAATTGAGATGAAATTATCTCTTTTGCAATTGAATCCACATTTAACATAACATCACATAAGCAAACATACATACATAATTTCAGTTTCAATATAATTAATTTTAGTTATACACAAACCCAAATATCATTACTTTATCCATAACAATTAGTGTTTTCTATATAAAGTCATTAAAAAAGATTTAAAATGATTAAATGGTAACAATACTGTGCATTTCCACCTTTTGGATATTAGTTCCCAAGTTTTAGGCACTAAATTTGAAATTGTTTTATCACCAAATTTAGTTCTGGTTCTAGATCTAATAAAACCTTTCCGGACAGAAGATCTTAAATTATATTGACTCTGTATTCTTGCTTGCAATATATTTAACAAAAAAATAGGCAATGACTGTTGTACAAACTTATACACAAATAAATTCCAATGATAATCTTTCCTATCAAATAATGAAAGAAGACCCAAATTTTGATATAGCACACAACAATGAGTTCTAAAAGGAAGATTTGTTATAAATCTCAACGCACTATTAGAGAGAACATCCAAGGAACACAGCAATGATTTTTTTGCATTTTTGTAAATTATATCACCATAATCTAATATTGGTAAAAAATAAGGCAGAAACCAATAATTTCTGAATCTTTAAACTAAAAAGAGTTCTATCTCTATAAAAGAAACTCAGAAGTCTCTTTAGTCTCATTGACATAGACATTATATGCAATTCAAAAGTCAAATTTTTATCTAGTATAACTCCTAAATATTTATGAGTTTACTCTTTCTATGTCAATTGCTGATAAAGATCTAAGCTCCTTTATAGTTGAATCTTTAAAATCTTTTCTACCAAACATCATCCACTGTATTTTTTTCTCATTCAGAAGCAATCTCAAATTAACAAGTTCTCTCTGTATTTTATTAAAATCTTGTTGCAAAACAACCATTGCCGTATCCACATCATCACTCATGGTGTACAAAATTGTATCATCTGCATAAAGTTGTATACAAGTTTTAGGTGAACAATAATTTGGCAAATCATTTATATATAACAGAAAAAGGAGGGGGCCAAGCACAGACCCTTGAGGTACCCCATTTAATAGGGTAGCTGATGTTGAACACATACCTCCTATTTTAACAGATTGTAATCTCCCAATCAAATAGCTATGAAACCAGCCTAATGCTGGAATACCTAATCCAACATTTTCAACTGATTAAGTAATATAATATGATGAACCTGCATGTCCCGGGGCTAAAAAAAACTCTGTGTGGGGGAAGGGGCTCACAAAAAAAATAATTAAATGTGCCATACTAGTCTAGCTAAATCTAGGATGATAAAGTTGCTTTATTGGAATGATGGTATAAAAAGGAAGAAACAGTACATTGTTTTTCCGACTATATAGTAACTACTGAATACATGAAATGCTTTATATAAAGCCAGTCCATTCAGTCTCTTCATTGAGACCTTGTCTTGGACTGACACAGTTCAATCTATCTAACCACCGTCCTTCCCGTTTCAACAAAGCTTTATCCCAATCACCACCCCTTTCTGGTTTTAAAACTTTTTCACATCCCCATAAATCTTAATGTACTTATGTTACATCTAGGCTGATTGAAATGTCTTACCACAGCCGATTTTCATCATTATTCCTTATTGCACTTTTGTGTTCACTATTTAGATTTTTAATGGTCTTGTGTTTTTTCCTATGTAAATAAACCCACAAGGGCATTTTAACATATACACTACATGATCACTATCACAAGTGATTAAGTCCCTAATGATAAATTTCTAATTTTTGCTCAGGTTAAAAAGTGTATTTACCTTTATAGCTCCCGAACAGTGAACACATTTATCACAGTTGTAAAAATCTTTGATTTCTGGGCCCGGTCTAATGTTGATGGGTGGTGGGAGTTTCCAGTGTTGAGTCTTCATCAATTTCTGTTTTCTACTGCTTGTTCTTTTGGCTGTTACCCAAAGTTGTTTGTCAAAACTTGTTTTTCCTTCATCAGTGCTTTGTAAAATAAAGCAATTTTTTTTTGGGGGGGGGGCTAGTGTCCTTAAATTTTATGGAATTGATCACAATAAGTCGTGATCATTGATATTTTGTGTTCTGCCCTAATCTCCCCTCTTTCTTAAGAGTTCCTTTCTTGGTTTTTCATCTGTTTTGGATATTGCTTGCTTCAGCATACCTCAACCTTTTATCACCCAAATGTGTGACAAGATGTGTGACAACTGGACAAAATGTGTGGCACATCATCAAACATGACATTGCAAGCTCAGAATACTGTGGAAATAAGTGCATTAATATTTATAATGTTTGCTGATAACCTAGCATCTTATATTATACATTTCTGCTTAAAAGTCTCAGTGCTCAGTGTGGAATGTCACCTCAATGTGGGACAGAGGGTTTCTGAAGGATAAAATGAATGATGTACCTCGTAATGTGTGACAGTTGAGAGGTATGTGCTTCAGCATCCAATCTTTGTAACCTTTGTCCTTGAATTTGTTCATTAACTTTGATTATTTTGCTTGTATTTTCTGTTGTCACCCCTATTTCTTTCACATCTTAAAAATTGACTATATGATATTCTTTCTATCAGTTTATTTGGGTGATAACTTACAGCACGGAGCAAAATATTTCTGTCCATATCTTTTGTGTATGTCTGTTGTGAAACTGTTTCCTTCCTTAATCACCATTAAATCCAAATATGGAATACACTCTAAATTGTGTTCCATAGTAAATTTTAAATATTCTTGACAATAACTATTATAATTAAAAGTCTTGTCATTCTGATTTAATTCCATTCCACAACATGATGGTTGAAATGTTGGATTTGAAATAATGAAATTTAAAAGGCTATTTTAAAACAGCAAAAAAAAAAAAGAGAATACAATTTAGTGCACATATGGTGAATTAAACAAGTGACCCTGGACTGTTTGTCATTCTGCAAAGTACCGAAATATTAAATGTATACTCCTTAGTTTGTATGGTCCTAAAGAGGTGAAAGAGAACAGTTCCTTCCTCAGACGGCTGTTTTTGGAGACAGTCACAGATCCTGACTCACTCTCTGTTGTAGGGGGTGATTTCAATACAGTGTTATCAACTCGCCAGGATAGACATGGGTTGCATGCCTATATCTGTAGAGCTGCTGGTGGCTTCCTACAGAGACTGGGTTAATTGATGTATGGCAGACGAAACACCCTGCTCAAAAAGATTATATTTTCTTTTCTAGCTGCTATAATAGTTATTCCCGCATGGACATGTTTTTACTCCCCTCTGGAAAAAGTCTCACTGGTTCAGGAGTGCTCCATCCTTCCCATGACCTGATCTGACCACTCCCCTGTCCTGTTGAGGCTCTCTGATTTCCACTATCAGGAATTCCACTTGGCGACTTACTGTGGTTTTGTTGAAGTCTATAGATTTTAAGGAGCGGGAGGTGTAATCTGTCCCAAACTATCTCTCCATAAACTAGAAGGGGATGTTTCTCCCTTGGTGCAACTGGATGCTCTTAAAGCAGTCCTAAGAAGGTGTATAATAGATTACAGTGCTAAGGTAAAGAAACAGCAACAAATGCAAAGACAACAGTTGGAGGTGGATCTTCACGAGGTAGATTTTAGGCACAAGCTAACCCTGGATCCATGGGATAGAGAAGCCTGGAAGTCCAGGAGGGCAGCCCTTGAACATATGTTGGTCTTCCAGGTGGAGGGTTACCTCCATAGAATGCAACAAAGATAATATGAAGGGGCAATAGGCCAAGGAAATTGGTTGCTCTGGCACTCCGGAAACAGCAAAGCAGTAGAGTGGTGCTTAGTATTAGGGACCTGCAGCAGGGGGTCCTGCTAGTATCAGATCTCTTGGGGACTGCCTCCGCATTTTCTACTTATTATTCTTTTTGTTTTTATATTTATTCTTTTTGCAGCCCCCTTCTCTTCCCCCGACTGCCACTCTTCAGAGACCCTATGCTATGAATCCCTCTGCTCTGCCCCATGTAACTCCCATGGAACCCTTCCAGACTGACCTCATCCAGCTACGGTTTGCCCCAGTGGGAAGTGGAGGGGGCCCTTACCTCCACAGTCTGTATGTGTGCATTAGGTGATCCATTAGGGAGCCTGGTTCTGGAGACTAGGGGCAGCTGAATCTCATCTACCAGCAGCCAGGATGAGGTATTTTCCTAGTTCGTGAGAGCGCCGGCACTCTGGTGAGTCCAAGGAGCTGGGGCACGCTGAGACGTGCTACAGCTTCCGGACTCCATCCAACAACCTCGCCCCATGTATTTTGCGTTCCCGCTGCACTTCCACCCGTGGTCACCCAGGTGGTGGTAATGTGGTGGGATGCACAGCTCCCCCCTCTCCCTGGAGGAGGAGAGCAGCCCTCCAGGCGCTCAATCTTCCTCCACCCACGGCTGGCCCTCCAGCATCCTGAGGTTGCTGGCGTCACAAGCGGTAGCGCTACCACTGCTCCGGCGGGCCAGCCTGCTACTTATTATTCACAGTTATAAACCCAGGACTCTTCCGAGGATTTACCGACCCTCATAGATTCATTTAAACATGGAGAAGAATTCGACCCTAAAGTTTTAGCGGTAATTTCTAATTTATACTCTTCTCTGCAGGTTAAGGTAAGAGTTAACAGTGTTAATTTGGAACATTTTCCCCTATTTTGTGGTAACATACAAGGATGCCCTCTATCTCCTCAGCTGTTTGCACTATGTCTGGAGCTTCTGGCAGCAGCAGTCCACCAAGATGTGTGGATAGTTGAGGTTATGGTGGGGGGCATTGAACATAAGGTGGCGTTGTACACGGATGAATTCATCTTTTTTGTGAGCCATCTGGAGACATCTGCCCCCACCCCCATCTGTTGGAGCTACTGGATACGTTTGGCTGTGTCTCCGGGTATAAAATTAATTTCACCAAATCAGAGACTCTCAGACTGAGTGGATCTTGCCCTCCCAACTTCAAGATCACCTTTCCCTTTGCACGAACAAAGCATAAGCAAATTAGATATTTAGGTGTACAGATTTCTGTTGACACCCCAAAGCATTTTGACATTATCCAAACTCTTGGGGTGGTAGAGGGATTCTAGCCAGATGGCTCTTGCTGCCATTATCAGTAGTGGGTTGGTCGAAACCATCAAAATGAATATTTTGCCTCAGATTCTTTTCTCTTTAACACATTACTGCTATCAGTTCCCCTCTCATACTGGAACTTGATGCATAAAGGCCTTGTTAAATTTAGTTTTGGGGGTGGGTGTAGACCACACATTTCATGTAAAATCTTAGTGCAAGCAAGGGAATGGGAGGAGTGGCTAGGGTTACCGGGCTTACATGACTGCAGTGTGTACTTGGGCCGGGCAGAGACATGCCTCCTGTTGGTACGACACGGGACTACATCAGCCACATAAAAAATCCCCGGGTCAAGCATGCCTTGAGAACCTTGTATAAGGTTAAATGTAAGTTAGCCTCAGATGCTCTATTGGGGCCGCTGTCTCTTATTCGTTATCACACTAGCTTTTTGCCACCTTGACTGGATCAAGGTTATGCATGTTGGAGTGACACGGACTAACATGTTTTGCCCAGCTTTTGGCACAAGGGTCTTGTTTACTGTTTCGGAGTCTGCAAGTAAAGTATCAATTACGGGCCCAAAATTTTCACAGATATCTTCAAATCTGACATTTTATTAATAGCGACAACCATGAGGCCCTTCTGGATAGACACAGGTCACTATGGGAAGAGTTTATATACGGAGTGTTTACTCTGAATGTAAAACTGGAGAGTATTTCAGATCTGTACAAGAAACAAGGGATTTCTGACATGGAGCCTTTTCACAGCATTAGAGTGGCTGGGGAAACAGAGGCTTCCTGTGCCATTCCTGCTGAAGACTGCCTCTGAAAATTAAAATATGCTTGGCAGGTAACTTCTTCCCCTACCTGGAGTGAATTTGTTTGGAAGGTGCTTGTCTGTTTATTTGGACACCTACGGCAACTCAAAATTTTCATGTGACATACATAGCACAGTGTTCGCGAGAAAGTGTGGGCCTTGGCTCCCACTGGCATATGTTTTTGGGGCCATCCCAAATTGGAGGGTTTCTGGACAGCAGTTAAGGTGTCGGTTCATCATATACAGCAACTAGATATTCCTGACACTTTTACGGACTGGGTACTAGGTTTCCTCATGGTAACGAGGTTATGCTCTGTGCAATGCAAATTGGTATCGATTGTTTTGGCAGTAACTTTAAAATGCATTACATCACATTGGCGTCAGAGAAATCCCTGCACATTTTTGGAATGGTGGAATAGGATGAACTGAGTACAAGACATGGAATCCCTAATGGCTTGTCTCTGTCTTCAGAAAGCAAAACACCTGGAGAGATGGCTTCCCTGGACAAATTGGTTGGCTGGACGGGCCGAGGGGAGCTCCTCCTCTTCGCAAGCCTAAGTTACATTTTTTCTTATCCACTTTATTGGTTTTAGAGCCTATCTTTTTGCAGGGCCCTACGCCCCCCCCCCGGATAATTTTTTCTGACCCTTTAATCTCACCCCTTTTTTTCTTTTTGGACATAATAGGGTTAATCTTTTTCCCATTGAAATGTGGAGAGTAGGTTGGGGTAGTTGATCAGTTCGACTGACTGGTTTTTAACTATCTCAGCGGTGCACCCCTATGGTTGTTTATAGTTTGGTTCTGGTTTATATATCATGTTGTTGTTTAATTATTTGTGTTTAAGATGGCAGGGACAAATCACCAGTTATTAAACCAGGCTGAATGGATTTATATCTGTCTTTACCGTGAAGTACTTTTTCTTCTTCGTACTAGATTAGTATATCTTTCTGAATCCTATGAACCTTGTTTTGGGTCATTAATGTTTAGTGTACTGATGAGGTATATTAGTGATATACTGTTGCGATATGTTGTCCGCTGCTCATATTGCTGTTGAATAAAGTTGTTTAAAAAAAAAAAAAGAATGTCTATACTCTATATGTTTATTCTGTATTTTTCTTTATACTTGAAATGACTTGAGGTCGATCCAGTAAAATCTAAATTGTAACTTGTAGTTTCTGCTGACCAGAAAAGGAGGGCTAGATGGCACTGCCTATTTTTCAACCTCATCCGAGGGGGTGGAGATGAGGGATACAAATGAACTAGAAAATCGTGTGGCTTGGGCACGTGAGAATGGCCTAGAAGTTAATGTAGGAAAGTGCAAGGTCATACACTTGGGATGCAACAATGTAAATGCCTCTTAGAAAATGGGTTGGGGAAATCCTGTCAGCTGATTGGCTAAGATTGCCAAGCAGCCGTTTGGGTATCAGTCAGCAGAGACCGGGAAATAATGAGTCCCACTCTCTGTTGCCTGATTTCCTTCGTAGATCACTGTGCCCATAGAATGTGCAAATGTGAGCCACCACCATTTGTTTTTCTCGCTTACCAAGCGACATTCACGGTGATCCCTGCCAGGCACCCTACCCTCCCCCACCTGTCTCATTCATTTTAATTTTAAAAACAAAAATTTATTAACGTTTCTGATTCAAACAAAATCAGTTTATCCAGTCCTTTGTACAGCTCTCGCTGGCACCGCTACTGAAGTCCCACTAGACACTGCTCAAAACCAGCGTAGAACCACGCTAACGGATGGAGCGGTCACAGTCGTAAATATAAATGATCATGGTGCACTTGCAGACCACATTGCCAGTTTGTGCTCTACATAATGTTCTGCTTGTGGTACGGTTAAAAAAAAAAAAGCAGACTGGTATGTCACTCTTGGGAGGGGAAGCAGATCGTTAGCAATGAATTTTACTCTTCCCCCCCCCCATACTTCTGGTTTGTGTGGTCAGCTTCGTGAAGTGAACTTGGGAGCCTGGCAAAGACCTAGAAAGTTTGACAGCCACTGTCTGGCTTTGTTACAGCATTCGTATATTCATTTACCGGGCCCCCATGTTTGGCTCATACTGACAAATTTGGCTCGCTTCACTGCATTTAGTTACAGTGGCAAACAAAACAGAGAAAGAAAATCTACTTTCTGCCACACACAGCGGCATTTCAGAAGAACTCCGTAAATAACTAGCAGCATAGTTTCGCAGAGCGCTGACACGTGAACAGTATACCTAAAAGAGCTACACACAGTGTATATTTTATCAAATATTGATCTCCTGTAGCAAAGCAGGGTGGGGAGGGGAGCAAAGACAAAATGTACTGAAGCACAGGAAAGGCACAAAATATATGTATTCATAACAGAAGCACTCTCTGTTGGTAGCTGTACCAGTAGGGGGACTACTTTACAACAAAAAGCAGTTCTTTTGATTTACAGTTGTTTTTAAGTAAATTTGTGACATTTTTAAATTATTTATAAAAATGTCACAAATAGCCCATTTTCTAAGCGCAGTATTACCCTCCAGGGTGGGCAGTATTGGACAGTGCCGGACCTTCCAGGGTCTATAAAGGCCATCCACCTGTGCCATCTGGCCTCATTATGCCCCTGGTCCAGTATTGCCCAATACCGCCCACCCTGGTGGGTATTATTGTTTACATATATTCTAGGTGACACTACTCTAGTAACCACTGAATTAGAGAAGGACCTGGAGGTATACATAAATAACTTAAAATCCGAAAACCACACTAGGGAGATGGTAAAGAAAGGAAATAGAATTATGGGATGTATACTAAAGAATATAAAAAGTAGAAATAGGGAGGTATTGATCCTTCTGTATACTGCCCTGATTAGGCCGTATTTTGATTACTGTGCTCCTGCTGTTGCAACGGGAAATATCTTGTGTATGAAGCAAATGGAAGGAGTACAAAAAAAACTAACAAAAAAATATAAGGACAGGACAGTATGGGATACAGAAAGTGGCTACATGCTATAGATCTTTATTCAGTGACATATAGGAAATTAAGAGTGCTAGCATGTACAATAAACGAGGGACATGGTCTCCACTCCTCTAGGGGGCTAGGGAGGTATGGTAATGGGTCAGCAGGTAGGGCGCAAGAGCTGAGAAATGGGAGCTCAAGGGGGAGAAAGGAAAGGAGGGAAAAGGGGTGGAGAGTGGTCCTGATAAATGCCAGGAGTTTAGGAAATAAAATGCCTGAGCTCTAGGCAATGCTGGTTGAGGGGGAGGTAGATGTGGCAGTAGTCACTGAGACCTGGGCCACTCAAGGGCACGAGTGGGGCTTAAATCTGGAGGGCTGTACTATGTTCAGAAAAGATAGGGGGGAGGAGGAAGTGGGGGTGGTGTAGCACTGTTAATCAGAAATGGCATGGGTATTGGAGTGGTAGAGGAGGCAGAGGGGAACGTGGAGGCTATTTGGGTCACCTTGCTGATGCAGGGGGGTAAGAGAGTAAAGGTTGGAGTGAAATTCATACCACCAGCACTGGCGGAGGTTCTGGGAGAAATTTTGGTGGCAAATCTTGAGGGACACTGTAGTGTTACAGTATGGGTTCTATAGATGGACACAGGACACAAAGGATAAGCTGCAACCCACGTTGGCTTGTGGGATGTTTCTTAATCTTCTTAAACTTTTTCTTCTTGCACCATCCAAATGACAGAAATGTCCAAAGAAAATAACAAAAAAACAACAATTTTGATAACACAAAGTAATACAAAACAAATCCTTCAGCAGGAACCTTCTCTGTCCAATGGTCAACAGATACTGACCCTAGCTGTTTAATGCCTGTTCAGGTAGGGCTTAAGTACCCGTGTACCTGAATCAGGTGACACAGCATCATCAGAATATAAAACTCTTTTATTAGCTACTAAAACAATTGTATGCATATCATAAAAGACTCTGCTAGACATAAACAATCTGGGATTATACATAACTTGTAAAAATAGCCTTCTTAAAGATTTATACTTCCAAGAATGTTCTCCTGAGTTTGTCTGAGTGACAAGAATCATCTTATAAAAATAGTCCACAAGGGGCTGCTGATTCCCTATAGTGGCTCTCAGTTAACTGCAGATACTGCTAGCAAGCAGACCTTCCATTCAGTCTGCAGGAGCAGTTCAACACCTGAGAACAGGTAACCTCCTTATTTGGACACATTGCTAATATTTACAAATATGAAGTTTTATACAAAAACTATTTTTGTTTTTACTTTGGGAATACAGAGATAAGCTTTAAAAACCACTAATAATATATTTAGCTCTCCTTAACAAAAGTTCTCAGGAGAGGGACAGCTTGGTTTATTCCTATATCCTGAAATCTGGACTTTCCAGAAGGTAAGAGCTTATCTGGACCTGTTCTGTATTACCCAGACAGACCCACCTTTAAGATACTGTAAATAACTGTATACCCAGAGCTTAAATATGGCCAAAACCCCATTATTTAGAGGTTTGGAAGCAGTAGGCATCAGTTTTTGTGCAGCAGGACTAGACTGCAACATAATGTCAGCTGCAAGGAAAAGTTGTCAGCTGAAATTGCAAGCCGTCTGCTTTCCTTTTTCCCCAGCCAACAGAGGACTTTAAAAAGGGCTGATTCTCACAAAGTAGGCAGTTTTGCACTGCGATTTTGAGGTGGACCCTATTCTAGGTGAGCCTATATATGGCTCAAGTCTTTGGATTTTCAAGATTTAATATGTGCTATGCGCTTCACGATAGTGTGCACGATCACGCAGCCCTCGCGATTATGCGAATGGTAGTGCGGCTAGAATCATTAGCGCGTCAACAGGGAGAGTGCTTGAAATGGAAACCCTGCACAGAAAACTCACCCTCTCTCTCGCTCTCTCTAAAACGCCAAATAAACATCATTTCATTCTTCTTTTGAATAGATGTAAATCAGAGTCCCATGCTACTTGTAGGACTAATACAAATATTGGTAAGAAAACAATACTTGAATAAGGCAATATTGGAATGTTCTAGCGTTTGCATACATACATAATTATAGACAGAGTATTTGCCAACTCCATAATTTTATAAAAATGCACCCAGTGGAAAAACAGAAAAAATAAAGCAAGAAGGGGTAAAGAAGATTGGGGTGCAGGGTGGGGACTGTGTAAGAAGGTGGCCTTCCTCCATAAGAAAAATACAGGATAGCATTAGAAGAGGGAGGATAGTGGTTGCAACCAGAGAAAAGATAAAGGATGGATACATCTATAAAGTTGCAGGGCTTCACACTGTCACATTGGGAAAGGGAAGGAACAGACTGGGGGGCCATGTTGTCACCAGTGGCCAGAGAGCAGAGGCTGCTGGATGTCTTGCAGGATGCATTTCTGACACAACAGGTGGGTGCGCCAACTAGGGAGGCCTGGACACTGAACGTGGTCCTGGCGGACAGTGATCAGATTAGGGGCCTGGAGATGAGGGACCCACTGGCAGGGAGTGATCACGCCACAGTCTGGTTCTTCCTGGACCTGGGGGGAGGAAAGCCAAACAAGGATGATAGTAACCGACTTTAGGGGTGCAGACTTCAGGGAGACGGGAAAGATCCTTAAAGGTCGTCTGGACAGGAAAAGGCCATATATGGATGTTGACAGCAGGTGGGGGATCATTAGGAGGGGAATACAGGAGGCTACCAGATCCTGCGCAAGGAAAAGGCGTAAGTTCGGTAATGCCAGAAAACCCTGCTGTTGGACCCAGGAGGTACAGAAGGTGGTGAGGGAAAAGAAGGTGGCCTATAGGCGCTTCAGGTGCTCAAGGAGTGAAAGGGATCAGGAGGAATTTGAGCGGACAGCCAAGAGAGTCACCATGGTGGTGAGAGCAGCTAAGGCAAAAAAGAAGCAGTCCTTGGCCAGTGGGATCCAGGGGGAGGGGGGGACAAGGGGTTCTTTAGATACATGGGGAAAAAAGGAAAGTAAGGGGGCAAATCAGCAAGATAAGGATAGGGGATGGTTGGGCACGGGAGTCGAGGGAACAGACAGAAGTCCTAAATGAGTACTGTACTTTGCTTCAGTTTTTACAGGGGGGATGGAGAGGCTATGTCTTGCAAGGGGAGCAGGGGCAAACTGGAGGAAGGAGTGGGACCGGTAGAGCCCAGGGGCCCTGACGGGTCTTGGGAAAGGGAATGGCCACCACAGACAGGTGGGCGGCCAGCAGTGGAGGCTGAAATCTTGGTAGAGAGAGTAAAGGAAGCCCTCAGGTTCTTTCGGACAGAGAAAGCACCTGGGCCAGATGAGATGCATCTCAGGGTGCTGAGAGAACTGGCGGATGTCCTGGCAGTCTCTCTAGTAGAGCTTTTCAGCATCTCTCTGAGAACTGTGGGGGGTGCCCCAAGACTGGAGGGTGGCCCATGTCGTGCCGATGCACAGGGGGGATCTAGGGAGGAGGCAAGAAATTACAGGCCCATTAGCCTGGCATCGGTGGTTGGCAAGGTGAAGGAGGGTATTGTCAAGGAAAGGCTAGGGGGGTTACTGGAGCAAACTGGGTACTTGGATGATAGGCAGCATGGCTTTGTCACGGGATGATCCTGCCAGACAAACCTTGTTGAGTTCTATGCCTGGGTGATGAGGGCCCTGGACCAGGGTAGGCCAGTGGACGTCCTCTTTCTGGACTTTAGCAAGGCATTTGATTCAGTACCACACAGTGGCCTGCTGGCTAAGCTGAAGGAAAGGGGGGTAGGGAGACAATTGTTAAGATAGATAGGAAATTGGCTCTCTGAGCGTACTCAGGAGGTGGTGGTGGTTGGAGGGTTAGCCTCATCCACAAGGTGGGTTACTGGTGGGGTTCCCCAGTTGGCCCGTGCTGGGGCCACTTCTGTTTAACGCCTATGTCTCAGACATCAGGAAGGGGATCAGGAGTGAGATGAATCTCTTTGCAGATGACTCAAAGCTGGGTGCAGTGGTGGATGAGTAGGAGGGGAAGGTGGCCTTGCAGGAGGACGTGGAGGCTCTGGAAAGGTGGTCGGGGAAAATGGAAACTAAAATTCAATGCAGGGAAGTGCAAGGTTCTGCACCTGGGAGTCCGAAATCCAGGTCAGGGGTATACCCTGGGAAGAGACATGATTCAAGTCACGGAGGGTGAGAGGCACCTGGGGTAGTGGTAGATGTCAAAATGAATAACTCGGACAACTGTAGGAGGGGAGCGGCAAGGGCAAATAGGATGCTGGGATACATCACCGGGGAATTACCTCCAGAAAGGTAGCAGTGATCCTTCCACTGTACAACTGCTTGGTTAGGCCACACGTCGAGCATAGTGTGCAGTTTTGGAGACCACATTTAAAGAGGGACATTACACTCCTAGAGAGGGTCCAAAGGAGGGCAACCAAAATGATCTGGGGCCTGGAGGAGAGGAACTATGAGGAGAAGCTCAAGGAGCTTGACATGTACACCCTGGAGGAGAGGAGGGATGGGGGAACATGATAAAGGTCTTTAAGTACATGAGAGGGATCAATAAGGGAGGCCCTGTCAGGGTGATCCAGAGGAAGGAGGGTGGGGCAACGAGAGGTCACGGGTGTACTATGGGCCTTGCAGTCCTTATCTGCCGTCAACTTCTATGTTTCAATGTGTAAGCTGGAAGGGGGCAGGCTCAGAGGGGAGAGGAAGAGATATTATTTCACTGAAAGGGTGGTGGAGCCATGGAATGCACTGCCCAGGGAGCTGGTAGAGGTGGAGACTGTGGACTGGTTCAAGAAGGGATGGGACATGTACAGGGGGAGGGTAAATCTGACCAGGTCCAATACAGGTGGAACATCTGGGACTGGGGACAGTATAACCCAAGGGGGGTGGGGGGGCACCAAAACCGGCCCGCAATGCGGATGCTGAAAATTGAGCAGACTCGAGAGACTGTTAGGCCTATTCTGCTGCCATTTTAGTATGTTAGCATGACCTGTGTTTTGTATATAGAGCAGGCATTTGAAGATAAGATCTGGACAACATCTGAATTGTGTTTAAATAACAGCAAAAGGGAAACTAGATCGCACAGGATGCAACTAAGGGGAGAAACATGCAGGAACAAAAAGAGACAACACTGGTTCAGTCAGAGAGTTGTGGGAATCTGGAATTCACTACCACAGTTTGTAGTATACAGTGTCTCTATGAACAAATTTAAATTAGTACTAGATAGCCACTTGGGAACAGAAGGAACTTTGTATTTCCACTGATACATGGCAAGTCACAAAGGCTTACGCCTACAGACTTGAAACTTGACTATGAGACTATGAAATGCAAAGCAACTGAAAATGAACCACATTAAGCTGCTGTTGGTGTTTTTGAGTGAATAGGGAAATTTGGCTAGGACACTGGGGAAATTCCCCTACAGTGTTTATGCCCCTCAGATGAAAGCCTTTAGAGTTTCATTATTTACAGAAATCAGTAATTTTCTTCATACCAGTAAGAAGGCTATTGGAGAGTGATGTTAATTGTGGGATGCCTCTTCAACTAGATGCATCTGTAAATATGAACATTTACGGTGATAACTAGTTTTTTGATTGACACTATCAAAACAGCCAAATTAAAAGATGCGTATGGGGCTGTCCACCCCCAGGGAGGTGCTGTGTATATCAGGAAAAATCGTTTACTCGTATGGACCATTTTATCTTGTCCGATAGCAGTAGTGTACAGAATTCTATTACTAGAGCTGTGGAAATGTCGGATCATATGGCAGTTATTTGAAAACGATGCAACCAGGCAATCTGTTATGTGTGCCTTTGATTCCTATGGTGAATGCTGGAAGGATACAGAAATAGATATTAAGATGTTTTTCCACCAAATTTAGTAGACATCAAGAAGCATAGGGAGTGTCACCATTATATACATTTGAGAAACTGCAGTTTTTATTTTCTAGACAGGCAAAGGGATGCACGATAAACACACAGCAGTTTGTAGATGTGAAAATGAAAAATCTCCAGTATGATAGGGGTACGTCCCTTCTGTATGAATTACAGGTGGGCACGAAGGGGAGAAAAGGCAGATGCTTGATCCCTTTAAAAACTGTGAAGAACGAGTCAAGCAATGACTTATTTGTGTATTTAGGAAAGAGTGGGGGAAGTTAAATCTGATCCAAGGGATATTTTATTTGTGTCGGATAGGAAAGATTGAAAGGCTTTTGGGTTTATAGTATCTGTGAACTTAGCAGAAATTATTTTTTTTTTTTGAGGATATACATGTCCCTAACATTTCAAAAATGGAGCAGCTGCACATAACTAGCCCTGTTAGTCTGAGAGGTAGAGGTTCAGGAGGCCATCAAACTTCTGAGACAGAATTCTGTACTTGGTCCTGATGGCCTCACAACTGAATTTTCTAAACATGTTAGCATGCCTATCAGCCCAGACCTGGTCATAGTGTTTTTAATGAAGTATTAAAAAGAGGTCACCTGCCTCCTACCATGTCACAAGCTTTCTTAATTTAAGAAGTGGGATAAATATGATTTGCAGAACTGGAGGTCTTTATGCTTGCAGACTTCCGAGGAAAATGTTTTGCAAATATTTTGTGTACTAGGTTGGCTACCATTGCCTTGGTAGTCATTTCTCCTTTTTAAGGACGTGGTTTAAAAATCAGTCTGTCCAAGACAATTTGTTCCTAGTTAGGGAATTGTTTTGTACAGGCACTACTCCAAAATTGTTTTGGTTACTTTCTCGCACTGGATCAGTAGAAGGCTTTTAATCGGAATGTACATAATTATCTTTTTGATGTTTTTCAGAGATATGCTTCTGGAATTTGTTGTGGATTAAAATTTTACATTTTGATGCAGCCATTACCCCTTTTTTAATTGATAGTTGGGACAGCCAGTCAGAACATCTGTAGGGGTCAAGCAGGGCTGTCCCTTAAGTCCTCTGCTGTATGTCTTCTCTGCTGATTCAGTATTACAGAAGATACAGAATAGCCCAGAGGTAATCAATTTACATATAACGGGATGATGAATCTGTCAGGTCAGTGGTATATGCAGAGGACATATGTCATTTTTTTGGGGGGGGGGGGCAGCAGCAATAACAATCTTTCAGCTGTACTCAGAAATATCTGGAGCAAAATTAAACTTCCAAAAACGTATTGTTCTCTGTCTTAAGCTGGTCTCCGGGCTTCCTTACGTCTGGGCTGTACCTTCTGATACTGGCTGGAGGCAGGGATTAAAGCTCTGCAGCAGGGGGACATCAAGCCCTCCACATCCAGTTGTCTTCAGTTTACTTCCTGCCTTCAGTAGAGCAGGTACTGTGCAAGCAGTGCTCTGTCACAAGTGGCAGAGCTGAAGACGCAGACTGTAAGTTCTGTAATTATTTCTACTTTTGGACATTTTTCTTCTTGTGGACATCAATCAGAGCTATATTCAGTGCTCCAGAGTGGGTTCCCGTCTCATCCGTGCAAGCTGCACAGACTGACCCCACTCCTCCGTGGCGCTTTTTCCCATGGTTTCTGAGACAGCATTTTCAGGCAAAGGGACCACCTTTCCTCCAGTGCCTGATTTATGCTCGTAAGGGGGCAGAATGGGAGTTCTCCAGGATTGTCTACTGTTATTTATTTCCCCATACCAGCTCTAGGCTTCCTAATAAACCGGTCGACTGCCTACTTCTTGCCTGCTTTAGTCGCTTGTCGATGGTGCCGCTCATCGACTGTAGCAATTTCTCGTTGATGAGCACTGCATACAGTCACAAACAGCATGCTTTCGTCGACACTCAGCCCAGTGTCTGCACAGCAACTGAAGCACTAGCCAGGGCCATCCTGAACTGCCCCCCACCCCTCCAAAACTAAGGGGTCTTGAGAAGGGAGCACATGAGGAACTCTGGCTTTGGCTCTTAAAGGGACTGCTTCAATGCAGCCCAGCAGATAGGTCTACAGGGGGATAGCTGAATAAAGCTCCATTGCTGGAATAATGGCTTTCAGACAAGCCTGCCAGGGGCAGAAAATGCCAGCACTGCAAATCCCTGCTCCTGATTACTTTTGCGGGCTTACTCTGCCTCACATGCGGAAAGGCAGCATCTGCTCAGGGGGAGGAACCAACAGATATATCCCCTTCCTTGGCTGTGATGGATGGCCAAGATAGGCCTGAGTGAGTGAATGCCTCCAGATCAGAGAGAGCAATGGCCATCAGAGAGACCCAGCACGCCGCGGCTTCATCTTTGGCACCAGACCTTATAGACAAGTTAAATAGGGCATTTGCTCTGGACCCTGCATGCTTCGACTAGCAGCCTCCAGGGTCACCAGATAAGAGTCCCCACAAGAAGGCAAAGCAAAAAAGGTCCCCCTTCCCATCCTCTTCTGATGAGGGGCAGTTGTCCTCATATTGCAGTAAGAGAAAGAAAAAATCCGGACGTAGGTACAGATCATCTGAGGAGATCATCACCATTCCTCACGCAACAGAAAGAAGAGGTTTCGTTCCCAGAGTAGATCCAGGGGTACTCACAAGGGAAATGTCACAGGGACCATTCCTCGGACTCCTCAGAGAGCACCTCCTCCCCCGAGGAGGGATAGATTGTGGACTTATCATCTGACTTGGACGTCTCCCCATCCAGAAACTTTGACCTGGATGACCTAGATTTTTTCATCAAAAAGGTTGCGTCAGTGATTCACTTGGGACCTTCCCCAGTGGCTCCTTCTCAGGTGAAACAGACCTTTCGCTTAGCCGCTGCCTCTAAACCAGTCACAGCCATCCCTATCCCTCCAGCCATAGAGAAATTGCTAAAAGAGGAATGGCAAGGTCCCGAACGCACGTACTCAGTCCCCCAACAGATCTCTAAACTTCTGAAGTTTGACAAGAAGCAATCTGAAAAGTGGTTAGACTGCCCCAAAATTAACCCCTTGATTTCTAACCTAACCAAGAAAACAGTCAGTGGATGCCTCACTCAAAAAAGCCTTCCAAGCTTCGGCGACTTTCCTCAAGGCAGCCACCGCAAATCTATTTTCAGCCAGAGCTGCCCTATCCTGGGCCTCAGATGTAGTTTTTCAGTTCGCGGAGGACCTAGAGAACAACTCCCCGATTATCCATCAGCTACAGTTAATGGGGTTGGCCTCAGCCTGTGCAGCAGATGTGTCTGAGGAGGCGGTCAGGTGTGCTGCATGGGCCATGTTCTGTCAAACCTCGGCTCGCCACAACCTCTGGCTTCGGGCCTGGCAAGCAGACACCTCTTCAAAGAGCCGTTTGGCGAACGCGCCCTGCGAAGGCAGTCTCCTGTTCGGTTCCGCTCTGAAGGAGGTGGTGAAGGAATCTGGTAAAACGGCTATGGTGCACATGCCCCAGTCCAGGGGCTGGGACAAAACATGGTCCTCAGGCTCAAGATGCAATTTTCATGACAGAGGTTACAACAAGGGTCAAAACTCCAACTTTTCTGGGAAAAGAACATGGTTCTCCTCATGTAACCAGCGTAATTTTAGAGGAGGTGGATCCGGTGGAGGTGGGAACACCAGAGACACTGGAAACAACAAAAATAAATCACAATGAGGCCATCCGGGCCCATCCTCTGGTAGGGGGCAGACTTTCTTGAGGAATAGGCAGGGGTGGAAACTGGCACCAGCCCGCTAGCCAGATGCTGATTGATTTTGTATCTGGCTAGTAACATTTTTATTTAACTAGCCCTATGGGCTTGTACTGGAGAAGGCAACACTTCGGTATGTACACCAACTGGGTCAGTGGAAATGTCTGTGGGGCCAGCAGATTTTCCCAGTCACTAGCCCTTCTGGCTAGTGGCTGCAAAACTTAATTTTGACCTCTGATAGGTCTAAACCACGTCGAACAGATGGGTTCTAGACATTATCAGCAAGGGTAACCTGATAGAGTTCGATTCCAAGCCCCCACTACCTCACGTGGTGCCCCTCCTCCATCTCAAACAACCCATCCATAAGACAGGTGATGTTACAGGCTATGTCAGATCTTCTGCAAGTGGGGGCTATTGAACAGGTCTGCCCCCCAAAAGGTCATTTGGGAGGTCTGCTCCCTATTTTTCATCATACCCAAATGTACAGGAGAATCTAGGCCAGTCCTAGACCTCAAATTCCTGAATCGCTTTGTAAGCAGCAGACCATTCAAAATGGAAACATTGTCATCAATCATCAGAGAATTGCAACAAGGAGATTTTCTCGCATCCATCGACTTGCAAGATGCCTACCTCCATATTCCTATTCAGGGGGTACACAGGCAGTGTCTCAGTTTCAAGGCAGGGAAACAACACTTTCAATTCAAAACTCTTCCTTTTGGCCTTTCATCAGCCCCAGGAACTTTCTCGAAGGTACTGGTAGTGGGGGTAGCTCACCTTCGCAACCAAGGGATCCAGCTTTTCGCTTACCTGGATGATATCCTCATCAAGGCCCCACAGCTCAACCAAGCGGTACTGGCAGTGATGGAAGCAGTCCGATGACTATCGGCACAAAGATTTGTCATCAACCAGAAGAGTAGTTTCCTAATCCCAAGCCAGAACTTGAACCACCAGGGGGCAGACTTAAGGACACAGGCCAACAAGGTTTTTCCCCAGAGACAAAATTCAGGGACCTGCTGAAGCTCATCAGCAAATTTCAAACAGCTGCTTAGCTGCGGCCCAGTCCTTCATGCAACTAATTGGGACTCTAGTGTCTCTGGCAGATTGTTCCCCTGGGCTCTAGTGCATATGCGACCCATTCAAGCACATCTGCTCACGCTATGGTCCCAGTCCAGACACAGCCAGCACCAGCTCATCCCAATTTCTCAGCAGATAAAAACCTCCCTCCGATGGTGGTCTCGGAGGGCAAATGTCATGAAGGGGTGAAAGTTGAGCCATCCGCACCAAATCAGAATCATGACAGATGGAAGCCTTGGGATGGGGGGCCCACCTGCATCAGCTGTCAGCACAAGGCAAGAGGTCACTGGTAGAATCAAGGTACAACATAAACATCCTAGAGACAAGGGCAGTTTGCCTAGCCCTTACACACTTCCAGCAACAAGTATGCAATCAGGATGTGTTGATTCTTTTTTTTTGTACTTTGTATTTATTTTATTTATTTATTATTTATTTATTTAAAATTTGGTGATCGGGTAGGCCCACTGAGCCCCGAAGGTCCCTTTTTCAGTGGCGACCCAGGATAACAATACATATTTTCATACAGAGAAAGACTTGGGTTACAGAGTAGTTTCAGGTGTGTGAGCAGGTTACAGCCATGGTTATCATCATGCATCAGTCCTTACAAATATGTTGACAGTAGAATTAACAAAAGGTGCAGAAGAAATGTAATTTTACATGGTTAGCTCATTGTTTACTACTGGCATGGTTCAGTGGAAAGTTAGCTGTGGTACTATGCCTAGAGGGAAGCACCGTGGAACCTGATAAGGTGCTTGGAGGATCTGGATATTAGGAGGGTAGAAGCAAGTGTGTGTGTGTGGGGGGGGGTCATGAGCCGTGGCAATGACAAGTGCTAGTATCAGACATATAGGCTTTGAGTCTGGTGCGGAAGTTAATCAGTGAGGAGGCTTCCTGTACTAGGGGGTGGGAGTTTGTTCCACAGGTGGGGGGCTGAGTAGGAGAATGACCTGCTGCCAGCGTTAGTCCTGACTCTGGGAACTTTTTATTTATTGATTTTACTGCATAAAACATACAGCATGATAAACAGGCAGGTGTACAAATAATACAAGCCACAATGCACAAGGTAATGTGACACATCATTTTCACAGTAACCCACTTAATAGACCCCTGTAACTAGTTACATCAATGGGGGTGTTAGCTAAATTGTTGAATAAACATGTGCCACATCATTTCTAAGGATTGGCACATTGCAACCATGAGCAGGGAGTAACCCGTACTTTTTATATACACATCTTTTCCCTATCATGAAGATAGTAACTGCTCCCCTCTACATCGACATTTACATCAGTCGGGTCTAGCTTCTTGCATAGCTGTCTTACCCTAAATGCCCAATCCAAGCAGCAAACAAAGGGGGGAAAAAAAAAGTCCACTTTGAGTCATAAGTCCAGGTAGGGAATAGGGTGTGTGTGTGTGTATGTATATGTATATATATATATATATGTGTATATGTGTGTGTGTGTGTGTGTGTGTGTATGTATATATTATATATATATACGTATGTATGTGTGTGTGTATATATAATATATGTATATATATTATATATATACGTGTGTGTGTGTGTGTGTGTGTATATATACAGTATGTATATATAAAATATATATATTACATAAGTATGTATGTAACCCCCACCCAGATATGCCGTTTCCATCTTGACAGCTTTACCAGGTGGGCTGGGTTCGGGGAGGAATATGTCACTTGGCACATTGGCTAGGTTTGGCTACTCTGCAACAGGGGCACCCAAGTAATTCTGGACAAAGGAAGCAATAACTGTAATGTCCAATACCAGAAGTGAGATTCTAAAGTGTGGCTTTTATTCACATCTAACAGAATAAACAAAGCATAGATGGACCCCACTCCTGGTAATACAGATTTATGGAGATCAGAACACATCCTCATTCACTTTAGCCCTCAGGCTCTGAAACACACTGGGCACACAGCCTGCAGTTGTACTCTGCTCTGGGTTTTCCCTGGATCAGCTCCCTTGCCAGCCACTTGGACACTTTCCATATAGCATGGAAACATTTACTGATGGCTCCCTAAACCACCTATGAGCACTTCTGCTCCATAAGGGAATCTTCCTCATCAATCCCACATCTGGATATTTTTCTCAGGCACTGGCCAAGTACCTGAGAGAAAGCAACAGGTGTCCCAAAATAAACCCATAGAAGTGAATTTGGTTACTACTGATGGGGGGTCTCCCACCTCATAACCAGCCAGTTCTCTGGACTGTAACACCTCATCCTTTAAGACACTTTGCTGTGTAGATTCTTTGTAAATGTATTCACATTCAATCTACTGTCTTTACATCCCATTTGTGCTGAACTTGATCATACTTAAATAAGTGGCTGTGTCCATTACTCTAGACCCCCCCACAGAGTTAAGCAGTCCAATCCCCACCTCTTCCAAACTGTACTTGGCTGTCTTTTCCTGACCCCACAGTAACAGTCACTTTAGTTTCATCTTGTTTCAGGTGAAAACACATTGGCCCTTTAGCAGAGCGAACTCACCCCTTGGTTGCAGGTGCCCCACAGGCATTTTCTCCTCAAAATAAATCTCGTCCAGAACTTCAGGTGCCTCAGCACGAATTTAAATCAGGCAGCTTCTTTTCTCCCTAGCTGGACCAGGGGGTTTGCCCCTGGAAGCAGGCTGATTCCTTCCCCCCATCCCCGCAGAGGTGGGTACCCGAACCACTGAAAAGCGGTCTCTGCCACTTCAAGCGAGTTCTTCTTGTGTTCCTCTTCAGGTGAGAACACACACCTATTCCAAAAAAATAATAGCTCTTTGACAGAGCTTAGAACTCTGAGGGCCTGCCTACAGCAGAGCACCTCTACTGAACTCTACTGAACCAACTTCAGATCCCCAACATTCTACTCTACCCTCCAGCTGCAACATTCCAGTGTGGCTTATGCAGCTGCGACAGTTCTAAAATGATGTCATCGCTCAGTCTCAGCTGAGACTGAGAACAGAGTGAGACAGTGTGAAATGCATTTAACTGGAGTTTCACAAGCTGCCTTCCCTGCCTACCACTAGATCTTACTGGGATTCTAGTAACCCGGGTAACAGGGGGGGGTTACATATATATTATGTATGTATATTAGTTACTCTTATTAATTTTAGCAAGCTAGAAATCCTAAACTTCCCATCGGAGTATCCAGTAACCTAATCATAGTAGGTAGTTGCCCAACAGGGAAAAGCAACTTTTATTGCCTCCTTGAACGGCAGTGTCTGGGAGAGAAAGAGGAAAAAGAACGCAAAGTCTCAATACATAACTTTACCAGTCTCTCAATCACTGTCTGCTTCCGCATTCTTCGCTTGAAATTCTTTTTCTGCCTGGTCTATAAATTTACCCGCTTCCACAGGTTCTGCAAATTGGTATGTTTTCCCCCGTAGAAAATGCGCAGGCTTGCTGGCATCACCAGGACATGTTGAATTCTGAGTTGTCGAAGATGGGCTCGTGCTGCATTAAAACTGCATCTCCTTTGTCTTGTTGCATAGCTCAGGTCTGGGAACACATGGATTTTATTCTCTTCCCATGCCATTGTTCCGCTTCTCTTTGCTTGAGCTATAATCTGGTCATTTTCAACAGCAGACCCCAAGACTGCGAGAACTGTGCGTGGAGGAAGCTGACCTGTGATCTGAAGCCTCAGGGAGTAAAACGGTAGGCCTTAATTACTGAGCAACTCTCCAGACTGCTGAAAGTCTCTCTGAGCCACGTATCTATGAATTTGGCAAGATCTTCCCCCTCAGCGGCTTCTAGGAGACCTAGAATCCTGATATTGGCTGCTCTTGAAAGATTTTCTAGATTCTCCAAGCGCCTTCTCAGCACCCTGATTTAGCTTCTCTTTGACCAGGCCCGATGTAGTTATCATCGAGGAGGCTGTCTGAACTGCTGCTTTGGTTTCCTCCTCCAGTTTAACAATTTTAGTTTCGACGTTTTTGAATTGCTGAGCAAATTGCTCCATCTTTCCATCTAATTTTTGTATTGCCTTGAGAAGCGCAGCGTTTGTGGGCTGATTGGGCTCCTCTACTGCCCACCCTTCCGATTCCTTACTGGACCCAGATTTAGCTTCTCTGGAGCAGGCTCCTTCTCCACTTGGCACGGCTTTATTTGTCCGGCCCATAACTTTAGTTCTCCCAGCTTGATTTTCAGAAAAAAAGTATCTGGGTGTAGCAGGTTGCAATCTCTGTCGAATGGAAGATAAATATTTTTCTTTTGACAAGTTTTATTGCTTGGTTGCTTTAGAAAAAAGTTCCTTTCAGCAGAGCTCACACTAAGAGCTGTTGCTAGCTCGGCTGCTGGCTACGCTCCCCCAGGATGTGTTGATTCTAACAGACAGTCGAACAATGATGCCCTACGTCAACCATCAGGGAGGCTCAAAAATGCTTCAGGAGTCACTTCTCCTTTTTCAATGGGCAGAACAACACCTGGCAAGTATAACAGCTGTGTACATCCCAGGATAGGAAAATGTCACAGCAGATTGGCTAAATCACCAAGATGTCCTACCAGGAGAGTGGGAGCTGAACGACAGCGCTTTCCAACTCCTAACGGAGCAGTGGGGCAATCGCTAGGTAGATCTGTTTGCATGCTGGCAGAACTCCAAGGCAGAACAATTCTGCTCCCTGGCCAGGGACAAGCTAGCAGTAGCTCAGGACGCCTTTTGCCTAGACTGGGGTCAGTTCAGCCTCCTGTATGCTTTTCCTCCGATACCACTGCTATCCACGGTCCTGCACAAAGTGGCCCGAGACAAAGCAGAGATGATTCTAGTCTGTCCCACGTGGCCTTGCCGTCCATGTCTCCCACTTCTCATTCAGCTGTCAAAGGGACCACCTTTAACTTTCCAGATCAGCCCGGACCTCCTCCAGCAGGGTCTGGTTCTGCACCTCAATTTGAACAACCTGTCCCTCTCAGCCTGCAGATTCAGCAGGAACCCTTCAAAGAGCTAGGCTACACAGCTCCGGTTATTGAAATGATGGTGAACTCACGGCGCCCCTCCTCCTCTAAAGTGTATCATAGAATCTGGCGGAAATTCTTGTTCTGGCTTCAATCCAACGATATACAGAATCATCCAATATCATTACTGGTGCTATTGCAGTTTCTTCAAGAGGGGTTTGACAAAGAGCTGCAACCAGCCACCTTACGAGTTCAGGTCTCAGCTTTGGAGGCGCTTTTGTTGGTAGACTCAGAGGACTCTCTGTGATCACGCCCTCATGTCAGGAGGTTTCTAAGAGCAGCTACGTTAAAACGCCCCCAATCAAGCTTACAGTACCACCTTGGAGACTTAATTTGGTTCTCAAGGCCTTAACCAAAGTGCCTTTTGAGCCCCTTAAGGTTGCTTCCCTCATGAATCTTGGTGGTTTTCCTCATAACTATTACTTCAGCCAGGAGAATCAGCAAGTTTGGAGTGCTGTCCACCAAAGAACCGTACACAGTTTTTCACTAGGACTCTGTGGTGCTTCGTACAGATCCAGGATTTTTACCCAAAGTTCTGTCTGTCTTACATTGCAACCAAGAGCTAATTCTTCCTTCTGCCCACACCCAAAAAAACGAAAAAGAAAGGGAATTTCTTATGCTAGACCCTAGGAGAACGGTCAGAATGTATATTAAGAGAACAGAGGCTATTCGCAATATGTCAGGTTTGTTCATTTTAACTGCATGCAAGAATATGGGTAAAAAAGCTTCAAAAGACTCTATAGCCAGATGGATTAGATCCGTAATCATCAAGGCTTACGATCAGACTGGAATAACTCTACCTGGCCCAGTGAGAGCCCATTCCACCAGAGCTATGGCCATTTCGTGGGCGAACTTCAGGGAAGCATCTCTTGTAGACTTACGCAGAGTGGCCACTTGACCATCCATTCACACATTTACAAAATTTTACAAACTGAATGTGCTGTCCTTGGCTGAGGCATCCTTTGGCTGCTGAGTACTTCAGGCTGTGGTGGAATCTTAAGGGGACTTGACATTCTTCTTGTACAGGTTGCAGCTGGCTCTAGTGGGGTCTCAAGGTATAGGAAGATTAGTGCCTTAAGACCTGGTTTGAGACCAAATGTTTTTCCCAACAGACCTGTCCGAGACCAGTTTCTCTTTTGAAGTGATCTGGGACCAGTTACTATCATGAATTTGTTTAACTTCCTGCTTGTTAAGCACCAGCCAGCATAGCCTACTGGTTAGGGCACAGTACTGTGATGCAGGAGGTCTGGGTTTCAATCCTGATTTCCTTAACATTCTTTTAACCTCAGATTTCACAGGAGTGGTGATCCAGGGCAGTGTGGTTTTGGAATAGTAGATATACGCTAAAAGGTGTAAAGTGCAAGAAAAAAAACTTACGTGTAACAAAGAAACTGGTCTCGGACTGGGTCTTAGGGGACTAATCTTCCTGGAGCAGGGTCTTCAGGGGACTAATCTTCCTGGAGCAGGGCCTTCAGGAGGGAAATGGGGAATATTCCCATTACTACAGATAAAATTAAGATACTGGGTATTTGGTAACAGCAGGTACAGATAGAACTGAATGGGAAATATATATGTCTGTGACACAAAGGAAGGTGGACCTTTGGAAAAGGGAGTCATTTTTAAACTGAAATGAGTTTTTTTATTTTTTTTTTTTATTGAGACCATTATTATTCCTTGTTTTGTATTCCTAAATTATGATTTTCCTCCACCTTTGAATTTAGAGGCAAACATTTTGAGCATATTCTTTAAGGCTTTAGGAGCAGTTGTATCAATCCATTTGGAAGGGCTACTACTTATCTGCCTGTTAAGTGTGTGGGGGGTGGATAATGATGCATGCACCTTGTAATTTTTTTATGGCCTTTTTGTTGAAGCCAATTTTAGTATGGCATTATTCTCAGTTTCAGAATGTTGTATTCCCTTAATCTACGAATGGTTGGATCCCTTCTAGTTTCCTAGACTGTGGGTAAATGAAGTGTTCCCAGTACTAGTTCCTAGGCCGCACTTAAAGAGGGACATTGAACTCCTGGAGCGGATCCAAAGGAGGGCACCCAAAATGATCTGGGGCTTGGGGGACAGGACCTATGGGGAGAGGCTCGAAGAGCTAAATATGTACACATTGGAAGAGAGAAGGGACAGAGGAGACATGATAGAGGTCTTCAGGTACATGAAGGGGGTAAATAGGGGAGGAGCAGTCAGTGTGCTCCGAAGGAAGGAATGGGGGGGCAACTAGAGGGCATGGGTGGAAGCCGAAGGGGGGGAGATTCAGGGGAGAAAGGATGAGGTGCTACTTCTCTCAGAGGGTGGTGGAGCCATGGAATGTGCTGCCTAGGGGGCTGGTGGAGGCAGAGATCGTGGAGGGGTTCAAGAGGGGGTGGGACAGGTACAGGGGAAGGGTTCTAGAAGCAAAGTCCAGTTCAGCGAGAATATCCGGGACTGGGAAGGGAGAAGCCAGAGAGGATGAGAGGGCAGCAAGGTCAGCTCCCAGGGTAGGGGCTGACCAAACGAGCAGACACAAAAGACCGTTAGGCCTATTCTGCTGGCATTTTAGTATGTTAGTACTACTTGTATGCCTTCTCTCTGTGTACAGTGTGACACTTGGACAGCTGGTACTGGTCACTGTATCATTTTTGTAATATAAAAAAATGTGTTATGGACCGTCTCTCATGAGAGATGCTGAGACAGCATATGAGTTGACACACCCACGCCCAGGTTTTAGATACAAGATGTTACCTGGAAGGCCAGAAGCTAATTACAGGCTAGAACAGGCCTTAATCAAGAATCTTCTGTTTTTCTAAGTTAAATATAGCTTTAACTGCTAAGAGGGAAATCAGTGTCCATTTTATGATATTAGAGGAGGAAACCAGGTGATAGCACACTGGTACGAAATCATAAATGCTTTGATTTCTGTGTGAGAGAGGATACTGCTTATAGATAAAAGAACATTTTCAGACTTGATTGGAGAGGTCACATGGGGAAAGGAGTTTCTGCTGATGTAACCTTAATTATCTTACCTTCTAATATGATAAAATATCCTGGGTGTATGATTTTTCATAAACAGAGGAGGAGCTAGGTGACCTCACACAAAGGGGTTGGCAAAAACAGTTTTTTAAACAGATTCTGTTTTCTTTCAGAGACACTTTTATCTACACTCTGACAAAGAAACCTCTTTGAGCACTTTAAGCAAGTATAGAGGTAGAGAGAGAGAGAGAGAGACAAAATCTAAGTACTGTAGTAGGAACTGCACTGTTAAAACCTTGTTCTTTTAAAAGATTGTATGGTTCTTGTGATATATAGTTCTGTATTTTATGGTTTACATAGTTTTATCTATTTTAGTAAAACTCTATGTTCAGAGCCTACTTGGTCTCTCTTTGAATTTATTTTCTTTAACAAGTGAAGTATATATGGTTAAAGCAGACACTGTGCATAAGCTTGAATGGTGATACCAAACTGGTAAGAGTAATCTGAGGTCTTTTATTAGAGTTTTTAAGGGTTTATTTCTGTACACCTGGTTAGGTGCCCATAGGCAAAGATATCTGGCCCCCTGAAGACAGAATTATCTGCGTCTGTGCATTGGGTACGCTAGCAAGAGGTTCACAGTTTGAATCCCTCCAAAACTTGAGACCAAAGGTTGATTCGAGCCCACAGAACAGGCAGGAGGGTTACCCTGTTTCTGTTAACTGTTCACAAGATTGCGCTCAGAGGTTGGCACTTTGGGAGTAGAGGGCTGACCTGCTGAATCAGTTTGTGACATACAGTATAGGGCCATATAGCAAATTGAAAATCTAACAAAAAAAATGTGAAAATCTGTAAGCTTGCAATTGAGGTGATTAAATGGAAAGGCATTTATATGTGAATATTTGACCTCTGTTTCCCCTTCACAGGTTTCTTTACCTCTTTGTCACCTTGGTGCAGAAACATCAGTATTGCCGATGTTGACAGATGGTCTGATACCTAAACACATGTGGGACATATAGTCGCTGTGCTACCACAATAGGTTTGGGGTTAGGAATAATTGGAAACATAAATCCATGGAAGAAAGAGTATGCACATAGGATCTTGGAACCTGAGTTGCACCTTTTTCTAGAATGTCAAGATGTTTTTAATTTAGTTAGTAAAGATTCAGAATGGGGGAATGGTGTATGGAGTACTGTTTCGGGATAACTGAACAGATTTCAACGCATGCTCCCATTGATGAGGGAGATGTGGAGGTTTTAAAAAAATGGTTAGATGCTCCATTTTCTATAAGAAGAAATTTCTGACCAAAGCAACTTCGTGGTTTGAGTTGCATTGGAAACACTTTGATTGGCTACAAACCTGGGTCAACTCTAATTGTGTTTACCTTGATCTAGGTTTCTTTTTTTTTTTTTTGAAGGAAAATAAATTGTACAGTTGTCTGTAAAACTCGGATATTATACCTGATGGTGTAGTCAAGGCTTTCGGTAGGATTTTTAGTTTGGGGACCCTGGGCTTTCTGAGAAAAAAAAATGAGGGTCCTCAGGTAAAGTTTGGGATTCCCCTTGAAAGTTTTGAGGGTCTCCATTAAAGTGAATATGTCTGATTGCAAAGCTAGTGCCTGCCCCCTCCTTTCCTGTGTTCCTTGACTTGACATATTTCAGCCCTCCTCCTCCCATAATGTCCTTACCACACTGCCTTGATTACATACTCCCCCACCCTTTTTCTTTGTTTTCATGCTGTGTGTCCCGTGCCTGCTGCTTTAAGAAACAACATGCCATGAAATCAGCCCTAGCAGCAGCTCTGTGTGTGCAGTGTTGGGAGGAGGGGAGTATCAGTGCTCAACAGTGAATAATTCACAGAGCTGAAATCTGAGCAAGAACAGAGGAGAAGGGGAGTGAGTACGCAAATTACATAGTTTACACCCCTTCTTTTCTGCTCTTGCTCCGATTTAAGGTCTCTGAATCACTTGCTGTGGTGTTCTGACACACACAGCTGCTGCTAGGGCCAATTTCATGGCATGCTGTTTCTTAAAGCTACAGGAGCGGGATGCCAGAGCCTTGTGCAGTGAGCATATTTGAGACTTGCTGCTGAAAGTTCGAGCACCCAACTCCTAAATTGTATGAAGCATACGAGATACCATGCTCCTGAGAGCCTCGTAGTCTTTCTTTGTTTTTTTCCCTATTATGTATACCATGTTTATTTTGGTTTGGTTTTGATGATTTCATTGGTATATACATTTTTTTCTTTTCTTTCCTGAATGTACTGTATATATTGTTACTTTATATTTACTTTTAATTTATTTGTCAAAGAAATGTTATGGGATCTTAAATGCCCCCCTAAACAACCACCAGAAGAGGGCAGACAGGACCTTGTTTAATGTCTCATTTGAAGGATGTCTCACCCTGACAATACAGCATCCCTTTAGTACTGTGCTCAGCTGCCAGTGTTTATGGTACAAGCCCAAAGGGGAAAATGGCATCTTAACTAGGCAGGAGATAAGGGGCAATATAAAACAGAATACAAAAGTATAGGTCAAAATTGTTATTGCTGTCGTGCACTGCTGCTTTGTATGGCTGCATAGTGGAGCTCTGCTGATGTATTGTGATTACGTCAGTAGAGAAAGGGGGCTCTGATATGTCTGAAATGTTTTCTAATGCAGCACAGCTTGTCTACTTCCATGGGACAGACATAAGGCAATTCTAGTGGGGAGTAGGAGGAAGTAGGCTGTTCATTAACTAGGATGTGCAATTTATCCAGTAGGTAGGGAAATGGGCAGACTGGGTGGGCGAAGCGGTCCTCATCTGTCATCAAAATCTAAGTTTCTATCGTTCTACTAGTCCCAGAATGCCCCACGGCCAGCCCTCTGATGACGTGTACAACAGGCTAAGCTGGGGGGGGTGGGGCTTCTGTATGCTTATACACACATAGTAACTTTAATCTACTTATTCAGCATGTGATTGTGCTTATACTGCCGGTACCGATCAGATGAGGACATTGCTTTCCTTACTGTATGCTTATAGAATTCCCCTGCAGCTTACTCATCGTGCGTGACATCAAAGAGCTAGCTTGCCGCAGGGGATTCTGGGACTGTTAGTTGCTTATAATGGCAGGCAGGGGGGTCGCAAGATCAACCAGATAAAAAGGCATAATATATTTAGTTTAGTTTAATTAGTTTTTGTTGACCAGGGAGGAGGATGAGACCATTTTTTGCCTATTCTCAGCTTTGTCCCAGGGGAGGAGATACAGATGGATGCCAATTGAAATTGAACCAGATTTTAAGCGGTTGGTGTTATTTTTAGTGACTGGAGGAAATCTGGCCAGGACACCGGCAAAATTCTTACCCAACTCTCTGCCCGTCTCTCTCACTCTTAACTTTTTCACCCCCTTCCAATCTGGCTTTCATAAAACCCACTCCACCACCACCTCCCTGATTAGACTTACTGACTCCATCCTTATTGGGATGGACAGTGGTCAAATCATGTCCGCCATCTTTGTCAACCTAGCCAAGGCTTTCAACACTGTCTCCCACTCTATTCTGTTACACTTTGTCTCCGTTGCAGGCTTGTTGGCTGCTGCCACAAACTGGTTCCGTGCCTACCTGGTAGGTCGGACTCTGTTAGAATAGTGGATTCTATGTCCTCACCCCTCCCTAACATAGCAACATAGAGGTTGACGGCAGATGAGGACCGCAAGGCCCATCCAGTCTGCCCATTTCTTTTTCTACCTTATAAATGTGCCATCGGCCTTTGCTCTGTCAGTGGTCTATCTATTCATACTCATCTGTATTGCTCCCTTATGCCTATCCCATGCCTGTTTGAAGCCCTGCACTGTATTCATAGCCACCACTTCCTGAGGTAGGCCGTTCCATGCATCCACCACTCTTTCTGTGAAAAGATTTCCTCACATTCCCCCTTAATTGGCCCCCTCTAATCTCATGCTGTGTCCTCTTGTCCTGCTATTTTTCTTATATTTAAACATGTTAGACTATTTCACCTTGTTAATACCCTTAAGGTGCTTGAATGTTTTGATCATATCACCTCTCTCCCTCCTTTCCTCAAGGGTATACATGTTGAACTCAGTTAATCTGTCCTTATATGTCTTCTGATGCAGTCCCAGCACCATTTTGGTTGCCCTTCTCTGGACTGCCTCAGTTTGGTTAATGTCCTTGTGAAGGTGTGGCCTCCAGTACTGCACACAGTACTCCAGATGGGGCCTAACCAGTGTCTTGTAAAGAGGGATTATTACCTCCCTCTTACGACTTGTGATACCCCTACTGATACACCCTAACATCCCCCTAGCCTTACCTACTGCTTTAGAGGTCTGTTTGGATGATTTCAGGTCATCGGTGATGATGATGCCCAAGTCTCTTTCTTCCTTTGTGACTGCTAGCAACTCCCCTCCCAGCCTACAGGTGGCTTCAGCATTTCTCTTCCCTATGTGCATGATCTTGCACTTCTTTGCATTAAATCTCAGTTGCCACTCTTCTGACCATTTTGCCAGTTTATCCAGATCTTTTCTCATTCTGCCCACCCCATCTGGATCATCTACTCTGTTGCAGATCTTGGTGTCATCTGCAAACAGACAAGCCTTACCCTCTAGTCCGTCTGCAATGTCACTGATGAAGATATTGAAGAGGACTGGCCCCAGGACTGATCACTGAGGTACCCCACTTGTGATCTGCATATCTTCTGACTGTATACCATTTACCACCACTCTCTGTTTTCTGCCCGTCAACCAGTTTGCCACCCAGTTGACCAACTTCTGACCCACCCCGAGGCTACCCAGCTTATTTATCAATCTTCTATGTGGAACAGTGTCGAAAGCTTTGCTGAAGTTAAGGTAGGTGACATCAGCTGCCCTCCCTTGGTCACACAGGGATCAGGGTTGGGCCCAATACTCTTCTCCATCTTTCTCAATGACTTGCTGTCTGTCTGCACGTCTACCTCTAGTCATATGTATGCTGACAACATGGTCCTTTACACCTCCAGTCACTCCCCCACCAATGTTGCATCCAGACTTCAGAACAATTTCAACAACGTTCAGCGCTGGTTTTGCTCACATCAGCTTTTCCTAAATGCCAAGAAGACTGTCTCCATAACCTTCGACACTAGGCAGAGACTTTCAAGGCTCCCCTCCCCACCCACTTTCCACATCCTCAACGGGATGGTCCTGGAGGACAACTCCTCATTCAGATATCTGAGGGTTTGGCTTGACCAACACCTCACGTCCTCTGGTCACGTGGACGCCATCCTTAAAAAGCTGCGCCCCAAGTTAGGTGCACTATTTAAGAACTGGAACTGCCTCCCTCTCCTAGCTAGGCGTGAACTTGTCCAGTAGATGATCCTCCCCATCTTTGACTACTGTGATGTAGTCTGCAGTGCCGTGCCTAAGACCTCGCTAGCCAGATTGGACATCCTCTTTAACTCCTTCTGCGACTTTGCACTCGACGCTCCTACCCTCACTCATCTCTGTCAACTTTACCACACTTTGGCTTTTCCGTCTCTTGATAACATACTGTATGTCTCTGCCACTGTGCTAAATTCGTCTCCAAATTTTGGTTTGTCTCCCTCCCTTATCTCAACTCTTCCCTAACAATCCCCCCCACCATCCACCCATTCAGTTAGGTCCTCAGTTTCCTGTACTTTAGGTGTCCAGTGCCGTACGACTACTGTTGGCTAGGCAGCCTTCTCATACCGCTTCCCTAAACTGTGGAATTCCCTCCCCAGATTCGCCTTCTTCTTTCCCTTCCTCTACCTCCTCAGCTTTACACAATTACCTGTATGTGAACTGTTACTGCAACTGAGCAGATCATGGTGCATCTAAATAGGCTGTAATAGTTATCCTATTACCGCACTTGCGGGCCTTCTGTTCACTATGATGTAATGGAATATACATACCAACTGTAATTTCTTGCTGCATGTTGCTGCTTGTTAATTATTCTGTACTTGGTACCGTACCCTATGCATAACTAGCACTATATACTGTTTTGTTGTTTGCCTATGACTTTTGTATGTCTTCCAATTCCCCATATATTGGCAGCGTATACTGTTGTGTTGATTGTTTTATTGTGTACCTTCCAACTCCCCCACTCCCCAGTACGCACCGTGAGACAAGCAACTTGTCGTTCAGTGTGCCCTTCCTGATAAAACTCTTAAATAAATTCTTCTACTCTTTTCAAGAAGTGAAATGGGATCTTTAACCCTTGCAGGGTCATGGGCTGATATATCAGTCCTGAATTCCTATATGTTCTAATTCTGTCGGCAGCCTAAGGGTTAACATCCACCTGAAATACCACCAGAACAGGCAGATTGGACCTTGGTTTAATGTCTCATCTGAAAGATGGCACCTCAGGAGTGCAGCACTCTGCTCATGCTACACTACAGTGTCAATATTGAGATTTAACCCAAGTGCCTGATGTGGGGATAGAACCCACAGCCTTCTGATCTTTCGGCCTCAGAGGCGAGTGTGCAACCTGCTGAGCATATGAGTTATTGAAAAAATGTTGCTGCTTTCTATTTTTGCTACTCTGCACCTATAGGTTCCACTTCTGAAGGTGCAAGGATGTGCATTCACATTTCTTTACTACTGTTGCAGTAGCAGCTGTTGTGGATCTGACCAGAGTTTGTTAAAGAGTGTTGTAGTTTAAAGGAGATAGAAAATTATTTTTACATAGTTAACTGACCTTCCATCTTCTTTCCCATGCCAGTTATGTATTCTGACATCCTTCGATGACTTTTTTGAGAAATAATATAGCTTTGGGGTGCCCTCAGATCTACACTGAGTTTCTCTCTCCTCACCAGCTACTGCTGTTGATTTTCATATTTCTAAGATATTCTGTGACATCATAAACTCCCATTCCATGCTATTCCTCTGAATGACCTGGAAAGGTGTTTGTGATGTCATAGAATGTTACGGCAGTATGAAAGAGAGAGCAGCAACTGCTGAGGAGAGAGGATTCAGGGTCCTTAAAAAGGCAACAAAATTAGATTATTCATTTAACAAAAAGTTTAAAAACATTATCAGAATACTGTGTAGCCAATAAAAGAATAACTAGAGGGTGTGTAGAGGTGTAAAAACTGTTTCCTGTCACCTTTAACGTTTTTGTTGATTGGATCCTTGGCAGTTCTGTAGATTTTCAGCTGTTCTAAGTTGTCACTAAGAAGTATGAGGAGTCCGGGTTCCAGGATGGTATCAAAGCTTTGGTGGAGTGGTCCCTGTTTGTAATATATGTGTTAACTGGCAGTAAATGTATAGCTCAGTGACAGCATTGGAACAGACAGTAAATTAAATTACAGTCAGTGTAATATGCCCTCTTCTAGTCCCATTTTTAAGGCTGCCTCACATAGTCGGGACAGACTTTGCCTATACCTCAGACATCAGGAGGGGGATCAGGACTGAGATGTCTCTTTGCAGACGACTCAATGCTGGATGCAGTGGTGGATGGAGAGGAGGCGAGGGTGGCCTTGCAGGAGGAACTGGAGACTCTGGAAAGGTGGTCGGGAAAATGGAAACTAAAATTCAATACAGGGAAGTGCAGGGTTCTGCAACTGGGAGTCAGGAATCCAGGCCAGAGGTATACCCTGGGAGGAGACATGATTCAAGTCACGGAGGGTGAGAGGGACCTGGGGGTAGTGGTAGATGTCAAAATGAACAAATCGGAGACCTGTAGGAGGGCAGCAGCAAGGGCAAATAGGATGCTGGCATGCATCGCCAGGGGGATTACCTCCAGAAAGGCGGCAATGATCCTTCCACTGTACAATTGCTTGGTTAGGCCACACCTCGAGTATTATATACAGCTTTGGAGACCACATTTAAACAGGGATATTACACTCCTAGAGAGGGTCCAAGGGAGGGAAACTAAAATGATCTGGGGCCTGGGGGAGAGGACCTATGAGGAGAGGCTCAAGGAGCTCGACATGTACACCCTGGAGGAGAGGAGAGGAGGGACGGGGGGACATGATAGAAGTCTTTAAGTACATGAAAGGGATACATAAAGGAGGCCCAGTCGGGGTGCTGCAAAGGAAGGAGGGTGGGGCAATAAGAGGTCATGGGTGTAAGCTGGAAGGGGGCAGGCTCAGAGGGGAGAGAAGGAGATGTTTCACTGAAAGGGTGGTAGAGCCATGGAATGCACTGCCCAGGGAGCTGGTATAGGTGGAGACTGTGGACTGGTTTAAGAGCGGATGGGACAGATACGGGGAAGGGTAAATCTGACCAGGTCCAATACAGGTGGAACATCTGAGACTGGAGACAGTATAACCTGAGGGGGAACACCAGAATCGGCCCTCAGTGCGGGTGCTGAAAATTGAGCAGACTTGAGAGACCGTTAGGCCTATTCTGCTGCCATGTTAGTATGTTAATTATTTGAAAGGAGTCTTCCAAATGGGGAAGAGCCATTTTACTCAGTATTGCTACTGCAATTACTGTATGAGGTCTACTTTCACGCCTCAGCATAGTAAATGCAGCACTAACATCTGTCACCGCACTCAGCAGGTCAGGCCCTCTGCTCCCACAGTGCCAACCTCGGAGCACAATAGTGTGAACAGGTAACAGACAGGGCAACCCTCCTGTCTGCTTTTGGGTCCAAATCACCTTTAGTCTCAAGTTCTGGGGGGATTCAAACTGTGACCCTTATGCTAACATACCCAAATGTACAGGCTCAGATATGTACCCTCTTCAGGGATTGCTGTACAATCTTTCGCCAGGGACACCAAGCCAAGCTTCCAAAAATGAACCCTTAAAACTCTGTAAGAGACCTTAGGTATATTCTTAACTTTTACCAAGCTCAGTAACACCATCAAGCTATTGAACAATTGTCAGACTTAACCATCTATACATCACATGCAGAAAAGAACTGGCAGACACCCAGGCAGTCTTAAGCACGTGTACTTTACTAAAAGATTATCAAAATGTGAAAAATGTAAACACAGAACAATATATCAAAGAGCTCAGTCACATAAAAGAACAAGGGCAAAGTGCAAAACAAAAACTCGTACCACAATGCATTTAGACCTTTGCTGTCTAAGGTATTACTTCTGGAAGTGCTTATAGTTAGAATCAGAGAGAGCCGTGTCTCTGTAGAGTCCCAAAATAATGTATCTCAAACAGTTCAGACACAAGTATTATTTTAACTGTCTCTCCACACCCGTTCTGTGAGTCATCTAGCTTCTCCTTTCAAAATATAAAATTACAAAAAATGATTTCCTGTCAGGAGATATTTTTAATTTGTGACTTCAGAAGGAAGTTTCCTAAATTATTTTTTATTTATTTAGATCTCTGATTACAAATACCTTTTGAGCTTAGAGCTCTTTTACAAAGGTTCCACGTCAGCAGCACAATACATCAAGTTAGCAGAATAAAAAGTATGGCAAAACAGTATAAATAGAGAAAGGAAATCATCAGGTTTACAGACTAAACGGGGTATAGTAAAATAATTGTAAATAAGAAAAGAAAGCAATAGTTGACATTCACAGTGAATTAAAGAATAGAAACGAGTAACGCTAAGCAGTTTCATGCACAAGAATGCATACAGTTAATTGAAAATCAGCCAAAACAAGCTTTGTCAGTTACTGGTAAAATCATAAGGTAAGTTGAAATCGGCCAACAGGCCTTGTTAGGACAGATGGGGGGGGGCGCATTAGGTAGAAGGGAGGAAAGGTGAAGGGAGTAGGGTAGCAAGGGGAAGGGGATGTCTGAGATGGTGCTAAGGAGATTTGACAGTAATCATATGCTAGGATTTTAGATTGCCAAAAAGGGTTTAGCGGAAACGGTCACAGGAGCGAGTGGCAGAAGTAGTTGCTGTAGCTTGAATTTGAAAGAGCCCAATTTGGATTCGTCGGAGATGTCACAGTTGAGGGCATTCATCCAAAGAGGGTCTCTGTAGGCGAACGATCTTTGCCCCTGGGAGGTGCGGCAGCGAGGAACCAGAAAGAGCTGGGATTCGGAGCCGCGGGTATTAAGAGAGGGGCTGAGAAGACCTTGAATTCCAGGTGGTAGGAGGCCTAGGGTTATTTTCTTGGCCATCAGGCATGTTTGATGTTTGATGCGATCTTTGAGCTGGAGCCAACCAGTTTGGGCATAAAGGTCGCAAGAGTAGGTGAGACGGTGGGCTCCTGAGATGAGGTGACACACCTTGTTTAGAGCAGTGGAAATGCGCCAGAGGGCAGTTTCAGTGGCAGATCCATAGATTATCAATCCATAGCCAATAATGGAGGTGTAACAGCTCTGTACGGCCAACCTTGAGGCTTCTGGTGTAAGGGAGTTCCTGTGTCTGTAGAGGAGGCCGATGCGAGTATTGACTGCTTTGGCAATGTTGTCAGTATGCACCCCATAGGATAAGTTGCTGTCGATGGTGACACAGAGATACTTAAAATATTGTACCTGCTCAAGAGCGGTCCCAAGGCAGTTAGAGGTAGTCGGGGGATGATGCCTGTGTTTATTGTGGGAGCTGCTGAAGAGCATGAGCTTAGTAGTTTAGCACCAGTTTGTGATCACTGAACCATTTCTCTACTGATGCGAATCTAAGTTGCAGCTGGCTTTCAAGAGGTGTGGGGTCTCTGTGACTTGTGTAGAAAACAGCATCGTCCGCTTATAGTAGGATTTGTTTGGGGCATGATCTTGGGAGATTAAGAAGAAACTAAATAGCAGAGGGCCATGGAAGCACAGGTTGTCTTATGTGAGACAATCACATACTATATTTTTATATTACAAATATCATACAATAATCATAACCAGCTGGCCAAGCGTTGCAACATGTACCTAGCAACTAACACCTTACCTAATCAGGCTAGCACTCCATCTTCATTGTCTTGTCTTGGGCATTGTGAGTCTCTCTCCAGCGCAGCAAAGCCACCATTCTATACTAACATACATACTAGATGCCAGCAGAGTAGGCCTGTTGGTCAATCAAGTCTGCTCGTGCTTCAGCACCCTGAATGGGTACCATAGTTATGTATCTGGCTCCTGCCACTGTTATACAATCCCCAAGTCCCTCCCCCCCCCACCAGGTAGCCATCCTCTTCTTCACCCCTTGTCTATACTTATCCCACTCTCTCTTGAACCCTTCCACCGTAGCTGCCTGACTGCCTGTACCAGCTCCCTGGGCAGCACGTTCCACGGATCCACTACTCTCTGTGAAGTACCTCCTCCTCCTTTCTCCCTTAATCCTCCCACCCTCAATCTTCCAACTGTGTCCTCTGGTGATTCCCCCTCCTTCTGCCGAAAGTTCCCTTCTCGGCTTACCTTATTTACTCCCTTGAGGTACTTGTATACCTCAACCATGTCCCTCCGGTCCCTCCTCTCCTCCAGTGAGAAAATGTTGAGCTCCCCTAGTCACTCCTAGTATGTCATATTCCCCAGGCCCCGGATCATTTTGGTTGCTCTCCTCTGGATCCTCTCCAGGAGTTGGATGTCTCTCTTTAGGTGCAGCCTCCAGAACTGCACACAGTACTCCAGGTGTGGTCTAACCAGGCTGTTGTACAGTGGCAAACTCACATCCCTGCTCCTAGAGGTAATCCCCCTAGCGATGCAGTCCAGCATCCTGTTTACCCTTACAGCAGCCCTCCTGCTCTGCTCTGAATTATTTGTGTTAACATCCACCAGGACTCCCAGGTCTCTTTCCCCTTTTGTAGCCTGCAAATCCCCCCCACCCCCGGTATACACATAGTTGGGGTTTTCACGCCCTAGATGTAGCAGCTTGCACTTGGAGGAGTTCATTTTCATTTTCCAGATGCAGGACCACCTGTCCAGAGTATCCAGGTCCTGTTGCAGGGCCAGTCTTCCGTCCTCCCCTTCCACCACTGCCCCAAGTTTAGTGTCATCCGCAGAGAGACTCATTTCACTCCCGATACCTTCTCTGATATTGTGGATGTAGGCATTGAACAGGAGCAGCCCCAGAACTGATCCCTGTGGGACCCCACTTATGACCTCCCTAGGAGCCGAGAACCCCCCTGACTACTACTACTCTTTGAGTGAGCCCAGAAAGCCAATTTCCAATCCACCTAACTGTCAGCAGGCCTACCCCCATCCTCCCCAGCTTCCCTAGCAGGCTGTTGTGAGGGACTGAATCAAACGCCTTACTGAAGTCCAGGAACAGGACATTGACAGGTCCCCCCCCCCCCAATCGAGAGCTGACGTCACCCACTCGTAGAATTCAACAAGGTTGGTTTGACACGATCTACCTGGCACAAACCCATGCTGTTGGTTATCCAGGTACCCCTTGCCCTCCAAGAAACCCTCCATCCTTTCCTTAAGTATGTTCTCCATTATCTTTCCCACCACCGACATCAAACTGATGGGCCTATAGTTTCTTGGCACTTCTCTCGATCCCCCTTTATGGATGGGCACAACATGCACCTGCCTCCAATCCCTTGGCACCTTCCCCATCTGCAGCAACATGTTAAAGGGATCAGTCAGTGGCGCAGCCAAGACTTCGGCCGACTCCCACAGCACCCTGGCATGAATAGCGTCAGGCCCTGGAGATTTGTCCTTTTTTATGGACTTGAGGGCTTCCTTCACCTGGCTGGTAGGGATATCAGCATCTGTCTTCTCCCCCCCCCCCAAACAGCCAAACCAGCCTGACGTCCCTCATTTGTACTACCACCCGCAGCACCTTGCTCTTTAGTAGGTGCCCAAATGGGCAGGTCAGCTGCTCCTTTTGTGTCCTGTACCCCCTTCTTGGGGAATTCCCCAGCTTCCTCCCTAGTGAACACTGAGGTGAAGTACTCATTCAGTATCTCTGCCTGCTCTCCAGTCTCTTCCACCCCCCCCCCCCGGCTGACCTCAACCTACCGAGTTGGCGCTTGACCTTCCTCCTCTCCCCAATATACCTAAAGAAGCCCTTTTCCCTGCTCCCTATCCCCTGCACCAGCTTCTGCTCCTTCCAGCCCTTTGCCTTTCTCACCACTTTGGTGACCTGCCTAGCTGCAAGGCTATAGTTTTCCCTGTCCCTCTCTCCTGTCGTTTTTTTATACCTACTGTAGGTGCCTTCTTCTCCCTTACCGCCTCCAGGACCTCCTTATTCCACTAGCATGACTTGCGAGACCTACCTCCCTTGCACCGTAACCTAGCACAGGTCCTGGTGGCCTCCTGTATCCCCTGCTTAATTATCTCCCACCTGCCTTCTACGTCCAGTCCTGGGTTAAGTTCCTTCAAATGCCCCTTAAGAATGTTCCCCCATGCTCCTAAAATCAGCCTCCCTAAAATCAACTGTCATCATCCTTGAACAACTCCCCCACCCCAACACGCACACACACACACACACATTAAGTCAAAACCAGACTGTGTCATGGTCGCTCCCACCCCGGGTTCTTCCACGACCAGATCCTGCACAAGATCCCCATCCGCTAAAACCACATCCAGGATACGACCCTCCCTCGTTGGGTCCGTCACTTGTTGATTGAGAAACACATCCAGCAGCTTCTGCTCCCTGGTCACCGTGGAAGTCATAGTTCTCCAATCAGTCGCCAGCATATTAAGGTCCCCCATCAACACCACTCCTTCCCCCTCCAGTCTACACTGACCCCTAATGTTAGCCAGCAGGCACTCTTGGTTCTCTGCCAGCCCTCGGGGCCTATACACCACCCCCCAACTTAATCCTCCCTCCCGCGGGGGTTCTCAAAGTGACCCACAAGGCCTCCACGCTGCCGTCTTCTTCCTCTACTCTAATAACCTTGATGTTATCCCTAATAAACAGTGCAACTCCTCCCCCTCTACCCTCCTTTCTATCCTTCCTAAGCACAAGGTACCCACTCAGTCATGGCCAGGGGTAGCCCAAGTTTCAGTGATTGCTGCTACAGCCACCCCACCCTCCACCAGCATGGCCTGGAACTTGGGCATCTTAATTCCCAGGCTCCTGGCATTTATTAAAACCACCCTCCAGCCCTTGTCTCAACCCCCTTGATCATATCTTCCCTTGATCCTTCGTATGTACGTCCGCCCCCATCTCCTAGGGTACCGTCTGCTTCCCCCTTTTTGGGTTTGAGGGCCAGTACTACCTGCAGTATGGATGTCCGGATCAGCCTCGCATTTCTGTCCTCACCCTTTACAAGTTTAAACCACATCTAGCCTGAATGAAATCCACCATTCCTCGCTTGAGAACTTCCTTCCCCACTGGATTAAGGTGAAACCTATCCCGGGCATACAGTCCCTTGACATCCCAAGCTCCCCCAGTTCCCCAACACCCCTGTTTCACTCTTTTCATCCCACTGCCCGAGTCAGTCATTTATCTTCCTAATCTTCTGTTTGTTCTCCATCGTGGCCGTTGGCTTTGGCAGAATTTCCGAGAAGGAAACTGTGCAATTGTTATCATGACAGACCCTGACCAGTTCACGGAATCTTACCTGAATTTCCAGTATGCTATTTCCCTCAGTATCATTTGTCCCCAGATGCGTCAGGAAGTCCGGTGATTCCCCACAGTCCCTCGCCAGCTCATACACCATGAACTTTGCCCTATGCACAGACAGGCCAGAAATAGCCACTACCTTAACTTGACTAGGTTTCCCCTCTCTCAGCCACTCCCAACGAATACCCCTGATCATGGAGTCACCCAGCAGGAGTACCGTAGTGTCCCCCTTGGTGCTGGTATCACTGCCTTTTTGGATTCTTCCTCCAGCCACTGTCTCCTCCCCACTCCCTGAGGCCACTTCCCCCTGCATTCTTTCTGGACCTTCTGTGATAGAACCCCTTGCTGCCCTACTCCTCTTACCGCAGCTTTTGTAACTGGGTTCCGTGGCTTCCCTCAAAACAACCTCTACCCCTCCTTACCCATTCGACCTCCTTCTCCGACCACCCCCACCTTCCATCTCCCCCACTGCACTTCCATCACCCCTTCCTACCTCATCCCCCTATCCCCCCACCATGCCCACCTCCAGGGCCCCCTGAACTAAGGGCCTTTCTCTGGTTTGATCCTCTCCCCTTGAAGTACACCCCTTCCTCGACTCCATTCCACCTCCTTTTTTGTAGAGTGAGCTCTCAACCCCCACACCTTTTCTCTGCTTGTCTTCCCTCTCCTCTTCTGCGACATTTGGGTTGCCCTTCCCCCTGCTAGCATGCTTACTTTGAGTTAGTGTATCCCTTCCCGCTGCTAGCATAGTTATTTGCATCCCTCCCCCTGCCTCTCCCTTTCCACTCTTGCTCTTCCTCTGGTGTGGTCTGTGGTGCCGTGCCACACAGCTTATTGGCGGCAGTTTTCTGGTCCCTCTAGGTAGGAGAGGTGCACACAGCAAAGCTGAGATTGTTGGCTGCAGTTCCCCAGTCTTTCTTGGTAGGAGAGGGACACACAGATCGCTCTCCAACTCCCCCCCCCGCCCCCATCATGGAGTGGAGAGGACACAACAAATCTGCGATTGGCAGCTGCATCTCTTCGGTCCCCCTCGTTGGGTAGTGGGAGGCACAACAAAGCCAAGATTGTCGGCTGCAGCTCCCCAGTCCACCTTGGTAGGAGGGTACACACATACACAATTGATGGTCCCAGCTCTCTGGCTTTCCTCAGTTGGTGGTAGGGGCCAACAAAACCATGATCAGCAGCTACAGCTGTCCAGTCCCCCTGTGTAGAAGGGGTACAGACTGCACAACCGACAAAAATCTCTTAAGTAGTCAAGAAAGACAAATGTGAAAAAAAGACAAAAAAAGGTAAGACGATTTAAAAGTTCCAGCCTATTGCTAGCGGATTGGCTGTGGCTGTCCGGAGTGTGTTTCCATGGGGTTGTTGCAAGGTGAAAGGTTTCCTCAGTGGTTTCTTCTGATTAGAAAACTGCTCTCGGAGAGTTCACCTGCGCTTGTTCCCCTCTTGTGCCCTGACACAATCTGTAATCACAGTGTACTTCCAGTGAATCTCCTGTATCAGACACAATTCACTTTCTGTGTCTGTCACCTGGTGAAACTCCTTAGTTGCTCCATTTTCTCAACATGAAAAACAAATTGTGACAGATACCAGGTGTTGCCATTACTGGTAGAGACACAGAACAAGAAACAAAGGGAACAGAAGGGGAGTTGTGCTTTTGCTTCCTGCCCCCCACCGATATCTGTTCCATACTTTTAAAGACAATCAAATGTTATGAAGGTGTTAAAAGATTCATTTTGTTAAAAATGGCAGTCATCATCACCGCTGTATTGTCGATATGCAAAATCTGTCACATATTTGCAAACATACAGTATTTTTCTGGGCCTAATTTTACCTCTGAAAGAGTCCCACACAGAAAGTGCTAACTCTTATACAGTAGTACACTGTGGCGTTTATTCGTGAATATTTAGCGTTCATGATGTACTTAGTGATTTGGCTTTGTTGCACTCTACTGTTCGTTGAGTACTGTTACAGTGTTACTTTTGTTTTCTTTGGCTTTGTTTTACTGCACTGCTAAAGAAATCAAGAAGAAGCAAAAATAAAATTAAGAACATTTTGTCATGCCCAGTGAGGGTAAAATAAAACTTGCAATATCCCGAGATACTGCTTCATGACATAGACCATGTCTTGAAGCAGACATTAATATTTTATATTTGCCTAATAGGACACTTTATGACTGCCAAATCAATACATACTGCACACTACTGTATGTCAAGTCTCACTGTGAGAGTGTGGGTCAAGCTTTTATGCCTAAAACACTGTAATTGGTAAACATAACTCAGTCTTTCATTAAAGCATAACCCTGTCAATCAACATCTGGGGAAAAGGGGCAATATTCAAAACAGAATCTAATCATGCTAAGAAACTGTTAGAACACTGGGAACTAGTGCTTTCATGTAAATAACGTTTACTGTTGAGGCAGCTAGATTAATTTAATGGCACAGTGTGTTCTCCATGTGAGGGAGAAAATGTCTGGCTGGTAAAACAAGGGACATCCTACGTAATGTAGGACATTTGTGAGGTATGATTCTAAGCTGCCCAGTCCTGCAAGAAGGAGCTTCTCAGTATATTGCAAAGGGCTGTCAGAAAAATGTATTTATTAAAACTTCTTCAGCATGGATAACCTTATATTACGAGTCCGTTTGTTTTCATAAGTAACCCAAGGCAACTACAGACGTAACATTGAAGGTCTGATTTTCCATCGAAAATTGCGGAGGGGTGAAATGTGGCGCAGACAGCCAGCACACGTTATGGCTACAAAAAACTTTGTACATTCGTGTCCAGTTCCACATGGTGTATGTTCATCGTGTCCAGTTCCCCATGGTGTAAATTCATGTCCGATCCTTCACTGATATCCATCCCCCACTGACTCCTGTCTGGTCAAGTACAGATTACCAACACTGCTACCACCATTCCTTTTCAGTTTTAATGGCAGGGGTTTCCTTAAATTCTGCACCTGCATCTGTGAGGGTCCCCATTCTTTGTAAAAGACACCTTGGACCATTTGTAATGGTGACCCCACCCCCTTCTCTGCATATTCACGTAGTAATGTACGATAGTTCCCTACGGTACCCCACTTGTGACACCCTTGTCTTCCGATTTGATATTATTTCCCACTACCCGCTGCCATCTCTCTTTCAGCCAATTTTCCTCCCATCTGACTATATCCCTAGCCATCCCAATATTCCCCAGTTTCTTCAGCAGGCAGCTTGAAGCACCGAGTCGAAAGCCTCGGTGAAGTCAAAATACAGCAAATCCACACCATGACCTTTATCCAATTCCTTTGTAACCCAATCAAAAAAGACTATTAAGTTTGTCTGATGCAACCTCCCTGACACGAAACCATGCTGTTTACTATCCTGGAGACCATTACCTTTTCAAATAGTTCACAAGGTCTATTTTGACTAGCTACTCCATCAGCTTTCTCACAATAGAGGTGAGACTGGTGGACCTGTAGTTGCCTGCTTGTTCCCTGTGTTGCCCCCCACCTTATGAAGAGAAACCACATCAGCCACTCTCCAGTTCTCTGGATCAACCCCTGTTGGAAGCAAGCTGTTGAAAAGGCTTGCCAGAGGTTCAGCCAGTTCATTTGCCCGCTCCTTGTGCACCTTAGGATGGATCCCATACAGGCCTGGGACCCTATCTGTCTTGAGGGCTGCTAGGCCCTTACGTACTCTATCCCTAGTAAGTGTTGGCCTCCTCATCTCCTGGATCCCTTTTGTAGCTGCTTTAACACCACTCTACGGTAGGGGACTGCTAGTCTCCCTGGTGAAGATGAAGCAAAAGTAGTTGTTTAGGACTGTAGCCTTTTGCTCGTTATCCTCTGTCACACGGCCCCCATCCCTCAGTCTTAAATACTCCCTCACCCCTCCTTCTGTTTTCTTTTAAATAGCGGAAAAAATGCTTTTCTCTGCATTTGACCCCTAGGCTGATTGCAGCTCTGTGTCTGCCTTTGCCTCCCTTACCACCTTATTTGCCTCCTTCATCTTCTGGAGGTATTTTTCCCATTCTGCATCCCTCTGCCTCTTTTGTATTTGTTGAAGGCCATCCTTTTTGCCCTTACTACTTCCCTGACCCTCTCTGAAAACTAAAGTGGTTCCTTGAATTTATTTCTTTTGTTTACTTTCCTCAGGCAAAGCTGTGAAGCTTCAAGAATGGCCTCTTTGATTACCCTCCATCTCTCCTCAGTCCCGCCTCCTCGTTCTCACCCTTTAATTTATTTTGAACTATCTTTCTGAGTTTGTTGAAGTCTGCTTCTCTAAAATGCCACACCACTGTACTACAGTGCGTTTTCTCACGCTTGAGGGAAACTTCAAACCAAACCGAACTGTGGTCGCTGTTTTCAAGTGGCTCCCCAACTATTAGTGGTTTAAAGGGGAACTGTCATCAACCGGGTTTCTTAATGTCCGAAAGACCATACATATCTAATTTGAGTGAGTCATTGTGTTTATCTGTGAGTCTTTGCAGTCCAGAGTTGTTGATATGCAAGGCATAAAATAAGCGGGTTTGCATCACAGTTTGCGACCTAAGATTGGGGGGAATAAGCGAGTCAACTTTTGGAATGATTAGCAGTCATTGCTGATCATGCCGAATTGGCCTTGGGTCCTTTAAAAATGCATTTTTGGCATTTTGGGCCATGTTTCTTTAAATTTTTTTCTGTATTTGTTTGCCTTTTTTTTTTTTCTGTCCTCCTCCACTGCGCCTCTCCTGATTGGCCAGCGATTTCCCCCCTCCCCATCTCTGTACAGGAGAAACACGTCCTCTTGCAGCGTGACCCCAGGAGAAGAGTAAGCAGGTCCAAAAGCTCCAGCCAGAGCAAAACTTATGGTAAGCTCCAGTTTCTTTTTTTTTTTTTTATTTAATATTTTTTAGTTAGTTTGTGGTGTCCAGTAATCATTTTTTTTGTTTGTCTTGCAGGGAGGAGTCTCACTGGAGCAAGGGAGCCGAGGAGTTTGAGACAGCACGAGAGGGGACCGGGACCAGAGAGCTGTGCGAACCATCATGGCAGGGCAAGCAGGCGTGACGCAGATACCTGGCCGAGCAACTTACTCACGGAGGAACAGTGCGCAGAGTTGAGCAGATAATCGGGTGGAGTCTCTACCAAAAAAAAGTACACATTTTTTGACCGGGGAGCCTGGAGGAGTGAACTAAATGGGAGGGCACATGACTGGGTCGTGGCATGACTGGGGGGCTGTCAGGGCAAGGCGTGCACCGAGTTGTGGGCAAAAATGAACAGAGAGGAATCAGGGAGAGGAAACAACAAGTAAATGTGAACTAACTATTGCTTGGCAGAGTGAACAGGTGTAAACCGTCTTTATTTTGTGCCCAGCCCAGTCGAATGCCAATGACTGATCTGATGGGGGAAAATATCAAACTTAACTGTGCTCTCACAAACTTTGGGAACAGAAAGCAAATATTGTGCCCTGGTTTTTCCAGAGAGTTCTGAGGACTAATGTATTGTGCCTGCCCTGCTTTTGGCAGAGATAAAGGAGCAACTTAGTGGTTAAACAGTCATGCCCAGCTTTAAAATGTGCCCAGCCCTTATTGCAGCAATAGAAACATAGACTCTGACGGCAGGTAAGGACAACTTGGCCCACCCAGTCTGCCCATTTCCGTACCTACTGGATAAGCTGCAGACACGACACAGCCTGCTGCTTCAGAAGAAGGCCCTTAGGTAAAGGCTTACCTGCTTCTTTACCAGAAGACTACTGTGGGGTGCTAGCCCGACGACTCTGCACGTCGTCTGCCCCGCCCGCCCCAGCCACCCTCCCACCCAGGGGCAGCCCTCAATTTATTGGCCCACCCCATTATATCACTTCCTGTTTGTCGAAATACTAAGTCCTCACTTTCCCATTTGCAGGCTATACCCGCTAGCCACTAGAGGTCACTGTGCCCTCGGCGGTTAGCATCTTGCTAGCTAATCCCTACACTATCCCTGTATCTTCTCCACCCTCCTATCTCACGTCTCTCCTCCCCCTCCCAACCACCCCTTACTACCTCCTCTCCTATCTCTGTGCCCTCCAATACCTCTCTCTCTCTCTGTTCTTCCCCCCTCCCAGTACTCTCTGGGCCCCTGGGACCACCTACCCCCTCACCGGCCTATAACCACTCTTGGCCACTAGGAGTCGCCATTTAGCCCCCCCAGTTGTGGGCCTTCACAGTGCGGTTGGTCTGCTTCCTGGACTGTGGACAACGACTCTACCCTGAGCATTTCCCAACTATTCCCTGGGGAGTCTTGAACCTGGCACCTTGCATACCAGAGGCGGGGATTTTATCCACTGTACCAGAGTGGCACTAACGCTAGTGACCGACTACTCCCCCTCTTCTCTTACTTCCTATTATCCTGCCCACAGGACATCACTGATAATGCCCACTTACCTCCGACCTACTTGCTTCTCTCTCCTCCTCCTCCTCCTTATGCCTTCATCTGACCCTGGTGTCCCTACTACCCTGCAGCTTCATTACTCTTGTGCTCCCACTTGCCCTCTTATTCTCCCCTCCTTCTGGGCCTCTGCACCTCCCCCACCTTCTTCCTCCACTCTATCAATGAGCCCTAGTCCACCTCACCCTCCACCTAGTCACTACCTTGCTTCCCCCCTTTGCTCCCACTGGGGACTTATCGTTCAAGCCTTCCCAGCTTGTGCCCCCCACCTACCCTTGCACCCTGAAACTCCCTACCCTCCTATCTTCCTGACGAAACTCTCCTTCCACCACCCCTTATCCAAGGCTGTTCTCATCCTTCTACTCCTAACTGGTAACATACATCCCTAACCCAGGCCCAGCAACAAAGCCCTCGGTGGAATCCTCTGGACTTCATATTGTTTCTATGAACGTATGTATCCTCCTTAAAAAATTCGACTTACTCCAATGCTGGGCTGCAGTCCATAAACCTGACATCATCTCAATAGTGGAAACCTGGCTGTCTGACTCAACCCCGACTCCCTGGTCTCACTCCCGGGGTATTCCCTCTATCGGGAGGAGCGTGTTGGTAGGCGAGGTGGGGGCTGTGCCGTTTATGTCAAAGACCCACTTGTTGGACTAGCCCTCCCAGCCCCTGTCCTCGATTTGCAGGACTCAGGCCCTAACCCTAAAATTGTCTCCTGATCCTTCTAGGGGTCCCATCTATCTGACTACAGCTTACATACCTCTGAAAAATCAAGCGCAGGCATTAGGTCCACTAATTGATTATCTCACCTCCCTACCCCACTCCTCCGACCAAATCCTGGTGGGGGATCTAAACATCAACTGGCTCAGCCCCTCATCCTCCACCTCCCGTGATACCTTTGCAGCTATTGACCTTACTCAATTGGTTACCCAACCTACTAGAATGAATCCTAGAACGGGCACGAGCACACTCCTTGATGTGGTCCTCACAAACCGTCCTAACCGTATCCGCAATATCCAAATCCTTCCCGATTGCCTTAGTGACCACCCCCCTGTTCTTTTCTGCTGGTCAACCTCCTCGCCCAAATCCTCAGCACAATCCACCCTTCAACGGCGGCTGAGACCAGGTGGGCTGAAAGGCCATAAGCATCTCCTAGCCCATACTGACTGGTCTCCTGTACAATACGCCCCTGATATGGACACGGCTCTAACCTTTTTTACCCATACCTCTAACAATGCTTGTGACATTTTTGCACCACTAACTGCATGCCGGTCCAAAGTAAGACACGCCTCCTGCATTACGCCCCCCTGTGCCAACTTCTTAAGAATAGGGATAACTTATGGCACATTGCCAACGAAACTGGCCGCCCTGCTGACAGGCAGGCCTGTGCAGCAGCCCGGAACAAATGTACCTGGGCCATCCACAAGGCGAAGGCTGAACATTATCAAGCCTCACTCACCTCCTCATGGGGGAATGCCAGGACCTTCTGGGACAACATCAAACAGCTTAATGGGTGTACGCATCCCCCTCCACCCTCAAATATCAACATTGATGGTTCCATCCCCACAGACCCAGTCCTCATTTCCAATCACCTCAACAAATCCTTCACTGACCGTAGCCCTGTGCTCCCAGACAACTCCCACGCCCCGGTCTGTCCCTACTCTCACTCGCCCTTGGTTCTACCTTCACCATGTCGCTGCCCGGGAAGTCAGACCTTACCTACTCAAGGCCTTAAAGAGCAATACTATTGGTAGTAACTCCCTTGATCCCAGTCTCCTCCGTCAGGTTCTGGATCTGGTTATCTCACCAGTCACCAGCCTCTTTAACAAATCTCTCTGCCTAGGACAATTCCCCTCTGCCTGGAAAATTGCTACTGTCACTCCAATACACAAGGGTGGGGATAGGACTCTCCTGTAATTATCAGCCTATCTCAATCCTCTCCTCTCTCAAAGGCCTTAGAAAAATTGTGTCCTCCCAAATCTCTGAATATCTAGACAAATATAGCATCCTCTGCCCTGAACAACATGGGTTCAGAGCCGGCCACAGCACCAACACCGCCCTCCTTGAGTTCTCTAACTTTCTTCACTCCTCGCTGGACTCTGGCTCCATAGTGGGTGCAGTGTTCATAGACTTATCTAAAGCCTTCGATACTGTCTCCCACCCCCTCCTGCTGGATGCCCTCTGCCACTTAGGCTTTGCCGCTGGGACGGGTTTCTGGTGCTCCATTTACTTGTCTGCCCGCTCACAATGTGTTAAAATTAATGGGACACTCTCCAGTGCCTGTCCCATCCGCTCCGGAGTCCTGCAGGGCTCCATTCTTGGGCCTTTGCTCTTTTCTCAACTCCCTGCCAGGTGACTGTACCGGCAAAATCTTACTTTATGCAGATGATGCTGTACTGTTTGCCTCGGACCGTAACCACATCTCCCTTCAGGACTCTTTGCAAGCATCCTACAATGATGCTAAAGCCTGGTTCACTAAGCACCGACTCGTAATTAATCTTAAAAAAACCAAAACCATGCTCTTTGCCCACCCCCAAAATAAATCCAGAAATTATCCACTCCAAGTCCACTCCATCTCAAAACTCCCAATTGAGCAAGTCCTCTCGTATAAATACCTAGGGATAACTTTTGACCCTGCTCTCTCATTTCATGTCCACATCTCTGCCCTTGCTTCAGCTGCTAACACTCGGCTGGGCATCTTTTACCGTCATAAAAACTGTCTCCCCTCTGACGCCCTCCGACTCGCTGTCACGTCTTCTGTTCTATCCTTAGTAGACTGTGGCCTACCTGTGTATCGGGCAGCTGACCAGACAGCCCTCCACAAGATCCGCCTCACCTTAAACAAAGGATGTAGGCTGATAACTGGGGCACCTAGACTAACCCATACCTGCCAACTATACACCCTGGCTAATCTACTCAACCTAGACGAACGTCTCTATTACCAAACCTGCCTCCCCACTAAAAAGTCACTCCTTGGGCTATCCCCACCTGGTCTGACTGCCTCTATCCACCGAGCTAACCCTCTAGTGCACACCGAATCTCCTGCAAAACTGCACTGGTTGTACCAAGGCCAAGAACCTCGCAAGGGCAAAGGGCATACCCCTACAGAGCTCCTACTTGGTATAACACTCTCCCCTCCAGTATCACTGATGCCTCCACGATCTCTCACTTTAAAACACTCCTTAGAAAACACCTGCTCACTACTCGCGGTTGCGGCTGCTTCTAAGTCCTTTTCCTATTCTTGTCTAGACAAAGCTCACTGAGTGGCTCACAGACCTTCTGACTGTCTCTACCTATATCTGCCTCTCCTCTCCCCACATGCCTCTACACTGATTTTCTAGACCCTACGACCTCCTCATGAAGGCAGTTCCATGTATCCACCACTCTCTCCATGGAAAAAAAATTTCCTCACATTACCCCTGAGCCATCTCTTTTTCTGAAAGATGCTACCCTCCTGGACTTTGTTGATTCCCTTGAGGTACTTGAAAGTTTCTATCATGTCTCCCCTGTCCCTCCTTTCATCAAGAGTATACATATTAAGCTCTCTGTCTCGTTTCATATGGTTTCTGCTGTAGACCCTGCACCATTTTAGTTGCCCTCCTCTGGACTGCTTCCATCCTGTCTATGTCCTTGCGTAGATGAGGTGGAGCCTCTCCAACTGTCTGTATAGAGGGACAACCACTTCCCTTTTTTCTACTTGTGATGCCCCTTCCTATGCATCCCAGTATCCCCCTGGCTCTCCTTACCGACTTTTCACATTGCTTACTCACCTTTAGGTCATCTGATACGACTACCCTCAGGTCCCTTTCCATTTTTGTTGTTGTTAGTACCTCCCCTGCTATTGTGTACTCTTCTCCTGGGTTTTTGTTTCCCAGGTGCATTACTTTGCACTTCTTTGCATCAAATCTAAGTTGCTATATGTCTGACCATTCCTCCAACCTTGCCAATTTCCTTCTCATCTTTCCTACCCCCTGTCGTGTATCAACTCTGTTACAGATCTTTGTGTCATCTGTAAAGAGGCATACCTTTCTCTCCAGACCCACTGCAATGTCACCTATAAAGATGTTAAAGAGGACAAGACCCAGTACTGAGCCCTGAGGTACTCCACTAGTAACACCCCTTTCTTCGGAATGTGTTCCATTCACTATTACCTTCTGTGTTCTGTTGTGCAGCCGGTTTGCTACCCAGGCTACCACCCTGGGACCCACTCCCAGGCTGGCTAACTTTGATTATTAATCTTTTGTGCAGGACTGTGTCAAATGCCTTGCTAAAGTCTAGGTAGGCCATATCCACAGCCCCTCCCTGGTCTATTACTTTGGTCGCCCAGTCAAAGAAGTCCATTAGATTCATCTGACATGACCTTCCTACTGTAAATCCATGCTGCTTTGGGTCCTGAGCCCCGCTGGCCTCTAGGTACTGAACAATTCTTTCTTTCAGAAGTGATTCCATCATTTTCCCTACCACTGAGGTGAAACTTACAGGTCTGTAGTTTCCTGCTTCTGCCTTGCTCCCACTTTTGTGAAGGGGAATCACATCTGCCCTCCTCCAGTCCTCAGGTACCACCCCATCCTCCCATGATTTGTTAAAAAGCGTGGTCAGTGGTGTCACTAGGTCCTCCCTTAGTTCTTTTAGGATTCTGGTTGAATCCCGTCAGGCCCCATTGCTTTGTCCACCTTAAGTTTTAGGAGTTCTTTCAGGACTCTTTCTTCTGTGAATGGACTGGTGTCAACCCCCTACCCAGAGTGCTTCTATTGTCTAGTTTAGGTAACTCCTCCTCATCTTCTGTGAATACTGAGCAAAAGTATTCATTCAGTATCTCTGCCTTTTCACTGTCCCCCTCTACCCACCTCCTCTCTCCTTTATTAATCTTCACTATCCCTCCCGTAACCTTTCTATGCTCCCTAATGTACCTATAACAGGTTTTATCCCCCTTCTTAACTGAGTTGGCTATATTTTCCTCGGGTTGGGCCTTTGCTATTCTGACTGCCTTCCCCACTTCTTTCTGCTTTAATTGATACAGTTCCCTGTCATGCTCCTTCTGTGATTCCTTATACTTTTTGAATGCAGCCTTTTCTCCTTAACCTTCCCTTCCACCTCTTTTGAGAACCATAGTGTTTTTTTACTCCGCTTTGTTTTCTTTATTTGTTTCACACAAAGGCTTGTTGCCTCTATGATGGCAGTTTAGATTTTTCTCCATTGTTCTTCCACCCCTCCGTTTTGGCCATTTGCTAGTGCATTCTTCAGGTATTCACCCATTTTGCCAAAAGTCTGCCCTTCTAAAGTCCAGTATCCTTGTTTTTATATGGCTTATCTCCATGGTTGTGCTCATTGTGAAGCACACTGTGCAGTGGTTGCTTGTTCCCAGATGTCTACTGACTTCTAAATTTGTGATCCTCTCTCCATTTGAGAGTACCAGGTCTAGTATTGCTCCCTCCTGAGTGGGTTCCAACGCTAGCTGTCTAAGGCCTGCCCCCTGCAGGGCATTGAGAATGACTCTGCTCTTGGATGTGGCTGCAGTACATGTCATCCAGTTAACATCTGGCATATTCAGGTTCCCCCATCAACAGTATCTCCCCTTTTTCAGCCATTTTGAGAATGTCCTCTATCATTTTCTTGTCCATTTCCTCCCCTTGAGATCGGGGTCTGTATACAACCCCTGTGCAGATTGTGATGCCATTCCCTGTCTCCAAGGTGACCCAGAGTGCCTCTTGTCCTCCCCCTTTACTTTTTAGTTCTGTAGCTTTGATCCGGTCCCTTATGTATAGAGCTACTCCACCTCCTCTTTTACCTTCCCTGTCCCTTCTGTAGATTGTGTACCCTGGTATGTTGACATTCCAGTCATGGTTCTCTGTGTACCATGTTTCTGTGACTGCCACAATATCCAGTTGTTCAACTTCCATCAGGGCAACTAGCTCAGGAAGCTTGTTTCCCAGACTACGGGCATTGGTACTCATTGCCCTCCATTTAATGTTGGCTTTATCCTTTTTTCCCCCATCCCTGCTCTTATTGCCCTTGTCTGTTTTTCCATTTACCCCTGTCCTGCCCTGTGTTGACCTCTGTACCTCAGTGTTTACCTTACTACCTGCCATGTTTTGTGGGGGGAGGCTTGAAATTTCCTGCCTCTTATCAGCATCTCCCCCCTTGGCTAGTTTAAAAGCTTGCCAAGGAAGCATTTAAACCTGTCACCTAGGAGCTTGGTTCCCTTCGTGGAAAGATGCAGACGATCGTGCCAGTATAGACCTTTATCTCTCCAGGTGGACCCCCAGTCCCCAATGAAGCCAAAGCCCTGTGCTCTGCACCAGTTTTGCAACCATTCATTAAACTGCATGGTGTGCAGTACCCTAGCCTCACCCCTGCCATGGACTGGCAGCATCTCTGAGAAGGTTACCGTGCTTGCTACTCTTCTGAGGCCCCTCTCCAACTCCACAAATTCATTCTGCACTGCACTGATTCCATGCCTAGCTAGGTCATTTGTCCCAAGGTGGACAATGCTATCTAGTTCCCTCTCCTGTGATGCTGCTTCTGCAATCCTGAGGATTTGCTTCCTGTCCCTCCAAGCCATGGCACTAGGCAGGCACCTTACTTCCTTCTCCTCTCCCTTCCCCAGTTTTACCCCCCCAACAATTGAGTCCCCTATTAGAAGCTGTTTCCTTCCCCTGAGGTGTCCCTTGCCACCCTTTTGTGGGTCTCCCTTGTGGATGTCCTCAGCATTCTTCTGGGTCTCCACTGAGGGTGCCATCATAGAGGAACTTTGCTCTGCCAGAATGGCATATGATTTGTGTAGAGGTACAACTAGGGAGCTTCGTCTCTGGTCCACCACCCAAACCCTCCCAGAACCCACTGTAGTCCAACTGCTCTTCATACTTGGCAACCTCTGAGGCAGTGGTCATGGCAGTGGTGCTCTTTGGGTGGGGGAGTCCTCCTTAGTCCTTGCTAGTTCAGCCTGGAGGTGGGCAACCTGCTCCCTCAGAGCTGACAGTTGCCTGCAGATAGGACAGCAACGCAGTTTCCAGAATGTCTCCCGGAAAACTGCTACCCTTTATGCACTGTGCTGGGTTATTAAGACTATGACAGTTCTGCCCCAAGACCTGTTGAGGAAGTGATGTCAGAGCTTTGGCTATAAAGGAAATGCCATGCCTGGGGGGTGTGGGGTGTGGAGAAGGGTGGATGGGTGGTACACAGCCACTGGTGACTGTTAGAAACAATCAAATACACAACTGCTCCACCACCCTGGTGAGTACTGCCCTTTATAGTAATTCAACTACCACCACAATTTACTAGACCACTGCTCCTACACAAACCACTCTACTGAGTCCAGGGATAAAAATGAACTCACTCCTCAGCCAGCAGGACACTTTTAAAATGTTGCAAAAATATCCTTCCAAATCCTAGGTCTCAACCCGAAGGAATCAAGCAAATTCATTTGTACAGTCGTGGCCAAAAATATTGGCACCCTTGCACTTTTTCAAATAACTCACAATTTCCTCTAAACATAAGTTGAAATTAACAACAGTACAGTATTTGGTCTCCACAATTCTTTATTTCTCTGTTAATATTACAGAACCTTTGTTTTTGTTTAGAATTTAATATATCCTTTTAAATCAGAAAATGAAAAGAAATGGCATTGACAAAATTATTGACACCCTAGACTTAATATTTGGTAGCACAGCCTTTGGTCAAAATAACTGCAGTCAACCGCTTTCTATAGCCGTGGATGAGCTTCCTGCACCTCTCTACTGGCAGTTTGGCCTACTCTTCTTGTGCAAACTGCTCCAGTTCTCCCCAGATTTGAAGGGTGCCTTTTCCCAACTGCTGTTTTCAGATCTCTCCACAGGTTTTCTATGGGATTTAGATCTGGACACATTGCTGGCCACTTCAGAACAGTCCATCGTCTTGTCTTGAACCATTCCTGGGTGCTTTTTTGAAGTGTGTTTGGGGTCATTGTCCTGCTGGAAGACCCATGACCTTCGACGGAGACCCAGCTTTCTGACACTGGGTTCAACATTACGCTCCAAAATGGCCTGGTAATCTCCAGATTTCATGATGCCATGCACACGTTCAAGGCACCCAGTGCCAGAGGCAGCACAGCAACCCCAAAACATCACTGAACCTCCTCCATGTTTGACTGTAGGGAAGGTGTTCTTGTCTTTGAAGGCTTCATTTTGTTTTCTGTAAATGTACAGATGATGTGCTCTACCAAAAAGCTCTAATTTGGTCTCATCTGTCCACAGGACATTCTCCCAGAAGGATTTTGGCTTGTTAAGGTGTGTTTTGGCAAACCCCAGTTGGGCTTTCTTATGTCTCTCTCAGCAGTGGGGTCCTCCTGGGCCTCCTACCATATAACCCCCTTTCATTGAGTTGGCGACGGATGGTGCGAGTTGAAACTGTCGTACCTTGTGTCTGAAGGTCAGCTTGAATCTGTTTGGCAGTTGATCGAGGTGCTTTCTCCACCATTCGGAACAATCCTGCGCTGCAATCTTCGATCAAGTTTTCTCTTGCGGCCATGTCCAGGGAGGTTGGCTACAGTGCCATGGGCCTTAAACATCCTGATAACATTATGTACGGTGGAAACAGGAACATCAAGGTCTCTGGAGATTGATTTGTAGCCTTGAGATTGTCCATGCTTGGCTACAATCTTCTGTCTGACCTCCTCAGACAATTCTCTGGCTGTCTTTCTTTTCTCCATGCTCATTGCGGTACACACAGTGACACAAAACAGGAGAATGAATCCTTTTCTCTATTCAAACTGGTTGAATGAGTGATTTTTATATTGCAGGCACCTGCATCTCACCACAGGTGAGTTCAATTCCAAAGTGAAGGAGAATCAATTGCTTGAAATCTAATTATTACTAACTACTTCTAAAAGGTGCCAATAATTTTGTCCGGGGCCATTTAAGGATTTCTGTGTGGAATAAGCTAAGACTTATTAAATTTTTCTGCTTTTTGTGTTTTATTCCACTGCAAACCAAAGACATACATATGTGGATACCAAAATATTGTTTAATTTCAACAATTTTCTGGAAGGAACGCTGCATTATTAGAAAAAACTGCAAAGACGCCAATATTTTTGGCCATGACTGCATCTCGCCCCCTCTGGTTATAAAATTACTACACTTTTAATGGAATCCTGCAATTCTCTGCTCAATGACAATAAGGGGGAAAAAATGAAACTCTATGTAGAACGCGTAGCTCCCCTTCTTAACAAGTCCCCAACAATATTATGCCTTACCAGGTTTCCAGGTCCTAAACAGAGTTATAGTTTGTTCTTTGCAGTGTAGCATGGTTCTCAGCTTCCAACAGACCAATCAAAGTCAGTCTGATGGGGGATAAGCAAACAAACTGTATTGACTTGCAAGTAGCAGAACATTTTTGGGAACAGAACAAGAAGAATTGTGCCCTACTCCAGAGACTTTTATGAAGGGGAGGAAACAAAAGAAAAACTTCTCTGACATTTAAGTAAAATGTACCCTGCTTTTGGCAAAGATGAAGGGGACAATGAGTGGTCATCTGCCCGCCCTGCCTGCTTTTTTTGTGCCCAGCCATACCTTTTTTGCAGCAATGATGATTAAGAATTGTGCCCTGTTTTTTTTCCAGAGTTCTCAGGGGAGAGGAAACAAAGCAGTAAAACAATTAAATTAAAAATAGTTAAATTAGCAACTGCAGCGGGCTGGCTCCAAAAATATGATCCAGAAAAAAACTGGCTACAGATTAGCAGTGAGGGAGACTGCAGTGCATGTTAGTTGCAAATTGTGCTGCGAGTACAGAGATGAGCTACGTGGGTTGTGGAACTTCAGTGAGGCATTAATTGCAGGGATTACAGGCCCCCAGTTAAAAGTTGACATCATCCGGAAACATCTTCTGACAGCAGCACAAGAAAGCTGTTAACATTTTCAAATTTGGTAGAACAAGGTCATCACTTCTTATATATCACCATACCACAGTTGATAAGTTTAAATTGGGGTGGGGGTGTTGGGGCTTGGACCGAGACTTAAAACTTATTTAATTTATTTGCAGGGAGAGCTTTCAGTAATGCAGAAGAACAGCATAGACTGATTCTAGGCAGGCTGATGGAGATCCTGTATATGATGGCCAAAGAGGACATCCCTATTAAAAGTTTGAAATGATGGTAGAACAAGAGAAGCTCTATGGAGTTCATTTGGGCAATAAATAGAGTAACGCTGTTAGTTGGAAATAACTCACAATGTTTATTGGCAAGCACCTAGAAGAAAACCTGCTGGCAACTGTCAAAAATGAAAATTATTTTTCAGTGCTTATGGATGGTAGTACTGACAGTGGTGTAACTGAAAAGGAACTGGTTTACGTAATTTATGTAAATCCCATCAATAGTCAAGTGGAGACTATGTTTTTATGAATGAAAGCTGTATCAGATGGCACAAGTCAGGGATTGAAAAATCTCCTTTTAGACATTTTACAGAGTCTGGCCTTTATAAAAAACATGGTTGGGTTTGGGGCGGATAAGGCATCTGTCAGCATGGGTATAAGACAGGGTCTTGCTGCTCTTTTAAGGGAAGACATACAGTGGTTAGTTGGTGTTCATTGTTTATTACACAGATTAGAACTGGCCATAAAAGATGCTTTGGATAACACCTACTTCAACGATGTTTCAGACTTTCTGACCCAACTGTTTTATATCTGTAAGAAAAGTCCTAAGAGACTCGAGTTACGGTCCTTTGCCCAGGCTATGGAGATGTCAGTTGAAAAGCCCAAGAAGGCCCATGGCACACATTGTGTGCAACATAAACATCTTCCTGGACTAAGTCTCCATCAGTCATTCATACTAGTGGGATAGCGCTGGAGGCGCTAGGATCAAGCGGGAGCCTAAAATTTTCTTAAGGGTAGGCGCCGAGACAGGACCACACATGGGGGCACCTCGAGACTAGCTCGCGCCTGTGTAGGCTATTTCTGCATCGTCCCTCCAACCGCCTCAGTTCCTTTTCTCCCGCCGTCGAGTGCGCTTGGATGTCGACATCGCTCATTTGCCAGGGTCTAAGTTTTCGTCTATATGACAGCAGCTTTTAACGTTTAATTTAATATTTTAAGTAGTAATTTCTTATTTTATGAACGAAGAAGATTTTGAAGAAGAAGAAAAAGAAATTCCTTCCTGCCATCAACGGAGTCGTTCTTGGACGGTAGCGGTGACTGTAGGAGGACTTTGTTTGAAAGTTTTTATGGCAGATGGGCTAATGAATGGTGGGGAGTCAGACTATGGTCAGTCCTGTGCCCGGGGAGGGGGGGAGGATAGTCCTCCGAAACACAAATCCAGCGGTTCTGGGAATCCGGCTCCACTTACCTTTGAGCTCTTCTTCCTCGTTGGGGGAAGAAGAATCTGTGCTGCTCGAGGTTGCCTGTTGGTACGTCTTCACGAGGATTGCTCGTCGGGAGGGGCGATGGGCCTGAACCGACTTTGGTGAGTTCCTCTTAGCCCTGCTCCTAACGGCTGCATTCTCTATTCCGAGCTCCATCTCTGTCCTCGTTGGAGCTCCAGTGGGCAGTTTCACTTCTGGGCTGCTCCTATGGAGCAGGAGGTTTGATTTTCCAGTTCTTCCTGACTCTGTTCCTGATTTCGGGACCTCCGGGCCTTGGAGCCGTTGGACCAGAGCTGGGTCGATTGGCTCACGATGGGCCAGGTGCCCTCTTGGTGCCTTTGCCATTGTGTCGACCCCTCATGCCTACCACCTTCTCCCTTTTCAATGCAGGGGCCATCACGGGCACCACCTTTTTCTTTCTCCCCTTCTCACGATTTCCATTGGCATTTTCCTTTGGCGCCATGGTTCAGCGCCGTGGCTCGGTGCCTTGCCTTGGTGCCTTGGTCGGCGCCATCGCTCTGTGCGGTTCTGTGGGTGCTCTTGTTGCTGCCATTGGTTGTCAGCGCCGTCAGTGGTGCCGCAGGTGTCTGGCGCTGAGCACCCGTGGGTAGCGCCGAGCACCCGTGGGCGGTGTGGGTGGCACCCATGGGTATCATAGGTGGCACTGTGAGCACTCACAGGTGCCATAGGTGCCATGGGTGCCACTGGTGCCATGGGTTCCATGGGTGGCACTGGGGGCACCCGTGGGTGACATGGGTGCCACTGGTGCCCTCAGGTGCCATTCTTGCCATTGGTGTCATGAGTACCATGGGTGTCGGGTGCCCTCAGGTGCCATTGCTACATGGGTGCCGGGGGTGCCTGCGGGTACTGCCGCGGCTGCCCTCTGGTATGGTTTAGGTTGGCATAGGCACTGCTTGGTGCCCTCCTGTGCCACGAGTGATGCTAGTGCCGCAAGGTGCTAGTGGGTGCTGTATGGCAGAATTAGTGACACATTTTTCCTTTTCGGACTTCGTTTCCACAGAACTTGTGGCGGGATGTTTATCACAGAATGAACTCCTGTTCTGCGGATTATTTTTTCCACACATCTTAGTGAGTGGCAGTCTATGTGGGATCCTGTCATCCAGCAGTTTTCTGCTGATGGAACTCTGCTGTACTGCTCTGCCAGCGGAATCTCATTCTGCTCAGCACTTTCTCGGCTCCCAACATGGTACCAAGCTCCTCGACATCCTTCCTGATGGCAGTCTCTCAAGTGGCTCTGACCTAGACCTCTCTTGGAGGTCCTTCTGGGGTAGAAGTGCATCGAGATGGGTCTTTCCCTGTCCTGGTCAGTAATACAGCGGATGACTCATTTTATATACTGAAGGGCACATTCTCTCTTAATATCAGAGTCCGTGATGGAAAATCTTTTCAGTAGTTCCTCATTAATGGGGTCCTCTATAGCATTTCACACTGCGTGAGTGGACCATACACTTCTGCGTCTAGACTTTTTCAATCTACAAGACAGTTACACTCTGTGGAACATTTTAATTTAATGTTAGGGAGCCGCTCTGGCTCTTCCACTCCTTTGATAGGGGTATATAACCCCCCTTGTGATATTGCCCCTTCGGTGGCTTCTTCGGCACAGATGGTTAACATCTCTCCAGCTGTGATTATTAGTCCGGTCATGATTTCAATATGGATGCTCAGGCTCCTTCTGCACTCAGATGGAGAACATCTTCGTCATTTTGTATCAAGACAATCCTTGCAAAATAGCAGCCTGAAAGCCTTGTTAGGTTTGGACTAAAAAAAAAAAAATGTTATCACAGCACAAGGCCTAGCAGAAATTACCTGATAACCCCCTTTTTGGATCTGGTCAGGTTCCGCCTCAGCCCCTGAGGCTTTCGTCTCCAGAGTACAGTAAAGAGTACCTGACTACTTCTTCCCCTAGGGGGAGTCCGATCTGGCGGCGGTATGGGTCATCTCTTTCTCTGAGAGATTTCTCTCATTCAGAGACATTTTCTAGACCTAGGCGACTGCCCAGTTTAATTCCCCTTTCTTTTTATCAGGCTTTCTTCTCTTGAGCAGAGCCTTGCAGCAGCAGAAGCGACTCTCCACTGAGTCAGAACTCGGGTTCCTACTTCCTTGCTTGCTTAACTTAACAGGCTATTTTCTCCTTCTTTTTTTTTTTTGTGTTATCTCTTTATTCTCCTTCTGTCCCCGGTGTCCCCCTCCTTCCGACTGCACATACCCTGAAGCCCCCCTTTCAGGATCTCCCCCTAGAGTGCCCTTACCTTCTCCTTTCTCCTTGCACAGCGGGGTCTGTCCTAGGTGGGCTCGGGATGGGGCAGTCTTCATCTAGGGACACCGAGGACTACCATTTTCCGCTGTTCTCCCATTTCCCCGCCCCTGGGGCCTTGCAGCACTGGGGCGTCGTCCTAGAGGCCGACATGCCGACACGCCTCCCTCAGCGCCTAACAGCGTCCCCCTCCCGGACTCGGTGACAGAGCCTCAACCCCCAGGCGCGGTGCTCCCACCGGCATACTCGGGTTGAGAATCCCCTCTGAGGGAGGAAAGCATCCGTTGGGACACTCGATCCTCCCTCCCCCCCGGCCGACCCCCGACGACCCGAGTCCGTTCCCGAACCCGGGTCGCCGGCATTTTCTCCTTCTTGATGGAAGGTCAAGTAGGTCTTTTTTCTGAGGTAACTTCTCAAATATTCACACCTTCAGTTCCTGCGCCCTGGTCCATGCCAGTCACTCATGAAGCTATCCTCTTCAAGTGTGTGATGGAGTTGTGATGTTTGTTTTTCAGCAAACAAACTAGAATCCTTTCCCACTCCCTTCAGGGAGGCCAGAGTGGGTAGTGCCTCACCACATTGAATCACTGCCTCTTTCAGTCACTTCAACAAATGGGTTAGCCCTAACTTGGTCCTGCTGTGTCCCTCCTCAATGCACATCTGCCTCTATTTGCCTTAGAAGTCCAGTCTCTGTTTTTTTCTGTCGGAATGTTTTTTTCTGCAGTGGACATGTCCTCCTGTACACTTTTTCCTTTCTTTCCTGAAGTTCAGAGACTGCTACTACAGTTGTACACACAGGGGCAGGATGATTCCTTTTGGAATATGCAGTGGGTAGGATCTGTTTCTACTAGACTACCACGAGAGGCTTCTAAGTCGTGCTTGGCCTTCCATCAGGAAGGTTCCTGTGACTGAGTGGAGACCATTCTCCTTGATGGGCTAACCCCACCTGAACCCCCTTGCTCACCAAGTAAGGGATCCTAGTGCTCCTGGACCTGTTGTTTACAGGTCAGCCATACTTGATAGTGGAGGTTTCCATCTGCACTTTCTGGTCTTCCCTGAGCCAGTAGACTTTACTTCCGACTCTTTCAGTTCCTGAGGTCCCTTTACGTTACATTAGTACATGTCTTTGACACTATTAATTTTGGTCCTAGACCAAATTGTGAGGCCAGGTTCTTGCCGCTCTCCTAGAGTGGTTGCGGCTTCCTGGCAGACTTTCATTTTGTACCCATTGCAGTCGTCTGCAAAGTGGTGAGTTACAGCTTGAGCGCTTATCTTGTAGGCACTGTATTCTAGATGCTCTTTACAAGACAGCAATTTTTATTAGCAGGACAGTCCTTGGCTGTCCTTTCTGAGTGAACCCTATCTCCTACCACTCTACTCAGGGTTGTTGGTTTTAGCTTGGTACTCTCTCATTAGTGTGAATGAGTGATGGGGACTTAGTCCAGGAAGATATGGAAATTACGTACTTACCGTAATTATTGATCTTGGACAGTCTTCATCACTCATTCACATGCCCACCCACCATCCCCTGGGTTCACTCGTTTTCTTTCCTGGTCTTCATGGTCCTATGGTTCAGACTGTGAGGACATTTTTCTTTGACCTTTCTTGCAAAGGCCACCTGGGCCCTCTCAGGCCCAGAAACTCAGGATGAGTTATTCTCATTACTTACGCTGCACCTCCTCGGTCGAAAAGGTACTGAAGCAGTTGGAGGGTTGATGCGAGATAGCCTACACAGGCGCGAGCTAGTCTCGCGGTGCCGTGCATGCGTGGTCCTGTATTGGCGCCGACCCTTCAGAAAATTTTAGGCTCCCTCTTGGTCCTAGTGCCTCTGGCGCTATCCCACTAGTGTGAATGAGTGATGGAGACTTTCCAAGAAGATCAATAATTACAGTTAGTATGTAATTTCCATTTCTTGCCACCCGTGCTGTTACCAGATCATTCCCCATAATTTGTGCCCATTTAGAATCTGTGGTTGCAGACCCAACTCATGACCAGGACAAAACCAAGGGAGTGTTGCAAATTATGACTAAATTCCAAATGGTGGCACACTTTGTATTTTGAACAGCTGCTTCAGCCACTTGCCAGGTTCTCACTAGCACTTCAAAAAGAAGTCGTCAAAATGCCAGAGCTACTGTACTTAGCTCTGTTGAAAACTTTGAGAAACACTCTTGACCATACTAAGCGGAGTGGTCCCATAGGTGGCAGTGAACTTGACATTCTCTTAAAAAATGGGTCTGATGTTCTTTCAGGAGCATGTGCCGAAGTCGCATACAAGGGTGTAAAATTAGCACATTTTAAAGTTGTTAAAACTTTTAAACAGCAAACTAAGAAATACATTACAAACATTGAGAACTGTTGTGAACAAAGGTTCGTTTTGTGACTGATGAAAGTAATATCTATAACTGCAAAAGTGTTAGATACCAGACTTTGGGCAGCAGCTGCAGACAGAAAGGAACTGGAGCTGTATGGTAAGAGTGACATTACTGCAGTAGATGACCACTTTTCAGCACTTTTGCAGCCTGACTGTGACAGTACTTTGTTACTTGCAGAATGGCAAGTGTTTAAGATTTTTACTCAAACCAGTTTCATCAGTCTTTCTGCCTCTGCTGTCTGGTCAAGGCTGGCATGTGATTTCCAAAATTCTTATCCAAATCTGTTGAAGCTTGTCAGCGTGTTGAGAATATTTACCGTATCTAATGAAATTGTAGAAAGGTGTTTTTCAACTATGAACAAGTCTGGCAGAGGATACTGTAAAAACATTGATTCACATTAAAAGGCAGGGCCCCCCTCCAGCTGAATTTAAGCCAGACAGGGCTGTAGACATAGTTTTAGTGCTAAACCAAGATGTTCTGGTGATTTGGCAGCTGAGGATGGTGAACCACCCCCAGGTCCCTCCCTCCAAAAACAGGCCAGAATTACAGGCTACATGCTGGTGGAGAAGAGTAGCAAAACAGATTGCACCCAGTCCTTGTTGGTAACTGTGTGGTCAATCATGGTCCCAGGTGCCGGTGTTTTTATGCTGGGGCAGGGGTTCATTATGTTTAATTTGTCACAACTCATGATCAAGCTCACGAATTCACGTCTGCTTTGGCAGACATCCTATCTCGGCTCTTAAAATGTATGTGTGCTGCTGCACAATTGCTGTATTTCTCTGGAAATGGCTAAATAAAACCATATCAGTCTCAGAAACATGTGTAAATGTGTATTTTAGCAATATAGAGCAAGATAAGTACATTTTATGGTGTTTTGAGCAAAAATATCAATTTTTGGTAATTGCTAATCAACTTTGGCCAATTGCTAATCATTTTTTAATTTGATTACTGAAGTCAGCTAATCAAGTCTCCAACACTAATTTAGCCGTGATATGTAAATTAGCCTGTAATTAAGGGCTGGGGGCAGCCATATGTTTTAGGCTCCTGACAGGAACTGATGTCACCGAGGATCTTGGGCCTCCATTGACTGTAGGTTAAATAGGAAACTGTCTGCTGTTTTAAGGTGGTATTGTAACACTTTCTACATTTATAATAATTGTTTTGTATGTGCACTGAAACTAGTGAATTATCACCTTTGCATTTCAAACTATTAGTAAAAATAATCCCTCTTTAGGGTTTCTTTAACCTCTAGGCTATAGTGCCAGCTGATCATCAAAAACTACATATCTCAAGGCTGGCTCTGTGGTGCCAACAGGTATTGGTGCCCCATACCAGGATTTCTAAACCCTGTCTCTGTTTATGTCAGTACAGATTTCTGGGACTGCCACAGCACCGACTTCTGTTTTTTTTTTCATTCCCTCTTATAGCCTTTTCTCTTACAATTTTGGATGTGAACTCTGGTCTACAAGATGCAAATGTGGCTACGTACCTACTAACGTAGCATCATAGAACCAGCCTTGAAATGTGAAGTTTTTGATTATCAGCTGGCAGTACAGCCTAGAGGTTAAAGCAAAGAACTGTGAACAAGCTTTGTTTATCCAGCAAAGTGGGTTTTGATTTCATCATGCTGTACTTGTATAGTGTGTGACCAGAGCAAGTCACTTAACCTCCCTGTGCTTCCAAAACACACCCAGGAATAAGCTGTAGCTATATGCCTTTCCTGGACGAAGACAGTAAAAACAATCTGAGCATGTGATATGATTCAGAAAATATTATGCTCTTTCTATTCAGATTTGACTTGAAAAGAAAAAAATAGGACATCATTACTTGTTTATTAATCACAAAAACACATAGATGGACAACAGTTAAAACATGCATAACCTGAAATGCATAATTAAGAGTAGTTTACTTCTTTTGATGAAGTTAAAATTATAACAGTTTCTTACTGAAATACTTTGGATGGAATGGGATTTTCTACCGTAAAGAAAAAAAAATCAATCTGGTTGATCCTGCCACCCATACCCTTCCAGAGTGTCTTACACTCCACAGCTATGCCGACGGACCGCAACTTTCCAGAATGCCATTTCCACTGTAACGTTAAAAAAGAAAGAAAAAAAACAAAACAAAGGGAGAGACGGGGGGGGGGGGCTGTGTGTGTGTCAAGTGTGGTGTATCTCTGACAGAAGTGCTGCACTAACTGAACTGTGCTGAAAGGGAAAAAAGAATCACCATTAATTAAATAAAATAATGTGTGGGTGGATGTAAAAAACTGAATTTTGCACACACCCTCTGTGTGGGATGCTTTTATAAACCACTTGGACTTTGCAATCAGGGTTAATGTAGCATCCCACACCTTGGGTGTGTATGCAATTTTGGTTACACACACATATAATATTCTGTATTTTAATAATGCAGTTCAGATTAGGCTTCTTTTTTTTTTTAAAACTTTGTCCAACCATGTGTTTTTGCAATGAATAAACAATTAATAATGTCTTATTTTTTTTCTTCTCAAGTTAAATCTGGATAGAAAGATCACAATATTTTCAGAATCCTAACACATACTCAGATTGTTTTTACTGTCTTTGTCCAGTAAGGGCACACAGCTACAGCTCATTTCTGGGTGTGTCTTGGGAGCACAGGGAGGTCAGGTGACTTACTGTGGTCACACAGTATACAAGTAGAGCATGTTGGAGCCAAACCCCATTCTGCTAGATGAATGAACCTTGTTCACAGCTCTTTACTTCAACTTCTAGGTTGTACTGCCAGCTAAAACTACACATTTCAAGGCTGGCCCCATGATGCCAGGCCAGTAGGTACGTAGCCACATTTGCATCTTGTAAACTTGAGCTCTCACCCAAAATTGTAAGAGAAAAGGCTGTAAGAGAGGGAAAGGAATAAGACAGAAGTTAGTGCTGTGGCAGCACCAGAAGTGTGCACTGACATGAACACAGCCAGGGTTTAGAAATCCTGATGCAGTATGGGGCCCTAATACCTGTTAGCACCACAGACCCAGCCTTGAGATGTGTAGTTGTTAATGATCAGTTGGCAGTGTAGCCTAGAGGTCAAAGCAATCCTAAAGATGAATTAGTTTTACTAACAGTTTAAAATGTAACTGTGACAACTCACTAGTTTTAATGCACATACAAAACAATTATTATAAATTTAGAAAGTGTTGTAATAACACCTTAAAACACACTTAATAAAACAGATGATTTCCTATTTAACCTACTGTCAATGGAGGGCCAAGATCCTCGGTGACATCATTTCCTGTCAGGAGCCTAAAACATATGGCTGCCCCCAGCCCTTAATACAGATTGATTTACATATGAATAACTCTGGACTGCAAAGACTTGGCTCACTCAAATTAGCTTTCTTAGTCTTTCGGACATTAAAGGGAAACGTCCACCTACTATCTGAGCACACAGTTGTATACCCTGTGCTAAATGCTACTGCTCAATAAAAAATATTTTCTCTTACTTTTTCTGTTTACTATTTGTGTCCCTCGAAAAATAAAGTTTGTGTTTTCAGTGTCTGTGAGCTGCGGCATTATCTATCATGGCAGCACATGCGCATTACACTGATTGTGTCGTGACATCTGATACGGGGAGCCTGCAGTGCTCAGAAAACCTTGTGCAGATATAAAAACCTTGCCAGTCATCCCATCTAGATTTGGGATGTAGCCATGGTGACTCCCTAATAAAGGTGTGAGCTGGGGAACGGGATTGGGGAAGAAAAATTACATACGACTACAAATAGATACAGTCCTGAAGGGAATATCCAGAACTTCGACAGGACCAGCTGCAGTTAGAATGAAGCTCACTTTGGCAAGTGAATACCCGCTCTCAATTAAGTCCTATAAAATGGACTTGGACAGCTCACAGGTCCGTATTTAGAGTATCCTGAGTTAAAACTGCCAGATATTGACTCTTTACCGCTAAGTGCTGTCAAATGTTAGGTCGCTGTGCTGCAGCTTCCATGGGGAGTGAAGCAGAGGCGTCCCATGGCAGCACCCTATACTGCTGAAAGCTTGCCAGTTCCCACTCCAAATTCAGCAGTATTCTGATTCTGCTCTGCTCAACCCCTGATGGTGCCTGACAGTGAGGGTGATGTTCTGGGCAATATTCCCTTTGTAGTTGACAGAATACTCAGGTTGGGCTTGCATGCATAGATTACAATGAAAAAAAAAAAGAAACAGCAATGTAATGGTGCTGTAGTGGCTAAGGGCTTGTCCTGTGTGCACAAAATAAAATATTTATTTATATTTTTTGTAAACATATGGGTAGTTTGGGCTCCCTGTTATGGAATGTGTTCGATTCCTTTATATATGGGGAAACTGATAAAGCTTCCGGTATTTCTTGTTATTTAATTATATAGTCAAGGGTATCGATGCCACAGTATATATTCACTCTTGCTCTGAACATTTTTATTTTAACTTAAAAAACTGCTAATAGTAGAAGAGAAGTGTGTGCTTCTGTGTGTGTGCGTGCGCACGAGAACAGATATCTCCTCAAAAAAATGGGAAGTTGTTACCACAGACTTCATGACACTTGAAAAAAAACAAGTACTAAAAGATTAACACTTGCCCGAGTTGCCTCAGACACTTACCACTATTACAGCCACAAAGCCATATTACAAAGTACGGATCCAACTCCCAATTCCATTATAATATATTAATTCTAATATTGCGGTTACACAAATGTATTCATACATGTAAAATATTGTTGACAGCCTACCTGATCTGTGGAACAATCTGCAAAGCCTGCCCTCTCGTGCTTTTTTTCACTGCTCGTTACTAGTACTTTGTATGAACAATTATTTTCTGTAAACTGCAATAAATATGCATAGAGCTGCTGATATTCTTAACCTGTATCCATGCATTTTTTTTTTTTTTTTAGATGCATTAGCGCAAGTGGAAAGAGGGTTTTATCTATCATTTTTTCCTATTTTGGCGAAATAATATTGGTTTAGCTGGTTTTATGGATTGCTTCACTGTTTGGGTAGGCTGTCAGTAGTATTTTTACATGTATGAAGACATTTGGGTAACAGCAATATTAGAATGAATGAATATAGTACAACAGAATTGGACTTGTATAGATTTTTTATTTATAGTTTATCATGCTGATACATCTTAGGCAGAATTCATTCTTATTACATCACCATATTGTAGCAATTAATCGGCTTATATATCCATTACAGATTTTTTGGTTTTTTACCCCCCTTGCCTCACAATAATTGCTTTCCAATGTCCTGCCTTTAGTTATTATTTTCATTTACAATACTGCAAACTATGACAGCAGTGTAACATATTTCTAAAAGGTAGATAACTACCTCACTGTCCTTCAACTACATAAACTTTTTTATTCGACGTGGATTTAATTCTTTACCGCTTATCTTTCTCTTCCCCCAAACTACCTTGTTCAGACCTTATATTGCCTTTGATTTTCACCACCCCTGAGTCCTTACTAGTATTTAAGGACCCATCTCTCGGGTTATGCCCTTTATTTCTGAAGCAGTTGTTCTAACACTGAAACACCCTCGGTCTCTTCAATATAGTTATATAATGGTAACCACCTCGCATTATGTTGATCCACTTTAAGATTTAACTGTGCAGTGACCACCTCCATGATTCTAATTTTCTTTGTTACTCATCCACATATCTTTAGTTAACAAATTTTTTTTAAGCCATTGCTGGGTGATAACCTTAACGGCTGCAGTTACCAGTATATAAAATAAATATTTGTTCACTTGGGAGCTTAAGCAACAGGTTGGTAGAAAAGAGGCCAGGAGTTATATTTTGTTTTAAACTGAAATATTTGAATAGTTTGTTAGTGAAATTAGTTCTATGTGTTAAAAATTATTACCTTGAATTTGAACTGATACTTGGGCTGTGATATTGTAGGTTTGGGGATAGATGTTTGGGAGGGAAAATTAGAAGGTAATTTAAATGTGTTTGCCTGGTGTTTGGAGGAGGGACATTAGCTGCAATTAACTTGTCTTTAAACAGGAATTAATGTGGCTTTCATTGTTCACTTGGGAGCTTAAGCAACAGGTTGGTAGAAAAGAGGCCAGGAGTTATATTTGTTTTTAAACTGAAATATTTGAATAGTTTGTTAGTGAAATTAGTTCTATGTGTTAAAAATTAATTGAATTTGAACTGATACTTGGGCTGTGATATTGTAGGTTTGGGGATAGATGTTTGGCAGGGAAAATTAGAAGGTAATTTAAATGTGTTTGCCTGGTGTTTGGTAAGCCCTCCCACCCACCCTGTTTTGTGAAACACTTAAATACTGAAAAGCCACTGGTGGTTGGGATTGAAGGGCTGAGTATTTCTGTTTGGGACTGAAATTTTGAAGCAACAGGGGTTGGTGGGCCTGTGACATCATACGGTACCTGGAGTCTGCTTACACACACTGTTAGTGGGACTGAACACATACTGGACTGTATGTGTTTGTGAGACTTAGGAACTTTGTTGGTGGGGTTGAAATTGGGTTTGTAAATAACTACAGTCAGTATAGAGAGAAACTGTACTCAGGGAAAGGGACTGAGAAAGGGGTGTGCTATTATAAACAGAGGGATAATCAGGGTGGCCATATTCCACCATGGCAGGCATCTTCGGAAGGGTTGTAGGCTGCACAGGCTGTGGGATGGCAATAATTCTAAATTGGGCCTGGAGGGAGGCTGCCCACTCTGTAGACAGCTATCTTGTATTAGGAGTGAGGTATATTGGTTAAGGAGTAAGCTGTGGGAGCTGGGGGTGTCCAAGGATAAGGGGTGTGGATATGGGCAGCAGAAGGGTGGGGCTATGGGAGGCTGGGCAGCAGCTCTGAAATTACAGGACATTATGCTACAGCAAGCAGAAGGGGGATATTAGGGACAGAGGACCCTTAGATAGGGAAGTTGATGCTAAGGGAAAGCGTACAGGGTGAAAATTCTGAATTCAAGGAGACTGGAGGGAAAAGTCAGGAGGGGCTGTGTGCGGAAGCCTAAAACAGCAGACTGTGGAAGGAGCTCCTAAGGTGAACAGTGCAGAGAGGAAGAAGAGGGTCAGTTTAGAGATGCAGTCAGGAAACTCGGGTTACTTGATGGAGGCTGACATAGAGTGTCACAATAAATTTGAGATACTAAGCATCCTAGAGGGGAGGAAGGGGTTGGTGGAAATGAGGAAAACTTATACAGAGGCCGGGAGGGAGTCAGATACCCATAGGGCATCACAGAACAGCTATGGAAAGGATAGACATAGTCCCAGAGGGAGAGGGGAAACATATATGTTAAGCAAATGGGGAGATGCAACATATTCCAGACATGAGGGAGGAGAGCATGATTGAGAGGAACTGGGAGACAAGGAGGTGGAGAGGAGCACCCTTCAGCAGGAAGGTCAGTACCAAGGATGGGCCCTAGCTAAGGGACCCACAGAGAGCCTCTGGAGACAGGGTACTATTACAGGGGGATGAGGTGAGGGGAAGGGGAAACCATCAGGGCCAGGATAAATGGTTCAGATAAGAGAGGTTAAAGGGACACCTATTCAGAGGGGTTTGAGTTAAGTGGGCAAAATAGCAAGGGAGGCAGAAAGGGAGGGTGACAAGGGGTCTCTAATAAGGCAGGAAGACTCCCATGAAATTGTGATCATGAATAAAGTGGGGAGGGGCGTGAGAGGGCATAGTGGAGGTAACCATAAGGATGATGGCGGTGTTAAGGTTCTGTTACTGGGAGACTCGATGATTAAGGGTATCCATTGGGAGGGACAGGGGATGGATGCCATAGCCAGGTGAAGGTAGTGAGTATCTCTGGGCTGACAGTGCACAGAGCAAAGTTCATGGTGTATGAAATGGTTAGGGATTGTGGAGAGAACGGTTCCTGGTGCATTTGGGAACTAATGATCTAGAGGAAATAGCATTATGAAATCCAAGCAAGGTTCCAAGAACTTGCCAGAGTCTGTCGGATAATGGATGCAACATTTCCTTTTCGGAGATATTGCCAGTACCAAAGGCCTCAGTGGAGAAAAAATGAAGCTCACAGAGGTTAATGAATGGCTCAGGAAGTGGGGTGAAGAGAATGGGTTGGGGTGTTAGGGAACTGGAATGGAGTTTGGGAGGATAGGGACTATATGCCAAGGACAGGTTTCATCTTGCCCCATTAGGGAAGGAAGTCCTTAAACAGGGGATGGCTGACTACATACAAGAAAGGTGGGGTTTAAACTTGTAAGGGGAAGGGATAAGGAGGGGCTGACCAGAAGCCCTCCCTCCAGATGAGGGAGTAGCCTTCAAGCCCAAGGGGAGGGAAACAGACTGGAGGTGGAGGTTTCAGGAGGAGCAGGGGAGGATGGAAGTATAAGGAATCTGGGTGGGTTCGACAAAAGGATCAGGGATAAGGGTGGGGTTAGTGTTAGTAAATGCCAGGAGTTTGGGAAACAAGTTGCCAGAGTTCCAGGCCATGCAGTTCGAGGGGGTGGATGTGGCGGCAGTCACGGAAGCGTGGGCCAACAAAACCATGACTGGGACCTAAATGCGAGGGGTACACTATGCTTAGGAAGGATAGAAAGGAGGGCAGAGGGGTGGAGTGGCTATGTTCATTAGAGATGACATAGAAATTGCTATGGTAGAAGAGGCAGAGGGAAACGTGAGGCCTTATGGGTCACCTACGATCCCCAGCAGGAGATAAGGTCAAGCTGGGTGTAGCATATAGGCCCCTGGGATGAGTGATGTTCTAGAGGATGGTTTGCTGGACAACATCATTGCCCAGTGTGGTCCAAAGGGGAAGGAGTGGTGTTGATGGGGACCTTAATATGCCAGGTACTAACTGGGGAACCATGTCCTCTAAGGTGGCCAAGGAGCAGAGGCTGCTGGATGGCTTCCAGGATGTGTTCTTAACACAGCATGTGATGGAGCCCACAAGGGAGGGGCATGTCCTGGATGTGGTTCTGGCAGATGGGGATCTGGTAAGGGACATGGTTGTACAGGACCCCCTGACTGGGAGTGACCACAATACTGTCTGGTTTCAAATAAGCATTGGGGGACTGGGGGTGAGATCTAGGACACTGGCAGTGGACTTCAGGGGGCAGACTTTATGGGCATGGGAAATATTCTCAAGGATCACTTGAAGGGGATTACCTCAACAACAAGTGTGGAAAGGAGATGGGAGGTCATAAAAGGGGACTTCATGAGGCAGTCAGGATCTGCGCTAAGTTGAAGCGTGAGAAGCAAGGTCACATAAACCATGCTGGTGGTCCAGTGAGGTCCAGGTAGCAGTCAGAGAAAAGAAGGCGGCTTACAAAAATATAAAACAACAAGAGGATAGGGATAAGGAAATGTACCAGCTTGCATCTAGAAAAAGTCACCCGTATGGTGAGGAGCAAAAGTCCAGTAAAGAGCATCGGCTGGCACAGGGGATACATGGAGGGAAAGGGGTTCTTCCGGTACATTGGGGGCCGGAGAAAAACTAAGGCCATCTCAGTAGATTGAGATCAGAAGGAGGGTGGGTGGAAGAGGCGAGGGACCAGGCAGAGAGGTATTTAGTGACTTTACCTCTGTGTTCACTAGAGAGGGATGGGATATCTACAAAGCAAGGCACAAAGGGGATAGAGCGGCAGGGAGTGGGATCAGGAGCAGCAGAAATGGAGCAAAGGGAGGAAAGGTACCCCAGGGTGTCACATCTGGATAAGGATAAAAAGACCAGTAAGGTGGAGGGACAGATGATGCCATCCCACCAAAGGGTGTGGTTTGCCCTCAAGGCCCTAAAGAAAGACAAATCTCCTGGGCGGATGGCATTCATCCGAGAGTACTATGGGAATTGGCGGACATACTGGCTGCACCCTGGCGGAGCTTTTCAACAGGTCACTTGAGACAGGGAGGGTACCTAGGGATTGGCGAGGCACATGTGGTACCAATCCATAAAGGGGTCGAAGGAAGTACCAGGAAACTATAGACCCATCAGTTTAACCTCGGTGGTGGGAAAATTAATGGAGAGTATACTAAAGGAACGATTGGGGGTTTACTTGGAGGAGGTGGGAGATCTGGATAGTCGGCAGCATGGGTTTGTGCCAGGTAGATCATGTCAAACCAACCTTGTGGAGTTCTATGAATGGGTAACATCAGAACTGGATAGGGGTAAGCCTGTGGATGTATTATTCTTGGATTTCAGCAAGGCGTTTGACTCTGTCCCCCACAATGGTCTGGTGGAGAAACTGATGGGGTTAGGAGTAGGCCCTTTGATGGTCAGATGGATTGAAAACTGGATAGCTGGACGCACTCAGAGAGTAGTGGTCTGTGGGGAGCTCTCGAACCCTACAGAGGTTGGTGAGTGGGGTACCACAGGGCTCGGTCCTGGGTCCAATCCTGTTTAATGCATACATATCAGACATCAGGGATGGTATAGGTGTGAAATGAGTCTCTTGGCGGATGACTCCAAGATGGGAGCAGTAGTTGAGGGAGAAGAGGGAGGTTGGCCCTGCAAGGGACCTGGACACCCTGGAAGCTGGGCTCACACATGGAAATTAAATTTCAATATCACCAAGTGCAGGTGTTGCATCTTGGTGGAAACTCTAAACACAGGTACACCCTGGGAGGAGGTGCTGGAAGCCTCAACAGGGAAAAAGACCTAGGGGTCATGGTGGATACATGTATGAATAACACTGAGCAGTGCAGGAGAGCAGCTAGCAAGGCAAACAGGATGTTGGGATGCATGCAGAGGGATCACCTCTAGGAGCAAGGAAGTGATTCTGCCACTGTACAATGGACTGGTTAGACCACACCTTGAGTACTGTGTACAGTACTGGAGACCACACTTGAAGAGGGACATACAGCTCCTGGAGAGGGTACAGAGGAGGGCAACAAAGATGATCACGAGGCTAGGGATTTGACTTACGAGGACAGACTTGAGGAGCTCTGCCTGTTTTCATTGGAGGAGAGAGAGAGACAGGGGGACATGATTGAGGTCTTCAAGTACCTCAAGGGAATAAATAGGGTAAACATGGAGGGGATCTTTAGACTAAAGCAGGGAGGCATCACCAGAGGGCATGGTTTGAAGTTGGAAGGTGGAAGGGTGAGGGGGGAAAAGAGGAGGAGGTTTTTCACTGAGAGGGTGGTGGACCCTTGGAATGCTCTGCCTGGTGAGCTGGTTCAGAGATCCACAGTGGAGAGCTTTAAGAGAGGGTGGGACAGACACAGAAAGTGGATGTATCAGATGATGGCCTGTCCCGGGGTGGTGGGGATGGATGATAGGGGTTTCTGGAGCACAAGGGATGGGAGGGTCTCGGCACCCAACTAAGGATCTAGGTTCGAGCAGACTTGATAGACCATAAGGCCTAATCTGCTGGCAAATAGTATGTTAGTATGTTAGTATTTGTGGTTCTTTGTTCTAATTTCCATTGGGGTCAGAGTTAATATCACATTAACCACTGAGAGATTTTCCTGAAGATGAAAAATATTTTGTACTGCCCGCATAATTTCCTGCCAAAAATCTCTAATCCGGTGGCAGTCCCAGAAAATATGCGTAAATGTCCCCCTTTTCCCACACCCCCTCCAACATAAGTCTGTAGAAGAAGTAGCATAATGTGCAGAGATCACCGGAGTAATAAAAAACCTGGCAGTGACCTTCCACTTAAATTCTTTCCATCCAGGAGAGCTTGTGGTTTTGGAGATTCCTCCCCATATTTTACCCCGTTCTGCTTCAGTTATTCTTGTGTTTAGTTCCTTTTGCCATTCATTCTCTATCTTGGCCACTAGGAATTTCCCTACATCTTCTTGTAGAGCCTTGTAAATGAGTGAGATATAACCTTTCTGGTCAGCTAAAAGACTTTTTTGATGAGTGGCTATTAAGGGAGGGGGAGGGCGAGTTTTTAGGGCTTCCACCCCTACCATAGTGGAGATATAATGCCTGCATTGCAGGTATTTAAAAAAATCTGTTTTTACGAGATTATATTCTCTCTGCAGGTCAGCAAAAGATTTGACCTCTTCTCTCTCTATAAATTGGGTAAGACTATTCAACCCAGCCCTTCTCCACCTGGAGAAACAATTGTCTCCTTGATTGGCGGGGAATCCAGGGAGATGATCTAGGGGAATATACTCCCAAACCGGACTCGGGATCTCCCACCATTGCCGTGTGTCTAACCAAAGCTTCAATGTATGTTTGGACCATCTATTCTGGATTAGTTTGATATCTGGTTGAGTGGCTATCCATGGTAAAAATCTCAAGGGTACCAAGGGGTGTGCTTCTGCTTCCATTGAATACCAACTTCCGCTTCGATCTGTGTTTAGTATTTTGAGAATTGGAAGAACTTGTGCTGCTCTATAATAGTTATAAAAATTAGGTATCCCCTTCCCCCCTTGGCTCTTATCTACCATGAGAAGCTCCCATCTCTTTCTTGGCCTTCTCCCCGCCCAGATGAATCTAGAAAGTTTGTGTCTAAGCTCCTTACAATCTTTATGTGGAAAAGGGATAGATAAATTTGTGAATAAAAACAGATACCTGGGTAATACATTGACCTTGACGGTGTCAATCCTGTTCGTAAAAGTCAAAGAAAGTGTTTGCCATCTGTTTATATCTTCCAAGACCTTCCTTTGAAGTAGCCCATAATTCAGCTGATATAATCTCGAGATCCTAGTTGGAATTTGTATTCCCCCAGATACCTAATTTTCTCTTTCACCCATTTAAACGGGGTTCTTCCTTGGAGTGTTGAGGATGGGGCTCCCCCTATTAACATGATTTCAGATTTATCTTTATTTATTTTGAAACCCGATATTTTGCCAAAAAATTTAAGCAAATCCATCACCGGGGGAATCGATGTTTCTGGGTCTGATAAATAAATCAAAGTATCATTGGCATACAAAGATATCTTATTCACCGTTCCCCCGACCTGGATCCCTTTAATATCTGTTCTCATCCTGATTGCTTGGGCTAGAGGTTCCATAGCAATGGCAAACAATAATGGGCAGCCTTGCCTGGTGCCCCTTTCAATTGTGAATCCCTCTGATAATGTCCCATTTACCCGTACCCTGGCTTTGGGTTGTTGATATGCTGCCATGATCCACTGCATAAAAGCACCTTCAAAACCCAAGTGAAGAAGTACTTCCTGTAAATAAGCCCAATTTAGCCGATCAAAGGCTTTTTCCGCGTCCAAAAAAATCGCTACTTGGGGTGCTGTTGATTTACTTTCCTTACTAATTATATTAAGAAGTCTTCTGATATTATCAGATAAGTGTCTATGAGGAATAAATCCCGTTTGGTCTGGATGGATTAGGTTTCCAATATGTTTCTGAATTCGATTGGCCAAGCTCTTAGCCCATATTTTAAAATCCTGATTCAACAAAGATATTGGTCGGAACGACACACAACATTCGAGGGGTTTGCCTGGTTTAGGGAGTACTGTGATGATTGCATCCTGCCAGGACGAGGGAATTTTATTCTCCTCCAAGATAGCATTCATAACAGCGGTCAATTTTGAGGTTAAGGAGTTCTTTAGTTTTTTATAAAATTCGGCTGGTAGCCCATCAGGGCCCAGCGACTTACCGGTTGGAAGGTTCATGATAACCCCTCGAACCTCCTTCTCTGTAATGGGGGCTGACAACTCTTTCTTTACTTCTGGGGTCAGTTTGGGAAAATCCATAGCCTTTAAGAAATCCCCTGTATCCCTTTTAACTTCCTCCGGGGTTCTATTTTCTGTATACAGTAATTTATAATATTCTTTAAATACTGCAGCTATACTATTCGGTTTCACCCATTTTCTTTTATCTTTAGTGTTGTCTAAAATAAATGGAACATATCTACTTGCTTGTTCTTTTCTCAACCTGATTGCCCTCCCCCCTCCCTCATAATACTTTTGGTTTGCAAATCTTAGAATGCCTTCTGCCTTTTCATTGTCCAACATCCGTAATTCCTTCCTTTTTTTGAGTAGTTCTGTTAGAGTTCTTTCTCCTTTCCCCCTCGGGTGACTCTTGTGTTCTTTTTCCAATTCTTCTATGGCTTTTAATAATCCCTCCCTCTTTTTTTCCCTAAGCTTTTTTTTTTGCAGAAGCAAAGCTAATTAACTGCCCTCTTACTACCGCCTTCATAGTATCCCACCAAAGCAGGGGAGAGCAGTCTGACATTGGGGAGTCAATGGTTAAATTAGCAATAGTCTGCTCTATTTGCTTTGTCGATTTGTCATTGAGTAGTGAGACATTTAGTCTCCAGCTAGTATGTCTGGAACCTGTCGCCCACACCACTTTGACCACAACTGGGGCGTGGTCTGATAAGGTAAAAGACCCTATCTTAGATGATATAAAGTAATGAGTGTTGACCTTATGTGTCAAAATGAAGTCTATCCTTGAATAAGATTTATTATACAATGGCAAGAAAAAATCCTGGATTCTGATTGGTCAGTCTTGGGCTGGACCCGTGATATTAATCAGTACATCACGGGTGTGATGTTAATCAGTACAACATTACGGGTCTAGTCTCAGCCTCACTGTGAACCTGCAGATGATTTTTTGGCTGCGCCTTTGATTGATTCTTTCATCTTCTTTTAAGAAACAAAAATATTTTTCCTCACAAAAACATCTTTAAAATGATTTGTTTTATTCTGTATAACAACGAGCCATTGTATAATAGCAATAATGCCCTCCATGGTGTGTGTCGTTTGGAATAATGTCACGCCTCAGTTGTTGGACGCACTCGGCCTGCGGCCTCATGCCCAACCACCGTGACGTTATCCCAGCACGACACACACCCTGTCGGGCATTATTGCTTAATTAGCTGCAGAAAAACAGGTGTATTCCCTTTCCCCTACATGCTGATGTCTCCATACATCTACCAGTCCACCTTCCTCTAACCTGGCTTTGAATTTTTTATGTACCGTTTTTTTTTTTTTTGCTATTTATTCCTCCTCCCCAGCCTGCCACCTCTGACCCTTCAGGAGGGACAGCTGGACATCCCACTGCCGGAACCCTACCCAAGCAGACCCCAAGGCCCCCATGGGCGCGGATTACCCAGCTAGGGGAGGCAGTGGGGACTCAAACTCCGTAACACATTTACGTCGGTCTGTGGTCTGCTGGGTGGGCACAGGCAAATTGTGGGCATGGCCATGGTCCTCCCATCTTCCCGGCTGAGGCAGGCTTGTTTCCATGTTTTTCTCCCTCCCCAAGCAGCAAGCAACTCCCCCGGACGTCATGACGCACGCCCGGCGTCCATGCTGCTCAATCGCTGCCATCCCCAAATGGGGCTTGCAGTTCCTCGAGCCTCCGGCTCGGGTCATACAGAGTGTCGGGCATCGGCGAATCCCTCTCCGGAGAAGGCGAGCTGTCATTGGACGCTCCAGCCTATCTCCCCCTGGCCGACCCACCGACAACCCGAGTCCGCTCCCGAACCCGGGTCGCCGGCGTGTAGGTGTGGCGTCCAGCGCCTCAACTCTCAGTGCCACCGGGCCGGCATTATCTACCGGTTTTGGAGAGCAGCCTTGCCCTCCTGATCGGTCCATTGTTGGGCATGGTACAGCATTAAAATCTCCCCCTAATATCAAAATTCCCGTGGAAAGGTCCGCAATTTTCTGAAAAACTTCCAAATGGAACTTATCTGTTCCTGTATTAGGTGCATATATATTAATTATGTGTATCACTTGATCCTGAACCATTCCCGTGACCCTGATGCATCTCCCCTCAAATGCCTTGTCCACTTCCTCTATGTTTAGGGGGCAGTTCCTTTTCACCAGGATAGCCACTCCAGCTTTTTTAATCCCCCCACATGCCGCAGCTTCCACTCTCCCTACCCAAGCTCTCCTGAGTTTTAAGTGCTCAGAGTCCGAGAGATGAGTCTCTTGCACGAGAGCTACGTCGCAGTCCAATCTTTTCAATTCTCCCAGTAATCTGATTCTTTTCACTGGTGAATTAATACCATTAACATTGTATGAAATTATATTTAAAGAAGCCATATTCAGGTGTTAAGTTTTGCCAGAGATCCAGATTACATAGTTATAGATAGGCTGCCACGTACCTCCCCCTCCCTCTTCTGCCACCCTCAAGGTCTGATTTTGCTTCTTTGTGTAAAGCGGAAAGAAACCACGTCGAAAGGACAAATATAACTTGTACATTATTAAATCCAACATTTGTATATCTTATTAAACTGTTTTAATTGCGTAACTAGCTCCAAACTTCCCACCTTTGACTTCCAAGGGAATTGTTAGTCAACTCTATGACCTCTTATTATGCCCCTCCGATGTTTATGGGGTGTTGTAGCAAGTCCCCTTGCAGAAATGGTTTGCTTACAACTTTCTCTTATGTATTAGATGCCCTTAGGCGCAAAAGAGAAAAACTGTTGCTCCCCGTGAGCCCCAATTATGTTCTAGTCGTACATGCTCTTTTATTCCCCTTCCTCCCACACTTAACCTTATGTTCCAGTTCCATGTGCTTCGCCCAGGAATGACAGTCCCTTCACCCTCCCCCCTCGTCGACTTAGGAATCAGAAATCCCCTTTTCTTTTCTTGTTTTCCATCCTTTCCTCCGTATAAAGATGGGCAAACATCTGAAAGTTAACATTCACCTGCAGTAACCTTTTGCTTGCTTACTGTCTAAGGCTTAAACCCTAGGCCTCCCCGCAGACCTCTCCGTTTCAGCTCCCCCCACACCTTTCCACGAGTTGATGTGGCTCTATCCATCCCCCACCTCTAATTACAGTTTGATTTCAAAAGTTATATTTTTTCTCAAACAGTTCTCCACATCTCTCTCTGGTGCTTCCAATGAAAAAAGTCCCTACTACGTATACCACAATTCAAACCATCATTATCCTCGGTTCTTCGATGGCGATACGTCTTCCCTGCTCGAGTCAGCCAGTTTGCTTCTTTTTTCAGCTCTCTGCAGTAATCTTGCAATGTCCCCCATTGTAGATTTCTGATAAGAGAAAGGAGCCCCTCTGTTCTTGTTCTTGCCTCTGGTCGCCACGCTCCATGCACTTGCTCTCAACTGTTTTTCCAACATTTCACATGCTAGGTTAGGTGTTATAATCTCCAAGTTCTTTAAATATGGAACCGCTTCGAGCAACGAGGGAAAGATCCTTGTACCATTTTCCTCTAATATTTTCAGTCTCGCTGGATATAATAATTGTGCTTTGATTCCCTTTTTCTCTCTCAGTTCTCTGATTATCCTCTGATTCTCTGTCTTTCCGCCTGCAGCACCGTCGAGAAGTCTCGTTCAAAGTAAATTACCATATCTTTGTACTTTACGTCCCTATGACGCCAGGCTTCCTGTAATATCCACTCCTTTGTTTGAAAATGCAGCATTCTTATCACAAATGATCTCAGTCTCGCTGTAGCATCTGTTGGCTTAGGCACAAGTGATCGATGGGCCCTGCCAATCGTTAGGTCTAGGTCTGAAGGGATTTCCAACATGGATCTCAGTACTTGTTGAATAAAGTCAGCCGCTGTAGCAAACCCTTCCTCAGCTCCTTCCAACAGCCCATGTATTCGAAAATTATTACGTCGAGACCTATTTTCCAGGTCTTCTAGCTTCACATTCATTTCTCGGTCTCTTTGCATTAAGTATAATAGTAGCCGATCATTGCTTTCCTGCGTTTCAGTCAGTTCTTCCAGGCAAGCGTCATTTTTAGAGACTTTTTTTATCCAGGAGGCGCATATCTTGCCTTAAATCTGCCAGATCACTGTCAATCTTGTTCACTGTGGCCAAAATCTTTTGTAAAGTATGTTTTGTGCCATCGTTGGAATCCATTTCATCCTGCTCTTGCTCTACCGAGGAATCAGAAGCATATCGTCTGCGTGCAGGCAGGGCCGTGAGGCCTTCTTGTGATCTGCTTAACAGTGTTTGCCTGATTTTACTTCCTGATTGCAATTGTCTGGAACCCTTTGCTTTCGGGGGTTTTCCTGCCATCCTGAGCTTATGCAGACGCCTTTATTTATTTTAGATTTTGTTCGATTAGGGGAGTCTGACGATTTTTAGGGGGTGTCCTCCGGGGAGCTCAGTTCTTCAACCACTCGCCATTACGGTGACGTCACTGGAAGTCAGTACAACAGAACTGGGAGTTGAATCTGTATTTTTATATGGCTTTGCGGCTCTAATAATGTTTAGCCTCTGAGGTATGGCACTACATACTTGTTCTTACTTCAAGGGGGAGCTCTTGCAGCAGGTAATACCGATAGGACTAAGGCCGTCAGGCATTAGGACCCCACCGAAAAATCTTCCAGCTAGCAGTCTGGCACCATCTCAGTTCTTTTCCCCGCCATTGACCCACTTACATCGGCTCCATGGACGCCTAGTTTTCGCAGTCAACCGTGCTTTTTTTCCTAATCACCTAAAATGTTCGATTCCAGTATTTTTCATCATTATTCAACGAATTTGCATGTCTTCTCCTTCTTCCACTGGTGCAAGTCAAAGTGTCAGTGCAGGATCTGCTTAGGCCCAGACCACCGGCTTAACGATTGCCCACACTGCTAGAAGTTTAAAGGAGAGCCATTCTTGGGAGAGAATCCCAAAGCAGACTCCATGGTGCTTACGGCAGCTCATGGAAGAGCTCAGCAGCCTAAGCATATGAGCATCCAGCCTCTGGACCCTGAGTCCAGAAAGTTGGGCCGCATGGGGAGGAAGGTATACACATCTGCCACTGGTGCTATTTGCTTCCTAAATATCCTAGCCCACATGGTGACTTACCAGAAGTCCCTGTGGGAGAAGACCATGGACCTGATAAAAGCTCAGCCGGATTCCGACAGCAAAAATGAGCTCATGGCATATATCCAGTTGGGCATGGATGTAGATAAGCACATGCTCAGGAGCTCCTACAATTTGGCAGACATGGCAGCCAGGGCTGCAGCCTCGGGCATTTGCATGAGGAGGCATGCTTGGCTCAGGGTATCGGGGTTCCGCCAGGACTTGCAGGATGCCATCCTGGACCCCCCTTTCCAGGGCTCCGTCCTTTTTGGACAGGAGACGGAGAAAGTCATCCCTGGGCTTCAAGATTCTGGCAAGGCGATGGCTGATGTGCATAGAATGTATAAGATGGATCCTCCCGCTTTCTGTCGTTGTCCTTTTCGTCGAAACCAAAGACAACAAGGGAAAAGGCAACCCCAGACCAAAGGAGCCTTTGAGACACGGCCACCTTGTTCCTTCAGGCGCCCATGGCCCCAAACATCCCAAGGCGCCCCGAACCCCCCTGACAAATCCTCCTAATACAGCTTGACTCCCTGCCATCTCTCTCCCACCCTCAGATACCATTGGGGGAGACTGTAGGAGGAAGATTCTCCCTCTGCCTGTCAGGGTGGTCCAGTATCATCTCGGACCAATGGGTCCTTCAGACGATAGAGAGGGACTACTCCCTAGAATTTCTGAGCTGCCCTCTGGACAGCCCTCTTATCCCTTCCCATTGCTCACCCTGCTATGCCCTTACTCTAAAAGCAGAGATACAGGCCTTGCTGCAGAAGAAGGCCATCCAGGTGGTTCCACCTGCCCAGCAGGGCAAAGGCTTCTACTCACATTTCTTTCTGGTTCCCAAGAAAACTGGAGACCTCTGCCCTATTCTGGACTTCAGTCAGCTGAATGAATATATCCAGTATAGGCGGTTCAGAATGGTGACCCTAGCAAGCCTGTTGCCCATGATCCATTGAGGAGACTGGCTGTGCTCCCTAGATATTCACGATGCATACATGCACATCAAGATCCTTCCCTCGCACAGGAAGTTCCTGCCCTTCCTTTTTCAAGGTAAACACTGTCAGTTCAGGGTACTTCTGTTTGGACTCTCATCAGCGCCAAGAGTCTTCACCAAGTGCCTGGCGGTGGTAGCAGCAGCTCTAAGAAGAAATGGCCACTTTGTCTACCCTTACCTGGATGACTGCCGTATTTCTGCCCAGCCAGAAGACCAGCTGAACAGTGCCTTGCAAGAAACAATCTTGATGTTCCAGTCTCTGGGCATCGCTCTGAATTGGTCCAAGTCACACCCTTGGCCATCCCAAAGGCTTCAGTGTATTGGGGCGGTTCTAGATACCATTCAAGGCATGGTCTTTCTGCACCAGACAGGGCAGAACGGCTGAGAGGAGAAGTGCGGACCTCAGACCGAGTCACAATGAGGGTAATCCTGCAACTGCTAGTGCATATGGCAGTTGCCATAGCCATGTCCGTTCATTGGGACCGGGGCGTAGATGAGCTGGACCAGCCTGTTCGGATATCGGAGGTGGTCCGTTGTTCTGTACTATGGTGGCTAAATCCAGTCAACCTCGAGGTAGGTGTTCCCCTTCAGTGGCCAAGCCCGATGCAGATTCTCACTACAGACACCTCGGGTCTAGGCTGGGGAGCTCATCTGGATGTGCATCGAACAAAAGGTTCTTGGAATGCAGTAGAGCGGTCTCTCCACATCAACATTTTGGAAATGAGAGCCGTACTGTATGCCCTTCAGACTTTCCAAGATCAGCTCCACCAGGGCCCACTTCTAATTCAGTCTGACAACACCCTGGTAGTGTTTCATCTAAGCAAGCAAGGAGGCACTCACTCGTATCCCCTATGCAGAGAGGCCATGAGAGTGTGGTCCTGGGCAGTAGAACACGGTCTGGACATCACGGCGATTCATGTCCCAGGCATCCAGAATGTTCTCGCCGACAGTTTGTCACTCTTGATCTCTGAATCATGAGTGGGAGTTGCACCTAGTGGTGACAGAAGACCTCTTTGAAAGATAGGGTCGACCAGAGCTGGACCTCTTTGTGTACCTGTGCAACGCTAAACTGCCAAGTTTCTGCTCGCCAGATCCAGGGCCTAGTGATTTTTGGCAAGGCACATTGTCCCTCATCTGGACAGGGAGGTTTCTATATGCCTTCCCTCCCTTCCCTCTCCTTCAGAGAGTCTTGCTCAAGTTGCAGACGGAATAAGCTAGAATGATTCTGGTAGCTCCTCTTTGGCCTCATCAGATCTGGTACCCGCTGTTGCAGCAACTGGCCACGGAACCTCCTGCTTGGTTTCCCCTCTCCTCTCACATGCTCTCCCAAGAACAAGGGATGCTAGTCCACTCAGCTCTGCAGCTCCTGCATATGCATGCGTGGCTCCTGCAGTCCTAGCTGAGGAAAGATTGGGGATGTCGCATAGAGTGGCAGAGGTCCTAGTAGCAGCGAGACAACCCTCCACCAAGGCAACCTATGCCATGAAGTGGAAGCGATTTTGTTAATGGGCAACACCCCGTTCCTTGGACCCCTTGGGTTGTCCAGTAAAATCTATGCTGGAGTACCTTCTCCATCTTTTGGAGTTGGGCCTCAGCTGCTCGTCCATTAAGGTGCATCTCTGCGCTCTGTCAGCCTACCATGCACCGATAAATGGGAAGACTCTGACACAGCTTGATGTGTGCAAGACCTTCTTGAGGGGAATCTTACACATCAGACCCCCACGGAGGGATCCTGTCCCTCTATGGGATCTTTTTGTTTTAGAGGAGCGCACCCTACCTCCCTTTGAACCAGCCGCGACATGCGAGCTTCACTTTCTGTCTTGGAAAGTGTTATTTTTAGTTGCAATTATTTCTGCTCGGACAGTTTCCGATTTGCAGGCTCTGATGCATAAAGAGCCTTACCTCATTTTCCACAGGGACAGGGTAGCACTGCATACAAACCCTTAGTTTCCACCGAAGGTGGTGTCCAAACTTACCTTGAATCAAGACATCTAGCTTCCAGTTTGTTTTCCAGAGTATTCTTATAAAGGGGAGGCTCTGTTACATACTCTGGATGTACATAGGCTCCTCACTTATTACCACGGCAGAACTAGTTCCGTTCAGCAGACTGCTAAGCTCCACCTTATCAGTTATCAGTTATATGCTCCTTCCCTCTGACCTGGGTCTCTCTTTGGGTACTGCTTGGGACTCAGTCCTATTGGTATTACCTGCTGCAAGAGCTCCCCCTCGAAGTAAGATAGTACAGTTACGTAAGAACTTACCGTAACAGTAGATCTTTGAGAGAAGCCCTTGCAGCAGGTGGCTTTCCCACCCTCCAACCCCCAGGAACAAATTTATTTTTCCTTCTCTTTGGGTATGGGAGACCCTCCTCAGTTCTCCATTCTGTTTGTCAGCGGGTCTCCAGCGGAGAACTGAGATGGCGCTGGGGGACCGCCCCCTTTATACTACGTCTGATGTCGGGTGGAAAAGACATCAGGGGCGTTCCCCTGCCACAGACTGCTAGCTAGAAGATTTTTCCATGGGGTTCTAATGCCTAGCCTTAATCCTATTGGTATTACCTGCTGCAAGAGCTCCTCTCGAAGATCTACTGTCACAGTAAGTTCTTATGTAACTGTACTTTTTTTTCTTTCTTCGTGTGCCATGAAGTCTGCTTTGGTATTTATCAAACAGTAATGAGTTCACATTTTGGAGGAAATGTTTTCTCATCCCCAATTCGCGTTTGCTATTAGCAATTTTTAAGTTACAATAAAATGTGCAGAGTGGGAGTGAATATTTACTATACTGTGGCATTGAAATATATTCACTATAGATACGATGCTGTAATATGAGTGGTAGGGTGCTTCATCATACTGCCTGGATGTATATTTGAGCACAGTCTGTCTCTTTTTTTATTACCAAGTTTTTGTGCCTGGTTTGATAACCACGTTATTTTTAATTATTACTTGATTAATTGTACACAGTGTCTGACTAGATATCTGTATTAAAAGGAACTGAATGTGTGTTTTAAATATCTCTAAAGAAGCATGGTGTTGTGCTTTGTGAAATGGAAGTTGCTTAACCTTAGGTGATGCTTTGCAGTTTTGGAATAAAGGCACTCTTTTATTTTTAAGTTCTTGGTTTGGTGCTGTTTTCTCTTTGATTATGTATTTGTGGTTTATTTAGCACCAAACTGTTCCTGGAGTGACAGTGTCTTTGAAACAGACTTTGATGGCAGATAAGGACCACTTGGCCCACCTAGTCTGCCCATTTCCCTTCCTACTGGATAAGCTGCAGATCCTAGTTAACAAAACAGCCTATTTCTTCCTACCCCCAACAAGAATTACCTTGTCTGTCCCATGCATTCTTGAATTCTCCCACAGTTTTAGACCCCAACCTCCTCAGGAAGGCGGTTCCATTTGTCCACCTCTCTCTCTGAAAAAAATAACTTCCCTCACATTGCCCTAAGCGCCCCTCAACCCCACCCGTCTTCAAATTGTGTGTCCTTGTTTTTTCACATCTCTTTTTCTGAAAGATGCTACCCTCTTGGACTTTGTTGATTCCACTGAGGTACTTAAAAGTTTCAATCATGTCCACCCTCTCCCTCCTTTCCTCAAGGGTATACATATTAAGCTCCTTTAGTCTCCCCTTGTATGGCTTCTCTTGCTGTCCCTGCACTATTTTAGTTGCCCTCCTCTGGACTGCCTCCATCCTGTCTATATCCTTGCGGAGATGGGGTCTCCAGAACTGGACGCAGTACTCCAGATGGGGTCTCACCAACTGTCTGTACAGAGGGATAACAACTTCCTGTTTTCTGCTGGTGATGCCTCTCCCTATACATCCCAGTATCCCCCCAGCCCTCCCTCCCTACTGCCTTCTCACATTGCTTGCTAACCTTAAGGTCATCTGATATGATTACCCCCAGGTCCCTTTCCATTTTTGTTGTTACTCACACACACACACACACCCCAATTGTGTACTCTTGGGTTTTTGTTTCCCAGGTGCATTATTTTGAACTTCTTTGCATTGAATCCAAGCTGCCATACTTCTGACCATTCCCCAACCTTGCCAAGTCCCTTCTCATCCTTTCCACCCCACTTTGTGTATCAACCCTGTTGCAGATCTTTGTCATCTGCAAAGAGGCATACTTTTCTTTCCAGTCCCTCTGCAATGTCACTTATAAAGACATTAAAAGGACTGGACCCAATGACTGAACCCTCACGGTGCCCTAGTAACCCCCTTTCTTCAGAGTGGACTCCGTTTACTATTACCTTCTGTGTCCTGTTGTCCAGCCAGTGTTTTACCCAGGCTACCACCCTGGGACCCACTCCCAGGCTGGCTAATTTGTTTATTAATCATTTGTGTGGGACTGTGTCAAATGCCTTGCTAAAGTCTAAGTAGGCCATGTCCACAGCCCCTCCCTGGTCTACTACTTTGCTCACCCAGTCAAAGAAATCGATTAGATTTATTTGACATGACCTTCCCGCTATGAATCCGTGCTGCCTTGGGGCCTGTGCCTCATTGGCCTCTAGGTACTCAACAGTTCTTTCATTTTCCCTACCACAGAGGTCGAACTGACAGGTCTGTAGTTTCCTGCCTCTGTCTTGCTCCCACTTTTGTGAAGGCGAATTACATCTGCCCTCCTCCAGTCCTCAGGTACCACACCATCCTCCCATGATTTGTTAAAAACGGTAGTCGGTGGTGTCACTAGTTTTCACCTTAATTCTTTTTGAATTCTGGTGTGAATCCCATCAGGGCCCCATTGCTTTGTCCACCTTCAGTTTTAGGAGTTCTTTGAGAAACCTTTCTCTGTGAAAGGACTGGGATCGACCCTCCTATCCAGAGTGCTTCTGTTAATTGAATTAGGTACCTCCCCCTCCACCTCTTTTATGAATACTGAGCAGAAGTATTCATTTAGTATCCCTGCTTTTTCATTGTCCTCCTCTTCCAACCCACCATCCATTCTATTCAGCCTCATTAGCCCTCCCTTTGCCTTTCTACGCTCCCTAATGTACCTACAAAAGGTTGTATCCCCCTTCTTAACCGAGTTGGCTGTCTTTTCCTTAGTTTGGGCCTTTGCTATTCTGACTGCCTTCCCTGCTTCCTTCTGCCTTAACTGGTACAGATCTCTGTCCTGCTGCTTCTGTGTTTCCTTGTATTCCTAAATGCTGTCTTTTTCTCCCTAAGCTGCCTCTTTTGAGAACCATAGTAGCTTTTTCTTTCATTTTGATTTATTTGCTTCACACAAAGGCTTGTTGCCTCTGTGATGGACTGAGATCTAATTGTATAAATGTATAATGGGCTTTACAGTATTTGCAATCCGCCATACAGTGGTTAGTCTGCTGAGGGGGGTCTCTGTGGTTGCCATTCTCTTTAGTTTGGCATTCTTAAGCTGAGTAACACATTAATATGTAACATTGCAAATATTTCATCGTATATGGATATTTTATTTGGAATCTTCGTGATGGGTATACCACACCGTGGGACGCACTCAGCTGTGTTTTGGTTTCATACATTGGAATCCTTTAAATTGGAACTGCCTAACTGGACTATCAATTTGACAGTCTTAAGTGGTTAAGTAAATTTGTGCACCCTGGTATTTCAGCCATCTATATTTTGAGATGGTTATTTGAGCAGTGTATTTTTCCGTGGTCTCTGATGTATAAGTGGGACTTTTTATGTAAGGGAGGGCTGTTGATTTGGTGACCGAACTGTCGCTGTATTATGATTTTGATTCAAGCGGTTTTCTGATGATTTCAGTTTTCATAACATGAGAAGTGGATTTGGCTTCTTGCATTGTTTAATCATTTATATGAACTTAGGGTAATTGTCAGATGGGCTTGAGCTGCTACTTGGTGTGCTAAGTGAGTCTCCACCTTGCAGCTGTCAGTCATTTCAAAACTTGGTGTTTTGTAACTGTATACTTATCTAAATGAAATGTCTCAAATATATCTTGTTTTTAATCTTTTTGAACGGGTATGCCACACTGCTGGGATACGGTCAGTTGTTTGTTTCACTGCTAACATTTTGGACTGCAGCTTGAAACTGTATGGCTGGATCATCAATACTATAGTAGTGCTCGCCACTGCAGTTGGGTTCCCCATACTGGGGGTCACCAGAGATTACCAGGGGCCAGACAGGTGACAAAATGGAGGAGGAACAGGCCAAATATTAAAACTTTAAAGTATAAGGTAATGCTTCATTTATTTTTCTCCATTACTGTTGCGATTTACATAGCATTACTGCTAGGGACTGAATACTGCTGTTTTCAACATGTGGACATTTTCCTTAAGAAACCCTGTTGATGACAGTTCCCCTTTATCTGAATCTGTGTTAATAAGCACCACATCTACAACAGCATCCTGTCTTGTCCACAATATCTAGCTTGTATTCTGCCATCATCGCCTGCAGTTCAGTTTTATTGCCTAGACTCCTGGTGTTAAAACAGACCCCTTTTCAGCTGTCTGATGGGCTTTTCTTGTTCTTCAACCGAACTGCGCTCTTAGTTTACCGAGGCCCTTGTAGTCAAAATAGCTCTGGGTAACAAAGGGAAATCACTCACTGTCTTGTTGGTATATATCCCACCTAGGAATACAGCTGCAGGTATTGCCTCAGCCTTAGATTATATTACCAAGCTGCCTAAGTGCTCTGACATTGTAGCACTAGGTGACTTCAACGTCAACTGGCTTGCGCCCAAGGCTGGCCCCTATAAGGATGCCACTGCTGCTGTTGACATTAAACAGATGGTTCAAACTCCAGCTAGGACCCACACTCTTTACCTTATCCTCACCAATCGCCCTGATAGGGTTATGGAGTGAGTGGTTTTATCTGACTCCCTTAGTGACCACTCGCCAATTGTGTGTCGCTGGTCAAATCAGCTTCCTAAAACCCCCAATAGGTTGTCCTGTCAACGAGCCCTCAGATGGGTGCAGCTCGTGCAATTTTAAGAATAGCTCCACCACTGCAACTGGTCACTTATTGACACCGCCACTAGTGTGGACCTAGCTCTGGAGCACTTGTGTGCCAGTTTAGCTAGTCTATTACAAGCCTCTAGTCTAGCCTCTCTGTGTTACTTGCTGCTTGAGACTAGTGCTGGACAAACTGTATTGTTTAGTAGCTGATGTTTGACTGCTTAGACCTAGCTACTGAGTAAGATTGCTGCATTTTTCCATTTCTGCCTCTACTGCCAAACTGTGTCTCCTGTCCCACACTGGTCACTCTGCTAATTTTTAATTTCTCCTCCCTACTTGCAATGCTGTCTCTCTAGACAGCTTCATTTCTTCTCTGCCTTAGCTACAAACCCCCCTATTACACCCCCTCCTGCTGCTGTTGTCCTATTCAGATGTCCCGGTGACAAAGCACAGAACCCCCCTCCCTGTTAACTCCTCTTCTATCTCTAAATAATTGCCCTGCATTTGCCACCTCTTTACCTCGTGCTTTGTCTTTCCCCATTGCCTCCCCCCACTGAACTTGCTGTTGTCACGCTAGCTGTATTTAATCCTCTGTCTTTCGCTTCTTGTTCCACAGGCAGCCCATCTGTGGGCTTCCCAAGCTGCTGCTGTGGCCCCAGCACTCTCCAAGCCGGCTGCAGCTAACAGACCATCCAACACCCCGGACAGATTCAGGTACGCACTGGACCTCCGAAACTCGTGGTTTTGAATGCCGCTATTTTGACTGGACGCCCAGTGGAGGAGCCCGGCACTGATGGGCAGTTTTTGTTCCTTAGCTGATTTTTCCAACTCCTGGCACTTCCTGATCTCGGGGAAATCTCTTTCTGTGCTGTGTTCTGAACTGAATTTTTTTGCCACCCCCCCCAAACAGGATTAAATATACCCTTGCGCCGCCCATTTCCTCAGCCTAGAAGCTGATTGGTCACACCACTGCTGCACATTCTTATGGCTATTGGCCTCTCTGTCTTCAATACCTAACTTGACTCACTTTCTTACTGCCCTTTTTTAAAGCAGTCTCACCCACAGGGTTGCACATTTGCTCTCAAGTTTTTCTCCAGCCACTCCAGTTATCTCCTCTCAATTACTGCTGTAACCTGCCCCATTGTTAATGTACCCTTTCAATTCCTACACTTCCACTGCCTTTGGTGACATACCCAGTCACAGCCTAACCATCTCAGTAGCTGGCACCTTTGTCTTAGCTGAATTTTCAAAGATAACACTAAATTAGAACTAATGTCATTGCCACCCCCACACAGTACATCAATATTACAGTGACTCTTTCCAGGTGTTTTACCAAAATTGCCCTGTGCTTCGGCTAATTTCACAGCTGGCACACCACTGCTGGCTCAGTTTTACCTCCAGCTACCTACTACATAACAATGGGCACCATCGCTCTTCTACTAGGCCTGCTCACATTTACCCTGCTGGCTCAGACCACCCCCTGTCCTGTGCCCCCACCCTCCACCCGAGCATTTCTCCCTAAGCCACCCCAAACTGTCGGCCCTCTCCCACTTGGACACCCCGCTCCTCTGCATCCACAACCTACCAACACCCCACTCCCTCCTGCCTCCAGCCCCATCCTGGACCACCTTTCGCCCCTACCTACTTTTAGTGCCTTGCCAATCCCCTGCACCCCTACTATCAGGACCTCACATCGGCACCACACTAAGGGTCCATGTCACCACCCTCCCCTAATTAGATTAATCAGTTTGCTCTTACTGCTGTTCGGGAATATACACCCAAATCCTGGACCTATGCTAATTAGCCTTCCCATGCCTCACTCTGGAGCCGGTTTCCACATTGCATCACTGAACATATGCAGCCTTCTAAAGAAATCCGCCACACTCCTGTGCTGTATTGTACAACACCAACCTGATATTATTGCGTTAGTAGAGACCTAGCTGTCCAAAACAACCCCTGACTCCGTTATTTCCCTCTCTGTTCAGGGAAGACCGAGTTAGTAAACGTGGCAGTGGGTATGCAGTCTACATGCAGGACACCCTTATAAGCCATGCGCTCCCTGTCCCCAAGCTTGACTATGGTGCCCAAGCCCTCACTCTAAAAATTACCCTTGACCCAGCCAGGGGCCCACTCTTCCTCATGATCTCCTACATACCCCTGAGGAACTAAAACCCAGCGGTCCAGTCTTTCATCGACTGCCTCACCTCCCTACCACACAAAGCCAAGCAACTCATCCTAGGTGACCTTAACATCAGTTGGCTTGGTACCACTGCCTCCCATACCAGGGACTCCTTCGCTGCCCTGGACATGTCCCAGTTAGTCACCCAGCCCACTAGATTCAACCGGACAAGTGACTCCAGCAACCTCCTTGATGTAATACTATCGAACCACCCTCATAAAATCCGGGATATCACCGTCCTCCCCAGCTCACTTAGTGATCACTCACCTGTCCTCTGTCTCTGGTCATCCTCCATACCGAAACCTGTGTCCCAGGCCACCTTGCGCCAGTGCCTACGCCCCGGGGGTCTCAGAAAGCTGAAATTACATCTAGCACAGCTGGACTGGTCCCCCATCCGTTACACCCCTGATATTGACTCTGCCCTAGACCTCTTCACCAATGCTTTCAGCAAGGCCTGTGACCTTATTGCCCCCCACACCAGAATCCATACTAAAAAACAAAATGCCGCATGGATCTCCCCATGCATTATCCAAAAACTTAAGCATAGGGATAATCTCTGGCACATCGCTATTGAATCAGGCAAGTTGGCTGATAGACAAGCCTACAACGCAGCGTGTAATCAGTGCACCTGGGCTATTTGACGGGCCATGGCAGAGGACTATCAGACCACCCTCGCATCCATCTGGGTTTCGCCCGGACTTTCTGGGACAGCATGAAAGAGCTTAATGGGAATACCCGCTCCCCCCCAACCATACTAGCTCTCCATCGATGGCACCGTCACTACAGACCCAACTCGCATAGCTGATTGCCTCAATACTACCTTCTCTGACCTAAGCTCTGTCCTCCCAAACAACTTTTTTGACCCAATCCCTGCCTCTGTCCCCCTGCCTTGGATCGCCCTCCTTTCTACCTGCACACTATATCCCCCCATGTAGCCAGGCCACACCTGCTAAAAGCTCTTGGTAGCAACAACCCCAGCCGTGACCCCTAGACTCCAGGATTCTCCGCCTGGTCTTGGATGTCATCCTAGTCCCCCTTACAGACCTACTAAACTGGTCTCTATGCCTCGGTCAGTTTCCCAGTGCTTGGAAATCAGACGAAATCACCCCTGTACATAAGAGTGGAGATTGGTCCGCACCTAACTACTACCGGCTGATCTCTAGCCTCCCCTGCTCTCTAAAGCCCTAGAAAAAATAGTCTATTCAACTCTCTAAGTACCTGGCCAAAAATTACATAATGTGCCCAGAATAACATGGTTTCCACCCAGGACACTGTACCACTACTGCTGTCCTGGAGTTCTCTCAGTACCTGCACTCTGCTGTTGACTCTGGCAACCTTGCCGGTGCAGTGTTCGTAGACCTCTCCAAGGTTTTTGACACTGTTTGCCACCCTCTCCTGCTCAACTCCCTCCACCAACTTGGCTTTTCCACTGGTCCACCTTGCCTTGTTCTCCAGCTACCTCTCTGCTAGATCTCAGCGTGTGAAGATAGACGCCTCCCTGTCCAATACCCGTCCCGTTCACTCTGGGGTACCCCAGGGCTCCATTTTGGGCTCTGTACTTTTCAGCCTCTACCTCAACACGTCCCCAGTTCCTGCACAGGAAAAAGGCTCCTTTATGCCGACAATGCGGTTCTCTTTGCCTCCCACCCAATCCCTCTTCTCTCCAGGTATCCCTCCAGCACACCTACAACCAAGCCGAAAAGTGGTTACTTGACCACTGGCTTGTCATTAACTTAAGGAAGACTAAGTCAGTGCTCTTCTCCCATCACCAAAACAAGGCCAAGAATGCCCCCCCTCTTCATTCTTCCCAGCACTCTGCACCCGCTGGTGCAAGTGACCTTTTACAAATATCTAGGCATCACTTTCGACTCTGCCCTCACCTTCCACACCCACATCAATGCCCTATCCTCCGCCATAAATTCTCGGCTAGGCCTGCTATACTGTCATAGAGATTGCCTCCCCCAAGTTGCTCTCCTGCTGGCCATCACCTCTTCCATCCTGTCGCTAGTGGACTATGGCTTGTCCATTTACGCTGCAGCGGACAATACCGCCTTGACTAAAATCCAGCTCTCAATCAATAAGGTCTGCAGGCTCCTGACCGGAGCCCATAGCCGCACTCACACTTGCCTGCTCTACTGCACCGCCAACCTGCTCACCTTTGAGGAGCGTATGCACTACCAGACCTGCCTACTCACCAGAAACTCTCTTCTAGGGCTCTTCCCCCCACCCCCCCCAGGCGTCCTCGTCTGTTGCCACCCGTAGCTCTGTCAAGGCCACCTTTCCAGTTCCCAGAACGAAGTCCTCGCTAGCCCAGTGGTCCTTCCATTACCGAGACCCTGCTTGGTTCAACCCCTCACCCTGCATCACAGACATTGCCAAAACTGATCCCTTCAAAATCGCCCTCCGGAACCATCTCTTCGACGCTCGTTGCCGTAGATTCACCTAATTAATCCCACTGTGGGATCCTCCTGTCAGGCCTCCCTAACTTGACAACATCCTCCGAACAGCCTGTCCTCTCCCCCTACCTCCCACCCCACTCCCCATCCCTACCGCCACCCTCTCCGGGTATTATCTAGGTATGTCCAGGGCTGTACCCCCAATGTAACCCTTGGGTACCTTGTATATGACTGTAACCTATTATAAGTAACATTATTATTTAACCTATGTGTACTCTGTTTAATGTTCTGCACCTGTACTTTTCTCACTGTTGTAACCACACATTGTAAATCTGTCTACCCCCCGCGATGAGGTGCCTTTGTAAATGAGTCCATGACTCAAAGGTTGTGAATCTGACTTTTCTAATAAATAAATAAACTTCATCTCACTTTTTAACAAAGCATGTGATACGTTTACCCCTTTCAAAAAAAAAGCAGAAAAGCAAAGGGGCTAGCAACCCCTGGATCACTACATCCCTCCTTGACCTCATGGCCACTTGTGACCACCTTTAGCATGTAGCGCATGTCACTAAAAATGCTAGGGACTGGCAACGCTATAAGAAAACCAGGAATGCCTGCACACATGCAGTACATATTGCTAAAATGACCGACTTCCAAGACCTGTTCTCTAACTCCTGGGGTAATAGCAAACAATTCTGGGAGAACATAAAAATCCTCACTGGTAAACCCAACAAATCCCCTCAGTCGATGCTCAATGTAAATGGAACTACTACTCAAGATCCTAAAGAAATAGCAGACATATTCAATGCTGTGTTCACTGACCTGAGTGGGATACTCTTCCCCTCCCCCACCTCCTTCACTGACCCTCCCTGCCAGGAGAGCGACTGTAATGCAGATCTGGCCCCCAGTACTCCCCCTTCTATTTCAAGGCAGTTGCTACCATGACAGCTAAAAAATATCTACTGTGTGTACTCGGCAAATCTAGATTTAGTAGTGACACCCTTGATCTCAAAATACTCTACCTCACCTTAGATGCAGTCTTGATACCTCTCACCAAGATCCTCAACCCCTCTGTCGGGGGCGTGGCTAGCTACACAACATGGCAGATGCGTTTTAGCCTAGCGCCTCATGGCACAGCATTGAAAAATGTCTTGGTGGCACCTCACATTTTCATCAAATAGTAGAATTGTTACACTGCAGTTGCATGGGGTAAATGGCCTCCGGCAAACATAAAAATAAGTAGTCAGAACTTAATTTTGAACCAGTAGAGCCGCCAAAAGAGTCTCGCCAGGAATTGGAGGCCCGTACTAGACTTCAGGCCCACGAGGCTGAGACAGCAGAGCACACGATTTCTGAGTTGGAGTGCTCGCTAGCCAGGGTCCTGGCTACCCTAGCACAAATGCAGCACGAAATGAAGGCTGGCTTCACTAACATAACAGCGCAAATCACCCACCTGCAAAGCGTGGTCACAGGCCTCTCGGAATCCACCACTACACACACACTGCAGATTTCCGAACTGGAGCATCGGGTGAGTGGTTTGGAGGAGTCCCTCTCTGTGGTTACTAACAAATAAAATGACTTGAGAAAAGTGCTGGATGAGCTTGCAACTAGTGTCGATGACCAAGAAAATAGATTCAGACGCTCAAGCCTGTGCATTATGGGCCTGCCGGAGGGGGTTGAGGGAAGAAACCCTGAAAAAGGTCTCCATAAGTGGCTGTTAGACCATCTGGAATTACCCCAGGAAGCCTTAGAGTATGAGGTAGAGTGAGCTCACAGGGTAGGCCCTGCACTGAAACCGGGGGAGGGGCTGCGTCATTGCCTTATCAAGTATTTGAGGTACGTGGATAAAGAAGTCATTCTCAAGTGGGCTAAGACTAAGAGCCCTATTTCTATCAATAACTCTAAAGTGCACATCTACAGCAGGGAGCTGCAGCTTCAGAGGCAAAAATGTAACACAGTCAAGTCAAAGCTATTTAGCATGGGTGGTCCTTCGCTTTTATGTACCCTGCAAAACTGTGCATAGACAGGCTGGGGCATTCATTAATATTCTTCACTTGCGCTAAAGCAGCAGAGAAATGTGTTGAGGAAGGAACAAAAGGAGAGGTGGTTGCCCCCCTCTTCAGATCAGAGTGATGCTTCCAACAGATAAGTAAAATTTTTTTTTTTTTTTTTTTTTTGTGCAACTCCTTTCTCTGCTCTTATTTGAGATTACACTGGGGGAGTTGATTGGCCTAGCCCGGGCACGGGAGCTGATGCAGGCCTAGAAGCTGGCCCACACTTATCTGGTGATCAGCTGCTTTAAACTGTATCATGCCTGGAGGGTGGACCTGCGAGAAGCAGTCCCTGATTATTACGACTCCCAGGACTAACTGTACCTTTGCAGAACAGATTGGATTCATTTTACTTTGTAAGGCATAATCTTAGTGGGACTTGCTGGATTGTTTTAGATCTTATTTTCTTGTCTCCCCGACCATGACTGGTGACATGGGTGTCGACGGGGAAGAGGCTCAACATTCTTTATTGGCCTAATGAGCTGCTTGCTGCCAAGGGGTTGTGAAACTCCTGCAACCCACAAAATTGTCGAGTTGGCCTGTTACCTGGAATAAAACTTTTTCTTTCCTTTAACTTTGGGATCTCTTTATCGTTGGGGGAAAGAAAGCCAGATTGGGATTCATCCCCATGTTACTGATCCATATTAATGTGACACTCTTTCGTTTTGTCCTGGATCCCTGCTGATTCGTTTTTTGTGATTGACTTTGACCTATTGTGGGCCCTGCTTTTAATTTGGGGTAGATCTGCAAGCCCATTTATACCAATAATTCTATTTTCCTTTTTTATAAGGACTCTGGTCTTTTAATTTTAAAGTTGTTCATTTAACTCTCACAGTCTGACCTATGTTGGAGTCAAATTGCATAGGGGGCCGATTTGTTTAAGAGCCCAGAACTAATCTTTATTGTTTACCCTCATGGTCTTTCGTTTTGCTATAGTTGGTTAGGAGGGCCTCATAGGAATATAAAAGTTCAGTTTGTGTCTATCTTACGATAGTGATGTTAAGATACACATTAACCATTCTACTGTTGGCCAGTTGTTTGCAAGGGGAATTTTTTTAGGTACTACTGTGTTTGTTTTTTTTTTTGGGGGGGGTGGATCAGAGAATTCAAGTGGGTGTGGGGAGGGTGGTGGGGGAAAGTTGGCTGGTAATAGGGGACATGTCACTTTTGCAGTGAAGGGGGTAGGGGCACTTGATTTCAACATTAAGAGTGAGTCAGGGGGCTCTGCCTCTGAAGGAGACAGTTTATGCTGTACGCCTTCGACAGAGCGCAAGACCCCATTGGCCGGTTCCAACACTTAGGGGGGATAAGGGTGAAATCAAGGATTTGGTTATTTTGGAGAAAAACAAGGATGTTGTGGTGTGAATTTAGACACACTAATCAGTTATTAAATGGCAGGAACCTGCATATCCATCTGAGAGGTCTTAACAGAATTAGAACTGTGGGTTTGTTAAAGTTAGTATGTCTAACTTATAGACGTCTGCATCAACCATTAGATAATGGCTAGTACTATTAAAGTGGCAACATGAAATGTTAACGGGTTAAAATTATGGTTAAAAAGGAAACTCTTTCAGACTGAGGTCAAGGTGGCAGGTGGTCTTGGTACAGGAGAGTCACATGCCCCTGGGTGAGGCTATGAAAATAAGTGCCTCATTGGAGAGTACTTGGATTTCCTCTACTTTTTCCTCTAAGGCTAGAGGAGCCTCAGTGTGGTTCCCACATGGCACCCAGGTTAATGTGTTGGGACAGATCACTGATCCCGCTGGCAGGTACACTTTGGCAAGGGCTGATGTAGCTGTGGTGGGTACTCTCTCTTTTGGATCTATTTATGCCCCTAATGTGGAGGATCTGGGTGTTTTTCGAAAGCTAGCCCTGGACATGGTGGGATGGTCGGAGCCTTGGATCTTGGGGGGTGATTTTAACTGTGTTAGGGATACTGTGTTGGATCGGACTAACCCAGCCCCCTCTCCCACTAACTAGAAATGCAAGAGCCCTGGGTGAGCTGGAATTAGAATTCAGTCTGATGGATTTGTGGAGGCATAGCAACCCCACAGGTAGAGACTACAGTTTCTACTCCCACGCTCACCAATCGTATGCATGCCTGGACAGGTTGCTGCTTAGCCATTCACTCCTTCCAGTGATCAATATGGTGCATTACTCACCCATCCTTTTGTCTGATCATGCCTCTTTCTCGATGGGCTTGGCTACCCCTGACTCACCCCCAGTAGCCAGATAGTGGAGGTTGGACCCTCTCCTTCTTAAAGATCAAAACTACATAGGGGCTATGAATGACCAAGAGCATTCAGGAATTTTTGTAGTTTAATAAAACGGGGGACACCTATCATCAAAACAGGTGGGAGGCACTAAAGGCCTACATTAGGGGGCAAGCGATAGCCTTCTCCGCTTACTCTAAAAAAGTAAAAGAGCAAAAGTTAAACCACTGCCGTATTAAAATTGAGGCCTGTAAAGATACGTACAGACAGCGGCCAGCCATGTCATTGTGTAGGATAATTAAGAAATTGAAATGGTGTTTTAACATGCTAAGCAGTGCAAGAGCAGAACATGCTATTTTACTGGCATAAGCGGGAGCTTACTTTGTTGGGGACCGTGGCGGAAGTCTCTGAGCTTGGCAGTTATGTTGTAAGGAAGGGGGGGAGTGTTCTGTGGGTCAGATTCATGACGAGTCAGGTAATTTGGTGCAGGATCGTATGGCAATCTGGGATTCATTTGGTGCCTTCTGTAGCTCCCTTTACACCTCGGAAATAGCCCCTACTCCTCAGGATCTGGATCTTTTCTTCTCCAAAGCCCGTCTTCCGAAACTGGGTGAAGAGGTGGCCAAAAAATTGGACACTCCCTTGTCTAGGGCTGAGGTGTAGGCTGCTGTTAAAGCTTTGAAAGGGGGGGGGGGTAAAGCTCCAGGCCCAGATGGTCTGCCTGTTGATTTTATTAGAGCCGTTAAAAAAATTATTTAGACCATTTGTATGACATGCTACAGGAGAGTTTGGATAAGGGTGAATTTTCCCCCTCCACGCGGTCAGCTACTATTTCAGTGTTGCCAAAGCCGGGTAAGGATACCACCTGGTGTGCGTCCTATAGGCCAGTATCTCTACTTACAGCGGACTAAGCACTTACCATCCTCAGAATGGGACAAATTGCACTTGTATTTCCACAAAATGTAACTGTTGTTTGCTTGTTCTTACCCTTGTTGTATATACTTATCTATTCATCCTGTACCTGTTTATTAGTAACACCCTGTTCATTGCTTATATTTCACATTGTTGTAAGTCCCTTGCACTGTTCTGTAAACCATACTTTTGTAATCTCCCGGGTCGTACCTGAAAACAGGCATTCCTTGTCTAGTGTTTTTACCTGGCAAACAAAACATGGAAACATAGAAGTTGAAGGCTGGTAACGACCTCAAGGCCCATCCAGTCTGCCCATTTCTTTTTCTACCTTGTAAATGTGCCATCGGCTTTTGCTCTGTGAATGGCCTATCTATTCATACTTCTCTGTATTGCTCCCTTATGCCTAGCCCATGCATGTTTATAGCCCTGCACTGCATTCATATCCACCACTTCCTGAGGTAGGCCGTCCCTTGCATCCACCACCCTTTCTGTGAAAAAGAACTTCCTCACCTTACCGCTTCATCTGCCTCCCTCTAATCTCATGCTGTGTCCTCTTGTCCTGCTATTTTTTTTATATTGAAACGTGTTAGACTCTTTTACCTTGGTAATAGAAACATAGAATTTGGCGGCAGATAAGGACCGCTTGGCCCACCTAGTCTGCCCATTTCCCTACCTGATGTATAAGCTGAAGATTCTAGTTAATCAACAGCTTACTTCCTCCTGCCCCCCACTAGAATTGCCTTATGCCTGTCCCATGCATTCTTGGATTCTCCCACTGTTCCTGACTCCACAACCTCCTCAGAAAGGCTGTTCCATGCATCCACAACTCTCACTGTGAAAAAATACTTTCTAACATTACCTCTGAGCCGTCCCCCCTCTATCTTCAAATTGTGCTCCCTTGTTCTTTAATATCTCTTCTTCCAAAAGAAACTACCATCTTGTACCTTGTTAATTCCCTTGAGATACTTAAAAGTTTCTATCATGTCCCCCCTTTCCCTCCTTTCCTCAAGGGTATACATATTGAGCTCTGCTAATCTGTCCTCATATGTTTTCTGATGCAGTCCCTGCACCATTTTGGTTGCTCTTCTCTGGACTGCCTCAGTTTGGTTCATGTCTTTGTGAAGGCGTGGCCTCCAGTACTGCACGCCGTACTCCAGATGGGGCCTAGCCAGTGTCTTGTAAAGTGGGATTATTACCTCCCTCTAACGACTTGTGATACCCCTACTAATACTTCCCAACATCCCCCTAGCCTTACCTACTGCTTTAGTGGTCTGCTTGGATGATTTCAAGTCATCGGTGATGATGATGCCCAAGTCTCTCTCTTCCCTTGTGACTGTCAGCAACTCCTCTCCCAGCCTATAGGTGGCTTCAGGGTTTCTCTTCCCTATGTGCATGATCTTGCACTTCTTTGCATTGAACCCCAGTTGCCACTCTTCCGACCATTTTTCCAGTTTATTCAGATCTCTTCTCATTCTGCCCACCCCATCTGGATCATCTACTCTGTTGCAGCTCTTGGTGTCGTCTGCAAACAGATAGACCTTACCCTCCAGTCCATCTGCACTGTCACTGATGAAGATATTGAAGAAGACTGCTCCCAGGACTGATCCCTGAGGTACCCCACTTGTGACTTGCATCTCTTCTGACTGTATACAGTTTACCACCACACTCTGTTTTCTGCATGTCAACCAGTTTGCCACCCAGTTGACCAACTTCTGACTCATCCTGAGCCTACTCAGCTTATTAATCAATCTTCTCTATGGAACAGTATTGAATGCTTTGCTGAAGTCAAAGTAGGCAACATCAACTGCTCCCCCTTGGTCCACCACTCTGGCTACCCAGTCAAAGAAATCTGAGATTAGTCTGACAGGATCTTCCTGTTGTAAACCCATGCTGTCTTGGATCCTGTGCTCCTATGGATTCCAGGTGTTGCACTATCCTTTCCTTGAGGAGTGCCTCCATAATCTTGCCAACTACTGAGGTGAAATTGACTGGTCTGTAGTTCCCTGCCTTGTCCCTGCTACCACTGTTGTGGAGCGGGATCACATGAGCCCTTCTGCAGTCTTCTGGGTCTTCTGTGCTCAGAGACTCACTAAACAGTTCTGATAATGGCTCTGCTAGTTCCACCCTTTGCTCTTTTAGTACCTTGGGATGTATGCCTTCAGGTCCCATTGCCTTGTCCACCCTGAGCTTATCGAGCTCTTGTAGGACCCTTTCTTTTGTGAAGGGACTAGTGCACACCTCCTTCCCCCCTATGTCCATGGTGCTGAACTGTGGGCCCTGCCCTACCTTCTCCTCAGTAAATACTAAGCAGAAGTATCTATTTAGGATAGAAGCTTTTACATGGTCCTCCTCCTCACATGCCCCCTTATCCCCTTTGATCTTAGCAATACCCACTCTGGACTTTCTCCTTTCGCTAATGAATCTATAGAAAGTCTTGTCACCTTCTTTTACTGATCGTGCTAGTGTTTCCTCAGTTTGGGCCTTTGCCTGCCTTACTGCCTTCCCTGCTTCCCCTAGGGAAGTTTGGTATGCCTAGCTATCTTCATCCCACAATGTTCCCTTATAGTTCCTGAAGGCCAGTGTTTTGGCTCTGACCTTTTCTGCTACTGTTTTTGAGAACCAATGTGGTTTCCTTCTTCTTTTACACTTCCTTTTCTCTCTAACACAATGGGATGTTACTTCAGGTATCGAATCCTTAATGCTTTCCCACTTTGCGTGTACCCCCTCACCTGTATTTTCTTCTTGCCAGGGCTAGCATAACTCTGTTGGCCATCTTATCAAAGTCTGCTCCTCTGAAGTCCCATATTTTTGCCTTGGAATGGGATGATTTCGTTCTAGTGGCTAAATTGAACCATACCATGTGATGGTCACTGGCCCCCAGGTGACCTTCTACCTGGAGGTCTCTGATCCTTTCTCTGTTAGTCAATACTAGATCTAGGATAGCTATGTCTCTTGTGGGTTGTTGTACCAGTTGTTTGAGGCCCTCCCCCTTCTGGGAATCCACCATGTGTCTAGTTCTAGCAGATGTTCCTGCTGGTATTGACTAATCTGTATCTGGCATGTTGAAGTCTCCCATTATCAGACCCTCCCCTTTAGCTGTCATGTTTTGTATATCTTCTAACAGTAATGTGTCTGTGTGCTCCCCATGGTCAGGAGGCCTATAGGCAACCCCAGTTCGTATAGCTGTCCCATTTCCTGTTTCAAGGGTGACCCACAGTTCTTCTGGCTCCTTATGTGTACTCTGAATTTCTGTAACTTTGATATTTTCATTGACATAACGGGCCACTCCACCTTCCCTTTTTGCACCTTGGTCTCTTCAGAAGAGTACATAGCCGGGTACTGAAGTCTCCCAAGTGTGGTTACTGGTGAACCATGTCTCGCTAATGGCTAGTATGTCCAGTTTTGCCTCTGTCATTATTGCCTGCAGGTCTGGGATCTTGTTTCCCAGACTGTGGGCATTTGTGTACATAATTTTCCATTGGCCAGATTTCAGTGTGTTAGTTGTTGAGCGAGGTCTGGCGTTTGCCCTGTGCGTCATATGGGGAGTTGGACCCTTTTCCTTACCTGGTGATGCAAATGAACTACAAACATGCTGAACTCCTGTTTGATCACTAGCTGAGGGGGTAGGGGTGTTCTTCCCATTCGACGTATCGGGTGCTGCACCCCTGTTACCATTTGCTGGTTGAAATATTCTGCAAAGACGTAAAAATTCGGTCAGAGTAATTAGGAGGAGGAAAATGAAAGGAAAAAGTTTAATTTTGTGTTTTGTTTGTTTGTTTTTATATAACTTGTTATAGCAAGTTAAATTACTTGTGCCCCAGTAAATGAGGTCACAGTGTGGATACACTTCTGATCCGCCCCTTCCTGCTTTGCTTCTGGAAATGTAACTACTGTGCTACCCTGTAAAAGGAGAGTGGGATGGAGGTGGGTGGCTGAGCCCTTCCCTGCCAAAAATGAACCACGAACAAAAGAAAAAAGGAGGTAAGAGGCCAAGACCTTCGCCAAGCTAATAAATCAATAAAATCAAATCCTGGTGAAGGTCTTGGCCTCCTGGTTAGATCCAGTGCTCCTGGACCTAAACCACCCAGATCAGTCCGACTTTGTGAAGAGGCGCCAGGGAAAGCATAATGTCCGCAGAACCTTAAATGTGATCCACCAGTGGGGTGGGAGTGTGCATAAACATGGTGCGGCTGTCTTAGCATTAGATGCTGAGAAGACTTTTGACCGCATGGAGTCGGGGTATCTTTCTGAAACCCTGAAGAGGGTGGGATTTGGCCTATCTTTTAGATCCTGGGTAAAAGCTCTTCACACTAATCCACAAGCCCAACTAGCAGTGGACAGGTTGGTGACCCCCCCTTTCACTTTGGGACATGGAACTAGACAGGACTTCCCCCTATCCTCGCACTTATATGTACGATCATTAGAGCCTCTGGTGGCAGCCCTCAGAGAGCATAGGGGGATTGATGGGGGGTTCTGAACATAAAATAGCATTGTATGCAGACGACCTGCTCTTATATCTCCAGCACCCTGCTCAGGATTTAACAGGGGTACATCAGTTGATGAGGGAACATGGGAGGTTGTCAGGTCACAAAGTAAATTGGACAAAGAGTGAATTGCTTCCAATAGGGAAGTTGGAGCGAGCAAACCTAATAGTGAACTTGGGGGTCCTCCAGCTAGTTACAAAAATAAAATATTAAAGTATTTCAATCTGTTCTAAAACTAGCTCTTTGTATGCACTAAATTATAAACCCCTATTGTTAAAACTTTCAGAGGATTGTGACAGATGGAGGGCCCTTCCATTGTCGTCGTTGGTACAGGTTTGGGTGGTAAAGATGACACCTATACATATACCAATCTTTGCCCATAAAGGTTCCAAAAGCTCACTTCAGGCTCTTGTATGCAGTCTTACATAAATTCCTTTGGTGAAGTAAGGCTGTCAGGATTAAGAAAGTTCTATTGTAGTTACCCTCAAGGTTGGGAGGGGCTGGGCTTCGAAACTTTCAAGGGTACTACTGGGCCTCCCAGCTGGCATTTCTCCAGGCTGGAAACTCAGAGGTGGGGAGTAGTTGGATTAGACTAGAGGAGGGCAGATCTACTTACAGCGGCGCTTTGGCCTGACTCCACCCCAGAGGTCGCCAGCCCCCTTCACGGCCACCACATTAAAAGTTTGGGTAGATGCCCACAAGCAAATCAAACATGTTATCCGACCCTCTCCCTACACTGGACTGAACAGCTATCTGAGCCAGGGGAGTCTGTAGTTTACCTTTGGTGCAGTGGCTATTGGAGTGGAAATGCACAGGCCTAACCACTGCACTTCAGCTATATGAGGGAGGTACAGTATTGGATTTTGCATCTATTTGTGCTAGGTGGGGCACACCAGTGGGGAATTTCTTTGTACATCTTACTATTAAGCACCGCTGTGGGGACTCCTTGTCGTTGGTGAATAACTGGGCCCCCCCCTCACCATTTTCGGAAGAGCTGTACTGACCTCAACCAGGCAGGAAACCACTCACCACATACTATCAAACAATACAGGGTAAAGATGGTCAAGCCGCAGCTAGGGTGCAGGCAGCCTGGAGCAAAGGTCTGCTCACCCCCAGTTGATACTAAGACCTGGGGGGTGGTGAGTCAGCACCTTCAGAATTGCTCCCGGAGTAACAAACTCAGACAAGTTCAGTTAAACTTTATGTACAGGGCATATATCACTTCTAAAAGGCTACAGTCAATAGATGCTCAGACACCAAGCGAATGCCCTAAGTGTATTTGTGGGGAGGGCTGTTTTTTACATATGGCATTGACCTGCTCAAAGGTGACCCCTTTTTGGTATGAAGTATATCAGATCATGTGTGAAGTCCTGGGATATTGTCCCTCTACATCTTAGTTGGAGCTCCTGTTGGGTACTGAGCCTCGGCATCCTGGAGGTAGAACTCACAATCCTTTGTGGTCCTTGGCCTTGGTCAATGTACGGAAAACTGTGGCGAAGGCCTGGATGTCTCCTTCCCTTCCCACCATTCAGCAATGGACTAACAGTCTAAAACTGTGTATGTCCTTGGAGAGGGCTCAACTCATCGCTGTAGGGAGGAGACCGGCCTTTCTAGATACTTGGAGCCCCCTTTTTAGAAGCTATAGAGTGAGGTGTGTTCCCTATTTAGGGTAACACTAAGTCTGGGATGACACAAACTGTAATAAACCCCTCTTTACATTCCAGTCTAATTGCCCCTTTCCACCCACTGGTGATGGTATTTCCTGATATTCCTCCTAGTCTGTTTAGAAACTAATAAGGGATATTCAGCCTGGTTTAGGAGAATTAATTCCTATGTACTGCTCAAATGTTGTGACTACCCTTTCGCTGTACAGTTGGTGTTGATGATGTATTGACTGTGATTTGCTATGCAACATGTTTTCAATAAAATATTTTTTTGGGAAAAAAACCCTATCCTTCTGTCTAGGTCAATTCCCCTTGGTATTGAAAGCCTCGGTGGTGACATCTGTTCACAAGAGTGGTGACAGGGCCAGACACTATAATTACCATCCCATTTTCATCTTGCCACCCCTTTCCAAAGCATTATAACGCACAGTTGCTGATCAGTTGACTATCTAGCCAACTATAATATACAGTGCACCCAACAGCATGGTTTTAGAAAGGGGCATATCACGACTACTGCCCTTTTAAAATACACAGATTTCGTTCACAAGCCACTAGATCGTGGACAGCTTGTGGGGTCTGTCTTCATTGACCTCACAGAGGCGTTTGACACTGTTAATTACTCTCTATTGCTCAAGTCCCTCCCCAGCCTTGGACTCTCTCATGAAGTCACAGGATGGTTTAAAGGCTACCTCGAAGACAGAACCCAAAGGGTAAAATACATGATACACTTCTGTCAGTCACCTAATTTGCTCAGGAGTTCCTCAAGGCTCAATCCTGGGCCTTCTACTGTTTAGCCACTTCCTTAATACCCTGCCCCAAGTATGCCCCACTGACCTGGTTGTCTCCAATATGCGGATGAAGCTGTGCTCTTCACCAGGCAGCCTGATCCTCTACCCTTCGCCAGCAGTCTACAACATAGTTTTGCTGCAGTTGAGGCCTGGTTCACCAAACAAAATCTAATTTTGAACTAAAAGAAAACCAAAGTGATGCTTTTCGCTAGCCCACACAAGTATAAACATGCCCAACTACTTATCACAAACAATCTCAGCTCACCCCTAGAACAAGTTCCACAACTTTAAGTATCTAGGCATAACCCTTGACAGTAACCTGTCCTTTAATAAGCATGTAAGTATAATATCCAGAATTGTAAGTATCAGGTTAGTGCTTCTATAGACACAGACACAGCATGACCCAAGAAGCATGCCACATAGCCGTCACTAGTTCCATCCTTTCAATTATTGACTTTGGACTAATTATCTGTGATTCCGTCACCAAACCACACTTAGGAGATTAAGTGTTGCTCTTAATAAGGCTTGCCGCCTAGTCACTGGTGCCCCCCGCTACACCCACACCTGTGACCTTTATGCCGCAGTGAACTGGTTGAATCTCCAGGGTAGAGTCTTCTACCAAACTTGCCTGTTCGCAGAGGAGGTTGGTCTTGGACTAGCCCCTTCCTCGCTTCTGCATCTCCTCAATAGGACAGATAACCACCGCACCAGAAGCACATCCAGTCCTAATGTCCAAGTCCCTTTCTGCTGCACTGTGCAAGGCCAGTAAATGTTTATGTATAGAGCACCCAGCTGGCTAAATAAACTTCCACCTGACCTCCTAGCTGACTCCAAATAAGGACCCTTCAAAACCAAACTTTGGCAGCATTAATTGAAACTTAGCAGCTGTTATTGCCCCACCTAATTCTTGAGTGTTTCTCCCTCTAACCAGCACCAGTCTCTCTCTTCCTACTATTCTCCATTACTTTTACCCTTACCTCTTCCCACACCCTCCTTAACTATTCACCCCTGGCCACATCACAGCTATTTGCTAACCCCTACTTCCCCCTCAAACTCTGGCATAGTACCTAGATCTTGTTTACCTCACCTTGTAGCCTCAAAACTACTCTTGACTTACCCTCCCCCTCCCCAGCATTTTAACACCTCACCTCCCATTCACCACCCTTAGTAACTTCCCCTTACATTTTCTGTCTCCTACTCTGTCAACTCCTCCTTGTATACTCTGTATCTTACTCTGTCTCCTCACCTTATCTCTGCATCTGTCACTTGGTTTAGGACCACGTACCTTTCCCTGTACAGTGCTTACCTCTGGCCACTCACTTCCTTTACTTCTGTTGGGTTCTACAAACTCCCGTACTGTCCTGCTTTGGACTTCGCAACTAAGAGGTCCTTGACAAGATCATCCCTATGACCGCTGTTACAAAGTGTACAACATCTGTAACCATGTAATTCTTGATACCTATGCAGCACTTACTATGTATTTCTTTTATTGGTTCTCTGTACACTCATTTAGTCTCTTGTACCATGTAAATTGTGCTTTTTGCCTCCATCTGTGACGTGGAGTCTTTGTAAAAGAGCCCCTGGCTCAAAGGTTGTGATTCCGAGACTTCAGTAAATAAATATATTCTTTCCTCGGCATGTTTGATTTGCAGCATCCTTAGTATTCATACCTACTCTCAGTCTAGGCCTGAGTGTTGCTGTTCCCCAGGCAAGGGGGAGGACTAGTTAGGATCCCTCTCCCTGCATCCATTAGTATGGATCTTCCAGTGCTAGTCTCCCGCACCGTTAAGTTTAAATGTCCAAGAAATATGTCAGACTTTTGTCCCAGTGCACAGGGTTCTTCCCTTGTCAAATGGAGTCCCTCTCACCTAAAAAGCCTCCTATCCCATAAGTTCCCTAAAAAATGATGCCCCTTCTCCTGACACTGTTCCTTAAGACATATATTAAACTCCTCAGTCCCCCGTCTTCTTATTCTGTCTTCCCTCTCCCCTTTGCCCCAAATAAGGAGGACCTCAGAGAAGGCCAGGGAGGCAAAGCGCGCTGCCAATTTGTCCCTCAGCTCTTGGAAACTCTGCTTCACATCCTCCACCATCTGGTCAGATCGTCGGTGCCAAGTTGCACCCGCACACTCTCTCTTTCCTGCTCCCTCTCCACCATCCTCCCTGTACAACTTAAATCCCTGCTGGCTGAGGAAGCTGGAAGGCACTTAACTGCGCCTTACCTAGATGGCCTGTCCCCCACCATCATTTCCGCTTCCCGGATCATAGAATCCCTGACAACCAGGAATTTCCTGACTTTCTGACAGTTTGGAGCTGCTGAGTTGTCTTACCTTACCCCACCGATCAACTGTGAGTCTTTCCCAGTGGAATTGGGTTCCTGATACCTTCCTAGGGGAGCAAAGCAGTTTGCAGTTGGTATTGGTTTGGCTAGGACTGCCCCTTTCTGACTAGCCTTGTTCCCCAGAGCCCCCTTTCCCACTACTATCCATCCCCTCATGCCAGTGTGGGCCTCTGTGGGAGTGGGGGGGTAAGATCCAGCTGAGTTGGCGCTGCAGCTTGGGTATCTCCACTCTTGCTGTCTCCAGCTGTGTCCTGAGCTCTGATATATGCTTGCAAATGGGGGCAGTGCCCTCTCCTCCAGAGCACCCTTCTTGAGAGGAGTGCCTCACATCCACTATAGGTAACAATATCAATAGTATCTAGTAAGCAGTGGCTTAGAAACTCGTACCCATGATGTGGATAACTTGTGCCCAATTCAGGGCACAAGTTGTCCATGTCAGGGGTACCAGTTTCTAAGCCCTGTTAGGGGCACAAGTTTATCCACTCCTGGGACACCAGTTACTAGGCCCTATTCAGGGCACAAATCCTCCCACTCAGGGTGGCATTCACTATAAGCACTGCAGCTCTAACTGGGAGTACTAATAATTGATTAGACTACATTGTGTACTATTGGGGCTTGCCATCTCCCTGCATGTGGGGTTATCACAAAATATTATTTTAAAATTGATAATCCTTCAGAACAGTATTGGGGGAAGCAAGGTGACCTGGTGTAGCATTTCCGGGTCATAGTACACATAAAGCTTGGCCCTCTACGAGCAGGGTGAGCAAGTGGGGTGTGCACTGAGACGCGCACATTGTGCATGTCTGGCATGTCAGGTGGGGAAGGAGGGCAAGGAGACCTTTAAACTCTCAAAGGAATAGCAAGGTAGGCCCTAAAAAAGTATCCAACGAAGGTCACCATTACAAAGCAAGACAAAACGATGGCTACCAGAGTCTTAACAATAGATGGGGATACAGTGCAGCCCACATATATCGGATCCGTTTTACCCCAGAATTTCATTTTTCCTGGATTGTTTACTGTTGCCAAAAGCCATTCGCATGTAATGCAGTGCACTCCCATTCATTTAAAGTGAACTAAGCCGCCCGTATTTAGTGGCCATCCTTCCCATGCAAATCATATCATGTAGACCACTAGCGCCAATTATCGCCCATTCACACCTTTGGTTTACTAGCGGTTTTGCAACTCATGCCAATTAGCAGGTCTTTGTTCATTGCTCTGTGGTGTCTGCGTTCCTTAATGGAGCTTAATTGTGTGTAAGTTGCACTTAATAAGCCAGCTTTTGTAGTCGAAGATCAGATGGTGCTCAGCAGATCTATGAGCTCACACAAGCACTCACAATGGCCCCTAAGCGAACTGCGCTTTTCCTTGTTCATAAGGTGCAATCCTTGCAAAGATTGACTCAATGCCTGGACATACTCTTCAGAAGCTTTCCTTGCATTTTGGAATGGCAAAATCTACCCTCTCTGACCTGCAGAGGGACAGGGAGAAAGTGCTTGCATTGTGGCATACAAACCAGAATCCTGAGAGGAAACGCAAAAGAACCGGAAAGGACATTGAGATTGAAGAAGCTTTGCTTCGCTAGTTCACGAGTGCTTGAGGTAGGGATGCCATGATTAGCGGGTCCCCTTCTAATTGAGAAAGCAAGTCAGATTGCTACAGCTCTTGGCAAAACTGACTTTGTGCCTTCTGTGGGATGGTTACACAGGTGGAAGGTTAGGAACAACATTGGGTATTGCCGTACTCATGGTGAGAAGCAAAACGCTGATTTTGCAGGCGCTGAGCAGTGGGTAGCTGAAGTGCTTCCTGGCTTGCTAGCTGGCTGTGACCCCTCTAACATCTACAACTGTGATGAAACAGGCTTCTTTTTCAGATGCATTGGTTCTGGGACCTTAACTTTTAAAAATCAAATCAAATCACTCTTTATTTATATAAGGCGCCTTTCTTAAACCAAGGCGCCTGTACAAAATTACATAAAACAATAAATAGTTAAAACAACATTAAAATATTAAAAAATCATAAGCTTTACTAAAAAGGTAGGTTTTCAAAATGAACTGCCTGTGGGTTCAAAAAAGGAAAAGGAGTGCTTAAGTGTTTTGTGTTGCTGTAATATGACTGGGACTGACAAAACTGATCTGCTTGTGAAAGGCAAGTTAGCCCAGCCAAGGGGCTTTAGGGATACAAGACATCTACTGGTCAACTACCGCTCCCAACAGTTCTGCCTGGATGACTGGCTTAATTTTCACTGAGTGGCTAAGGTTGTGGGACAGAAAACTTAGGGGGAGGAAAAGTCTGTTGCTGCTAGACAACTTCTCTGTTCATCCCTCTGTAGAAAACCTATGGAACATCAAACTTATGTTTCTGCCAGCAAACACGACTTGCCTCGTACAGCCCCTTGATCAGGGAATCATTTATGCCTTTAAAAGGCACTAGATTTGGGCTATGAGGAGTCGTGTTCTTGAAATGTTAGATACAGCATCGATTGACTTGTCTGCTGCAGACTGCATAAAAAAAATTTACATCCTTGGTGCAGTGCGCATGATGAAGACTGCTTGGGATGCAGTGACCCTGGAGACTATCAAGCGTTGCTTTGGCAAAGATGTGTTTGTTACCCTTTCACAACCTACTGAAGAAAATGTCGACAAAGAGGTTAGTGACAGTGAGTAACCACCCCCTGGACTCACTGTGGATCAGTTCGGAGAACTCTACCATCTCCGTGACAACCCAGAGATTCCTACAGAGCAAGACAACATTGCAGCTGCAGTTTCAACCATGTGTATCACTGCAGCAGAAGATGAAGATGAGGGGGAGGAAGGTGAGCGAACTAAAGAACCGGCAGTCACAACCAAGGATATACGGGATGCTTTGATTACTCTCCGGAGAGTGATGGAACAGCAAGCAGACTTGCCCCCTGATTGGAACCTCATCCAGAGAACGGAGAGAGAATGGGCACTGTACACTTGAACCCGACCATATCAACCCACAGTAACAGATTATCTATCTCCACATGAATAAATAACCCCAATCCCACCCACACTGTGAAAAGCACCGAAACACAAGCACCATGTATAATAATGTTACTGTGTCACTGAAGCATACAAAAAGTACAAAAAAAAATAATGAACCAAACAAAAAAACGAAGACGGCAAAAAAAATAAAATGGTTCCAAACTGCAAAAAGGATACATCGGAACTTGGTTATACTGCATAAAATGCACAGATGATCTGATATAAGCGGGCTGCACTGTATTGGTTACCAATGCAGGGTGTGTGATATGTATGCAATGTTTAGGAATGAGCAGAGTCTTGAGATATTTATTTGCGAAAAATGCACTGAGAATAAACAAATGAACAGCTTGCTGCTTTTATAAACCAATTACAGACGCTGAAAAAAAAAAAAAAAAACAGGAAACCCTAGCCAATAAACTAAAGGCATGCCCAACCCTAACAAAAAATCAGAGTAACCCTGAAACAGAGATCTGCAATAGTAATAATAAAGGAAAAGCAGTAACTGTACCAAATGACTCAGACAATGAATGGTATGAGGTACAGACTGTAAAGAAGGAAAAGAGTGGGGGAGAGAGGTTTCATACACCAAACCTAACCCAAGGTCAAATCATATTAAAGGACGACCTGCCATCAACGTCATGGGCCCACACACATTTTGATGGAACCACCAACAATAGATTGGCAAAAAAAATAGTATAAGCCATATTAATAGATGTGCAGCATTGATGAAAGAAATTAGTGAAGATATTGTAGGTTTGGGTAATCAGGAAACTATATCACCGCAAACATTTCATAGGGAAACCCTATGACAACTAATTTTGTTAGGTTATTCCATCATTAAATACACTGACAGTCACATCTGTCAACATGATAAAGAAAACATAATGGTGTGCAGTTACTCAGGAGCAGGGGCAAATGGCATAACTAACATGTCCAACAGAATATTTAAAGAAGCAGGGGAGAGACCGTTAGCAGTCCTACATGTGGGTGTGAATGATGTGGGGAGAAAAATAACTGAAGAAGTAATTAAAGATTTCAAAGAATTCGTAGAGACCTTGGAGAGAAAGGGATGTGAAATCATCTTTTCAGAGATCCTTCTGGTACTGAGAGCCACAGAAAAAAGGCAAAAAGATATTAAAAGCTTGAACCAATGGCTACAAAATTAGTCAAAAGAAAGGAATTACACCTTTATAAGACACTGGGACACTTTTTTAAACAATCCCGAGCTGTACTGTAGGGATGGACTCCATCTGAGCAGGAAGGGTAGCAAAACACTACGGTTAAGCATTGTACGAGCTATATTGGCTACTTTAAACTAGGTAATTGGGAGAAGGGCAATACCATGCCAGTCAGGCAAGATTATCTTAATCACAGGAAAAATATAAGTCAAAAGAAGCAAATAAGTATAATGTCATTGAATGAACGAAGTTTAAATACAGAAAAAATGGCCGAACTAGCATCTGTGATCACAATGGGCAGTATGGACATTATTTGCATAACAGAAACTTGGTGGGATGAACACAGTAAATGGAACCAGGAGATACCTGTGTACCAGTTGTATAATAAACGACAAAAGGAATGCAGACGGGGTGGAGTTGCTTTTTGTACAAAAGATGAAATAGAGTATCACATGGTAGAAATGTCTGGTAGTGACAGTACCGCGATAGAAGCAATATAGCTTAACATTACAGGAATGCAAGGACATTTTTTTTTACATTGGTACAATATATAGACCGCCAAATAGTAGCAATGAGCATAGCATGGAAATATTGGCCTAAATAACTAGTATCAAAGAAAAAGGTGATATTATCGTAGTAGATGACTTAAACTTACCAAACATTAGCTGGGCTACATCACAAGGTACAAGTACTGAAAAACAGTGCATCATTGATTATTTAGATACCCTAGGGTTACAGCAGGTGGTTTCAGAAACTACTACAGGTAACAACATATTAGATATAATATTAACTGACATCCCCGATGAAATTAAAAACATTAATATAGGTGTACCACTGTCAAACAGTGATCACAGTGCCATAAATTTCGAACTAGATAAAAAATATATACTATGGGTAAATCAGTATTTAAAAACGTCAGTAAAGTGGATTGGGATTCTATAAAAAGCAATCTCCAAGAGTTAGATCTCCCCAACAAATTATTAGAATTAAGTGTGATGAAGCATGGTCCCTTCTAGTTAATACTATGAAAACACTAGAAGATAGATTCATCCCTAACCAGAAAATATACAACGATAAAGGGAAAAAGCTATTATGGTTTAACACTAAAATACAAAGACTAATTACCAAAAAGAAAAGGTATTTTTCGGCTATGAAAAAATCACAAACAGCAAGTAATTTTACTGAATACAAATATGCACTTAAAAAACGAAAAAAAAAAAAGTACTCACGCTTGCAAACTGAATTTATGCTAGGTCATACAAGGGATAACATGAAAGGTTTTTATTCCTATATAAACAGTAAAAGGGCATCATCTAGAGTCATTGGACCGTTGAACTACAATAACCGTACTTATAGTAAACCTGAAGAAATGGCAAATATTTTAATACCTATTTCACATCAGTTTATACCACCAGTTCCACTCCCCTTTAGTCATATCAGTTGAACAACCCCCTTTTGGCAATATTGATTGTTGCTAACCAGGTGTAATTAAAAAAAAATTATTAAAATTGGATTGTAACAGATCATATGGACCAGATGCCCTTCACCCACGTATATTAAATGAATTAGCGGATCTATTGGAAAAAACAGTTTCTGTTATAGGCAATAAAACAATTAAGGGAGGCAGTGTCCCAAATGACTGGATGAAAGTTTTTATCATTCCAATCTATAAAAAGGGTACTAAAAACACCCCCTCAAATTACAGACCAATAAGCCTTACTGCAGTCATTTGTAAAATCATTGAAGGAGTCATTAAGGATGAAATAGTAAGTAACCTAAGACAGAGGGGACTAAACGATCCAACACAACACGGATTTACAGGAAAAATTAAATTTGTTCTACAACGTCTAAGTTTTTATAATAAAATTACTAAATATTTAGAACAAAATGATTCTGTGGACATCATCTTTTTTTGACTTCCAGAAAGCATTCGACACTCTTCCCCCATAATGGATTAATCAACAAACTCGTTAAACTACAAATTGACATCATTGATAAATTGGATAGTGTCTGGCTCAAGGGCAGGTTTCAGCTAGTTCGGGTAAATGGTCACCTCTTTTCAGAGGGGATGGTGACGAGCGGTGTCCCACAGGGTTCTGTTCTGGGGCCCCTTCTCTTTAATTTATTTGTATGGGATCTACAAATTACTTGCAATAATGTATTGCTAACATTCACTGAAGATCTCATACTAGGTGGTAAAGTATCCAATTTGAAGGATGCATAAAGATGATTCAAGATCTTAATAAAATCATCCTATGGGCTGACAACAAAAATATGAGGTTTAGTTTAGATAAATGTGTGGTTATGCACTGTGGAAAGTATAATCCAAAACAAGATTATAAGATTCACAATATAAATCTTCATAAGGTTGATGCTTGTAGGAATTTGGGAATTACAGTCTGTAGCAATATGAAAAATAGTGCCCAATGTAGACAAGTTGCCAGAAAAGTAAATCACCTTACTTCCTATATCAGAAGATCATTCACTAATAAATCAAAGACTGTAATGTTACCCCTTTATAAAACGTTTTTGCGTCCTCATCTAGATTACTGTAGTCAAGTATAGAGCCTGGGACTAAAACAAGATATAACCATCCTGGAGAAATCACAGCATAGGTTCACAAAGCAGATACTATCCTTAAAACATTCTACTTATCAACAGCAACTCAAACACTTCAACTGTGGCCGTTACAGCTTAGACGGAATAGAGGGGATCTTTTGACCTTGTATAAAATTTTGGAAGATGTAGAGTTGAAGACTAATTTGGAAATTATATTCAAAGATAGTACCCGTAACTTAAGACCCCACAGTAAACAAATAAGAGTGGAGGTATCCAGGACAAATTTAAGACATAATTCAATTTTGCCCAGGGTGCTAAGACTATGGAACAAACTTCCCACAGACATTATAAGCAAATCAACCTTTTTAGGCTTTAAATCAAGTCTGGATGCTTGCTTCAACAAAAACAATCCTTATAGAGATATCCATTGAGAAATGGGGATAGCAATCATAGGCATTGGCCTTTTGCTGTCCTAGTACCATAGTATAAACACTATTCATGGCACAGGTCCATCCAGTTCATGGGTCACCAGTTTCAAAGCACTGTTTAATTTGGAAATATATATATTCACTAAAAATACCATTAACAGCTTAATCTGGTTCAGTTTCAGTTGCTTACCATCTGTATCCCCTTCCCCCCACCGGTCGCCCCTGAAAAAATACTTCTAGGCTCAGTGGGCTTACCGGGTCAACGAAATTCAATAAATAAATAAAATGACTAAGAAATTGACTGGACAGGTAGTTCTGTGGGACAGATAAAATTTACATTCCGCTGGTCCCTTCGACAACCATTCTGAAAAAAATATTTCTAGCCCGATTCTTCATAATGAAAATTTCGCTGTTAATCTGTAGAATTCTTCATGACCATTGAAACTAAATAACACAGCACAAGGTTTTAAATAGCTGGTGTAGCATAGTAAAATGTTAGCAAAACAGGGTAATGCTGACCATTTTCAGAAATGCTTAGCAGTAGACTGCTAACCAGTTTTTGAGTGAGTCCGTGACCCAGTACACAACATTAATAAAACTATATCATTTTTTTTAATTTTGCTAATCAGTTTGTGCCAAGTGCTATGCATTTTCACAACTGATTAGCACTTTCATGCTCTAAACTGCTAACCAGGTTTTACAACTTATTTAAAAGCCTGCAGTACCTGAAAAAATCCTGTGTAGATTAGAAAGCCTATGTAATAATTTTCTATTAGTCTAATGAAAGATATTTTTTTAAATCATAAAACTAGTTATTTTGGGGCTGGCCAACCGGTGCAGTGCTTGGATTTCTGCTTGCGACGCCAGCGACCCAGGTTTGGGAACACACCCGGGTCGCTGGAGGGTTGACTGAGGGAGAAGACTGAAGTGTCCCGGGAACTGCTCGTCTTTTCTTGGGGCGGGGGTGTCTAGGCCAGCAACTTGTCCGACCCCAGGCGGAGTCCTGAGGCACAAGTCCTACAGATAGCGGGATAGGCCAGGGGAGCTGCATGGTAGATGTCTGCGCTCAGCGCCTGGACGTCCGGGTGTAAACCACGCAGGAATTGGGGGGGAGAACACGGAAAAAGGCCGCCGGACCACCAAGAGGAAGGAGCACCAGTACTGGCCCTGATGGCTCCTGCCTGCCTGCCTGGTCGCTGAGGGGACCCGATGAGATAAGTAGGTATCTGTGTGTATGGACCCCACCTTGTACCCTGCCAGGGGGGCAAACCACTGCACTATGGGGTTCCTCCGGAGACCATGGGTAAGGCAGAAAGTGGGGCAGATACGTGTGTCTCCCGATGAAGCAAAGCTCCGGCATAGAGGCGGGGTGATAAACAGAAAGTATTTAAAAAAAAAAAAAAATTAATTTTAAAAACATAACAATGGTAGAACATCAACAACATAAACCACAAATAACATACAATCTAGAAAAGGAAGAGAGTCCAGCTTTTTAAACTATCTGTCTCTTGATTGAATATTTTGAACAAGGTACCCCTTCACGTATTGAGAAGATTGATTACGAGGAAGGGAAGATGCTTGTCCATTTTGACCGATGGAGCCATCGCTATGATGAATGGATATATTGGGACAGCAACAGACTAAGGCCTCTTGAACGACCAGCACTAAGGAAAGAGGGTCTTAAGGATGAGGATGAACCTACAACTGTAAGTAGTATGCCAGCTGCCTTATACCCTGAGAACTTTGTTTATAACCCTAGGAATCCATCAGTATACAGTGGTAATCATGCAAAAGTTTACTGGTAGTGCGGTATACCGAGCAGCATGCAAGTGCGGTACCCATTGAACAACGGGTATACCGCTACCGCGCAGTGTGCGATACCAGTAAACTGTTGCGTGATTACCACTGTATATTCAAAAACAGCAGTTAGTCTGTTGCATTGAGTTACCCCAGAGAGGGAACTTTTGTTCATTATGGAATTTAGAATTAGAATCATTTTCAAACTTCACACTGTGATCACCCTCCCCCTAACTGCCAGTCTTTAGATTTGTTTCTCCGCTAAAGAGAGCAGTCGCCCCGATTTACGGATCCCTTTTGGCATCCAGAATAGTTTTTCAAATTTTTTTTTTAGGTTTATTTATTTTAGTATCCCTCGGTACTCTGCTTTTATGGTGTTAGCTTTATTTATTGTGTAATTTTAGCGTTTTTTCTGGTTTCCTAGAAGGCTGCGAGTCAGCGCAGTTCCCACCTTTGGGGAACCGCTTTCTGTCTTATCAGAACTTTTAAATGTTGCTGTAATTTACTGTTTATTTTCTTTCTTTTTTGGGGTGCAGTTTGGTAGTTCAGCAGCACTCTGTGCCATCACAGAGGGAACCAAGCTGATCTTACTCTTTAAAATCTTAAATTTGACACATTACCTGAGCCTCTTTTTAAATTCAGTTGGGCTCTGAGGTGAAAAAAACAGTAGTGGTTCTGTTTTGAAAGGGAACCAAACCAATGTATAATATTCATTAGCCCTTTTTACATACTTTGGGCTCATTCAGCGTATTAAATAAGCTAAAAAGATTGATTAGCAGTTTTACACATGAAGATGCTAATCAGCTGTAAAAGTCATAGCACTTGGCACAGAATGATTAGCAGAATTTAAAGTATATAATTGTATTAATTTTGTCTACTGTGCCATAGACTTACTAAAAAATCAGTTAGCATTCTGCTGCTATGCATTTTTGAAAATGGTTAGCATTATCCCTGTTTTGTGTGCCATTTTGCTATGCTATGCCAACTATTTAAAACCTTTTATATTAGTTTGGTAAACTTTGAGAACCGGATATTTTTTTCTTGTGTCTCTGTGTTTCATATGACTGACAGACCTAAAAAGAAAAGAACACGATCTATAGGCTTTAAAAATGTACAGAGTGTTTTCGGCTCCTGGCAAAGGCACACTGTCATGAGCTTTCCCTAAGGTGCCTTGGTCCTGACCATGACTTTTTAAATTGTGAACTCTGTAAAGAAAGTTTTGCCATAAAACACACTGGGATGGGCATTATAGCCTAGAGATTAAATAACTGTGAATGAGCTTGGTGCATACATCCAGCAGACCTAGGTTTGATTTCCAACACCCACCACTTGCACACTATGTGACACTGAGGAAGTCACTTAAAGGGGAACTGTCATCTTCAGGATTTCTTAATCTGAAAGCCCCAAAAAAGTTAATTTGAGTGAGCCATTCTGTTTATCTGTGAGTCTTTGCAGTCCAGAGTTATTCATATGTAAAGCAGCCTGTAATTAAGGGCTGGGGCAGCCATGTGTTTTAGGCTCCTTACAGGCAATGATGTCACAGAGGGACTTGGTCCTGCTTTGACTGTAGATAATACAACAGGTTAAACAGGAAATTGTCTGTTCTATGAAGTGTGGTTAAGGTGTTATTACAACACGTGCTACATTTCTAATTGTTTTGTATATGCATTGGAACTAGAGAGTTGGCACCTTTACATTTCAAACTGTTAGTAAAAATAATCGATTTTCAGGATTGCTTTAACCTCTAGACTATACTGCCAGGTATACCAGACGGTTCCCCTGAGAAAGAATTTGGCTCTCTTCTCAGGCCTTCTGAGGATTATACATCACACTATTCCTTTGTAAGGCAGATGGTTAATAGCCTCAACATCCCCTCCCTTGAGTCCGAGGAGGATGAAGAAGAGACTGAGTTCATGGATATGATGGATCTGGCAACTACTAGGAGGCTGCTGCTTCCCAACCTTAAATCCCATAAGAAAGCCACTGCCAAAATAATGTCAGCCAGCACCCACCTCCGTTGCTGACATTGACAAGAAAATTGTAAAAAAGTACCAGGAGGGCAGATGGGATTTAAGTACGTGTATTCCAACCCTGATCATGGGGGAATGGTTCATGCTGCTGCATGTGAGAAGGCTAAGGTCCCTTTCTCTTCTCAGCCTCCTGAGAAGAAAGCTGGATACCATGGCTAAGAAAGTGTATACATCAGCTTCCTTGCTTCACAAACAGCTTACCTGGAACAAACGGCTTACCTGCATATACAGCTCGATACCAGAAGGCACTTTGGAACTCCATAGTGCCACTGAGTGAGAAAGCAAGTGGTGATCTGGCACAGGACTTGGTAGACACAGCTAGAACAGCAGTGGATGCCACCAAGTGCTGCTTCCACATTGTTGTAGAGGCATAGGTCAGGAAGCATTAGGCTGACCAGGAGTAGTTACAAAATTTGCAGGAGGCGTTATAACCAGTAACAAGTAAAAAAAAAAAAAATGTACTGAATAGCTCCTCGCGAAGGCTGTACAAACAAAAATCTTTCTTCTTGAGTCTCTCATAAAATCTCAGTCTCTATCTAGAGAAAACACTGCTCTCTTTGTAGGAGATGTCTTTGCCTGGCAGTTTAGTTTCTGTATCTTGTTTTTCACAAAATGCAGCAAGACTTTTTTCATTGACCTTCCTGTAACCAGCCAGAAGAATACATTTGTCTTAACAGGTGCAGCCAGTTAAGACATCCTGTCCCAGGGCTGATTTCCTGCTAACAGTTCTGTTAAAAAGCTTGTGAAAGGTCAAAAGGTTTTCTCGGGGGTCAACCCCCTGTGTTCCATACTGCTACCTCAAACACAAATAGCTGTCTGTAATCATTCCAACAATACCATTGTATACATTTGCAAACCAAGGGATCTCAGTTTCACATAAAGATTTGCATATATTGTTTAACCACAGAGAATCAATGGGAGAAAGACTAGAAACAGCAAGTGAAAGAAGGGAGATGACATGGGGGAAATTGTGGGACCATTGGAGTAGCCAGTTCTTGGGTGCCACAAGGACAATTTGGTTGTGCAATCAGACAGGCAGGAGATAGACAAGTGACAGAATAGGAGAGGATAGAATAGATCATTGCTTTTAACTCTCTTTGCATAACAAATGGGGCAGGGTCTTATCCTAGCCCTGTCACACAAATAGCTGTGTGCACTAATTACACTGCTTTGAGGGTCCTGGCCCATGCAGTATCTTTATGAAGATTTGCCTGGCTTAGGGCTACCCTCCTATCCCAGGACATACAAAGTAAAACTATGGATTTTTCCTTTGAGGGAAATTTTCTGTTTGGTGACAAGATAGAAGCATATATGAAAAAGGGTGATGAGTACAAAACCATCTACAGGAACAATATTGCGAAAGACAAAGGTCTGCGTTTCCTAAAGGCCTTATGGAAGGGCAGAGTTAGGGGTTAACACCCAAAGGCCTGTGGCCCTTATGAGTTACCACACCAAGTGGGTTAATCTATGGTAAGGTGTAGAATGGGGCACTAGGCATGCATTTGCAATGCCAGCCCTTAAGCCATAGCAGAAACCAAACCTGGCTCATGACTTACAGGAATGGTAAAAAAAAAAAAAATCTCCACAGACAAATAGTAGTAAAATTTATTTATACAGAGAAATTTGCCATTAGGGTTCAGAAAGTCCCTATTTACAAGGCAATCCTGTGTCGTAGAAAATTTTAAATAATCACAAAATATGCAAAAAACATATCATTCAAAATATACATAACACTCAATACACATTACATCAAAGGATACAAGACATAGATCAAACCTCTTATACATGTAACTACCTATTACACAAACATCTAAAACATAATTTGTGTTTTATTGCAATTTTATATTCTAAAAAAGACAAGTCTGGGTCTCTAAGATAAGGGGGAAGTCTGTTCCAACTTGTTGAAACTTTATATTGAAAGGTCATATTACCAAAACCATTTTTTATTTTTGGGACCAAAAAATCTCTAGCACCTTGTTTCCGCAGATTTAATTCATGATCAGGTTTTATTAATGTTTTAGTCAAGTGATACTGTGATGAATTTTTAAATAATCATTTTATCTGGTTCAACCAATTTCTCTCAGTTCTCTGATGTAATGAATTCCATCCTAGTTCTGTATACATGTCACAATGATGGGTGCCAATATCACATTTTAATACAAATCTTGCTATTTTATTGTAAAGAATGTCCAGATGATGTAGCTGTTTTTTAGAAGTATGTCTATAAATATGGCTCCCATAATCTATCATTGGTAATATTAGTTGGTTAGCTATATTTAATCGCATTTCTTTTGATAAAAAATTTGAAATCCTTCTCATACTCCCTAGTTTTGAACTTGTTTTTTTTTTTATTAATTCTGTTATATGTCGTTCAAAATTTAAGCCTTCATCAATATAAATACCCAAATATTTATATACTTGTGTTTGTTCTAGAGTATTTCCTTTCAGAGTCTTAATTATTAATTTTGAGGACGCTTGGTTTTTCTTCTCACTACCAAAAAACATAGTTTGTGTTTTTTTGCTGTTTATCAAAAGTCCAAGTGAGGAAAAAATTTCTGCATTATTAAGAAGTCACCTTGTAATTTTTGTACAGTTTCATCAGAATTTTCAGTGGCTCAGTAGGTAGCACACTCGCCTCTGAAGCCGGGAGATCAGAGGGCCGTGGGTTCAGTTCCCACATCTGGCACTTGGGTTAATATCCCAATACTGACACTGTAGTGCAGCATGAGAGGGGTGCTGCACTTCTGAGGTGCCGTCTTTCGGATGAGACGTTAAACCGAGGTCCCATCTGCCTGGATTGGTGGTAGTTCAGGTGGATGTTAAAGATCCCATGGCACTTATCGAAAAGAGTAGGGGAATTTCCCCGGTGTCCTGGCCAAATTTCCCTCATTCACTAAAAATACCACCAACAGCTTAATCTGGTTCAAATTCAGTTGCTCACCATCTGTATCCCCCCTCTCCCCGGTCGCCCCTGAAAAAGGGACTTCTAGGCCCAGTGGGCTTACTGGGTCAACAAAATTCAACAACAAACAAACAATCAAAACTGTATCGTCTGCGTGAAGCCTAACTTGTGAGTTTTTTATCAATCTTGGTAGATCATCCAAATAAACCAAAAATAAGAGGGGCCCCAGGATTGAACCCTGGGGTACCCCCCTGGTCACATAATCCAATCCAGACTTATATCCATTTGCTATAGTAAATTGAGTCCTCTTATCTAAATATGATGTAAACCAACCACAAGTCTCTTCCTCTATTCCCATGCTCTTCAATTTTTCGATCAAGGTGCAATGATTCACCAAGTCGAAAGCTTTGGATAGGTCCACGTATACCGCACCCTCCGACCTCCCTTCCCCTAAGGAGGTAGCAACTAGATCTAGGAAGTCCGTGAGTGTGGTATCAGTGGACCTACCCTGTCTAAAACCTGACTGAAATGGGGTTATTTTCTGATATTTCTCCAAATACTGCATTAGTTGTCCATGAACAATTTTTTCCAAGATTTTTGAGACAGTTGACAATAGTGCTATAGGACGATAATTAGATGTAGCCATAGAGTCATCCCTTTTATCTACAGGAATTATTTTTGCTTGCTTCCATATTGATGGGTAAGATGCCTCCCTTAAACTCCAATTGAAAATACCAGTCAGAATGGGTGCTATTTCTTGTACAGCTTCCTTTAAAAATCTATTTTCTATCTCATCGGGACCACAAGCCTTATTGATCTTTAAGTTACTTATTATTTTATGTACTTCAGAAATAGTCACTACTTTAAACCTAAACATTGGAATTTGATTTTCTTTGTAGTTGTCAGATTTTATATTTGAGTCAGTATATTGCACATTATTCTTTTTAAATTCAAATTCTGTATCCAGATCTGGAAGTTGAATAAAATATAAAATAAGTGGTTCCTGGAAATAGTGAGCATAGGTTTGCTCCTGCAGTTCAAAAAATTCCCCAAACTATAGAAACCAAAACTGTTCCTACCTCTCACCCCAACAGAAAGAATCCTGTTGGAGCTAGACGTAAAGAAACTTCTGTAGGCAAGAGCACTGGAGAAACATCCTGCCACACAGTAGGGCAAGGGTATCTTCCTGACCCACAAGAAAAATGGGGAGTGGCAGACCATTTTAGACTTGAAATATCTGAACAAATGCATAAAAAAGGAAAGATTCAAAATAGTTATACTGGATTCGGTGATACCATCTTTGCAGTTGCGAGACCTGCCGGGGTCACTGGATCTGAAAAATGCCTAGTTCCACATCTCAGTCAGACCCACCCACAGAATGCGCCTCCAGTTCAGTTTAGGGAACATCCACTGCAGGCTATTAATTCTCCCACTGTTGCCTACTGCTCTGATGACAGTCGCAGGGGGTTCTGGGATTTGTAGTAAAAGAAGATGTCAGACTACAACTAAGTAAAATTAGTCAGATACAGTCTGCTGTACTGCAGTAATCAGTGAATAAACCAAAATGTTTTTGCCCACAAAGTGTACATTGGGACCAGCCCCACACTTGAGTGTGGGGTACTTTGTGCTGACTGCTTCCTTTAAGAAGAAACAATGCTACTACAGTGAGTATTGTTTTCTTCTGAGTTCTGAGATGCAGTGTAAGGTGTTATGTACACCAGAATGATGCTACATTTTCCATTTTGGAGAGAGACTACATAATACGTTATAGCGATATTAGTGATGAGCATTGTATTTTTCCTACTATTAAAGCGTTTTAATTCAAACACCATGAAGTCTTGCTATATTATGACTAATGCAGTTAGCCACTGCACTTGAACTGCCCCGGAGAGGAAAGAGTTAACTCCAGGGAGTCTGGAGTTCTACAGCGTGAGAGCGCTTATGCCAAAGCTCTATCTGGGCAGTTTCAAATTAAACTGTCAGATTCTTTACTCCGCTTCACTGAACAGTCGCTCGGAGATCAGCTCCTTCAGCTCGGTTCATTTCTCAGTTCAAGTAGTATTTTAGGTTCATTTGAACCGGCAAAAATATTTATTTTACGCATTTTGATTAAAAGCTCTATCTGGTAAACCGTAGTACAAAAATTAAAGTCTGTGGAAATTCAATTATCGGTTCGGTTTGAACCGATCGGTTCTGAATTAACGTTTTAAAGTGTTGGTTGGGCTTTAGAGTGCGGTTCCCGGTTCTTATCGGTTCTAAAAAACCTTGCTTTGAAATTAGGTTTTTCAAATACCTGACACGGTTAGAACCGATAAGGTGTCTTGCCTGGCACTGCCATCAAAAGGGCAAGTTTTGGTTAGGCTGGCATTATGTCTGAGAAACCCAAAAGAAAAACCGGCCCACTGGGTTTCAACACTGTGATGTCTGTGGGAAGCCTTTGCCAAGGCTGACCCACACACCACTTGTGTTTATTGTCTGAGGCTGACCACCTCTGTCAGACTGCCAGGTGTGTAAAATTTCCCTGCAGCCACCCTGGAAAGAGATTGGGCGGCTCAGGGCGAGAGGCCAAAAGTCCGCTGACCGGATGGCCAGCCGGTCCAGCACCCACTGGACCAGAGGGAGTGCCCTCTGACCAGGCGAGACTTCCTCGGGCAAAGGAAGGCTGGTTCAGAGGAACCAGTCCCAGTGAAAAGACAAAAGAAATTAGTAGGTTTGGAGTCCAAAATTGTCTCTCCAACTGCTGCAGAAATAGCTAAAGCCATACAGATTGTCCAGTCACTGTCTCAGGGTCCTGTCGAGACCACCAACAGTTGGTAAAGGGTTGGTTCGTTCAGTTCCAGTGGTTCAGGAGTATGATGTTGAGAATTTTATGAACCACAGGAGGGGGAGGAGGAATTTGATCAATATATATGTGGCTGGGAGGGTCTGGACGTGCCCATTGAACCGGACATTTCTCCAGACAGACCTTTAGAATCTCCTCCTATTCTGTCTGAGTCCCCTTCTCATTTTATGTTTTATAAAAATGTTGCAGAAACCCTCCAGCTTCCTTTAGAGGAGGCTGTGGATGAGCAAGAGGAGCCTGATTATGTAGAAATGATGGATATACCAGAGTCTAGGAGGTTGTCTATTCCTTTGCATAAGTCATTTAGGAAGCAAACAACAAAGATTTTAAAAAATCCTCATTCTGTCCCTCCTGTAGATAAAAAAATGGACAGAAGGTATACTTTGTCAGGCTCTGATACAGACTTCCTCACTGAGCAGTGTAGTCATGTAGGTGTGGTTCAAGCTGCAGCCTGTGACAAGGCTAATATTCCCCAGGCCTCACATCCTCCTGATAAGGATTCCAGGAAGATTGATGCCATGGCGAAAAAACAGTATATGGCAGCTTCTTTGGGACTCAGGCAGGCAAATTATATGGCTTATGTAGCTAGATATCAGAAATCTAGATGGGACACAGTATTGCAGTTAGCCAAGCAGGCCCATGGCCAGCTGGCTAGTGAGTTGGAACAGGTGGCTGCTGATGGCATTGAAGCCTCTAAAGTTCAATTTCATACTGCTGTTGATGTTAATGATGTTTCCTCTAGGGTCATGGCCACTTCTGTAGCTTTCTGTAGGTTGGCATGGCTCAGATGCACTAATCTGTCCCAAGATACCCAGTCAAAGGCTATGGATTTTCCTGTAGTGGGTAATTCTCTGTTTGGGGAACAAACAGAAAACTATATGAAACAGATGGATGAATACAGAACTACCTACAAAAGTGCCCAGGCTAGGGAGGCATGCCACTCCACAGAGAGCACGCCCAGAGGTAGGGGCAGGCCTTTCACAGGCCTTTTACCAATCTCAGGCCTCCTCTGCGTTTGCACAGAGGGTTTCTTCAGAGGCAGAGGTAGACGGGGCACAAGTAAACTGCACCCCTCCCTCAGCCTAAGGCTACTGCCAAGCAGGCACCCTGATGGGGTGCCCAGGCCGATTCTCCTGTACCAGTGGGGGCAGGTTGGTTTATTTCAGCCAGAACTGGGTGTCCCTAACCCGGACAGATGGGTTCTGGAGGTAATAAGCCAGGGTCTGGTTCTCAGCTTCAAACAGTTTCCAAAGATGAGAGCCAGACATTTTCCACCTGCAAATCCTACAGAAGCCCTTGCTTTGGAAGCAGAGGTTTCTTCTCTTCTGGACTGCAAAGCAGTAGAAAGGGTCCCTCCTTGCCATCAGGGCAAGGGGCTGTACTCAAGATGCTTTCTTATCCCAAAAGACAGGAGAATGGCGGCCCATCCTAGATTTAAGGTACCTGAACAAGCATCTTTTGAAACCAAAGTTCAGAATGTTAACTCTGGCAATGATTTTGCCTTCCCTGAGGCCAGGGACTGGCTGGCTTCCTGGACCTCAAGGATGCCTATTTTCATGTTCTGATCAGGCCTTCTCACCGAAAGTACCTCAGGTTCGAACTGCCCTCAGGCCACTACCAGTTCAGGGCAATGCCTTGCGGCCTACCTCTGCGCCAAGGTATTCACAAAATGTCTAGCTGTGGTAGTGGCTCATTTAAGAAGGCAAGGATTGCTGTGTTTCCCTACCTGGACGACTGGCTCATAGTGGGTCAGTCCCCAGATCAGGTAAAATCCACTTGCAAGTCACCCAGCAGCTTCTCACTTCCCTGGGATTCCTGCTGAATTTACCAAAGTCAGTTCTGGAACCAGTTCAGGTACTAACTTTCATAGGTGCAGAATTGAACACAAAGTTAGCCAGGGCATTTCTTCTCTCGGAAAGGGTAGACAGGCTCATTGCCCTGGCATCCTCCTTTACCCTGCGGGTTTCTCGACCAGCAAGGCATTTTCTGCAACTCCTAGGGCACATGGCTGCTTCCACAGCGGTAGTGCAAGGAGCAAGATTCCAGATGAGGGACATTCAGTTCCATTTGAGGGCCTATTGGTCTCAAAGGAGGAACCCCCTTTCCAAATTGGTTCCAGTGACCCAAACTCTGATCCTGGCTCTACACTGGTGGCAGGATCAAAGCAATCTAAAACAAGGGGTTCCTTTCATTCCCGTCTCCCACTCCCTCACCCTCACCACGGATGCCTCCCTGTTAGGGTGGGGAGCTCACTTGGGCGACCTGTCCACTCAGGGAGTGTGGTCTCCTCAGGAATCTCTGCTCCACATCAACCTTTTGGAACTCAGAGCTGTCTTTCTAGCTCTTCAGGCGTTTTCAGCTTCTGTCCAGAACAAAGTAGTTCAAGTCAGGACAGACAACACCACAACAATGTGGTACATCAACAAGCAAGGGGCACTTTCGGTCTTCAGCCTTGTGCACGAGCAATGAAGTTGTGGTCTCTGGCTTACTCCTGAACACTTCCTGATAGCAGTTCACCTTCCAGGGAAGGACAATGTCCTGGCAGATGCCCTCAGCAGGATTTCTCAGGGCCATCACGAATGGGCTCTGAATCCTCAGGTGCTGGGGTCGGTCTTTGCCAGATGGGGCACCCTCAGATGAGATCTTTCGCAGCTCCAGACAACCACCAACTTCCTCTGTTTTGTTGCAGGCCTCCAGTGCTGGGCTCAGTCCCCCTGGATGCCTTTCAATTGGATTGGAAAGGGAAGTTCCTGTATGCCTTTCCCCCCTTTCCTCTTCTTTTCAGGGTACTAGTAAAAATCAGATCTCAGCCCTGCAAAGTGATTCTGATTGCCCCAGATTGGGCCAGACAGCCCTGGTACCCACTGCTTCTGTCCTTGACAGTCCACCCTGCCCTGAGCTTGCCCAGAGTCCACGACTTGCTGGCCTGTGCACAGGGGAGAGTGTGGTATCCGGACCTCAAATCCCTCCATCTCAAGGCATGGCTCTTGAGGAGTTAGAATTTGCTGACTTACAGCTTTCAAGGTGTTCTGGATATTTTAAAGGCTAAGGAAACCTTCCACTAGGGCCACTTACAATTCTAAGTGGAAAAGGTTTTCCATCTGGTGCTCTGAGAAGCAGATTATCCCAGAATCTGCTGATCTGCCCATTTACTGGACTATTTGGTCCATTTAAATTCCTTAGGCCAGCTACCTTAAAGGTTCATCTGGCAGCTGTCTCTGTTTTTGTGTCAGCAGGAAGCCTGCTTCCTTTCTTCTCACCCTGTGTTTTCCAAGTTTTTTAAGGGGTTACTCACACTAACCCTCCTTTTAGAGAACCAGCTCCGCCTGGGACCTGAATGTTTGCATTGCTCAGTTAATGCAACCTCCTTTGAGCCTCTGTCCTCAGCAGAGCTCAAGTTTCTAACGGAAAACTGTTTTCCTAGTGGCTATCACTTCTTGCCAGCGCATAAGTGAAGTACAGGCCCTGTCAGTGGAAGAAGATTTTATCTCTTTCCACAGATATAAGTAGTCCTCAGGACTAACAGAAAGTTTTGCCTAAAGTGGTTTCAGATTTCCACCTGAACCAATCCATATCTCTTCAGTATTTTACTGAGCATTCTTCCTCAGGTGAGAGGAGACTGCACAGCTTGGCGTCAAAAGAGCCTTAAGCTACTGTTTGGAGCAGCACCAAGGGTCACAGGGTTGAATCCTCCAACTCTTCCTTACCTATGGTGAGGTTGGCAAAGGAAACCTGCCACTAAGAGGACAATTGCAAGGTGGATTGTCTCTTGTATCCAATTTTGTTATCAAAAACTAGGTAGAGAACCCCCTCAGGACTGAGGGCTCCTCCACCAGGGTACAGCTGCATCTCTAGCGGCTGCTAGAGATATTCCATTCTGGAAATCTTGTCAAGCTGCTACTTGGAAAACAGTTCACACTTTTACCAAGCATTATTCCCTGGATATTCAGTCCAGGAGAGATGCTCGTTTGGCACAGCTGTGCTTCAGAGCCTATTTCCTAAATGTAGTTCTGACCCTCCTCCATGGAGGTACTGCTGTGTAATCTGCACTAGTCATAATATAGCAAGACTTCATGGTGTTTGAAGAAAAAATTACTCACCTTAGTAATTGCTTTTCTTCTCATGGAGTCTTGCTATATTATGACCACCCTCCCTCCTGCCCCTCTCAGAACTTCTGCTTGGGTAGGGGTGGCAAATTAGTGCAAGCACTGTGTCATGCCATTGTAGTTTTTTTCCCTTACCTTCTTTTATTTAGGGTTAGGGAACTAGGTTATTTTATTTAGGTATATATTGGCCCCCTTCCTGGACTTGAGTCTTTGGGGGAAGGGGGGGTCCTAATGGTGCTTGTCAGGGGGGTAACTAATAATACTATTATTCATTGTTATTATTGTTATTTCTACTAGTAGGTAGCCATTTGGCTAGTGTAGAGCTTTCCACACAGACTTGTTGCTTAGTATTAGCTTCGTAAAGATCTGACAGTTTCATTTGAAACTGCCCAGATAGAGCTTTGGCATAAGCGCTCTTGCTCTGTAGAACTCCAGACTCCCTGGAGTTAACTCTTTCCTCTCCGGGGCAGTTCAAGTGCAGTGGCTAACTGCATTAGTCATAATATAGCAAGACTCCATGAGAAGAAAAGCAATTACTAAGGTGAGTAATTTTTTCTTCTGTAACACTGTGGCTCAGTGGCATGCTGGCAGTGCTCCATACCTGCAGGGAGATCCTGTTTTGTGTATGGCTCCCTGCACTGAGACTTAATTTGAACCTGCTACTAAAGCAGCCTACGCCATGTGTAACAAAGTTGTGCCACAGTAGCACCCTCAAGACCTACGGGGAGGGGTAAATGAGGCACAATAGCCATGTAAAGATGATTTATTCATAATGCTATGTAGTTTTTATTTATTGTTTTGCCTCACTAGATTACTAGACTGCATAACCTGCAGCAAACACTGACTGAAATGTTTTTTTTTTCTATAGTCATTTTGTATGTGTATACGTATGTCTATATACACACATATATACATAAAATAAATACTAAGCAACTGTGGTATACAAGGATATATACCTGTCAAGGGAGCTAATTGGGGCTATAAGCCGCGAGCCCAAAGGGCAAGTGGCATTATTGTCTTAATTAGCCCCTGGGATAGGTATATAGCCTTGTATTCCACAGTTGCCTAGCATTTATTTTATATAATACATGTGGATGGTGCTTTTTTTTATTTTTTTATTTTACCTGAAAGCTGCATTTTGTCAGGAGGCTTATTAGGTACGGCTGTTTTTTTTTTTTTTGGGTCAGGGAGCTTATTAGATAAGGCTGTGTTTTTGTCAGGGGACTTATTAGGTGTGTGAATTAGCATAGACATTTGTTAACTGGTTCAGCTGGTGTGTTCATTGATGTGTTTATTGATTTAGTTGGTCATTAAGTTTATTTTAGTTGTCATAATGGTGGTCTATGGATATTTTCCCCCCACGGTATTCAGGTTTCGCTGTGGAGGTATGCGGCTTTAATTGTTTGGAATGTAAGTTTAATTACAGAAATATACAGGGAACTACACGATAATGGGCTTATATGGAGAAAAGGTCCCATCCGTGTGTGTGTGTGTGTGTGTATATATATATATATATATATATGTAATAGATATAAGGCTCTGAGGTGTGCGGTCGCGCTCTGTTATATACGCATATGCGGCCTTGTGCGTATATCAGAGCACGACTGCACACCTCAAGTGGTTTATCTATCTTACAAAATGTCAAAATTGTTTTGGTGGGGGGTAAAAGTGCAGGTGTGCGATTGCGCTCTGATATGTGCATGGTCATGTGATGTTCATCATCCAATAAAACAATTTCTCTACCCATTTTATAAATATATATATATATATACATATATATATATATATATATATATATAGATATACACACACATATAACACATTATAGGGGCACACTCGTGCCCCATATTAGGGTTAAATTTTCACCTCTGTGCTAAAGTGACAATGTGGCACTGTAATAACTTCACAATCATTCAAGCAAGTTGCATGAAATTTAGCATGCGCCATCAGGGACCAAAGATCTCTTGATGTGACAAGTTTAGTTCCGGTCAGATGTGTGGGTGCAGAGATATAGAGTGTAAAAAAAAACTGTGAAAATTACCACTTTTTGTCAAATTCTTTGTCACTGCTTTGTGCAAAAAGGTGTGGAATTTTGTCCTGAAATTTTTAGGGTATATAGGTCTTGGGTCACAGTGGTGCCTTTTGAAGGTTTGGTGAAAAAATATTAATCCATTTGAAAGTTAATACATTTTAAAGTTTCCCATTATTTTCTATGGGAAAAGTTACATGTCAGGCTTGAAACAGAATTCTTGACTGCAAATATGGAATTCTAGTTCACAAACGCAGAATCCTGTTCTGCAGATGTAGAATCCTAGTTCGTGCTGACTCCATCTTGTTTTTGCTTAGCGAGGCAAACAGATTTAAAATTCTAAAATTATGTAGGAGTCTAATAAACACCAGCACTTGTGTTGATCTAGTCGGTGCCCGAGGAATCTGATTCTGGGGTCATTTTTTTTTGCCAAAATGTTCAAAAGGACTTTTTTAAATCCACGAAACCTTGGCTGCAATCCGGAAATCTTTTTAGAATAAGAGTCTTTTCTGCGATTTGCAAAAAAGTGTCTTCTTTTACCGCAAATTGCGGAAAAGGATTTGCAAAACAGAATCCTTTTCCGTGATGTGCGAAAAAGGATTTTTATATGAGTCTTTTCTTTGTCACTTCACAATAAACAAATAGCTTGGAATTTTGGTCTGAAATTTTCCGAGTTCGAAGGGGGTTTGGTCCACAGATGTGCCTTTTTCGGGTTTGTTCAAAATGTATTACTTTGCTGTGGAGTTCTGCATGTTTCAATTTTCCTTTGTTTCCCATAGGATTTAATTGTAATGGAAGGTGGTGTGTACAGTTGTTTCATTGTCACTACAGTGTGAAGTAACCATTTGCCATTTTTTGTTCTGAAATTTTCAGGGTATATAGGGCTTTGCTCACTGATGTGCCTTTTGCTGGTTTCATGAAAATATATTAATTTGGTATTGTTGTACAGGTTTTAGATTTCCCTGTATTTTCTACATAGAACCATATGCATTGTTGGCAGATAAGAACCGCAAGGTCAGTCTAGTCTGCCCGTAAACCCTACACTTCTTTGCTGCCTCTCACCCTACCTGGTCAATAGCTGTTAAGCACTCCTTCCCACCTCTAAGGTTCCCTTATGCTTGTCCCAGTCCTGTTTAGCATCAGTCACTCTTTCGGGCACCACCCTCAGTTCGTGTCACCATCGTCATGTTAAAACTCACTCATGCACGAGGCTGCCTGTCGTGACAGTACATGCTCACTTGGACCAGTGACTTTCGGTGGCTGAACTTAGGCAAACAGCTCGACTTAAAATGATAAAAAGTTAATTACAATAACATAATGTTTGACATATTGACACTTTGTTTACTTTCTCATTGCTTTTGCTAGGTGATAACTGGGCACACATGACTAGAAATGTACAGAACAACTGACTGTCTCTTTAAGATAGGGTCTGTGGTGTGCTGCTTCAGGACTTTTTTTTTCCTAATACCCGTCACCTTGTTGGTGCGTTGTCTAACTAAGGGGAAGTTTTTTGTTTTTTTTTCCACTAGCCCAAAGGGTAAACTGGGGGACTTACACTGGCCCTGGGCAGTTTGAAATATGCTCTGGGCCAGTAAATTTAATTTTAAAATGTACTGTGAACGTGTAATAATAGCATAGGCAGTAGTCCTCTGCAGGTGTCGGGTCATAGAGGGGTTACTGTTTATTCATGACATATTTTTGGTATGCTTATTGCTGAAGTGAAGTAGAACATAACAGATAAATTTGGTACCACATATTATAGTTGTCCCTCACTATAATGAACAGAAGGTGAAACATAATGTGTGTTCATTATAGCTCACTGTTCATTACATTGAGGGATGCTGAAAAAGCAACCAGACACTTTGTTTGTGAGTGTTGTGTTAAACAGCAGCCCATGTCCCAAGGTACTGAATCTTTATTATTACCTTAACTTTGCTTTTATTTTTATGCTAAAACTTCATTTTATGCAATTAGATAGATCAGATAAAAGGTACAGTACTGAATTTCAGCCTACAACTGCATGCCTTTCCCATTCACCTGCCCCGCCTTCCCCAGCTGCAGCTTGACTGCGGCTGAAGCATTACTGCCTCCTGCCTGCACATCCCCATATCTGGTGGCAGTTTATTTGCAGTGTGCTAGTTAAAAGTTTGTCTTCTGTTTGTTGCTCTTTCTTTACTGTGTGTTTCTGCTCGTCTCGCTGACTGATCAACATTCTTCTGTTTATCGTGACTCCATGAAGGCACTGAGAGTAAGGGAGAGAACCAAAACACAGAGTAAATAAACTTTTTAATTAATATAAAGCAAATAAACTGCTGCCAGGTGGGGATGTACAGTAGAGGAGGATAATGCCTCAGCCACAGCCGTAGTCGGGGAGAATGCGGGCAGGTGAACACAAAAGGCTTTGTAAGCTTATCCAGGTGCTGCTCCACCCTGAAATATGTGACTGATTCTGAACTGTGAGAATGTGCATTTAAAAAACCTACTGCATTTACTTGTAGGAGTACAGGTGAGCATTTATGCGCGGCAGGAACAGCCGGCTGGGGTTTCATTATACTGGGGTTCGGGATAGTGAAGAAGCGCTCTATTTCCAGTGCACTGGGTCTTAATGTTACCTTAAAGATAAACTGTTCGTATCTGTGTGGCAGCATTACCAACAGTTTAAGTACTGTTATTTCCAGATCTATCCTATGCAACACCATAGAAGTGAAAAGGTTTTGACGCAGTTAAGAAGCAGCTGAGAAAATTGGACATACCGCTCAGTTTGCTATATCCAGTGCATCTCCTGGTTGTGGTAGGCCACAAACCCACCCTTATATGGACCCTGTTGCCACTGGCAAACGTTTGCGTAAAATTGAAGCTGAGTAGAGGCAGGTGGACTGGGAGGGCACGTCAGACGAAGATGATGGCTAAGGATACGGTTCAGTGACAACATGTGGTAGAACTGATGGATGACAATCCGAAAATGGGATCCTGAGGCTGAGTATAAACTTTGACTGCTGACTAAAGGCGCTACTAGTTTCTTTTAGAACTAGTTGGAGATGCAAGACAGAACTAGATTTTACGCCCAAGTCAAATGCCTGCATAACAGGCTTTTGAGATGTCAAAGTCAACATTTCCTGTTCCTTCTTGGGACTAACTACTTTTACTTATAGACGTAAACATTTGGGGGACTTTTATTATCTGATTACTGATTAGTGTTATTGCAGGACTGTTGGGATGGTTATGTGGGTTTGCATGTTTTTATAATATAAGTATATTCACATTTGCAGTTACGATTAAATGGCTAATTTGAGTGGTGCCTCCACCGAGGGGTTTAGTGGGAGGAACGTGGTAAAATGGTGGTGTTTGGTGCCAGTCACACAGCAGTAAGTACCCGTGCTTTCAGTTTATGGCAGAATGATTTTGCTTACCACTATAATAGTTTGCAGACACAGTTTTTTTCACAGTACATGTAACATTTGAGCCAGATTTGTGGCAAAGCCCACAATTCAGGTTTCCCAAAATGGTGAGAAGGGCTTTACTGTTCAAGAAGAAAGTTCCATTCCTGGATGGTGCTAGCGGTTTTTTTTTGGGGGGGGGCCCTTCTCTTGACTACTGGCATGGGCTGGAAGAATTGAAGTGTGCACAGCACCCACTGAGTTGGTTAGATGGTGTACTCAGCCTGAGACCTACTTTTATAGTGACTGTATATGTCATGTATGCACACCTTCATAGCTTAAAGGGCTGCTTGAGTTCATAAGAATAAATAGGAATTCGGCTTTATGTTGAGAAGCAGATAATGGCTAGCCAGCAACATTATAATAACCATGTTTCTGGGGTGGTGGAATTAGATCACTAGCCACACTCTGGCAGTTCTACTAGAAATGGTAATTCATCGGATGTTTTGATGCTAAGCTCCTCCCCCCACCTGGGCAGTATATCCCACGAATCCACCCCATGACGTCAGATCTTTATTTCCACTGAAAGAACTGATCACCTCCTTCATAGCGCCTGTTTAAGATTAAGTGTGTGATTGGTGAATCGGTATATCGAGGTTTTATAACTTTCTTTGGATTTCTCTTTCTGCCTCTTCGACTTTCTGAGGCTGAGACCATCTTGGGATCGGCCATAGAGCTTTGGCAGAATCCAGTGTCCTGCCTGGCACCCTCTACCTACATGGTCCACAAATACATGGTCTCTACAGGGCAGGGGTCAACCTTAACTTTTTCTTTGCACTAGCCAGCCGGGCTAGTGAACCAGAGGTTGCACTAGACTGCAGACGTTTGCAGTAGCCCGCAGACAGTATGGTTAACAGTGATTTGTTAAACGAAAGGCAAATAAAATTGCATTTGTCCTACCAACAGTCTGGATACCTACCAACTGCTTTTGCATTGTGCCTTTAACTGCAAACCACACATACACCGTCTCAGCTTCTGCGACTGAAGAGTCACTGTTTCTGTCACTGATGACTGAAATGAACTTTATTCCCATAATTTTTTTTCTCGTAGCACCATGTGTTCAACCTCGGCTACATAGTGGATAAAGCTGCTGAACTGATATCTAGCCTTTTCATATCATCAAGGCTGCACAGCCACGCAAAGTCTGAAAGGACGTCCTTTCTTAGCAATTTCATAGCATGTGCCAAACAGTTTATCCAGGTGGTTAAGTGTTGCTTCATTCATGTTCTTCAGCATTCCCTCCGCATTACTTGTCCCTGGAGTAGCAGTGCTGGTATCCATCTTTTCCTTTGCCCCCCTAGCATGAGCTTCACTGATATTATGGGATGAGACAGAATCAAGCCAGAAGTTATCTGTACCGAAATGAAAATTGTTGCCTGCCTTACCTAACTGTATTTCATGTTTGATACACAAATGGCAGAACATCAGATCTTTTGCACCATCATACCCCAACCAGTCATATTTTTCTAGCCAACATTGCTGAAACTGACTGCTTCTCTTTGTCTTTTCGTATTCATGATCTTTTATTTGTTTGTCTCCGTCAGCATTCTTTCTGTTAATGTCAGCTGGGTTACTGACTTCTTTAATATATTTCCACATTTTCAGATTTCTAGTTGCTAAAGTTGTGTCATGAAAGTGTATATGTCTTTTTCTTCCCTTTTCCCACCCTGGCCACAGATCCCAGAAATACTTGATTGCCCCAGTTCTGTTTATTTATTTAGTTTTTGTTGACCGGGTAAGTGTACTAGACAAATCCTGCCTATTTTCAGGCACGACCCGGGGGAGGGGGATACAGATGAATGCCAGCTGACCTTGAACCAGATTAAGCTGTTGATGGTCTTTTTAGTGAATGAGAGTAATTTGGCCAGGACACCGGGAAAATTCCATTACTCTTTTTTGATAAGTGCCATGGGATCTTTAACATCCACCAATCCAGGCAGATGGGACCTCGGTTTAACATCTCATCCGAAAGATGGCACCTCAGAAGTGCAGCACCCCTCTCATGCTGACTACAGTGTTAGTACTGGGATATTGACCCAAGTGCTAGATGTGGGAACTGAACCCACAGCCTTCTGATCTCCCGGGCTCGGAGGCGAGTGTGCTACCTTGTGAGCCACTGACACTGACAATTTATGTTCACCAAAAAAAAAAAAAAAGGTGATAAATTCAGCAGCATCAGCCCGTACTGTTTGTTTATTTTTCTTCTTTGGCAACCAGGTAACTCCCATTTGGCACAAGACCCATTTATAGGGGTGGCCCAGGAACACAGGGAGGTTAAGTAACTTGCTTAGGGTCACACAGTATGCAAGTAGAGGCTGTGGGAATTTAAACACAGATCTTCTGGATGTACAAAGCCCATTCACAACCTTTTGCTCTCTCTGTTAAACACTCTCCAATTTTCCTTTCCATGACAACCATGTATTCTGATATGCTTTGACCACCTTTTTGATGATCGAACTATCAGTACTTGTGGTATCCTCAGTACTACATTGTGTTTGCTTTACCGCGTCGGCTACTGCCGTTTCTTTTCAATTATACCATGGCAGAAATCCAAATTGCCAAATGCCGTATTTTGATTTGCTGGCTGGCACCTTTCTGCCATGGTAAATCCTATAGTACCCACGGCAGAGGTGCCAGCCGCAAGTCAGCTGCATGTAGAAGTTCTCTCAAAATCACTCCGACTCAGTGACAGACAGCGAGAGTAGCCTCTTGCTCAACCCAGTCATAATCCCTAAACAGTATAAAAATCTAGCCCAAAGGTATGTACAGTGTCCTTTCAGTGTTGTTTTAAAAGATATTTACCTCCTTGTTCCCACAGTATGGTCTCTTCATCCTCCGGTCCCAGGCGTGCCAAAGAGAGAAACCGGAAGGACAGTCACAGTGGGCATCCCGATTTAAAATGTTATGCCTATTGCCGTTTAACACCCTCTTACCTCTGATCCTGTCCATTGTTCCAGAGGTTGAAACAGAGGGTAATCAAATAAAAAAAAATAAAAAAAAACAGAAAGCCAAAATAAAAAGCGCAAGTTTCTTTCATCGTCCCACGAACTGAAAAGGACCAGGGAACAACAGTTCTAAAGCGGTGCCACGCAGTATCACAAAAAAAAACTGAGCCAGCACTCTGCCAAATTGGGTGTGCAGCAAGTTCAGAACTGTGTCCTGACTCCTACAACAAAAACAGAACTGTGACACAGTGAGGTGGCGACATGGGACACAGTTTAAAACTTTTCCTGCACTTTGCTCTGTCTTCATTCAAGTCCCACTTCCTCTCCGGCTGCCCTCCGTGCCGGTCTCAGTCATCACTGCTGCCCTCACTCTCTCTCGCTCTCTCTCTGTCGCACTATTCCATAACTTACAAATAGAAAAACAGCACTTCAAAATAAATTGTCCCGAACACCACCGTAACTCCGTGTTACCTGCAAAATTATACACGGAAACAAACTGACATGCTGTCTTCCGTTTGTGATCACTTCACAGACTCTTGACTACCTGTTATTAGCAGTCTCCCACAAAAACAGTGTGTCTAACAAAGAAACAAAACCATGTAACTCTGTATATGAGATTTTAAATTACAATAAACGTATAATTGTATCAGTCTGATAGAGACGGAGTAGCTCCTTAATATTTAAGGTACCAACACGGAACTACTTTTTTTGAGCACAACAATCAATTCAATAAAATATAATTTTAACTAACAAACACTATTTTTCTTCTCATTTGTTTTTACAAAAAAACTAAAAATAACCATTGTTTAATTGCAATAACCCACTCGAGGATGTGGGTTATTTGGTGGGGAGGGGGGGTTACCACGGCTGGTGAGGATTTGACCACTCGGCAGCGTCTCATGGCCAAACCACACCAGCTGTGGTAAATCCCCCCCCATAACCCACACCCTCTCGTGGCTTATTGCTTAAATGTCTGACACCACATTCCACAATTTCAGACACACCATTCCATGATATTTATTCCAGTGGCCTGTAGAGGTGTAGCTAGTATCATGGAATGTTCAGGTTCATAAGTTCATAGATGGAGTCAAGTTCAGAAGACAGATGTCCATAATTGAACTTGCCACCATATCAAAATGACATGGTGGAATTTGAGAATCTTCTATCCCCCATATGGTTATCTTCTAGTCTATTTTTGAATGTTGATATATTATCACTGTCAACTGCCTCTCTTGGAAGCACATTCCTAACGCTCACAACTCTCTGTGTATACCATTGGCTTCTTTCTTGTGTTCTGTTGACTTCCCCGGTTAATTTGTGATTATGTGACCTGGTGTTTTTATATTGTGTAGGGTTTTTTGTTAGACCAGTTAGCTCAAGAAAGGCCTCATCACTGTTTGCTCTATAAGCCACATATAGTTCACCCCTTAATTTTCTTTACTCCACAGAGTAAAGGTTTAGCAGTTCTAACCTATTTGGATAGTCCATATGTTTAACGGGCCTAACATGCTTGGTCATTCTTCTTTGGACTTTTTCCAGTTTATTTCTACCTTGAACCGGGTACGGAGCACAAAAGGGAAAACAATATTCAATATGGGGGCGCACTAATGCTCTATACAATGGGATGATAACTTCAGGGTCCCTACTTTTTATAGAATTTAGTATACATCTAGATATTTGGTTACATTTCTTTATACACATGCTGGTGTGATGGTCAAATTTTAAATTGTTCAGAGATCCAAACTCCCAGAACTTTTCCATGTGTACATTCCTTTAACAGTATATTATTTAATCTGTAGATTGTTCGACCCAAAGTGCATTACTCTGCACTTTTTTTCATTGAATGTTAGTTTATGATCTTTAGCCCAGCTCCCAAGGTGATCCAAATTGTCCTGGAAGGATTTTGCTGAATTTGTGTCATAAACAATGCTGCCAATTTTACAGTCATCTGCGTATTTACATGACCATGCACCAGGCAGAGTTCGCATTGATAAATAATAATATATTGAATAAATTTAGCCCAGGACAGAGCGCTGCGGTACTCCACTAGTCACTGTTCCCCATGTAGATTTGTGGCCCCTTATGGACACGCATTGAGTTCTATTTGTCAGTCAAGAGTTAATCCATCTAATTATGTTTGGGTGGAAATGAAGGTTGATTTAGCTCCTGAATCAGAATTTTATTTGAAACCAAATCAAATGCCTTTGAAAAGTCAAGATAAACCACATCAACTGGCATACTCTTATCCAGTGCAGCACTTATGGGCTCAAAAAAGCAGCCATTCAAGAGTTTTACCCAAAACAGATGTCGGGTTTATTGGCCTGTAATTTTTTACATCCTGTTTCTTCCCACCTTTGTGTACGGGGGTTACCTGAGCTCTGTTCCATATTCGAATGGTTTCACCTGTTTTATTTGATATATTAAAGAGAATGGACAGTGGGCCAGCAAGTTGATAAGCCAATTCTTTCAGAAATAGTGAAGGTATACCGTCAGGCCCTGCTGAGCTACTATTTTTAGTAAGCCTTATTGCCTCAGTGATATCAGCTGGGCTAAAAACCAGGTGATCCAGTTGATGAGGTGGTATTTCTTCTGATAACACCTCTTTTTCCTTATGAACGCTAAGGAAATATTGATTAAAGTCTATTGCCATTTCCCTCTCTGAGCTTATTAAACCCTTATCTGTTAATATGGGTCCTGTTATCATATTATTTTTTTAAGGATCCAATATAATTATAAAATTTCTTTTTATCTCCAACTGCAGTGGCTAACCTTTCTACCTCTTTTTTTGCATTTTTCATTCTTAACTTCCTTAGTAACTCTTTTATAGGCTGTTAAATTAACATTTGAGGGAGACTTATTAAACCTTTTATATAATTTCTTTTTTTTTTCTAATAGATTTTTTTTATTTTCCTGGACCACCAGATGGGTAGTTGTCATTCATGTATTTAATTATTTCTGGGATCCAGGATTCTATACATGTATTCAGTTTTGTAAAACGTTTATCCCAAATCTGCTCAACTTCCAGGTCTTTTAATTCCTCAGTTCCAGTTTTCCAATGATTTTCTTATATTATAATAATCAGCCTTAAAAAGTCTCTGAATTTGGTGATACCTTTTATAGGTTTATTAACTGTTAGCTATGTATGTCGAACCATATTACATTATGATCACTGTTGTCCAGTGGCTGACATATCTTGGGGCCTACGATGCTTAGTTCTGGATTTATGAATATCAGGTCTAATATATTGTTATTCCTTGTGCCTTTGTGTACCACCTGTTCTAAATTTCCTTGGATAATTAATCAAATATTTTTTCCACAGGACTGACCCCAGTTCAACTGTTGCAATCTATAGTGGGGAAATTAAAATCACCCAGAAGTATATCATCTCCTTCTACTATCTTTTCATCAATTTTGTCCAGGAAGATGTGTGTCTCCTCTCTTGATAGGTTAGGAGAGTGATAACAAAGTCCAAAGACTAATTCAGTAGACATATTTGAGATTTTAACTCAAATTATTTCATTCTGACTGGGTGCATTAATATCTTCTACAATTTCAAGCGGTTTTAGTTCTTCTTTTATGTAAAAGGCCACACCGCTGCCCTTTTTATGTTTCCTCACCTTGCTAAACATGGTATATCCAGGGATAGTTATTTCCCATTCATGTTCGGAAAACCACGTTTCTGTGATTCCACAGACATCGACATTGTTGTCATATGGTAATACTCTCAAGTCCTCAATTTTTTTTTAAACTTTGTGTATTTGTTAATAAGAGTTTTAGTTGATTAGTTTTGCTAGTTGGAGCAGTACCTGAAAATGTTTGTTTTGGTAAAGGAGTTATATGGATGGTGTCTCTGTCCCCTAGTAGAGAGTTCACTGAAAGGTCTCTCTCCCCCATATTATTCAGTTTAAAGCATTTAGAATGCATAATTTCATTTGTTTTCGTAGGGCCGAGCTTCCCTTTCTGCTCAGGTGGAGCCCATCAATGCAGTATAAATCCCCTTTATTCTCAAAATCTTCCCAGTGGGCTAGACATGGAATGTTTTGTTTCAGGCACCAGTTTCTCATCCAGTTGTTAACAGGTTTAATTGTATAATTCATTTCTGTGGAATATCCTGGAACGGAGTATTTCTGATAATGCTATATCTGCTCCTAGATCTATGCTTTTATTGGTAAGGGCCACAAAATCCTGTTTAATTTTGTGAATTGAGTCATACAAGATATTATTTACTCCCACACAGGGTTTTAAATAAGCTCGGAAAATTGATTAGCAGTTTTGCACGTGAAAGTGCTAATCAAGTGTGAAAATGAATAGCATATGCCTCGATTTGATTAGCAAAATTAAAAAATACTTAAATATTGTAACCTAAATAAAATGTGTTATTAAAATCGATTCTGTCTTGGTTTCATCTGTTTCAGTAACTCCACACACACACACACACACACACACACCCCTACCTCAGTACCACTACCTCCCCACCCTTCTCCCCTTTGCAAGTACCATAAAAACCCTCCTCCCATCCATCTCAGTGGCCAACCACCCACCTCACCCCCACCCATAGGCCGGTACATGCCAAAACGCCCATATCAGCCTCCCCAGACATGAATGCTTTGCCAAAAACTAAAGCTTGAGCTGATTCACCTGCCACAACCCTCTCCCACCATAGCTCTCAACCATTAGAACATTTACTGCCAACTAACAAATATACTGCTAATTTTATCTTTAGGCTCACAACACTGTTGCAACCACTGCCTTTATACAGTTTTATCTTTCTGCTTTAAAGTCTAAATTTATAGCATCTTACTCTGTGTTGGCAGCATCTTTTCTATGAAGGACAGAGGAGGACAGAATTTTTTAAGGCATGAAGAGGGACTTGGGGTCAGTTGACAGGTATGAGTAGCCCCGATCCCACTTATGCCAGAATCCTCCCCACACATCTCAGCCCCACCACCCTCCCCACTGACACTCACCCACATACCTCTCAAGTGTCCCTGATTTTCAGGGACGTCCCTGATTTTGCCTCAAAATGTTATTGTCGTGTCCCTCCTAAAATTTGTGTTTTTTTGGCTGAACAGTGGGGACTGTAAGCACAAAATAATGCCAGTCATTAAAGTTACAGGCTTGTTCTTCTTTACAAATGCATTTTGCACTAAGCCCCATATTCTGCCAGCTTTTTGGGTGGATAGCTCTAATTTTGAAGATCATGTGTCCCTGATTTTGGTCCTTTGTCCCTGATTATTTTAAGCCTTGTCCCTGATTTATAAGGCAGGAGGTTGAGAGGTATGCCCACATTGGAAAAAGGACATATGCATCAGCAACCCATGGGCTCCATATTGCCAGTTACCAGGCTTATAGGATTAAATGTCTGAAATGCCTGTGGAAATCTATGGCTACAATGGCTGACAAGCTAAGGATAATGAAACAATAGTGATAAGCCAGTGTGACAGCTAGACTTGACTTTCTTGTGCTCCTCCAACCTTCAGTCTGTCTCAGACCTTGCTACATCTGTATATAGTGTTTGCTGCATGACGCTAAATTCTTCTGCTTGTTGCATGATGCTAAATTCTTCTGCATAACTAGGAAATATTAACTGTTGCTATAACCCCCCCCCCCCCCAACTGTCAGGGGGGAAAAAGGTGCCTCACCAAAATAAAGCTATCTTGGTGTGCAGAATTATAAATAAAAATTTAATCATGGCAAACTTTAGTAATTTCGTGGAGAATGTTGGAAAACTTATGCATTAATGGGCAGCCTGGATGGGCCTGGCAACAGTATCTTTGTATTTATGTTATGCCTCACATGGTATTCTTAAGTGAACTGATGGGCTGCTAAACCCCCGTAGTAACAGGCAGCGTGTGTTTGTCTCCGATCAGTGTGTCTACAGTTCCCAGGCGCAGTGCAGTGTGCGGCTTCTTAGTTTCTCTCTCTCTTTTAGTTAGCTCCACTCCTTGCGCACAGACAAACCACTACCTCAGGATTTTTTTTTGATCGGGGAGATTGCTTTTGTGCTAACATCACAAACCAGTCAGGACTGTAAACAGGAATCATGCTGTTGGGAGCCATACAGCTTGGTAATCCTGATTTGCTTAACAGTGCTGCCCTGGTATTCTCAATCTCACGCCGTGGGCGAATGCGGCAGTCGCTCCCAGTGGTGCTGCGCCAAAGCGCGGCACTACTGAGCGTTACGCATTCAACCAGCGGCGATGAATTGAAATACCAGAAACAGCACCTGGTCTACAATCTCAGATTACCTATGCACTGCTGCGGGGCGACTGCTGGGATTTATTTTGGGGCGGCGGCGGTGAGACTGGGGGTTACTCTACCTTCTGTGGGTGAGTGTCGGTGGGGAGGGTGGTGGGGCTGAGATGGGCGGGGGGAGGGTTGCAGAATGCATCGCAGTTTCTGCGATGTAAAAATCAAAATGGCTTGCCCGAGCAGCTGGTTCGTATCTCAAATTGCGATGCGATACCGGCTATTTAAAACCCTGCCACATGTGCTATAATGAACACACTACCCATAGTATCATGGAGAATATTTGGTACCATATGAGTAATGTCAGCTATATTTGCTCCTCTAAAACAGGACAGGGAACGATTAGCTTGGTCTGGGTTACAAATAGTCCTAACTAAATGTTTAATTGAGTCACCAGGACATAAATCTGTATGGGGGACAGCATTGCATGGTTCTTCTCTGTTATCCTACTGACAGGTACAGTGTCCATAATACTGTTAATTTCATGCTTAGTTAATTTTTGCTGTTGTGTGTTACTTTCAACCAGTGGAGGAGCAGCACTGTAGTTCTGCTCATCATCCGTTTTATAAGTGGGGTGACATTATTTGCTACCGGTAATTGATAGTAATCTGCTCTTCTTCCTTTTTTGGCTGCCTTCCTCCGTTTTACATTGCACCATTCATGGGAACTACTGTCTGTCTCGTCCTCCTCTCTGATGCATTTATTTTGGTTAGATTTTGGGACGCTAAATAGGGTATTACATTCATTAGCTTGTGTTAAATTACCATCCTCACAATTGTATAGAATAACAGGGTTAGAATCTTCTACCACTTCATTGGTAAGATTTTGTCTTTCATTAAACCTTGCTGTCATTTGCTGCTGACTGTTTTCCAATTGAGATACTCTCAAGCTAAATTGGCTTATTTCAAATTCCAGTTGCTCATTTTGGAGGCATTTCTTACATGTATATTCTGTGGGAAGGGCACTGACTTTCAGAATGTTATTTATTTTGTTTTAGTTTTTGTTTACCGGGTAAGTGCACTAGCCATAGCAATGACTATTTTCAGGCACGACCCAGGAGGGTACAGTACAAACAAGCAGTCACACATTGCAATACAAAATTTTGACATCATTGATAGTATAATACAGAGCAAGTTTAGACATAGTAAACAATACTATAACAGAGCAAGTCGACAGGTGAGGTAATAGTGTAAACAGTACAGAAAAGCAGGCACACATTGCAATACAACATTTTGACATAATTGATAGTAGAATACAGAGCAAGTTTAGACATAGTAAACAATACTATAACGGGGCAAGTAGACAGTAGGTGAGGTAATAGTGTAAAAAATATACTAGAGCAGTGAATACAAGACATTTTGATACAGTGCCTTCAGAAAGCATTCACCCCCCTTGGATTTTGTCACATTTTGTTGTGTTACTACCAGAATTTTCAATACATTGAGATGATTTTTTCCCCCTTGATTCACACAGCATACTTAACAATTTAAAGGGGCAAAAATATTTTTATTGTACAACAAAAATTTATGAAACATTAAAAACTGAAATATTTTGTTTACTTAAGTATTCACCCCCCCTGAGTCAATACTTTGTAGAAGCGCCTTTGGAAGCAATTACAGCTTTGAGTCTTCTTGGGTATGTCTGTATCAGCTTTGCACATCTGGATATGGGGATTTTCGCCCGTTCTTCCTTGCAGGTTTGCTCAAGCTCTGTCAAGTTGGATGGGGAGTGTCGGTGAACCGCAATCTTTAAGTCTTTCCACAGATTCTCAATGGGATTCAAGTCTGGGCTTTGGTTGGGCCACTCTAGGACATTCACCTTCTTGTTCTGAAGCCACTCCAGTTTTGCTTTGGCTGTATACTTGGGGTCGTTGTCCTGTAGGAACGTAAATCTTTGCCCCAGTCCAAGGTCTATTGCAGACTGATGCAAGTTCTCCTCAAGGATGTGCCTGTATTTGGCTCCATTCATTGTTCCCTCTATCCTGACAAGTGCCCCAGTCCCTGCCACTGAAAAGCATCCCCATAACATGATGCTGCCACCACCATGCTTCATGGTAGGGATGGTGTTACACGGGTGATGAGCTGTGTTCGGTTTGCGCCAGGCATAGCGCTTTGCATTCAGGCCAAAGAGTTCAGTTTTTGTTTCATCAAACCACAGAATCTTTTGCCACATGGTCTCAGAGTCTGCCACGTGCCTTCTTGCAAACTCCAGGCATGCTATTTTGTGGCCTTTTCTCAGGAGTGGCTTCCGTCTAGCCACTTTCCCATAGAGGCTACATCTGTGAAGTGCTGCAGAGATTGTTGTCCTCTGGACAGGTTCTCCCATCTCAGCCATGTAACTCTGTAGTTCTGTCAGGGTGGTCATTGGGTTCTTGGTCACTTCCCTGACCAAGGTCCTTCTTGCTCGGTTGCTCAATTTGGGAGGACGGCCTGCTCTGGGAAGAGTCTGGGTGGTTCCGTAATCTTTCCATTTCTAATGATGGACTTGACTGTGCTCCTGGGAACTTTCAACACCCTAGAAATGTTTTCATACCCCTCCCCAGATCTATGCCTCCTCACAATTCTATCACGGAGTTCTACGGACAGCTCCTTGGTCTTCATGGTAGAGTTTCTGCTTTGACATGCACTGTCAACAGTGGGAGCTTATATAGACGGGTGCATTTCCTCTGAAATCATGTCAGCCATTTGAACAGACCACAGGTGGACTCCATTCAAGTTTTAGAGTGATCTCACAAGGAAATTGGATGCACCTGAGCTCAATTTGGAGTGTCATAGCAAAGAGGGTGAATACTTATCAAATCAAGACATTTCAGGTTTTTATTTTAAATGACATGTACAAAAAATTCCAGAAGTTTCATTCCACTTTGACATTATAGAGCAATTTGTGTAGATACGTGACAAAAAAACCCCATGTAAATGTATTTTAATTTGAGTTTGCAACATCACAAAATGTGACAAAATCCAAGGGGGTTGAATACTTTCTGAAGGCACTGTAGCTAAGGCTAATTACACATTGTACTATTAGTGACAAACAGTGTGATATAATAGAACCATAATTTACTTGTAAGATTTATTAGAGCAGTAGGGAAGGGGGGATGAAAATCTAAGGCCAGAGTAGAGGTTTAGGAAGGGGCCGGTGGAAGGGGAGACGAGGGGAAAGTGCTACATACATATGCATACACATACACATATGATATTCTTCACATTGTATCCTGATGTCCCCCTCAAGTGTCATTATTGTATACAACATAATGATATCTCACAAAGGTTCTCACTGCAAGTGTATATTACTTTGCAGAACTGTCTGTATTCTTAGTTATAACTAGGGTCTAAGTGTGTCACCTGTATGTCCTTGTTCATATGGTTTACTCACCACATCAATTGGAAGTTAATCGCTTTTTAAATACCAACGTTTTACATCAGTTCCCTGGACTCTCTCTAACCAAGATATCACGCAAAACATGCCAAACACGCGGCCAATCTGCTATTTCTGCCCTGCCTACCACAGAGCTAGTTCATATACCTGGCCATGGCCCGGAAGTATCTCCAGAGGTCGCACGGTGATGCAAATATTCAGAGTCCACACATATATTTTAAAATAGGTGTTTGATACTACTTGTGTTCTTGCAAGTGACTAATAGTGCCCAGTAGTTGTAAATTAAAGAAATACAGTCAATACAGCATGTAGTAGTTCTGCCACACTGAGCAGAAAAACTACCAGCCCTCTTCCTGTTCCTGGTAGGGACAGAGCTCCAAATATACAATTAGCAGTCAAGTTGCATAAAAAGAAATACAAGTATACAATGTTTCCGGCTCCCTGAGATAGAAATTGGATTCTAGCAACTCGGGGAGCAATTCTGAGGTGGTAGTATAAAAATGAGATCAGCAGCAGCTGAGGACTTGGAGAAATAATCAACACAGTGACAAAGGCAATAAAAATGTGAAAACTAATTTGAAAAAGTGGGTCTAAAACATATGAGAATATAGGAAAACCAAAAAAGAACCAATTACAGCATATAAAGGTGTAAAAACTGTGTCCTATCGTGGCAGTAAATGACCATACTTAAAATTCAGAGTTGAAAAGATTAGGTTGATTTACTGCTAATGGTCTTAATGGCCATACTTTACACCTCCTAGACAGACTGGTTGTACAAACAAAGGCCTGTGACTAGTGGCGTCAGAACTTTTTTTGTAACCTGGACATGCATGCAGCAGTGAATGGTTTGATGGAATCAGTTTTAATACTATCTGAGCACTCAAAATTGGCCAAAAACTAGACTACATTTAATCACAACCGGATGACCAGATAAAGACCCTGAAAACCGGATTATCCGGTCTACAGCTAGACAGGTGGCAACCCTAGAACTGTGCTGCTCCTGAACACAGTCACAAATCCGCCTGCCATGGGTACTGAGCTAAACAAGGAAAGAAAAAGGAGAAAGAATCTTTACCAGCAAAAAATGAAAGCAGTAGTTAGTATAAAATGAAATGGTTTGTAAATGCAGTACACACAAACATCAGTTTTTTTTCATTTCCCTAATGCTAAGGTTAAACCTATAGTTAAACCTCCATGAAAAGGACCTGGCTTTAAATTTATTTATTTATTTGAGTGTTTAAGAGAATTAATTAACAGTTATAATTATGTATTTATTTGTTTGTTTATTTGATACCCGGGTTGAGAATGGAACTGCAGCTTTCCACAGGAGGAATTGCACTAGCCCAGCTGGGCAAGTAACAGAGAATCCGCACTAGTACCCGGGCTAGTAAATGAATGTTAAGGTTGACCCCTGCTACAGGGTCCTTAAATGAGTTTTCAGCCACCCCTCTGCTGAGGGGTTGGTGTCTAATTTGGCTTTCTGCAAGGCCGGGGCCAGGGGGATGTGGACAATCCTCCTGACAGGAAGTCCAAAATTATTGACCATGCTACTGAAAAGGTATACACTGCAGTGTCCTTGAATCTCTGTCAGGTAAACTACACCATGATGATAGCCAACTTCTGATGCGAGTCTTTGATACAGTTCTCTCTGACTCCCTGCTGACCAGCAGGCGGTGGTGAAAATCATCAGAGACCATGCTCAATCTCTGGCTAAACACCAGCTTTAGATGGCCTTAGACGTGGACAACTCTTGTGCCCATGCCATAGCAGTGGCAGTCTTCATGCATCGCAGGGCTTGGCTGCGTCTGTCCACCGTCACGGTGGACACCCAGCATAAGCTGACTGATGTCTCTTTCTTGGGCAACCAAACTCTTTAGCTGTGGGGTGGAAGGACCTCTACCCTGTATTGAGAAGTCCAGTGCCACGCTTGACTCTGTTGCATCATCCCAGAAGGACCAAAATAAATTGTTTAAGAAACATTTTTTTTCAATACTGGTCCTTTCATCCACAGCCTCCCTGGCAGCAGCTCAGCAGGGGCAGTACCAGGCCTGGTATCCCAAGCCTAAGTTCGGGAACCAGGGCCCTAAGAAATGGGGGAGCAGGGGTGGTGGTGCCCTTTCATTCCTGCAAAAGCTGCACAGTGATAGGTTGGTGGGATGTCGTCCCGCCATCTGTCTTGTCCCTGCCTGCGCTTCTAGTTGAGAGTCAGCTGAGTCACTTCTTGTGATGTTGGTCCACTATCACAGTGGACAAGTGGGTGGTAGAATTGATAGGCAGAGAGCTGGGTCTGGACTTTGAGACTCTTCTGCCTTACCAAACCCACGGTCTTCAGGAGTCCAGAGTTTTGCAGAAAACGTTGTCCGCCCTTCAGGAGGACATCACTCAGCTCCTTGAAAAAGGGCCATAGCCCATGTCCCGGATGCTCTGGCCAGTCAGGGATTGTGTATCTAGGTAATCCCTGAATCCAAAATGGATTGGGGGGTGCCCCATACTGGATCCACATGATCTGAGCCAGTTGATGTGGAAGCAAAAGTTCTGGATGATCATTCCATTGCTGGAGCAAAACATGTGGTTCTAGGGGCATTGTGGGTGAGGACAGTCAGCTGACAGATGCTTTCAGCTGGGTAAGAGAGTCATCGCATGAGTGGTCACTGACTCAGGAGATGCTGAACCACCTGATGTTATTTCAAGGGGGCTCTTGCAGCAGGAAATAACTAAGGACTGAACTGCCAGGCGCTAGGACCACATGGAAAGCTTCTAGCTAACAGTATTCAGCAGGGGACCGCCCCCGACTTCGGCGTGCTGACATCAGCCTATAGCATAAAAAGGGGAGGTCCCCCATCTCCAGTTCTTTTCCCACCATCGATCCATGCAGATAAGGCCTCCACGAACACCTGCTCTGGTTGACTGCCATTTTTATCGCATTTCGACTGCGATTTATTTTCACAGTTTAACTCTTTTTTTCCTTCTTTTTCTTTGAGTTTCTGCAAGTCTTCTTCTCCAGTAACATCTTCTGACCGCCAAATGAAGTGTGCCTGCAGCAAGCAGATCTCTGTTAAGGATGGCCACTCCTCGTGCCTGCTTTGCCTAGGCCCTAACCATGATATTGAGGCCTGCCAGAAGTTCAACCAGGCCACATGGCAATGCCGCTTGAAGACCCTTCAGGCTTTCCTTCTGGAGTAGAAGTTAGCTACAATGGAGAAGGCGCTCCAGGGCAAATGCTCTTCCTCCCTGGCCTCCGGGGCATCCACCACTTCTTCCCACAAAGAGAAGTTGTCAAGTGGGAAGCATAAGCACCAGGACAAGGACAGGGATCGGCCCCGGTCGTTTTGCAGTTCCAGGTCACCGTACAAGTCGGCGTCTGCTCCTGGATCTTCCTCCCACGGGAGGTAGGTCCTTTCTTCACCAGCAGCCCTCACCCCCTTCTGGGGCTGCCTGTGTCCTTGCCTCCCACCCTCATCAAGATCTCAGGCGAAGGCTGTTCTGGGCTTTGGATGTCGTCCCCAGCCCCTAAGCCTCTGAAGCTCAGGCCCCTTTTCCCAGCGGGTTCTTAGCCAGGTGGCTTGACCAGCTCTTCGGGTGGTGAGTCTTGGCCCACCATCCCTCTGGACTTGGCATTGCTCATGTCAGTGCTGAGTTCTGGGACCGGCGCCTCTATTCAACGCCCAGAGCAAGCGCTCGCCTTTCCCTCGCGGGAGACTCCTCTGTCTCTGGGAGGTACCTCCCCTATGTAGGGTTCTCCTGTGTTGGCTGCTTTGGCTGACTGGTATCAGCCCCCTTCTCCACGGTCATTGCCGGCCACCCCGGCATTGACCTCAGCGATGCCTTCACCATCTTCGGTTAAGCCTCAGCTGGTGCAGCCACTCCTTCGGAACAGCCTCCACTGATGCCTGCTGAACCAACGCTGGGCCCTTCGAGACATATGCTGGCCAGCCCTTCGCCACAGGAGCTGGTGCCTAGTCATCCGGCCCCCTGGGACTGACGTCCGAGCAGGTAAATCCCCAGGGACTGACGCCAGGGGATCTTTCGCTTCCCCACCCAGCGCCGTCTCCCCCTCCACCCCCTTTTGGTTACACCTCTTCATGCAGAGCAAGGAGCCCCAGAAGAGGCCCCCTACCCCTCCTACGAGGGAGCCTTCTCCATCACCAGTCCAGGCTCTTCACTCCCCAGTCTCTGGTGACAAGGAAGACTGGTGCAAGAAGGATCACCATCCACCGATACCAGTACCAGAATCTGATCCATCTGTGGGGGATTCCTCTTCCTCCTCCTCTTCCTCTTCAGATTTCAAATTACCCTTGGAACCGGAGGAGCCTAGGTATGCCCCCAGATCCCCTCCTGACAGTCCAACTTTCCTGGATGTCATGAGGCGCATTCAGTCCCTCATGGGCTGGTACTCGGAGGAACAAGACCCAGAGAGCTGACGCCTGGCAACCTTCCTCTGTAAGAAGGACAACCTGCCTATGATTATCCCTCCTTTCATTGATTCCTTTGAGTATGTCAACAGGGCCACCTGGAATCACCCGTCTTCACTCCGGCCTTGCCTAAAAAGGCAGACGGACTTTATCATGCCCCCAGGGACAAGGCTTTTTATGAGGAACATCCAGTCGCTGACTCAGTGGTCATGAACTCTGCTCATTACCAAAGTAAGAGGCCTAGACACCTGAGCATGCATCCCCCAGATAAGGAGTCTAGGCAAGTGGACTTATTAGGAAAGAAAGTCTGTGCTCCGGCCACTTTTGCTGTAAGGTCATTGAACTTTCTAGCCCACTTGGTTCAATACCAGAATGCACTGTGGGACAAAACTCTGGAACTGGTGCAGGCGCTCCCAGAGGACCCTACTAAATCTCAGCTGACCCAGATCCTGAAGTCTGGGTTAGATGTTGGCAGTCATGTCCTGATGGCATCCTGCGATACCGCAGACGTTGCTGGACAGGCGGTGACCACTGGTGTCTGTATTTGCCGCCATTCATGGCTCAGGGTTTCAGGCTTTTCCCCTGATGTGCATGCCAAAATCCTTGACCCAGGTGTGGCAGAGTGACCTCTGTCAGGAGAAGGTGCCCTGTGACAGGATAGGTGTCACTGATCCCCTTGTTCACCTTTTCCCAAAAATATAAAATAAAGTGTCAACGGGCCTTAAAACAAAGAAAATATGCACCTCTGGGATTTAACAGGTGCTGTCACTATGATGCAAATAATTCTGGATAAGCATAAAGTGTTTAGGGACCTCAAAACAGGCCAGAAATAAAGTATGCCCTGCATTACAGAAGCACCAGTAGCTGTGTGTGTGAAACCCCAGAGCGGGAGTATAATAGAGAAGGCGCAGATTGAGCTTTTAAGTACAAATGCTGGTGCCCCAACGAAAAGGAAAAAATATCTAGGGGATTAGAGAGAGAGAGAGAGAGAGAGAAAGTGTTTTAAATTAGGAGCGCGCTTGTTCCTTGAGCTCTCTCTGTCTCTCTCACCGTACTGTCATTGGAGCAGTGTGAGCTCCATGACAGCTTCCAGTATTAGAATTTGATTTCCTGGTCACAAGGTGCGACTCAGGAATAAAACTAAGATCGGAGAAGGATGCTTCAATAGTGAAATAAGTGCTGCTTGTCCGGAGCAGAATGAAATCTGTTGCTTCGGAGCAAAAGGCATGCTCCAAAGCTCTAAAAAATTCATCACATATTGCGATGATGCCACTACTGGCCCAGGAGCACTCCAGAGAGAGAGAGAGAGAGAGAGAGAGAAGCGACTGGGGTGTCCCTATACATTAGATAGACACTGATGCCCCAAGGTAAAAAGAGAGAGAGAGAGAGAGAGAATAGTTTCAAATAGGAGCGTGCTCGCTCCTTGAATTGTTTGTAGAGGCCGCCACCAAAAAAATAACAGAGCTGCCGCCTGTGTGCATGTTCGCATGTTCGAGAGGCACTAGCGCTTCCCCGAACAACAGTTCATGCGGCTGCTATTTTCCCTGATGACTTTCCTCTGGTTCAAAAACATAAAACAAAAAAAAGGCCTGGACAAAAAGAACTCCCTATGTTAAGGAGAGCCACGCCACTCCTCTCAGTGCAGGCAGGATTAAAGTAAGTGAAAATGTCAGCCATCATTTCGACATTTCAGCCGATGGCTTGACATTTCAGGGGTCAGCTTTTTCAGCTGAAGGAGTCTGCAAGCAAATATGTGCAAAAAATGCCCCAAAGCACTTCAGGGGGCTGATAAAAGGATTAGACCCAATATTTCAGTGGGGACATTATGGCTTAGAAAGGCTCTGTGTTGGGAAACCCCTAAATGGAGGGTTTAAAAATATGAATTGGACAAAACAAGGGCTAAGGAAAACACCAAAGTAAGGAATGTGACAAAAGGAAATATTTTACAGACAGCTTTAGATTGCAGCCGTGGGACTGAATAGGAAGTATAGACAAGTGACAGTAATTTCCCCAAAAGAATATCTGCTTATAATTTACAGTTACCCTTTGGGAAGGTTCTTGAAGTAAACAAAGGGTTGAATAAAGTTAAATAAATACTGTGCCCACAAACGGACTGCCCTAGGAGTTGGCAGGTGAGTGTATTCTTGGGGAAGAAAATGAAAACTTAATAAAGCCACTAAACGGGAGAATCTGTATGAAAGTAGAACAAGTGTATGGGTCTCTGAGTTGGAAGGAGAAGAGGAGCACTCCCTCATCCTTCCATTCCCCTGGCCATCCCAGAAACAGTAGTAGGACAGCAGAATGCTATCTGATCTACCTTATGTATGAAGAGGTTCCTTTACCTGTGATGCTGTAGAGGTGTTGCTATAGGGCTGGCAGCCCACAGACTGACTGTTTTTATGGCCTTCCCTAGAGTGATGTCACTATTAACGGGAGAAGCTTAGCACTATTAATAATAATTAATTATGTAGAAACTGTTGTATGCCTTTAGTTCAAGGCTGTAGTATCTCATAATATATCTCTCATTACATGTGTTTATACTTTATGGTTGGGAATGTTGATTGATGGTAAAATGGGAACCAGAGATATGTTTATCATGCAAATTAGAAAAAAAAAGTGAATCTCATTATTTGTGATGTCATTCCCAAAACAGTATAAGAGGCTACCACCAGGGGTGTTAGAGATCTAGAGAGGGAGTCAGTCTAGCACTGACCAGTGAGAGAGAAGGTTCAGTCTTCTAAATGGACTGAAAGGAGCCATGGCTCAGCATCAGATTGGCCTTTCCTAGGCAATGGACGTCGAATTGAAATTTATGGAATCGGCGTATGAAGTAACACCCGACTCTTTATTTTCTGTATATACTGTAATTTTAAGAAAAATAAAATAAGTGCTATAATGGAGCTTTTTATGCACCAAATCTTAAGTGTCTGCCTAGTCAATCGTATCCTGATATCTGAGCCCTGTCACACCAGGTTCTTCAGCATGACTCCTTGCCCGACCCCCCTCCCTCAGCAGAATCCTTGGGGGAGGTGGTGGCGGGGTCGCTTCTCCCTTTACCTGGACAGATAGTGCGGAATCACCTCAGATCAGTGGGTGCTTCAACTGATAGAAAGGGGACATACTCTCAAATTTCAGGAGATACCCCCAGACAACCCTCCCTCTTCCCATTACCCTCCAGATCATATTGCCCCTGTTCGAGAAGAAATTCAGGCACTGCTGCTCAAAAAGGCTATAGAGCCTGTTTCCCAAAATCAGAGAGTAAAGGGCTTCTATTCTCATTTCTTCCTGGCCTCAAAGAAGACCGGCAATCTGAGACCAATCCAGGACCTCAGCCACCTGAATCTGTTCATAGAATATAAACGCTTCAGAATGGTTACCCTCCAAAGTCTCCTTCCACTTCTTCACCAAAGAGATTAGCTCTGCTGTCTGGATATGCAAGATGCCTACCTCCACATCCAGATTTTCTGGCACCACAGGAGGTTTCTTCACTTCTGCTTTCAAGGGAACCACTACCAGTTCAGGGACATGCCCTTCGGCCTTTCCTTGGCACCTTGAGTCTTTACCAAGTGCCTGGCTGTAGTGGCTGCGGCCCTCTGGAGGCAAGGTCTTTGTCTTCCCCTACCTGGATGACTGGCTGCTCACATCCCCCTCCAGAGATCAGCTGCTCTGAACAATGGAGATCACCTTCCATTTGTTTCGGACTCTGGACATTACCCTGATCCTGCCCAAGTCCTCCCTTTGCTCAAGTCAGAGACTGCAGTTTATAGGGGCGGTCTTAGATTTGGCTCAGGGCAAGGTCTTCCTGCCTCCAGACAGAGCAGACTGCCTGAGAGCACAAGTCCAACTGGTATGTTAATCATGTCAAGTCCCAGCCCGATCGTCTCTCCGGCTCTTGGGACATATGACAGTGGCGATAGTCCTTGTTCCACTGACCTGCCTGCACACGAGGGTGGTTCAGTGTGATCAGCGCATGGACGGTTTGGAGGGGATCTTAGTATCCATTTCTGTGCAACAGACGTTATCCTGGTGGCTGAACCCCTCCAATCTCCTCAGAAGGGTCCCCCCCCACAAGCCAGACTCTCACAACAGATGCATCCAATCTGGGCTGGGGTCGAACACCCACTTGGCAGACCATCAACTTCAAGGTACCTGGTCTCCGCAAGAGCAGCATCTCCACATCAACGTCCTAGAAATACGAGCTGTCCTCCTTGCCTTTCAGACTCTCCTCCTCCCGGGCCCTCTCCTGATTCAGACAGACAACATGTCAGTAGTCTATTACCTCGACAAGCAGGGTGGGACTCACTCGTACCCCCTGTGCCGGGATGCCATGAGAGTCTGGCAGTGGGCAATAGAACATGGCCCGTTTCTAACAGCAGTCCATGTTCTAGGCGTCGAAAACATCCTGGCTGACAGCCTAAGCAGGTCCAGGTCGAACACTCATGAGTGGGAGCTCCTGTCCTCTGTGGTCATCGATCTTTGTGGAAGGTGGAGCCATCCCGAGTTGGGCCTTTTTGCATCCCCACTCAATGCAGAACTGCCCAGTTGTTGCTTGCTAGATCCATGGCCTGGTGTCTTCTGGCGAGACGCGTTGTCCCTCTCTTGGACAGGGAGGTTTCTGGCGAGACGCATTGTCCCTCTCTTGGACAGAGAGGTTTCTGTATGCCTTTCCTCCCTTTCTGCTCCTGCAGAGGGTTCTTCTCAAGCTGCAGTCAGAGGGGGCGGAGATGATTCTAATAGCTCTCTACTGGCCACACCAGATATAGTTTCGATTATTGCAACAACTAGCAATGAAGCCTTTGCTTTCCTTGCCTCTTTGCTCCGACCTGCTCTCTCAGGAGCAGGGCGCTCTGATTCACCTGGACCTCAAGTCGCTTCATTTCCATGTGTGGCTTCTTCACCTAGCATTTGCACGCTTTGGGGTCTTCTCTAGGGTGGCAGATGCTTTGGTGGCTGCAAGGAAGCCTTCCCCCAGATCTACTTATGCCGTAAAGTGGAAGCGGTTCTCCATCTGGGCTACCGCCTGGCACTTGGATCCCTTCACCTGCCCAGTGAACCTCATTCTGGAGTACCTCCTTTCCCTTTCAGATTCAGGTTTGGGCTGCTACTCCATCAAGGTGCACCTTTCCGCTATCTCTGCGTACCATGCACCCATTGATGGCAAAAATATTGCTCAGCTGGACTTGTCCTGCGCCTTTTTGTGGGGCATTCTCCATTTGAAACCTCCCATTAGGGACCCAGTCCCACCATGGGATTTGTTTATTTTGGAGAAACTTATTCTTCCTCCCTTTGAACCTGCCACATGCTGCAAGCTGCTGTTTCTGTCGTGGAAGGCATTGTTTTAAGTTATTACTTCAGCTTGGAGGATTTCCGCGCTTCAGGCTCTGATGTGTAAAGAGCCTTACTTGGTTTTCCACAAAGACAGAGGGTGTCTTTGAGGACCAGTCCTAAGGTGGTGTCTGAGTTTACCTTGAATCAATCCATCCACCTGCCTGTTTATTTTCCTTAGTATTCTAACAAAGGAGAGGCTTTACTTCGTACTCTAGATGTTCATCGGGCACTCCGTTTCTATTTGGATCTCACCTGACCTTTAAGGGAATCTAATCAGTTGTTTGTTTCGTTTGCTCTCAGGAAAGAAGGGGTTCCTGTTTACAGTGTTTAAGTGGTTAGATAACTGCATTGTGCATTGCTACCGAAGGTATGACAAGCTTTGCCAGGTCAGGTTAAAGGCCATTCTACTAGGGGTATGGCTGCCTTGACTGCCTCCTTCAGAAATATGTATGCGGCTTACATTTGTGCAGCCGCCACTTGGAGTTCTGTCCATACCTTCATTAATCATCATAGTTTGGACATTGTCTCGAGGCGTAGAGTCGGTTTCCAACTTGCCGTCCTCCAAAGCCTTCTGTCATAAGCTCCCTAGGGCTGCAGTTGTCAGCTTCCCTGTTGACTGAGACTTGCCGTCCTCCAAAGCCTTCTGTCATAAGCTCCCTAGGGCTGCAGTTGTCTGTCTCCCTGTTGACTGAGTCTTTTCTCTACTGATTGGGATTCAGTCTTAATGGTTATTGCCTCTTAGATACATAGATACATAGACAGTGTCGGCAGATAAGGGCCTATGGCCCACCCAGTCTGCCCATTTGCAAGTCTTGCAAGAGCCCCCTCGAAGTAAGATATACAGTTACGTTAGAACTTACCATAACAATAGACCTTCAAGAGGAGCTCTTGCAGCAGGCACTGCATTCCCTCCCTCATTCCCCCTGGTTGCTGTTTCTCTTTCACAGCTCTTCTGCTTTCCTTATTTAGGAGGAACATTTCTGGTTCTCCAGTAATGTTCACGCTGGGGTCTCTGGTGGGAGAACCGGGGATGGGCTGGGGGACCGCTCCTTTTATACTGTATGCTGACATCGGCACACAGATGCCTGGTGCAGTCCCCCACTGAATACTGCTAGCTGGAAGTTTTACATGTGGTCCTAGCACCTAGCGGCTCAGTCCTTAAAGTTATTGCCTGCTGCAAGAGCTCCTCTCGAAGATCTACTGTTACGGTAAGTTCTTATGTAACTGTACTTTCTCCCTGTGTGGCTCACGCTTGGTGGACTTGTTTGCCTCCTGGGTGGACGCCAAACTGAGGCTATATTTTTCCTGCCCCCACAGTCCAGGACACTGATGGGGGATGCCTTCATGAGGCTTTGGACTATGAGTTTTGTGTGGTGATGTTTTAAAAAACTGGTGATGTTTTAAAAAATTCTGCAGCGCTCCGCACCTCCGGGAAGGGGTGCTATATAAAGAATCTGTCTGTCTGTCTATCTATCTATCTGTCTATATATCCCTTTCCTCCATTCCGCTTGATCTGTAGAGTACTGGTCACGGTCAGGAAGGACATGGCACCAGTGATCCTGATAGTGCCAGGCTGGCCAAGGCAGTTCTGGTACTCGGATCTCCTTGGTCTCATCTGCTGGACTCCACGGTGACTGCCTCTATTCCTAGACCTGCTGACAACATTTCGGGGGTTGGTCCTGCACCCTGCACTTCAGGGCCTGGTTCCTGAATGACGAGAATTCCAGGCCTCGGGTCTTTCTAAGGATGATGTTGTGGTAGGGCGCAGGTGTAAGTGGGCAATCATAGAGAAACATATATCAACAATTCTTGTAAAAGTTTCAGTTTTAATTCATTCTTCTTCAGAAGTTGTTTACAGCAGGACAATTTCAATACAGCAGAATAATCTGGCAGCTTAATCTTCCAATTGGAGCAGCAGATATTCACATAGAAACTCTACAGAGCACCTTCAGTAACATCCTGGAGTGTACCTCCAGACCCATAAGCAAATCTTTTCAGGGTCTGATTGACGTTGCAAGTTTTATGTGGTTATTTACTTGTCTCTACTTAGTAAAAGATTTGGCTTGGTAACATTAAGCCTTGCCACCTTACTGTGGTCTCAGTGTCCATCATTGCACCCACACCATTTGAAATTTTTTTAAAGCACTCACTTCTATCCTACGTGCTAACTTCTTATTTTTATAATGCTCAGAAAAGGGGGGGGGGGACACCATTAAGAAATGTTGTTCTATACCCATAGCTCTTTTCACTTAATTTTGTAATTTTTTTAAACACTAAGTTATAAGGTTATAGCAGGTTTAAAGCTCAGCTGCTAGGTTCCCTTATTTTATTATTTCAAAGGACGCCCCCTAGAGTTGCCTTACAACTAAACAAACATAGGCACATAAATCCAGCAACCCAAAGACGTACATCAGGCTGAACTAAACAGCCTGACTGTGTGACGATGCGCACTATTGCAGCATCTTTAGGGCAGTAAACAGCCGGGCCTTCAGGTATCCAGCATTTTTATAAATATAATTTTGGGGCCCTCAACCCTTCACAGGAGCGCCCTGTGGCAGTTGTCCCCTGTCATGGAGGCACCCAGAAAGGAGTCGAATTTTAGGTGCTGTGCCTTTAAATGGAAGAGGTTTTCCATTTGGTGCCAGGGCAGGAGGCTTTTTTTGCCTTGCCTGCCCAGCGGCTAGCATCCTGGATTACCTCCAGTCCCTTCCCCAGCTGGGACTGCGAGCAGTGACCCTTAAGGTGCTTCTGACAGCCATCTCTGCTTACCAGGCACAGGTCAGTTTGCTGATGGTGTCTCAGGAGAAGGTGATTTGGCACTTTTGAAGGGTCTTGACTACTTGTCCCCTCCAGTGCATGATCCTCCTCCACTGTGGGACTTGGTTATGCTCATTGGCAAGCCATTTAAGCCGATGCACAGGTGTGAAATGTCACAACTGTCATAGAAGACTGCCTTCCTGGTGGTCATTACATCTGCCAGCAGGACTGGGAAGCCCCAGACACTCTCGTAAGACTGTCCTTGTTTGGTCTTCCACAGGGACAAAGTCGTCCTTTGCTTCACCCTGAAGTTCCTCCCAAAGGTGGTATCCGAGTTTCACATTGACGAGGTGATTAACTTACCAGTATACTCTACCAACCGCTCTTCGGAGGCTGACCGCACGCTCCATGCCCTGAACTTGTGGAGAATGTTCTCCAATTCTGTTGAGCGTACAACTGGAATTTGTGGACAGTCTTGTTGCCTAGTGGACCGACCGCAAAGCGGGCAGTCGCATGGTGGATCAAATCTTGCATCGACCTCTGCTGTAGTTTGGCTGGTCGGGAGTCTCCCATTGGGATTAGAGCTCATTCCACCAGGCCAGGAGATCTGTAGGGCTGCTACCTGGAGGTCAGCATACACTTTCATTTCCCACTACCGTATTAACCTAGAGTCACACCGGGATGTGTGTTTTGAGACATTGGTTCTCCAATCTCTTTTCTCCAAGTAGGTGTGCGTGCCTTGCCCCCTGCTCCAGGAGAACTGCTTGGAGTCTGTCAGAGTATGGATAAGTGAACAATATCCACACCCCTAGAAGAATAGGTTACTCACCTGTAAACCATAGTTCGAAGAGTGGTAAATGCCGGTTCACATCCACACAGTCCAGCTAGCCTCCCCAGGCAAATGGCACCTGATCCTGCTTCCAGTATGTGAGATATGATGTCACGGGGTGGAGTTGGAGGATATATCCGCTTGGGTGATGGGAGGAGCTTAGCTTAAAGACTCCGGCCAATCATCGCAATCCAGTGGAACTGCTAGTGTGTGGATGTGAACCATATACCACTCCTGGAACTATGGTTATAGGTGGGTAACCTAATATTTTGCTCCCTGGACCTCCAGGATACATTCTGCCACATCTCAGTCCTTCCATGCCAATGTCAGTACTTCCAGTGCTGAGGGGAAGGGTCCAGTACCAGTTCCAAGTCACGCCTTTTGATCTCTTCTTTGTGCCCAGGGTGTCTGCCCAATGCATAGTATTGGTGGAAACCTTCTCGAAGCACCAAGGCATCGGGGTGTATCCTTACCTGGATGACTGTCTGATAGCCCGACCATCCAGAGATCATAGGTCCAGATATCTGGCTCCCCCAGATTTGCTGAGACTTGGGCCTGTTGGTCAGCCTTGACAGGTATAAACTGGTACCTTCACAGGTGATCAGATTCATCAGGTCAGAACTAGACTCCTTGCTGTCCAAGGCATGCCACCCTGTGGATGGGGCCCTGGATCTTAACTCCTTTGCCTGATTATTTCAGGTTCAGTTCTCACGTTCTGCCTGTGATTTTCTGTGGCTACTCAAGTACATGGCATCCTCACCAGTGTGGTCCATTGGGCCTACTGAAGGATGTACCACCTGCAGTGGAAGTTAGACCATCATGGTCCCAGTGTCTAGGCCACTTGTACCAACTCAATCAATCACTTTATTTAACTAGGCATAAACACCATTGAGCAAGCTCATTTTCAAGGTGGTCCTGGACATTAATACAATGCAGTACACTTCATAAGATTACAATTACGGTGGACAACGGTGCAAAAAAGAAAAAACATTGTGAAGGTGCCGGTCAATATGGGCCTATACATACCGGTCAACATAATTAACATGCAAAGATACATAATGATAAGCTTTACTGAAATGAGAAGAGACAACAATCCCATATAGTCTCCGCTGTGTAACAGCTCAGACCTAAATGATAAAAAATAAGGAGGTATTAAGGAATAGGGTAGAAATTGGGGTGAAAGAGTCGGCAGCCAAAAGGGAGGCCAGAATAGGTAAAAGGTAGAGAATAGGCAGGGCCATCTTGGATTAAGGGAAGTAGACTTGTAAGTCCTAGGTTTCTGTTGTTAGGAATGTGGGGTGGATGAGATATTTGGGCGTAGGATTTGAGAGTGGCACCCGGGGCTTAGGGGTCATCGGCATCTGAAACAGTTGCATGATTCCTTCAGATAATCCGCTAATAGAGCTTTGAATGTGAAAATACTTGGAAGTGAGGATCATTTTAAAGAGTCTTGCATAGTGTTCCAGAGTGATGGAAGTGAGAAGTTGATTGCTGCTGAGCCAAGGGTAGTTTTCACTCTAGGAATCTGGAAGAAGATTAAGGAGAAGCGTCTCAGGTCATAGGAACCTTTAGCCCGTTTGAAGATGTTCGAGATGTATGCAGGGAGGTTATCAGATAATGCTCTAAAAAAAAAAAAAACAGAGGAGAGCATTCCTTTTTCTTCTGGTTGAGAGTGAGGTCCATCCCGTAACCTGGTATAGATGACAGTGATGTGTACTGCGGGGTAGATTTAAGATAAATCTTAAAGCCCGGTGGTAAAGGGTGTCCAGTTTGTTTAGCATCTTTGATGGGCAATGACTGTAAAGGAAGTCAGCGTAGTCCAGTATAGGTAGGAATGTAGTTTGTACTAGTCTCATTCTGGCTTCTAACGAGAGTAGGTGTTTAATGTGATAGAATAAACCTAATCGCTGTCTTAGTTTTTTTGAGGTTTCATTTAGGTGGCACAGAAAGTTGAGCTTGTTATCCAGCCAGAACCCTAGGTATTTAAAGGTGTCAGCTACTTCAAGGGGTTCATCTAAGAGTGTTCGGATCTGTGTGATATCCGGAAGTATACTTTGGTGAGAGAATCATTGCTTTAGTCCTTTTGGCATTGAGGAGGAACTTATGAGTGAGAAGGATGTATTGGAGGGTGGGTGGCTGATGTGAGATGCTCTCCAGTGGTGTCTAGGGTATCGGAACATCTGGAGGAAGGAATCCTGTTTGTCTGCCTAGAGCCAACCACCACCCTCATGAGGGACGCGTCTCTGGTGGGTTCTTGTCACTCCAGGAGTCCCGTCACCACATAAACCTGCTGGAACTCCATGCAGTTTGGCTTGTTCTGATGGAGTTTGCTCTTCGTTAGAAGTTGGGTTGTGCAGGTCCAGATGGACAGCACCTACCATATTCTAGCTGAACAGGCAGGATGGAACCCACTCACCTTACTTTTGTGTCAGGAGGTCCTCCCTGGACCTTTGTGCGCAGCCATGGTGCAGACCTCCTGGTAATCCAGGTCTCGAGAGTGAACAGTCATCTGGCAGACTCTCTGTCAGGTAGGAGAGATGTCGCATGACTGGTTCCTGAATCAGGATGTCGTGCGTCACTTGGTCTCCCTGTGGGGTATGCCTCTGATGGATCCATTTGCCTTCTGGGAGAACACCAAACTGAGACTGTTTTGTGGCCACCCCCCCACAGTCCGAGACACTGTTGGGAGATGCATTTGTAACTCCCTGGACCCCAGGCCTTGTGTATGCCTTCCCTTCCTTCCCCTTGATCCACAAGGTGGTGGTCAAGGCCCAGAAGGACAAGGCGTGGATGATCCTGGTAGCCCTAGACTGGCCAAGGCAGTTATGGTGCCCGGATCTCCATAGCCTCATCAGCCGATCTCTGTGGCGGCTGCCTCTTCACCCAGATTTGCTGACCAGACAATGGAGGACTATCCTGCACTCAGACATTCAGCCCTTTCACCCCACGGCCTGGTACCTGAGCTGCTGGAGTTCCAGGCCTCTGGTCTGTCAGAAGGCGTGCTTTACGTTGTGGAGGCCTACTGAAAATAGTTCACTTGCAGATGCTGTGCTTTTAAATGGAAGAGGTTCTCCATTTTGTGCCAGGGCAAGGAGCTTAATCCCCCTTGTCTGCCCTGTGGTGAACATCTTGGATTACCTGTGGTCCATCTGTCAGTTGAAAACAAACACACAACAAGCACTACTCTGCATTGGTGTATAATTTTAATTAAAAATACTTTGAATAACAAATGTCAAACTGTTAAAAAACAAACAAAAAAAAAAAACACCCAGCTGAGGAGGCCCAGCACTTTGAAGTACAGACCACTTCTTCCAGCACCCCACATAGTGTCTATATAGCATATCAAACGGGTGCTTTTAATAAAAACGTAATTACAAGCAACCAAATACTCAGATCCTCACAGCTCCTGTACATCTAGCAATTGCAGTTCAAGGATCAGTATCCAGTAAGGATGCCCCACTTTAGGGCAGTCCCCCAAACAATAGCCAAAGCTGTAAGGGTCCACTAATTAATGTGTCCATATAATGTATCCTTTTTTTTTTTTTTTTTAAATAAAACCTGCAACCAGTTATATTAACCCAAGAATGTGTTTTTTGTTTTATACTTTTTTCACAAGCCCCCTTAAGTCACTGTTTGGCCCTCCAGCCCACCGTTGCTGCCCCTTCCCCATGGAGCCACGGTTTACCCTCTGGGCAGGGACAAGGGGCAGCTGGCTACACCCCAGCACATCCATGCATCTGGTGGGCCTTAGTTGGCGGCAGAGAGACCGATCGGGGACATGCTTAGGTTTTTTTCTTTGCATTTATGGTATCAGGAGATGTGGCATGCAATGACGCAACAGTGGAGCCCCACCCAGCATCTGCATGCCTCCAAGCTGCAACCTCGCTGCTCCCTTTGTCACCCAGGGGTGATGCACTGTGAAGCACGCCCCCCTCCCCGGAGATGGAGAGCATGCAATTGACGCTCAGTTCATCTCTCACTCCCCCCCCCCCAGCCTGCCAACCCTCAGCCTCCCAGGCTTGTTCCCAAACCCGGGTTGCTGCTGCCGCAAGCGGAGGCTCTACCACTGTGCCGATAGGCTGGCCAAGAATACATTTATATTACTGTCATTCATTACAAATAACAGTGCAAAGTGTAAATAAAAACATATGTAAAAAATCTAGTGTTATGCTTTATGAACCCCGACAATATGTTTCACTGAACAACTTCGTATTCTAAGATGGAAGTCAAAAAACCCATCAAAAGGTATACCAGGGGCATAGCTAGCTGCCGAGCTTGAAGCACCATTATTGCAGAGCTCTGTGGAACATGATTAAAACATGAACATTTGATGGTTAAAAATTTATGACAGAGCCTGAAAACAAACCAAAAGAAACCCAAAGAGGAAGAGAACATTTCAGTCTAATTTGCAACTTAATTCGTCATTTAGAAAAACAACTGTGGGTCGGAGTAATAAGCCGGGCACGGGAGGACATGGAACCCAGTCCAAGGACGCCAAGCCAGGCGGTAGCAAAGAGGCAAGTAAGGAGGTCAGCCATGGAGCAGAAGAAGAAGGAATGTTGCAGCCTACAAATGCGGCCCTGCTTAAAGCCATTCAAAGATTAGATCAGAAGGTAGAGGACTTTACGACACAATTCAAGATACTGGATACTAAAATGGGAGTTCTAGAGGAAAAAACGAAAACAGCATCACAATCGGCCGAGACGGCTTTAACAGTATCTGCAGGCCTAACAAAAGAAAATACCATTTTGCGCCGACGGCTAGAGAACCTTGAAAATGCTGCTAGAGCCTCACATTTGCGGATCCTTGGGGTACCTGAAGAAGCTGAGGGGAAAAACCCAATAATGTTCGTGGCAGACCTTTTTAAAGAGGTTTTTAATGTCGAAGATCCCATAACGATTCTTAAAGTGTACCGGATGAATACACGTGGAGAGAGGAAGCGGACTACTACCAACGAATACCCACCTTGCACATTAATGGTGGTGTTAGAAAACATACTAGATAGAGACAGGATCCTGGCTCAGGCTAGAAAAATGTGGTCCACAAGAATGGCAATGGAATCGCATTCATTTATTCCCGGACTTGAGCTACGCGACCCGGCAGCGTAGAAAGAGTTTTGATGGGGTCCGAGTGAGACTTCGACACCTGGGAGTGCACCATATTTTGTTAATGCCAGCAAGTCTTCGTGTGGTTTATGGAGAGAAGACTTATCAGTCTGCTGATGCCGGAGAGGCTGCCAGGCTGTTGGACCGTGTTGAAAGAGAATTCCAGGCTAAAGAAACAGATGCAGATTCTGGGTCCGAGATCAGTGAGTAGCGACTGGCAAGATAAGTGATTCGTAATGGACCTAAGTAACTGAACTGGCTCCTGGCTCCTGTTTACCCGAGCTGCTACATATATTTTTTTTATATAGTCTTTAAAGTTGAATACTGTCCCTTTCTTTTTCTCCCTAGTGTTGCCTGGGGTTTGAATGGGGATTTGGATGGGTCTGTTTAATATGTAGCTCATATAGACTAAACCATGCAGTTTTTTCCCCTCTTACCTAACATGTTTAGTAGTTTTGAGTGTTTGCTAATATGGCTATATATAAGGGCCAGGGGAAGGGGACATAAAAGTATTGAAAATTCAAAGTTTTTTTTTCTCTAACCCTCCTGGGGGCTTATACAAATGATGTTATAAAATGTGTTCATGTGAAGTCAATGTCGGAAATGGGGCTCTGATTTATTATTTAAGTTTGTTGTAGATCTGGAGTTAATGGATCATTTACCTATATAAAAGGGATATGGTTAAGTACTGGGATTTTCTGTGTTGGTAATCTCTGCTCATGGCAGAAGTAGCCTTTGGATCTTTGATATGGGGAATTAATAGATATATTAGAGGTAATCCCCTGTATGTGGTACCGAATGAGTAGGGGTATAAACAATCCTTACTGTAACAATGCTGTGTGCATGTACTTATGGTATCTGCTGTGACACTCATGTATGCCTACCTACATGATACATTATGCTGTGTATAGTATACAGTTTAATTCAATAAAAATAAAATACAAAAAAAAAAAAAAAAGGCATACCAAATTTCTAAATCTGACTCTTGTTGGTTGGGACTGCACTCAACGTCCTTTAAGGTGCACCTGGCAGCCATCTCTGCTTACCAGGTGCAGGCTTGTAAACACACGGCACAGGAGAAGATGGTCAGGTGCTTTTTTCAAAGGCCTTGATCATCATTCCCCTCCACTGAGTGAACTACCACCACCATGGGACTTACTGCTGGTGCTGGCTGTGCTCATGGCAAGCCATTTGAGCCTGTGCACAGGTGCGACATCTCTCACTTGTTGTGGAAGATCGCCTTCCTGGTGACTGTTATGCCAGCCAGATGGATTAGTGAGCTCCAGGCACTTTCAGTGGAGTCTCCTTAAGTGATCTTACACAGAGATAGAGTTGTCTTTCACCCCCCCCCCCCCACCGAGGTTCGTCCTCAAGGAAGTTTGAGTTCCACCTTAACTAGGCGATGAACCACCCAGTCTGCTTCTCGCAGGCTCCATACCCAGGCCCTGCAGAGGATACTCTGCTATTACAAGGAGCGCATGGCTGGAGTTAGGGGTGAGCTTGCCAGCTGTTTGTAAACTTAAGCTGAAGCTGCAGCTGGCAGACCAGCAGCAGAGCTGACGATTGGCAGGTGGATCACATCCTGTATCAACCTGTTATTGGTCGTCTGGTAGGGGAGCCTCCTGTAGGGCTTAGAGCTCATCCCACCAGCCAGACCACTGCCTAGGTGGCTGTTACAGGGATTTTCCTATCCATAAAGTCTGCAAGGCTGTTACCTGAAAGTCTGCACACACATTCACTTCCCACTACAGCCTCAATCTTGAGACTCCTCTGCATGTTGCTTCTGGGACCTCGATTCTTCTATTTCTGTTCACCAAATAGGGGTGTAAATCTTGCCCCCTCCTCCCGAAGAAGTTCTAGGAGTTTGCCAGAGTGTGGATAGTGAACTGTATCCATGCGCTTAGAAAAATAGGTTACTCACCACCTGTAACTGTGATTCCCACAACCCCTGCTTGTGTACTTTGTGACCCTGAACAAGTCACTTAACCTCCCTAGTACGTCTGGGCTGCCCCTGCAAACAGGCATTGTGCCTGGTGGACCTTGTCCAGTTATCAAGATGGGGGCTAGTGAGTTGTGAATGAGCTTGGTACATCCAGCAGACCTGGATTTGATTCTCACAACCTCCACTTGCATACTTCATGATTCTGAGTAACTCACTTAACACCCCCCCCCCGCCAGCACTCCTGGGTCACCCCTGGAAACAGGCACTTGTACCTAGTGGGCCTTACCTGCTTACCAAAAGAATTAAAAAAAAAAAATAAAAAAATAAAAAAGCACTAGGAGTGATGCATAGGTCAGATCCACACAACTCACTTGGCCTCTCCTGGCAAGTGGCACAAAGTCCAAGTGGGGGGGGGTTATATTGTCTGGGTGGTGGGAGGAGCTTGGCTTCAAGATGTCTTATGAATCAACATTTCCAGTGGAACTGCCAGAACGTGGATGCGAACTGTATACCCTCCCCTAGAGATATAGTTACAAGTGGGCAACCTACTTTTATAGGGACGTGGATATGGTGTACTTATCCACACATTCTGGCAGTGTCCTTTCCCCTTTAAGAGCTGCCGGAAAGTCTTCAATCTGGCTCCTCCCACCCACCCGAGTGGTAACTCCCCTAGCACCACCCTGTGATGCAGTTCTTCCTTTCCGCTGGAAGAAGCACGTTCCCTCTTTCTCGCTCTCGTGTATACTGAGGCCCTTTGCTGTTTTTCCCTAATAAAAACCCACTTTGTCTTTGGGTGAGGGGAGGCTTCGATGTGAATTGCGTCGACACTACAAGGACCTCATGGCAACAGGTGGTGTTCACTGGTATGAAGCTGGCCCCGGTTTCTACACCGGACATCACTTGGCTTTCACCCGACAGGCCGATGCCTTCTGTGCTTAAGGAGCTGACCAAGATGGTCCTGGCTTGGCTGACCCAGTCGTCTCCACCGATTCCCATGGAGCTGCCGCCTAAACGGCTACCAGATCGTCGGCGCCGACTTGGAGGGGTTAAAAGGCTGCACTCTCCTCTACCACTGCATACCTCTGAATCGGACTGGGGCGGAAGGGCGACTGGCTTCCTCGGGGGCCCCCCCCCCGCGAAAGAAAGTAGCTGGACTTCCCGGGGTCGAGGTGCCGGCTGCTCAACAAAGCCGGGCGGACCTCCCCTGGACCTTCTGCCTGAATCGGAGCCCTAAGACTGCAAGTGGAGGGAAGGTTTTAGCCTCTCTGCTGACTTTCCATTGTTCGTTTTGGCGCACAGTTGAGGACACACAGCAATTGGCTACCAGATCGGCGGCGGCGACTTGGAGAGGTTAAAAGGCTGCACTCTCCTCTCCCACTGCATACCTCAGAATCGGACTGGGGCGGGAGGGTGACTGGCTTCCTCAGGTCCCCTCGCGAAAGAAAGTAGCTGGACTTCCCGGGGTCGAGGCGCCGGCAGCTCAACAAATCCGGGCGGACCTCCCCTGGACCTTCTGCCTGAATTGGAACCTAAGACTGCAAGCGGAGGGAAGGTTTAGCCCTCTGCTGACTTTTGAAATTCCTGCCCACCCTCCCTGTGTATGTGGGATGTTAAATAGGCTGTAGTTGGACGAAGCCCAGCCCAGGCAGTGACTCTACCCTATCAGATCCAGATCTCCCTCTGCTAGGAGGAGCTCAACGGCCACGTTAACAGCTCACCACTTCCTAAACTGCTAAGGAACTCCAGCCCCTCTCCTACCCTGATGCTGCCATGGTTGTAGGTGGGAGTCCCGTATCATCTTCTTCCTGAGGGTCCGATTCCATTCATTCCTGTGAAACATCTAGCCTTATCTCAGGACACTGTTGCCAGTCTCTGCTCTATAAAATCCTGTAACCAGTACGGCATGCAGTATGGCTGCACTAACTATCTGACTTTATCTGTTCTCCTACTTGACACAGCCACTTAGGTCCTAATTCATTTGCTAGCCATCTGCTTGTTTAGCTTCAGCGCATCATATTTAATCCTGTGTTTTATCCTAACTTATTTGCTAGCCATTTGTTTGCTCAGTCTCAGTGCATCCTAATGAATCCTGTGTCTTATGTCTTTAATGCCACCAGCCAAAGGACTTAAAAATGATTGACTCTGATTTTTAATGTTTCACTACTGCTGCATACAACTTAGGATTCTGTTATCTCGAGCATTAACTGTTACCCCACGCTACTGCTGGTTACATAACAATCGGCCGAATTGTCTCATTGGCCCTAAGCTAGCCGTAGCTGCAGGATCTCCGGCTACCTTGCTGTTACCTACGCCTCCTTGCCAGTTACAGGCAGGGAGCTATCATGCACCCCGGTAACTGGAACAACGGTATTTTCCTGGCTATAATTTACATTCTGGCTCAACTAGTGACAGATACCTTAGTCAGCAATGCCTACCGTCCCCACGATACCTCAGGGGTGTCCGGAGAGCACATGGCAAGGCACTTCTTATGCCTTTCGCCATGGATTAACATCCTTCTTCTCGTGGCCCATGAATTCTCTAGTAAGGGGGTCCTGTACAGAGTCCTTCTCTGCACTACGAGCCCGACCCAATGTCAGGTTAAGCTGGCACTACTTCCTCCAACCCTCTCTCTCCTTAGCTCACTCGCTGCCCTACTCCTACTGGTGGGGGACAGTCAACCTAACCCTGGCCCAGGGACTAATAATGTCTCTATCTCCTCCCCTACGGATAAGGCCTGGGATGGAGCCAGGGGCCTGAGGCTGGTTCACATGAACATCTGCAGCCTGATACCAAAGATCCAGGAGGTACAAGCATGGCTGGCTGTCTACAAACCCGACATACTAGCGGTCTCTGAGACCTGGCTAAAACCCCACATTCTGGATCATGAGGTTGCTATCTCCGGCTACGCCTTTTTCAGAAAGAACAGACCCTCGAAAAGAGGGGGCGGAGTGCTAATTTATGTTAAGGACAACATTACGTCCTCCATAGTCAGGCTGCCCCTGGACTCAGAAGCAGTCTTCCTAAAGCTTACAATAGGAGGGGCTAAACACCTCACATTTGGCTGTGTATACAGCCCCCCCAACCAATGCCCTCGGCTCTCTGGATACGCTCCTGAAGAGCTCCGTGGTGGACTCAGCTGCTGAGATTATCCTATTGGGTGTCTTCAACTTAAACTGGGCACAAGAGGCGAAGTCGGCAATAAACGGAGTCCTACAGGACTCCCACCTTGCTCAATTAATCTCCCTACTGACCAGAATGAACCACAAATCAGGCAGACACTCTACTATAGATTGGGTCCTGACCTCATCCCCAAATAATGTAAAGTTGGCTGGGATCCTGGCAGATGCTTTAAGTGACCACTCGCCGATATTTGCCTTATGGAAGAATAACAGGATAAATATCCTGCCCCGAACGATCAGTTCTAGGAACTTCTCCAACTTCCATCCTGACCAGTTCATAGGCTACCTAACTGGAACCCCATAAGACACCTACCTAACCTGGAGGAGGCTGTAAAATTCTTCCAAACCACCCTATCTAGTATCACCAACCTGGTAGCCCCCATGAAAACCCACAGGGTAAAGGGGAACTGCTATAAGTGGATCTCACCCCACCTAAAAGCCCAGATGTCTACCCGGGACAAAGCATGGAAAAAGTTCACGAAAACTAAACTCCCAGTGGACTTAGCCAGCTACAGGGCCCTCAGAAACCTATGCAAACAGAACATAAAGAAAGCTAAGAAAGAATATATCTCCAATCTCCAAAAAACTAACCTGGGAAACCCCAGGCTCTTCTGGTCACATATTAACGAACTCCTAAAAGGGCATAAAAAATCCACTACCGGCCCTATACAGGTGAACGGGCAAGTACTGGATGAGGGGCCTTGCATCACCGAGGCCCTAAACGGCTACTTCACAAACCTGGATGCGTACAAGGTGGGACACACTGATAACGGAAAAAAGGCCCACGAGCATCAGCCCCACGAACTTGACCGCCCTCAGTTTCATCTGCGGCTGGTTAAGGTAAAGGAAGTTCTGCTCATCCTTAAATCCCTGCAGCTGAGAGGTACTGGTGGCCCTGACGGGATCCAGCCAAGAATTCTCAAGGAGGGCGCCCCTGCTGTAGCGAAGCCAATAGCCTGGCTGATAAACCGGTCCTTAGTGGAGGGGACGGTCCCTGAGCCATGGAAGGAGGCCCTAGTGATTCCCATTCACAAGGGAGGCACCACTGAACAAATAGTGAACTACAGGCCTATCTCTCTGCTGTGCTCAATAGCGAAAATACAAGAGAAGCTAGTCTATTCCCAACTTCGCGAATACCTAGAAACTCACCAGGTAATCTCCTCGTCCCAGCATGGCTTCAGAGCCAACCATGGGACAGATACGGCACTAACCAAATTATCGGCATAAGTCCTGTACAACAGTGATTCAGGGGTCAGCACAGGCGCGGTCTTCATTGACCTCTCTAAAGCTTTTGACTTGGTCAACCACAGCCTCCTCTTGCACAAAATGTGCTCTCTTGGCCTGGACACCCACGCACTATGTTGGTTTGTGAGTTACCTCTCTGGCCGTACCCAGAGGGTCAGGTGGTTGGACAATGACTCCCAGACCTCACCGCTCAAAGAAGGGGTACCACAGGGGTCTATACTTGGCCCCTTTCTCTTCACTCTGTTCATAAATGACCTGCACTTACACTGTGGGAGCAGCAGTGTCATCCAATATGCTGACGATGCGGTCATCTACCTCGCCTCCCCTAATGTAAAAGAACTGGAGAGAGCCCTTCAAGATTATATCCTCCAGATGGAGAATTGGCTCACTTTGAACAAAATGGTACTAAACACCAGCAAAACCAAGGCGATGCTGTTTGGGCCTAGATCCCTGGGATCTGGCGGGTGACGCCCTTCAACTGCAGTCCAGAGGGGAGTCAAACTCAAAGTGGTTACCTCAACTAAGTACCTCGGTCTAACACTAGACCAAAGTTTCACTCTAAAAAATCATGTCGACCAACTAACTAAAGCCATTCATGTGAAACTCGGCATCCTCTATAGAATAAAGGACCAGATTATCCCTGAAGCCAGGGTAGCCATAGCAACTAGCGTCCTACTCCCTAAGCTCACCTACGCAGCTCTGGTTCTCCAAGGTGTGGCCGCTACAGAACTTGACAGGCTAAAGACCTTATACAGCAAGATTGCCAGGTTTGCTACCATGTCCCATCCTAGAACCCACCACTGCGAGGCCCAAGCAAGGCTCAGGTGGCCGTCATTGGAAGCCCGCCTCATCTACCCGAGACTCTGCCTGACATTTAAGCTACTGGGCCCCTCTCCTCCCCTAGCCTTAAAGGGCTAGTCTGGGATAAAACCAGTCTGAGGTGTCTCCGCACCTCAGGACAAACTCTCCTCGAGGTTCCTAAAACTAGGACCAAAGCCAGGTCCAGGTCCTTCGTGTTTACAGCCCCTTCCACCTGGAACAACCTCCCACTAGGGGTACGAGAGGCAGGAACAGGCCCTAGCTTCCGCTCCAAACTTAAAGCACACTTGCTCGATAGGAGTACCTGCAATGCCTTAGGACCTGACCATTCGTCACTGCCTCTCCTACCTTTGAAGGCGTGCTTTATTGTCACCTTTACCCCCATCTATTCTAATTCCTCGGGAAGGCACCCTGACTGTAGGCAAATTAGCCAGTACCTCGTGCTCTTCCAAGCTCCACAAGATTTATGCACGCACAACGTTTGTAAATATCTAATCTACATGTTCCTACGGTCTGTATGTTCCCTTACCTCCTACCTGATTGTAACCCTATGGATATTTATCTGTCTAACATCTTGTCACTTTTGAATTTGTACTGTTCCGATTACATGTATGTAACTTTCCTCCGGGTCGCCCCTGAAAAAAGGAACTTCCGGGGCCCAGCGGGCTCACCCGGTCAACAAAATTCAATAAATAAATAAACAGCCGACAGTCAGCATTCTGACTAAGGTGTTTCAGCCAGCCAAGGGTTTTTCTCCATTGACTGTTGGTCACCATCACCCCTGACCATCCTCAGAGGGTCAGTGGGGACTTTGGTGGCCAACCACTTTTCAATGACTCTTCGGAATCCAAGTGTTCCTCCTTGCACTCACGTCCAGTCAACAAGGAGTCTGTGGGGGATCTCTCGGCCGATGAAGGCCCTACTTCCTTTACGAGTCATCTTCAGCTGATTTCTGAGTCCACAGGTCTTAAAATGGGGCCCTTCCAGAAACAAGCCCGTTATGTGCTGACCAAGGTCCTCGACCGGGTGGATTCTCCTGCAGAAGCCTTCCTGGTGGTGGAGGCCATTCTTGGCCCTGCCCTGGAGCTCTGGCAGTGCCCAGCTTCCTGCCCTGTGCTCTCTTCCTGGATGGCCCTCAAGTGCGCGGTACCTACTGGTTTCCTGTCTGGATTCACTAAACACTCCTCGGCTGAGGGACTGGTGAATGACTCAGTGTTCAGGCACTCGGGTCAGTACTGGGGACATTGACAAACCGCCTGACAGAGTCCAAATAGTTGGCCCACGCGGCTGAGAAGGTCTGTGTTGCCTCCTCGCTTGGTCTACGCCAGGCAAGCTCGGCCATCTTTATGGCCCACTTTTCCCATGCCCTACTGGGCACCCTGGATGAGGTGTTTCCTCATCTGCCAGTGGACCTCCAGACCACGGTCAAGCTGGTCCAGGTCCAGGACCAGGACCGGGCTGTAGCTAAGCAACAGCTACAGATTGCCATGGACATTGGGGACTCCTGTGCCCGCTGTGTGGCGACCTCAGTGGCTATGCACCGCAAGGCTTGGCTGAGGATCTCGACCTTCACGGCAGACACTCGGCACAAGCTGGCAGATGTTCCCTTCCTGGGCACCAACCTGTTTGGGCCAGGGATTAAGGGCCACCTCACCTGCATCAAGAAATCCAATGCCACTTTGGACTCTGACATCTGCCCAAAGGGACCCCAAGGGCTCTAAGCAGCAGCAGGAAAGGAAGTTCTTTCAGTCCACCTCTACTCCTGTAGCCAAATCTGCCAACCGCAGGCTCGTCAGCAGGCCCAGGACTGGCGACCTTGGCCAAAGTCAGTGGCCTCGGTCATCTGTAAGCCTGGGGGGAGAGGCTCCGATGGCTTCTCATTCGGACCTTCCTCCTCCTCCTCTACGTCTGCCCAGTGACGGGTTGAGAGGTGCCTCCCTCATGTCTCCCCTGGGTCCTTCCTTGGGGGGGGCGGCTTCGCCACTTACTTTCTGCCTTCTCCACTGTCACCACAGATAGGTGGGTCCTCAAGGTGGTGGGTCAGGGTCTGCCTCTGGAAATCGTGCCAAGCATGCACCCCACAGGAGGACTTGCTATCTGCAGACATAGCCAAGCTCCTCCGCAAGGAGATCGTGGTTCCTGTTGCGGATCCTGTGGAACACCCAGGGTTTGTCTCCGGGTACTTCCTGGTGCCAAAACGGAAGGGGAGGCTGACGTCGAATTCTTGGATCTGCACGACCTGATCAAGTTTCTCAAGTCGCACACCTTCAGGATGGTAACTCTGTCTCAGATCATACCATCTCTAGAGCAGAACATATGGTTTTGCTCCCTGGATTTTCAGGACGTGTCTCGATCCGTCCATCACACCGAAGGTTCCTCTGCTTCCGAGCCGAGGGAACCCTCTTAAGAGTTCCATGCCATGCCATGCCATTCAGCCTCTCCTCGGCCCCCAGGTTCTTCACCAAGTGTATTACAGTGGTAGCAGCTTACTGAGGCTGTGAGGGGTCTGACTTTATCCCTTCCTGGACAACTGGCTGATCGCAGGTCCCTCAAGGCAGAAGGTGGAGCGGTTCAGGGACCTGGCCTCCAGACCTGTGCTGACCTTGGCCTCCTGGTCAGTGAGGCCAAGTCAGAATTTGTACCTTTGCAGGTGATCAGCTTCATCAGGGCATAGCTCGACTCTTGCAGAGCCAGAGCCCGGCTCCCGGTGTACAGGGGAGAAGTTCTCTCCTCCTTTGCCCAGTCATTTCAGGTTAGGCAATTGCACCTTGCCCAGGACTTCCTGCGCCTGCTTGGTTACAGAGCAGCCTGCACCAGCGTGGTCCGATTGGCCTGCTGGAGAATGCGCTCTCTACAGTGGGAGCTGGCCAGCCAGTATTCTTAGTTCAAGGATCACTTCGACCAGCTGGTCGCTGTGACCCAGTGGATGGGGGACACCCTCCAGTGGTGGTTAGTTCCTGAGCATCTGCAAGAAGGGATCCCATTTGTCCTCCCAGAGCCGATGGTCATCCTGACGACCAATGCCTCTCTCATGGGCTGGGGTGCTTACCTGGGGAAACAGAGTCCATGGGCTCTGGGCTCCTGAGTAGTCCCGATGCCCCATCAACCTGGTGCTCCGAGCAGTTCACCTGATGCTGACTGCATTCGCTTCTCACATCTGTGGGGGAGGTGGTTCAGGTCCAGACGGACAATACCATGACCATGTATTACCTCAAAAAACAGGGCGGGACACACTCCCTGCCTCGTGCAAGGAAGCTTTCCGTGTGTGGACTCTCGTGCACAGCCTGGAGGCCGATCTCTTTGCCATCCATGTGGCAGGAGCCTCCAACCAGCTGGCAGACACCCTCAGCTGTGTGAGCGAGGCGTCTCATGAGTGGTCTCTCCACCCAGAGGTAGTACACAGTCTGTTCTCCCAGTGGGGTGCCCCTCAGCTGGACCTGTTTGCCTCCAGGGAGAATGCAAAGCTGAGGCTGTTTTGTGCCTGCCCTCCTCAGCAGGGAATGCTGTAGGGGGATGCCTTCTTGAGGCCCTAGACCCCAGGCCTCCTCTGTGCCTTCCCTCCACTTCCCTTGGTCCACAAGGTGCTCCTCAAGGCCAGGAGGGACATGGCACAGGTGAATCAGGCCCGGACTGCACCGGTTGTGGTACCCTGGTCTCCTCAGCAGCAGGCTCCTAAGGCGTCTTCCTCTACACCCGGACCTGCTCTTCATCAATCAGGGGAAGGTTCTCCATCTGGACCTTTAATCCCTGCACCTGCTAGCCTGGTTCCTGAGCAGCTAGAATTCCAGGTGTTGGGTTTCTCCGAAGATGTCCGCTGGGGACACTGGGGACCATTGGGGGACAATACTATACAGGCTCAGCAAACTGACGTGATACTTGGTAAGTGGGCCTTTAAATTATTAACAAGAAAAAAAATCCTTATATATCTAATACTAGGAACTAAACAAATAATAAAAATGGCCAACACAAGGCAAAAAAAATTGAAAGGCAGAAAATCATGTCGAGAGTGCCATATGTATATGGATGATGGTGTTAACACCGAGTTTACTTGTGATAAATGTACCACTAATTGCGAATTACAAAAGAAAATATTAGCACTAGAGGCCAGAATACAGACTTATAAAGACATATCTAAACTAGAAGATTATATAGATGAGGCTGTATGTGATGTCAGTATCAGACAAACACTGATTTTAAATAATTCAATTCACTTGGATAGTATAAATGACCAAAATGAGACAAAAGGTGTATCAGTCACTTATTACAGTTGACGTGTTAAATAGATTTGAGTGTCTTGCCAAAGATGATTCTTTAATTACCAGGAATTGTACACCAAGTGAAATTAATGTATCTAAAAGTACACAGTGTGTGCAGGTACCAAATGAGGTGATAGATGGAAACACAAATTTGTATAACCCCATAAACCTTGCTGAAGAAACATCATCTGGAGAAAATAAATCAAAAGAAAGGGATATTTTGATAATAGGAGATTCAATTATCAGGGGCATAGACACATATATATGTTATAATAGAAATGAACATACTACAGTTAGCTCCTTATCGGGAGTTAAAATTCATGATATAGTTGGTATGTTGCAAGGTTTTTGCGAAAACACAGTAACCCCATTAGTCATTTTACATGTGGGGTCAAATGATGTAGGCAAAACAAATTGGAGCTTCATGCACAGGGACTACAGGATTATTGTGGTTGCAGTAAGGAATTATGGTGGGGACATTATTATTTCTGGAATAACCCCTATGCAGGGAAACAAAGTATTCATAAACAAACAGATATCAATAATTAATGATAAACTCAGACAATTTTGTGTCGAAGGGATTGGTTTTATGGATAATGAAAAAACATTTAATAGAGCTTCTTTATACAGAAAAGATGGTGTCCACCTAAACTATGCTGGAGTCAGGATTTTGGGTAAAAAGGTTCAGGAGGTTGTAAATTTCCATTTAAACTGGATAGAATGGGGGGTACGGAAAATAAAAACTTGAAAGTAAACCCATCCTCATCTGATGACACTATGGGGTGGAATGTTATATTGATAAATGCACGTAGCTACAAAATAAATATGATGAGCTAACAATAATTCGTAGTAATAAAGTATACATAGCTCTGGTCACGGAAACATGGTGGGATGTAAATGATGAATGGGACAAGGAAATTGTGGGGTATAAACTCATTTCCTACTGTAGAAAGTATAAAAAGGGGGGAGGATTGGCAATTTATATACGCAATGATATTGTCTCGGAAAAATTAAAATGGGATGTAGGTAAAACTGAACTCTTTTGGGTTCAATTATCACCAATAAATAGACCCAAAATCATATTGGGGCTACTTTATAGGCCACCATCTATATCAGGTGATGATGACAAAACTTTACTGACTATATTAGAGAAATTAGACACAAACACTAGACTATTGATAACCGGTGATTTCAATTTACCAAATATTAACTGGGTAAAAGGTATTGGCACTTGTCCCCTTGAAAGGCAGTATATTGACATAATGGATCATAGGGGCCTGGTCCAACTAGTACATGAAAACACAAGGGGAAATAATATTCTCGATTTGATTTTCACTAATATGGGAGACATAGTAAATTCCATGGTAGTTGGAGCCCCATTAGGTAACAGTGACCATAATATTGTATCATTTAATATAAAAGAAATTGAAATCAACAAACCCACGGGAGCTACTATAAAACTAAATATGGGGAAGGCTGATTTCTAAAATATGAGAACTAAATTGAGCTGCTGGGATTGGATTTCTGAATTCAACAACAAACCCATACAAAGTATATGGATTCTCTCAAAATAAATTGATGAATTGATTATTGAATTTATCCCTGTAATAACCAAATATCACAAGGACAGAGCTATAAGACCTGTGTGCTAAACACAAAAATTAAAAGGTTAATAAACAAAAAATAGATTGTTTAAAAAGCTAAAAGCTCATAAACCGGTTAAGTTATATTCAGAGTATAAGGAATGTCAAAAAAGTTATAATTAACATTAGGAAAGCAAAACCACATATGAGTATAACCTTGCTAATAAAGTTCAGGACAATAAAAAGGCTTTTTTTCTTATATTAATAATCGGAAGAAGACATCAAACAGTATAGGACCTTCACTACTGACGATGGATCCCCAGCTTCTAACCTACTAACGCAAATATTCAAAATAAATATTTTTGTTGGTCTATAATTCTAACGATAATGATACATACAACACAAAACAATCTCTTGAGCAAGAAAAATAAGTATCAACCCGATAACATATATAAACAATTAGTTGGACTTAACCCAAATAAATCTCCTGGCCCAGATGGATTTACCTAGAATCCTAAAGGAATTGGAAGGAATTGACCTACCCCGACACATATATTCCAAACTTCTATAAATACTGGTTCTGTCCCTTCCAATTGGAAACTAGCAAACATTGTACCCATCTTAAAAAGGATCTAGTACCCAGCCAGAAAACTTTCGCCCATAAGTTTGACATCAATTTTGGGAAAACTCATGGAGAGCATAATTAAAATATACTAATGGAACATCTCGAGTACAAGATAATGAGGGACCATATACAGCATGGGTTTGTGAGGAATAGATCATGCCAGATGAATCTACTGTCCTTCTATGAAAGGGTTAACAAAGAATTGGACAGGGGAAACCCTGTGGATGTGGTCTTTCTCGATTTTGGAAGGCCTTTGATAAAGTGCCACATAAGGAACTATTGTTAATCTTGGAAAATAAAAAATTTCCTAATAACATATGTAGATGGATTTCTGATTGACTGCGGGCTAGAAAACAGGGTGGTCATAAATGGGGAATATTCTGACTGGGCCTCGGTGACCAGTGGTGTGCCTCAGGGATCGGTGTTGGGCCCCATTCTGTTTAATATATATATTTCTACTTTAAAGATTATGAATAATAATATATGGATGCAAAAATTTGCCGACGATTGCAGATTGGGTGTGGTTATAAATAAAGATGAACATATATTAGCATTACAACAAACATTGGACTCAATATATGAATGGACAATCACAAACAAGTTAGGCCTAAATAAAGCTAAATGTAAAGTCATGCATATGGGGAAAAATAACATAGAAGCAACTTATCAAATAGATAATATTACACTGGGGGTCGTAACTGAAGAAAGAGACCTGGGAATTACAGTTACCAAAGAACTGAAGTTCAGAGTGCACTGTAGAAACCAGCTTCAGAGGGCTAACCAGATTCTAAATTGTATACCAAAGCACATAGTGAGTAGAGATAGGAGTGTGTTGATGCCTCTGTATGTCGCATTGGTCAGGCCGCACTTGGAGTACTGTGCAAGGGTTTGGTCACCATATAACAAGGAAGACATATTAAATATAGAGGGAGTCCAGAGAAGATTTACAAAAAAATAAAAGGATTAGAAAATAGAACATATTATAATAGACTGGTAAATCTAAATCTTTATTCTCTACAGTATCGTAGAATAAGAGGAGACTTATGTTTCATATAAGAGTATGGAAGATGACGAGTTATTAAAAGAACTGGGGCTCACATATAAACTTGGGAGAACTAGTTCAGGAAATCATAATAAACAGTTGTATCAACAAACTTGTGAACATAACTTTCGGAAGCACTGGTATAGTTTAAGAGTTGTGAGATCTTGGAATAAACTACCAAAGGAAACTGTAAATAGTACTACAATGGATCATTTCAAGGATGGGATTGATTTATTTTTTGGAGAAAACAAATTCAAATGTCAATAAAAATTGGAAGGCGAGCCTTATAGGATGGTATTCTATCCTCGGCTTGAATTAACCTATGAAACCTATGTCCTTACTGTCGTGGAGGCATCTTGGAAGGAGTCGACCAGGAAATGCTATGACTTCCAAGTGGAAAAGATTCTCTATTTGGTGTTGGGACAAGGGTTGGACGCTTTGTCCTATCCAGTGGTTAGCATCCTTGATTACCTATGGTCCCTGTCTAAGTCAGGCCTTTGGTTGATGACCCTTAAGGTGCTCCTCACTGCCATCTCTGCTTACCAGGTGCAGGCCGGTCAGTAGTCAGTGGTGCAGGAGAAGGTGGTCTGGTGCTTTTTTAAAGGCCTTGACCATATTTCCTCTCTGGTGCGTTCACCACCACCACCTTGGGATTTGCTGCTGGTTTGGGCAAAACTCTTGGGCAAGCCATTTGAACCTATGTGCAGGTGTAAAATGTTTCACCTGTCTTCCACAGGGACAGGGTTGTCCTGCGCCCCAACCCGAAGTTCCTTCCGAAGGTTGTATTGGATTTTCACCTTAACCAGGTGCTTAATCTTCCAGTGTATTTTGCCAGCCACACCTTGGAGGCCGAGCACAGGTTCCATGCTTTGGACCTGCGGTGATTGCTAGCCTGTTATAAGGAACATGGCTGGAGTTTGGGAGAGGTTCGCCAGCTGTTTGTCATCTACGGTGAAGCCACATCGGCACACCGCACCAAAGGACAGTTGGCAGGTGAATAGTATCCTGCATTGATATCTGCTATAGGTTGGTGGGTAGGAGCCTCCCATAGGGTAGGGCACATTCCACTTGTCATACCACTGCATCGGTGGCTGCTTCCAGGGATGTTCCTGTCCAGGAAATCTGCAGGGCTGCTACCTGGAGATCAGTACACACCTTCATTTCCCATTACCATATCGACCTTGAGTCACGCCGGGATGCTGGTTTTGGGGCTTCAGTTCTCCAATCTCTATTCCCTAAGTAGGGGGTATATGCATTGCCTCCCTCCTCCTGGAGAACTGCTAGGAGTCTGCCAGAAGTGTGTATAGAACATCATATCCACATCCCCAGAAAAACAGGTTACTCACCTGTAATAGTAGTTCTAGGAGTAGAATATATGATGATCTTACTTCGAGAGGGCTCTTGCAGTAGGTTATTACATATAGGACTGATGCCGGCAGGCGGCAGGACCCTACAGAAAAATTTCTAGCTAGCAGTCCCTGGCGAGGAACCGCCCCCACGTCAGGTGACCGGCGTCCGGTGACGTCGGTATAAAGGGACGGTCCCGGACACCTGCCTTCCAGTTCTTTCCGCCCGTTAGCATGTGCAGCCTCGCAGAAAAGTTAGGTCCGTCAGCCTACCTTCGTTGCTTTTTTGACCGAAAAATTGTATTTTTTGACAACGCCATTGTTAACGCCGGTGTATGTCGTCCCCACACCTTCCGAAGCACAAGAACAAGTGCGACTTGCGGCTCCCAACTACTGCACAAGGGCGGCCTCCCTGTGTCTGTTCTGCCTAAGCCCAGATCATCCAGTTGAGAAGTGCCAGCACTGCCTTTAACTTTAAGGCGGCCACTGAAAAGACGGCAGTAATCCTGGAGGCTCATGTCCTCAAAAAGAAATGAGCTCGATGGAGAAGGAGCTAAAGCTAGGCAGGCGCCCACTTCTCAAGGCCATCGTAAGAAAAGGACAAGGACAGGCACTGGACAAAGGCTCTCCACCGCGACTCCCTCGAGTCGCGGGCATTCAGGCAACATTCCTCCGGGGACCGCCTCGACGGCGGCCTGGAGATTTATGAGGCGGCGCCGGGCCCACCCATCTGGCTCCGTGGTTTGGCTCTGTATGCGCCTCCGGGCTGTTGGAGGCCTCCGCCTCTGGTTCAGCCGCAGGCTTGCAGCCTACCTTAGTGGGCAACTCCGGTAAACCGGGCGTCTGCTCCTCTGACGTCCACCCGGAGAGGGCCGGTAAGATGTCCAACCCTTGGGGGTGACGCACGGCCCCTTCCCCACCGGACCAGGCCGACCCTTCCTCTCGACCTGCCTCCGGTGATGGCCCTTGGAAGTCGGACGTTGGCTCCTCTGGCGTCCGCCGGAGCTCCGCCCACGCTCACGCTGGCTCGTCCCGATGTCCGCCCTGCAGGGAACCACTACTGACCTCCATGTCCGGCTGCCTCCGGCTCACCGCAGCTTTCACTGCAGTCCAGGGAACCAGAGTCCCCCCATCCTGATCCCGGGGACTTTTCCCCTCCGTCCCATGGAGCAGTTGGGGATCTTTTGCCTCTGTTGGTCCCTCCTCTGTCTGGTGCGACGGACCTGACGTCGGCTCCCCGGACACCGGCTCTGACAGCGGCCCCTCAAACGCCAGTACCCCTGGCGTCAGGGCCTCGCCCATCGGCACCGTCGGCCACACCCATACAGGAAGATTCCTCCTCCCGTCGGGCCCCCCCCCAGAGCTCTCATTTGGACCCGCCCGAGGGTTTCTGGCGAGCCGTCTCGGGCAGCCCGGCTCCAGTACCGCCGTCTTATTCAACACCCGATCGTGCTCCGGCGCGGGCTTTCCAATGCCGCGTACTCGGCGTCTCAATACCCGGCTGGGTTACCCACAGCCGGTTTCGATCGCTCATATAGGTTTCCCATTCTTATCCCCCTCCTCCTCTTCCACCGCCCTCATGCGGCGGACACCGCAGGAAGACTCTACCGCCCTGGTAGGCTGAGGCTAAGGCTCAACTCACCAAAGAGTGGAAACCACTTCGATGACAGTACCATCTCAGGCTCCTTACATCCCAGGTGGCACCTCCCTCCCACCTCCAGTTCAAGGTTCTTGCGTCTGGATCCAGGAGGCAGGACCTTTCGGGTGCTCCAAGGGACCGTTCCTACCCAGTCGGATAGGGTCTTATTCTTCTTCCTCCCTCTTCACTCTAGGATTCCTCGGACTCTTCCACGGATGCTCCAAGAGAAAGGACCCGCTCTCCGTCGAAGCCCGGCGAGGACTCCTCAAAGTCTCCTCGAGGATCCTTCTTTCCCAGTTGCTTAGAAAATCAGGAAGTTCATCAGTGGCACTCTTTAGATCGATCCTCAATGAAACTCCAGAATGGATCTGCCGTGACAGCTCCTACACTAGTACCCCGGATAGGAGCCTCATGCCGACCTTGTCACCACGATTTGAAACAGCCGTCGGAGTAACCCCACTTCAAGGAAGTCGAACAGACTATATCAGGTTCCAGAGGGTATTGACTTCCAGACTCTCACCCTCATGCCGACTTGATTGTGATTAGCCACTCATGGCTAATCGGCGAACCCAAAGCATCTTGCCATTCTCTCCTGATAAGGAATTAGCCTTGGACCAGTATGGAAGAAAGATTTATGCTTCCTCCACACTGGAATTCGAACCCTGAACTACGTCGGGCACATGAGGGACCTGAAGGCAGTCATAATCAGGTGGAAGCGAATGGGACAAGGAAATTGTGGGGTATAAACTCATTTCCACTGTAGAAAGTATAAAAAGGGGGAGGATTAGCAATTTATATACGCAATGATATTGTCTCGGAAAAATTAAAATGGGATGTAGGTAAAACTGAACTCTTTTGGTTCAATTATCACCACTAACAGACCCAAAATCATATTGGGGCTACTTTATAGGCCACCATCTATATCAGGTGATGATGACAAAACTTTACTGACTATATAGAGAAATTAGACACAAACACTAGACTATTGATAACCGGTGATTTCAATTTACCAAATATTAACTGGGTAAAAGGTATTGGCACTTGTCCCCTTGAAAGGCAGTATATTGACATAATGGATCATAGGGGCCTGGTCCAACTAGTACATGAAAACACAAGGGGAAATAATATTCTCGATTTGATTTTCACTAATATGGGAGACATAGTAAATTCCATGGTAGTTGGAGCCCCATTAGGTAACAGTGACCATAATATTGTATCATTTAATATAAAAGAAATTGAAATCAACAAACCCACGGGAGCTACTATAAAACTAAATATGGGGAAGGCTGATTTCTAAAATATGAGAACTAAATTGAGCTGCTGGGATTGGATTTCTGAATTCAACAACAAACCCATACAAAGTATGCGGGATTCTCTCAAAAATAAATTGGATGAATTGATTATTGAATTTATCCCTGTAATAACCAAATATCACAAGGACAGAGCTATAAGACCTGTGTGGCTAAACACAAAAATTAAAAGGTTAATAAACAAAAAAAATAGATTGTTTAAAAGCTAAAAGCTCATAAAACGTTAAGTTATATTCAGAGTATAAGGAATGTCAAAAAAGTTATAATTAACATTAGGAAAGCAAAACCACATATGAGTATAACCTTGCTAATAAAGTTCAGGACAATAAAAGGCTTTTTTTTCTTATATTAATAATCGGAAGAAGACATCAAACAGTATAGGACCTTTCACTACTGGATATGGATCCCAGCTTCTAACCTACTAACGGCAAATATTCAAAATAAATATTTTTGTTCGTCTATAATTCTAACGATAATGATACATACAACACAAAACAATCTCTTGAGCAAGAAAAATAAGTATCAACCCGATAACATATATAAACAATTAGTTGGACTTAACCCAAATAAATCTCCTGGCCCAGATGGATTGCACCCTAGAATCCTAAAGGAATTGGTAAGGAATTGACCTACCCTCGACACATATATTCCAAACTTCTATAAATACTGGTTCTGTCCTTCCAATTGGAAACTAGCAAACATTGTACCCATCTTAAAAAAGGATCTAGTACCCAGCCAGAAAACTTTCGGCCCATAAGTTTGACATCAATTTTGGGAAAACTCATGGAGAGCATAATTAAAGATATACTAATGGAACATCTCGAGGTACAAGATAATGAGGGACCATATACAGCATGGGTTTGTGAGGAATAGATCATGCCAGATGAATCTACTGTCCTTCTATGAAAGGGTTAACAAAGAATTGGACAGGGGAAACCCTGTGGATGTGGTCTTTCTCGATTTTGCGAAGGCCTTTGATAAAGTGCCACATAAGGAACTATTGTTAATCTTGGAAAATAAAAAATTTCCTAATAACATATGTAGATGGATTTCTGATTGACTGCGGGCTAGAAAACAGGGTGGTCATAAATGGGGAATATTCTGACTGGGCCTCGGTGACCAGTGGTGTGCCTCAGGGATCGGTGTTGGGCCCCATTCTGTTTAATATATATATTTCTACTTTAAAGATTATGAATAATAATATATGGATGCAAAAATTGCCGATTTATTGCAGATTGGGTGTGGTTATAAATAAAGATGAACATATATTAGCATTACAACAAACATTGGACTCAAATATGAATGGACAATCACAAACAAGTTAGGCCTAAATAAAGCTAAATGTAAAGTCATGCATATGGGGAAAAATAACATAGAAGCAACTTATCAAATAGATAATATTACACTGGGGTCGAATTGAAGAAAGAGACCTGGGAATTACAGTTACCAAAGAACTGAAGTTCAGAGTGCACTGTAGAAACCAGCTTCAGAGGGCTAACCAGATTCTAAATTGTATACCAAAGCACATAGTGAGTAGAGATAGGAGTGTGTTGATGCCTCTGTATGTCGCATTGGTCAGGCACTTGGAGTACTGTGCAAGGGTTTGGTCACCATATAACAAGGAAGACATATTAAATATAGAGGAGTCCAGAGAAGATTTACAAAAAAATAAAAGGATTAGAAAATAGAACATATTATAATAGACTGGTAAATCTAAATCTTTATTCTCTACAGTATCGTAGAATAAGAGGAGACTTATGTTTCCTATATAAGAGTATGGAAGATGACGAGTTATTAAAAGAACTGGGGCTCACATATAAACTTGGGAGAACTAGTTCAGGAAATCATAATAAACAGTTGTATCAACAAACTTGTGAACATAACTTTCGGAAGCACTGGTATAGTTTAAGAGTTGTGAGATCTTGGAATAAACTACCAAAGGAAACTGTAAATAGTACTACAATGGATCATTTCAAGGATGGGATTGATTTATTTTTTGGAGAAAACAAATTCAAATGTCAATAAAAATTGGAAGGCGAGCCTTATAGGATGGTATTCTATCCTCGGCTTGAATTAACCTATGAAACCTATGTCCTTACTGTCGTGGAGGCATCTTGGAAGGAGTCGACCAGGAAATGCTATGACTTCCAAGTGGAAAAGATTCTCTATTTGGTGTTGGGACAAGGGGTTGGACGCTTTGTCCTATCCAGTGGTTAGCATCCTTGATTACCTATGGTCCCTGTCTAAGTCAGGCCTTTGGTTGATGACCCTTAAGGTGCTCCTCACTGCCATCTCTGCTTACCAGGTGCAGGCCGGTCAGTAGTCAGTGGTGCAGGAGAAGGTGGTCTGGTGCTTTTTTAAAGGCCTTGACCATATTTCCTCTCTGGTGCGTTCACCACCACCACCTTGGGATTTGCTGCTGGTTTGGGCAAAACTCTTGGGCAAGCCATTTGAACCTATGTGCAGGTGTAAAATGTTTCACCTGTCTTCCACAGGGACAGGGTTGTCCTGCGCCCCAACCCGAAGTTCCTTCCGAAGGTTGTATTGGATTTTCACCTTAACCAGGTGCTTAATCTTCCAGTGTATTTTGCCAGCCACACCTTGGAGGCCGAGCACAGGTTCCATGCTTTGGACCTGCGGCGATTGCTAGCCTGTTATAAGGAACGCATGGCTGGAGTTTGGGGAGAGGTTCGCCAGCTGTTTGTCATCTACGGTGAAGCCACATCTGGCACACCGGCACCAAAGCGGACAGTTGGCAGGTGAATAGTATCCTGCATTGATATCTGCTATAGGTTGGTGGGTAGGGAGCCTCCCATAGGGGTAAGGGCACATTCCACTTGTCATACCACTGCATCGGTGGCTGCTTCCAGGGATGTTCCTGTCCAGGAAATCTGCAGGGCTGCTACCTGGAGATCAGTACACACCTTCATTTCCCATTACCATATCGACCTTGAGTCACGCCGGGATGCTGGTTTTGGGGCTTCAGTTCTCCAATCTCTATTCCCTAAGTAGGGGGTATATGCATTGCCTCCCTCCTCCTGGAGAACTGCTAGGAGTCTGCCAGAAGTGTGTATAGAACATCATATCCACATCCCCAGAAAACAGGTTACTCACCTGTAATAGTAGTTCTAGGAGTAGAATATATGATGATCTTACTTGAGAGGGCTCTTGCAGTAGGTTATTACATATAGGACTGATGCCGCAGGCTGCAGGACCCACAGAAAAATTTCTAGCTAGCAGTCCTGGCGAGGACCGCCTCTACGCTCAGGTGACGGCGTCCGGTGGCGTCGGTATAAAGGACGGTCCCGGACACCTGCCTTCAGTTCTTTCCGCCCGTTAGCATTGCAGCCTCGCCAGAAAAAGTTCGTTAGCCTCGGCCCTACCTTCGTTTGTTTTTTACGTAAAATTGTATTTTTTTGACAACGCTATTGTTAACGTCGGTGTATGTCGTCCCCTACACCTTCCGAGCACAAGAACAAGTGCGACTTGTGCGGCTCCCAACTACTGCACAAGGACGGCCACTCCCTGTGTCTGTTCTGCCTAAGCCCAGATCATCCAGTTGAGAAGTGCCAGCACTGCCTTAACTTTAAGGCGGCCACTCGGAAAAGACGGCAGCAATCCTTGGAGGCTCATGTCCTCAAAAAAAGAAATGAGCTCGATGGAGAAGGAGCTTAAAAAGCTAAGGCAGGCGTCCACTTCCCCCGAAGGCCATCGCAAGAAAAAGGACAAGGACAGGCACTGGACAAAGGCTCTGCACCGCGACTCCCTCGAGTCGCGGCATTCAGGCAACATTCCTCCGGGGACCGCCTCGACGGCGGCCCGGAGATTTATGAGGCGGCGCCGGGCCCACCCATCTGGCTCGGTGGTTTGGCCTCTGCATGCGCCTGGCTGTTGGAGGCCTCCGCCTCTGGTTCAGCCGCAGGCTTGCAGCCTACCTTAGTGGGCAACTCCGTAAACCGGGCGCCTGCTCCTCTGACGCCCACCGGAGAGGGCCGGTAAGATGTCCAACCCTTGGGGTGACGCGACGGCCTTCCCCACCGGACCAGGCCGACCTTCCTCTCGACCTGCCTCGGTGATGGCCCTTGAAGTCGGACGCTTGCCTCTGGCGTCCCGCCGAGCTCGCCCACGCTCACGCTGGCTCTCGCCCATGTCCGGCCGTGAGGGAACCACTACTGACCTCCATGTCCGGCTGCCTCCGGCTCACCCAGCTTTCACTGCAGTCCAGGGAACCAGAGTCCCCCATCCTGATCCCGGGACTTTTCCTCCGGCCCATGGAGCAGTTGGGGATCTTTTGCCTCTGTTGTCCCTCTCCTCTGTCTGGTGCGACGGACCTGACGCTGGCCTCGACACCGCTCTGACAGCTGCCCGGCGACGTCGGTACCCCGGGCCAGGGCCTGGCCAGGGCCCCGACGCCGGTCTACCGACGCAGGGAGAGTTTCTCTCCGCCTGGCCCTCCGGGTTCTCCGTTTTGACCCGCCCAGGTTTCTGGCCAGGCTGTCATGAGGCAGCCCCCCGGCTCCTGGTACCTGCTCTTTATTTGAGACCGTGTACCTACACGCCGATCCGAGTTGCCGGTACACCGGCTTCTGCCGCAGAGTACTGGCGTCTCAGTACCGACGCTGGGTTACCCGCAGCCGGGTTTTGATACTCCATATGGGTTTCCCATTCTTATCCTCATCTCCTTCCTTCCACCGCCCGTTGCCGTGGACCTGCAGGATTCTGGCTCTGGCAGGCTGAGGCTAAGGCTCAGCTCACTAAGGTCAGAGCCGCCCGTGACAGTACCATTCAGGCCCTCCATCCCAGGTGGGCACTCTCCCCCCTCCGATCAATTTTTCTGTTTGATCCAGGGTGGGGCATAACCTCGGGTGCTACCTAGTGGATCCGGTTCCCTGGGTCGGATATGAGTCTTATTCTTCTTCTTCTTCTTCACTTAGGATTCTCGACCTTCCGACGATGCCCAAGAGAGAAGATGCCCGCCTCCGCCGGGTCGGCCGAGAGGACTCTTCCAAAGTCTCCTCTCGGAGGATCCTTCTTTACGGAGTTGCTTAGAAAAATCCGGAGGTTCACCAGTGGCACTCTTTGGAATCAGATCCTCAGCTATCGAAACTACCGAGCAACTGGATCTGCCCTGTGACAGCTCCTACACTAGTGCCACCCTGGATAGAGCCTCATGCCGACCTTGTCACCACGATTTGGAAACAGCCGTCGGCATTAGCCCACTTCCAAGGAAGTCGAACAGGCTATATCAGGTTCCAGAGGGTGTTGACTTCCTAGACTCTCACCCTCATGCCGACTTGATTGTGATTAGCGCCACTCATGGCTGGTCGTGAACCCAAAGCATCTTAGCTCGTCCTCTCCTGATAAGGAATTTACCTTCTGGACCACGGTATGGGAAGAAAGATTTATGCTTCCTCCACACTGAGATTCGGCCCTGAACTACGCCGGGCACATGGGGACTACCAGAAGGCCGTCCTTAATCAGGTGGAAGCCAAGCTGACTCTTTGCTCGACTCCCAAGTCAAACAGGAGTTGGCTGGATCTCGTCCGGCTTGGTCGTTCGGCCAGTCGCCACATCTTGCATGCGACATACGATGCAGTGGACACTGCCGGGCGTAGCTCTGCTTTCACCGTGGGCCTACAGCGTCATGCCTGGCTCCGCGTGTCAGGTTTGGTCCCGGAGGTGCAATCCGCTATTCAGGAGGCACCTTCTGGGGGTTGGTGCTGGGTGATGTTAAGGACATCATCATCTGATTAGTAGAGAAGGGGACGGGTTTGAAATCAGTGGATTCCATGTATCATTCCCATCAGCGGCAGTGCCATCCCTTCACAGAGAGAATCGCAAAGGCGGAACCACAGGAAGGTGGGCTAAACGCTGGGCCCCTCAAGGCTGCTAAGCCTCTGCCCCAAAAAGCAGCGTGTGCTTCAGCTGCTCTGCCCTTACACCACCTGGACTATTTCTTCCACCGCCCGACTTCCCGGAGGAACCAGTAGGAGGGAGGTTTCAGACATGGATATGTTGTTCATCCACACTTATTGGCAGGTATCTTGCCGCTTAAATCTGCCAGAAGGTCTTCAAGTTGGCTCCTCCCACCCACCTTGGTGGTATCACCTCGGCCCGCCCATGACGCCAGATCTTCCTACCGCCAGCTCAGGTTCCCTCCTTAACGCTTCGCACTTGAGACTGGTTCCTATTTCTTCCATTTTATGAATTTGAAAGTTTTTGCTAAAGACTTTGATCTTCGATCCCTGGCTGCGATGGATATCTCGACTTCGGTTTCGGAGATGCCCCTGCGAGTCAGAAGATGTCTCGGACGGATCCACACCCACGTGTGTCTACTGTTTAGGCTTGAGCACGACTCCGCAGGACTGCGTATTTGTGCTCTTCTTTCGGCCTACGCCCTCAAGAATGTGCTGCCCGACAGTATCTGGGCTGGCCCCGAGAAACGCTCCGTGAAGCTCCAGGAGGCCCGTCGGTGGTGTCTTCCGCGCGCGGGTCAGCGTGGATCGCTCGAAGCAGATGATCGCCTCGGCGGAGGCGGCGTGGTCGTATCTTCTCGGCGTGGCATTTATCCCGCCTCTCTGGGTTCTTCCTACACAGCTCTTTATGAGTTTGTCTGTCCCTCCACTAAGGGAGAAGGGCCAACGTCTGCTGGACCTTTTTCTCGGTCCAAAAGAAGGACAAGGTGAGTCCCTCCGTCGACGCCTGGGAGCGGGAAAGGTCCTTTCCCTGAGTCGCCGACCGCCGACTTCGGCCGATCGTCCTGCTGGGGCCACTGGTCTCACAGTGTCCCCATCAGGTCAGTTGACTGAGACCGCCGCCGACGCAGTTGGGAGATTTTCTCGATCTGCTGGACGGGTTGTCGCCTATAGAGCCGAGACTCCCTCTCTCTGTTCTCCGGGAGTTCGAGATCCGTGGGCTTGCTCTGTGCCTCCGGTTCCGGAGCCCTTGGATGAACCCTCCGAGCCGAGGGAGTGTCGTTCTCGCCGACATTCGCGACCTTCTCGGAAAGCCAGTTTCGGCCCTGCCCCGACCTCTTTCGGGCGTCCAGCCGATCCCGCCCGTCATAGGCGTTCTAGGTCTCGGCATGTGCGGTAATGCTGTGTCGTTGCCTCGCCCCTCCTCCTCGGATTTAGGAGGCTTCGTGTTACGCCGACGGTACGAGATTCATGTGGCAACAGTTTCCTCCTGACTGAATAAGCCGACGCAGTCGCTTTCCCGCCATTATGGTTGTCAAACATGAGCTGCCGACACAACCCCTCGACTTCTACCCGGGAGCTCTGTACCCAGGCCGTTGTTCGGCCAACCAGCTGCTCCACCGATTCCGGTGGAACCTCCGCCTCCACAGCCACTATTTGGGGCTCCGACCAGATTCTCGGTCGGCTGAGGTCTCACCCATAGGCTGTCTGTTACCTCACTCCCGACCGGCCTCGGCAGGTAGGGGTGACTCAGGCCAGAGGCAGCTCTTGCAGGACTCACGAGGTCCGAGATAATTCCTCCTTTTTCTCCAAGCGACTGGACTTGGAGTCCTCTAGGAGGACAGTCAATGGATGATAGCCCGTCATCCTTCCTAGGACTGCTTCGGCTCATCTCGAGTCCACCGGATGAAGCTCGAACTCGTTTCAAGCAGGCCAGGTATCCCTCACGGAGATTCTGGACCGAGGATTCTCCAGCGGAGGCCTTTCCGGTGGCCGCGGCATAGTGGGTCCAGCCTTGGAGCTTTAGCAGCGCCTGCTTCCTGCCCTGCGCCGCCAGGATGGTCCCAGGAGTATGCGGGTCCCACTGTTCCCTGTCCGGTTTTGGAGCACCCTCTGCCGAGGGGTTGGTTACCGACAGCGTTTTCCGGTAGCGGCCAGCGCCAGGATGTGGACAAACCTCCGACAAGGAATCAAGAAATTGGATTATGTCGAGGGTAAAGTCTATGCTGCGTCCTCTCTCGTATCGTCAGGCCAGTTTGGCCGTCCTCATGGCACATTTTCTCCATGCCCTGTTGGGCTCCTGGATGAGGTCATCCCTCATCTTCCCGCGGATCTGCAGACTACGGTCAAGCAGGTGCAGGACCAGGGCAGGGCAGTGGCCAAACAGCAGCTCCAGACTGCTTTAGATATTGGGAACTCATGTGCCAGGTCGGTGGTGGCCGCAGTGGCTATGCGTCGGCAGGCTTGGCTGAGGATATCCACCTTTACTTCGGATACCCAGCACAAGTTGGCGGATGTTCCCTTTTTGGGGACTGACCTCTTCGGCCCTGGGGTGAAATACCTGCAGAGGATCGAGAAGTCCAATGCTACCTTTGACCTCGGTCTCTTCCGCTCAGAAGGACAAGGCCGCAAACCTCAGCCTAAGCTTTTTCGTCTTCTGCGCCCGGGCGCCTGCCCAGCAACGCTCAGGGCCAGCAGGCTCGGCCTTGGCATCCCAAACCCAAGCCGCGGCTTCCTCTAACAGGAGGCAGGGAGGGAAAGGCTGAGGAGGTCCCTCGGCCGGTCCCTCCTCTAAGCCTGTCCAGTGGCGGGCTGAGGGTGCTCTTCCTCGTCACCTCACCCCTGGGTTTCCCCCGTGGGGCGGTCCGACACTTCTTTCCGCCTGGTCCGTTATTACCTCGGACAGGTGGGTTCTGAGGGTGGGAAAGGCCTGCCTCTTGAATTGAGCAGGCCCCACCGCTCAGAGTCCGCCTCCGGGGGGCATCGGGCGTCCTAGCCTCACTATCGGCTCGTCGAGCGCCGCATCTCGCCTCCTCCTCGAAGGAGGTGATCAGGGTGGTAGCGCCCCCCTCAGACCCAGGGTTTGTGTCCAGGTACTTCCTGGTTCCAAGCGGACGGGGGTGGCGCTTCCCATTCTCGACCTACATGACCTAAACAAGTTCCTAAGGTCTCGAACCTTCAGGATGGTCCTCTGGCTCAGATAATACCATCCTTGGGAGCGGCGTGTGGTTCTGCTCTCTGGACTTGCAGGGCCGCGTTTTTCCGTCCCCTATCCGTCCGTCTCACCAGAGATTCCTTCGCTTCCGGCGGAAGGATCCCTTTCGAGTTCGAGCCATGCCTCTTGGCTTGTCTCCAGCTCCCAGGGTCTTCACCAAATGCATGGCAGTGGTGACAGCATTCCTGCGGCGCCGGGGGTCCGGTGTACCCTTACCTGGGCGACTGGCTGATAGCAGCTCCCTCCAGGCAGGAGGTGAGCGGTCAGAGATCTGGCCCTCAGGTCTGCTCTCAACTGGGCCTCCTTATCAGCGAGGCCAAGTCGGAACTCGAGCGAAGCAGATGATTCTGTTCATCGGGCGCAGCTTGACTTCTTGAGCCAGAGCGGCTCCGCCGGACAGGGCCGAGTTCTTTCCTCCTTTGCCCAATCATTTCTGGTTGGGCAATTGCATCTGCCGGGACTTCCTCGCCTCCCTGGGTCTCATGGCGGCCTGCACCAGCGTATCCCGCTGGGCCGCTGTCGCATCGTCCTTCAATGGGGACTGGCCAGTCAGTGGTCCTGGCGGCTGTGATCGCTTGGACCAGCTTGTGTCGGTGACACAGGGATGTGGAGCAGCTCTCCGGTGGTGGATTGTTCAGGTCATTTGCAGGAGGGCATCCCGTTAAGTCCGCCCGAGCCGGCGGTCTCTCTATCGACCGATGCCTCTCTGATGGGTTGGGGTGCCCATCTGGGGGAACACCGGGCTCACGGCCTCTGGTCCCCGCGGGAGTCCCGATGCCACATCAACCTGCTGGAGCTCCGAGCGGTCCGCCTAGCTCTCACCGCCTTTGCTCCGTTCCTCCGGGGTCAGGTGGTCCGAGTCCAGACGGACAACACCACGACCATGTACTATCTAAACCGCCAGGGCGGGACGCGCTCCATGCTATTACAAGGAAGCTCTCCGCGATTTGGTCACTCGTCATGCAGCCTGGAGGCGGATCTCCTAGCCATTCATGTGGCAGGAGCCTCCAACACCCTGGCCGATGCCCTAAGCCGGATAGGGGCTGCATCCCACCAGTGGTCTCTCCTGCCGGAGGTAGTACAGCATCTGTTCTCCCATTGGGGCACACCTCAGGTGGACCTGTTTGCCTCCAGGGAGAACGCGAAGCTGAGGCTGTTCCATGCCCGCCCCCCTCAGCAGGGCTCGCTGCAGGGGGATGCCTTCTCGAGGCATTGGACCCCGGGCCTCTTCTTCGCCTTTCCCCCATTTCCCTTGATCCACAAGGTGCTTCTCAAGGCGAGGAGGGACAAGGCGCAGGTGATTCTGATGGCCCCAGACTGGCCTCGCCAGTTCTGGTACCCAGATCTCCTCAGCCTCAGCTCCAGGCTCCCGAGGCAGCTTCCAGCTCGCCCGGACCTGCTCCCTGTCAGTCAGGGGAAGGTGTTCCATCCGGACCTTCAATCCCTGCACCCTGGCGGCCTGGTTCCTGAGTGGGCTAGAGTTCCAGGCCTTGGGTCTTTCCGCGAGGTCCTCAATGTAGTTGAGGTGTCCGTAAGGAGTCGACCAGAAAATGCTATGCCTTCAAATGGAAAAGGTTTTCCATTTGGTGTCAGGGCAAGGGCTTGGACCCTTCCTCCTGTTCCTTGGCAAGCATCTTGGACTATTTATGGTCCCTTTCAATCAGGAGGCTTAGGTTGACGACCCTAAGGGTGCACCTGGCAGCCATCTCTGCTTACGGGCGTGGGCGGGAAGCAGTCGGTAACACAGGAGAGGTGGTCTAGCGCTTTTTCAAAGGCCTTGATCACATTTCCTCCCTCGTGCGAGAACCTCCACCTCCATGGGATCTACTGCTGGTACTGGCAAAGCTCATGGGCAAGCCATTCGAACCTATGCAGGTGTGCTCTCTCTCACCTGTCGTGGAAGACCACCTTCTTGGTGGCTATCACGTCAGCCAGAAGGATGGGAGAGCTCAGGCGCTTTCCGCCAGTCTCCTTACCTGGTCTTCCACAGGGACAAGGTTGTCCTAGCCCCCACCGAAATTCCTTCCGAAGGTGGTGTGGAGTTTCACCTTAACCAGGTGTTGACTCTGCCGGTGTTCTACCCCAATCACACCTCGGAGGCGAATATAGGCTCCATACTTTGGACCCTAGAAGGCGCTCGCCACTATTACAAGAAGCTGCAGCTGGAAAATCGGGGAGAGGTTCACCTTTGACTGTTTGTCACCCTCACGCTGGAAGCCGCATCTGGCAGACCTGCAGCCAAGCGGACGATAAGCAGGTGGGTCCCTCCTGCATAGATCTCTGCTATAAGTTGGGGCATGGAGCCTCCCAGAGGATAAGAGTTCATTCTACCCGCCATACTGCTGCATCGGTGGCTGCTTCCAGGGACGTCCCTATCAGGAAATCTGCAGGGCTGCTACCAGAAGTCAGCACATACCTTCATTACCCATTACCACATCGATACCTGAGTCATGCCGGGATGCTGGTTTTGGGGCCTGGGTTCTCAGTCTCTCTTTCCCAAGTAAGTATTGGGGGTGTCGTCTTGCCTCCTCCTCCCGGAGAACTGCTAGGAGTCTGCCAGTAGTGTGGATGAACAACATATCCATGTCCTAAGTACAGGTTACTCACCTGTAACAGGAGTTCTAGGAATGGTATATGTTGTTCATCCACTACTCCACCCGACTTCCGGCCGGCCTTGCACACCTGAGCTTCCAGCGGGCAGATCTGGCGTCATGGGGCGGAGCAGGAGTTATACCACCGGGTGGGTGGGAGAGCCAACTTGAAGACCTTCCGGCCAAGATTTAAAGCGGCAAGGATACCTGCCAATAAGTGTGGATGAACAACATATACCATTCCTAGAACTCCTGTTACAGGTGAGTAACCTGTATTTTCCCTCCACCTTCCGGGATGGGAGAGGATAACCACGGATTCTTGGGTGCTCCAGCTTATAGTGGAAGGACACTCCATAGAGTTTCTTCAGAAACCACCTCGCTACCCCTCTCTGAAGTCGTTGTATTCAAGGGAACACCTTCCTTTGGTCCGGGAAGAAATCTCGGCTCTTCTCATGAAGCAAGCGATAGAGCCCTTCCCCCTTCATCTTAAGGGGACAGGTTACTATTCCCATTTCTTCCAGGTCCCAAATTAGACTGGAGATCTCAGACCGATTTTAGATCTCAGTTCCCTGAATCTTTACGTAGAGTACAAAAGGTTCAGGATGCTCTCTCTGCAGAGCCTTCTGCCCCTCCTTCGGCTGGGTCAATGGCTTTGTGCCCTGGATATGCAGGATGCCTATCTGCACATTCCCATTCGCCCCTCACATGGCAGATACCTTCGTTTTGCATTTCAGGGGGACCACTACCAATTCAGAGTGCTCCCTTTTGGTCTATCCTCGGCCCCCCGGGTATTTACCAAATGCCTGGCAGTGGTGGCGGCCCACCTGCATACCATGGGAGTACAGGTGTTCACTTACCTGGACGACTGGCTCCTGGCGGCCTCGTCCAGGGAGGAACTCCTGCGTTTCCTCTCCCTCACCCAGCAAGTTTTCGCTTGCCTGGGTATTACCATCAGCCATTCCAAGTCTCATCTGGACCCTTCCCAAAGGCTACAGTTCATCGGGGCGATCATTGATACGACCATAAGCAAGGCCTTCCTGCCTCCGGACAGGGCGGCCTCTCTTCAGCCCCAGATTTCTGTGCTATCTGAACGCAGGAGGGTCTCGGCGAAGTCGGTCCTCCGCCTTCTCTGGCTCATGGCGGCCGCTATTCCGACGGTCCCCCGAGCTCGACTCCACATGAGGATCTCTTAGTGGACTCTTTGCTCTTAGTGGGATCAACTAGTGGACGTCCTAGATCAATTAGTTCTGATCTCATCACCGATGATGCGAGACTTGCAGTGGTGGATGGTTCGAGAGAACCTTTGTCAGGGGGGTCCCTTTCTTTCATCCTCCCCCATCCCAGACTCTTAACTACAGACGCATCAGGCGAAGGTTGGGGAGCCCATCTAGGCCCTCATCGGACCCAGGGCTCCTGGTCCAGGCTAGAACAAGCTCTCCACATCAATGTGTTAGAGCTTCGGGCAGTATTGGGCGCTCTCCAAGCCCTTCACCAATACATTCTTCCCGGCCACCTAGCCATCCAGATGGACAACGTGTGCGTAGTGTGGTACATCAACAAGCAGGGAGGAACTCGGTCCTACCCTTTATGCAGGGAGGCAATGAGGTTCTGGGATTGGGCAACACAACACGACCTTCACCTAACGGCGATTCACGTCCCAGGAGTCGACAACACACTGGCAGACAAGCTAAGCCGCACTTCTGCTCTGGCTCATGAGTGGAAACTGGACCAAGGGGTACTAGACGATATCTTTCAGCTTTGGGGAACTCCACAGATAGACCTGTTCGCATCCCCCAAAACGCAAAACTTCCCACCTTTTGCTCGCTCGTTACAGAGCGAGGTGCTTTCTGGAACAATGCTCTGTCTCTAGACTGGAAGGACAGATTCGTCTGTGCTTTTCCCCCAATTCCTCTGATCCCACGAGTCTTGCAGAAACTAGCCTCAGAAGGAGCGAGAATGATTCTGATCGCTCCTTTCTGGCCCAGGCAAATCTGGTTCTCTCTTCTACAACAATATTCAGAGGATCCTCCTCCTCCTCCTCTTCCTGTTCCTCTATCTTGAGGCTTGTTGACCCAGGATCAGGGGACCCTGGTCCATCCAGGCCTCAGATCCCTTCAACTACATGCATGGCTCCTGCAGACCTAGCCCAATCCCGTTTTGGTATATCTCCAAAAGTGGCGGAGATTTTAGTGGAGGCCAGAAAACCCTCCACCAGGTCTACTTATGCCATGAAGTGGAAGAGATTCTCTATTTGGGCAGCCTCCAAGAACGTGGAGCCTTTCTCCTGTTCAGCGGGGTTCCTTCTGGAGTATTTACGTCATCTGTTTGACCTGGGTCTCAGCCATTCCTCTTTGAAGGTACACATGGCGGCCATCTCAGCCTATCATGTTCCCTTCGCAGACAAAGCTTTTGCTCAACTGGAGGTCTCTAAGACCTTTCTCCGAGAGTCCTCCATCTGAGGCCCCATCCGTACTCCCTGCCCCCCTTGGGACTTAGTTTTGTTCTCGAGAAACTTACCCTTCCTCCTTGGACCACGCTTCTGCAGATTTGAAGTTTCTTTCGTGGAAGGCGGCTCTTCTTAGTGGCCATTACTTCAGCTCGAAGAATCTCCGAGCTCCAGGCCCTGATGTGTAAAATCCCCTACTTGATTTTTCACAAGGAATTAGTTGCCCTTCGCATGAATCCTAAGTTTCTACCTAAAGTAGTAGCAGAGTCTGCCTTAAATCAGTCCATAGAGCTACCTGCCTTTTTTACGCAGTATTCTAACCAGGGGGAGTATTTACTCCATACTATGGATGTTCACTGGATTCTGAGATACTACACCAACAGGACGAAGGATCTCAGAAAGACTGATCAGTTGTTCGTCTCTTTTGATCACAAAAGGGAAGGCAGTGCTGTTTCCAAGCAATGCCTGTCTAAGTGGTTGGCTCATTCCATCACTTTCTGTTATGACAAGTACCACAAGACCCTCCCGGGTCAAGTCAGAGGCCACTCCACAAGAGGAGTAGCTGCCTCTGCAGCTTGTTTCAAGAATGTGTCTGCAGCAGACATATGCACTGCCGCCACCTGGACTTCCGTTCATACCTTTACGAAACACTACAGTTTGGATGTTGCCTCTCGCCATAGAGCAGGCTTCGGGCTAGCTGTTTTGCAAGGCCTCCCTTCTTGAGGTTTGCACGGCTAGAGCTGCTACTTGGGGTAGTTTCCTCCTCCCGGTGCCTTTCTTTGTTCCAGACTGCTTGGGATTCAGTCCTATATGTAATTACCTACTGCAAGAGCCCTCTCGAAGTAAGATAGTACAGTTACGTAAGAACTTACCGTAACAGTAGATCTTTGAGAGAGGCTCTTGCAGTAGATGATACCTTCCCGCCCTCCATCCCCCTAGGCTTTTTAAGCTTCTTTTCCATTTTGGGAAATATCCGCTCCTCTCTCATCCAGCCTCTTTTGGCCTGTGGCGGGAAAGAACTGGAAGGCGGGCATCCGGGACCGCCCCTTTATACTGACGTCGCCTGACGCCGGTCACCTGACATGGGGGCGATCCCTCGACAGGGACTGCTAGCTAGAAATGTTTCTGTGGGGTCCTACCGCCTGCCGGCGTCAGTCCTATATGTAATTACCTACTGCAAGAGCCTCTCTCGAAGATCTACTGTTACGGTAAGTTCTTACGTAACTGTACTTTCATCCACGGACCCACCCTACCTCCCCCGGCTTTGGTATACAACACTGCTTCCAGCCAGCAAGATCTGGCATTATGGGGTGGAGCCGAGAGAGTTACCACCCGAGTGGGTGGGAGGAACCAGCTTGAAGATGTTTCCGGTGAAGTCTTAAAGGGAAAGGCAACTGCCAGAAGTGTAGATGAACTTCATATACCACTCCTACAACTACTGTTACAGGTGAGTAACTACATTTTGTTACTATGCGCACGTCTCACATGGGAACACAATGGCTAATATGAAACAATTCAGCAGTAACAAAAAATGAAATTAAAACTGATATAACAATAACTGGCATTCAGCTGCACTAGGCTCTGGTTGCTTAGCTGATAGGAAAGTCAGAAAAGCAAAAATCAGGGCCTTCACCATCACAGTAAAGACAGTTCACTTGAGGTACTTCGCAGATAGCTGTGCTAATTTTATTAAAGTGCTCTGAAAACCAAAGGGCTAATACAGAGTATCTGTAGTACAGGTAAAAATGAGCCCTCCCCCACACTTTTGGTTTGGCGGGTCTAGTTTTTACCTGTGCTACAGGCACTTTGTATTAGCAGTTCAATTTTAGGAGCACTCTATCTAATAAAATTTGCACATTTTTCCTACTTGTGCTTCAAGTGATCTGTCTCTGTTGTGGTGGTGAGTGCCCTGATAACGTGCTCTTCAAATTAAAAATGAAGTGCTGCTAATAGTTGGCTAGGTAGCTTTTATATGTCTTGTTTTTTAATGTGTTATTGAAATTGCAACTTTCTTAATAATTGTCAATTGTAAAACCATTAAACAGGGAGCTCCCTTACCTTGTTGGGCGCTCCTCCAGGCTAATTTCACTTTTTTTAATTCAGCCCCAAAAGGAAGGAAAGGGATTGTAATTTGCCCCTGAGGGGCTGGCTGCACAAACCCTCTCCACTCCTGACTCGCTGATACACCCCCACGCTCTGCTATTTCATACTGCTGTTATAGGTCAAGGGTGGGGGTATGCTTCATTCACTTGAATGGAGTCTCTTTTTCAAATGATTGTGAATCGTATTTTGGTACATATTGATGCCAGTGTTCAACTAACAAGCACCTTACCAGTTGGACACCGACATCATTAGGTACCAAAACCCAATTTACAATCTGGAAATTAAATTTGAAAAAGATGGTTCATACAAGTGAGTGGAGCTCATCCTGTGCTCGACCTCTAACAGCGTCCCAAAACGTCGGAGCGCGAGGGCAGATTGGTGAGTCAGGAAGTGAAGAAGGATTGCTCAGCCGGCCACTTTGGTGGGGGGTGATGAGGTAAGGGAGCTCACTGTTTAATGGTTTTACACTTGGGAAAGGTGCTCTTTAAAAAATGCTGCATTTGATTAACATTGTTTTCTGTGTATGTGATTTTGCACTGATTTTAGTCGCAAGATTTTGTGTTTGCTGTTGCAGGGCATCACTACTCAAATGTTTAAAAGAACACAGCTTATTTACCATGGTAGTGCAGTATTTGCTTTGCCGAAACCTAGAATAAACGTAGTTGTAAAAATGTGCTCAGGTCTAAGTTCACATTTTAATAGTTTGACCTATTCCATAGGATTTTAGGTCTGGTGAGGAGGTGCTTGCTCGCTGGACAGATTGCCGCTACTACCCAGCAAAGATTGAAACACTAAACAAGGATGGTATGTATAAGAATATTTTGTGGGAACTGAATTTTACTGACAAGAAAAAAAAAAACAGGGTTTTAAATTGTTAAATGTCATATCTACCTTTTTTGAGCGATTTCATGTCTTGGAACCCATGCTTAGCAGACTCTCTTGTAGAAAGGGAGGCTCCCAGTTTTACCTAGTGGGGACATGCAACATTCAGAATGAGTGTGGCTGTCTTATCCCATAGTGCCTGGTTAAGGTAAATAGAATATATATCATAGAAATTTTATGAGGGAGGCGGAGTGAGCTATTGGTACAGCAGTTATGTTGCCTCTTGCAACACTGGTGAAATGGGTTTGCACCCTGCATCCTAAGTGTCAGTGGGCTGGCAGGGGTTGGAGGATTGAATGCCCCAAAAGACGCTCTTTTCATCCGGGGAAGGAGGTTTTGACTTCCAGATCTTGAACTCCCACCTGGGTGACTACAGGTGGCAGTGCAGGTAGGATTTTTTTTTTTTTTTTTTTTAATAAATGGGTAAACATATGGGAAATTACATTCCTTTTTCAGAAGGTTTACAAGTAAGCTCAGGATGGGAAAAGCACAGAGGCATTGGTACGTCTGACTTACTGTTGCCAAGTGACATCCTTGCCTGTCCTCTCTCTCTCTGTGTGGGAGAAGACGAGCAACTGAAAGCCACGAATTGGGCAGATGACATCCTGCCCCACCCCATCTGATGTCCGTTTACCTCACCTCCTAAACACCAGCGGGATGCCATTGTTCCTGCAGCACCTGGATAGATATTGGGACTGCATGGCACTGAAAGATAGGAACCCACCTGAGGGAGTACCAGGGTTATCTTGGGGCATTGTGTCTCTCGAGGAGTTGTTGTCAAACAGGGCTCCAAGTATAGCAAGATGGCCATTGGCGGAGTCTGAAGAGAGTAAAGGAACAAAAATAAATTAAGGGCCACTGCTTCTTCACTGACGGCTAAAGAAAACAATCTGGTCTCTGGTTGATATGCACTGCCTTCTTTCATTACTTTTTGTACGGTACATTGTGGAGCTTACTCTACATTTTAGGATGTCAGTGGTTACTTTAAAAAACAAACTCTTGTCAGAGCCAAAATGGCTACTAGTTTAATAACCTGATAAGGAATATATAATTGATGAGCTTCCTTTAGGAAGTACAAGAAAACAGGGAGGGGGGAGGACTTGACAGAATCGAAGGAGGTGACAAGGGCAGTAAGGGGAGCCAAAGCATCTACGAAACTCAGGCTGGCACAAGGCATTAAGAAGGGGGAGAAGGCCTTCTTTAAGTACATCAGGGAGAAAAGGAGCTGTAAGGACCACATAGTAAGGATTAGGAAGGAGGGGGGTTGGGTGGAAGCAGGGTGTGATAAGGCGAAAGCACTAAATGAGTACTTCTGCTCGGTATTTACTAAAGAGAAGAGGGGTGACACCCAAGGTGGGAGAAATGGCAGAAGCGGGGGAGGGGTGACAGATGGGGAACTCATGGAGAGCAGAGTTCGAGAGGGTTTGAAGGCACTGAGGGTGGACAAGGCACCAGGTCCAGATGGCATCCACCCAGGGTACTGAAGGAGCTGGCAGAGGTCCTTGCAGGACCTTTGGCAGACCTATTTAATGCCTCACTACATTCGGTGTGTACCTCCAGGACTGGAGGATGGTCATGTGGTGCCCCTCCACAAGAGTGGCCCCAAGGATGAACCGGAAACTACAGACCAGTGAGCCTCACATCCATCGTGGGTAAGTTAATGGAGACTATCCTGAAGGAGAGGCTGGTGGCTCTTCTAGAGGCCAAAGGACTACAGGACAGCAGACAGCATGGCTTCATACGTGGCAGATCCTGCCAAACCAACCTGGTCGAGTTCTATGACTGGGTAACTAGGCAACTGGACAGGTGCCATGCAGTGGATGTCCTGTATCTGGACTTCAGTAAGGTATTCGACTCAGTGCCACATGGAAGGCTGGGGAGGAAGTTAGTAGGCACAGGGGCGGGTGCAAAGCTGGTGAGATGGGTTGGAAACTGGCTGCAGGGAAGGCAACAGAGGGTGGTGGTGGGTTGGGAGCTCTCACACCCAAGGGCAGTGACAAGCGGTGTTCCACAGGGCTCAGTGTTGGGACCAGTGTTGTTTGGGATATTCATTGCAGACATATCGTGGGACATCAAGAGCAATATCAGTCTTTTTGCTGATGATACCAAGGTAGGCGTGGTGGTGGATGGCAGGGGTTGCAGGATGATCTGGCAAAGCTTGAAACCTGGTCAGACATCTGGCAACTGGGCTTTAATGCCAAAAAGTGCAAGGTGCTGCATTTTGGGATGAAGAACCCAAGGAGGAGTTACCAGCTAGGGGGAGTGCAGCTAGCCCAGACAGAGGAGGAGAAGGATCTGGGTGTGCTCATTACAGGGTCAATGAACAACTCGGCACAATGTAGGAAGGCAGCTGCAAAGGCCAACAAAATGCTGGGTTGTATTGCAAGGGTATATCCTCGAGGAGGGAGGAGGTGATTCTGCCACTGTATAGGTCATTAGTTAGACCACACCTGGAGTACTGCGTGCAGTACTGGCGTCCGTGTATCTGAAGAGGGACATTAAGTTACTGGAGGGGTGCAGGCAGAGCGCACAAAGATGATCAAGGGGCTGGGGACTTATCATACGAGAGGAGGTTGAAGGAGTTGAACATGTACTCACTGGAGGAGAGGAGAGACAGGGTGACATGATTGAAACCTTTAAATACATGAAAGGAATAAACAAAGGCGGGTACAGAGGGGCTGTTCAAAGTAAGGGAGGGAGGGAGGGCCACCAGGGCCATGATATGAGACTGGAGCGAGGAAGGTTCAGCAGGGAGATGAGAGACACTTTTTACAGAGAGGGTGGTGGCTGGGTGGAATCGTGTACCTGCTGAAGTGGTATGCAGTAGAACAGTGGACTGCTTCAAACGAGGATGGGACAGGACAAGGGGGAGGGTTAATGAAGGGGAAGGGTGGAAGGGAAGGGCAGCTGCAGAATAAGGGGTGCTAGCTGCACATTCGAGCAGACGTGATAGACCTCTAGGCCTTTATCTGAGGGCAAATTTCGTATGTTCGTATGATGTGTGCATTGGATTTTAATTTCATTGTACCATTGTGATGTTATAATCCTATGCATAATCACAGTAAAAGAACAAAAAATACAACTGAATAAATCTGCATAACATAGAAGCTGTCACTGTTGCCTGCTGAGAACATACACTCACAGGCAAATGATTGTGTGCACACACACTCCCACCAACCCATTACTCACACATGCATACCCCACACTACAGACTCCCATATATCCCACACACTTACACATGGGCACCAACTACAGATGACTGCAAGTCCCACTACATGGAAGCTTGCACACCCTACTATACACTTTTCCACTCTCATGATTAAATACATACACACAGACATTTGCACACCTTATTACAGACAATCACTTACCCCTTTACAAATACACACACATGCTTGCACATTTCTATACACACATACACACACACACACACTTTTATGTAAACACATTGTCTCAAGTACCATTATACATTCATACATATATACAAAGACGCAAGGACATCAACACACACACACACACCATTCAGGGTAGGGTCTTTGTTTTCTTACCTCTTGCCAGTAGCATTCATTTGGTGCTTCAAGCATGATATATTGTCAACGGTACAAGGAAAAAAAAAAAAGCAATGCAGTATCTTGATTCCAATAGCTGCTGTACAGGTGGTACTTGCATATAAGTGCTGGAGGTCGGGTTGGTGATTCAGTTAGTCATGAGAAGGCCACCCCCATGGTACCAAATATGAAAGACCTAAAGTAAATGCAAGAATATTCTACCTGTATCTTTCTACCTAAACTCTGTTGTGCAAAAGCATCTCTTTCCCCTTTTTTCTTCAGTGCCTGTGAGCTGGCCACTAAGAGGTTTCTCTGTGTGTGCTCCTGCCTTAGAAGTTTTTTATATTATTTTTTAGGGTGTGCTAAATTAGTTAAAGGTGTACATCACCAGAGGGAGGAACAGGATGGTGGATATGCATGGGGCAGTCCACTCCACTCCACACCTACAAGGTTGCACTAGCCCCTGTCTGGTTGGATAGCCCCACCCCACAGGTTCAATAAAAATATCCTGTTCTCCTTCTGCACCACTGTTATCCTGTTAGCATGTCCAGCTCTTTGAGGCCATTCTTGTTTTCAAAATGCTGCTCTCAGACCACTAAGTCTTCTTTCCAATCTGTCAGCCAAGCAGCAAGTTTTCTGTTCCAGGCTCCTGCCTTTCACAGGAGCCCCTCTAGTACATACAGCCACTGATTATCTCTCTTTCCTTTCTCTTGTCCCTCTCCCCCCGAGCAAAGGCAGAGTCCCAGCTGAAAGCGAGAGAGGGAGAGAGATGGTACCAGGAAAGCGGGCGGGGGATGCTGTAAACACTAGCCAACCAGTGAGAGGAAAGGGGAAACTAGTGACCGTGTGTGTATATATATATATATATATATATATATATAAATATGTACTGTATATCTATAAAAAAAAAGACGAGATGTGGTCGCGGGAGGAGGGAGAGGGTCAGTAATGTTTGGAGGATTACTATGAGATGTAGGATCGGGCAGTATAGTGGCAGAATATTGGTGGATACACAGCCCAACTAAATCCTCCCCTCGTCGACTTGAAAGGAGCCGTGGCCGGTGAGGGGAGAGAGAAACTGGATAGTTTTTTGTTTACACTGCTTGAAGGGATCAGCTGAGGGGAGTCAGAAAGAGAGGGTGGGAGAAAGAGAACATGATATGACTAGGACTGGGGTTGGGGTGGGGTGGGCACTGGGCACTAGCTGACCTGTGAGAGGAAAGGAAAACTAGCTTGGGGGATCGCCTCCAGGGATAGGATCCAGCGGTACACTGGCACAGTGTTTGTGGACACAGAGCCCGACTGAATCCCCCCTGCCCCCAGCCATTGGATTGGCAGAAGCTGCGACCGACGAGGGGAAAGAGACTGGATAGCATTTTTTAATACAAAACATCCACTGGGTGGGGAGCACTTGGAGGTTAAACAGCATATGGTACTTAGAAAAAATAGATGATCTTACTTCAAGAGGGCTCTTGCAGTAGGTATTCACCAGTAGGACTAAGCCATCAGGCGTCAGGACCCCATGGAAAGATCTTCTATGCGCAGTCTCTGGGGCCATGCGACATCACCTGACCGGCCGGCAGCGTGTCAGTACAAAGGGGCGGTCCCCATGCCCACCTTCCAGTTCTTTTCTGCCGCCGGCTTGCGACAGTTAGCCCTAGCGGAAGAACAGTGCTGCTAGCTTCGCCATTTTGGATGAGTATTGCTCTCTTTTTCTGCTTCTTTCGAAGTTTTTTCTCTAGAATAGTTGTTATCTTTGGCTGTGCATGTCGTCCCTGTCACCCTCCGACTCGCATAAAAAATAAGTGACTTGTGCGGAACTCAGCTTCCCCCGAGGATGGCCACTCTCTTTGCCTCTTTTGTCTGGGCCCAGACCACCGATATAGCAGTGAGAACACTGCTAGAAATTCAGTTCGACTATCCACAAACGGAAGCAACAGTTCCTGGAAGCCCACATTTTGAAGAAAAAGATGGCCTCTATGGAAAAAGAATTGAAGAAACTCTGTCAGACGTAGTCTTCTCCTGAGGGCCACCATAAAAAGAAACGGGACAAGGAGAAACAAGGAGGGACCGGGACACCTCATCCACAGCCCTGCCAGCTCCGTCTGGAGTCGCGGCCTTAGAGGTATCCTCCCCTCCAGGGGACCATTCTCTGACGGCCGCCTTGGCGGTGTCCAGTCATGCATCTGCCCCCCGCCAGGCCTGGGCTTGAGCTCGGCGGGAGTCTCCGGGGCAAAGGAGGCCTCCACTCCTGTTACGGCCGCTTCTTCCTCCCGGCCTCTTGGCGTGAGTGTGTCTGGTAAGTTGGGCTCTGGCGCTGCCGATCCCTGCACAGACAGGGCTGCTAAGCCGCCCATCGGCCCCTCCGACGGTTGCCCAGCCAGCGACCCCCCCCCCCGGTCAGGCCCTGACTCCGGAATCACCGCAGCTGACCACAGATCAGCTGCCAATGGAGGCTCTTCGTCCCCTCCTCTCCCACCTTCAGAGTCACCCACAGGGGACAAGGACTAGGGGCGCTTCTGCCGTCAGGGTTGCTGCCCCCTCTGACGCCAGATGCCGGACCTCCCACCGTCTCCTCAGGGCTTGTTTTTCCAGACCCTTCTACAGGGCCTTCGTTTCCTACTCCACCGCCTGCTGGGCCGACGTCAGGCCTTTCGGCCCCTTCAGCCGGACCCCCGATAGGACTGTCGGCCCCGTCGGGCCATCCGATGCTGGGCTACCCAATTCTGCATTTTCCGACACCAGAGCACCCTACGCCAGGATTTCCTGGCCCATTCTACCCGCCGTCTGGCTTCGGTTACCAGTACTACGGGTTTCTGAACTACCCTTTCCCGAGTTGTCCTCCTCCTCCACAACTGCAGGTGGACTTGAAAGCAGTCCTGTCCTCATGGCGGGCTGAGGCCAAATCCCAGCTCATGCCTGAGCTTGACAAGTGTCATCCGACACCGGAACCGTCGCTGAGCCCCGGACATCCGCCAAGGGAGACCCATCCGCCTTTACCAGATACCAGATCAGAGCAGTCTGCCAGCTCTCACCCCAGGGAGTTCTTCTGCCCACTGGATGTTTCCAGACTGGTGAGACTTCCTCTTTCTCCTGTAACCTCATTGAGTTCTCAGGAGTCGTCCGAGTCTGACAGTGACTTCGAACTCTTGGACCCAGGGGACGAGCCGCACACTCCAGAAACTCCCAAGCTGAAGGACTCTTCTCAATCCCCTCTGGAAGATCCTTCTTTTCTGGAGTTGCTGAAGAAGATCCAGGTGGCCTACGACTGGAAGCCGGTGAAGCAGGATCCTCAATGATAGAGATTAGCCGACCACTTAGATTTGGCTGAAACCTCCCCACCCTGATTCCGCCCTGGATTGAACCTCACGAAGATTTGGTCACGACTATATGGAAGCAGCCTTCCTCCTTAGCTCCACTTGCTCGCAAGGCGGATAGGCTTTATCAGTCACCTGAAGGCACGGATTTCCTCAGCCTTCACCCCAAGGTGGATTCTGTGTTCATCAGTGCTGCCCACGACAGAACCGCTAATCCGAAACACTTGAGTTCTTCACCTCCTGATAGGGAATCTAAGCTTTTGGACCAGTATGGGAAAAAAGACTTTGCCTCCTGTACCCTGGGCATTAGGGCCCTTCATTACATTGCCCACATGCGAGATTACCAGAAGTCTATTCTCAGTCAGGTGGAGTCAGAATTGGACTATGTTCCAGACTCTTTGGCTAAGCAAGAGCAGGCAGACCTTGTTTGCTTGGCTAGTTCTGCCTACAGGCATATGCTCTGGGCAACCTATGATGCGGTGGACACTGCTGGCTGGAGTTCGGTGTTCGCTGTAGGGTTATGCCACCATGCCTGGCTCTGCATTTCTGGTCTGGCACCCGAGGTGCAATCAGCCATTCAGGACGCCCCCTTCTGTGGGTCAGTCCTTAAAATAAAGCCTTGAGATTGGCACAGTACATGTACAGACCTCCCCAAGGCAGGAAGCGTTCCTTTCAACGCAAAAATCATCGACAGAAACAGACACAGTTGCACCGCCCAAATAAGCATAGAGCTGCATCGGTGGCCAAAGCCCACAGACCAAGTCCTGCAAGGCTTCTAGAGCCACGGCCGCCAGTCTGCCCTTGGCCTCCTGACTCGTTGCCTCTCCCTCTGGCCCTCAATCCAGAGCAGCCAGTGGGGGGCAGGTTCTCCTTCCACCTGCCGGAATGGAAGAAGATGACAGCCAACTCTTGAGTGCTGCAGCTCGTGTCAGAGGGACACTCAGTAGAGTTCACACAGAAACTCCTCCACAGACCTCCACTCCAGTCATCTTACCGTCCACTACACCTTCCTCTGGTACGGGAGGAGGTAGGCTTCTTTCTGCTGAAGGTCGCAATACAACCTGTCCCTCCACTGTACCGGGGGATGGGTTACTATTCCCATTTCTTCCTAGTGCCCAAGAAGACAGGCGATCTGAGGCCCATTCTGGATCTCAGCTCTCTGTCTGTACGTGGAGTGCAAGAGATGCGGGATGCTCTCCCTTCAGAGCCTGCTTCCCCTGCTGAGGTTGGGTCAGTGACTGTGCGCTTTGGACATGCAGGATGCTTATTTGCATGTATCTGTCCATCCCCCCCCACCGCAGGTTCCTCAGTTTCTGTTTTCAGGGGGAACACTATCAGTTCAAGGCCCTCTCTTTTGGTCTTTTCTTGGCTCCCCAAGTGTTTACCAAATGTTTGGCAGTGGTGGCAGCCTTCTTGAGCACAGTGGGGTCGGGGTTTTTCCATGCCTGGACGATTGGCTGATAGCAGCCCCTTCCAGGGAGGATCTTCGGCGTTCCTTATCCCTCTCTCAGGAGATCTTCTCCAATCTTGGCATCACTGTCAGTTATGCCAAGTCTCATTTGGTCCCATGTCAATGGCTGCAGTTCATTGGGGCAGTGCTGGACACCAACCTGAGTAGAGCCTTCCTTCCTCCAGACAGGATCGAGACTCTGCAACATCAAGTTTGTTTCCTGATCTCTCAGAAATGAGTCCTGGCTCGGAAGGTCCTCTGCCTTCTAGGCCTTATGGCAGCTGCCATTCTTACTGTCCCTTTGGCCTGGCTCCACATGAGGGTCTCACAGTGGACCCTCAGAACTCAATGGGATCAAACCCTGGATGATCTGAATCACAAGGTCCTCATCTCAGACCTGATGATCAGGGAACTCCACTGGTGGTTGGTTCAGGAGAACCTCTTCTGCTCCGCCCACCCATCCCAGACCCTGACTACGGATGCCCTGGAGCCTGCTGGGGAGCCCACCTTGGGTCACACAGGACCCAGGGGAGCTGGTCCCACATAGAGACACAGTTGCACATCAACGTGCTTGAACTGAGGGCGGTTCTGTATGCTGTTCAGGCCCTTCATCCCTTCATTCTTCCCGGCCATCTTCTGGTACAGTCAGACAATATGTGTGTAGTCTGGTACCTCAGCAAACAGGGGGGAACTTGCTGATACCCCCTGTGCCGGGAGATGATGATGGTGTGGTATTGGGCATAGCAGCACAACCTACATCTGACAGTGGTCCACGTGCTGGGCATACAAAACACTCTTACAGATGCTGTCAGTCAGTCATTGGCCAGAGCTCACGAGTGGGAAATCAAGCAGGAGGTGGTAGACGACGTATTCACTTAGTGGGGTATGCCACAGATAGATCGGTTTGCCTTCCCCAGCAGTGCCAAGCTTCCCACCTTTTGCTTACTTGCTCCAGAGTGTGGCGTTTTCTGGCAGGACACGCTCTCTCTATGTTTGAGGGACAGATTCGTTTACACTTTCTCTCCAATACTTTTGATCTCGAGAGTTCTGAACAAGATACGAGCAGAAGGGGCGTGTATGATTCTCATCACTCCCTTCTGGCTGAGGCAAGTTTGGTTCTCTTTACTGCAACAGTTCTCAGAAGAGCCTCCTGTTCCTCTTCCGATGTCCCAGGACCTGCCGACCCAGGATCAGGGGACCCATGTCCATCCAGGTCTCAAATCTCTCCATCTACACGCCTGGTTCCTACAGACCTAGACTCCGTTCGTGTTGGCATTTCTCCTCAGGTTGCTGATATTCTGGTGGGGGCCAGAAAGCCTTCCACCAGATCTACTTACACCATGAAGTGGAAGCGGTTTTCCATTTGGGTGGGATCCAAGGATTTGGAACCCTTTTCCTGCCTGGTGACCAGGATCCTGGATTACCTAAAGTACCTCTTCGACTTGGGTCTCAGCTGCTTTTCGCTAAAAGTACATTTGGCGGCCATTTTAGCCTACCATCTTCCGGTGTGGGTGTGGAGGGGTTGTGGGATAATAGATGGACCAGACACCGAACTTCAGGTTCAACACACAATCTCTGTGTGGTGATTATTCAAAATAGAAGAAATAACCTTCTGCAGTGGCATATTTCTTCAGTACGTCAGTTTGCAGCAACAAACTATGAATGTCCTTTCTCTGCACTTAGCCAGCACCTACTGACACTGATTTCTGGTCCAATTCACTAGCGGAGATGTAGCCACCATCCCTATGCAGGCCCCATTTGCTTGGGTAGTGGGGGCTCAAAAACAAAAAACAAAACAAGCTATAAACAAAGAACCTCAAAGCAGAATCACTAAAAGAAAGGTTACCCCCAAAGGGCATTGGCAGCAAATCAAGTTTCAAAGAAATACATCATCATACACACTTTCATACTGCAGTGTATCATGGGATGTATGCAAATCACCGTGACATTTCTGGCGTATTAAGTTTACAACAATTTACATGCATTTTAAATAGCACAACTAGCTTAATTTCTATAATAGTCACCTAGTACTTTTTACTATTATCAAAAACACCTAGTGCCATGGTGTTTTCAACATTTACAGGTTTCATAAACATAAAGTATATACATCAAGGTATTTTGTAACACAGTGGCATTACATACTAAATCCAACAACAATAAACACAATCTGTTTTACATATTCTTGGAGGTTACCACAGTAACCTCCCCGTGTGAGGACCTGAGAGGGAAAAGGAAAATCAGAGTGGACACTATAGTATAGTCAAGAAAGGGGAGGGGGGTGCCGCCCATAGGTGGCCAACCTTATGGACTAGAAATTGTAAAGGATAGAATAGGCTAAGAAATAGTAGAACTGTTGCGACAGATTTAAGAAAAGGTCAGTCCTCAAGAGTGGCAGGAGCTCGTGGTCACGGGACAAGTCGGTTGCTAATTTGGAGGTCTCCCAAGACTTTCCTTAGAGGGTTTTTTCATTTGAAGGCCCCCCATCTGTAACCCTGCTTCCCCTGGGATCTCAGTTTCATCCTGGAGAAGCTCATGCTGCCCCCTTCGAGCCGGCAGCCAATAACTGATTTGTGCTTCTGCTCTTGGAAGACGCTTTTTGTCGTGGCCATTACTTCAGCTCAGAGGATCTCAGAACTTCACGCCCTTATGTGGAAAATCCCGTATTTGATTTTTCACAGAGACAGAGTGGCCGTGCGTACCAACCCCAAATTTCTGCCTGTGGTGGTGGCCAAGTCCACCTTGACCCAGTCCATCAAGCTCTTGGTCTTTTTCGCAGAGCATTCCAACCAGGAAGAGTATCTTTTACATACTCTTGACATTCATAGGATCTTGAGATACTGTACTCACAGAACCAAGGACCTTAGGAAAACGGACCAACTTTTTGCTTTCTTCGCACCCAAGAGGGAAGGCACTGCTGTTTCCAAGCAGTGCGCCTCTAAGTAGTTGGCCAATTGCATTACATTCTGTTACGAGAAGTACAACAAAACCCTTCCGGGTCAAGTCAAAGGGCACTCCACCAGAGGTATGGCTGCCTCTGCTGCTTCTTTCAGGAATGCATCAGCTGCAGAAATTTGTGCAGCTGCTACCTGGATGTCTGTATATACTTTTACCAAGCATTACAGTTTGGACATTGCCTCTTGCTGCAGGACGGGGGTTCAGTTTGGTGGTCTTACAGGGGTTCCTTTCTTGAACACTGTTATCTGCCAGTTTTTTTCTGCGGGTGGATGTTTTTTCTAACCCCCTCCCCTCCCTGGACTTAGCCTTGATCCGTACTGCTTGGGACTCAGTCCTGCTGGTGACCTACTGCAAGAGCCCTCTCGAAGTAAGATAGTACAGTTGCGTAAGAACTTACTGTAACAGTAGATCTTCATGAGAGGCTCTTGCAGTTGGTATTGCTTTCCCTCCCTCACCCTGATTTTCTTCCTTTCGTAGGGGGCATCTCCTCTTCTCCCGTCATGCTGTCGGTCTCTGGTGGGAGAACTGGAATGTGGGCGTGGGGACCGCCCCTTTATACTGACGTGTGCTGACGTCGGTCAGGTGTTATCGGGGGCCAGAGACTGCTAGCTAGAAGATTTTTCCGTGGGGTCCTGATGCCTGATGGCTTAGTCCTACTGGTGAATACCTACTGCAAGAGCCTCTCTCGTCGAAGATCTACTGTTACGCTAAGTTCTTACATAACTGTACTTTCTGTCAACTTCTGTTTTAAACAAACTTACTTGCAACTGTATTTCAAGCATTTGTTCAATTTTGTTACATGTTGCGAACTTGAAGTCCATTCGCACAACTGGACTGCTCACATACAAAAGTTACATAGAAGCATATAAATTGTTGGCAGATAAGGACCGCAAGGCCCATCCAGTCTGCCCTATTTAGTCCTACACTTGTGTGTGTCTTGTGACCCTGTCTGGCCACTGACCTTTCACCATTCCATCCCATTTCCAAGGTTCCTTTATTCCTATCACAGGCATGTTTAAATCCCTCCACTGTGCTTGCTCCCACCACCTTCTGTGGCAGGTTGTTCCGTATGTCCACCACCCTCACATTTCCCCTTAATCTGCCACCTACCAGTTTCATATCATTCCCCCTTGTTCTTGTACTCCTCCTATATTGGAAGATGTCTCCTCCTGCACCTTGTTTATGCCTTTAAGATATTTGAATGTTTCTATCATGTCTCCCCTGTCCCTCCTCTCCTCCAGCGAGTACATATTGAGGTCCTTTAATCTCTCCTCATATGTTTTCTGGTGCAAGCCCTGTACCATCTTAGTTGCCCTTCTCTGGACTGCCTCCACCCTATCAATGTCCTTTCAAAGGTGTGGCCTCCAGAACTGCACACAGTACTCTAGGTGAGGTCCCGCTATTGTCTTATACAGTGGCATCACCACCTCCTGCTAGTGATACCTCTGCCTGTGCACCCCAGCACGCCACTAGCTCTCCTGGCAGCCTTTGTACTCTGTTTGGACTCCTTTAAGTCATCCGAAATGATGACCCCTAGGTCCCGTGCTACCTTGGTGATTGTCAGGAACTCTCCCCTTATCCTGCAACTCTCCCCAGGGGTTCCTTCGTACGAGTTGCATAATTTTGCACTTAGAATTAAACTTTAGTCGCTACACTTCAGACCTTTCTTCAAACTTCTGTAGGTCCCTCCTCATTCTTTCCACCCCTTCTGGAGTGTCCACCCTGTTGCAGATCTTGGTGTCATCTGCAAACAGGCAGACCTTTTCCTCCAGCCCCATTGCAGTATCACTGATGAAGACATTAAACAGGACTGGCCCAAGGACCGCGCCCTGTGGTACCCCACTAGTCATCCCCCTCTCCCCAGATTGTATCCCATTAATCACCACCCTCTGCCTCCTGTCCATTAGCCAGTTCTTAACCCAGTTTACCACCTTGTGCCCCATGGTCTGACTCTCCATCTTGTTAATCAAGCTCCTATGTGGGACAGTGTAGAAGGCTTTGCTGAAATCGAGGTAGGTGATGTCCACCACGCCCCCCCCCCCCATTCACTTCCTTCATCACCCAGTCAAAAAGGTCTATCAGATTTGTCTGACACGACCTTCCTGCTGTGAATCCATGTTGCCTCGGATCCTGGGCTCCGTTGGATTCTAGGTGTGCCACTAGTTTTCCTTAAGCAGTGCCTCCATGAACTTAACCACTACTGAGGTGAGGCTGACCGGCCTGTAGTTTCCTGCCTCCTCTCTACTCCTGCTTTTGTGCAGAGGGACAACCTGCACCCTCTTTCAGTTCACTGGAACCACTCCTGTGTTGAGTGACTCAGTGAACATAGCTGCCAGAGGTGCTGCTAGCTCTCTTCACAGCTCTATTAATATCCTTGGATATATGCCATCTAGCCCCATTGCTTTGTCCACCTTCAGTTTTGTGAGTTCCGCCAGGACACACAACACTGTAAATGGACTGGTGTCCCCCTTCCCCCTTCCCCCATATTGGTTGCCCAGCTGTGGTCCCTGACCCTTCCCTTCTTCCATGAATACTGAGCAGAAGTATTTATTCAGTATTTTCACCTTTTCTAGGCCCCCCTCCTTACACTCTCCTTCCTCCCCTTTTAGCCTTACAGCCCCCCGGTTTGTCTTTCACTTATGTACCTATAGAATGTATTGTCCCCTTTCTTCACTGTCTGTGCTTATCCTTCCCCAGTCTACGCCTTTGCACTCCTAACAGCCTTCCTTGCTTCCCTTAGACACTCTAGGTACACCACCCTGTCTTCCTCCCTTTGGATCTCCTTATATTTCCTGAATGCCCCCCTTTTCGCCCCCACTTTGTCTGCCACTTCTTTTGAGAACCATAGTGGCTTTCCAGCCCTCCATTAGGCACGGCTGTGGCATGGCACTCCTGACCGCCCAACCGCACACCTCCTGACCGCCCAAAGGATCCTGAAAGCCGGATCCTGCCATACATCTCAGACTCACTAGCCCTCCGTAAGGCATGGCCGTGGCACGGGACTCCTGACCGCCCAGTTGCACACCTTCTGGCTGACCAAAGGATCCTGAAAGCCGGATACTGCCATACATCTCGGGCTCACCAGCCCTCCATTAGGCTCTGCCACGGCACTGGACTCCTGACCGCCCAGCCGCACGTCTCCTGGCTGCACAAAGGATCCTGAAAGCCGGATCCTGCCATACATCTCAGACTCACTAGCCCTCCGTTAGGCATGGCCGTGGCACGGGACACCTGACCGCCCAGTTGCACACCTTCTGGCTGACCAAAGGATCCTGAAAGCCGGATACTGCCATACATCTCGGGCTCACCAGCCTCCATTAGGCTCTGCCACGGCACTGGACTCCTGACCGCCCAGCCGCACGTCTCCTGGCTGCACAAAGGATCCTGAAAGCCGGATCTTGCCATACATCTCAGGCTCACTAGCCCTCCGTCAGGCACAGCCGCGACACAGGACTCCTGACCAACCCAGCTGCACATCTCCTGGCCGGCCAAGGGATCCTGAAAACCGGATCCTACCATACATGTCGGGCTCACCAGACCTCCATTAGGCATGGCTGCAGCACGGGACTCCTGACTGCCCAGCTGCACACCTCCTGGCTGCCCAAAAGATCCTGAAAGCCGAATCCTGCCATACATCTCGGGCTCACCAGCCCGCCATTAGGCACGGCCACGGCACAGGACTCCTGGCCACCCAAAGCATCCTGAAAACCGGGTTAGTACTTAGACTGTCTGGGGTTGCTGTGAGCTGCTGCCATTGGCCCATTGCTCACTGAGCTGCACCCGGATTGGACCCTTGCTTTCCTCCACCACTGCGATTGGCTGCCTGTGTCTGCTGAATTTCTCCTCGGCGCGGAGCTGCAGCGCCCATTGACTCTCTCTGGAATCGGCCGAAATTTTATGCCTGCTCCCCCTTCCCCACCTCCTACCTTAATTAAATAGACTCTTCCCACGCTCCCTCTGGTAGCCCCTCCTCCTTGACCCCTCTAATTGGTTGCTTTGTTAGGCCTCCCTCCTCTTCCCCCACTACCCCACCCTCTTGCATTTTTAACTCTTGTACTCCTGTACACGCATTGCACAGTCCCACTTGTGCTGCCTCCTCTTTTACACCCGTAGGGAATCTGCCCTTTCCCGGCTCCTCTCCTCGTCTCACCTGCCCTCTATACTTTCTAACCCACCATACCTCCATGACTATCCTGCACCTCCCAGCCTCCTCCCTCCCATTTCTAACCATGAGTCCCCCCAGTACTCTGCTCCCCTTTCTCCTCCTCGCTCCTTTTTTTCCCCTACTGCACCCCCTTCCCAGAGTCTGCTTCCCCTCTCCACCCCCCAACTGCCTACTTGACTCCACATATCACCATCCAAGTACCTTACCTCTTGAGCCTGTTTTTCTGCTCTGGACCCTGCCTAACTCTGACGAATTGTTAATTCAACCCTGTAGGCTTAGGGTACACCCTCCTGCCCCTCTTACTCCTCTGTCCCTGAACTTTCATTCTCACCCCTTGACACGTCCATACACGACTAGAAAGAGTAAATGCATTACTAGAGAACTATGACTATGCACCCTGAAACTAGTGATCTTACTTCGAGAGGGCTCTTGCAGTAGGTAATTACATATAGGACTGAAGCTGGCAGGCGTCAGGACCCCACGGAAAAATTTGTAGCTAGCAGTTTCTGGCGGGGGACTTCCCCCATGTCAGGTGACTGACGTCATGCGACGTCCGTATAAAGGGGTGGTCCCCCACACCTGCCTCCCAGTTCTTTCCCGCCATTGGCTCGTGTCAGTGACTCGCGTTAAAGTTCAATGCTCGTAAGCCTGTCGGTAGTTGTACCGTCGTTTTTTTCTCGATTTATTCGACATTAGTCTACTTTTTCAGTGGTGTATGTCGTCCCCTACACCCTCCGAATACAAGAATAAGTGCGACTTGTGCAGCGCCCAACTCCCGCACAAGGACGGCCATTCCCATTGTCTCTTCTGTCTGGGCCCGGATCATCAGGTGGAGAAGTGCCAGCATTGCCTGAAATTCAGTGCTGCCACCCGCAGACTGAGGCAGCATTTCCTGGAGGCCCACATCCTAAAAAAGAAAATTATCTCCATGGAGAAGGAGTTGAAAAAGCTCCATCAGGCTTCTACTTCCCCTGAAGGCCATCGTAAGAAGAAGGACAAGGAGAAGCATCGGGACCAGAGCTCCTCTTCCACCACTACTTCAGCTGGAGTCGCTGTGTTGCAATTAACGTCCCACCCAGGGGGACCGATCCGCGTTGTCGGCCTGCCCGTCTGGCTCGCGCTCGGGCCCTTCGGCGCTTCGGAGGCCGCCACTTCCAGTAAGGCCACCGCTTTGCGCTCACTGCGCGATGGTTCGGTGAGCCAGACATTGGCTCCTCTGATGCCCGCCTGAAATCGGCCGCTAAGTCGCCTGACCCTTTGGGGCAGCGCGATGGCCCTGTTCCACCCGCACAGCACCACCATCTCCTCTGCGGCCTGCCTTGGGCAAAGGGTCCACCAAGTTGGACGTAGGGTTCTCCTGACGCCCCGGACTCCGACTGATAAGTCGGACGCCTGGCTGCCAGATGCCGCGATGGTGGCCGAGCTGACGCCGGACCTTACTTCGTCCACCATTCCTGGCTCTCTGCAGCCTTCGCTGCCCTCCGGGGACCATGGGTCTCCTCAGCCTGACCCTGGGGATTTTTCTCCTCCTTCCCCGGGCAATGCTGAGGATTTTCCGGCACCCCTATCAGGTCTTCCTTCTGCTGGGCTGGATGACCTGACGTTGGTTCCCCGGATAGCGGTCCCGACGCCGGTCCTGCCTACACTGGGCGATATCCCCCTCCTGGATGCCACCCCATGCCGGGCCCGCCGCCTGCCGAGCCCCCTGCTCCAGGCCTGCCTGCTGGGCGTCCCACGCGCCGTCTGCCCCGGTAGAGCCCCCGGTTCCTGGGTATCCGACCCCGTCATATCCGAAGCCGTCTTACTTGGGTCCGCAGTATCAGACGCCGCAGTACATGGTGCCTTATTACCTGATGCTGGGGTACCTGCTGTCTGGTTATGGATATGCTCCCTAGGGATGCACTCAGTACCCATATCCCCCTCCTCCTCCACCGCCCCCTCAGCCGGCGGTGGATCTGAAGGAGACTCTGGCTTCCTGGTGGGCTGAGGTCATGGCTCAGCTCACTAGGGAGGTGGAGAGTCATCTTCTGACGCCAATCCAGGTTCCGGACACCCTACGTTGGAGACGAGACACTTCCTTCCCTACGCCGGATACCAGAGGTGAGCCCTCCGGTTCCAAAGCACAGTTGGATAATCTTCCACGAGGGCTTCCCAAGGGGTCTGTTCCTCCCCCGCGTCAGGAGGTAGTGTCTTCCTCTTCTTCTTTCTCCTCTTTTGGAGCCTTCGGATGATTCCGATGTGCGCTCTGACTTGGACGATGAGCCCTGCTGTCCAGATAAGCCCAGGCTGAGGACTCCTCCGAAGTCCCCTCTGGAGGATCCTTCCTTTACGGAGTTGCGCAAAATCCAGGCTATCCATCAGTGGCACTCTTTGGAGCCAGATCCACAGCGGCAGAAGCTTGCTGCTCATTTGGATCTGCCCAAGGTCGCTCCTACCTTGGTTCCACCTTGGATCGAGCCTCATGCGGACCTTGTTTCCACTATCTGGAAGCAACCCTCAGCCATAGCCCCCTACCGAGGGGCAGATATATCTAGGGCTCCGAGGGGTGTTGAGTTTCTTACCTCGCCCCTAAGGCTGACTCGTTGTGATTAGCGCCACCATGCAGCCGGACAGCTAATCCAAAGCACTTGAGCTCGTCACCCCTGATAAGGAATCCCGCCTTCTGGACCAGTATGGGAAGAAAGTTTTTGCTTCTTCCATTCTGGGTATTAGGGCCTTGAACTACGTCACCCATGTGGGGGATTACCAGAAGGCCGTCCTTAGCGAGGTGGAAGCCAAACTGGACTTCCTTCCTGAGTCTCAGACCAAACAGGAAGTGGCTTACCTGGTCTGATCTGCTCGTTCGAGCAGTAGGCACATGCTTCGTGCTTCATACAATGCAGTGGACGCTGCTGGTAGGAGCTTGGCATTCGCCGTAGTTTTGCGATTACACGCCTGGTTCAGAGTGTTGAGTTTGGTCCCTGAAGTGCAGTCTGCTATCCAGGACGTGCCCTTCAGGGGTTCAGTGCTGTTCGGTGGTGATATCAAGGATATCATCACCAGACTGCAAGAGAAGGGCACTGCTCTCAAGGAGGTCGACAACTTGTACAGAGCCCCTCAACAGCAGTGCCGTCCCTTTCGCAAGTGGGCATAGGCCAAGATGAAACCACAAGGGAAGCAGGCCAATAAATGCCGGGCCCCTCAGGCTGCGAAGCTCCCCCACCGCCCAAACAAGCAGCAGGAGTCCAACCGCGGCGCTGCCTCACACCACCTGATTCCTTTCCTCTCCCACAGCCTCTGGCCCTTCCAGAGGAACCAGTAGGATGGAGGTTCTCTCTGCATCTGCCGGGTTGGGAGAGGATCATGTCAGACGTTTGGGTGCTCCAACTGATAGCAGAAGGACACTCAACAGAGTTTCTTCAGAAACCTCCCAGAAAAACCCCTCCAAGGTCGTCTTACTCCCAGGAACACCTTCTTCTGGTTCAGGAAGAGATCTCTGCCCTTCCTCAGAAGGCAGCGATAGAGCCCGTTCCCTTCCATCTCAGGGGGATGGGTTACTATTCTCATTTCTTCCTGGTTCCAAAGTAGTCAGGCGACGTGAGGCCCATCCTGAACCTCAGTTCCCTGAACTTGTTCGTGGAGTACAAGAGGTTCCGAATGCTCTTTCTGCAGAGTCTTCTGCCCCTCCTTCGGCCAGGACAGTGGCTTTGTGCCCTGGACATGCAGGATGCCTACCTGCATATCCCTATCTGCCCATCCTACCGCAGATACCTCCATTTTTCTTTCCAGGGGGACCACTACCAGTTTAGGGCCCTCCATTTGGTCTCTCCTTGGCCCCCCGAGTATTTACCAGATGACTTGCTGTGGTGGCGGCCCACCTGCGTACCCAGGGGGTGCAGATTTTCCCTTACCTGGGCGATTGGCTCCTGGTGGCCCCATCCAGGGAGGATCTCCTACGCTGTCTTTTCCTTTACCCTGCAGGTTTTCACCAGCTTTTGATATTACCATCAACCAGGCCAAGTCCCATTTGATCCCATCTCAAAGACTCCAGTTTATCGGGGCGATCCTGGATACAACTTCCGGTATGGCTTTCCTGCCTCTGGACAGGGTGGCCACCCTTCATCTCAGGCACGCCTTTTGTTCAGCCACAGGTGGGCCATTGCAAAGTCGGTCCTTTGCCTCCTCGGGCTCATGGCGGCTGCCAACCCGACGGTGCCTCGCGGTCGGCTCCACATGAGAATCTCTCAGTGGATGCTTCGGTCTTAGTGGGATCAATTGGTGGACGACTTGGATTGCAAGATCCTGGTCTCCTCTCCGATGGTTCGGGACTTGCAATAGTGGATGGTTCAGGAGAAACTTTGCTGGGGAGTTCCCTTCTGTCTTTCTCCCCGCTCCCAAATCCTAACAACAGATGCCTCGGGCGAGGGTTTGGGAGCCCATCTGGGATTTCAACGGACCCAGGGCTCTGGGTCCATGCTCGAGCAGACTCTTCACATCAATGTACTTGAGCTGAGGGCCGTCCTGTATGCCTTACAAGCTCTGCACTTGGATCTGCTTCCCGGTCATCTGGCTGTTCGGACCGACAACATGTGCGTAGTCTGGTACATCAACAAACAGGGAAGGACTCTTTCCTACCCTCTTTGCAGGGAAGCGATGCGGGTTTTGGACTGGGCGATTCTTCACAACCTTCACCTCATGGCGGTTCATGTTCCGGGGGTCGAGAACACTTTGACTGACCACCTCAGCTGGTCGTCCGCCCAAGTGCATGAATGGGAACTGGATCAGGGAGTCGTAAAAGACGTCTTCCTACAATGCGGAACCCCTCAGGTAGACCTGTTTGCCTCTTCTCTCAACGCAAAACTTCCCGTCTTCTGCTCGCTCGCTGCAGGGCACAGAGTTTTTTGGAGAGATGCTGTGTCTCTAAACTGGAAGGGCAGATTCGTCTATGCTTTCCCCCCGATCCCGTTGATTCCGAGGGTCCTACACAAACTCTGTTCAGAAGGAGCATGTATGATTCTCATCGCTTCGTTCTGGCCCAAGCAAGTTTGGTTCTCTCTTCTGCAACAGTACTCAGAGGAACCTCCTCTTCCTCTTCCTTTGTCGCAACTCTTGTTGACCCAGGATCAGGGGACCCTGGTCCATCCTGGACTCAGATCCCTTCAGCTGCATGCGTGGCTCCTGCAGATGTGATTCAATCCCAGTTCGGGGTTTCGTCACAGGTGGCGGAGATTCTAGTGGAGGCAAGAAAGCCCTCCACTCGTTCCACTTGCGCCAAGAAATGGAAAAGGTTTTCTATTTGGGCCTCTTTCGGAGCTTTCAAGCCTTTCTCTTGCTCTGTTGGGAGGCTCCTGGATTACATGCGTCACCTCTTCAACTTTGGTCTCAATCACTCCTCCTTGAAGGTTCACATGGCTGCCATTTCCGCTTACCGTGTTCCTTTTGAGGACAGGTCTTTTGCACAGCTAGAAGTCGCTAAGACTTTTCTTAGAGGAGTCCTCCACTTGAGACCCTCTGTTTGCGCACCTGCCCCTCCTTGGGGCTTGAATTTCATTCTCTAGAAGCTTACCCTGCCTCCCTTTGAGCCAGCAGTATCAGCAGACCTTAAGTTCCTTTCCTGGAAGGCTCTCTTCCTGGTGGCCATTACCTCCGCTCAGTGAATCTCCAAGCTCCAGGCCTTAATGTGCAAAATTCCGTACTTGATTTTTCACAAGGAACTTGTGGCTCTGTGTATCAAACCTAAGTTTCTCCCTAAGGTGGTAGCGGAATCTATGCTGAATCAGTCCATGGAACTGCCTGTATTTTTTATGCAGCATTCCAGTCAAGAGGAGTACCTCTTGCATACACTGGATGTTCATCGGATTCTGAGATACTACAGCAACAGGACAAAGGATCGTAGAAAGACTGATCAACCATTTGTCTCTTTTGCTCGCAGAAGAAAGGGCAATGCTGTCTCCAAGCAATGCCTTTCGGAATGGTTGGCTCATTTTATCACTTTCTGTTATGACAAGTATCACAAGACCTTGCCAGGTCAAGTCAGAGGTCACTGCACTAGGGGTGTAGCTGCCTCTGCTGCTTGTTTCAAGAATGTGTCGGCAGCTGACATTTGCGCAGCCGCAACTTGGACTTCTGTCCATACCGTTACGAAACATTAGTTTGGATGTTGCCTCTCGCCGTAGAGCTGGCTTCGGGTTGGCTGTTCTGCAAGGTCTTCTTTCCTAAGACCTTCACAGCCAGAGGATCTGTGTATGAATAGTTTCCTCCTCCATGAGCTTCTCTTTGTTTCAGACTGCTTGGGACTCAGTCTGTATGCTTGATTACCTACTGCAAAGCCCTCCCAGTAAGATAGTACAGTTACGTAGAACTTGCCGAACAGTAGATCTTCGAGAGGCTCTTGCAGTAATCGCTCCTCCTACCCTCCATCCCCTTAACTTTTCAGCTCCTTTTCCGGGGAAATATCCGCTTCTCTCTTGTCTAGCCTTTTGGCCTGTGGCGGGAAAGAACTGGAAGGCGGACGTGGGGGACCGCCCCTTTATACTGAGGTCGCATGACGTCAATGACCTGACGTGGGGGCGGTCCCCCACCAGAGATAGCTAGCTAGAAATTTTTCCATGGGGTCCTGATGCCTGCCGGCTTCAGTCCTATATGCAATTACCTACTGCAAGAGCCTCTCTTGAAGATCTACTGTTACGGTAAGTTCTTCTGTAACTGTACTTTCCTCCTCCTGATGCTATCTGGAAATGTCCATCCAAATCCCGGCCCAGCCCCCTCTAGGGTCACCAACCTGAACAAGCACCCAGGTGCCCTCTCAATTATAACGCTCAGTATTTGCAGCCTCCTTCCTAAAATGGATGCCCTTCAGATCTTTACCAGTCAACATAGTCCGGATATCCTAGCAGTAGTTGAAACCTGGCTCACCCCATCGGTCCCTGACCAGGCAATCGCCCTTTCTGGATGCAGTGTTTTCAGGCTCGACTGGATCGCAAAAAGAGACTGCGGTTATACTGTATACCTCAAAGAGACTATCTTGGGACACCCCATCAACACTGCTCCCCTGACGACTACGGTGCAAATTCTTCCCATCAGAATCCTCCTTGGTGCTCACAACAAAGCCCTCGTAGTTGTCACGGTGTACGTACCACCTAAAGAGCAAGGAAATGGACTCACAACGGTTCTGGACTTTGTCCGATCACTCCCACTGGATAAAAAATCCATACTGCTAGGTGACTTTAATATAAATTGGCCTGCTGTTGAGGCAGGGGCCCAGAGGGACTCCATCGCGCTGTCCAACCTCTCCTAGATGGTAGACTCACCGACCAGAAAAAAAAAATACAAAACGGGCACCAGCACCCTCCTGGACTGGATTCTTACCAGTCACCCCGTCCGGATCTCAAACACCATTGTCCTCCTGGACACACTGAATGACCACTCCCCTGTCAGCTGCCTCTGGTCAAACAAATTCATTAAACCACCTCCAGAAACCGTCACCAGTAGAGTTCTACCCCGTGGCAGATTAATTCATCTCAAAGTTTACCTTCTCCAGCAAGTCTGGTCTCCAATCCTATCAGCTTCAAATGTGAACAGTGCCCTGGACCACTTTATCAAAATCTTTAATGAGGCCTGCAACAAATTCACTGCTGTGCTGTCCTCCAACTCCCCCCCCCCCCCAAGGGCTGGGTACACCTTCAGCTCCGTGGCATTTCTTCCCTGCTTCCCATCTGGCTACAACTGCGGAGGTAAAGACTGGTGGTATCCACAGCAGGAGGTGTCTGAGTTCCCGGGGTGGACATGATGGGCAGGCTGAGGCTTAATCCTCACTGTCCTGCACCTCATTTTCCCATTTTCTTTGGCTCACACACCCCTCTAGGAGCATGCAGTGGGATTTGTGTGCTGGCAGAGCCGGCATGGCCAATCTGTGCGCTCGGTCTGAGGGTCCCTGCCCCCATCAGTTGCTGAACCCCTTTATCGCCACCTGTGATCACCCAGGTGGCAATAGTGCAGTAGGTTGCAACACCATCTCTCTCCGGATGAGAGCCTCCTCTGGGGCAGCCTGGGGTCCCACCGCCACCCCAGCTGACCCTCTGATGGCCATGGTTTGTTTCCAAACCCGAGCCATTGGCGCAGCGAGCGGTAGCTTTTCCACTGCGCTGGCAAGCCGACCTGCACTCAATCCTGCTTGACTGGGAGGCACCACTGTCAGTGCTACTTGTCCTCCTCATCCTTGGGTAAGGAGAGTCACTGTCTCAAAATGTGCCAGTGCTATGAGGAGTTCCTCTGGTAGCAGTGGGCCATAGCAGGGCAGTGTAGGAAGCTACTTCAGTGACCTATGGTCCTCTGGTTCCCCCCACTGGCTCAGGTCCTGCCAACACCTGCTTCTCTGCCAGTCGTGATGGAGCTACCACGCTCACAGTCACTGTTCGGCACTATGACCAAGAAGACCAGATGTTTGGCTTCCAGCTTGCCTGGGTGGTTGTTGGTGAGGATCACCCTGGGTGAAGAGTCCTGGGAGGTCCGGGGCGAAATACAGCCAAGGTCAGTCTCCGAGAATTCAGCGAACGACTCGGATCAGGAGTCCATGGACTCTTCTAGGGCTTTATTCTTTGACTGGGGCGCGGTCGAGCCTTCCACCAACAAGGGGTCAGTCTCGTTCAGGTTGCTGCTACACCTTATTGCAGAGTCCACGGCTGTCTCGTTGGAACCAGTCCAGAAGAGGGCCAAGTACCCTCTTATGGACATTTTGCTCTGGGACGAATCCCCGGGGGTTACCTTCCCTGTGGCTATGGCCATCTTGGGATAGGCCCTGGAGCTCTGGTAGCATCCTGCCTGGCACCCTCTACCAATATGGTCCGCAAGTACACAGTCCCTACTGGCTCCCTTTCAGGGTTCTGCAGCCACCCTTCAGCCAAAGGGCCGGTTACAAACTTGGTGTTCCATAAGTCGGGATACCAGCGGAACATGGACAAGGAGTCCTGTAAGACTGACCACATCGCTAAAAAGATGTATCTGTAGCTACCTTGGGTCTCTGGCAACACAGCTACGCTGCCATGATTACCAATTAAGTGCATTCTATGCTGGAACTGTTCGACATTGTCCTCCCCCTTCTCCACCCTGAGCAGTGGAACTCATCGGGGACCACGGTCAATCGCTGGCTAAACGTCAGCTCCAGACAGCCTTGGACATGGGCACCTGTTGCGCCCATGTGGGGCAACAGCCATTTCTATGCGTCGCAGGGCTTGGCTGCGATTGTCCACCTTCACGGTGGACACCCAGCAGAGGTTGGGGGATATCCCCTTCCTGGGACAGACTTCTTTGGCTCTGAGGTGGAAAGGCAGCTCAGGAAGACTGAGAAGTCCAGTGCTACCCTGGATTCTGTGACTGCGTCCCAGAAGGAGCCGAAGAAAAAGCCTAAGAAACCAGCCTTTCAGTACCAGTCCTTCAAATCACAGCCTCCAAGGCAGCAGCCCCAGCAGGAGCGGTTCCAGACCAGGTGCCCCAGTGGGGAAGGGGTAGCAGTGCCCCTCCAGCAGCAGCCACTGGTCCCCCACAGAAGCTGCCAAATGACAGGTTGGGGGGGGGGGTGTCATCCTTCTACCTGTCCTGTTCCCAGCAACTTTCCCCATCGGAGGCAGGCCACATCTCTTCTTGCTATGTTGGTCTGCTGTCACAGCGGACAAGTGGGTGTTGGACATAGTGGGCAGAAGACTGTCCCTCGATTTCGAAGCTCTCCCGCCCTGCCACCTCCACGGGCCTCGAGAGTCCAGGGTGTCACAGGACATGCTGTCTGCCCTCAGGGAGTATGTGTTACTCAGCTCCTTGCCAAAGGAACCATAGCCCATGTCTCGGACACCCTGGCTGGTCAGGGTTACATGTCCAGGGTTTTTGAAACACTTGAACTTGTGCGCTAAAACAGTCACCTGTGGATCAGCACTTCAAATTGGCAAATAAGCACAAAAAACACATCAAAAAGCAGCGATACACAGAGGGAGGTTACACATCGGGGGGGATGAAGAGGGTTATTTACCCTCGAAGCGCTAGGGGACCATTTTGTATGTCTTAAAAAAATTGTGTCTAGCATCAGAGAACTCCCTGTATCGCTGCTTTTTGATGTGTGTTTTTTTTTTACATGTCCAGGGTACTCTGGTCCAGAAACACACTTGGGGTGGGTGATCTTTTGGTCCCACTGGCAGATGCTTCCCCCTTCTGTAGAAGCTGGGCTGTCAGTGGTCTCAGCGCCTATGTCACTTGGATCAGCTGGTCACATTGACACAGCTGATATTGGACATCATCCAGTGATGGCTGGTCCTGGAACATCTGGAAGAAGGAATCCCTTTTTTCTCCCAGAGCTGACTGTCACTGTAACAGACACGTCTCTGGTGCGGTGGGGAGCTCACCTGGAAGACCACAAGACCCACAGGTTCTGGTCCCCCAGGGAGAGTCCTCTTGCCAGATAAACCTGCTGGAGCTCCGTGTAGTGTGATTGGCCCAGATGGAATTTGCTCTGCTGATCAGGGGTCGGGTCATTCAAGTCCAGATGGACAGTACCATGCGCTTGTCCATGTTTTTCCTGGACAGGGCAGCACACAGTCCCTTCCCTTGTGTTGGGAGGTATTCCGCACCTGGACCCTCGTGCACCCTGGGCACCAATCTCCTCGCGATTCTTATTGCATGGGAGAACAGCCAACTGGCGGTTGATCTCAGCCATGTAGGAGAAATGTCACATGCGTGATCTGTGAATTGGGAGGTAGTGAATCTCCTGTTCTCCCTGTGCTGCTCTCCCTTGGCGGATCTGTTTGCCTCCTGAAAAAATGCCAAGCTGAGACTGTGTATGCCGCTTCCCCCACAGTTCAAGACACAGATACCTTCGCAAGGCTCTGGACCTCGGGCCTCATGTATGCCTTTCCTCTCTTCCTCTTGATCCACAGGGTACTGGTCATGGTCTGGAAGGACAAGGTGTGGATCCTGATAGCTCCAGACTGGTCAGTACAGTTCTGGTACACAGATCTCCTCAGCAGCTGGTTTCCACAGCGACTGCCTCTCCACCCAAACCTGCTGACCAGACATCAGGGTACTGTCCTGCACCCAGACCTTCAGTCCCTCTTACTTCATGGTCTGATTCCTGCGTGGCTAGAGTTTCAGGCCCTGAGTCTTTCGAAGGATGTCCTCCATGTTGTGGAGGCATCCAGGAGGGAGTCAGCTTTTAGGTGCTATGCTGTTAAATGGAAGAGATTTTCCATTTGGTGCCAGAGCAAAGAGCTTGATCCCTTGCCTTCTCTGTGGATCCTGGAGTAACATAGAAACATAGAATTTGACGGCAGATGAGGACCGCTTGGCCTACCCAGTCTGCCCCTTTCCCTACCTACTGGATAAGCTGCAGATCCTAGTTAACCAGCAGCCTACTTCTTCCTACCCCCACCCCCTAGAATTGCCTTATGACTGTCCCATGCATGCTTGAATTCCACCACTGTTTTTGACTCCACAACCTCCTCCAGAAGGCCGTTCCACACATCCACAACCCTCTCTGTGAAAAATACTTCCTTAAATTACCTCTGAGATGCCCCCCATCTTCAAATTGTGCCCCCTTGTTCTTGCACACCACTTTTTTTGAAAGATGCTACCCTCTTGGACTTTGTCGATTCCTTGAGGTACTTGAAAGTTTCTATCATGTCCCCCCTCTCCCTCCTTTCCTTGAGGCTATACATATTAAGCGCCTTAAGTCTGTCTTCATATGTCTTCCGTGCAGACCCTGCACCATTTTAGTTGTCCTCCTCTGACAGCTTCCATCCTGCCTATGTCTTGTGGAGATTGGTCTCCAGAACTGCACGCAGTACTCCAGATGGGGTCTGACCAGCTGTCTGTACAGAGGGATAATAACTTCCTGTTTTCTACCGCTGATGCCTCTCCCTATGCATCCCAGTATCCCCCAGCCCTCCTTGCTGCCCTCTCACATTGCTTGCCCACCTTTAGGTCATCTGTATGACTACCCCAGGTCCCTTTCCATTTTGTTGTTGTTAGTATTCTAACCCTTGCAGTACTCTTCCCTGGGTTTTGTTTCCATGTGCATTACCTTGCACTTCTTAGCATTGAATCTAAGCTGCCATACATTTGACCATTCCTCTAACCTTGCCAAGTCCCTTCTCATCCTTTCCACCCCACCTTGTGCATCAACTCTGTTGCAGATCTTTGTGTCATCTGCAAAGAGACATACTTTTCCTTCCAGTCCCTGTGAAATGTCACTTATAAAGACATTGAAGAGGACCGGTCCTAATACTGAACCCTGCGGTACCCCACTGGTAACCCCCCTTTCTTCAGAGTGGACTCCATTTACTATTACTCTCTGTGTCCTGTTCTCCAGCCAATTCTTTAAGCAGGCTGTCATCTTGGGACCCACTCCCAGGCTGGCTAACTTGTATATTAATCTTTTGTGTGGGACTGTGTCAAATGCCTTGCTAAAGTCTAGGTAGGCCATGTCCACAGCCCCTCCCTGATCTACTACTGTACTTTGGTCACCCAGTCAAAGAAATCTATCAGATTCGTCTGGCATGACCTTCCCACTGTGAATCCATGCTGCCTTGGGTCCTGTCCCTCTCTGGCCTCTAGATACTTGACAGTTCTTTCCTTCAGAAGTGATTCTATCATTTTCCCTATTACTGAGGTTAAACTAACAGGTCTGTAGTTTCCTGCTTCTGCCTTGCTCCCACATTTGTGAAGGGGAATCACATCTGCCCTCCTCCAGTCCTCGGGTACCACCCCATCCTTCCATGATTTGTTAAAGAGGGTAGTCAGTGGTGTCACTAGTTCTACCCTTAGTTCTTTTAGAATTCTGGGATGAATCCCATCAGGCCCCATTGCTTTGTCCATCTTCAGTTTTAAGAGTTCTTTCATAACCCTTTCTTCTGTAAATGGGCTGGTATCAACTTCTGTACCCAGATTGCTTCTACTGTTTGTTTTAGGTACCTCCCCCTCTTCATTTGTAAACACTGAGCAAAAATATTTATTTAGTATCTGTGCCTTTTCACAGTCACCCTCTGCCCACCCTCCTCCCCTTTATTAAGCCACTATCCTCCCTTGGTCTTCCTTCGCTCCCTGACCTCTGTCAGTGGAGCGAAGGAAGTACCTCTGTTTCCTTTCCCAGTTGTAACTGTGAGCAACCCCTAAGGTGCCCTGGCAGCCATCCTGGTGGCCCAGGAGAAGGTGGTTGGGACTTGACCACTTGTCCCTTCCGGTGCATGATCCACCTTTACCATGGGACTTACTGCTGGTCCTGGCTATGCTCATGGGCAAGCCATTTGAGCAGTGGACAGGTGCGAGTTTTACACCTGTCGTGGATGATGGCCTTCTAGTGGCCATCACTTCCGCTCAATGTGTTGGGGAGCTCCAGGCGTCTCAATGGAGTCTCCTTACCTGGTCTTCCACAGGGACAAAGTTGTCCTCTGCCCAAACCCTAAGTTCCTCCCCAAGGTGGTGTCAGAGTTTAACATATAAACATAGAATGCGACAGCAGATAAGGGCCACTGGGCCCACCCAGTCTTCCCATTTTTGTTAACCTTCATTTGTTTGCTGCAGACTCTACTAAGTTTACAGCGCAATTGTTCTCTCCCCTCCCCGCCCTTAACACCTACGGTTCCCTTGTGACTCTCCCATACATTTTTGAATCCCACCACTGTTTTTGCCCCCACTACCTCTGCTTGAAGGTTGATCCAGGTATCCACCACATTTTCTGTGAAGAAGTACTTCCTCATATTCCTCCTGAATTTACCTCCCTCCGGCGTCCTATCATGACCCCTTGTTCTGGAGCACCTTTTTCTCTGAAAAATGTTCCCTGCTGTACCTTATTTATCCCTGTGAGGTTTTAAAGACCTCTCTCATATCCCCACTCTCCCTCCTCTTCTCCTGGGTGTACATATTTAACTCCTTTAGCCTCTCTTGGTAGGGCTTCTGATGCAGACCATGCACCATTTTGGTAGCGCTCCTCTGGACGGCCTCCACTCTACTGTATGTCCTTCCTGAGATGCAGTCTCCAGAACTGGACACAGTACTCGAGATGGGATTTTACCAGTGATCTATATAGGGGCAGCACTACCTCCCTTTTCCTGCTAGTGATACCCCTTTCTATGCACCCCAGCATCCCACTAGCCCTTCCAACTATCCTGTCACACTGCCTGGCCATCGTTAGGTCATCCGATATGATTACCCCAGGCCTCTTTTCTGCTTGGTCTTTGTCAGTATCACTCCGCCCATTTTATACTCAGTTCCAGGCATTATTTTGCACTTTTTTGCATTAAAACACAGCTGCCATACCCTTGACCACTCTTCCAGTCTTTTTAAATCCCTGCCCAACCTTTCCATGCCCCCTTCCCTGGAGTGCACACTCTATTGCAGATCTTAGCCTCTTCTGCAAAGAGGCAGACCTTCCCTTCCAGTTCTTCTGCTATGTCACTTAATAAAGATGTTGAAGAGGACTGGCCCCAGTACTTATCCCTGAGGTACCCTGCTGGTCACCCTCTCTTTCATGGAGCAAACTCCCATTTACCACTGCCCTTTGTGTCCTACCCGCTGACCAGTTCCTCACCCAGGTTACCACCTTATTACTTACTCCCAAGTTTCCCAACTTGCTTACCAGTCTCCTTTGTGCAGCAATGTCGAAAACCTTGCTGAAGTCCAGGTAGGCCACATCCACCGGTCCTCCCTGATCCAACTCCTTGGTCAACCAGTCAAAGGAATCTATCAGATTTGTCTGGCATGACCTTCCCTCTATGAAACCATGCTGCATTGGTTCCTGTAGTCCATTGGATGCAAGATATTCCACAATCCTTTCCTTCAGTAGTGTTTGCATTGTTACCCACTACTGATGTCAGGCTGACAGGCCTATAATTGCTCACCTCTTCCCTGCTGTCACATTTGTGAAGGGGGACTACATCTGCCCTTGTCCAGCCCTCCAGGACCTCGCTGGTATCCAGTGATCTGTTAAATAAGTCTGTCAGAGGTGCAGCTAGTAGCTCCCTTGGATATACCCCGTGTGGTGCCATAGCCTTGTCTACCTTCAGGTTAGCGAAAGTCTTCTGGACTCTGTCCTCAGAAAAACAGACTAGTGTCCATTTGCCTCCCAGGAAAGTTGCTGGTGTCCTTGCATGGTCTCTCCCCTTCGCCTTCTACTGTGAACACTAAGTAGAAGTATTTAAGTTGTTTGCTTTTTCTTGATCCCCCTCTGTACAGTCACCCCTTCCCTTTTTAACTGTACAATCTCTCTGTTTTCATTTTTTTGCTAATATACCTACAAAATGGTTTGTTCCCTTTTGGTACTCCCTGAGCTATTCTTTCCTTAGTTTGGCCTTTGCATGCCTTCCTGCTTTGCTTGCCTGCCTCTGTTTTCCATGACAGTTCCATATCATCCTTTCTCTGGGTCTCCTTATACCTTCTGAATGCTATTCTCTTATCCTTCACCTTTTCTGCTGCCTTTGAGAATCATAGCGGTCTCCGGTTTCTTTTACTTTTGCTAATCTGCTTAACCAGGTGATAAACGTCACCTTAAGCAGGTGATTAACTTACCAGTATAGTTTACCAACCACTCTGCAGAGGCCGACCACAGGATCCATATTCTGTACATGCAGAGAACATTCTTCTATTATGTAGAGCATACGGCTGGGATTCCAGGACTGGCTCACCAGCTATTTGTTACCTACGCTGAGGCCGCACCTGGCAAACAGGCAGCAAAATGGGCGATTGCAAGGTGGATTACATCTTGCATCAGCCTCTGCTATAGTTTTTTTTTTTTTTTTTTAATACTTTATATTTATTGGTTTTATGAAATTCAGACACAGTTCAAAGTCACAAGCAATGACATGTAAATACATAAGAATATACACTTTGAGGTTGTGACTCCTCTTAATACACACACATTTGCTCATCTATTGCTTTTTGATGCATCATAGTAGGGTACTATCTAAGAAAGCTATAACTTTATGTCTATACTTAATGCTGTTTAAAAGTCCAAGAGCAGCATGGTAAAAAATACTCAGAGTCCTTAGAGTGTCCACATAACATCTTAACCAAAAGTAAGGTAACTTGCACCATGCATTACTAAAGTTTATGCATTACTACATTTATCCTAAGCTATGGAGACTACTGCTACAAACATAAAAAGCTGAGAGATAACATCCTTATATTTAACAATTATATCAGCAGTAACCTTGTCTGTGAATCTCTAAACGAGTTAACCCATCATATTTTCTCTTTTATTTTATTATGATATATACCCCAAAAACAGTTAGGGTGTATTTTTACTAAGAAGAAAATAACCATTTCTAACATTCACAGATGAGAACATGCTCTTTCCTGGTTGATAACTATGCAGTGTAAACTAACCACCTTACTACCTCACACTATACAAACGCTAAGAGGTGTAAGGTATATGTAGAGAAAAAGAAAAGATGACAAGTCTTATCTTTCAAGTGTCCTCGTCTTCCTCCTTTGAGGAGGAGGCATTTTCCCTGTCTGCTTCTCGGGTCTTCGTGACTGCATGTTTGTGGCACCACTTTAGGGCATCAGTAGGATCGTTAAACAGAAAGTCCTTTCCTTGGTTGGCAATCCTCAGGCGGGCCGGAAAAATCATCCCATGTGGAATGAAGGCCTCTCTCAGTGCTGCTCTCACCCCATCAAATCTCTTACGTTTTTGCCTCATCGCAAATCCGATATCCAGAAATAATCGGACAGGCTGCCCTTCATACAGAAGTGGGCCCTTTCTACGAGCCATTGCCAGCAGGGAATCCCTTGTGTCTAAACCGTCTGTGACCAACATTACAGCTGTATCGGGATTATCAGGGCATCCTCGCTGTGTGACACGGTAAGCTTTTTGAGTGCGTTGAACCTTTGCTGATGCCTCGGCTCCCAGTTGCTCCCCAATCCATTCCTGAACAAACAATAACAGGTGGTCCCCTTCGCTTTCTTCAGGTAGCCCTAGGCTTCGGATATTCGGTGCTCAGATCTGATTTTCCAGCATATCAATACGAGACTGCCATCGGGCCGATTACTTAATGACAGAGGAGACAGCACCCATTGCTGCGTCAGCTCGTTTAGACATTTCCACTGATTCAGTCTGGACAGTGTCAAGGGAGGTCTCTAATGTTGCCACACGATTATTTAAGCCATCAAACTTGTCCGCTAAACTTGATATGGACTTAATCAGTCGATTCAGTTTGGAGCCGATGGTCTGTAGTGTTTCTTCCGTGGCTTCATCAGTTTGGTCTTCCCCACGGCCTAGTCCAGAGCACGTGGCCGACGTTGTAGATAAGTTTTTGGATTTAGCGTCATGACTCTGTTGTTGATCTCGTCGAGGGTTACCCATTTTATTGTATAGGTATTGAAAAACGACCCCCAATTGATGACAGGACAGTAAAAGCAGATATCTCCACTACTGCTTTTTAGAGATTTTACTTCGTCGATTAGCAGAGCTCCATTAAGCAACCTCCATCTTACTCAAGCTCCACAGTGGCCCCCCCACCTCTGCTATAGGTTGTGTGGTCAGTATCCCATTGGGATTAAGGCTCATTCCACCAGACATACCGCTACCTCAGTTGCTGCTTCCAGGGATCTCCCCATACAGTAGATCTGTAAGGCTGCTATCTGAAAGTCAGCACACACCTTCATTTCTCACTACCACATCGACCTTGAATCACACCAAGATGCATGTTTTGGGACCTTGGTTCTCCAATCTCTGTTCACTGGGTAGGTGTTTGCGCCTTGCTCCCTCCTTCTGGAGAACTGCCAAGTAGCTGCTGTTTGTTTTTCCTTTGTAAAATGTAATCACTTTTAAAGTGATTTTTGGTGACCTGTATGTTGTCGAAGGGATCGTTGAAACTGTTTCAGTACTGCGAGTGTGGAAACAAGATCTGCACCGGTGACTCCCATGATGCCTGTGTCTGCTGCTTAGGCCTGGACCGCAACATGAAAGCTTGTGACATCTGCTGGGGTTCAATTCTGCAGCCAGATGATGCCATAAAGGGGCTCATGAGAAGCATTTCCTCATGCAAAAAGTGATCAGAATGGAGTAGGAGCTCCAGCAAAAGAGTACAGCATCGATGGCCCAGTCAGCCAAATTCAGGTTGTCCAAATCCCGGAACAAGGCGTTAGGGAGTCACAAGCACCAGGATAAGGATAAGAAGAAAGCCTCCCCGGTGAATTCCATGTTGCCCCTTTGCTCTGTGGTTATGACCTCCTAAGTGCCGTCATCCGCTCTGGCGGCAGCAACACTTGGCCTCCCTCACCTGCCCGTGGACACGACAGCAAGGATCAGGGCTTGGTGCAGGCACTATCAGCCCTAGTATGACTGACATGTTGCTGTTGACCGGGACTGGGCCTTCACAGTCGACCTCACAGGCGCCAGTGCTCAGGCAATTCTATCATCTGTCGTCGAGGCACAGATTTATTTATTTATTTATTTAAACAGCAGTTTGGAAAAACCTTTGAGCCATAGGCTCATTTACAAAGGTACCTTGTCACAGTAAGACAAACCAAAATACACAGTATAGCAGTACAACACATAAGTATAACAGTAAAATTAAGACATAGATACAAACAAGCTGGTACAGGTAGGATGGATGCAAACAATACCAGAGTTATGTCGTCCTTAGCAGCTTAGTAATAAGCTTTGTCATAAGTGTTGAGTACGGCTTTGACTAGTGGCAGTTACAGCATCGGGTGTTAATAAGGTGGTTCGTAGAAGTTTTGAAGCACGATATAGTTAGAGCTTCGAGATGGAGGGGCAGTGTGTTGAACCAGGAGGGGCCCTAAAGCTGAAGGCTCTTTGGCCGTGAGAGGTCCTAGCTCTAGGGATAACAAGAGAGGTTTTCCCAGAGGTCCGAGTATGAACTAGTGGGACAGAGCGCGATGGTGGTGGTCAATCCTGGTGGGAAAGCCCAAGAGGGTCTTTTGTAAGGTACAGGTAAGATATTTGAGGCGCTGGCCGAGATCAAGTACCAGCGCTTTTAGCTACAGTAGACAGGTGTGTGTCATCCTAGGTGCTCCAGTAATTAACCTGCAGGCCTTATTCTAGAGAAAAGTAATTTTATGGAGTGCGGTCTGATCAGCAGCACCATACACCGGCAGTCCATAGTCCACTAGGGACAGGATAGAGGAGGATCATGAAGTCGAAGAGCCTCCGGGGAGGCAGTGTTTATACCGGTGTAAGATGCCCAATCGGATATTAGTGGCAGTGGCTAGGGCAGCGATGTGTCCATGGAAGGAGAGGGAGGGGTCAAAATGGATCCCTAGGTATTTATAGGAGCAAACTTGTTCGAGTGGGATTGAGGACCCAGAGTGAATGAGGAGTTTGAAGTAGCAGGACTTGTTTTGGGGATGAGTGAAGAACATGGTTTTAGTTTTTTTAAGATTTATCACCAATCTATGTTCCTTGAACCAGCCCTCGGCTTCAGTGAAGGACTTCTGCAGCGAGTCCTGGAGGGCTGTAGGGTTACGACTTAAGGCAAAGATGACTGCATCATCAGCGTACAATAGAATGTTCCTGAGCAAGAGCGTGGAAGGGTGTTAAGGTAAAGGAGAATAGTAAGGCCCAGAATGGAGCCCTGGGGAACCCCAGAAAAGATGGGACAGATGTCTGAGTAGGTCCCGTACACTTTACACGCCTGAGCGGTCAGACAGATAACTGGTGCACCAGGAGATAGGGCCCAGCAGCAAAACCAGAGAGACTAAGGCATCAAGAAGGAGGGGTGGGAGACAGTGTCGAAAGCTTTAGAGGTCAATGAAGACAGCACCAGCCAGAGAACCAGTGTCTAAGGAGGAGTGGAGAAAGTTGGAGAACTCTAGGAGGGTTGTGTTGGTACTGTGGCCCGCCGAAGCTATGCTGCTCAGGACAAAGGACATTGTAGGTGGAGAGGTAGTCAGAGATTTGAGAGGCCACCACTTTTTCCAAGGCCTTGGAGAGAGGAGAGAGAATGGAGATCGGTCGATCGTTTCCAGCCACAGTCCTATCACCACCTTTAAAGATAGGGGTGACAGTGGCGACTTTCCAGGCAGTTGGAACCTTCCCCAGGCAAAGAGAGTGGTTGATGAGGCATGTGATCGGGCAAGGACTGTGTCTAAGACCAGCCGTGGGATACACGGATCCAGGTGTCTCACTGCCTGTACTATTACTCTTGAGGGCAGTGACAAGGTGCGGCCTAAGTTCTTGGGCAGAAACACGGCAGAGGAGAAAATAAGGCGAAAGATTTACGGGCAGGTGCTGGGGAGGAGGGGTCAAAAATTTGTAGGAGGATAGGGCTAAGGTCAGTGAATGAGGTGTTGAGGTGGTTGGCTATGAGGGCTGGGTCTGAGGAGATCACACCATTAATATTGATCTGGGTGGGTGGGGGAGGTGTGCACTCATTTAATTGTTTAATGTTATCCCAGAAGGTTCTGGATTCCCCCATGAGGCAGTGAGTGAGGACCGATGGTGCTCAGACTTGGCCTTTTCTGATGGCCCGAGTGCACTTGTTTCGAGGCAGCATATAAATCGCTTGTCATTGGGCCGCCAGTCCTTAATGGCACGGTGCCATAGGTTGTCCCTATGTTTGAGCTGGTGGATCAAAGCTGGGGTAATCCAGGGGGTATTCTTTCCTTTAGAACGCGGGTCAACACTGGGGCAAAGATATTGTCACAGGCATTATTAAAAGTTTGGGTAAAGAAGGAGAGAGCTGTGTCAATGTCAGGAGTTGCCTGTATAGGAGAACAGTCAATTTGGGACAGAAGTTCCTTAAGTTTTGTCAATCCACCAGGTATTAGACGTCACCGGCATGTGGACTGTGCTATGGGTTTGGGGACTGAGGATGACCAGTGGAATAGAATGGGGGAGTGATCGCTGAGAGAGTCTGGGAGGACTTGTACATTGGGGATCCGATTAGGGCGGTTGGTGAGTACCACATCAAGCAGGGTACTGGAGCCTCTTGGGGTTAGTCCTGTTGGGTGGGTAACTAGTTGCGTTAGGTCTATTGCAGAAAAGGAGTCTCGGTAGAGGAGGAGGAGGGGCTGAGCCAGTTGACATTTAAGTCACCCACCAGAATTTGATCAGCGGAAGGAGTGTAGAGAGGCAAGGTATTCTGTAAGAGAGGCAATGGCTCATGCTTGGTCCCTGGGGGCACGATGCAGTAGTCAGATAAAGGGGTCCCTTTAAAGGGTCAGGGGTTAGTTTCAGCGTAAGCGCCTGGGCCCTGAGTCAAGGATGGAGTGGGCAGGGCTAGTACGGGGAGACATTCCTTGACATAAATAGCGCAGCCGCCGCCCCGTCTCCCAACACGGTCGGACCGGAAAAGGGTGAAACCAGGAAGGGAGACTAGGGAGTCAGGGGAGGATTTTGACAGCCGAGTCTCAACCAGGGTGATGACATCAGGGTTAATTGATGAGACCAGGCATTGTAGTGAGTCAAACTTTTTTAGGAGGCTACAGATATTCAGATCAGATCAGAAAGTATAGGAAAACCAGGAGCAGTTGTAAAATTCACAAACAGTGTTTTATTTTTAATAACAGCAAAATTAAAAAAAAAATGTTCAGTATAACTATTTAAAAAATTATTCAGTATAACTATTTACTATGGCAGTTCAAACAGAGAAAAACAGTCCTCCTCCTGAATGTTTCTTCTCAGTTTCAGATTTGTCTGTCTCTCCCTCTTGCAAAACATTGTAGCTCTTTTTATAACAAGTCTTTGCAGGGAGCGTGTTAAGAGAACATTCTACTTCTCACACAGTATTCTTGTCAGATTCAGCAGGTGCAGCAAAAAGAACATTGTGAACCAGAACTGGCCTCTTGTTTACATCTCTGCAAAAGGCTTAAAAACTGCATTTCAGGTTAAACCTTTGAGTTCCAAATAGCTTTTTGCAATCATTTCAACAGTATAATGATATACAGTTTTAAACAAAAGGATCCCAGTCTCACATATACTGTAGTTTTACACAGAGATTCACATATATTTTTTTATAACTGCAGATATGCAAGGGGGAAGAAAAAATAGAAATGGCAAAGGAAGGCAGCGAGATAGCGAGAGGTGGAGAATTGTGAAACTGTTGGAGTGATCAGTTCCTAGGTCTCACAAGAAAATTTGGTTGTGCAACCAGACAGACAAGAGACAGAAAAGGAGAGGATAGAACAGAACCTTGAAGGTAAAAGGTGATAAATGTGGGGGAAGGAGACTGAGATAGACATTTGTGGAAAATGAAAATATATGTGCACACATAGTAGGAATGCCCATGTGAGTATGCCCACCACACGCGCACACACACACACTCTGCGCTTATATATCCCTTATTTTCCCTTACCTCTCCATCAAAATGTCGATCCTAACCCTATTTTTTTATTTTCAGCCTGCATTTAATATTACCATTTTGTTTTGTTTTCAGACCACACACTGATGCAACACCTTGTTTTTTGTTCTTAGATGTTTTGTGTGCTTTAAGAGGATGCCACCTTTGCTGCCTGGTACAGCCCAAGCAATATTCCTGCTGTACTCAGTAACACAGTGCAGTGGTGGAATATACAAGGCGCTTTATGGGAAGCCATTCTATGCCTTACAACCAGAGACTAACTCTGTGGTGATTAATTCTGCCCCTGATAGATCCAGGGCACCTTAGCACCTTAGTTCCCTCCCTCCTGATAAAGAGTCCAGGAGGTTGGATGTCTTAAGCAAAAGAACATTTGCCTCAGCATCATTGGGCCTTCGTATTGACATCTACTAGGCCCACATAATGAAGTACCAGAGCACCATCTGGGGTAAGGCCAAGTCAGCTGCACAAGCCTTACCCAAGGGTACCCAAAAACAGGAGCTCGTAAAAGCTCTTACTGCTGGGGCTAATGTAGGAAAGCTCTGCACAGCCTGTGATGTTTCTGTCAGGGCTGTGGCCTCTGGCATCTGTCTCAGGAGATATTCTTGGCTTATAGTAGCAGGTTTTGCAAATGATGTGCAACAGTCTATTCTCAGTGCCCCATTTCAAGGGAACAGGTTGTTCGGTCCTAGGTTCAAGATATCCTTTAAACTCTTCAGGCCTCAGGCAGGACTCTGAAGTCTGTGCATTCCCTCTACCATACCCGGCCTAGGGGTAGAAGCAGGGGGGTTCCTTTTGTCCAGCTGGTGTCGGACAGCGTCCAGCCACCAGACAGCAGGGCAGGGGCAAGGGAGTAGAAGCCTTGCCAGTTCCCAGTACCACCCCAGGTACCCATTCAAAAGCGCCTAGATGTGGTGGCGCAGGGGGAGTTGCGCCATCCGGCTCCACCTGACTCCTTATACTGTACATCCCCCAACCACCTTTACCACTAGGGGTGGTTGTAGGGGGTCACCTCTCACTTAAACTTGTGGAAGAAGGTGACTACAGATGACTGGCTTCTGGAGATCATAGAACAAGGTCTTGCTTTGGAACTTCTGGAAACACCTCCAGATCATCCACGTCTTGACACACTTACCTTCAGAGCACTTACACCTCCTTCTCAAGGAAGTGCAGACTTTGCTACAAAAGCAAGCTATAGAATTTGTACCCTTAGAACAAAGGAACACAGATTTTTTTTCTCCCAGTACTTCCTTGTCCCAAAGCAGAAGGGAGACCTAAGGCCGTTCTGGATCTCACGGAGCGAAATGTCTTCATAGAATACAAGAAGTTCAGAATGATCACCCTACAAGGCCTTCTTCCTCTGCTGCAAGCAGGGATTGAATATGTTCCCTCAATATGAGGGATAAATACCTCCATATCAAAATCCAGAAGCCTCACAGAAAATACTTGAAGTTCCTGTTTCAAGGAGTACATTACTAATTCGGAACGTTGCCCTTTGGCTTGTCTTCTGCGCCATAGGTCCTTATCAAATTCTAGGCAGTAGTGGCAGCAGCTCTTTGCGAGGAAGGTCTCTGCCTTCCCTTACCTGCCTATTGAAAGCCGACTCCAGAGACCAACTTGTGAAGACCTTAGCTTAAACAAGACAACTGTTCAGTGCTCTGGGAGTGATTGTCAGCATACCAAAGTCAGTGACACCCTGCTAGTGACTGCAGTACACAGGAGCAGTCTTAGAAAGGGTGGGTTTTGCAAATAAAAGCTGGTGTAAAGTGGGGCTTGTTTGAATATTGGCTCAAATAGAGTTTTTTTTTCCGTCAATTTACTCCACCTGCTGGTTTAAAAATGACAAATTCTGTTTTTTTTTCCATTGAAGACGGAAAATCGTTGATTCTAGCAGCTTTACCTACAGGACTAGATAGTGAATTGTGTGGAAGGGCTTGAACCACCCCAAAGGCCCCACGGTGGGGGGTGGTAAGCCACGGTAGCCTGTCAAAAGGAGGTAAACCCTGGAGAAGGTGGCATGACGGGTGAGTCCAAGGGCCAGAAGTAGGAGCATAAAAACACGTTTGCAAACAGAGCCTCAGGAGGGGGGTGTATTAGGTGCATTAATTAACTAGTAACTTCAGTCTTTCTGTGTTTCAGGTACCTATACAGTGCAGTTCTATGATGGAGTCATTCGATGCCTGAAAAAAATGCACATTAAATCCATGCCTGAAGATGCAAAGGGACAGGTAAAAATCATCACATCTCTGCAAGTGCTTTCTTCCTATATGTGTAATGTGGTGTTACAGTTTATTGACTCTGGAGAGCCAAAAGGAGTTGCATCATGTTTCTGGTGTGGTCTTGCTTCTACTTAAGGTTGTACTGCTATTGTAGGAGGACAGAACAGGAATGTCAGGTGATTTGCTAAAGATTGCACAGTGTCAGTGTCTGGTGGGATCTGAACCAGGTTCTCAGGGTTTGAAGTTCAGTGTTCCAACCACTAAATCTCATTGCATTCGTAGTTTTATTATTAAAGTCTGTTAATAAATGAGAATAAACTGTTAGCCCTAATCATGCTGTCCTGAACATAATGTTTTGTTCTTTTTGTTCCCCCTGCTTTTTGTTCTTTCCACCATTTTGTTACTAGGCATTAGTTTTGTGTCTGTAGAGATGATTTTCAAGCTTGTCAGTGGTGGAACCAAAAAAGGTTGCATAGAAACATAGAAGGTGACAGCAGATAAGGACCATGTGGCCCACCTGGTCTGCCTCTTTTCCCTACCTAATGCAATGCCGCAGACCCTAGTTTTTTTTTTTTCCTTATACTTTCTTCATCCCTGTCCTGGGTGGCCCATGATCGTGCTGACCCCCCAACCCTGTCCACCCGTTTGCAGTGCCACCTCCTGTCTTCATCCACGGCTTACTCCCCCCCCCCATGGCGGGGCGATGGGGATCCATAAATCCACTTTCACGGATCTGGTTCTGGAGGTGCCTGTAATGTTAAGGGGGAGGTGCCTGCGGGGGTTGGCAGTGATCCAACCACCCAGGTTTTTTCTCTTGTATTCTCACAACCTTCCCTCCCTTCCGGAGGCGGAGCATTATGGTTTTGGCAATGGCCGAGCTGTGCACGCTTCTGGCCATAGCTCGCTGGCCGACTGCTCCTCCTTCATCCCACACATATGGGACCCAGGCACCCCAACACCCAGCCACCGCTAGGTGTCTGAGGTGCGCCGGCCTGCATGTCCCTCCCTCCCCAGGAGAGGAGAGCTATCCTCCAGACGCGCGATCCTCTCCTGCCCTGGCTAACTCCCGGTGACCCACTCGCACACTGCAGACCCTAGTTGATCTCCGGCTTAGCCTCTCTTCCCTATTGCAAGGGTACTATTATGTCTATCCTATGCATTCTTGAATTCCTGTACCATTTTTGTCCCCACCACCTCCGCAGGGAGGCTGTTCTGGGCATCCACTTCTCTTTCTGTGAAAAAGTACTTCCTCCCGTTGCCCCTGAGCTTACCCCCCCAGCCTCATATCTTAACCCCCTGTTCTTGTACACCTTCTTTTCTGAAAGATGCTACCCTCCTGTACCTTGTTTATACCCCTGAGGTACTTAAAACATCTCTGTCATATCCCCTCTCTCTCTTGCCTCTCCTCCAGGGAATACATATTGATGTCCTCTAGTCTTTCCTCATATGACTTTTGGTGCAGTCCTTGCACCATTTTTGTTGCCCTTCTCTGGACTGCCTCTGTTTTTTTTTCTATATTCTTCCGGAGATGTGGCCTCCAGAACTAAACACAGTACTCCATATGAGGTCTCAACTAGTGATCTGTACAGTGGCATAACCGCCTCCTTTTTTTGTGCTGGTGATACCTCTCCCTATGCACCCTAGCATCCCACCGGCTCTCCCCACAGCCTTCTCACATTGTTTGATTACCTTTAAGTCATCAGATATGATTACCTTCAGATCCCTTTCTTAATTGGTGGCTGTTGGTACCTCTCCCCCATCTTGTGCTCCTCCAATGACATATATATTTTGCAAAAAAATCCATTAATGCATTAGTTAGGGTTCCTATTACAACGACAACATTATGGAAATTCGTCATTAGTTCCCAACCATACCGTCAGCCCCAGTCCCACCTCATCATGCATCGGGTGTCTTTGGGGTCGCCGGCCTAACTCACCATATTCCATGTGTAAGGAAGCTGAGATGGTGCGGTATAAGAGAATGGGTGAGAGTTAGGCCCAACAACCCCAAGGCACACCCCAATGCCTGTTGGTGTGTGGAGGGTGGGGTGGTAGGGTTGAGAACCCTAGTGCTGAATTTCCATACTTTTGTCACTGTAATAGGAACCCTAACTGATAAATTAACGGGGTTTTTTGCAATAAATTTCCCTTCTTTTTGATGTACAATAATAGTATCCTTATTTTACTGAGGGAGCGCAGGGTCCTTCTTACCTGTGCTTCAGTCTTTCCATAGATGCACATATGTATGTAAGTGTGGCTTTCATGTGTCTTAACAACAGTGACCAAATTGTCAGCATTGCCATCTTATTATCCCACCTCTTGTACCCCGGTACAGAGAAATTGTGAAATGCAAGGCAAAATATTATTATGCGCAAATGCAACGCCATTCTGTGCCACAGGTGCAAAAACACATTTTGGTCAGGATGTGAAAAATGACAGCTGTACTGTTCTTGAGGTGGTGTGAAAAAAAATGGCTATGTTGAATATTTGAGGTCAAAAGACTGAAAAGTTGCAAAGTTATGCTCATGCATAGAATATAGTCAACAGACACACGTAACTCGGGCATTTATAGGAATTTTGTCACCAAATTTTCAACATGTCCTTTTGGGAACCCCACCTCCTGAACACTGGCACTGTAATTTTGATAACCGGTCTTGAAAGGTAATTTCATGCAGCGTACACGCCATTCTGCACCACAGGAGCGAAAACACATTTTGGGCAGGATGTGAAAAATGACAGTTGTACTGTTCATGAGGTGGTGTAAAAAAAATACCAATGTTGAAAATTTGGAGTGAAAATATAAAAAATTGCTGAAGTTACTGATGCGTGGAAGAATTTAAATAACCGCGCATAACTCATGCTTTTTAGTTGTATCAGATTTATCGATATGACCCCACCTCATGAATTCTGGCAATTGTTGTTTCAAGTTAACTGGTCTCAAAAGTGAGACCATGAAATTACCTTTCGTGGCCGCTAACAAAATGTCAGTGCTAATGTTCATGAGGTGGGGTCCCAAAAAGCCCATGTTGAAAATTTGGTGCAAATGTACCTAGAAATGACTGATATATAGATATATATCAGCATAAGTTCAAAATGACATTGACAGCCATTATACAGCACTTACCTTGATCCTTCAGTTTGTGGTTTGGCTTTGAAGAGTGCAGACGTGTCCCGGTCCACAAAAGATGACAGCTGCTGACCTCTGATGGTAAGTATTGGGCGGGTGGTGGAGGGTCAGGATTGGGAGGGGGATGGGGAGACGAGGGACCGTTTTCTTCTTTACAGGAGTTTTTTAAAATAAGATAGGGGACTGTTTTCTTTTTTCAGGTATAATATTAATAAACATTTCGGGACACTGGGGGTGGGCTCCCCAGTGTACCACAGTAGTGGTGGTGGTGGGGATATGATATAACTGGGGACACTGGGAGTGGGCTCCCCATTATCCCACCTTGGGTGCGGGGAGTCTACTGCTGACACGTGGTTTCGCACTCTGTTGTCGAAATGGACCGTTTTCTTGTGTTAGGTCTGGGGAATGGACTCTGTGTATCCCAGTGGTGCGGGGTGTGCGTCTGGTGCGACAGGATTGGGCACCTGATGTCAGCAGTACAACTTATTTTACAGTAGTATTTCTATTTTCGGCTCATGAAATAGCATCTTACTCGTCATACGAAGTAAGATCCTACATTGTATTATGTGGATACGAATGAAGAATTTCACCATTAAATAAGACCATTTTAAGGGCAGTTTTCAAGCAGTAGAGTGCAAAATGCACCTAAGGGGTCCCAGTAAGCAAGCTACATGTATTGGTTCCTCCCCAGGTCATCATTTTGGGGAGTTTCTAAATTTGAATATTTCAAGCAAACTGAAAACAAGATGGCGGACATACGAAAGAGGAATTTGCTCATACAAAGCCGTGCGGACAAACGTGGGGGTGGCTGTGCAATCTATGCCAGGGATACCCTCATCGGCCAAGCACTCCCTGCTTCAGCCCTTGCTAGCGGGGCACAGGCCCTTACCCTTAAACTTATTCCAGACACCTCCAAGGCCCCCCTTTATCTCACCTCTGCCTACATTCCCCCAAAGAACCAAAACCCGTCATTATTATCCTTAACAGATTATCTTGCCACCCTCCCTCACAAGGCAGAACAAGTCCTTTTGGGGGACCTTAACGTGAACTGGCTCAGTGCTACCTCCGCCTGCGCCAGGGACTCCTTCGCAGCTATTGATTTGACACAGCTCGTTTCTCAACCCACTAGAGTAAACCCTAAGAATGGCACCAGCACCCTCCTAGATGTAATCTTCACCAACCACCCCAAAAAGATCCTGGACATCCAAGTCCTCCCCGACTCACTCAGTGACCACTCCCCTATCCTATTCTGCTGGGTAACCCTCTCACCCAGACCCACAGCTCCACCCACACAGTGCCGGTGTTTCAGAGCAGGTGGGCTGAGAACTCTCAAGGAACTTCTTGCTCAGATAAACTGGTCCCCCATTCACCATGCCCCTGACATAGATACTGCCCTTGCCTTCTTTTCCCAAACCTTTAACCGAGCCTGTGACCTCTTCGCACCCATCACGGCTGCCCGGACCAAAAAACACAATGTGCCCTGGATTACTCCTGCCCTATTACAACAGCTCAAGCATAGGGATAACCTATGGCACCGTGCCTTAGAATCAGGCCGGATGGCTGACAGACAGGCCTATAATGCTGCAGAATAAGTGCACCGGGCCATCCGAAAGCCAAAGCTGATCATTGCCAGGCCACTCTCCTCCTCCTGGGGATGTACCCGTATTTTCTGGGACAATGTCAAAAATTAAATGGGAGTGCACGCCCTCCCCATCCCAGATCACCATTGATGGCACATCCATTACGGACCCAGAAAACATCGCAAACTACCTCAACACTAGCCTTTACGGACCTGAGCTCCGCCTCCCAGTAATTTCTTTGACCCGCCACCCTCCCTACCTGCCCCAGCCCTCCTGCGCCCTGCTTCCACCTGTGAGGGTAACTACCCAGGAAGCCAGACCCCACCTGGTCAGAGCACTAAAAGCAATAATCCAGGTGCAGACTCGCTTGACCCCAGAATTCTCCGTCTGGTTCTGGATCAGGTTCTTGCCCCACTTACTAGCCTTCTCAACAAATCCCTCTGTCTGGGGCAATTCCCAACTGCATGGAAGGCTGCCATTGTCACCCCCATTCACAAAGGTGGTGACAGGTCCGCTGCCGGGAACTACCGTCCAATCTCCATACTCCCCTTTTCCAGAACACTAGAGAAGCTGGTTGCCACACAAATCTCTGAATACCTGACCAAATACAACATCCTCTGCCCAGAACAGCACGGTTTCCATGCTGGTCACAGCACCGGCACTGCACTAGTTGAATTCTCAACCTTCCTACACTCCTCTCTGGACTCTAGCTCCCTAGCCGGAGCAGTGTTCATCGACGTCTCAAAGGCATTCGACACTGTCTCCCACCCCCTCCTGCTGGATGCCCTCTGCCGCATTGGCTTCGCCACTGGGCCTCTTGCATGGTGCACCAGCTACCTATCTGCCCACTCCCAATGTGTCAGAATTAATGGGACACTTTCCAAAACTAGTCCCATCCGTTCAGGAGTTCCTCAGGGATCCATCCTGGGACCTCTACTCTTCTCACTCTGTTTTAATACCCTGCCCAGTGCATGCGCTGGGAAAATTCTGCTGTATGCAGACAATGCCGTCATATTTGCCGCCCACCGTAACTCTATCTCCCTCCAGGACTCTCTACAACTATCCTTTAATGATGTTGAAACCTGGTTTGAAGAGCACAGACTGGTCATTAATCTCAAAAAAACAAAGACAATGCTCTTTGCCCACCCCCAAAACAAAGCCAGCAACTTCCCACTCCATATCCTCCCCGGGTCCAAACAGCCTCTTGAGCAGGTCCACTCCTATAAGTACCTTGGGGTCTCCTTTGATTCAGCACTCACCTACCACACCCACATTGATGCACTTGCCTCAGCCACTAATGTGCGACTTGGCATCTTATACCGACATAAAAACTGTCTCCCCCCGACTGCCCTCCGTATAGTGGTCACTTCCTCTATACTATCGCTGGTCGACTGTGGCCTCCCAGTATACGGTGCTGCTGACACAACCGCCCTCAATAAAATTCGCCTCATCTTAAATAAAGCATGCAGGCTAATCACTGGGGCCCCCAGGATGACTTACTCTTGCCAGCTCTATGACATGGCGAAACTGCTGAATCTGGACGAACGTCTATGCTACCAAACTTGCCTAATAAAAAAAAAAAAACCCTTCTAGGACTTTCCCCACATGGGCTGACAGCCTCGCTCCGACAAGCCCAACCCTTGGTCTGCACACAGTCCTCCTGCAAGGCCACTCTTCTGGTCCCAAGATCCAGAACATCCCATGGACAGAGATCCTTTTGCTTTAGAGCTCCGTCCTGGTATAACTCGCTCCCTGCCCCCATCTCAGATGCCCCCACAATTTCCAAATTCAAACTCGCACTTCGCAGCCAACTATTTAACACGTGAAGCTGCACCTGTATATAACTGAGGCGCTCCGCCCAGTGCCCTGACAATGCCCACTGGGCAGCATCCACTCCACATTGCACTAATCCTCATCCATTGCTGTTTATACTGCTTTGACCTAGCTACATCTTGCAAACTTGCTTATCTGCTGACCGGATGTAGTCACCGGAGCTTGCTACCATTAATCCAAATGCTGTGACCAAAATTCAGTTGTTTGTCTGCATCATATGTAAGTCTGTTATGTATTGTCCTCACTGTGACGAGGTACCTTTGGAAACGAGCCTCTGGCTCAAAGGTTGTAAACAGGTTTCTCAAATAAATAAATAAGTATTCCTCTTTTGTTTCATACAACAATATTTTAGTACCTGTTGAGCATGCTCAGAAATTATTTTTTCAAATTTTTAAATTGCAATAACTTAAAAATGGCTTATTATTTTTTCACCAGACTAGCAAAAGGCACATCTGTGAAGTAGTCCCTTTCTGCCCTGAAAATTTCAGACCAAAAAAACAAATCTGGGCTGTAGGCAAGTTCAAAGAAAAAATCCCAGCAAAGTCAGTGAGTGAAAGCTTGTTTTTTTTTCACCTCTCCGAAACTCAGAAACTGCATTTCCAAACAGAACGTAACTTCCCACATCAAGAGATCTACCACACAGGATAGAGCATGCCAAATTTTGTGCAAATCCGTTAAATAGTTCCAAAATTATTAAAGTGCAAAATGATGTATTTAACATTGAAGTGCCTACTCAGCCCTAGCTATAGGGGCGCGGTGTCTATCTATATATTTATCATGGTAAAAACTCTATTTAATGCATCAGTTAGGATTGTTCCACAGTGACAAAAGTGAGAAATTCAATGTTAGGGTTCCCAGCCCTTACCCACCCACCTGCCCTCACAACAGTCGGGTGCGTTAGTCGCCGGTCCTAACTCTCACCACAGCCCATGTGTAAACAAGCTGAGGTGGTGCAGTATAGGAAAATGGGGTGAGAGTTAAGACAGACGACTAACGCACACCCCAGTGCCTGTTGGTGGGGGTGGGGTGGGGATGGAGTGCAAGGGGTGGGAACCCTAACATCGAATTTCCTCGCTTTTGTCGAGGTGGAACAGCGCTAACTGATGCATTAAACAGAGCTTTTTGCCATGAATTTCCCTTATTTTTGAGAATGTGCACTATAAATAGTGAAGTAACGGCAACGCAAATGCTAATGCACATGATAACGTAAACATGAACGATAACGCAAACGGTAATAGAAACGCAAGCGCAAATGTTAATGAAAACAGAAACACAAACGCATATGGAAATGCAAACCATAACGCGCACGGTCACTGTAACGCAATTGGAAGTGCAGACACTTACGGTAACAGCAACGATGACGCCAAAGGAAACACAAACAGAAGTGGACACGCAAACGGAAGTGCAAATGCAAATAGAAATGCACATGGTGACGCAAAAGGAAACGCAAGCAAAAACAGTAATGGAACCGCAAACGTTCACAGTAATGCAAGCACAAATGAAAACGCAAAGGGTAACGTACATGGTGGCGTAGATGGGAATGCTAACGCAAACAGTAACGGAAATGCAAGTGGAAACACTAACTGTAACAGTAACTAAAATGCACAGCCTTTTTCTCAAAAGCTGCATAGAGAAACACAGTGAATACAAAGAATGTATGCATAATAATGGGCCTCGAGCAGAAAATGAACACTTGGAATACTAAATTGCTTGTATCTCAGGAACCGTACGACGTAGGAAAAAAAAAAGTCATATAATGTATGACTTTCCTGGCTAGTTTTGCACTTAGCCCCCTAGCGGGGAGTTAAGCATTTTTCCAACAAAAAGTCTGTATCTCGAAATGTTTCCGAGATACGGGCCCCGAAAGGCGCGGCGGACGCCGTAATGTTTTGCTATGGGAAAAATTGTCAACTTCAGAGTACCTTAACTTTGCAGCCCTGTAATATTTTGTCACCAAACCACCAAAAGGCACATCTGTGGGATTGTGGCTGTCTTTCTTCTAAATTACAGCCCAAAAGACCAAACTGTTCTTTTGCAGCAGGGTGGCAAAGATTTCCTATTCTTTTGGGCATAGTGTCACAAAGTAGTGTCGCAAATCACAACACTTTCACAAAAAAAATCATGAAAGTGGTGCAAGTGCAACACTATTTTGCAACACTACTGTTTACAAAAAATTTTAAAAACATGTTTCATGGATGTTTAACCCCCGAAAAAGAGACATGGCTAGCTTCCTCAGGGCTCGACTAGGTGAACACAAAAAGAATTGTGTCCCTAGAGGCTCCCAATTTTAAATGCCAAGCATTTCTGTGACCAGCAACTGAAAACAAAATGGTGGATTTGTGACACTACAGGGGTAATTTGCGACACTGAAAACCGCATTTGTGACGCTGTCGAACTTTTTGTTAACTTTTCCCATTGACTATAATGGGAAACTTGTTTTTTTTTAATAACTTCTGAACCGTTTAGTATTTTTTTCACGAAATCTTCGTAAGGCACATCGGGGACCCCGGCCACATGTTCCCTGAAGTTTTCGGACCTGTCGTGCAAACAGTGCGACCTGTAGGCGCGAGCAAAGAATGCGTAAAAAAGTGTAAATATGGCTTTCTACGGTGCTTTGTAGCTCCACAACCGTATATCCGACCGTTACGAAGCTTGGCATACCCAGAGACCTATGGTACCACTATGTGCATGCCAAATTTCAGGCACTCTCATCATACGGTGGCAAAATTATTACGCTGTAAATTTTCACACTTTAACCTTAAATGGGCTACTCAACCTTAACTATAGTGGCATATATGAATGACTGTTTGGCTCATTTGCATCTCCTGTAACTGGGCAAGTACTGTTAGGCCTATATATTCCATAGTATAAGGCATGGCTCCCTGTTTACCATGATGCCACGTAGCTAACCACAGGAGCGAGGACCATCTGTGGAGATTAGGGCCACCCGCAGAGGTGTGTGCTGGCCACTGAAGTACCACAGAATTTAATGGTTAAAGAGCAGCTTCCTAGTTGAGGAATAGCTGCCAGCCTGAGCATGGTCTATAACTGACCTGTCTCTGAGTCTCCATACGAAATTTGGCAGAAATCCGTCCTCTCAATAAAAAGTTGTATCCCTCGTAACTTAGTATTTTCCCTTAGTGCTGAAAAAGGACAGACTTCCCGGTCCACAACCACGCCCCATGTAATTGCGCGCGAGTGTTTTATGATGTCACAAAGCGAAGGCTGCTTGAGTGTTCTCTTCACTTCTATAAGCTGATATTTTCACATGTTTTTATCTTTCCTGTTGAGATTTTAATAAATCAAAGTGATCGATCAACTAATAGGGACCCTATTAGTCAAGTGATCACTTTGATTTATTAAAATCCCAACAGGAAAGGGCATAAAAACGTGAAAATATCCATCTCATAGTAGTGAATGGGGCGCACTCACGCAGCCTTCCTTTTGTGACATCACAAAACAGGGCTGCATGGGCCGGCATGGTTTACAGATCGGGAAGTCTGTCCTTTTTTTCAGCGCTAGGGGAAAATACTAAATTACGAGGGATACAACTTTTTATTGCGAGGATGGATTTCTCCCAAATTTTGTATAGAGACTCTGAGACAGGTCAGTTATCGACCATGCTCAGGCTGGCAGCTACTAGGAAGCTGCTGTTTAAAGGGGACAGGAAGCAGCATTTCCAAGAACGTCAGTAGCCTACATTTTTGTTTGCATTGTTCTCATGGCAATGCTGGACCGTAATCTGTTATTTTTGGGTGGTGGGGTAGTAGGTAAGTCGTCTACTAGCGGCTGAGGAAACAAGCCGATTGGCTATCAGCCAAACCCATATTGAATCTGATCTTGCCATTGGTTGAGGGGCGGGGGAGGGGGGTCGATCCGCGGGCTTTTCAAACAGAGTACCCATAAAAAGGCTGTTTTCAGCCTCTCAATCCCTTACCTGAGACTTCTGTTTGGAAGACTCGGGGAGACGACTGGACTACTGGACGCTTCCACCACCATCCATCGTGATTATGAATTGTGACCAGAAGCACTGACTGCAGCAGCTGAGAGAGAGAGAATCTCGATAGATAGCACCAATTTGGACTGGTACCATGTCGAATAACAATTAAGAGAACTGCGGCAGAGATGGTCTCGGTCGGGCTCTTCGAGGGAGGAGGAGAAGATCATGGAAGAGTGGCAGTGGAACCAGCCCAGGAAGCCTACTGAAGAGCTTACAGAACGAGGACTGGAGGACCAGCATCTGTGGGTGGACTGAGGAACCAGCCAGATGCAGAGGACTCAGTGACATACCAATCCGAGGAGGCCGGGCGGAGGAGAGAGTACAGCCTACACAGCATGAATTATTTATGAGGACCAAAGCATATCCCGATTTGCCAGCAAGCAAGAGATGAGGTAAGTCCCCCCACACACACACACACCCGTACTGGGTCTTAGGTCTTCCTGGAGCCCAGGACGGGGAGCTTTTTCATTTTGGATGACTGGACCCTAAATCACTGGCCCGGCAGTGGCAGGGTTTGCAAGTAGCAGTGGGAGTGGGCTGGGCAGGTTACAGATGGTCTGGTAGATCAGAGATAGGAAGGGGAGAGGGAGAGAACAGTGCCACATGGGTCGTGGCAGTTGATTTTAAAATGAGAAAAAAAATTAAAACTAGCCCACCAGCCAACAGACCAGGATAAGGGAGTGAACACCAGGAGGGTTTGCTCCGGTCTGGGTGGAAAAATGGGTTGTCTGTATGTGGGAGAGAACATTAAAGTGCCGTTTGTGTTATGTGGCCGACTGAATGTTTTCTGGGGTTAAATAAAGGTAGTGTTTAATTTGTTTTGTGTGGACCTGGTCAGTCTGATCGATCACCAGGAGGACTTGCTGTGGGCAGGGAAAACTTAAGGGACAGAGGAATAAATTGCGATCCCACCCACTGTTGTGGCATCTTGAGGAAAACTTGTTTTTTTTTATGTAAAATTCTTGTTTTCTTATTACATAATTTTTTTTGTCATTATGAAAATGGACCAGTTGGTCCAGTTATCATTCAGAGATGCTGGTGCAAGGGGAGAGTTGTGTCTCAGGCATTTGAAAAAAAGCTAAGTAAAAATAAAAAGTCAGTGCGATCCAGTCTTCAGAGCACTGTGTGACATGCTCTAGGTTTGCATCTGTCAGAGCGTGTTTTTGGCATCCTTAGTTCCCGAGGGCTGCTGGTGGTCCCCTACTCATACTGGACCCTAGCCTGAGCTAGTACAGGTCATTAATCTTTGAAAATATAAATGCAGATTCTATAATTATTGTTGTAACTGTCCCCAGTTGAAAAAAGTACTAGTGTTTAGAGACTGGGCCAGACAGTTACAGTATGACAGCATACTGCAGCTGCCATGATACGGCCCTGACTAACATAGCTCCTGTAGGTGCCAGCGGTCACCAGTACAGTGATCAAAATCTCGGTGGTCAAATGGCTACTTTCACAGATATTCTTTGTGGCCTCTGGTGATTTCGCGTTGTACAAGGTGTATACCCAGGATAGCCCAGTGGTACAGCTTCTTATTTTGATGGGGTTCTGCTTCAACCCAGGTGGTTTCCAGTGCTCAAAGTGTAATTCCAACAGTGCTTCGGACCATCCCATGCCATACTGTGCAGTGATGAAGTGACTGTAGGGAAATCTTGATGCAGTTCTCCTGGTTCACGTATTTGTGTTCCAATCAGTGGACTATGACCAACACACAAGTCCCCGAACTCACAGTAAGGATCAGTCTCTTAATGTTTTCCACAATAAAACTTTGAACAGTTTAACCTTTTTTTGGCAACTTTGCCATTTATTACAGTGAGTGTGGTGACTTGTGTGTTTATATTAGTGCTTTTTTTGTTCTATTTTTCCTTCCCACCCCCTCCTTGGCCGCTCCCCTTCAACCATTCTGCTTCCCACTGCCATAGTCATGTGCAGGGGGCGGCAACTCTGGCCCTGGCCCCGTGTTAAAACAGCCATCATCTTAAATAGTGTAGGCAGTCACTGGGTGATGTGCTACAGTCATTGGGTGACTTACTTGATGTGAATCTGTGTAATGTAAGTAGTTGGTACTGTAGGTTGGTTTGTAATGTCACGTTATGAGTTCATACCAAAGGAGTTTCATGCTAGTTTCAAGAAATGTGATACTAATTTTGCATGCCTGGCTTAAGCACACCATCTAACGCAAACCACTTTCACATTTTATATTGTTTCTATTTTTTAACTTTTCTGACAGCCATCATTTTGTTCTGTGATTCTTCTGAAACAATGTGAGCATGGTTGAGGGATGCTAGCTAAATATTTAAATATAATAAGCACCATGATTTCTTGCTGTTAGTTTATGGTGTGCCTAAGCCAGGCATGTACTGTGTGATTTTATTAATAAAAGAAGTTCAGTTTTGGAACTGTGTACATGAGCAAGTCACCTTATTTATGTGCTGCAGAACTTTGCCCACCGCCACAGAAGTAGGCCTAATGGTGCCGCAGAACTTCGTAGTCCCTGCTGCAGAAGTTAGATCTGCTGGGCCGCAGAGAACAGGGGGTCTTGGCATAAGGTGACATCATTAAAATTGCTGTAGATAGGGATGTCACCAGTGAATCATGATATATGGCAGTATCTTTGGTGCGACTCCCCATGGTGAAGGTCTTGGTCCTAAATGAGCCAAACTAGGTCAGCATATATCTTGGCTTCTAACTTTCTGACCATAAGGTGAATCTTCTTCAGATTTAGGAGAATAGTAAAGCACATGGAGGCATGACATCCCATGCCATGTGACGAATAGCCCACACAGTTGCTGCAACAAGGGGCAACACCTGCCAAATTCTGCACAGTAGGGTGATCTTCAGATTTGTCACAGTGTCAGAATTATTACAGAAAATGTAGTATTTGGTGGTCTTTGAGGTGTGATCCCACTGTTCCTGCCACACGGGGTGCTGTTGACCAGACTCTCCTGGCTAGTGCTTGGAGACTGAGGTGAATGATCTTACAACTTTGAACAGTGGTTTGCTAGCCTAAAATGATAACTTTGTGCCATTTGGGAGTGGTGACCCTGAGTTGGTGGAGTGTGCCAAAGCACATTCATGGCCTGAAACTTTATTACCAGGAAGTGCATCGTGTTCCAAAATGAAACTATAATGCTTGCAAATGGGCATATCACTTGCTATTTGTTACAGGACCCACACAGATCATGCCTTGGTGTGACAGAGCCTACCCGAAATAATCCTCTATTAGGGTAGCCAGGTCTGATACTTATTTTTATGATATGAGTGCTTTATCTGTATATTCAGGTGGGCTGCATTATTTTCAGGATGTCAAGTGCTCTTTATCATTTTAGTGCTCCACCAACTCCCCTTCCAACAACTATAGGAACAGCAGGCATATATATTATTTGAATATTGGGGTGATATGGTCATGTTTTTGGGAATCTAAGTTCATTCATTAGGAAGTTGGGAAAACTAATCGGATAATCTTACTTTGAGGAATGCTGTTGCAGCAGGCCACATCGGTAGGACTAAGCCGTCAGGCACCAGGACCACATGGAAAACTTCTAGCTAGCAGACTACCATGGGGGACCGCCGTCCTCTGTTAGTCTGACATCAGTCATGCCTATAAAGGTGGGTGGTCCCCCACACCTACCTCAGTTCTTTTCCCGCCGTCGACTCACGCACATCGGACCTTAGTGGACGCTGCAGCTACAGTCAACCACCATTACCCATGCTTGCCTTGCTTTTTTTTTTTTCATTCCTTCTAAGTTCAAAACATAGATTTTTTTTTTGGTGTTTTCCTTGACAAGTTTGTCTTCTCCATCAGCCTCGTCTTCCGACTGCTCCTCAAAGTGTGCCTGCGGCTAACAGATCCCTGAAAAGGATGGCCAGTCTGCGTGTCTCATTTGCCTAGGCCCCAGCCACGACACTGAAGACTGTTGGTTTTGCCAAAAATTAAACCAGCCGCTCGGAGACATCAGTGGGAGGTATCCCATTCTCTTCTCAAGAAAATTCTGCATTTGAAGCCCCAATCTGTTTCCATTTCCGGCTTGGAGTTTAAGTTTTGCATTGGGCAAAATTGACCTTGTCTCTATCCAAGCCAGCTGTGACTTATGGGCCTTTCTGGAAAGCGCTCGTTTTAGAGGCTATTACCTCTACTCAGAGATTCTCCGAGCTTAATGCTCTTTGGTTAGAAGAGCCCCCTTTGATTCTCCAAAAAGGTCTTTGTGCACTAGCCCCAAGTCTCTTCCTGCAATGGTGTTTGGCCTAATCTGACCCAACTCATCTGCCGGACGGTCTGTTACCGAGCATGCCAATTCCGGGCAAGCACTGCTCAATACGCTAGGAGTGCGCAGATTTCTGAAGTAATCTTTGGACTCCAAAGCACAGAAAGTCAAAGCAGCTTTTTGCTTCTTTCACCCCAGATAGAAAGGGCGCCCAGACTTCGGCAGTGTTGTCCAAATGCTGGCACCTTGTGTTGTATTTTGCTTCAACGAGCAATTGCAGAGAGTTGCTGGGGACGATGTCAGCCCATTCCATCAGGGTATGGTTGTCTTTATGGCCTGTTTTATAGGGGCATCAGCCACTGTCTTTTGCACTGCTGTTATCTGGAGTGCCGTCCATACTTTCCCAAGCACTACAGTCTGGACACTCTTTGGCCTGTACCGTTTTGGCAGAGCTGTGTTTCAGGGCCTTTTACCCATTTCAGTTGGTTGTCCCACAGACTGTTGCTTTGCACTAGTAACTGCATGGGACTTATTTCTACGGTGTAACCTGATGACTGAGATACCCCTGAAGAAGATAGAACAGTCACGTAACAACTTACCAGCACAGTAAATCTTTGAGAGGATCTGAGTCATCAGGTCTGCTTTCCCTCCCTTCGTCCCCGTTTTTAATGGGGTGCTACTCTCAGAATTGGTTATCTGGTGTATCTGATCTTTTACTTTGGCCTGGGCACCTCTCTCTCTCTCTGTCTCTCTCTCCTCAATTTGCATGGCACAGGTGTGCTCCATTAGTCTCCGGGGGAAAGAACTGAGGAGGGAGCCGGGCCACTCACACCTGTATAGGGTTGGTGATGTTGACAGATGACGTCGGCATGGGTGACCCCATTTGTACTGCTGAAAATCTTCTGTGTGGATCCTGCTTCACCGGCGGCAAAGTTCCTACGGTATAACCTGATGACAGAGATCCCTTCGAAGATCTTCTGTTACGATAAGTTGTTATGTAACTGTTCTTTTCTTCATAAGGTGGTGTCTGAGTTTACATTAAATCAAACTATCCACCTGCCTGTTTATTATCCAGAGCATGCCAATCCTGGGATGCGTTGCTGTTTACTTATGATGTACATAGAAAGTTGAGGTATTCGTTGACTTGGCAAAAGCTTTTGATTTTGTGGACCATGAAATTCTCATGAACAGATTAATAGGTATAGGCATAGCAGAAGAGCCATGCAAATGGTTTAAATCTTACCTAATGAATCAGACTCAGATGGTCTCTGTGGGTGGAAAGTATTCTGACATACTACCAGTAACCTGGAGTAACCCACAGGGGTCCAGATTGGGCCCCCTGTTGTTTTTACGGCTGCGTGGGCGGAGCTCCGCAAACATTTTGCCATCACTGTAGGAGACCAGTGGGTCACCTCCGGAACGCGAACCTGTGTTCTCCTACAGTGCTGCAACAATGTCATGACAGCGTTTACTCCTTAGCAGCTGTCCTCCACGACGGAGCTCCCTCCCGCAGCATGGTCTCCCCCTCCTCATGGCACATGCGCAGTTTCGCCACTGCTGCCATCTTGTGAATGGCAACTCGTCCCCACTTCAAAACCGATGCTCTGAAGTGGCTGCCACTCCATGACCCATGCTGCTGCCGCTCCAGTATTGCCATTGCTGCCAATCAGAGAACCATGCTGCCACCACTCTGCTACCTCGACAAGTAAGAGCTCGGCGCAGCCGTATCGTCTCTGACTAGAGTTTGTTGATGTATATTAATGATTTACCAAACCATATGAAATTTACTACTATAGGACTATATGCTAATGACACAGTGTTGGTATCAGAAAGGGCAAGATGTCCGAGAGGTGGAACATAAATTACAGCTAGATTTTATCTCACTGCAGAACTGGTTTATTACTTCAGAACTGTTACTGAACACCAAATAAATGCAATCTATTTTTTTTAGCTTAGCTACATTAAAAAAATTTAAGGAAAACAGGTAAGACATAAAAATACTTAATGGAACCACTTTATCTCAGGTACTTACATATAAATATCTACCGCCTGAGGATGAGTCGTAGGGGCGGGGGTGTAGTCATATGTTTTAGGATGGAATTGGGCCTTGTAGATGTGCCAGTCAGGGAGACCTAGTCTTTTGAATGTATTGAGGGCGCAGCTGTGGGGGGCAGGATTCTTCTCGTCTGTCATCCACCCGGGGTGAGACGCAATTCCTGCAGGATGTCGCAGACTTCGTAGTTGACATCGTGTTAGAGTCCTCCAGATGGATGGTTCTGGGGGACTTCAATGACTGGGTCGACAATGAACTCTCGCAGTTTGGTCAGGACTTCCTCCAACTGATGAATTTGTTGGGCTTCACACAGGTGATTACCTCTGCGACCCATAATCATAGTCATTCACTGGATCTGGTCTTCCTACTAGGTATGGAGACTTCCAACCTGGTGGTGGAGCTGGTTGGATGGTCTGGACCATCACACTGTAAGGTTCAATTTCCAGGCTCCCCCCTGTAGGCCTGCCCCTACGGAGATGGTCCAGTACCATCCTTTAAAGGGTTTGACTCCAGATGACCTGGCTGTGGTACTGAACTGATCTGGTCTACCAAGTGCAAGCGGTGACCCAGATACTCTGGTACATGTCTATAATAGGGCTGTGTCTGAGGCTCTGTTTTCAATCGCTGCTGTCTGGATTCGCCCCCTCACCCTGCACCCTTGGTCCCCTTGGTTTGATGGGACTTTGAGGGAGCTGAGGATAGTGGGACAAAGGATGGAGTGTGTCTGGTGGAAATGGGGCCTTGATGCCAACAGACTTAGATTGATGTCCCATTATAAGGACTATCAATAGGCTATCTCCCCGTGAGGAGGCAGAGTTTCTGTTCAGGGAGATTGCCACTGCACAAAACTGACCAGCTCAGCTCTTTCGAACTGTGTAAAGACTCTGCAGTCTAGCCTACCTGCAGACTTGGAGAAAGTTGTCACAGGAGAAATGTGACGAGTTTGCTTGATTCTTTGCAGACAAGTTTGCCGACATCAGGTCCAAGATCTGTGCAGCTCGCCCCAATGGGAATGGCGGTTGGTGGGAGGTTGCATTTCCTTAGTTTGTCTGGTCTGACTTTGGCCGGCCGGCGATCGAGGATGTTGTGAGGATTATTCAGAGTATGCAGCCAAACTGCTGTAGTTGGACCTGGGCCCAACTCGCCTCCTTGTGGGGTGCGTTGAGGTCATTGGCCAGGGTCCTAGCTGAGAATGTCTGATATTTTGTTAGTCGGGTATGTTTCCGGACACCGAAGGAGGCAGTGTTGACATCTCTCCTTAAGAAATTCTGTCTTGACCCAGACTGTCCTGCTAACTACAGGCCCGTCTCTAACCTCCTCTTCATGTGTGGGGTGCTGCAGGGCTCGGTGTTATCACCGATGTTGTTTGTGGTGTATATGCTGCCGTTGGGCAACATTGTAAAGCAGTATGGGCTGAGCTTCCACTGCTACGTGGATGACACTCGGCTCTACAATTCCTTTGTACCCGAAGAGGTGAGAGCTATCTCAAGCTTTAACAACTGCCTTTCTGAGATTGACAACTAGATTAGTGCTAACTGGTTGAAGCTGAACCTGGATAACCGAGGTTCTGGTGGTGGACCCGGGTCACCAACCGGATGGCCATCTGGACTTTGGCTTGGTGGCTGCCAGCTGATGACCTCTGAACGGGTACAAGATCTGGGCGTTATTCTTGATGAAGGACTGACGCTTAAATTTCAGGTTAACATCTGAGGAATATTGCCTAGATCAAGCACCTCGTTCTGCCCAGTGACCTTCCAACTCTGGTCCACACCTTTGTGTGACCTCTTGCCTCAACTACTGTAATTCCCTTTACCTATGGCTACCAGGGATTGACATCCGCCACTTGCAGCTGGTGCAGAATGCAATAGCTAGGCTGTTGACTGGGCTACCTCGAGTTTGCCATGTCACGCCTGTGCTGTGCAACCTGCACTGGCTGCCTATTCAGTGGTAGATCACCTTCAAGGTTGGCTTACTGACCTATAAGGCCCTACATGGACAGGGAACCTAGCTGTCTGCAAGAGCTTCTTTGCTCCTACCACCCCCCCAGCCCACTTCACTCCACCAGTGAGGGATTGTTAGAGGGTTCATCTGAAGACCTCTGGGGCCCGAGCGTTTGAATTTGCAGCCCCCATTCTGTGGAATTCTCTATCTCGTCGGATTAGAGAGTATCTGATGGTGGAGAGTTTCAAATCTGCTTTGAAAGCATATCTGTTCAGTCTTTAATTTTCAGATTTTGTATAATCTTCAACGCTGATATTTTAATTTATGGACTTTTAGCTGTGGTTTTGTTGTGCTAGCGCTGTGGTTCTTGTATGAATAGTGTTATTTTATAAATAAAGTGTGCTTGCTTGCTTAACATTGATCATCAATTGCTCTTTGAACAACATATCAACAATTTGGTTAAAAAAGTAAACACTAGATTAGGGGCCCTAAGAAGAGTCTCAAACTGCATTACAAAGAAAGCTAGACTATGTGTGTAGCAGATCAGTTGATCATCTCCATAATAGACTATGGCAGTCATATTTATGCTCACACAAATTATAATGCTCAACATAAGGTTGGCATCTGTTATAATAGACTAGTGAGATTTGTCCTCAAATGTGACTACAAAACGCACCATTGTTTAATGTATCAAAGATTAGATTGTAAACTATTAGAAATAAAAAGAAAGGAGATTTGGACAACATCTGTGTATAGAATACTTAAAAACTATAGACCCAGCCGGCCTGGTGGTGCTGAGGGCTGAGGCACTGGACACCTTACCTCGTTGTATGCCAGCGACGAGCACGGGCTGCCGAGGGTCAGCTGGGGAGGAGACGAATTGAGCGTCCAAGGGACTGCTCTCCTTCTCCGCGGGGGGGGGGCATCAGCAGTTGGTGCATGACTGACCCCTAGCGGCAGCTGGGGGAAGGTGCACCAATGCTCCAGAAAGGGGGAGTAGAGGAAGCAGACGCTTGGAGGAGTGAGTGCGCGTTCTCTCCATAGGTGTCATTGCACGCCTCCTCTCCTAAGGGGGGGAGAAAATGGAGGAAAAAGTGTCCCGGGCACGACAGGATGAATCCTGCCCCCCCCCGGCCTGCTCCCGTGAACAGGCAGTAACTTCCACACTAGATCTGTTCTGGCGGGTTGAGGGATCCCCATCATCCCGCCACAGGGGGCAAAACGTGGAGGTAAGTGGAAGGTAAGCTGTGAGTGGGAGATGGTGCTGGGGGATTGGGTAGGATAGAGAGCTACCTGGGGGCAGAAGGAGAAAGAAACTAGAAAAAAAAATGGACCCCTCTGGACTTCTGGATAAACTGGTCAACCGAGACATTCCTATCAGTTAAAAAAAGGAGACAGGGAATTGGTTGTGCCCAAAATACATAATAACTACTGGAAAATGACCTTCTAATACAAGGCTGCTACTACTTGGAATAATTTGCCCTTAAATTTGAGAACACATGAAATATCTGTTGGTGCATTTAAGAACGCAATGAAACGAGAGTTACAGTTTTGATGTACATGTAACAAGTTAATACTATGTTATGTCGATGAACTGTATTTAAAAATAGTTGTGTATGTGATTGATGTTTTTAGTTTTATGTTTATATTTGTCATTTACTTGTATGTGTAACTTTCAAACCATGTGTGCAACAACAGATGGTAACACCTTGTAAATAGGGTATGTATCGCCCTAATGGCATGTGAAATTTTTCAATCCTGTTTAAATATTTTTACCACTACATACATGAACTTGCATATGCTGCCATTGGTAGGTGTATTTCGGTGATTCTCTGTACTCCACCTAGGAAGTTGGGTCTATTTTTCCACAGCAGGCTGGTTTAGAACTGCAAACTCAGCAATTACTTTGTAGAAGCTAAGAAAACTAGAGAAGGAATAATTATACGAGTCTGCTCTAAGGACAGAGGGAACAGAAAACACAGTAGTGTGTGTATTCTCCTGTATGCCGTTCACTGCTCACGTCATACTTGACACAATACCATATGCTAGAGACAGAAATGTGTGTGTGTGTGTGTGTGTGCGCGCGCGTGGCACTCTTTTCCAGTCCTGATGGATGCAAGGACATATGTTAGTATGATACAGTGCTAATAATAATAACCATATACAAAAAGAAATGCTGTCTAAGGCGGTATGTTACAGAAGTTGGAGGTTAGGTGGCTCAGTGGTGTAGTTGAGGCACAGGTCAGGAAGCATAGGAAAACCAGGAGCAGTTATAAAATTTTCAAGTATCATTTTATTATTATCAATAACAGTTAAATAAACATTGTTCAGTATAGCTATTTACAAAGGCAGTACAAACAGAGAAAACAAAGTCCTTCATCTGAGGGTATCTCCAATTCAGTTTCATTCTCTCCCCAGCAAAAGATTGCTGCTGTTTTTATAACTGATATAACTGATAATTCATTTCTTCGTCCTGAGCTTGTTAAGGAGACATCCTGTTTTTCACTAAATGTTCTTGTCAGTTTCTTTGCAGAGCAGGCTTGCAAGTAGAACAGGGTACCACGCTGGCCTCCTGCTGACAGCTCTGCAAAAGAGTTTGCAAACAAGCCTGAGGGGAGCTCAAACTGCATCTCAGGTTAATGCCCTAAATTTCAAATAGCTTTTTGCAGTCATTTCGGCAATATAACTATATACATTGTCAAACAAAGGGATCCCAGTTTCACATAAAGATTCAGGTATATTTTATAACTGCAGATATGCAAGGGGGAAGAAAAGGCTGAGAGACAGCGAGAGGCAGAGAATCGCAAGACCATCAGAGTGATCAGTTCCTAGGTCTCATGAGAACATTTGGTTGCGCAACCAGACAGACAAGAGACTGAAAAGGAGATGATAGAACAGATCCTTGTGTTCAGCTCTTTCTGTATAACAAATGGGACAGGACCTTATTCAGCCCTGTCACAAGTGGTTAGTACAGTAGTTAGTTGGTCTACAAACCTGTACTGTGTGTCTTTCCTGAGATGTGGTCTCCAAAACTGAGCAGAGTACTCCAGGTGGGATCTCACTAATGACCTATGTAGGGGCAACACCACTTCCCTCTTCCTGCTGGTGATACCCCTACCTATACACCCAGCATCCCACTAGATCTCCCAATCAGTTTGTCACATTATCTGGCCACCTTTAGGTCATCCAGTATGATTATCCCCAGGTCCATTTCCTGTTTGGTCGTTGCAAGTATGTCTCCCCTATTTTGTACTCCACCCCTGGGTTTCTGTGACCCAAGTGCATTATTTTGCATTAAGCCTTAGCTGCGAGACTTTTGACCACTCCTCCAGTCGTTTTAAATCTCTTGCCATCCTTTACCCACCCCCCACCGTGTTCACTTTGTTGCAGATGATTGTGTCATCCTCAGAGAGGCAGACTTTCCCTTCCAGCTCCTCTGCTGTGTCACTTATGAAGACATTGAAGAGGACCGGCCCCAATAATGACCCCTAAGGTACCCCACTGATCACTCAACCTCCTCGGAGCAAACTCCATTTACCACCACCCTCTGCCTCCTATCCCCTAAACAGTTTCTTACCCAGGTGGTTACTACCTTATTGTCCGCCCCCATGGTACCCAACTTGTTTACCAGTCTCCTCTGTGGATCAGTGTTGAAAGCCTTGCTGAAGTCTAGGTAGGTCATGTGCACTTCCCCTTCCTGATCGTGCACTTAGGTTACCCATCAGATTTGTTTGGCATGACCTTCGCTCTGTGAAACCATGCTGTCTCGGGTCTTGCAGTCCATTGAATTCCAGGCAGGGACAGCGCTAGACAGGGCAAAAAGGGAAAAGGTTGCAGTTTGCCCAGAAATTACCCACTTTTCACATGACATTGGGTCCAGAGTGGTGCACCTGTCTGTAACAATAGCCAAAAGATGGAAATGTAAACAATAGAAAAGTATTTTCACTTGACAGATTTAAGCTTCTGTACTGGTGAAGTTTGTACTTGTGATTAGGTTTTGACCCAGTTGTTTCTCATTTTGACCTACGTTTATTACACCAGTGGGTCTAATTTGACTCATGTTTTAAAGCCCTTGTGTTTTCCAGCTATTCCACAATCCTTTCCTTTAATAGGGTTTCCATTAATTTACCTACCACTGAAGTCAGGCTGACAGGCCTATAATTTCCCACCTCCTCCTTGCTACCACTTTTGTGTAGTGGGACTATGTCTGTTCTTCTCCAGTCCTCTGGGACCACGCCGGTCTCCAGTGAACTTTAACAAGTCTGCCAGGGGTGCAGCCAGTACCTCCCTGAGTTTCTTCACCACTCTTGGATACACCCGTCTGGCCAAATGGCTTTTTTAAATGCTAAGAAGTGCACCTGGGAAACAAAAACCCAGGGGAAGAGTACACGATAAGGTGGGGGGGTGAGATACTGACAACATCCGAAACAGAAAGGGACCTGTGGGTAGTTATATCAGATGACCTAAAGGTGGGCAAGCAATATGAGAAGGCAGTAAGGAGGGCTGGGGGATACTGGGATGCATAGGGATAGGCATCACCAGTAGAAAACAGGAAGTTGTTATCCCTCTGTACAGACAGTTTGTGAGACCCCATCTGGAGTACTGCATGCAGTTCTGGAGACCTCATCTCCACAAAGACATAGACTGTGGAGGCTGTCCAGAGGAGGGCAACCAAAATGGTGCAGGGTCTGCACCGGAAGACAAACAAAGAGAGACTGAAGGAGTTTAATATGTATACCCTCCAGGAAAGGAGGAAGAGGGGAGACGTGACAGAAACGTTAAAGTACCTCAAGGGAATCAACAAAGTCCAAGAGGGTAGCATCTTTTAGAAAAAGAGATGTGCAAGAGCAAGGGGGCACAATTTGAAGATGGTGGTGGGATGGCTCAGAGGTAATGTAAGGAAGTATTTTTTCACGGAGAGAGTTGTGGATGCATGGAACAGCCTTCCTGAGGAGGTCGTGGAGTCAAACGGTGGGGGAATTCAATAATGCGTGGGACAGACATAGGGCAGTTCTAGTGGAGGGTAGGAGGAAGTAGGCTGTTGGTTAACTAGGATCTGCAGCTTATCCATTAGGTGGGGAAAAGGGCAGACTATGTGGGCCAAGCGGTCCTTATCTGCCATCAAATTCTATGTTTCCCACCCTCACATTAGTGAGTGCTTTCCTGACTCTCTCCTCAGAAACAGGACTGGTGTCAGCTTCCCTCCCCTCAAAGCTCTTGGTGCCTATTCGTAATCCCTCCACTTCCCCTTCTACTGTGAACACTGAGCAAAAGTATTTGCTTAAAATGTTTATATTTTCTTAGTCCTCCTCCGCACAGTCTTCCCTCCCTCTCTAACTGTACAATCCATCCCTTTGTCTTCCTTTTCTCGCTAACATACCTGAAAAATGTGTTGTGCCCTTTTGATACTGCCTGGACTATTCTTTTCTCAGTTTGCACCATTGTGCTTCTTGATGCTTTGCCTTCCTCCCTCCATTTCCCCAGATACAGCTTTCTATCCTCCTCTTTCTGTGTCTCCTTAGGCATCTGAGAATGCCACTCTTTTTGCCTTTACCTTTTGTGCCACCTCCCCCGAGAACCATAATGTTTACTTGCTTGATGCACAGGTTTGTTGCCTTTATTATGCCCTCCTTTAGTCTGGCCCATTTGCCCTCCACCCCACCCAGGACATCTCCCCCCACCAGGTCCTGTCAGAGGTATTCTCCTATCACTGTAAAGTCAGCCCTTCTGAAATCCAGGACCCGTGCCCTTGTGTGGTTGGATTCCGCTGCTATTCTTATGTTAAACCACACTGTGCGATGGTCACTGGTCCCCAGATAACTTCCCACCCTGATGTCTACAGCACAGTCACCATTAGTAAGCACTAGGTCCAGTATCGCCCCACCCCAAGTGGGTTCACTGACTAGCTGCCTGAGGAATGCCCCCTGCAGGGAGTCCAGGCTGTGTCTACCTCTAGCTGATGCTGCAGCAGGGAGGCTTCATTCTACATCTGGCAGATTAAAAGCCCTCCAGCACTACCTTCTCATTTTCAGCCATTTTGATAATAGCTACTAATATTTATATATCTTTTGTCTTCTCCCTTTGAATCTTGATGAATTGTTGGTCCTCTTCCCCATCTGGATTCAGATCTTGAGGCTCGTTGGGTGTGTCTGGGTCGGGAGTGGGCAGTGGTGTTACCTCTGTAGTGTTAAATTAGTTATAGCCATAATAGTGTTTTGGTTTGCTTGATTTTGAGGCTTTTACTTTGATATATCTTTGAGCCGCTTCATAATTTTTAGCATAAATGCCTGTTGGTTCTTCATAGTGGCTGCGGTTGCTTGTGTCTGCATCATGAAAGTTTGGTGCTCAGTTGCCACTTTGCCACTTCATGCTGTTGTCCATCCTTTTTCTCTGGGGGATGTCTCAAGGGATGGAGCATACTCCTGAGAGGACTCTACTGCCTCTATTTCACAGGTAGGGCATTAAAGAGCCATTCTGATGTGATAAGAGTAGAATGCTGCACATGGTGCATTTTCTGGTCCTGTCCTTCCTGAAAAGGTTAATTTATGATGTTAAAATCAAAGTACAGGAGCTTAGTGAGTGTGCTGCAACCATCTTAGGTGCAGAAGTTAATCATGTTTGCATGTTTATCATTATACCAGAGTAAGAGACATGAACATGTTTTTATTTTCAATGCAGGATTGGGATAGCCTTGGTTAAAGCAGCAGCAGCGGCAGCTAAGGCCAAAATGCAGTGTAAACCGAGAACCAGTGCTAACAGTAGTAAAGACAAAGAGGAAAGGAAAGAGCTAAAGGTGACGCCAAAAAAAGAAGGGGAAATATCCACCTCAGAAACAGCTCCACCAAAAGTTCAGAAGCCAGAAGAAGAGCCCTTGTCTTCAGACTCCTTGAGTATAAGAACTATTTTCCTTTTACATTTAATTTTAAAACAACAGTTTAATTCAAAGTTATACAAATGCTGTAGTAGGAGTCTAACAGATATACAAGGTTGTGTCATTTCAAGAGGAAGCAGACTTCTGTTCAAAATAAATCCTGATTTTCAGGACAAAGTATTTTCATAATGATGCTTTTATGAAATAATATAGTAATAATCTAAATGTCATTATAAAAGGCTGTTACCACACAGAGAAGCAAAATGGTGTAGCCAAATAGTGTTTTTTAATTGTATTTTTCTCCACCCGTTCGATCTGCACCCCCCCACCAGTCCCCCCCGCCCTGTCACCCTGGCGTTCACCAGGAATTACCTCTATGGTACGGAGGTGCCAAGCTGTCCGGATGTGGAGCCTATGGAGGACTGGTGTCATCCTGCCAGTCTACACCATTTTTCCATTTTATGAACCCACCCCCTCGCGGCATGGGCGTGCACATGTGGAGATACGCGGATGCCATGTACCCACGCTCCTGTGCCTCACTAACTCTGACGCTGCCCCTAGCCTTCACTAGGAGGCAGCCAAGGAGCGGGATGACTACCCCTCCCTTCCCGAGAGAGAGCAGCTGTCCGTTGGACGCTCTATCCTCTCCCTTCCCTGCTGACACCCGGCAACTCTAGGTCACTCCCAACCTTGGGTCTCTGGCGCGGTGCTAGATGTGGCATCCAGCGCCTCAACCCTCAGCACCACGGGCCAGTCCTAATAGTGTTTTTTATGTATTTTTGTTTGAAGAACAATGCATGCAAGCTATTTTTATTCAGCATCTGCATTTTTCTTTATATTTTTTATAGATGCTTCTGCTGTTTTGGCTGAAACTCTACAAACACCTTTTTTTCACTGCATCTCGTCGAACTCTGCACTTAACTTCATACTGTGCTTTGTGGATATAACCCAGTTTCTGCATTCCTATTTAAGAAAAATTGTCTTTTTTTTCCAGTTTCTCCTTAAAGGAGATCTACTGGCATAGATGAAGCAATGACCAATGCACAGATCGGGGCTTCAGTACCATGATCCCCGGCAGGCACAATATTCATGGAAATTTTTTTTTTTTTTTTATTTAGTTGTTTAACCAGGTATAGCACACTAAGCTGAAAGCTTTTTTTACAGGAGTGACCTGGGAGCACAAGGAGGTTAAGTGACTTGCTCAGGGTCACACAGTATACAAGTGAAAACTGGGGGATTCAAACCCAGGTCTGGTCTGCTGGATGTCACCAGATTTGCAGCTCAGAGCCTTAGACCACTACGCTATACTGCCTCCTTTACTGCCTATTTATACCTGAATACTCGTAAAAACTGTCAGAAACTCTGTAGCAGGTAGCATTTTATAATATCCTGGTACCCAGCCCCCGAGATTGCTCTGCTAACAATGTGATATGATGATGCAACATTGCCCCTTCCTGTATGGCGCCATTATGTACGGAGATTTAATAATCTCCATGTCTCTCATACCCTGCTCTGTTCTTACAGACTCTGCCTAAATGCCATGTGTATGCTGTGTATGCACATGGCATTTATGCAAAGTTTGTAAAAGTAGAGCAGGGCGTGGGAGATATGGAGATTATTAAATCTCTATACATAAGGGCACCGTACAGGAAGGGGCAGTGGCACATCATCATATAGCGTTGTTAGCAGCACAATCTTGAGGGCTGAGTACCGGGATAATAGAAAATGCTACCTGCTATGGAGCTTGTCACGGTTTTTGGGAGTATTCAGGTATTAGCACATTTCTAAGAATATTGTGCCTGCAATAGGGATCGGGGGTACTGAAGCTCCAATCTGTACAATGGTCGCTGCTAAATACATGCCAGTAGATCTCCTTTAAACTCTGCCTACCTTCTCGGGCTTCTTATGTATTCCAGTATAATTATTTCCAGGGATGTGGATGTGGTTCACTTATCTTCACTTCTGGCAGTCTTTCTTTAAGAAGCTGATTTGCTGGACCATCTTTAAGAAGCTCCTCCCACTACCCAGATGGTATATCCCTCTGCTCCGCCATGTGACGTCAGATCTTTCTTTCTGCTGGAAGAGTCAGGTTTCCTCCTTTGCAGCTCCGTAGGCCTTTCTGAGTGCATCATTTGGTAAACTTGGTATTTGCTGTTCAACTTCAGTTACACTTTTAGCATTTTTTCCTTAGTTTCGCTCTTGTTGACCACTCCTTTGATGGAACATGAGGACTCCAAGTCAGCTCTTGGCTTCAAACCTTGGGTCCAGAGCCAGCAAAAGATTTCCCAGAAGGACATGCACATATTGTGCTTTTACTGCCTGGGGGGCATCACACAGTGTCTCTGTTGAGGCCTGTACCAGGCAGTGCCAGCCTCATCCCTGGAAGGCCACCAAGCTTGTCTCCCCTTGGCTGACCAGGCAGATGGGACCCATAGCCTAAGACTAACTCACAAGGCAGCCCCCATGGCTGCAGGGTCCATGGCCCAGCTTGCAGTAACGGAAAAGACAGCGGCCAAGGCCACAGTCGGTACTTCGTTGGTCTCAGCGCTGCTCCTGTTGAGAGCCATTGTTGGAGCGACCTTCATGGGAGATTTCCATGAGATGTACTGGGCCCTCCAGACTTTCTGGGAGAGCTCTTCCCACTCCTGTGACTTCCTGACTGCTTGATGCCTCTCGAGTGCTTGGCTTCGGCTAAGCGCCCTTTGGTCGAAGGATGGGGCTGCAAGCTCCACGATGACTCTTATCAGGCGGTCAGCCTAGACACAGATCGAATAGATGGTTAAGATATATCTTATTTTGAAGAAGACTTTTGCAGCCAGTCCCATCAGTAGGACTAAGCTGCCAATCACTAGGACCACACAGAAAACTTCTAGCTAGCAGTCTACCATTGGGAACTGCCTCCCGTCCCCCGCTGAAGTCCATCAACTGACGTCAGCATATTCTGTATAGGAGGGTGGTCCCCCACACCACCTCAGTTCTTTTCCCATTGTCGACCCACAGCTGCAGTCGGCTGCCATTTCCTGCACTTACCACGCTTTTTAAATTTTGTTCTTCTAAGTGTAAAACTTTTTTTTGACAAGTTTCTTCTCCACCAGCCTCTAACCGCTCCATTAAGTTTGCCTGTGGCAAACAGATTCCTGAAAAGGACAGCCACTCTGCATGTCTGATCTGCCTAGGCCCAAGCCACAACACCGAAGCCTGCTAATTCTGCCATCAGCAGAAGAGTAGGACCTGGGAGTGATGATCACTAGTGACCCGAAGCACTCCATGCAGTGCAAGAAAGCAGCAGCAAAGGCAAACAAGATACTAGGATGAATATCTAGGGGGATCAGTAGTAGGAGAGAGGAGGTTTTACTGCCCTTGTACAGGTCACTCGTAAGGCTGCATCTAGAGTATGGAGTTCAGTACTGGTACCCACACCTCAAAAAGGACATTAACCTGTTGGAGAAGGTCCAGAGGAGGGCTACAAAGATAATAGTGGGTCAGCAGGGTAAGGCATACGAAGAGAGGTTGAGGGCACTGAACATGTATTCCCTGGAAGACAGGAGAGAGAGAGAGGGGACATGATTGGGACCTTCAAGTACTTGAAAGGGATAAATAAGGTTGATAAGGAGAGTCTCTTTAAGCTAAGTGGCATCCATAACACTAGGGGCATAGTCTTAAGCTGGAGGGGAGGTTTAGGAGGGATGTCAGAAAGCACTTCTTCACAGAGAGGGCGGTCCACACTTGGAATGCACTGCCAGAAGAGGCCAAGTCATTGAAGACAGTGGGCAGCTTTAAGAGAGGCTGGGATAGGCATAGGGAGAAAGTAAGGATCATGGATAGGGAGGATAGGAGGAGTGGGGAGGGAGGGAGGGCAGGGACATTAGCTCAAGCTGTGGACCCTGCAGTATGAGCAGACTTGATAGACCAAATGACCTTCTTCTGCCGGCTTATTTGTTTGTTCGTATATATGTATGGTCATATGAAAATTCAGCCAGGCCACTCTGAGATAAAGCCATCTTTTTTTTTTTTTGGAAACTCATATTTTATTGTTTTTAGAAAAATGACATACAGATGTCTTGTGCCAGATATCACATTACACACGTCATACATTCAGTGCCCCAGTAAAAAATAAATCTAAGCAATCTTGCTTTTGGAAAGAGGGGTATTCCTAAAAAAAAAAAGTGTCCTCAAATCAGTCTAAGGACGTGCTGCACCCCACAAGACTTTGAGTGGTCAAATAACGAAGAAAAGATAGTCCAAACGTATGTAACCAACAACCTGTGTTGTTATGACCCTCTTCCAAACATGGTCTCCTGTGATGTTAATGGCAGTCAGTAAGACAGCTTCTACAGACATCTGCTGTTAACAATAAACAAACTAATGTCTTGTGCCTAATAATAAAAATATATGAAACCCCTTACATATTTAAACCACAGTTTGTTCATGTGTTTAAACGTTTGTAACATCCATAAAAAGCCTTAAAATAAAACAAATAGTGAAACATTTACAGGAACTACTACAACTCGTATTTTAAGTGAACTGTTCAGCCTCCCTTCAGAAACATTATGTCTTTATTTTGTACCCTTATACTGTGATTCAACATTCAAATATCTTCCTCTGAATCTGAGGATGTCTGCCGTCTGGCCTTATCAAATTCCTTCGATAGTGCATCTGCCTTTTTGCCAGCTTCTTCGGGATCAGTATATTGGTACATATGTCCCCCATATTGGATTTGGAGACGTGCTGGCATGAGCAATGAGTGAGCCATACCTAGGCTTCGAAATTTATTATTTTTTTTTTCATATTAAATAAACTTTATTGACATATCTTTTACAGTCATATGAAAGATTAGGTATGTTTACAGTTGCAGAGAGAAAGGAGAAAATAGAAAAATAAAGAATTACAGAAATTGCTTACATCCACTATGTTAGGATTCTCCTTCAGATTTCTATCATTTATAATATGAAACTATTTACTATGCAGAATATTGAAGTACTAGGTAAAAAAAAGAGGAAAATTGAGATGAAGTAGAAAGGAGAGATTAATTCAATGGGTACTATTATAGCACAACTGATTCTACCTATTCTACCCTCAACCCTTCCCCCATCCCCCCAGTCTTCAACCCTAATACTCCCCTCCTTTCCCCCAGGTACACAACAACATTATAATATAATGAGGAGAATTACACATCCTTAATCTAATTTCCAAATTATGAGAGGCAACTAATACAATAAAGCTATTAGACTGTCAGTAAGGTATGCAGAGGGGCCAATACTTTATTATAATAATGTAATCTATCCGACATCTGGGCTATAATTTTTTTCCGCCTGTAAGGCAAAAAGAACTTCTTTGATCCATTCAGCTCTGGAGGGTATCGTTTGGTCAAGCCAGTGCCATAAAATAATTTTTTTTGCACACAAGGATATCATGGCCATATGCTTACATTGCTTCCCGATTAGTATTGATCCATAGCTACCCAAAATGCAGATCTTGGGTGTAAATGCCTCAGAAAGGCCCAAAAGGGGATCTAAGCTATCTTTGATAGCTATCCAAAAGGGTGCTACCTTGTTACATTCCCATAGTATATGTAATAAATTACCGGGCAATGCCTCACATCTGGAACATAGATTTGAAGCAAGTAGCCCCATTTTATGTAATTTAACCGGAGTATAATATAAGTCGTGGATGACAAAAAATTGCAGTAAGCGATATCTATCCCATCTCACATCTCGGTATAAATGTTGCCAAATGCTAGCCCAGGGCCTCTCCTCTGAAGCAGCAATAGGAAGCATTTGGTCCCACACATACCGTGGATGGCAATTTTGTAGCTCCAAATGTTCTCTCAAAAGATGATAAAAGTAAGATATAAAATGCGATGTAGGAGGTGATGAGATAGTTTGTAGCAGTGGTCCAAATAGATGTTTGTTCCAGGGCTTCAACCCGAAGTGTGAGTGAAGCATGTGGGATAACTGAAGGTATTTGAATACATAATCAGCAGGTACTTGGTATTTATTTCTTACCTCTTGGAATGTCAGCAAGCATTGATTGCTTAGTAGATCAATTACTTTAATTTTAGAATGGAAAGGCCAGAATTTTTTATTTAAAGGCTTACACCCAATCTTAAAGTTAGGATTTCTAAGAATTGGTTGTGAAGTATATTTCTCTAAAGATATATAAAATTTTGCGTTTATCTTAGTAAAGACCCGGAGAGTAGTTCCAATTGACGTACAGTATAGAGCTCTAGGAATATTCATATGTGCTGCTTAGATGAGAGTACCTATGTCTATTCCATGGAAAGAACATAAGTCCCTTTCAATTTGAAGCCATTGCGGGACATAGATGTGATAGCCCTCAACCAACATCTCTTGAGTCCATCTTAATAGTACCGAACATGTAATTGCGTAATAGTAAAGCAGGAAATCCAGTAGCTGGAGTTTTGCAATCGCTCTTCTCGGTTTTATTTTGCCCCAAATGAAATTAGCAATTATACGATTCACCTGGAGAAACCAGGATTTAGGGAGAAACAGATTAGTCATATAAAGGGGGTATAATAATCGGGGAAGAACAGTAATTTTTATTACATTAATCTTTCCCCACAAGGATAAAGGAAGCGTAACCCAGCGATTAAGATCTTTACTAATTTGGGATAGAGTTTTGTCTAAATTATATTGCTTCATTTGTAAGTTATCAGTAGAAAGATAATATCCCCAAATATTTCATATTATCTTTAACCCATTTTAGACCTAACTGGGTCACTTCCGAGGAATAGGTATATTTGTTTAAAGGCATCACCTCTGTTTTGGTTATATTAAGCTTATAATTTGAAAATTTTCCAAATTGCTCAATAAGAGTCAAAGCAGATTTTATTGAGGTAGAAGGGTACGAGATGTGGAGAAGTATGTCATCTGCATAGACTGACAGCTTATACTGCTGAGATCCAACCGAAATGCCTTGAATTAAAGGGGAAATGTTAATATAACGAATGAATGGTTCTAGGTAAAGGTTAAATAAAAAAGGGGAAAGGGGGCAACCCTGTCTGGTACCCCGATTCAGGAGTATAGTGTTCGAGAGCATACCATTGTAGAGAACACGGGCCGTTGGTCGGGTGTACAAAACCTTTACCCATTGAATGAACTGTTGAGGAATGCGATATTTAGGCATGAGATAAAACAGATAGTCCCATGACACCTGATCAAAAGCTTTTTCTGCATCCAGGGACGCCAGGGCGGCAGGTACCGAGAAGTCCCTGGATGCAGAAATAAGATGGCTAAGCTTCTGCATATGGTCCGAGGAATACCTATTAGCCACAAATCCTACCTGCTCCGGACTTATTAGACATTGCCATACTTTCGCCAATCTTTTGGCTAGGGTCTTTGCCAGTATTTTAAGATCCACATTTATTAGGGAGATAGGGCGGTAATTAGTGATGTAAAGGGAATCTTTCCCCGGTTTCAGGAGAACTACCATTGTGGTTTCTGTAAGGGAGTAGTCCAAAACCCCATGCTCATAGATATAATTATACGTGTCTAGGAGATTAGGAGCTAATTGTATTTTATAAGCTTTATAGAATTCTGCAGTATATCCATCCGGCCCCGGAATTTTGTTCAGTGGTAGGGTATCAATAGCTGAGCATATTTCTGACACTAGTAAGGGAGCTTTTAGATATTCTACTTGCTGGTTGTCTAAGAAAGGAAGTGTTACATTTTGTAGAAAATGTTCCACTTCCAGTGGATTAAATGGAGTACGGGGCCGGGAGTACAAATCAGAGTAGTACTGCTGAAAACGAAGAAGAATATCCTGAGGAGAGTAACTATGAGACCAGCTGCATTATAGATGGAGAGTATTATTCTATCCGCAGTTTGAGCCCTTAAACGAAGGGGAAGAAGTTTGCTTGCCTTATCTCCTTGATCAAAATACTTAACCTTGGACTTTTGAAGAAGATATTCTGCTTTGTCTGTCAATTGAGAATTATAACGATCCCTGAGAATTTCCAACTTTGTAAGGGAGGTTTGGGTCGGGGAGGGAGGAAGTGATAGCTCTACAGATCGTATCTCCTGGAGAAGATTGGATGTTATCTGTGCGGTTATTTTCTTTCTAATGGTAGCTAATCTAATTATCTCATCTCTAAGAGTACACTTTAATGCCCCCCAAAGAACATCTAGTTTAGGCATGGAAGGTGCGTTATTGTTAATAAATGTAAAAAGAACATTTTGAAGATGGGATTGAAGTTTTTTTAGATTTCAGCAGTTGGTGGTTAAACCGCCATACTTTATTTTGAACTACATCAGAGCCTGGTCTCCAGTGCAGCAAAATGGGATTGTGATCTGAAATGACCGTGGCAAGATATAAGCAGGATGTGACTAAAGAAAGATAAAGAACCTCTGTGCGCAAACACTGAGGCAAGGGTTACCTCAAAGGGCATTTGGCTGGGAAGCCAAGGTTCAAGAAAATACAAAATCACACATGCCCACACAATGCAAAGCATCATGGGCTGCATATTGCAAATCACCACAGAATGTTATGCTGGTTCAACTTTAAGCAGAATTGCATGGTGCCGAAAGACCTCTCACACAGTTTGCAAAGGGTGCTAACAGATGACATAGACACGTGTTTCGTCCTACCAGGACTCATCAGTATGCCTCATCTGTTTGACACCCCAATGGAATGAACCAGTTACCCTAAGACGGTCTGTCTGGGTTATGTTGTGGTGAATCCATTAAAATAAAAAACTATTTAAAAGAGACAGAACCTCTGTGCGCAAACACTGAGGCAAGGGTTACCCCAAAGGGCATTTGGCTGGGAAGCCAAGTTTCAAGAAAATACAAAATCACACATGCCCACACAATGCAAAGCATCATGGGCTGCATATGCAAATCACCACAGAATGTTTTTTATTTTAATGGGTTCACCACAACATAACCCAGACAAGACCGTCTTAGGGTAACTGGTTTATTCCACTGGGGTTTCAAACAGACGAGGCATACTGATGAATCCTGATAGGACGAAACACGTGTCTATGTCATCTGCTGGCACCCTTTGCAAACTGTGTGAGAGGCCTTTCGGCACCATGCAATTCTGCTTCAAGTTGAACCAGCATAACATTCTGTGGTGATTTGCATGTGCAGCCCATGATGCTTTGCATTGTGTGGGCATGTGTGATTTTGTATTTTAGAGAAAGATGCCCAATATCCACCAAAAAATAATCTATCCTAGAAAAAGAGTTATGGGGAATTGAATGAAAAGAGTACTCTCTTCTAGAGGGGGGAAAAAGGGCCCTCCAAGGATCAGTTAGACCGAGAGTGTCCATGAATTCTCGAATGGCTAATTGTGCCTGTGATAGGGCAGAAGTGCTAGCACTGGACCGATCTAAAATATTGCAGAAAGTCAGGTTCCAATCACCTCCCAACAGCAAAGAGTAATTTGACCACGATATCAAATGTTGCACAAGTCGGGTAAAAAAACGCAGGTTCATCTGATGTTGGGCCGTAGATTGGGCCGAGTACCAATTCAGAGTGACCAACTATAGCTTTAATTATAATAAACCTGTATTGTGAGTCCACTATTGTGTCAAGCAGACAAAAAGATAGTCTATGGGCTATGAGTATAACTACTCCACCACTGCAAGAGTTTGGTGCTGTTCCAAAAACTTGTCCCACCCAGATCCTTCTAAAAGAAGTGTCTGGGAAGGTGGCAAGTGGGTCTCTTGAAGAAACGCTATGTCAGCTTCTAGCTTTTGCAGATGTAAGAGTATTTTTGTTCTCTTTGCTGGAGATTGGGCACCCCTCACATTCCAAGAACATATTTTATACATTGCCATATAAATCCAACCAGTTTATGGATCTTTTAAAGAAATAAATTACACTATTATAACATATTCTCCCCAATTTAAACCACCTAAGCGAGTGTGTGTGTGTACCCTTATCCCTCCCTTATCCCATCCCATATAAAGACACCCCGTCCCAAAATGAGAGCCCCAGCAGTAAACCAGGTCAAAAAGATAGGAATCCCAATATTTCTCCCAACTTAACCCCTTACCCCTCACCATATCCCTTTCCCCTCTAGCTACAGCAAAATAATTGAAGCCTTCTTTCGGCTGCAGTAATGCTCTGCCAACTCTTGAAATTGGCCAAACGAGAATAAGCATAACAAAACTTAAAATCAAAAAAATATGCCCATGTATTAGCTGCAGCAACCCCCCACCCTCTTTTATAGCACATGGTGCTTTGTAACCCGCTAACACCTACCGTTCAACTCCCACTCCATTAAACAGCCTAATGACAAATTTAATAACGAAAATCCAATAGGAAAAACTATCAACAGTCTCTCAGTCAGTAACTACTAATGCTATATTCTCCCAAAAATAAATACTTCATTATCAAGAGCCACTAACAAGAATAAACTGCTTTTCTCCCCCAGACGTAACTACTTGCATCTTCAGGATCCTTATTTAGAAGCTAAGCAACTGGACTCTTCTTGATTACACCACAAGTGCAGATCGGAGTAATCATTTTGAGTCTTCTCCATAGAAAAGGGCTCTGATGCTGTTACTATGATGATGTGCTGCCCTCTAGTGACCATAGTGCAACATCGCTATTTAGCCCACTTGTAAAATTTGCTCATTCAGACTGGAGGAAACATCCCCTTACACTAGCCTCCCTTTTACTCCAGTAATCTTCAGCGAGGAGGAAAGAGATCAGGGAGTAGTGATTGCAGTGCTGACAGGGCTTGTTGTGCTGTTTCAAAATTATGTCAGGACCCAGAAACAAACACAGCCAATCGTGATGGATACTTAACTTTATATTTTATGCCTGCCGCTATGAACTTGGAAATCAGAGGGTGATATTCTGCCCTACGTTGTCGGACTGTAGCAGGCAAATCCTGTGCAAACCGAAGTTGCTGACCGTCCCAGAGCACTTGTTGCAGCTCTGTAACCTTCCCCAAAACATGAGTCTTGTCCAAGTAATTCAGGAATTTTATTATTAGTGGCCGAGGTGGCTTGTCAGAGGCAGGTTATGGTCTCAATGAGCGGTGTGCCCTCTCTATAATGTAGGTGGTATTGTTTGGAGAGGGTCCCGCTATCTTAGTGAACATCTTTTGTAGAAAAGGGTAGGTGCTGAGCCTGTTTCTTCCAGAAGGCCGAAGATGATAATATTATTTCTCCGACTTCGGCCTTCCAAATCCTGTAGTTTCCCTTCCATTTTGTGAAGTCGTTGTCTTAGTATAGTGACCTCTGGATCCATTATAGATTTCCATCCCTCTAAAGAGGAGATACGAGCATTAGTGTCTGCGATTGCCCGGTTAGTATCTGTCAGTTCCCCTCGAATACTTTTCAGTTCTGCAGTGATTTCTTGCATTGTTAACTTGAAGGGATGCAGCTCTTCTAAAAAATTTTTTTCTGTGAGAGGTAGGGAGGCAGACGTTGTGGCCGGTGCTTTGGAGGGCACTCCGGTATGGCCTTTTGGTCTTTTCAGCCCCTTCTCAGGCGATTGCGGGGGAGTATGAGAAGGGGGCGCCTGGCGCATTTCTGCTTCCATCACAGGAGTAGGCCTTGCTATCCGACCTTCGGTGAACCTCCGTAGTACCGTAACTTCCAGGGGAGCTTTTACCTTCAACCTTGTTGAGACCAATCTAGGAGCTGAAACGATCGGTAAATGGTAAAGAGATATGCTTACTCAGTAGTTCTTCCACCAAAACGGCTGATTTCTGGGCAGGAGCCGATATGTGGTGCTGCTAGTCGGACATACTCATCACGTGATCTCTAGGCTTCATAATTTAACATGCACCCCTTTGCATTTTTTCCTTTGCACTCTAGTTGTAAAGGACAGGTCTAGAAAGAGGTGCACAATTGCGCCTTGGAAATTGAGCCACGTGGCATCCCTTGTGGCCTGCAATATAATGTCCCATGTAGCAGGATTCGTGGTCACCATTAGGGCCATACGGGGTAGCTCCTTGTTTGCTTTTGCAGATCTTGGGGAAATTTGATATGCCTTCAGGAGGTTTTCTGGGGAAATCGTAGACTCCAGGTTCAGGGCTCCAAACATCCACTCCCTCAGAAAATAAAGTAAGTCATCTCCCTCTACATTTTTTGGCAGTCCAACGATGCAAATGTTGGAAGCCCTCTGTGCATTCTCTAGAGCCTCAAGGCAGTACTTCAGTTGGCATTTTCTTGAACAGGTTTGCCCGACGATGCCAATACTTTTGTTGCGATAGACTCCGGCGTGTTGGCTGACTTGATGGCCACTGCAATTTTGGAGTCTTGCTCTTCAAATTTAGTTAGGATGGACTCCGCCTTGGAATCGATGGCTTGTACAGATTTCTGTAAATCCCACCACGGAGGTTCTGGCTCTGATGACTTCGTAGCAGTATCCCCTTGTACAGGCTCCGGAGATGGAATTTTTGTACTCGCTGCACCAGCCTTATTTGTATGACCCATGGCTGAAGAAAGGTATCTATCTTCTCCTAGTTTATAAAGGAATCTCACTGTTCCAAAAAAATGGCACTTAAACAGCAATTCAGTGTTATTTTTTAGGTTTAAATAATAGATGAACAGAGAGCTCCCACTGAAAGCGCCTTGTCGTTAGGTTTGCTCGGCAGCGACCCTGGAGAGCCATCTTTTAAAACGGAGGTTGGTTGCCATGGAAAGGGAGCTGCAGAGACCGAGGAACAGGACCCTGAGAGACACCACTTGGCTGTCTGCCTCAGGGAACAGGATGACCTCCCTGTGGTGGTGTCCTCTGTGATTGACTCCTACGAGGATGTCACCAAGGCAGCCTGGGCCCACCCCTCTACTACCTTGCCTCTACCCCCCCAAAAAAGGCAGATCGCCGCTACCATGCCCCAGTGGACTGGCGGCATGGGTTAGAGTAACGAGATGTGAATGAGTTTGTTACATCCAGCAGACCTGGGTTTGATTCTCCCAACCTCCACTAGCATACTGTGTGATTCTGAGCAAGTCATTTAACCTCCTAGTGCTCCCAGATCACCCCTGAAAACAGGCACTTGTGCCTAGTGGGCCTTACTGGTTACCAAAGACTAAAAAAAAAAAACCTTTCTGGGCATCCACCTTAAGGCAGACTCTGTGGTGATTAATGCGGTGCACTATTGTACTAAGAAGCCCAAGAACCTCAGTATTCTTCCCCCAGACTGGGAAGCCAGGCAGCTGGATCACATCGGCAGGTGTGTCTTTGCCTCTACTACATTGGCTATTAGGGCCATCAACTATTTGGCCCATATGGTCCAATATCAGAATGTCCTTTGGGATCAAGCCAGAGGTCGGGTCCAGATGTTGCCTGAAGATGCCACCAAGACGCAGCTCGCCCAGCTTCTAAAGTTGGTCTCGGACTTCGGCATTCATGTCCTTCTAGTGGCTTATGACGCTGGTGATGCCTTTGGGTGTGGGGTGGCTGCTGGGGTCTGCCTCTGGTGCCATTCCTGGCTCCAGGTGTCCGCTTTTGCCCTGTTCATGCAGGCTAGTATTTTGGACACCCTCTTCTGTGGGGCAGTCCTTTTCCGGGGTGATGTCCCGGGCATTACTTCTACTTTACAGGAGTCTGGGTGGGCCCTTAAGTCAATCCATTCACTTTATCACACCCAGGCTAGAGCAGGCCAGTGTCAGTCCTTTTGTTGGCCCTCCTGCAAGCAAACCCTGGCCAGCCGGCCAGGGGCCAGCAAAAACACAAGGTCACAGCAGCCCCTGCCGCTGTCAGAGTTGCTAGAGCTCCCACGGCACCTCTGTCAGACTCCCAACCCCCGCTGAGGATCCAAGGGAGGTGGTCTGGGTTGTTTTTCTCTCTACGTGGACAGATGGAGAGAAGTGACCACAGACGATTGTGTGCTCCGGATCATAACTTATAGTCACACTATGAAATTCCTAGAGTGACCATCCGAAAATCCTCCTATCCACTCTTTTTCTACCCTCCAGCACACTTGTCTCTGGTTTGGGAGGAAATTCAGGCTCCTCTTCAAAAAAAAGCCATAGAGCCTGTCCCTCAGGCTCAATGGGGAAGGGGTGTTTACTCCCACTTATAAAATGGGCATCCAAAATAAAGAAGTCTCATTGGTCAGTGGCGACCCAGGTTTGGGAATGAGCTCAGGCCACTGGGGGTTGGCAGGGGTGAAAGAGGATCGCGCGTCCAGAGGGCTGCTCTCCTCTCTTGGGGGGAGGGAGACCTTGGCGGAGGGGAGGGGGAGAACGGGAGAAAAATGTTGGCCCGATGCATTTGGATTGGGTCTCAGGAAGGGAGGGTGCCGGTGCCTTCCCTCCTGGCCCCGCCACGGGGGATTTACCAGGTCAGCAATACAGGGACACATTGAAGCCAGAGAGTGTGTCTGTCCAAAAGAAGAGACTACAGCTCCCTGCCAGGGCTCCCAGGGAGGATAAAAAGCTATATAGAAAAAAGTCTCATTGGTCAAAATATATCATGTGACCATGCATGAAATCTGTTTCATGCACAGTCATCCTGGTCCTAAACCACATCACACAATGAACAAATCGGTCCTACTACAACCAGATATATCTTCCATCAGTACCCCTACAACCTGAATTGATCTGCCATCACAAGCATGGCTGCTACCTTTACACTGTAAAAACCTTCAACTGGGCCCTAAAAATAAAACTACCTTAAATAAAACACATTACTTAAATGTTGTTTCCCTGATCATCATACTTTCCTTACACACATAAACAAATTAGAAACATTAAGTGTTGTTTATAGTTTTCATTACAACTGTTTCTTTGCTAACAATGAAAAATCCGCCTTCTCTCTTTACCTGGTTGTCGGGGGACATCTCTTCTGCTTGCCCTGACAGTGAGATAACTAATTGAGTCTCTGGCTGTAGAAGAGGCCTTCATTGTGTGTGTGTGTGTACGTACAGTATGTTAGGAGAGGAACATTCTGCCTGTGGAACTCAGCAGAATTTTGAATCCATGTGTTCCATGATAAACATTCCATATCTTGAATCTTGATGCCAGCAAAGGACAAACTTTGTCCAGCAGTAATACAATGACATCATTTGCAGTGGGTGGAAGGGCTTTTTTATCATGAAAGCACACAAGTAAATCTGTTGTTTCTACATATAAACATGCTTTTCCCAATTGTAAAAAGTTAAAAAAAAAAACCAATTTTATTAGCGTAATAAGACACTCCGGGGTGTGCATGGAACAGATTTTACCACACTTCCAGATGCTGAAGGCACTCGACCTGTGGCCTCATGCCTCACTATGCCCCTGGGTATGCAGTAAAATCTGTTCCATGCGCACCCCGTCATGTCTCATTGCTTACATCTCCCTCATCCCCAAAAAGACCAGAGATCTTCGGCCTATTCTGGACCTGAGCCATCTGAATTTGTACATCGAGTATAAGTGCTTTTAGGTGGTTACCTTTCAGGGACTATTACCCCATTGCAGCAGGGGGACTGGCTCTGTTCTCTGGTCATGCAGGATGCTTATCTGCAAGTCCGGGTGTTTCCTGACCATTGTCTCTTCCTCTGCTTTCGCTTTCAGGAAGCCCATTATCAGTTTTGGGCTCTCCCTTTTGGCATTTCCTCAGCCCCCCCCCCCCCGGGTATTTACCAAATGCCTGGCAGTGGTGGCTGCCACATTGAGGAGGCAGGGCTTCTATGTCTTCCCCTGCCTGGATGACTGGCTGCTTGCGGCGCCCTCCAGAGAGCGTTTGGTTCAGATCCTGGTATCAACCTTCAGTCTTTTCCAGGCCTTGGGGATCACCATAAACTTGCAGAAGTCCTGTCTCTCTCCTTGCCAGTGCCTCTAGTACATTGGGGCGGTCCTGGACACCAGCCAGAGTAAGGCCTTTCTGCCCAAAAACAGAGCCGAGCAACTGATGGCGCAGGCCTAACTGGTTTCATCCAGTTGCAGGTCCCAGCCAGGGTCTTTCTTCACCTTCTGGGCCACATGGCGGTGGCAGTTGCCATGGTCCCCTTGGCCGGGTTGCACATGTGATTCCCTCAGTGGACATTGAGGATCCAGTGGGTTCAGTGTACCAATGACCTAGACCAGTTGGTCATGGTCTCCGACCTGATCCGGAGGACTCTGTTGTGGTGGCTGAACCCGGCCAACCTCCTTTGGGGAGTCTCCTTTCAGCTCCCGATCCCCCGACAGGCTCTTATGACAGATGTGTCCAGCTTGGGATGGAACGCTCATTTCGCTGACCATCAGACCGAGGTTACCTGATTCCCTGTGGAGGAGGATCTCCACATCAGCGTCCTGGAGATGCGGGCGATCCTCTATGCCCTGCAAGACTTTCAGACTCATCTTCTTCCCGGTCTGCTGCTGGTGCTGATGGACAACATGTGTGTGGTGTATTACATCGGGGGGGGGGTGGACCCATTTCTACCCCCTGTGTTGGAAGGTGATGAGAGTCTGGTTCTGGGCCATTGAGCACAGTCTGGAGCTTGCTGCTGTTCACATTCCAGGCATCCAAAACATATTGGCCCACAGTCTGAGCCACTCCAGGTCACAGGCTCATGAGTGGGAACTTCTAACCTCAGTGGTTGAAGACCTTTTCCACAGGTGGGGCTATCCAGAGTTTGCCCTCTTTGCATCCTCACTCAACATAAAACTGACGATTTTTTGCTCACTTGATCCCGGGCCTGGAGTTTTTTGGCGAGACGCATTGTCCCTCTCTTGGAAGGGGAAGTTTCTATAGGCATTCCCTCCCTTCCTGCTCCTGCAGCGGGTTCTGCGTAAGCTCCAGTTGGAAGGAGTGAGATGATTCTCATAGCTCCATTCTGGCCTCACCAGATTTGGTTTCCCCTGCTGCAACATCTAGCTGTGAAACCTCCGGTGCCATTGCCCCGGTGCGCAGGCTTGCTCTCCCAGGACCAGGACAACCTGGTCCATTCGGACCTTAAGTCACTGCATCTCCATGCGTGACTCCTGCGGACCTAGCTATTGCCTGCTTTGGGGTGTCCTCTAGGGTCACTGACATGCTGGTGGTGGCCAGGAAGCCCTCCACCAGGGCCACTTATGCTATGAAATGGAAGCGCTTCTCCATTTGGGCCGCTGCTTGCCTCTTGGATTATTCACCTGCCCAGTGAATCAGGTGTTGGAGTACCTCCCTTCCTTTTCGGATTCAGGCCTGGCGTACCCCTCCCTTAAGGTTCACCTTTCTGTCATCTCTGCATACCATGCACCTATTGAGGGCATGTTGCTCAGCTTGATGTGTCCCGCCCAACCTGCGCAGGGCATTTTGAATCTGAAACCTCCCATTTGGGACCCAGTCCCTCCATGGAACCTCAACTTTATGTTGGAGAAACTCCCTTTTTCACACCTGTCATGGATGACAGTCTTCCAAGTGGCCATCCCGTCTGCCAGAAGGACTGGGGAGCTCCAGGAGCTCTCGGTGGAGTCTCCCTACCTGTTCTTCCACAAGGAGAAAGTCATCTTTTGCCCCAACCTGAAGTTCCTCCTGAACTTCGTGTCAGAGTTTCATCTTAACTAGGTGATTAACATACTTTACCAACTCCTCTCCGGAGACAGCCGCAAGCGCCATACTGTAGACCTACAGGGAACGCTTTCCTATTATGTGGAGCATATGGCTGGGACTCAGGGTCAGACTCACCAGCTTTTTATCACCTACGCTGAAGCCACACCTTGCAGACTGGCAACAAAGCAGATGATTACAAGGTGGATCACATCTTGCATTGGCCTTTTCTATAGGTTGGTTGGTCGGTCAGGAGCTTATCATAGGGTTTAGGGCTATTTCCAACAGTCATACTGCTGTCTCTGTGGTAGCTTCCAGGAATATACCCATACAGGAGATCTGTAGGGCGGCTACCTGGAATTCAGCACACACTTTCATTTCCCACTGCTGCATAGACCGCGAGTCACGCTGTGATGCACGTTTTGGGACCTCAGTTATCCAGTCTGTATTCATCAGGTAGGGGCATGCGCCTTGCCCCCTCCTCCTGGAGAACTTCAAGGAGTCTGCTAGAGTGTGGATAAGTGAACCATATCCACACCCCTAGTAGTATAGGTTACTCAACTATAACTCTAGGAATGGTGTGTGGTTAACTTCCACACAACCCACCCAGCCTCCCCTGGCAAGTGGCACCTGATCCTGCTACCAGCTTGCGAGATCTGACATCACAGGGCAGAGTTGTGGTATATATCTGTCCGGGTGGTGGGAGGAGCTTAGCTTAAAGATGTCCGGGCCATTATCACATTGCAGTGGAACTGCCAGAGTGTGGATAAGTGAACCATATACCACTCCTAGAATTATGGTTATAGGTGAGTACTCCATTCATTTTGTTTAGAGTTGAGCATAAGATGATTGTTGGTGAACCAGATTATTTTTTAATGTGTCTGACTGCAGGGAGGAAGGCAGTAAGGGATCAGCAGAGAGCATAGTAGTGAATCCATGTCAACTGAGCATGGAAAATTCAGCGCATGTCAATTCGGCTCAGTTGATTCAGTGCTGCATTAGTTCAGCTCCTTTATTTCAGCTCATATGTCAGTTCAGCTCTGTTCCGTATGTGTTGCATAAATTGGAAGCAATAGCAATAGATTTTTTGGGGGAAGGCAGGTCGCTGATATGGGGGAGTGGGGAACATCGCTATGTAAATGCACTGATCTAGATCTTGATAAAGCCCTACCTCAGGCTGTTGGACCGTGTACTCCATTCCCAGTCACATCGCTTCACCTCAGGCCTGCAGCTGCCTTTGCTCTGCTGTTGTGTACACTGGTAAACTTAAGAGATCTCTGCAACCATAGGGACTTGGAGCTGAACTGGAACACCATTGGTAGGGTTTTGCAAGACACTGTGTGATGGAGGGTGGTGGGACATTTACCTGTGAGTTGCTATGTTTCATTCAAACAACATGAAGTCTTGCTGTGTTCTGACTATATGCAGTTAGCCCCAGCACTTAAACTGCTCCAGAGAGGAAAGCGTTAACTCTATGCCAAGGCATAGAACATTGAGCTTGAGCACGTTTTTCAAACCTCTGTCCCAGGTACTCTTCAGTGTAACCGTCAGATTCTTTACTCCGCCTTACTGTGAAGTCGCTCTGGAGATCCTCTCATTCACTTTGGTTGTGCTATAATCGGTCGGTTTAGTAAACCGCTTCTTTATTTTTTTTCGGTCTTTACATCTCTGTCCCGGTACAGTAAGTGTATTAGTAGGTAGTAGTGTGGTTTAGAGAGAGATTGTTTTTTCTTTTCGGCTTTTTTCTGGTTGGTCTGGCTGGGAACCGAAGCGATTTGTTGTTTCTGTTTCTACAGGTATTTTAGCGTGGTTTTCCAGTATCTATTGGTTCCTGAAAAAAACGTTGATTTCTCTGTTTTTTTTTATCCGACCCATGGCACAGTTGGAACCGATAGGTTTGATAGTCGACTGACTTGAACGCTGGTAAGGGTGACTTTGTATTTAAAGGCATGTCTGAGAAATCCAAAAAGAAAACCGGGCCCACTGGGTTTCAACACTGCACTGAGTGTGGGGGAGGCTTTTGCCAAGGTTGATCCCCACCTCATCTGTGTTTATTGTCTGGGGTTTGATCACCTGAAAGAAGACTACCAAATCTGCAGAAACTTTCCTAAGGCCACTGTGGATAAATGTTTAAGTAGGCTGAAGGAAAGAGATGCTGAAAAATCCACTGACTCGGATAGCCAGCCCGGTTCGGTTCTGAACGAACCTGAGGGGGTACCCACTGACCTGGGCGATACCCCCTCGGGCAAGAGGAGAGCCGATTCTGCAGAACTGGTTCCTGCAAAAAGAAAGCGCAAGTCAGCCGGTTCGGATCCTGGTTCCTATGGTCCGTCCGCTGATGAGATAGCCATAGCAATTGCTATTGTGCAGTCACTTCGCCCGGTTCTGACCGAACCAACACCGACGCAGAGATGGTCGGTTTGGTTGGACTTGTCTGCTTCTGAATATGGTCCCGAAGCATTTTATGAGGGCGAGTGGGAAGGAGATGAAGCTGAAGATTATGAAGACCTAGATTAGCCTATTGAGTCTGACATCTCCCCAGACAGGCCTTCTAATGTGTCTCTTCCCAGGCTTTCTGAGTCCGTCTCCCACTTCTTGTTTTACAAGAAGGTGGCTGAGACTCTTCAGCTTCTAGTGGAAGAAGCTGAACAGGATCAGGAGGAGCCTGCCTATGTTGAGATGATCGATGTCCCAGAGTCAAAAAGGATGTCTAGCCCTCTGCACAAGTTCCTGGGGAAACTGACCTAAAATATATTAGTTTCCAACATCCGTACCTCCTGTGGATAAGAAAATAGATAGGGCGTATGCTCTATCAGGCCCCGATACGGATTTCCTTACTAACTATTGCAGCCATGTTGGGATAGTGCAAGCTGCAGCCTGTGTCAAGGCTAATATTCCCCTGGCATCTCACCCCCCAGATAAGGATTCTAGGAAAGTGGATGCCAATGCAAAGAAGCAGTACTTGGCATCCTCTTTGGGACTCAGGCAATTCAACTATATGGCATATACAGCCAGATACCAGAAGTCTAGGTGGGATATGGTTCTGGAGCTGGCTAAGAATGCCCCTCCCCAGCTGGCCAGGGAGCTGGAGCAGGTGGCTGTGGATGGCATCGGAAGCTTCAAAGGTCCAGTTTCATGCTGCTGTGGACTCGAATGATGTTCATTACAGGGTCATGGCTACATCTGTTTCCACGAGGAGATTTGCCTGGCTCAGGTGTACCAATTTATCTCTGGATACTCAGACCAAGGACATGGATTTTCCTGTCTCTGGTAGCTCTCTGTTTGGGGAGCAAACTGAGACGTACATGAAAAAGATGGACGAGTACAGGACCACATGCAGGAGTACTGCAGCCAAAGAAAAGCAGACCACTCCTCAGAGGCAGCAATCCAGGGCTGGCAGGGTTAGGCCTTTTCACAGACCTTTCTACCAGGTCCAGGCCTCCTCCTCTTTTCAGCAGAGCGGGTTCTTTAGGGGAAGAGGCAGAAGGGGGATGACAAGGGCTGCATCCTCCTCTCAGTCTAAGCCCCCTGCCAAACAGACACCCTGATGTGTCAGCCAGGGTCGCCGCTTCAATTCCTGTAGGGGGCAGACTGGCTCACTTTTTCCAGATCTGGAAGTCTGTCACTTCTGACAAGTGGGTCCTGGAAGTGGTGAGCCAGGGTCTTGCTCTCAGCTTCAGCAGGTACCCAAAGTTGAGAGCAGAGGCTTTCTGTCCTTCCTCGGCAGAGGAAACACGGGCCTTAGAAATAGAGGTCTATTCTCTACTGCTTCTGCAAGCAGTGGAAAGGGTACCTCTCATTCACAGGGAAAAAGGATTGTACTCCAGGTACTTCCTTACCCTAAAAAAGACAGGGGAGTGGTGATCCATCCTGGATCTACGATACCTAAACAAGCACATACTAAAGCCAGAGTTCAAGATGGTGACTCTGGGAATTATTCTTCCATCTCTAAGACCAGGAGACTGGCTAGTCTCCCTGGATCTCAAGGATGCCTATTTCCACATACCTATCAGGCAGTCCCACAGAAAGTACCTCCGGTTCAAACTGCCCTCAGGCCATTACCAATTCAGAGCAATGCCTTTCGGACTAACATCTGCCCCAAGAGTATTCACCAAATGCCTAGCAGTAGTGGTGGCCTTCCGCAGAAGGCAATGCATCTTGCTGTTCCCTTACCTGGACGACTGGCTTATAGTAGGTCAGTCCCCAGACCAAGTCCGGTCAGCTCTAGAGGTCACTCAAAAGCTTCTACACTCCCTAGGATTCATTCTAAATCTGGAAAAGTCTGTTCTGGAACCAGTTCAGCTTCTCACATTTATAGAAGTGGAGTTGGACACTGTTCAGGCCAAGGCCTTCCTTCCTTCCTCTCTCACGGGTCCAATCCCTCATTTCTCTGTCTTCCTCTTTTCGTCCACTTGTGTCTCGGCCAGCCAGACACTTCCTGCAGTTGCTAGGCCACATGGCAGCCTGCACTGCAGTAGTGCAAGGGGCAAGGTTTCAGATGAGGGATATTCAGTTTCATCTAAGAGCCTTTTGGTCTCAGAAAAAAGATTATCTCTCCAAGTTGGTTCCAGTGTCTCTAACTTTGATTCAGGCCCTCCAGGGTGGCTGGAGGAGGACAACTTGAGGCAAGGGGTTCCCTTCCTCAGTCAGGTTCCCACAGTGATTCTCACCACAGACGCTTCCCTGCTGGGATGGGGAGCCCATCTGGTTCAGCATACTGCTCATGGGACTTGGTCTCATCAGGAGTCACTTCTACATATCAATCTTCTCAAACTCAGGGCTGTCTTTCTGGCTCTTCAGACATTTTCGAGTTTAATTCAGGGAAAAGTGGTGCAGATCAGGACAGACAACACCACAACCATGTAGTACATCAACAAGCAGGGGGGCACTCTGTCCTCTGCCTTGTGCACCGAGGCAATGAAAATATGGTCACTAGCTTATTCCCTGCAGGTTTCCCTGATTGCTGTGCATCTCCCAGGGAAGGACAGTGTACTTGCAGATGCTCTCAGCAGGATTTTCCAAGGTCACCACGATTGGGCCCTGAATCCTCTCATTCTTCAGATCATTTTCAAGAAATGGGGCACTCCAGAGATAGATCTCTTTGTAGCCCCTGACAACCATCAGCTCCCTCTGTTCTGCTGCAGGCTCCCTCTGTGGGGGTCTGTTCCTCCAGATGCCCTCCTGTTGGATTGGACCAACAGGTTTCTCTATGCTTTTCTTCCATTTCCTCTGATATTCAGAGTTCTGGTCAAGATCAGGTCCCAACCCTGCACTGTGATTCTGATAGCCCCGGATTGGGTCATACAACCTTGGTATCCTCTACTATTGTCACTATCAGTGACACTCCCTCTTGCTTTCCCAGGCAGTTCAACCTCCTCACCTCATTGCAGGGGAGGATATTGTACCCCAATCTTCACACACTCAGGCTCAAGGCCTTGTTCTTGAGGAGCTAGAATATGCAGATCTACATCTCTCACAATCAGCTCTTGATATCCTTAAGGCCAATAGAAAACCTTCTACTAGAAAAACCTATGATTCTAAATGGAAGAGGTTTGGGTTCTGGTGTTCTGAGAGCACATCCAGCCAGATTGAGCTGATATTGCCACTGCCTTAGATTATTTGGTATATCTTAACAGTTTAGGCCTTCGGTCTACCACTCTCAAGGTGCATTTGGCAGCTATTTCTGTTTTTCTTTCGGCTGGGAAGGTCTCCTCTCTAGCCTCCCACCCAGTTTTCATGAAATTCTTCAAAGGTTTGGTCCACATCAATCCTCTCTTCAGGGAACCTACTCCTCTATGGGACCTAAATATCTGTATTGCACAGCTGATGCACCCTCCTTTTGAACCACTTTGCTCAGCTGAGCTCCAATACCTGACTTGGAAAACTGTATTCCTGGTTGCTATTACTTCTGCCAGGAGAATCAATGAGTTACAGGCTCTATCAGTGGAACCTGATTTCATCTCATTTCATAGGGATAAGGTGGTCCTTCGTACAAATAGGAAATTCCTCCCTAAAGTGGTATCAGACTTCCATCTGAACCAATCTATGGCACTGCCTGTATTTTTCTCTGATCACTCCTATTCTGGAGAGAGGAGATTGCACAGTCTTGATGTAAAGAGGGTTCTGAGTTGCTACTTAGACTCCACTAAGCCCCATAGAAACGACTGCTCCTAGCTGTTTCTCACTTATGGAGAGGTGGGTAAAGGTAAGCCTGCCACCAAGAGAACTATTGCTAGGTGGATTGTCTCTTGCATACAGTTCTGCTACTCAAAATTGGGGAAAGAGCCATCCACAGGCCTGAGGGCTCACTCTACCAGAGGTACAGCTGCTTCGGTCGCAGCAGCTAGAGACATACCCTTAGTGGAAATCTGTAAAGCAGCCACCTGGAAGACTGTTCACACATTTACCAAGCATTACTCCCTGGACATTCAGTCAAGAAGTGATGCTAGGTTTGGTACTGCAAAGCCTTTTCCCAAAATAGGTTCTGTAGTTCCCTCCTCTTTGGAGGTACTGCTTGGTAGTCTGCATATAGTCAGAATACAGCAAGACTTCATGTTGTTTGAAGAAAAAAATACTCACCTTAGTAATTGTGTTTCTTCTAATGGAGTCTTGCTGTATTCTGTCCTCCCTCCCTGCCTCCCCTCCTGGATCCTAGTTGTTTTGGGATGTGGGTGGGCAGGCACAGTGTTGCACCCCAGGGGTGTACCTGGGTGCCTCTTCTTAACAGAGGTTTTTTCTTGTTCCTATGTTTTATTATTGTTTGCTTATTACCTATTTGGATTTTTTGGGGGTCTCAACTTGAGTCTTTGGACCCTAAATTTATGTCTTTTGCTGTTTGGCACAAAAGCTCTAAAAACAATTTCTGGGTTGTTAGTTGGGTAGTATAGGGCTCATAAGAATCTGATGGTTACACTGAAGAGTACCTGGTACAGAGGTTTGAAAACTGAGCTTGAGCTCAACGATCTATGTCTTGACATAGTTAACTCTTTCCTCTCCGGAGCAGTTCAAGTGCTGGGGCTAACATCATATAGTCAGATTACAGCAATATTCCATTAGAAGAAACACAATTACTAAGGTGAGTAATTTTTTCTTGTTGTGCATCACCTGCTGCACCTTACCCTTCATCTGGGGTTGAAATCCGACACCTACAGCTTGTGCAGAACGCGGCAGCCCGGGTTTTGATTGGGACAAGCAGGTCCTGTCATATTACCCCGGTGCTGTGCGAGCTGCACTGGCTCCCAATACGGTTGTGGATCACCTTTAAAGTCATTTTATTGACTTTCAAAGCCCTTCGCGACCAGGGTCCGTCCTATCTGAAAGACCTGCTGGTTCCTTACTGCCGTGGCTGATCACTCCACTCGGCCGACATGGGGTTGTTAGAGATTCCAAGAGTGAGTTTGAAATCCTCTGGCAGCAGAGCATTTTCTCATGCTGCACCCACTCTTTGGAATTCTCTACCATGCTGGTTACGGGAATGCTCCTCCGGGGAGATTTTCAAGAAGGAATTGAAAACTCTTCTTTGGAGAATGGCCTTCTTGGAAGGTTAAAAGTATTGTAAAGTGTGTGAAATTTTATTGTAATTTATTACGTTTTTATGATATATTTTATAATCTTTATGGTTTTGATGTTTCTATTGTATGTTGAAGTTTTTATTAACTTGTTCAGCGCCCTGATGTAGTGAAAGGCGTTATATAAATAAAATTATTATTATTATTATTATCTCTTAGACTGGACAACAGTATGTAGCACGTCTCAGAGAAACGGGCGGTGAAAGTTTGAGGTTGCTAACTTCTTAACAGGTAGAGAAAGACAAAAAACTGCGCTTTTAGAGAAGTCAAAAAATAAAATGCTCACATAGCCAAATTATTAAACACAGTGATTTATTCAGTAAAAATGGAAGACACCAAGCCCCGGTGGCTTCGACTAAATGTGGTCTTTAAGTCTTTTAATTAAAGTGACAGTATACATCCATTTAATTCCTATAATAATGCTGTACACAGGCAAAGCAGCATACAGTGCTGGGAATGCAAATGTAAAGGAGATATAAACTGATTTCACCCCAGCATAAATGCAGTAACGCCATACCAACAATAAGCACTTGTAATAGGCTGTGTCACTTGTGGCAGCACTGTGTAAATGCACTGATCTAAATCTCGATAAAGATCTACCTCGGCTGTTGGACCATAATCTACCTTGGCTGTTTGACCGTGTACTCCATTCCCAATTTTTTTTCAGACTGTAAAATTCTGTACCAGAGCACAGCACATGCCAAATTGACGCATGCACTAAAAGTACAAGAAGCTGATTTAATGGTGCCGAATTGATGAGCCCTAAATTTTCCACACTCAGTTGACGTGACACCCATGGTAATACATGGAAGTGTCATCTGAATTCATGAATGTTGCTAGAAGCACTTTGTTATAGGAGATCATTAATAAAAGAAAAAAGTGATCCCAGAAACAAACTTGTAGTACATCTCTCAGACCTGAGATATAAGCATCGATTGAGACCTTCTGGGTAGACCCACCGAGGCAGCGATCATACCATTGACAGAATTGATAATTCCAGTACTTTTAATCAAAGGTTGGGGTTTACCAAGTGAAAAGGGTTGGACAAGTTAACATAAGCAGCACCCATGGAGAGGCTTCGATCTTTGCTGTGAGGATGTCATCATTTATCATTTTAAGCACTTTATCTAGCAAATCATGTTAGTAAAGGGATACACTCGGAAGTGACCTGATCAAAAGATAGTGTGCTAAGAAAATTTTTTTTCGCAGTTTAAGGAAATCAGATAGTTGTTTATGGACAAAGCTTTCAAATATATTTGACAGTACTGAGAGGATCAAAATTGTCTTCGTCTGTTTCTGGAATACTTTGTAGTCCAATTAAGGTTATTGATGGGTATAGCAGTAGTGTTGTCCAGTGATGAAATAGAAAGAGCATGACTGCGGCAGTGGAAAACCTGTTTTTTTTTTTTTTAAACGCTGTCTGAAAATAAGTAGATGGTTAAAAAAAAAACCAAAAATATACAACCCTTTTGTACTAATGTTGTCTATCATGACATGTCTCGTGTTCTTCATACCCAGTTTACCATCACAGCCAAACTTCATACAAGTTAGATGTCAGTTCCACTCATTCTGAGCAAAAGCAGTTTTTAGCAATCAGTAGTAGGGCCTATCCAGCACAACCCAAACACTGGAGCAGATTAGCAAGCAGTTTAAAAACTTTCTACAGTACTGGAAGCATCTTTTTACTGAGTGAGTGAGTGATTGTATGCACTAGATTATGTTTTTCAGAGAAACTAGAAATTTGCAGTCATTTGCAACATACAACGCATTGTTTGCTGCTCTATATAATTTTTAATGTCATGTCTAGGCTTTGATACTTGCCAGTAAGCAGAGTACTATGCTACAACAAGAATCTTGTATTTTTGCCTAGTAAAAGTGGAAAGTGTAAAAGAAGAACCAAAGTCCACCCCTGAAGTACTGGAGACTACAGCATCAAAAAAGAAGACAAATAGTCCTGGCAGCTCATTCCTAGCAAAGAGAGCTCGTCTTAACAAAATCACAGGTCAGAAGGCTTCAGTTTGTCATGCTTTCCCTCCATACCAATAGTCATGGTAATTAATTTTTGTATTAGAGGTTCCACAGTTATTCATTCAGTGATTTTGATAAATGTCTGCCAGCTTATTTAAATACACAGATCAGAACTAATGGTATCTGCCTTAAATGATATAGAGTAGTACTACATCTAGATAGATGGGTTTGTGTGCCTTTGTTTTCTGTTGTAGGCCTTCCGATGTTACTGTTTGTGAGCAGTGCAACACTCTTAATGTCATTCGAAAGGTTGTATATTGGCATATCAATCCATGCACCATTTTTCTTTACTTATTTGTAGTTTAATAAATCTTAATCATTAATTTGCACATTTTCTTGTGTGCTCAAATGTGTTTTGGAGCACTTTTTGTTTATCTTTTTTATTTTATTGTGACATTTTTGTGTGACATGTCTTGTCAGGACTGTAGGTAACAACTGACCCCAATATGAGTAGTCAGTGTAAAATGGTACACTTTGGATTATATCGTCACAGGTCCTCAAGCCTCAGTACAATCCATAGTTTCACTTTCTATCTTTGATGGAAACTGAACTAGTTGTGTGCACCTGACCAGGTGTGTAGAACACTGCAGTATTCAAGTTCAGCAGCATAGTATAAATGTTTACACTAGTCTAATAATAATCGATTTAGTGTTGGTATGAGGTCAGAATTTTGCCCGACTTAATGTCTGGCACTATTTTGAGAGTGCTCTTGCTACAGAATGGCGCCGTCTGGGATTGTAGCCCTGTCTGTTTTGTTGTATGTGAGAAATTTCTTTTCCTTGGAGCATATTTATATATTTGGCAGGTCTCCTCTGGTCAGTCTATATTTTTCAGAGGCACACCTCTGGTGGATCTGTTTGCCTCCTGTGAGCCAGTCTTTAGACCCACAGACGATTAGGACCTGCTGAAGAAGGCATCATCGGTCACCCTCTCCCTCACCAGACTCAGGCAAATCAGGGGGATATTCCTCCTTTTCCTCTTATGATGATTCAGGGGACTGTCACCTGCTGTCAGAACCAGAGGAGTCCAAGGGCACCCCACAGTCCCCTACAGATGACGCAACGTTTATGGAGGTGATGAGGCACATCCAGGCCCTCATGAATTGGAACACTGAGATAGTGGATCCCGAGCGACATTGGCTAGCCACTTTCCTCCAGAAGGAGTCATTGCCCTTTAGTTGTTCCGTGCCTTATTGACTCCTTTAAGGATGTCAATAGGGCTGCTTGAAAACGCCCTTCTACTACACCGGCGATGTCTACGAAGGCAGATCACCTGTATAATGCCCTGGGGGACAAACCTTTCTATGGGGAGCACCCAGAGGCTGATTCGGTCGTTATTAATGCGGCCCCAGCACCTTAGCACTCAGCCTCCTGACAAAGACTCCAGGCAGATAGACCATTTTGGGAAGAAGGTCTACTCCTCAGCCATTTGTACTATCCGTTCTCTAAACTTCCTAGCCCACATGGTTCAATATCAGAATGCCCTGTGGGAGAATGCTTTTGAGGTGGCACAGACTCAGCCTGAACTTCCTGGAAAGGCTGAGCTGTTGCACCTTCTGAAGTCGAGCTTGGATATGGGGACTCGCATTCTCTGAGCTTCTTATGACTTGGCAGACTCCACAGACAGAGCTGCGGCTACGGGAGTTTGCCTCAGTCGCAACTTCTGTCTTAGAGTCTCTGGGTTTGCTCTGGACGACCAGTCTTAAGATTCTGGATGCCCCTTTCCGAGGACCAATCTTGTTCGGTGAGGATTCTCAAAATATAATCATTCGTCTCCCAAGAGTCAGACAAGGCTCTACGTTCGGTTCAAATCTTGTACCAGTCTCAGCTTAAATTTTTCCAGCAGCAGTCCTTTCGTCGCATCTCCAGGCAGCAACCCAGAGGCCAACAGTCCTGAAGTGCCTTTATGAGAGAGGCTACTTCCCAAGCCATGGGAGTTTCTGCCCCCTGAGCTCCCAGAACCTTCCAGGCTATGTTGTCTGTCCCCAGCTCTTCCGCTTGACTTCTTACCCTCCCCCCTCACCCAGCTAAATCCCTAGGGGAGTTGGTGGAGGGTTGTTTCTTTCTCTCTCTGTGGAGAGGGTTGGTACAGAATAACCTCAGATCAGTGGGTTCTGCAGTTAGTGGAACAGGGGCACACCTAGAATTTTCGGATATTCCTCCAGGCAATCCTCCGGTTCCCTTCCATTACCCTCAGGCCCATATCGCCCTTATCCAAGATGAGATCCAAGCGCTCCTGAGAAAACAGGTCACAGAACCCACCCCACTCACATTTCTTCCTGGTTCCAAAGAGAACAGGAGACCTGTGTTCCATCCTGGACCTCAGCCACCTGAACCAGTTCATAGAATGCAGATGGTTCAGGATGATCACTCTCCCTGACATTCTCCCCTTATTTCATCAGGGGGTTTGGCTCTGTTTCTGGACATGCAGGACTCTTATCTTCACATCTTGGTGTTCCCACCCTACAGGAGGTTCCTTCACTTCCACTTTAAAGGAAACCACTACCAATTTCGAGATCTACCGTTCGGGCTATCCTCGACCCCATTAAATCTTTACAAAATGTCTTGCAGTAGTGGTAGTTTACTTGAGGAGGGAAGGCCATTGTGTCTTCTCTACCCTAGACAATTGGCTTCTGACAGCTCCCACCAAGGAGCAGTTGCTCAGAACCATGACTGACACTAACTCTGTTTTGGGATCTGGGGTTAATTCTCAACCTCCCCAAATCCTCCCATTGGCCAAGTCGAAGACTTCAGTACATTGGGGCAATCTTGGACACTGCCCAAGGGAAAGCCTTCCTTGCCCCAGACAGGGCAGAACCTTCAGGCACAGGCTCAACTGGTCTCATTGTCTCGCCAAATTCCAGCCAGTCTTTCTAAGATTACTGGGACACATGGCGGCAGCCATTTCAACATTTCCCCTGGCTCGCCTGCACGTAAGGGTAGCCAGTGGAACCTTTGGATCCAGTGGTATCACAGCACAGATGATTTGGATCTTCCGGTGTTAGTATCCAACTCCGTACTAAAGACTATGACGTGGTGGCTGATTCCCTTCAATCTCTCCAAGGGGGTCCACTTCAGTTCGGAGTCACCTCGACAGATTCTGACTACGGGTGTGTCGGGCCAGGGCTGGGGTGCCCGTCTGGCAGATGGTCAGACTCAGGGGACCTGGACACCATTGGAGCAGGATCTCCACATCAGTGTTTTGGTGATGCGGGCGATAGTGTATGCTCTGCAGGCCTTTCAGCCAAATCTGCTCCTGGGAGGAATCCAACAGAGGCTCCTACGATTCATCAGAAGATGATTAGTCTCTTCCATCCCTGGACACACCGAGAGGTTCCCCAAGGTCTCCTCTGGATGATCCCTCCTTCCTAGATGTGATGAGACACATTCAGTTCCTTAACCAGTGGGAGACGGAAGAGTTAGACCCCGAGAGACACTGCCTGGTGAAATTCCTAAGGGCCACTGACCCAGAACACTTAGTCGTCCCACCATTAGTGGAGCCCTTCCAGGATGTTATGAAAGTAGCCTGGAGACACCATTCTATGACTTTGACGGTTCCTAAGAAAGCTGACAGCTTATATAGGACCCCTGGGGGGGGGGACCACATTTGAGCAAGCAACCCAAAGCGGATCCTATGATCCTTATGGCCGCTTGTGGGGAAAAACCCAACAGCCGAAGCATATGAGCTCCCAACCACCAGATAAGGAGTCCCAAGAAACTGGACCATCTTGGCCGGAAGGTGTACTCTTCGGCCCCTTGTACGATCTGGTCATTAAAGTTTCTGGCACGCATGGTGATGTATCAGAAATCTCTCTGGAACAAGGCCATGGACCTAGCACGATCACAGCTGGACTCTGCTAACAAGACTAAGACAGAACTCTTAGCAGTTCTTCAATATGGTGATGACGTTGGCAAGCATGTCCTCAGGTTCTCATATGACTTGGCAGACACTGTCACTACAGCAGCTGCTACAAGGATATGTCTACAGCGCTAATCCTGGTTGAGGGTCTTGGGCTTCCGCTAGGATTTGCAGGATGCCATCCTAACACCCCTTTCCAAGGGCCAGTTATTTTCGGCCAGGAAGCTGAAAAGATGATCTCTGACTTACAGGACTCAGGAAAAGCAGTTTCTGAGGTCCACAAAATGTATAAGTCTGAGACAGTACCTAGGCATCATTCCTTTCACAGATATCAAGGCCAACAGGGTAGGCAACAACAGCAAAGAGGGAGTTATAAAAGAAAAGGCACCCTCGTCTTCAGGGGCACAAGAACCTAAGAATGACAAAAGTGTCAGAGCTCCCTTGCCCACTCCAACAACCTCTGCATGACTCTCTATCTGCCCCCCCCCGCGGAGCTTCAGGGGTTGGCAGTAGGAGGATGATTATCCCTTTGGTCCAGTATCACCGAGGATCAGTGGGTACTCCAGATCATAGAAAAAGGGTTATGCACTGGAATTCACCCAGATTTCTCCAGACAACCCACCAATTCCCACCCATTGCTCCCCATCCCATGCTGGCCTCATCCGAGTAGAAATCCAGGCCCTCCTGAGTAAGAAAGTGATCCAAGCAGTGCCACCAAGTCAAAGGGGAAAGGAATATTGCTCCCACTTCTTCCTAGTCCCAAAAAAGACAGGGGACCTTCGTCCCATCCTCGATCTCAGTCACCTGAATGATTTCATTGAATACAAAAAGTTCAGGATGGTGACACTGCTGGGATTGCTGCCCATGCTTCGCCAAGTGGACTGGCTCTGTTCCCTGGACATGCAGGATGCTTACATGCACATCAAAATCCTACCGTCCCACAGGAAATACCTCCGCTTTACCTTCCAGGAGAGCACTACCCGTTTAGAGCACTGCCATTCAGCCTTTCCTTGGCACCTCAGGTGTTCACAAGTGCCTGGCGGTAGTGGCAGCAGCTCTCAGGCGGCAGGGACATTACATCTACTCCTACCTTGATGACTGGCTTCTGACAGCTCCCACAAGGGAACAGCTACGTTGCACACTGGAAAACACCTTCCAACTGTTCCAAGACCTAGGGGTCACCTTGCATCTTCCCAAGTCATCCCCCTGGCCCACCCAGAGGTTATAATATATAGGGGCCATCTTGGACACTGTCCAGGAGAGAGCCTTTCTCTCCCCAGACAAGGCAGATCGACTAAGACCCCTGACAAAGAGGTTTTTTTGGCTATGACACGTTAGGCTGCTTGCACTGAAATGGTATGTGAACCTGTACGTTATGTTTTGGAAATTTTGTAGTGCTTTTGAACCTTTTTCTGCTTATTTGATTTAAATTAAATTGTTTTAATGCTATCCTGGAGTGATGTTTCTTTATTGCTGATATATGTATTTTATGGCACCCAACCTTAACAAAGTGCACCTTCTTTTCTCTTTTAGAAACAGATCGGCTAAAAACGCTGTCTCCGAGGGTCATTTCCACGGAAGAGATTCCAGCGAGAATGGTCCTACAACTGCTAGGCCATATGGCAGCTGCCATTGTGACAGTACCTTTGGTTCAGCTGCACATGAGGGTTCTCCAGTGGAACCTCAGGGTACAATGGAACCACTGTTCGGACAATCTCGAACAGCCAGTCTGTATCTCCAAAGTAGTGCATCACACTTTGGAGTGGTGGCTCACCTCCTCCCAGCTAGAGTCCAGGGCTTCCTTTCAGAATCCCAGTCCTCAGCAGATCCTGACAACGGATGCCTCGGGACTACGGTGGGATGCCCATTTCAAAGACCATCAGACAAGAGGGACATGGACTCCTTTGGAACGCAACTTCAACATTAGTGTGCTGGAGATGAGAGCCATTCTGTACGCATTACATGTATTTCAAACGGTCCTTCTTTCCAGGCCCCCTACTGATCCAGACAGACTACATGCTGGTGATCTTCTACATCAGCAAGCAAGGGGACGTACACTCATATTCCCTTTGCAGAGAAGCCATGAGAGTCTGGTACTGGGCAGTGGAGCTCACAGTGGTTCATGTTCCAGGAGTACAAAACACCCTAGCCGTCAGCCTCAGCTGATCTCGGTCTCAGATTCTTGAGAGGGAGATACTACAGGACGTAGTAGATAACCTTTTCGAAAGGTGGGGACTTCCAGAACTGGACCTCTTTGCATCCCTACTCAACGCCAAACTGCCCAATTTCTGCTCACTAGATCCAGGGCCTGATGTTTTGGGGCGAGAGGCATTGTCCCTCTCTTGGGCAGGGAGGCTCCTTTATGTCTTCCCTCCTTCCCACTGCTTCAGAGAGTACTGCTCAAGCTACAAGCAGAATGAGCTGTCATGATTCTCATAGCACCATTTTGGCCTCTACACATTTGGTTCCCGTTGCTCCAGCAGTTGGCAACGGAACCTCCAATTCCTCTAACCATGTCTCCTCGCTTGCTCTCCCAGGAGCAAGGCACTCTAGAACACCTGATTCTCCAGTCTCTGCATCTGCATGCATGGCTCCTGCAGACTTAGTCAGGGACAGGTATGGGGTATCCACAGGGGTAGTGGAGGTCCTAGTGGCCATGAGGAAAGCCTCGACCAGGGTCACATATGCCATGAATGGAAACGTTTCTGCCTGTGGGCTTCATCCTGTCTCTTGGATCCATTCACCTGTCTGGTGAATTCGATCCCGGAGTATCTCCCTTCCCTGTCTCATGCTGGTCTCAGCTATTCGTTCATAAAGGTATGCCTTTTTGCACTGTCAGCTTATCATGTACCAGTGGATGGCAGGACCCTGGTGCAAATGGACTTGTCCCATACTTTTTTGCGTGGTATTATGCACATTAAGCTACCAAGGCGGGACCCTATTCCTCCATGGAATCTCTTATTCATATTAGAAAAACTTAGGTTGCCTCCTTTTGAGCCAGCCACAAGTTGCGAGTTATGCTTTTTTTGGTTGCCATTACTTCAGCCCGGAGGAGTTCCGCACTCCAGGCTCTGATGTGTAAAGAGCCTTATTTGATTTTTCACAGGGACAGGGTATCACTGCGAACTAATCCCAAGTTTCTCCCGAAGGTGGTGTCCCAGTTCACTCTTAACTAGGACATCCAACTTCCAGTTTATTACCCAGAGTACTGAAATAAAGGGGAAGCCTTGTTGCATACTGTGGATGTTCACAGGATTCTTCATTTTCCCGTAGACCGTACTCGATCTTCCAGGAAGACAGACCAGTTGTTTGTCTCTTTCGCCAAGAGAATGTTAGGGGCGCCAGTAACTAAGCAGACATTGTCCAAATGGTTGGTCAGTTGTATAGTTTTCTGCTATCAAAAGTATGACAAGCCTTTACCTGGACCAGTTAAAGGTCACTCCACTAGGGGTGTTGCTACTTCGTTTGCATCTCTACGAAAATGTCTCGGCAACTGATCTCTGTGCAGCTGCCACTTAGAGTTCCATCCATATCTTCAATAGGCACTACAGTCTGGACATTGCCTCCAGAAGGAGGGCCGGCTTTGGCCTTGCTGTCCTCCAGGGACTGCTCTCTTAAGAGCACTGGTGGTTTACTTCTTTCTAGGACCACAACCCTTCTAACCTGGATTGTATCCTTGTATTGCTTGGGACTCTGTCCTAATGGTTATTACCTGCTGCAAGAGCTCTATCTTGAAGTGAGATAGTACAGTTGCGTAAGAACTTACCAAATAATGTGGTTCACGATAAACTTAGCTGTAGAGTCCAGCCATACAAAAGTGAAGGAACTGGACTTCAGGAGGGCTGATTTTGTCAAAATGGGAGATTGCCTCAGAAAAGCACTAGCAAACAGGCAAGAAGGTGGGGTGGAACAGCAATGGGAAAACATCAAAACCACCATCACAGAGGCAACAAGCCTTTGTGTGAAGCAAATTAATCAAAACGAAAGAAAAAAACACTATGGTTCTCAAAAGAAGTGGGGGGAAGGTTAGGGGGAAAAGATAGCATTCAGGAAGTACAAGGAAACACGGAAGGAGCAGGACGGAGAACTATACCAGTTAAAGCAGAAGGAAGCGGAGAAGGCAGTCAGAATAGCAAAGGACCAAACTGAGGATAAGATAGCCAGTTCGATTAAGAAGGGGATAAAACCTTTTATAGGTACATTAGAGAGCAAAGAAAGACTAAGGCAGGGATACTGAGGCTGAATAAAGAGGAGGGTGGTTGGGCAGAGAGCGACAGTGAAAAAGCAGGGACACTGAAATAATACTTCTGCTCAGTATTCACAATGGAAGAGCAGGGGGAGATACCTAATCCAGTCAGTAGAAGCACTCTCTATAGGGGGGTTGATATTAGTCCTTTCACAGAAGAAAGGGTTCTGAAAGAACTCCTAAAACTGAAGATGGATAAAGCAATGGGGCCTGATGGGATTCACCCCAGAATTCTAAAAGAACTAAGAGAAGAACTAATAACACCACTGACTACCCTTTTTAATAAATCGTGGGAGGATGGTGTGGTACCTGAGGACTGGAGGAGGGCAGATGTGATTCCCCTTCACAAAAGTGGGAGCAAGACAGAGGCAGGAAACTACAGACCTGTCAGTTTGACCTCAGTGGTAGGGAATGATGGAATCACTTCTGAAGGAAAGAATTATTGAGTACCTAGAGGCTAGTGGGTCACAGGACTCAAGACAGCATGGATTCACAGCAGGAAGGTCATGTCAGACAAATCTAATTGATTTCTTTTACTGGGTGACCAACGTAATAGACCAAGGAGGAGCTGTGGACATGGCCTACCTAGACTTTAGCAAGGCATTTGACACAGTCCGCACAAAAGATTAATAAACAAATTAGCCAGCTTGGGAGTGGGTCCCAAGGTGGTAGCCTGGGTCAAACATTGGCTGGACAACAGGACACAGAGGGTAATAGTAAATGGGGTGCACAGTGAAGGAAATGGGGTTACTAGTGGGGTACTGCAGGGTTCAGTACTGGGGCTGGTCCTTTTTAATGTCTTTATAAGTGACATTGCAGAGGGGCTGGAAGGAAAAGTATGTTTCTTTGTAGATGACACAAAGATCTGCAACAGGGTTGGTATGCAAGGTGGGGTGGAAAGGATGAAAAGGGACTTGGCAAGGTTGGAGGAATGGTCAGAAGTATGGCAGCTTGGATTCAACGCAAAGAAGTGCAAAGTAATGCACCTGTGAAACAAAAACCCAGGGGAAGAGTACACAATGCGGGTGAGATACTGATAACAACAAAAATGGAAAGGGACCTGGGGGTAGTCATATCAGATGACCTAAAGGTGGGCCAGCAATGTGAGAAGGCAGTAAGGAGGGCTGGGGGATACTGGGATGCGTAGGGAGAGGCATCACCAGTAGAAAACAATAAGTTCTAGGGACATGGATATGTTGTTCATCCACACTCATTGGCAGTATCCTTGCCGCTTTAAATCTTGCCGGAAGGTCTTCAAGCTTGCTCCTCCCACCCACCCGGGTGGTATAACTCGCTGCCCGCCCATGACTTTCAGATCTTCTTACCGCTTTGGAAGCTCAGGTTCCCTCCTTAACGCCTGCTGTGACTGGTTCCTATTTCTCCGCTTATGGATTTAAAATAAAATTTTGCAAAAAGACTTCAGTCTTCTATCCCTCGCGCGCGATGGCGGACAACCGACTCCGGATTTCGAGATGTCCATGCGGGCAGAAGATGTCTCGGACGGATCCACACTCCACGTGTGTCTACTGCTTAGGCCTTGAGCACGACCGCAGGCTTGCGACCTGTGCTCATCTTTCTCGCCCACGCCCTAAGACCGTGTTGCCCGATTGCAACTGGGCCGCCCCGAGAAGGCTTCTCCGTGAAGTCCAAGGAGGCCCGGGTTACGGTGTCCGCGGCGGCGGGCCTGCTGATCAGCTCGAGCGGATGGTCGCCTCGGGAGGAGGCGGCGCGTCAGACCTCTCGGCCGCGGCATTTATCCCGCCTTCTGGGTTCTTCCTACACGGCTTCTTTTAAGGAGCTTTGTCTGTCCCTCTCCACTAAAGGAGAAGGGCTCGCTGCCTGCTGGACCTTATTCTCGGTCCAAAAAGAGGGACAGGGTAAGTCCTCCGTCGACGCTCTTGGGAGCGGGAAAGGTCCCTCTCCCCGGGCCGTCGACCGTCGGCTTCGGTCGACCGCTCGGCTGCCGCCACTGGCCTCACGGTGTCCCCGTCAGGTCAGTTGACCAAGACTCCCACCGATGAAGTCGAGATTTTTCTCGACCCATTGGACGGGCTGTCGCCTTTAGCAGCCGAGATTCCCCTCTCCCCGGTTCCCCCGGGAGGAGTTGAGGATCCCGTGGGCTCGCCTCTGCCTCCGGTTCCGGAGCCCTCGGATGGACCATCCGAGCCGAAGGGAGTGCCGGTTCCGGCCGACACCTCCCCGCACCGACCTCGGAAATTCCGGGACTCGGTCTCGGTCTCGGACCTCTTCGCGGTCCAGCCGATCCCACCGTCATAGGCGGTCTCGGTCTCGGCACCGCGGTAAGCGGCGTCGCCGCTCGTCCTCGTCCTCCTCCTCGGATGAGGGGAGGCTTCGGCGTAAATTACGTCGACGGTACGAGGACCTTATGTTGCAACAGCCCCTGGCCGAATAAGCCGACCCGCCGCCTTCCCGCCATTAAGTGGCTGTCACCGAACGCCGACACAACCCTCGACTTATCCGAGGAGCTCATACCCAGGCCGGTTGTTCGGCCAAAACCAGCTGCTCCACCGATTCCGTGGAACCTCCGCTCCACAGCCACCACTGGGGCTCCGACCAAGGATTCTCGGTCGGCTAAGGGTCTACCCCATCGGTGGTCAAGTTACCCTCACTCCCGACCGACCTCGGCAGGTGAAGGTGGCTCAGGCCAGAGGCAGCTCTTCGAGGACTCTTCCGAGTCCGAAGATGATTCCTCCTTTTTCCAAGCGACTGGACTTGGAGTCTTCAGGAGATCAGTCAATGGACGATAGCCCGTCGTTCTTCCTAGGACTGCTGCTCATCTCGAGTCTACCGGGATGGAGCTCGAACCCGCTTCCAAACGGGCCAGGTATCCTCACGGAGATTCTGGACCGAGGGATTCTCCGGACGGAGGCTCTTTCCGTGGCCGAGGCCATAGTGGGTCCGCACTGGAACTTTGGCAGCGCCTGCTTCCTGCCCTGTGCCTTCGGCCAGGATGGCCAGGAAGTATGCGGTCCCTACGGTTCCTTGTCCGGTTTTTGAACACCCTCTGCTGAGGGGTTGTTACCGACAGCTTGCGCCGGCAACGCCAGGGATGTGGACAAACCTCCTGACAAGGAGTCCAAGAAATTGGACTATGTCGGGCGAAAGTTCACGCTAAGGCCCCTCTCGGCCTTCGCCAGGCCAGTTCGGCCGCCCTCATGGCACATTTTTCTCATGCCCTGTTGGGCTCCTGGATGAGGTCATCCTCATCTTCCCTACCGATCTGCAGACTACGGTTAGCAGGTGCGGGACCAGGGCAGGGCAGTGGCCAAACAGCAGCTCCAGACTGCTTTGGATATAGGGGACTCATGTGCCAGATCGGTGGCGGCCGCAGTGGCTATGCGTCAGCGGGCTTGGCTGAGGATATCCACCTTTACTTCGGATACCCAGCACAAGTTGGCGGATGTTCCCTTTTTGGGGACTGACCTCTTCGGCCCTGGGGTGGAAGGTCACCTGCAGAGGATCGAGAAGTCCAATGCCACCTTGGACTCGGTCTCTTCCGCTCAGAAGGACAAAGGCCGCAAACCACAGCCTAAGCCCTTTCGTCCTTCTGTGCCCTCGCCGCCTGCCCAGCAACGTCAGGGCCAGCAGGTCGGCCTTGGCATCCCAAACCCAAGCCGCCGGGCTTCCTCTAACAGGAGGCAGGGAGGAAAGGGCCCAGGGGGTCCCTCGGCCGTCCCTCCTCCAAGCCTGCCCAGTGGCCAGGCTGAGGGTGTCGCCCCATCCCGTCACCTTACCCCTAGGTCCCCGTGAGAGAGCGGCTCAGCACCTTCCAGTTCCGCCTGGTCCGCTGTTACCACGGACAGGTGGGTCTTGAGGTGGTGGAAGAGGCCTGCCTCTGGAATCGAGGCACCACCAGAGCCGCTGCCCTCGGGGCTCGATCCCCAGTTCACTGGCGCCTGCCGAGCCGACATCGCCTCCTCCTCCAGAAGGAGGTGGTAAGAGAGGTGGTGGACCCTCCTTCAGACCCAGGGTTTGTGTCCAGGTACTTCCTGGTTCGAACGGACGGGGCTGGCGCCCATTTCACTCCACACGACTCCAAACAAGTTCCATGGTCTCAACCTTCAGGATGGTCACTCTGGCTCAGATAATACCATCCTTGAACGCGCGCGGTGGTTCTGCTCTCTGACTTGCAGGACGCTGCTTTTCACGTCCCCTATCCGTCCGCTCCCACCAGAGATTCCTTCGCTCCGAGCGGAAGGATCCCTCTTCGAGTTCCAAGCCATGCCCTTCGGCTTGTCTCCAGCTCCCAGGGTCTTCACCAAATGCATGGCAGTGGTGACAGCATTTCGCGCGCCTCTCGAGGTCCATAACCTTACCTGGACGACTGGCTTGATAGCAGCTCCCTCCAGGAAGGAGGCGGAGTGGTCCAGAGATCTGGCCTCCAGGTCTGCTCTCAACTGGGCCTCCTTATCAACGAGGCCAAGTCGGAACTCGAGCCAAGCAGGTGATTCTATTCATCGGGCGCAGCTCGACTCTCTTCGAGCCAGAGCTGCTCCCCGGCGGACAGGGCCGAGGTTCTTTCCTCCTTTGCCCATCATTTCTGGTTGGGCAACTGCGCCTGCCCGGGACTTCCTGCGCCTCCTGGGTCTCATGGCGCCTGCACCAGCGTGGTCCGCTGGGCCCGCTGAACATGCGTCCCCTTCAGTGGGGACTGGCCAGCCAGTGGTCACAACGCCATGCATCCCTTGACCAGCTTAGGTCGGTGACATGGGATGTGGAACGCCTCCAGTGGTGGACCGCTCCAGATCATTTGCAGGAGGGCATCCTTCAGTCTCGCCCGAGCCGACGGGTCTCTATCGACCGATGCCTCTCTGATGGGTTGGGGTGCCCATCTGGGGAACACCGGCTCATGGCCTCTGGTCCCCGCGGAGTCCCGATGCCACATCAACCTGCTGGAGCTCGAGCGGTCCGCCTAGCTCTCACCGCCTTTGCTCCGCTCCTCCGGGTCAAGTGGTCCGAGTCCAGACGGACAATACCACGACCATGTACTATCTGAACCGGGCCAGGGGGCGGGACGCGCCCATGCTTCTATAAGGAAGCCTCCGCATTTGGTCACCGTGCGCAGCCTGGAGGCGGATCTCCTAGCCATTCACGTGGCAGGAGCCTCCAACACCCCTGGCCGATGCCCTGAGCCGGATAGGGGCTGCATCCCACGAGGGTCTCTCCTGCCGGAGGTAGTACAGCATCTGTTCTCCCTTTGGGGCACACCTCAGGTGGACCTGTTTGCCTCCATGGAGAACGCGGCTGAGTCTGTTCCATGCCCGCCCTCAGCAGGGCTCGCTGCAGGGGATGCCTTCTCGAGGCAATGGACCCCGGCCTCTTTACGCTTTTCCCCATTTCCTTGATCCACAAGGTGCTTCTCAAGGCGAGGAGGACAAGGCGCAGGTGATTCTGATAGCCCCAGACTGGCCTCGCCAGTTCTGGTACCCAGATCTCCTCAGTCTCAGCTCCAGGACTCGCTGCAGCTTCCAGCTCGCCCGGACCTGCTCTCAGTCAATCAGGGAAGGTGTTCCATCCGGACCTTCAATCCCTGCACCTGACGGCCTGGTTCCTGAGCGGCTAGAGTTCCAGGCCTTGGGTCTTTCCGACGAGGTCCTCAATGTAGTTGAGGCGTCCGTAAGGAGTCGACCAGAAAATGCTATGCCTTCAAATGGAAAAGGTTTTCCATTTGGTGTCAGGGCAAGGGCTTGGACCCTTCCTCCTGTTCCTTGGCAAGCATCTTGGACTATTTATGGTCCCTTTCTAGTCAAGGGCTTAGGTCGACGACCCTAAGGGTGCACCTGGCAGCCATCTCTGCTTACCGGGCGCGGGCCGGGAAGCAGTCAGTGGCAGGAGAAGGTGGTCTGGCCTTTCAAAGGCCTTGATCACATTTCCCTCCAGTGCGGGAACCCCACCTCCGTGGATCTACTGCTGGTACTGGCAAAGCTCATGGGCAAGCCTATTCAACCTATGCACAGGTGTGCTCTCTCTCACCTGTCGTGGAAGACCGCCTTCTTGGTGCTATCACGCCAGCCAGAAGGATGGGAGAGCTCCAGGCGCTTCCATCGAGTCTCCTTACCTGGTCTTCCACAGGGACAGGTTGTCCTGCGCCCCCACCCAAATTCCTTCCGAAGGTGGTGTCGGAGTTTCACCTTAACCAGGTGTTGACTCTGCGGTGTTCTACCCCAATCACACCTCGGAGGTCGAATATAGGCTCCATACTCTGACCCTAGAAGGGCGCCGCTATTATAAGGAGCGCACGGCTGAAATTGGGAGAGGTTCGCCAGCTGTTTGTCACCTACGCTGAAGCTCAGATCTGGCAGACCTGCAGCCAGCGGACGATAAGCAGGTGGTAACCTCCTGCATAGATCTCTGTTATAAGTTGGCGGGCATGGAGCTCCCAGAGGATAAGAGCTCATTCTACCCGCCATACTGCTGCAACGGTGGCTGCTTCCAGGGACGCCCTATCCAGGAAATCTGCAGGGCTGCTACCTGAAGTCAGCAAACACCTTCATTACCCACTACCACATCGACCTTGAGTCACGCCGGGATGCTGGTTTTGGGGCCTCGGTCTCCAGTCTCTCTTCCCAAGTAAGTATTGGGGTGTGCGCTTGCCTCCTCCTCCCGGAGAACTGCTAGGAGTCTGCCAATGAGTGTGGATGAACAACATATCCATGTCCTAGAAATACAGGTTACTCACCTGTAACAGGAGTTCTAGGAATGGTATATGTTGTTCATCCACACGATCCACCCGACCTCGACTTCGACAAGACAACCTGAGCTTCCAGCGGCCAGATTCATGTCATGGGCGGAGCCGAGAGTTATACCACCCGGTGGGTGGGAGGAGCAAGCTTGAAGACCTTCCGGCAAGATTTAAAGCGGCAAGGATACTGCCAATGAGTGTGGATGAACAACATATACCATTCCTAGAACTCCTGTTACAGGTGAGTAACCTGTATTTTTCCCTTTGTACAGACAGTTGGTAAGACCACATCTGGAGTACTGTGTACAGTTCTTGAGACCCCATCTCCGTAAAGACATAGACAAAGTGGAGGCTGTCCAGAGGGTGGTAACCAAAATGGTGCAGGGTCTGCACCAGAAGACATATGAAGAAAGACTAAAGGAGCTTAAGATGTATAGCCTCGAGGAAAGGAGGGAGAGGGGGGACATGATATAAACTTTCAAATACCTCAAGGGAATCAACAAAGTCCAAGAGGGTAGCATCTTTCAGAAAAAGAGATGTGCAAGAGCAAAGCAATTTCAGTTGGGGGACAGCTCAGAGGTAATGTGAGGAAGTATTTCTTCACAGAGAGGGTTGTAGATGCATGGAACAGCCTTCCTGAGGAGGTTGTGGAGTCAAAAACAGTGAGGGAATTCAAGAATGCATGGGACAGACATAAGGCAATTCTAGTGGGGGGTAGGAGGAAGTAGGCTGTTGGTTAACTAGGATCTGCAGCTTATCCGTTAGATAGGGAAATAGGCAGACTGGGTGGTCTAAGTGGTCCTTATCTGCTATCAGATTCTGTGTGTCTGTCAGTAGATCTTCAAGAAGAGCTCTTAGGACAGGTATGCTTTCCCTCCTCCCCCATGGTTATATAATTATTCTTCTCTCTGAGGGATATTAGAACCTCCTCGGTTCCCCATCCTTTATGCTAGCCGGGTCTCCAGTGGGTGAACTGAGGTGGTGCCGGGGGACCGCCCCTTTATACCATTGATGACGGGGGTGGGGCCGCTGTCAGGAGGCTGTCCCCGCCTTGACCAAGTTAGCTAGATTTTTTTTCCATGGTGTACTAGTGCTTGACGGCATAGTCTTAATGGTCATTACCTGCTATAAGGGCTCTTCTCGAAGACCTACTGTTATGGTAAGTTCTTACGTAACTGTACTTTTCCCCGCTCGACTGAGAATTTCATATGCAGGTAAAACATTTCCTTAATCCGATCCCACTGAGTGAGACTGACAAAAGACTGGACTCCATTAAAGCAAACTTTGTGCAGCACCAACTGGATGATGGAGGTGGGAGAGTGGGGGCATGAATATTTTTCGTAATTGCTAGCAGTGAAATTTGCTAGTAATGTTTTATTGACCATATTAAAGGGCTGTAGGTTCTGTTACTGGGCTGCAGAGTGTTTTCATGTAAATAGAGGATATTTGTCATTGGATGGGAGAATGTCCACTCTACATACAAAAAAAAAATTAAATTGGTGGACCTTGGCAGGATGCCAGTGTCAGGTAATTGGTATTCACAAGATGGCCAGTACCGTGAGGTAGGCAGACTACATGCTTGCATGAGGGCATTTTCTCACATAGCCCCTGCTTTATGGCTTGCTGGCGAATGCCAGACCAAGTAAGGTTAAACAGAACATCTATTCAGAGGTATATTTTTGCTTAGATGTTTCACATAATTGTGGTTGGTGTTGCATTTTTACAACCATCATTCACATCAGTTTTGTATTTAGGCTGGACAGTGTACAGATTTAATGTTCACTTGAAGTTGTATGTAGAAGCTGAATATATGTAATAACATTTGATCTGTGGGGTGGGGTGGGGTGGGGTGGAGGAGCTGTTGCATGAGTACTTGCAGGATTTTCCATGCACAAACTTTGACTTCAGGGATATTTGGATTGTAACACTGCACTTGGCAGTGTTGTGGTATGCACAAAATTGTGGATTAATTTAGTGGACTTAGAAATTAAAAAAAAACTGTTCATGTCGTTTGCAGCGTGGTGAATGATTACTATTGATAATAGTGTCTCTCAAATGTACTACCACAGGAAGCAGACCAGAAGATGATTGTTTCCGTTGTTACAGGGACACTGGAGGTTATTCACGCCCACCCCCCACCCAGAGGCACTCTATATTTATTACTTTATTGGGAACCTTCGACATCACCCAGAGGCCACAATATCCCCAGCCTTTGACACAGTGGCTGCCCAGGCAGATGGCAAAATGGACTACAGTGGGCTCAGGGAGGGTCAGGGAAGGGGTTTAGAGGCACATCCCCCATCTGGTCAAGGTCAGGAAATCCTGTACTGTTCTGGAGGAGCAGGAGAGTCCCGCAAGGGAATCCAAGGCTGTGACCAGGGAGGAGGTGAGGGTCCTCCAGTATGGAGACCCAGTGACGGGAGAAAGAGGACTCCATGGGTAGAAGTTGTTCTAAGATCATGGATATGTTGTTCATCCACACTTATTGGGATGTCCCTTTCCCATTCAAATCTTGCTGGAAGTCTTCAAGCTGGCTCCTCCCACCCACCTGGGTGGTATATACCTCGGCTCCGCCCCGTGATGCCAGATCTTCCTTTCCACTGAAAGATACAGGTTGCCTCCCTCGTGCTCAGGCATTTCGTAGGCCCTGGCTTTCAATACTTCGGTTTTACCAAAATTAAAACTTGTGCGAGTTAGCGATCGCGCTTTTGCGACCTCGATCATGGACTCTGATGTCACTGGGCTCCACTCGCATCCTGGGGATGATGAGTCGTCCGTTGGCACAGGGATGGAGGAAGTTCCTTCCTCCTTCCAACGAATCCTTTGTCTCATCTCTGATTCTAAAGGGATGCCCCTGGAACCCATCCAGAAAAAGGCAGAGTACCCTCTCACGGACATCCTCAAGAGAGTGGATACCCCGACAGAGGCCTTTCCTATGACGGAGGCCATTGTTGGTCTGGTACTTGCACTGTGGCAGCATCCTGCCTCATGTCCAGCACTGTCTGCCCGCATGGCTTGCATGTATACCGTGCCCATGGGGTCCCTTGCAGGGTTCACAGAGCACCCTTCGTCCGAGAGTCTGGTGACTGCCTCTGTGTTCAGGCGTACTGCCACTTCTGCCGACACTGACCGACCTCCCCACAAGGAGTCCAAGTATTTGGACCATTCGGGCGGAAGATCTATGTGGCATCTTCCTTGGGCCTTCGTCAGGCAAGTTCGGCCGTCATCATGGCACACTTCTCTCATGCCCTTCTCGGGTCATTGGATGAAGTCCTCCATCATCTCCCCGTGGACATGCAGACCATGGTTGAGCAGGTCTGAGATCAGAGCCGTGCTGTTGCCAAACAGCAGCTCCAAACGGCCCTGGACATTGGGGACTCTTGTGCCTGCTCGATGGCCGCCGCAGTTGCCTCTCGCCGCACGGCTTGGCTGAGGCTCTCCTCCTTCCCGGCGGATACTCAGCACAAGTTAGCTGGTGTGCCTTTCCTTGGGACCGACTTGTTCGGCCCAGGAGTGGCCGGTCACCTACAGCGCATAGAGCAGTCCAGTGCCACCTTGGATGCCACTTCTGCAAAGAGTTCTTCATGCAAGAACCAGCAGAAGAAAAAGAAGAAGCCCTTTTGGCAGTCTTCCCCTGTGGTTCAGCAGTCCTCCCACCAGGGAGGACATCAGCGTTAGCAGCAGGCTCAAGCTTGGCACCCTCGGCCCAAGCCTGGACCCCAACAGGCCCGTAGTGGAGGCCGAGGCTCAGGTCCTGGAGCTTCCTCCTCCTCCTCCTCCTCCAAGCCTGCTCAGTGACGGGGTTGGGGTTGGCAACCCTATTCCCGTCATGCCAGCTCTGGGTCTTCCCGTGGGGGGCCGGCTCCGCCACATCCTTTCTGCCTGGTCCGCTGTCGCTACAGACAGGTGGGTTCTGGAAGTGGTCGGTCAGGGACTGCCTCTAGAATTTGAGCAGTACCTTCCCAGCCGAGCCTGTGCCCCTCAGGAAGAACGGATTTTTGCATGCACCCAGTCGGCTCTTCCAGATGACATTGCTCAGCTCCTCCTCAAGGAGGCAGTAGCTCCCGTGGCGGATCCGTCTGCAGAGCCAGGCTTTGTCTTCAAGTACTTCCTGGTGCCCAAGCAGACGGGGTACTTGTGCCCCATTCTAGATCTCCATGACCTGAATCAATACCTCAGGTCATTCACCTTTCGGATGGTCACTGTGTCCCAGATCATACCATCCTTGGAGTGAAACATGTGGTTCTGTTCACTGGATCTGCAGGACACATTCTTTCACGTCACAATGCGTCCCTCCCATCAGCGGTTCCTCTGCTTCAGGGTTGAAGGGACCCTGTATGAGTTCCAAGCCATGCCGTTCAGCCTGGCATCGGCCCCATGGGTCTTCACCAAATGCATTGCAGTGGTGGCGGCCCATCTCCAGCATCGGGGGGGGTGTCAGAATTTACCTCTACCCCGATGATTGGCTCCTTGCAGGTTCCACCCAACAGGAGGTGGAGAAGTCCAGGGATCTGGCCCTCCAAACCTGCTCCCAGCTCGGCCTCCTGATCAACGAGGCCAAGTCGGAACTCATGCCTGCTCAGCTGATGGGCTTCATCGGGGCAGAGCTTGACTCTCATCAAGCCAGAGCTCCGCTCCCGGCGGACAGGGTGGAGGTTCTCTCCTCCTTTGCCCAATCATTTCTGGTCGGGCACTTGCGCCCTGCCTAGGACTTTCTGCGCCTTCTGGGTTACATGGCGGCATGCACCTCAGTGGTCCGTTGGGCCTGGTTGCACATGCTTCCCCTCCAATGGGAGCTGGCCACCCAGTGGACTCAGCGTCACGGTCATTTCGACCAGCTGATCACTGTAACCCAAAAGATGTGGGACGCTCGCCAATGGTGGACCGCTCCAGACCGGTTGCAGACAGGGATCCCATTTGTCCGCCCCGAGCTGATGGTCGTTCTTACGACCGATGCGCCTCTCATAGGTTGGGGAGCCCACATGGGGGACAACAGGGCCCACGAGCTCTGGACCCCTGAGGAGTCCCGATGCCACGTCAACCTGTTTGAGCTCAGAGCAGTCAGACTGACACTGTCAGCTTTTGCTCCTCATCTCCGGGGTCAAGTGGTTCATGTTCAGATGGACAATACCACGACCATGTACTACCTCAGCAAACAGGGTAGCATGCACTCCCATCTGCTATGCAAGGAGGAGCTGCACTTCTGGACCCTCGTAAGCTTGTTGGAGGCGGACCTCCAACCATCCATGTGGCAGGAGCCTTGAACCAGCTGGCGGATGCTCTTAGCCGCTTAGGCTAGACATCCCACATCCCAGGAGTGGTTTCTCCATTCAGAGGTAGCTTAAAGCCTGTTCTCCCGTTGGGACAAAACCGATGGTGGACCTTTTTGCTTACAGGGAAAACACCAAACTGAGGCTGTTTCATGCCCGCCCCCTCAGCAGGGCTTGCTGCAGGGGGATGCCTTCTCGAGGACATGGACCTCATACCTTCTCTACACCTTCCCTCCATTTCCCTTGATCCACAAGGCGTTACTCAAGGTGAGGAGGGACAAGGCAAAGGTGATTCTTGTAGCCCCAGACTGGCCACGCCAGTTCTGATATCCAGATCTCCTCAACCTCAGCTGCAGGCTCCCAGAGCAGCTTTGTGCACGCCCGGGCCTGTTATCTCTGAACCAGGGGAAGGTCTTCCATCCAGACTTTCAATCCCTGCACCTCACAGCCTGGTACCTGAGCGGCTAGAGTTCCAGGCTTTGGGTCTTTCCGAAGATGCCTACACTGTTGTGGAGGCATCTAGAAAGGAATCGACCAGGAAATGTTATGCATTAAAATAGAAAAAGTTTTCCATTTGGTGTCAGGGTAATGGTCTGGACCCCGTATCCTGTTCTGTGGCTAACATTCTCGACTACCTTTGGTCTCTCTCCAAAGGGGGTCTACGGTCATCGACCCTTAGGGTGCAGCTGGCAGCCATTTCTGCTTACTGGGCACGGGCTGGTCAGCCTACATTGGCGCAGGAGACAGTTGTCGGGTGCTTTTTCAAAGGCCTGGATCACATATCCCCTCCGGTGCGTGAACCTCCACCTCCGTGGGATCTACTGCTGGTATTGGCAAAGCTCATGGGCAAGCTATTTGAACCAGTACACAAGTGTGAGCTGTCACACTTGTCGTGGAAGACGGCCTTCCTGGTGGCTATCACGTCTGCCAGAAGGACTGGAGCTCCAGGCGCTTTCCGTGGACTCCCCTTATCTGGTCTTCCATAGGGACAAAGTTGTCCTGTGACCCCACCCGAAATTCCTTCCGAAGGTGGTGTCAGAGTTTCACCTTAACCAGGTGTTGACTCTGCCAGTATACTACCCTAATTACACTTCGGAGGCTGAATACAGGCTCCATACCTTGGACCTGAGATGTGCGCTCTCCTATTACAAGGAGAGGACGGCCTAAACTCGTGGAGAGGTTTGCCAGCTGTTTGTCACCTACGCTGAAGCCGCTTCTGGCAGACCTGCAGCAAAGCAGACTATTGCAAGATGGATTACATCATGCATAGGTCTGTGCTATGAGTTGGTGGGCAAGGAGCCTTCCAGAGGGATAAGAGCTCATTCTACCCGCCATACTGGTGCATCGGTGGCTGCTTCCAGGGACATCCCTATTCAGGAAATCTGTCTGGCTGCTACCTGGAAGTCAGCAAACACCTTCATCACTCACTACCACATCGACCTTGAGTCACACCGGGATGCTGGTTTTGGGACTTCAGTTCTGCAATCTCTGTTCCCTAAGTAGGGGTGTGTGCCTTGCCTCCCTCCTCCTGGAGAACTGCTAGGAGTCTGCCAATAAGTGTCAATGAACAACCTATCCACGATTCTAGAAGAACAGGTTCTAGGGACATGGATATGTTGTTCATCCACACTGTCTGGCAGGTTCCTTGCCGCTTTAAATCTTGCCAGAAGGTCCTCAAGCTGGCTTCTCCCACCCACCTGGGTGGTAAAACTCTCTGCTCCGCCCCGTGACGCCAGATCTTCCTTATCGCTTGGAAGCTCAGGTTCCCTCCTTAACGCTCTGTGTATAGACTGGATCTTAATTCTTCGGTTCGCCCGAAACTTATTCTTAAATTTTCAAGACTTCAGTCAAATTACTCCCTCGCGGCTGCGATGGACAAATCGACTCCCGGATTTCGGCAGTGCCCCTGTGGGCAGAAAATGTCGAGGACGGATCCGCATTCCACGTGCGTCTACTGCCTCGGCCTAGACCATGACCCGCAGACCTGCGAGTTATGCCGTTCGTTTTCGGCCAACGTCCTGGAAGACCGCGCTGCCCGGTTGCAGCTTGGGCGCCCCAAGAAGCACTACCTGCCAGTGAAGTCAAAGGAGGCCTGTTGGACGCTGACCGCGGAGGCTGGCTCGGCTGAGCAACTCGAGCAGATGATCGCCCTCGAGGAGGAGGCGGCACAGGCCGCATCATCCTCTTCCTCGTCGCGGCATTTATCCCGCTCTCTTTGGGTTCCTCCTACTTCGCTTCTTTTAAGGAACTTTGCCAATCCCTTTCCATGAAGGGAGAGGGGCCATCGGGACATTCTTCTCGGTCCAAAAAGAAGGACTCGAAAGGTAAGTCCCATCGTCGACGTTCATGGGAGTGGGAGAGGTCCCCTTTCCCGGACAGTCGACATTCGACTTCGGTCGAGATTGTGGCTAAGGCTTCTGGCTTCACGGTGTCCCCGTCAGGTCAGCCAGCTGAGACACCTGTTGACACGGTCGAGATTTTTCTCGATCCGTTGGACGGGCTGTCGACTGGTGAAGCCGACAACCCTTCTTCACCAGTTCCCCCGGTGGAGACCGAGGACTTGCCTGCGCCTCCTGTGCCGGAGTCCCCAGTCAAGGCTTCTGAGCCGAGGGAAGAGTGGGTGTCCCCCGCCCCTTCCCAGATCCGTCCTCGGAAACCCCGAGGATCTTGGTCTCGGACTTCGTCTCGGTCCAGCCGATCCCACCGACATCGGCGGTCTTGGTCTCGGCACCAAAGTAAGCGACGCCACCGCTCGTCGTAGTCTTCCTCCTCAGAAGAGGAGAGGTTTTGGCGCAAATTGCGTCAACGCTACGAGGACCTGATGTGGCAGCAGTTTCTTGTCCGGGAATCGCCGCTTCGCTTTCCCTGGCCCATCAAGTGGCTATCACCCGAATGGCCGAAACAACCCCTTGCTGTAGTCGAGGTGCCTAAGCCTGGGCCAGTTGTTCGGCCGAAACCAGCTGCCCCACCGATTGTGGTGGAACCTCCACCTCCACAACCGAAATCAGGGGCGCCGACCAAGGACTCCTGGTCTGTCAGGGTCTGCCCCACAGGTTGTCGGTCACCTTCACTCCTGACCGGTCACCTTCACTCCCGACCGTCCTCAGCAGGTGGAGGGTGGCTCAGGCCCCAGGCAGCTCTTCGAGGATTCCTCGGAGTCCAACGACAACTCCTCCCTGTTCTCCAGGCCCATTGGCCTAGAGTCCTCTGGGGGTCAGTAAATGGACAAAAGCCCATCATCCTTTATGGGTCTGCTTCGGCTCATCTCAGAGTCCACTGGGATGCAGCTCGAGCCCATATCCAAGCGGGCCAAGTATCCCCTAACGGAGATACTGGACCGAGGGGATTCACCCACGGAGGCCTTTCCGGTGGCTGAAGCCACTGTTGGCCCAGCCTTGGAGCTTTGGCAGCGGCCTGCTTCCTGTCCTGCGCCTTCGGCCAGGATAGCCAGGAAGTATGTGGTCCCTACCGACTCTTTGTCCGGTTTTTCGGAACACCCCTCCACCGAGGGGTTGGTCACCGATGGCGTCTTCCAACGTTCCACCTAAAAGAACGCTAGGGATGTGGATAAGCCCCCCCCGACAAGGAGTCCAAAAAGCTGGACTATGCCGGGCGCAAGGTGTACGCTGTGTCCTCCCTTGGCCTCTGCCAGGTCAGCTCGGCCGTGCTGATGGCACACTTCTCCCATGCCCTCATGGGGTCCCTGGATGAGGTGATCCCTCATCTCCCGGCCAACCTGCAGACCACAGTCAGGCAGGTACGGGACCAGGGAAGGGCAGTGGCAAAACAGCAGCTCCAAACGGCGCTGGACATTGGAGACTCCTGTGCCAGATCAGTTGCGGCCGCAGTGGCCATGCGCCGCAGAGCATGGCTGAGGATGTCCACCTTCACGGTGGATACCCAGCATAAACTGGTGAATGTCCCCTTCCTGGGGACTGACCTCTTCGGCCCTGGAGTGGAAGGTCACCTACAGTGGATCGAAAAGTCCAATGCCACTCTGGACTCTGTCACCTCCGCCCAGAAGGACAAGGGCCATCGACAACAACAACATAAGTCCTTTCTCCCTTCTGTGCCTGCGGCATGTCCGGCCCAACAGCACCAACACCAGGGCCAGCAGGCTCGCGCTTGGCACCCCAAAGCCAAGCCTGTGGTTTCCTCTAATAGGAAGCAGGGAGGAAGGCCCAGGAGGTCCCTCGGCCGGTCCCTCCTCCAAGCCTGCCTAGTGATGGGTTGAGGGTGTTGCCCCAGCCTCGGCTACTCCTCCTGGGTTCCCCCCGTGTGGGGATGGCTCCACCACTTCCTTTCCGCCTGGTCCGCTATCACCACGGACCGCTGGGTGTTGGAGGTGGTAGGAAAGGGCCTGCCCCTTGAGTTCGAGCAGGCCCCGCCCTTCCGAGCCGTCGTCCCTGGGGGGGCCACGGGGTCCACAGCCTCTCTCTCGGCTTGCCGAGCTGATATTGCCCTGCTCCTCGAAAAAGAGGTGATCAGGAAGGTGGCGGATCCTCCTCCAGACCCGGGGTTGGTGTCCAGGTACTTCCTGGTCCCAAAACGGACGGGGGGCTGGCACCCCATTCTCGACCTGCATGACCTGAACAGGTTCCTAAGGTCTCGGACCTTCAGGATGGTCACTCTGGCTCAGATAATCCCATCCTTGGAATGAGGCGTGTGGTTCTGTTCCCTGGACCTTCAGGATGCGTTCTTTCACGTCCCAATCTGTCCGTCCCACCAGAGATTCCTCTGCTTCAGGGCAGAGGGATCCCTCTACGAGTTCCGGGCCATGCCCTTTGGCCTTTCCCTAGCTCCCAGGGTCTTCACCAAATGCATGGCAGTGGTGACAGCATTCCTGTGTACCCCTACCTGGACGACTGGCTGATTGCAGCCCCCTCCAGAACGGAGGTGGAGCGGTCCAGAGATCTGACCCTCCAGGTTTGCTCTCAGGTTGGCCTCCTCATCAACGAGGCCAAGTCGGAACTCGTGCCAAAGCAGGTGATCCAATTCATCGGGGCAGAGCTCGACTCTCTACGAGCCAGAGCACGGCTCCCGGCGGACAGGGCCGAGGTTCTTTCCTCCTTTGCCCAATCATTTCAGGTTGGGCACTGCGCCTGCCTGGGACTTCGCCTCCTGGGCCCCCATGGCGGCCTGCACCAGCGTGGTCCGTTGGGCCTGTTGGTGCATTCGTCCCTTCAATGGGGCTGGCCAGCCAATGGTCACACTTGATCCGCTGGATCAGCTAGTGACAGTGACCAGGGATGTGGAACGCTCTTCAGTGGTGGACCGTTCCAGCACATCTGCAGGAGGGCATCCCGTTCGTCCGCCCCGAGCCGACGGTCTCTCTATCGACCGATGCCTCTCTGATGGGTTGGGGTGCCCATCTGGGGGAGCACAGAGCGCACGGCCTCTGGTCCCCTTGGGAGTCCCGATGCCACATCAACCTGCTGGAGCTTTGAGTGGTTCGCCTAGTCCTCGCCTCCTTCGCTCTGTTTCTACGGGGTCAAGTGGTTCAGGTCCAGACGGACAATACCACGACCATGTACTACCTAAACCGCCAGGGTGGGACGCGCTCCATGCCTCTGTGCAGGGAAGCTCTCTGCATTTGGTCACTTGTGCGCAGCCTGGAGGCGGATCTCCTTGCCATCCATGTGGCAGGAGCCTCCAACACACTGGCCGATGCCTTAAGCCGGATAGGGGCTGCGTCCCACGAGTGGTCTCTCCTGCCGGAGGTAGTACAAGATCTGTTCTCCCACTGGGGCACACCTCAGGTGGACTTATTTGCCTCCGGGGAGAATGGGAAGCTGAGACTGTTTCATGCCCGTCCCCCTCAGCAGGGCTCGCTGCAGGGGGATGCCTTCTCGAGGCCGTGGACCCCGGGCCTCTTCTCCACCTTTCCCCCTTTTCCCTTGATCCACAAGGTGCTTCTCAAGGCAAGGAGGGACAAGGTGCAGGTGATTCTGGTAGCCCCAGACTGGCCCCGCCAGTTGTGGTATCCAGATCTCCTCAGTCTCAGCTCCAGGCTCCCGAGGCGGCTTCCAGCCCGCCCGGACCTGATCTCAGTCAATCAGGGGAAGGTATTTCATCTGGCCCTTCAATCCCTGCACCTGATGGCCTGGTTCCTGAGTGGCTAGAGTTCCAGGCCTTGGGTCTTTCCGACGAGGTCCTCAACATTGTTGAGGCGTCCCGTAAGGAGTCGACCAGAAAATGCTATGCCTTCAAATGGAAGAGCTTCTCCATCTGGTGTCAGGGCAAGGGCCTGGACCCTTCTTCCTGTTCCTTGGCAAGCATTCTGGATTACCTGTGGTCCCTTTCTCAGCAAGGGGCTTCGGTCGACGGCCCTTAAGGCAGCACCTGGCAGCCATCTCTGCTTACTGGGCGCTGGCTGGAAGCAGTCGGCGTGAGGAGAAGGTGGTTGGGCGCTTCAAAGGGCTTGATCATCATAACCCTCTGGTGCGAAATGTCCACCCGTGGATCTACTGCTGGTATTGGCTAAGCTCATGGGCAAGCCATTCGAACCGATGCACAGGTGTGACATCTCTCACCTGTCGTGGAAGACCGCCTTTTTTGTGGCTATCACGTCAGCCAGAAGGATAGGAGAGCTCCAGCCATTTTCCATCGAGTCTCCTTATCTGGTCTTCCACATGGACAAGGTTGTCCTGCGCCCCCACCCGAAATTCCTTCTGAAGGTGGTGTCAGAGTTTCACCTTAACCATGTGTTGACTCTGCCGGTGTTCTACCCCAATCACACCTCAGAGGCCGAATATGGGCTCCATACTTTGGACCCTAGAAGAGCGCTCGCTTACTATAAGGAGCGGACTGCTGAAGTTCGGGGAGAGGTTCGCCATCTGTTTGTCACCTACGCTGAAGCCGCACCTGGCAGACCTGCAGCCAAGCGGACGATAGGCAGGTGGGTCACCTCCTGCATAGATCTCTGATATAGGTTGGCGGGCATGGAACCTCCCAGAGGGATAAGAGCTCATTCTACCCGCCATACCGCTGCATCGGTGGCTGCTTCCAGGGACGTCCCTATTCAGGAAATCTGCAGGGCTGCTACCTGGAAGTCAGCACACACCTTCATCACCCACTACCACATCGACCTCGAGTCACGTCGGGATGCTGGTTTTGGGGCCTCAGTTCTCCAGTCATTATTCCCTAAGTAGGGCATGTGAACCTTGCCTCCCTTCTCCCGGAGAACTGCTAGGAGTCTGCCAGACAGTGTGAATGAACAACATATCCATGTCCCTAGAAATACAGGTTACTCACCTGTAACAGGAGTTCTAGGAATGGTATATGTTGTTCATCCACATGACCCACCCGGCTTCGACGCACAACCTGGCTTCCAGCGGGCTAGATCTGGCGTCATGGGGCTGAGCCGAGAGTTTTACCACCCGGGTGGGTGGGAGGAGCCAGCTTGAAGACCTTCCGGCAAGATTTAAAGCGGCAAGGAACTCGGTTAGATAGGTGATGAACAACATATACTATTCTAGAACTTCCTATTACAGGTGAGTAACCTGCATTTACCACCTGTAACAGTAGTTCTAGGAGTGGTATATGTTGTTCATCCACACGACCCACCCGCCTCCCTGGCTGCAGACGCACACAACCTGGCTTCCAGCGGCCAAGATCTGGTGTCACGGGCGGAGCCGAGGTATATACCACCCGGGTGGGTGGGTAGAGCCAGCTTGAAGACTTCCAGCAAGATTTAATGGGGAAAAGGACATGCCAATAAGTGTGGATGAACCACATATACCACTCCTGGAACTACTGTTACAGGTGAGTAACCTGTTCTTACTCCTGTTGGGGGACTCCATTGTCCGGGAACTGGTTCTGGGCAAGGATGTCAGAAAGGAGAGGGAGGGAGGTCAAGTGTCTTCCAGGAGGCACAGCCCAGAGGGAGGGGGAGAAGATCCTGAAGATCGCTGACACAGTGTTAAGGAGGGGAGGGCTGAAGGTCATTGTTTACCTGAGAAGAAATGACCTGTCCAACGACAGGGCAAGCTTAGAGCAGGTACAGGAAGACTTCAGAGAGTTAGATGGGCACCTGGGGAAGGCAGCAAGCTCTAGGATCAAGGATAGAAGTCTCTGCATCAGAAGCTTCAATGATGGTTGAAGGGCTGGTGCAATGAGAAGGGGTATGGCTTCACTGGGGCTGGGGACCAACTTGGAATGAAGGAGTCCTGTATAGTGGTGATGGACTGCATCTGTCCAGGAAGGGGAAAGCAGTCCTTAATGGACAGTGTAAATGCTTCACTGATGAGCATTTAAACTAGCTGGGGGGCAAAAGGGAGCAGAGAAACTCAAGCAGCCCACCCCCACAAGATAAAGTAACCAGAATTGATGTGCTGGAAAAGGAGCTGATGAAAGAGACAACTGAAGCAAGCAGAAAGGGAGAAGCAGAGAAATTGAGACCTCTTAAGAATGATTACTGGGGTGTGAGGAAGAAGCAGGAGAGGAAAAAAGGGAGCAGAGGGAGGATAGGCCTCAGAACATGGAAGGGCTTGATAACCAATGCCCGCAACCTGGGAAATAAAATACCAGACCTGGAGGCCTTATTAGTAGAGGGAGACCTTGACTTAGCAGCAACAACAGAGACATGGTACACTGCAGATCATGGATGGGACATAAATGTACCAGGTTATGCTCTTGTTCAGGAGGGATGGTGGGGGGGAAGGGAGTGGTCCTGTACATCAGAGAGGGTATAAACGCGACAGAGGTGCATGGGAGGCTGAGGTACTGTGGGTCTCCCTTTAACCTAGTAATGGCACGGTAATATGCACAGGGGTGATCTACAGGCCTCTGGCACAGGGGGAGGAAGGGAACAAGGAGCTAGTGGATGAAATACACAAGATCGCGGCTAAAGGTGAAGTTCTGCTGTTTGGTGATTTCAGTATGCCAGATGTGGATTGGACCGTCCAGCAGCTGCTTCAACCAGATGCAAATGCATCCGAGATTCCCTACAGGGGGTGGGTCTCAGGCAGCTAGTGCTTGATCCCACCAGAGACAGGGCGATTCTGGACCTAGTACTGACCAGTGGGGACAGAATCACAGATGTCCAGGTAGAAGGGCAGCTGGGGTCCTGCAACTACCACATAGTGTGGTTTAGCATGGCGATAGGGACTCAGTTGAGTCACACAAAGGCGAAGGTTTTAGATTTCAAAAGGGCAGACTTTGCTGAAATGGGGAGGAGTACCAGAGTAGCCATGGAGAAGAGGGAGATTGGAGGGGGTTTGAAGAACAGTGGTGGCACCTAAAAGGAGTCATAGTGGAGGTGACAAACCAGTGTATCAGGTTTGTATCCAAATGGAAGAGAAGGAGGAAGCCACTATGGTTCTCGAAAGAGGTGGCAGACAAAGTAAGGGCTACAAGGATGGTGTTCAAGAAATATAAGGAGACCCAGAAGGAGGAAGACAGGGAGGTGTACCTAGAATGTCTAAGGGGAAGCGAGGACAGATGTTAGAAGAGCAAAGGCGTGGACTGAGGAAGGATTAGCGCATGTAACCCCTCTACAAAATTGGGTTCCTATAATGTCTTCCTGGGCTTGCCTAATGCCCACTGCCAGGATGGTGTTCTATGTCTGCAGTAGTTATGATTGTTTGCATGAGAGTGCTCTATTTAGCCTCCATGCCGGTCTCTTTAAGAGCTATCTATTCTGTGTGAGATAATTAGTCTGATTTGGGACTGAGTAGTTTAAGGCTCACGACCCACTCGGCGAGTGTTTTTTTCTGCTCCATTCTGCCACTGCTACATGTGCAGAGGGAGCACTCTTAGGATCTGTGATTGTTTGCTGTTTATCTGCTTTAATAGTAATAATAATAATATAGGAGTTTGTCTAACCTGTCTTTCATTGCAGCATGAACTTTTTGCTTAGAGTCACCATTTTGGTTCTGGACTGCCAGAGTTGGACCAATCGGAACCTCAGGGGACTTAAAATGGAAACTGTCCCCAGAGGTCTTGTGGGATTGAATTTCTACAGGAATTGTAGTTTTTAAGGTTTGGCACCTAAACGGACATGGGGGGAGCCCTTGCTGTGACAGACAGTTTCATCAACCAGCCAAACCTTTTGGATCACTGGGAAAGCCCAGAGCTGCCTGCAGCAGTGATTCAGTCGAGAGTTGGAGTTTGGAGAGTGAACAGCTCAAGTGATTCGAGGAGCTGCTCCTGTGTAATAGCACGGGAAATTGTCAGGAAGGCTATGTTTGGCTTGCCTGCCACCATCTTCCAGCATGAAGAAGTCTTTGAGAGTAAGATCGGACTTTGATCGAGACCTGAGACCTGAAGAGAAAGTAAGTGATCACTGCTTGTGTTGGACTGAAGACTTGCTCTAGAAGTGATCGGGCCAGTCAGGTACTGAAGAGAGCCTCAGAACTAAAGGTTTGTGCAGAAATCCTGTTAAATTGCTAACAGACTTTTTCTGATCTGTGGCTGATAGTTGTGTTGCTTTAAGTGTGCTGAATGTGTAGTGTGGGTCGCGATTTGGTTCCCCACTATTGCTTGTGTTATGCTAGCTGGAAGCTGCTCCAACACTCGCTACGGACTAAACCCGAACTGCTTGCTCTGTCTGGGCCCTGCCATTTCGGCGTATGACTGCTGCTCCCACCATAGAGACTCCGATGAAAGACCTGCTTAGGGAATCGGTTCCCTGCTCAACACCGTCGAACAGGTAGCGACCACCACGGTGAGTCATGGGCTCTGCTTCCCTTGGCAATCCAGTACAGCATCCAGAGGTCTCGTCACGTCAGACCTGCCTCCTGGTCTACGTAGCGTGAGCACTAAACAGGGGTAGCTCCCTGCAACAAAGCTGCAATCACTGTGTCATCTGATTTATTTGTTTGGGTTTATTGCAATGAACTGAGCCATCCGGCTCTGGATTACAAATTCGGGCTTGATGTGCATGCTAATTGTTTTCATTCCTAAGGGCCCCAATAACAGCTGCAGTGCTGGCCTACCTCGGGCAACGCTTCAGGCTAGCCTGTTTAACAACTGGATACCCAGGATGTCTGACTGTAACTAAGGGACTCCTTGTGCATGCTTGTTCAACCTGAATTGATCAGATCTAATAATCATCTGCTAGATTTCTGTCCCACCCTTGTTCATATCCCCCTGAATAAATCAGATTTTGTTCTTTCTGCATTTAACCTGGCTAGTGTGTACCTTCTTGGAGGAGATATTGTATTGCCATTGAACTGTTGTATTACAGGTCTTATTTTACAGGGGGGGTCTCCAGGCCATTCGCAGCTGATCCAGTCCTGGTGGTAAGTGCACAGAGTGTGGGTTCAGTATTGCTGTCATATGGTATGTGAGATTATCTGTTTAGGCCACTAGAAGGATTGGTGGGTGGTTATAGCATCCTGGAAGGCTATACCAACAGCAGTTATGCTACCCCAAAATCATTCCTCCGGGTGGAGGCACCCATTCACCGAGCTCAGGCCCCTCAACCTGTGCCTAGTCATGCAGGCAGGGGTAGTAGCCCATAGGATAGCGCCACCTAGGGGTTACACACAGATGGTAAAGAAAGGGGACAAGACATTCTATAGGTACATCAGCGAAATAAGGAAAGCTAGGGGGATTGTAAGGCTAAAAGGGGATGAAGGAGAGTGTAAGGAGGGGGACCTAGTTCTTCTGTTCAGTATTAACTGAAGAGGTGGAGGGTCGGGGACCACAGTTGGGCAGCAGATACAAAGGGGGTGGAGAGGTGGACACCAGTCCTTTCACAGTGGAGAGAGTCCTGGAGGAGCTCACAAAACTGAAGGTGAACAAAGCAATGGGGCCAAATGGCATACACTCGAGGATATTAAGGGAGCTACGAAGAGATCTAGCAGCTCCTCTGGCAGCCATGTTCACCAAGTCACTCAACATAGGAATGGCGCAGTAGACTGGAAGAGGGCACATGTAGTCCCTCTACACAAAAGTGGGAGTAGGGAGGAGGAAGGGAACTATAGGCCAGTCAGCCTCACCTCAGTGGTGGGCAAGATTATGGAAGAACTACTGAAGGAAAGAATAGTGGCACACTTGGAATCCAGTGGTGCCCAGGATCTTAAGCAGCATGGATTCACAGCAGGTAGGTCGTATCAGACAAATCTGATTTGTTTGACTGGGCGATGAAGGAAGTCATTCGGGGGGTGGGGGTGGATGCCGCCTACCTCAATTTCAGCACGGCCTTCAACACCTTCCCACATAAAAGGCTGGTTAACAAGATGGGCAGTCTGGACATGGGGCAAAAGCTGGTAAACTGGGTTAGGAGCTGGCTAACGGACAGGAGGCAGAGGGTGGTGGTAAAAGGGATCCAGTCCAGGGAGAGGGGGGTGACCACCAGTGTACTGCAGAATATTTAAACTAGCAAATGGGGAGAGGGGTGCAGCACCCCATACGTCGAATGGGAAGAACACCCCTCCACCCTCAGCTAGTGGTCAAACAGGAATTCAGCGTGCTTGCCGTTCATTTGCATCACCAGGTAAGAAAAAAGGTTCGTTTCCCCATACGATGCACAGGAGTAATGCCAAACTTCACCCAACAACTAACACACCAAAATCTGGCCAATGGAAAATCATGTACAAAATGCTCACAGCCTGGGAAATAAGATCCCAGACCTGCAGGCAATAATGTCAGAGGCTAAACTGGACATAGTAGCATTAGTGAGATGTGGTTTACCAGTAACCACACTTGGGAGACTTCAGTACCTGGCTATGTATTGTTCAGTAGAGACCGAGGTGCAAAAAGGGGGGGAGGAGTGGCCCTGTATGTTAATGAAAATATCAAAGCTACAGAAATTCAGAATACACATAAGGAGCCAGAAGAACTGTGGGTCACCCTGGAAACAGGAAATGGGACAGCCATAAGAACTGGGGTTGTCTACAGGCCCCCAGACCAGAGGGAGGACATAGACACATTACTGTTAGAAGATATACAAAACATGACAGCTAAAGGGGAGGTTCTGACAATGGGAGACTTCAACATGCCAGATACAGATTGGTCAATACCAGCAGGAACATCTGCCAGAACTAGACTCATAGTGGATTCCCTGCAGGGGGAGGGCCTCAAACAACTGGTACAGCAACCCACAAGAGACAGGGCTATCCTAGATCTAGTACTGACTAACAAAGAAGGGATCACAGATCTCCAGGTGAAGGTCACCTGGGGACAGTGACCATCACATGGTATGGTTCAATTTGGCTACTCATCTAAATCATCCCATTCCAAGGCAAAAATATGGGACTTCAGAGGAGCTGACTTTGATAAGATGGCCAACAGAGTTAAGCTAGCCCTGGCAAAAGAAACACAGGTGAGGGGTACAGGCAAAGTGGGCAAGCATTAAGATGCAATACTTGAAGCAACATCCCATTGTGTTAGACAGAAAGGAAGTGCAAAAGAAGAAGAAACCACTTTGGTTCTCAAATACAGTAGCAGAAAAGGTCAGAGCCAAAAGGCTGGCCTTCAGGAAATATAAGGGAACACAGCGGGATGAAGATAGGAGGCATACCAAACTGCCCTAAGGGAAGCAGGTAAGGCAGTAAGGCAGGCAAAGTCCCAAACTGAGGAAACACTAGCACGAACAGTAAAAGAAGGTGACAAGACTTTCTATAGATACATTAGTGAAAGGAGAAAGTCCAGAGGGGTATTGCTAAGCTTAATGGAGAAAGGGGCATGTGAGGAGGAGGACCCTGTAAGGCATCTATCCTAAATAGATACTTTTGCTCAGTATTTACTGAAGAAAAGGTGGGGCAGGGCCCACAGCTCAGCATCATGGACACAGGGGGAGGAGGTGAGCACTACTCCCTTCACAAAGAAAGGGTCCTACAAGAGCTTGCTAAGCTCAGGGGTGGATAAGGCAATGGGACCTGATGGCATACATCCCAGGGTACTTAGGAGCTAAAGGAGGAACTAGCAGAGCCATTAGCAGAATTGTTTAGTGAGTCTCTGAGCACAGGAGAGGTCCCAGAAGACTGGAGAAGGGTTTATGTGATCCTGCTCCACAAGAGTGGTAGCAGGAGGAGGCGGGAACCACAGTCTTACCTCAGTAGTGGGCAAGATTATGGAGGCAATCTTAAGGAAAGGATAGTGCAACACCTGGAATCCATCGGGCTCAGGATCCAAGACAGCATGGGTTTACAAAGGAAGGTCCTGTCAAACTAATCTCATAGATTTCTTTGACTGGGTAACCAGAGTGGTGGACCAAGGGGAGCAGTTGATGTCGCCTACCTTGACTTCAGCAAAGCTTTTGACACTGTTCCACATAGAAGATTGATAAATAAGCTGGGTAGGCTCAAGGTGGGTCAGAAGTTGGTCAACTGGGTGGCAAACTGGTTGGCGGCAGAAAACAGAGTGGTGGTAAATGGTATACAGTCAGAAGAGATGCAAGTCACAAGTGGGTACCTCAGGGATCAGTCCTGGGGCCAGTCCTATTCAACATCTTCATTAGTGATCTTGCAGATGGACTAGAGGGTAGGCTTGTCTGTTTGCAGATGACACCAAGATCTGCAACAGAGTAGATGAGCCAGATGGGGTGGGCAGAATGAGAAGAGATCTGGATAAACTAGCAGAATGGTCAGAAGAGTGGCAACTGGGATTTAATGCAAAGAAGTGCAAAATCATGCACATAGGGAAGAGAAACCTGAAGCCACTTACAGGCTGGGAGGGAGTTGCTAGCAGTCACAAAGGAAGAAAGAGACTTGGGCATCATCATCACTGATGATGTGAAATCATCCAACAGACCTCTAAAGCAGTAGGTAAGGCTAGGGGTGTTAGTGTATTAGTAGGGTATCACAAGTCGAAGAGGGAGGTAATCCTCTGTACAAGACATTGGTTAGGCCCCATCTGGAGTACTCGCGTGCAGTATTGGAGGCCACACTTTCACAAGGACATTAACCAAAATTGAGGCAGTCCAGAGAAGGGCAACCAAAATGGTGCAGGACTGCATCAGAAGACATAAGGAGGACAGATTAACGGAGCTCAATATGTATACCCTGAGCAAAGGAGGGAGAGAGGTGATATGATCGCGGATTCAAACACCTTAAGGGCATAAACAAGGTGAAAGAGTCTAACATGTTTAACTATAAGAAAAATAGCAGGACAAGAGGACACAGCATGAGATTAGAGGGAGGCGATTAAGGGGAATGTGAAATTCTTTTCCACAGAAAGGGTGGTGGATGCATGGATGGCTTACCACAGAAGTGGTGGCTATGAATACAGTGCAGGGCTTCAAACAGGCATGGGATAGGCATAAGGGAGCAATACAAATGACTATGAATAGATAGGTCACCGACAGAGCAAAGGCCGATGGCACATTTATAAGGTAGAAAAAGAAATGGGCAGACTGGATGGGCCTTGAGGTCCTTATCTGCTGTCAACTTCTATATGTTTCTATGTTACCACAGGGATCAGTCCTGTTTCATGTCTTCATTAGTGACAGTGCGAAGGGCTAGAAGGAAAAGTCTGCCTGTTTGCAGATGACACCAAGATCTGCAACAGGGTGGATGCTCCAAACGGGGTGGAGAGAATGAGGAGGGACCTGGGGAGGCTTGAAAAAAGGTTGGAGGTATGGCAACTGAGGTTTAATTCAAAGAAGTGCAAAATTATGCACTTCGGGCAAAGGAACCCTGGGTAAAGCTACAGGATGGGGGTGACTTGCTGACGAGTATCAAGGAAGAAAGGGACCTAGGGGTTATCATTTCTGATGACTTAACTGTGTTAAAGCAGAGCACAGAGGCTGCAGGGAGGGCCAGTAGCATGCTAGGGTGCATAGGCAGAGGTATCACTAGCAGAAGGTGGGAGGTAACGATGCCATTGTATAAAACACTAGCAAGGCCTCACCTAGAGTACTGTACAGTTCTGGAGGCCGCACCTTTGTAGAGACATTGGCAGGGTGGAGGCGGTCCAGAGAAAGGCGACTTAAGATCGTACAGGGCTTGCACCAGAAAACATATGAGGAGAGATTAAAGGACCTCAATATGTACTCGCTGGAGGAGAGGAGGGAGTGGGCGGACATGGTAGAAACATTCAAGTACTTTAAGGGCATAAATGAGGTGCAAGGGGGTGACATTTTCCAATTTTGGGGGAGTACAAGAACAAGAGGGCATGATACGTAATAGGTGGGTGGCAAGTTAAGGGGAAATGTGAGGAAGTGTTTCTTCACAGAGAGAGTGTGGATGCATGGAATAGTCTGCCACAGGAGGTGGTGGGAGCAAGCACAGTGGAGGGATTTAAACATGTCTGGGGCAGGCATAAGGGAACCATAGAGGTGGGAAGGAGTGGGGAAAAGCCACTGACCATATAGGGTCAGATGTTGCAAACAAATGTAGGGCTTACAGGCAGACTTGATGGGCCTAGTGGTTCTTATCTGCCGACAGTTTCTATGTTTCTATATTGATCTGCTGCATACCATTTTGCGGCATATATTTTTGTATTCTGAACCAAGGATGTAATTTTTCAACGTGTTGTACTTTGAAAATGAATAAAAATGTAACAAAAAAAAACTCATCTGTTTAAAGAGGCCTACACAGTTTAATTTAATTTTAAGTTATTTAATATGTTTATTTATCCGGAACCTGTTATAAACTGAATGTTGATAGTTTTATTTCTCAACTATTTATCTTTTTTTGATTGCACTGCACCCTGAACCCTGAGGATAGTTCGCCAGATAAAATTGCCATGCCTTGCCTCCGTGTGCATAGTGAACTGATTCTGTGTAGTTAGAAATAGAGGTTAGTAATGGTAGCCATAGATCTTTGGGGATATACCATCCGTTATGTCACACCTTTGGAACTATAAGCTGTCAACTTTAGGGTCCTGTTATTCAATAGTTTGTGTGGGCACTAACTACTGTTTGCCCGCGCAAACTGGCTTTTGCGCTGGAGCCAGTATTGGAAAAGCTCTGTTGCACCGGCAAACAGATGTAGTGCCCGTGCAAACCAAAAAAGGGGGGATTTAGCTTGTACCCTGCCCTCAGCACTGCTGGAACAGATATATGTTTAACACTGCTCAGGTTTCTTCTGTACAACGATAGTTTGATTAAAGTGGATATTTGCTCTTGTATTTGATATGCTTATCCAACAATCTAGGCCGTAAGCTGTATGTTTAGACATTTCTTTTTTCTGAAAACAATAAAAAATCTTATAACAAAAAAGGGGGGGGGAGGTTATGCATGTAGTGGGACGGGGACAGACGCCGATATTCATTGGATTTATGCCGCATAAAAGGATTTTGCACGGTCCTTTTGCACTGCGCAGATACTGCCGAAGAAAACCTCCCTTTACTCCGTGCAGCCCTAGTGGCTGCCAGAGGTAGTGCACCAACCAGTTGGTTGGCCGCTGGGGGAGCATACCTGCCTCTGTAGTCTGTGGCCCCCAATTGCCAGTTCCTAAGTAAAAAAAAAAAAAAAAAAGCCTGATGCTAGTAGTCCCCCGATCACCAGCCTCTAATATAAAAAAAAAAGGCTCCCTGATCCTTGCCCCTTCCCTCAATAACCAGCTCCTAACGTAAAAATGAGTCCTTATGGCCAGCCTGCTGGTGCAGTGGTAGTGCTACTGCTTGTGATGCTGGCGACCAGGTTCGGGAACAAGCTTGGGTGATCGAAGGGCCAGCTGGGGGAGAGGGCTTGGCGTCCATGGAGTACTCGTCTCCTCTTGGGGGGATTGATGCATGACTGACCTCTGGCAGTGGCCAGAGTGCCTGAAGTATTAAGTAGGGGTGAGGCTGCCGTGGCGTCCGAGTGCTATCACATCTCTGGTGGGAGTACTGGAAAATACTCACCGGTGTGACACCGATGGGAGGGCCGTAGATTAGCCCTCACCTGCAGCCGCTGCAACATTCGGAGAGGACCCTGACGAGATCTATGAAGGCACAAGGGGTAAATAGGGGAACCCTACTCATCCCCACCGGGGGGGGGAGTAAACCAAGGCTCCGCAGGCCCCTGGTGTTTGCAGTGGCTGGTGGGCAAGTTGGGTACAGCACCGGAGATGAGGGGGCATAAAAAGGAATAAAAAAAGAGTCCCTGGTGCTAGTGGAACCCCTCCGGTTACCAGCCCTTGATTGCAAAGATGGAATCCCTGGTGCTAGTCCCCTCCCATTGCAGCCTGGAAGTAAACAAAACAAAACAAAAAAAACCTCCTATCCACTGACTTCCCCCCCGCCATGTGTGGCACAGGGCACCCTCATTCACCTTAGCAGTGTCGTGAGTGTGTTCGATGACCAGTACAGCCCTCATCACACCTCCTCAGCCAACTGCTGTATGTCAGGAAAGACATGACTCTCATTTATAGGAGACGGTGACCGCCCTGTCCTGTAAATAGAGGCACGCTGCACTGCAGACATATGGTGGTCAGCTAGGAGGTATGAGGAAACTGTGCTGGTCATCGATGCACTCATGACACCTGCAAGGTGAGTGGGGGCTGCCAAGTGCTGTGGGGTAGTGATCACTGGGTGCCAGGGAGTTTTTTTGTTTATTTAACTGCCTGGCTTGCGATCGAGGGGTGGGGGACCATTAGCACTAGAGATTCCATCATTGCAATGATGGGCTGGCGGCCTGGGTGAGGACCACTAGTGCCAGGGAGTCGGTCTTTGCAGTGAGAGGCTGGCGATTGAAGAAAGAGGGAGGACCACTAGCACCAGGGATTTTATTTTTGCAACAAGAGGCTGGTGTTCGGCGTGAAGGGGACCACTAGCACCAGGGATTCATTTTGTCACATTAGGGGCTGGCGATCGAGGAGGGGACCACTAGCACCAAGGATTCTGTCTTTGCAATTATGGTCTGGTGATCGGCGGGGGGACGGACCACTAGTACCAGGGAGTCGTTCTTTGCAATGAGGGTCTGGCAATTAGGGGGAGGGGACACACTAGCAACAGGGAATTCTGATTTTGCAGTGAGGGGCTGATGATTGGGGGGCACTAGCACCAGTGATTCTTTTTGTCACATTACAGGCTAGCAATCAGAGGGTGAGGGACCTCTAGCACCAAGGATAGCTAGAGATGCCATGGACGGGTGAGAGGGCACTGCCATGCTACCTGCTTCTGCTACCCACGTAAATGGGCCCATAATGGGCATGCAAATGACCTCTTAGCACCTTGCATGCCCAATGGACTCATTTGCATGGGTACCTTTGAAAATGGCTGCTAGCGCTCTGACCCATGTCAGGGCATCACTACCTGACTTAGTGCTGTGCTGATGGGGTCTTGTGTTCAGTTGTGTAGTGCTCGACTGAATATCACCATCCTGAGAGCCCTGGCAGTTGTGAAGCACAGTACAAACATTTGTGCTACGCTTTGCTCCTTACTGAATATCTGGCCCAAGGACTGCACAGAAACTTTTACTAGCTGGGGCCGACCACAATGGCGTGCAGCTTGTGTGTGTATATAAACGTGGGAGGCCCCATCACTCTTTAGTCCTTTTCCCGGCCTCGAATTTCCCTCATTGGACCTGCTGAAGAAAAGCCTGTCAACTTAGCCATTGCCGTGTTTTCTTTTTACTTTTATTAGTGTACTGTCATCGCTTTATGCTTCCAAAGTCAAAACAGCCTCTATTTCAGTATTGTAAATGCGGAGATAAGATTTATAAAGGGAACACTTGCACTGTGTGTGTGTGCTGTTTGGGCCCGTCTCACAACATGAGGACATGTGAGATATACCAGAGCTTCAACCAAGACTACAAGGGGACATTGTAAGAAAGCACTAGAAAATGTGCTTCTGTTAAAGACATGTAGTAGTAAAATGTTTTTATTCATCAAGTATGAACAAAGGATAAACTTGATTGAGCCGAAGCTGATTTACAACAAGGTCCCACAGTTTCAAGATACAAAATAACACAGTATCAAAGCTCAGGTAAATCCAATAAATTATTTACAAAGAAATTTTCACAACAAAATCAAAAGCAGTTATACATAGAAAGCCATGGAGAAGGAGAGTTTCAAAATCTGCTTCTTTCTCCTCATCAGCCAAAAGGCGTCCATAGAAGTCTAAAGATAGGGACAAGGAACGGTCACAGTCTTCCTTGTCATCCAGCCATAAGTACAGACAGAGAGAAAGACAAGTCTGCTTCGCCAGTGAGGTTCTGATCACCATTGAGACAAGGTAAACCCTCATTAACGCCCGGTCTGGCAGTGTTGACTGCAGCCCCCCACCCTCCAGCTGTCACTGTAACACCAAGGATGGGGCTTGGCTTAGTCGTAGCTGGACTTACTGTGGACAGTATGATGCCATCGTTGTCGTTCCAAGGCCCATTGACACAGGTGGTCCCTGTCCCTTTGCAGGGTTCAGTTTACTCTCAGGCTGTCCAAGCATCATTTTCTGAAAGGATTTGGCACATTCTGCCAGGATTGCCATTACAGGCAGTCATTCCACTGCCGGGGCCTTCTGGTATTCTGCCCCCATTGACAGGTTCTAGTAGCATGCCACAGATTTTCTGCCTCTCAGCCGCTGCTGGTATCGCTGGTCTGTTCTGCAGCTCCCATCGTCATCGTGCTGACGATGATGAAATGGAATATAATCCTGACCTTATGCACTTAGAGGAAGAAGATGAGGGTCAACAATTTCTGTAAGGTTCCCCTCACCCTATCTGTACCCTCCTGTCCTGTAGAGAGGTCTCGATAGCCAGTACCCAGAGATCTCCTCCTGAGAATCCATCTTTCTAGGATCGTGGATATGTTGTTCTATCCACACTTCTAGGCAGGTACCTTACTGCCTTAAAATGTGCCGGAAAGTCTTCAGGCTGTCTCCTGCCACCCACCCAGGTGGTATAACCCTCGGCTCTGCCTCATGACGCCAGATCTTCCTTTCTGTTGGAAGTTTCAGGTTCCCTCCTTAGCGCTCCTGTGTGTAGTAGGCCCTGGCTCTAGAATCTTTGGATTCGCTTCTAAAATTGTCTCGAGTTTCATCTTTGCATTCTTCTCTCACTACTGTGATGGAAGACAAATCGGTTTCTGGGTTTTGCTGGTGTCCATGTGGGCAGAAGATGTCTCACACCAATCCACATGCCACGTGCGTCTACTGTCTGGGACATGACCATGATCCGCAGGCTTGCGGTCTCTGTCTGTTCTTTTCGCCTTCGGTTCTGGAAGACCGCGCTGCCCAACTTCAACTGGGGCGACCGGAAAAGCATTGCCTGCAGGTTAAATCCAAGGATGTCCATTTGGTGGTCTCCGCAGCTGTGGGGTCTGCCGAGCAGCTGGAACAGCTTAAGGCCTTCGAGGAGGAGGCGGCTCCTTTTTGGCTTCGGCCTTTATTCCGCTACAACTGGGATCCTCCTATTTGGCTTCCTTCAAGAAGTTGTGCCAATCTCTCTCTAACAAAAGAGGGCCCTTCGGGGTTGCATGTTTCGCGCTCTCAGAAGGAGTCGAAAAAGGACAAGTTGCAACGTCAGTGCTCTTGGGACCAGGAGCGGTCCCGCTCACAGGAATCCCGTTTTGACTTTGGTCAAAATTGGTTTCATGGTAACTCCGTCAGACCAGTCGGCTGAGATGCCTGTTGACCGAGCCGAGATTTTTCTCGAGCTGATCAGCGGGTTGTCACCCGATCCGGCCAACGACTTTTATTTCGGACTCTGGTGCTTCCAGTGTCCTCGGATGGATCGGCTCAGCCCACTGGGCAGGACCCGCCCGCAGGGAACCTGACCAGGTGGAGCTGTGGGTTTCCCCGACTCCTTCTGAGGTCCCCCGTCAGCCCCGCCGACAGTCTTGGTCTCGTTCCTTGATTTCGACGTCGGACAAGTCTAACCCTCATCATGCTCCCAACGCCATGGTAAGTGGCAGTGCCACTCCTCGTCTTCATCCTCCTTGGGTGAGGAGAGGCTCCGGCACAAGTTGCATCGGCACTACGAAGACCTAATGTGGCAACAGTTGGTCCTGTCCAGGTCAAAACAGGTTCTGGTTTCTACCCCGGCCATTAAATGGCTTTTGCCCGTGCGACCGACGTCTGCCACAGCCATCGTCACAGAGGTGCCAGTTAAGGCCCTGCTGGCTCAGCCGAAGCCAGCTACTCCACCGATCCGGGTGGAATCGCCACCTGAGCAACCAAAGTCTGGGGCTCCGACAAGGAATCTCGGTCGGCCCAAGGCCTGCCCAATCAGTTGTTGGTCACTCTTACTCCCAACCACTCAAGGCAGGTTGAGAGTGACACGGGTGGTCTCCCGCTTTTACAAGGACTCCTTGGAGTCCGAAGATTCTTCCATGGTCTCCCGTCCTGTGAACACAGTGTCTCTTGGGGGTCTCTCCGTCGGCGAGGGCCCTACCTCGCTGATGAGTATTTGTCAGCTCATTTCCAAGTCCACGGGAAAGGAGCTCGAGCCTGTGCAGAAACAGGTCAAGTATCTCCTCACAGAGATTATGAACAAAGGGGATACTCCAATGGAGGCCTTTCCGGTGGCTGAGGCCATTGTGGGTCCAGCCTTGGAGATGTGGCAGCATCCTGCATCTTGCCCTGTGCCTTCTGCCCGCATGGCCTACAAGTATGCGGTCCCTATGGGGTCCCTTTTGGGATTTTCAGAGCACCCCTCTGAGGTGGGGTTGGTGGCTGACTCCGTTTTTTGGTGTTCAGGCAACAAAGGGGATATGGACATACCTCGGACAAGGAATCCAATCAACTGGACCATTCCGGGAAGAAGGTCTATGCAGCCTCCTCCTGTGGCCTTTGACAGGCCAGTTTGGCCATGATCATGGCACTTTTCTCCTAGGCCCTCTTGGGCTCCCTGGAGAAGGTGATCCCTCATCTCCTGGCAGAACTCCATACCATGGTCAAGCAGGTCCGGGACCAGGGTAGGGCTGTGGCAAAGCAACAGCTCCACACAGCTCTGGACATTGGTGACTCCTGTGCCCATTTGGTAGCGGCTACAGAGGCCATGCGCTGCAGAGCTTGGCTGCGGATCTCGACCTTTACGGCTGATACGCAACACAAGCTGGCAGATGTCCCCTTCCTGGGTACCGACCTGTTCAGGCCCGGCGCGGAGGGCCACCTCCAACGTATAGAGAAGTTCAGTGCCACCTTGCATTCCACCACATCTGCCCAGAAGGACAAGGGCCCTAAGCATCAGAACTGCAGGCCTTTTCGTTCCTCCACGCCTGCAGCCAGACCGGCCCAGCAGCAGCAGGGCCATCAGGCTCAATCCTGGCATCCTCGGTCCAAGTCCATGGCCTTCCTGTTCAGGAAGTCCATGGGGAAGGTCCCGACGGCTCCTCCGCTGGACTCTCCTACAAGCCTGCCCAGTGATGGGTTGGGGGGGTGCCTCCCTCAATCCCGTTATGCCTCCCGTGGGAGCCGGCTCAGCCACTTTCTGCCTGGTCTGCTATCACCATGGACCGTTGTGTTCCGGAAGTGGTCGGTCAAGGCCTGCCTCTGGAATTCAAGCAGGCCCCTCCATTTCGAGCCCGTGCCTCACAGGGGAATCTGGTGTTCACAGCATCTCAGTTGGCTCTCCGAGGCGATTTAGCTCAGCTCTCCTCATGAGGTGGAAAGAGAGTAGTGGGACCCGCTTTCAGACCCAGGGTTCGCTTCCAGGTACCTAAGGGGCGGGGGCTGGCGTCCCATTCTAGATCTGCACGACCTGAACAAGTTCTCAGGTCCTGCACCTTCCGGATGATAACTCTGGCTCAGATCACACCATTCCTGGAACAAGGCATGTGGTTCTGCTCTCTAGATCTTCAGGACACATTCTTTCACGTCCCAATCCATCCGTCCCATTGGCAGTTCTTCCTCTTCCGAGCCGAAGGAACTCTTTACGATTTCCAAGCCTTGCCCTTCAGCCTGTCTTCAGCCCCCAGGGTTTTCACCAAATGCATGGCGTTGGTGGTGGCTTACGTGAGGTGCCGAAGGGTCTGGGTGTACCCTTACCTGGATGACTGGCTGATAGCAGGTCCCTCCAGGCGGGAGGTGGAGCAGTCCAGGGATCTGGCCCTCCAGATTTGCCTCGACCTTGGCCTCTCAACGAGGCCATGTCACAACTCGTGCCTTCGCAGGTGATTCAGTTCATCGGGGCAGAGCTCGACTCTTGCTGAGCCAGAGCTCAGCTCCTGGCAGACAGGGCGGAGATTCTCTCCTCCTTTTCCAGTCATTTCTGGTTGGGCAACCGCGCCCTGCCTGGGACTTCCTGCATCTTCTCGGCTACATGGCGGCCTGCACCAGTGTGATTCGATGAGCCCACTGGCGTATGCGTTCCCTCCAGGGGAACTGGCCAGCCAATGGTCTCAGCGTTCAGGTCATCTCGACCAGCTGGCCTCTGTGACCCAGAGGATATGGGTCACCCTCCAGTGGCAGCTTGTCCCATCCCACCTGCAGGGAGGGATCCCATTTTTCCTCCCTGAGCCGATTGTCATCCTGACGACCGATCCCTCTCTGATGGGTTGGGCTGCCCATCTCGGAGAGCACTGTGCCCACGGGCTGTGGTCCCCCCAGGAGTTCTGATGCCACATCAACCTGCTGGAGCTTCGTGCGATTCGGCTAGCCCTGACCGCATTCACTCAGTTTGTTTGAGGTCAAGTAGTCCAGGTCCAGACAGACAACACCACGACCATGTACTATCTCAACAGGCAGGGACGTGCTCCTTGCCCCTCTGCAAGGAAGTTATCCGCATTTGGTCTGTCGGGCTCAGCCTGGAGGCAGATCTCCTAGACATTCACGTAGCAGGAGCCTCTAATCAGCTGGCCAATGCCCTCAGCCGGATGGGTAGGGCATCTCATGAGTGGTCTCTCCGCCAGGAGGTAGTGCAACATCTGTTCTCTCTCTGGGCACACCTCAGTTCAACCTGTTCACCTCTAGGGGGAACACAAAGCAGAGGCTGTAAGATGCCAGCCCCCCTCAGCAGGGTTTGCTGCCGGGGGGGGGGTGCCTTCTTAAGGCCATGGACCCCAGGCCTCTTCTACACCTTCCCTCCCCTTCCCTTGATTCACAAAGTGCTCAGCAAGGTCGGTAGGGACAGGGTGCAGGTGATCCTAGTAGCCCCAGACTGGCCACGCCAGTTCTGGTATCCAGATCTCCTCAGCCTCAGCTCCAGGCTCCTGAGGCAGCTTACATCATGCCCATACCTGCTCTGTCAGTCAGGGGAAGGTACTCCACCCAGGCCTTCAATCCCTGCACCTGACGGCCTGGTTCCTTAGCGACTAGAGTTCCAGTCCTTGGGTTTCTCCGACGAGGTCCTCAACATTGTTGAGGTTTCCTGTAAGGAATCTACCAGAAAATGCTATGCCTTTAAATGGAAGAGATTCTCCAACTGGTGTCAGGGCAAAGAGTTGGACCCATTGTCCTGTCCAGTGGCTAGCATTTTGGATCATCTTTGATCCCTCTCTCAGCAGGGATTTCTGTCGACGACCCTAAAGGTGCACCTCGCAGCCATCTCTGCTTACCGGGCGTGGAGAAGGTGATCTGGCGCTTCTTCAAAGGCCTGGATCACATATCCCCTCCAGTGCATGAACCTCCACCTCTGTTGGATTTACTGCTAGTTTTGACAAAGCTCATGGGCAAGCCATTCGAACAGATGCACAAATGTGACATCTCACATTTGTCGTGGAAGACCGCCTTCTTGGTGGCTATCACGTCAGCCAGAAGGACCGGGGAGTTATAGGTGCACTCTATCGAGTCTCCTTACCTGGTCTTCCACAGGGACAAGATTGTCCTGCGCCCCCAACCGAAATTCCTTCCGAAGCTGGTGTTGGAGTTTCACCTTTTTTTTAACTTTATTTTATTCCTCTCATACCCCGGGCATCCTTCAGGAGTGCCCACATGGAACTCCTCCTCTACTCCCAACCTGAACCCTCCGCATTTCCCCGACTGCCTCCCCTGATCAACCTCAGGCAGACCCAACCCCTGGTATCATCTCCGGGGCTGATTCCGCTGTTCCTTCAGCGGCGGCTCCTAAGTATGAGGGGCCTACCTGAACGTCGTCGGGTCCTCGGAGAGCAGTTCATGGTAGCGGTATGGGCGGTATCTAGGATGTGGGAGGGTCCACCGAGGCCACAAATCATCTCACGGCGCATAGGAGAGTATTGTTTAGCTTTTGTTCCCACCCCTCGGAGCCCAGCTAGCACGGCAACGTGAGCCCCGTAGGCTCCGCCTCCCGGCAGCATGTGCCACGCTGCTGGGTCGGCGAACCCCTAACTACCGCCAGAGGTTGCTCCATGAGCGAGCATATCTCACTCCTGCCCTGGGAAGAGAGTGTCCTCTGACGCTTGATCTCTTCCCCGGCTACTCCCGCTCGCCTCAACCTGGTTACCATGTGGCGCAAGATGTGGCATCCAGCACCTCAACCCTCGGCGCCACTGGGCCGGCTCTGGAGTTTCACCTTAACCAGGTGATTACTCTGCAGGTGTTCTACCCCAGTCACACCTCGGAAGCCGAGTACAGGTTCCATACTCTGTACCTGAGATGAACGTTCGCCTACTACCAAATACGAACAGTGGAAGTTCAGGGAGAGGATTGCCAGCTGTTTGTCACCTACGCTGAAGCTGCACCTAGCAGACCTGCAGCCAAGTGGACAATAGCTCGATGGATTACATCTTGCATTGTCCTCTGCTATAGGTTGGTGGGTAGGGAGCCTCACGTAGGGTTTAAGGCTCATTCTACCCGCCATACCGCTGCGTTGGTAGCTGCATCTAGGGACATCCCTATCCAGGAAATCTGCTGTGCTGCTACCTGGAAGTCAGCACACACCTTCATTTTCCATTACCACATCGACCTTGAGTCATGCCAGGATGCTGGATTTGGAGCCTCAGTTCTCCAGTCCCTTTTTCCTAAATAGGGGTGTGCGTCTTGCCTCCCTCCTCCCGGAGAACTGCTAGGAGTCTGCCAAGAAGTGTGGCTAGAACAGCATATCCATGATTCTAGAAAAACAGGTTACTGACCTGTAACAGTAGTTCTAGGAGTGGTATATGTTGTTCCTCCACACTGACCCACCTGACCTCCCCGGCTTCGATGCACAAACCTGGCTTCCAGTGGGCCAAGATCTGGGTTCATGGGGCGGAGCCTAGGGTTATACCTCCCGGGTGGGTGGGAGGAGCCAGCTTGAAGATTTTCTGGCACATCTTAAAGCTGCAAGGTACCTGCCAAGAAGTGTGGATGAATAACATAAAACACTCCTAGAACTACTGTTATAGGTGAGTAACCTGTTTTTTCCAGCCATGATGCATCCAATGCAGGCTGCCATGGGCTTTAATATGGAAGAGGAAGATTCCACTGAAAGGAATCTCATGGAATTGTTGGTGTTGCCCTGCTACCCCTCCATTATTATTACACCTTTCAAACCCCAGGAATCTCCCCATATGATTAGACATATGCAGTCAGTCCAGAATCTCTGACTGCCCTGGAGCTGTAAGTGATGTTGTGGTAGTGGGATATGGAAGGCAACATTTGCAGACGATACAAGAATTGGTACAGTGGAAAACATGTGTGATGTACAAAAGCTACAAGGCACCCTGAGCAATCTAGAAAACTGGGCACTTGAACACAGGTTGAATTTCAATCTAGGTAAATGCACAGTTATGCACCTGGGGAGGCACGATGAAGAGGGCACAGTACTTACTGATGAGCCAGTATTTGAGAGCGGTATCAGAAAAAAGGGACCTTGGAATAATAGTAACCAAGGAATTGAACTTTAAAAACCACTTTAATAAAGTAATTAAAAAGCTAACAGAGTTTTGATTAGTAGAGGTAGACCCATTAAAAGCAGGGAGAAGGAAGTATTGGTTCCATTTTGCACTTCTCTCTTGAGGCCCCACCTGGAATATTGTGCTCAATTTTGGGTACCAGGAACCAAGGCACAAATAAAATCCCTGGAAAAGGGTGCAGAGTAGACACACAAAAATGATTAGAGATCTAAAAGACATAGACTGTGAGGAAAGATAGAGGCATTTGGGATTGTTCGTGCCGTATCGACGACTAAGGGGCGACATGTGCCTCCTGTATAGGGCACTAACCAACGATGACCTATGGGATTGTCTAGGACTAGAGACGAAACAAGTAGTACATAGTACAAGATCCTGCTCCCCACACATAAGGGGAGAGACATACCATGCAAATAAATAAAGATTATATTGTTATAACCAGAGTGTGGTTGCACTTTGTAACTCCAAAGTGTAGCAGGAAGTAAAAGTATGGAGGAATTCAAAGTTAGATTAGATTAATTCTGTGCTTCCGAATAATATTAAGGGCTATAGATCATGATATTTGGTGAGCTAAATGGACAGTTGTCTACTATGCTCCAAAAAAACCTGTGTAACCAGGGTATGAAACTCATGAAAAAAGTACATGCCCATTTAGGCATGTAAGCAGTAAAAATTGAAGCTCAACAAATTATTTACATGCCACCCCATTTATGTTGTATAATTTCAGTTTCCTCATTACTGGAGAAAACTTCACCTGGCTCAGTATCTCCCAGTACTATAACTCACTGTAGCTGATAAAAACAGACTGCAGACACTAGCTCCCTGTAGCTCTTAAAAGATCTTTTTTTTTTTTTTAATTTAGATTATTATAGCTAGCTACCTTTTGGAAGCTGAGTTCCTCCTCTCCCTCTGCTGCAGGATAGCTACTTATTTTGTTACAGCATCTGTTGCATCTCTGAGGCAGTACACATAGTACATTTTTCAGAACCTCCTAGTAATAAAAAGTGATCTTAAAAGAGCTTTTGGTAATTGCGTTTGCTCCCTTAAGTCCATCCCTCCCTCCTAGCGAGGGTCGGCACCTAGTTGTTAACGCTCACTCCTTTCCTAAGAAAGCTTTTAAAAGAACCTTTAAGTTTTTTATACAATAAAAACAGACTTTAGGACCTAATAGTCCAACTAACTCCAGCGACTCTCAAGTTTCTTTTAAATGAAAGAATTGCCGATCGTTGCTACTCTGTGAACTGAACAGGAGTGTGGCATACTTTGCAGAGAACATACAGCAGCAGCATTGGAAGGGGACGGGAGAAGTTACCAAAAAAAAAAAGACATCATTGGTGTCTGTTTGCCTACAGTCAACTCCTGACCCCTTCCATGTCACCAACAGAATATTAAAGGCTCTCCATCAGAAGAGGGGAAGGTGTCAGCCTGCTGGTGTCACACAGATGCTTGTCTTATCTGCCTTTCAGCCCAAATGTATCAATTGATTGTGGAGTTATGCATCTTGTAATCAGCCATCGTGTCGGCCCCTGAAAAATGCACAGTGATGTCACTCCTGGCAAACAAAAATATCACACACTGAAAGAAAAATGGACTGGGTGCAAACATCCTTGGGCACCCCAGTGGGCAGGCACTATATAGTGGTAGGTGTCCTGAAATGAAAGTGCCTGCCCTGGGGCACGCAAGGTGTAGGAATTTTGCACACTGTATGTAACTTATGTATGTAATGTGGAATGTATGCAAATAATGGAACTAGAACACCGTTCAAACTGCTGCCTCTAGGTGGACTGTGTTCCAAGTAACAGATTCATTTTCTCCGTTCTGACTAGATGCCTGTAAGAGCTTTCCTCAGCAACTTCGTTTATTTGTATAAAAAGTTTGTATTTATGGTTATTTTGTTCAGTTCACTGCCTGTAGTGATTTTTTTGACATAAATAGCGTTATTTCTGGGAGTTTTCTTGGTTCCGTTCCGGTTCCCAGGAACTGAGGCCTTTACTATTTTTAGTACTTTTTAGTGGTTCCTTACTGCGATTTAAATTGACGTTTTGTATGGCAAACTCCTTTGTTTTTCCATTTCAAAGGAGGGATTTCTATCTTTTGCACTTGGCTCCCATCATTTTGGGAACCGACTGCAACTTAAATTTTTTTCCCTTTTTAAGATCATATTTTAGTCTTCTGACATTTTGGCATGTCAGTTAGATCCAAAAGAGGACAGGACCCACAGGTTTTAAAAATTGTTTAAAGTGCTTTCAGATCTTTGCTAAGGCTGATCGCCATGATTTGTGTTTGGAGTGCCTGTGTCCAAGTCACATTTTTTCTGTGAGTTGTCCTAAAACAATAAAAAAAAAAAGGTTACAAGAGATGGCTTCTGCTTCTACCTCTGTGTCACCAAAGCACCCTGAGGAGGCCTTTTCCTCCTCGCATAGTAAAACAAAGGAGCGACCCCCTAAGGAATCCTCAGACCCTAAAATTTCCAATAAGGGAGTTTTTGAGCATGGTAAACACAAAAGACCCACTGAGCAGGTTTCAGATTCTGTTCTGCTAAAAAGAAACACAAAGAAAAGCATGTCGCTGCACGTCCTGCTGAAGAAGCAAAGGAGCTCCCAGTAGACGCAAATAAAAAGCCCTCTGCTGAGGACATTTGCCAAAGCCCTGCAGGCCATTCAAGCTGCAGGCTCTCTTCTGGGTTCACCAGTTCCTCTCTCAACCCCACTTCTCTCAGACCAGGGTCCTGTGAAATTCTATTTAGAGGAAGAAGAGGATGACCCGGACTTGGGGGAACCTTTTGAGCCTGAGGTATCCCTTGAGCAGGAGTTTGGTACCCCTTCTCGTGGTCAGGAGGATTTTTCCTCCCAGTTTTCCTTTGTCAGGCAAATGGCTGACACTTTGGATCTCTCCTTACAAGAAACAATGGAGGGATGAGGAAGAGGCTGAGTTTATTGACATGATGGGTCTGGTCCCTACAAAGAGGTTTCTCCCTATTCACAACTCTCTTAAAAAGGTGACCCAAAAAATTCTGTAAACTCCATGCTCCGTCCCTGGGGTTGACAAGAAGGTGGAGCAGAGAAATATCAGGTGGACAGATCTACAGCAGAGTATCTTTGTTACCCAGACCATGAGGGCATTGCCCAGGCTGCAACCTTTGATAAAACAAAAGTCCCTCTCTCATTTCACCCCGATAAAGACTCCAGAAAGATTGACACCATGGAGAAAAAAAGGGGTACAAAGATTCCACTCTTCTTCTCAGACAGTTAGCTTACATGGTATATGCCCAATATCAAAAAAGCTCTCTGGAATTTTGTCTTGGCCATGATTGAAAAATTGCCAGGTGTCATGACTTGGCTGACACTGCCAGGATGGCATTGGATGCCATTAAATACCAATTTCACATGGCTGTGGATGCCAGTGACACTGCATCCAGGCTGTTTGCTTTATCAGATGTATCTCACATGTTACACATGTCACACATATTAATTCTGGGGGATTTCAGTGCCTGGGTTGACAATGGACTCTTGCAGTTTGGTCAGGACTTCCTCCAACTAACGTATTTGTTGGACCTTACACAGGTTGTTGCCTCTGCGACTCATACTGCTAGTCATTCATTGGACTTGGTGTTTCTACTGAGGATAGGGGTATCTGACTTGGTGGTGGAGCTAGTCGGATGGTCTGACCATCACACAGTGAGGTTCAGCTTCGGGGCTCCCCCCAATAGACCTGCCCCTACGAAGATGGCCTGGTACTACCCCTTGAGGGGCGTGACCCCAGAAGGTCTAACGGCCGTGCTGGATCTATTGGGTATTCCAAGTAAATGCATGGATCCAGGGAATCTAGTACTTGCCTATAACAAGGCAATGATAGAGGCCCTGGATTCTGTAGCTCCTGTTCGTGTTCACTCACTCACTCATTCTTTGCCCAAGGTCCCCATGGTTTGATCAGACCTTGAAGGAGTTGAGAAGGGTGGGGCGAAGGCTAGAGAGGGGCTGGTGGAAATCGGGCCTAGAGTGTGACAGACTTAGGTTGATGTACCATTATACGGTCTATCAATCAGCAGTCACCTGTAAGAAGACAGAATTCCTGTCTAGGGAGATTGCTGCTGCGAAGAACTGACCTGCTCAGCTCTTACGGACCATAGATGCAGACTGTACAATCCAGTGTGTCTCCAGCCCGGTAGAGTCTTTTCACAGGAGAAGTGAGATGAGTTTGCTAGGTTCTTCATAGAAACATAGAAGTTGACGGCAGATAAGGACCGCAAGGCCCATCCAGTCTGCCCATTTTTTTTTCTACCTTATAAATGTGCCAGTGGCCTATCTATTCATACTCATTTGTATTGCTCCCTTATGCCTATCCCATGCCTGTTTGAAGCCCTGCACTGTATTCATAGCCACCACTTTTTGAGGTAGGCCATTCCATGCATCCACCACCCTTTCTGTGAAAAATAATTTCCTCACATTCCCCCTTAATCGGTCCCCCTCTAATCTCATGCTGTGTCCTCTTGTCCTGCTATTTTCTTATATTTAAACATGTTAGACTCTTTCACCTTGTTAATGTCCTTAAGGTGTTTGAATGCCTCGATCATATCACCTCTCTCCTCCTTTGCTCAAGGGTATACGTATTGAGCTCTGTTAATCTGTCCTTGTATGTCTTCTGATGCAGTCCCTGCACCATTTTGGTTGCCCTTCTCTGGACTGCCTCAATTTGGTTAATGTCCTTGTGAAGGTGTGGCCTCCAATACTGCACATAGTACTCCAGATGGGAGCCTAACCAGTGTGTCTTAATAAGGAATTGTTACCTCCCTCTTATGACTTGTGATACCCTGCTAATACACCCTAACACCCCCCTAGCCTTACCTACTGCTTTAGAGGTCTGCTTGGATGATTTCACATCATCAGTGATGATGATGCCCAAGTCTCTTTCTTCCTTTGTGACTGCTAGCAACTCCCTTCCCAGCCTATAGGTGGCTTCAAGGTTTCTCTTCCCTATGTGCATGATCTTGCACTTCTTTGCATTAAATCCCAGTTGCCACTCATCTGACCATTTTGTTAGTTTATCCAGATCTCTTCTCATTCTGCACACCCCATCTGGATCATCTACTCTGTTGCAGATCTTGGTGTCATCTGCAAACAGACAAGCCTTACCCTCTAATCCATCTGCAAGGTCACTAATGAAGATGTTGAAGGACTGGCCCCAGGACTGATCCTGAATTGCCCACTTGTGACTTGCATCTCTTCTGACTGTATACCATTTACCACCACTCTCTGTTTTCTGCCGTCCAACCAGTTTGCCACCCAGTTGACCAACTTCTGACCACGAGCCTACCCAGCTTACCCAGCTTATTTATCAATCTTCTGTGTGGAACAGTGTCAAAAGCTTTGCTGAAGTCAAGGTAGGTGACATCAACTGCTCCCTTTGGTCCACCACTGTGCTACCCAGTCAAAGAAATCTATGAGATTAGTTTGACAGGACCTTCCTTTTGTAAACCCATGCTGTCTTGGATCTTGTGCCCCTATGGATTCCAGGGTTGCACTATCCTTTCCTTAAGGAGTGCCTCCATAATCTTGCCCACTACTGAGGTAAGACTGACTGGTCTGTAGTTCCCTGCCTCCTCCCTGCTACCACTCTTGTGGGAGCGATCACATGAGGCCTTCTCCAGTCTTCGGGACCTCCTGTGCTCACAGAGACTCACTAAACAGTTCTGCTAATGGCTCTGCTCGTTCCACCTTTAGCTCCTTAAGTACCCTGGGATGTATGCCATCAGGTCCCATTGCCTTATCCACCTGAGCTTAGCAGCTCTTGTAGGACCCTTTCTTTGTGAAGGGAGTAGTGCACACCTCCCTCCCCTGTGTCCATGGTGCTGGAGCTGTGGGCCCTGCCCTGCCTTCTCTTCAGTAAATACTGAGCAAAAGTATCTATTTAGGATAGATGCTTTACAGGGTCCTCCTCCTCACATGCTCCCTTTTCTCCATTAAGCTTAGCAATACCCCTGGACTTTCTCCTTTCACTAATATATCTATAGAAAGTCTTGTCACCTTCTTTTACTGTTCGTGCTAGTGTTTCCTCAGTTTGGGACTTTGCCTGCCTTACTGCCTTCCCTGCTTCCCTTAGGGCAGTTTGGTATGCCTCCTATCTTCATCCCGCTGTGTTCCTTATATTTCCTGAAGGCCAGCCTTTTGGCTCTGACCTTTTCTGCACTGTATTTGAGAACCAAAGTGGTTTCCTTCTTCTTTGCACTTCCTTTCTGTCTAACACAATGGGATGTTGTTTCAAGTATTGCATCCTTAATGCTTGCCCACTTTGCCTGTACCCCTCACCTGTGTTTCTTTTTGCCAGGGCTAGCTTAACTCTGTTGGCCATCTTATCAAAGTCAGCTTCTCTGAAGTCCCATATTTTTGCCTTGGAATGGGATGATTTAGATGTAGTAGCCAAATTGAACCATACCATGTGATGGTCACTGGCCCCCAGGTGACCTTCTACCTGGAGATCTGTGATCCCTTCCCTGTTAGTCAGTACTAGATCTAGGATAGCCCTGTCTCTTGTGGGTTGTTGTACCAATTGTTTGAGGCCCTCCCCCTGCAGGGAATCCACTATGTGTCTAGTTCACAGATAAGATTGGCTCCATCAGGTCAGGGATCTGTCCAGCCCCCTCTAGTGGGTATTGCGGACGTCAGTGGGAGGTGGCGGGCGCTCAGTTTACTCGGTCTGACTTCAGCTGGTCGGAAATCATAGACATTGTGAGGGTCATCCAGATTCTGCAGCCAACCAGCTGTAGTTTGGACCCGGGCCCTACGCCCCTTCTTGTAGGGTGTGTAGATGAAATCGGCCCAGTCCTAGCTGAGATAGTCTGGAGGTGTTTGGAGATGGGGTCTTTCTGGATCCCCTCAAGGAGGCGGTTGTTCGACCCTCTCCTTAAAAAACTCTCCCTTTACCTGGACTGTCTGGCCAACTACAGACCTGTCTCAAACGTTCCCTGTATGGGAAAGGTTTTTGATAAAGTGGTTGCATTGCAGCTGGATGACCATTTCTCCAGCCACGATGTCTATGATTCTCCCCAGTCAGGATTTAGGAAGAGGCATAGTACCAAGATGGCCCTTGTCCAGGTGCTAAATGACCTCCTAATAGCGAGAGATCATAGTACTCGTTCCATCTTGGTCCTGCTTGATCTCTCTACAGCATTTGACACTGTGGACCATGGTGTGCTATTGGAGTGCCTGCAGTTCGTCTGTGGACTATTTGGGGGGGGTCCACAGATGGTTTCAATCTTTCCTTGAGGGTAGGACTCGGAGAGTGGTATCTGGGATTTATTCCTCAGCCCCTTTCTCCCCATCCTGTGGGGTACCGCAGGGTTCCATTTTGGCATGCATGTTGTTTGCAGTGTACATGCTGCCGTTGAGAGAGATCATTAGGCGGTATGGTCTGAGTTTTCACAGCTATGCAGATGATACTCAGCTGTGCCTGTCCTTTGTGCTCGGACAGAATGTGATCCTCTCTGTATTTACTGTCTGCCTGAGGTCCAGGGCTGGATGAGTGCCAGCAGGCTGTGGTTGAACTTGGATAAAACTGAAGTGCTGGTTATGGACCCAGATCGACGGGAGGTGGGTTTGCTGGCTGGAAAACAGTTGGAACTTTGGCTCAGGGGTGCTCAGCAGACTACCTCAGATTGGTTGCGGAACCTGGGTGTTATTTTTGATGATGGCCTGATCCTTAAATTATGGGTGTTAGCCGTTGTTAAATCCTCTTTTTACCATCTGAGGAATATCACCCGGGTGAAGCACCTGGTTCCTCCCAACGATCTTCCAACTTTGGTCCATGCCTTCGTAACCTCACGTCCTGACTACTGTAATGCCCTTTACCTAGGGCTACTGGGGGTTGATATTCGCCACTTGCAGCTAGTGCAGAATATGGCAGCCAGGTTATTGACTGGTACTTCTAGGGCCAGTCATAGAACGCCTGTTCTCTGATGACTGCAGTGGCTGCTAGTACAGTAATGGATCACCTTCAAGGTTGGGTTACTGACCTATAAGGCCCTACGTGATCAGCGACCCTGCTACTTGCAAGATCTCCTTCTCCCTTACCACCCTTTCCGATCTGCTTACGAGGGATTGCTAGAGATTCCCAGGATCTGTTTGAAATCATCTGGGGCCTGATCTTTTGCTTTTGTGGCTCTTACCCTGTGGAATTCTCTGCCTCGTCGTAAACAAGAGTGCCTGACCGTCCAAAGTTTTAAATCAGCATTTAAAATGCATCTGTTTCATTTACCTTATCCTGATTTGGGCTGAATCTGATGGTTAGCGCAATGTATTTATAATTATTTAAGCTGCACTTGATTCAATTAAATTTTTATTTTTTGTTGGAGTTTTTATTTATATATTGGTGTTATGATGATTTTAACTATGATGTTTGTTTCATTTTATTGTACAAGCACTTTGGTTTTGGTGACAAAACTGAAGCCTACATGAAAAAAGGTGGAAGAATACAAAACCACCTTCAGAAGCAACTCCACAAAAGAAAAAGCCTCCACTTCTTTTAGGTCCTGAGGAAGAGGAGGTATGGGTAAGGGATATTACCCTAGAGCTTATGCCCCAGTTCCTATGCCCCTGGATTATTCCCAGGTGAGAGGCTACTACGAGGCAAGGGTAGGAGGCCTTCCAGATGGGCTGACCCAACCCCAGCATCCAAAGCTCAGCCCAGACATAACCTCTGACTGCTCAGAACAGGTCACTACCTTCCCTCCAGTGGGAGCTAGGCTGGCCCACTACCTCCAGGAATGGAAAAACATCATCACAGACAAGTGGGTCCTGGAGGTAGTGAGTCACGGGCTCTGCCTACAGTTCAAAAAATCCCCAAGGGTACAGGGCTGCAGTTTTCTTGCCCTTGACCCCCGCAGAGACAATTCTGCTGGAATTGGAGGTCAAAAAGCTTCTGCAAGCAAGAGCAACAGAGCCAGTCCCTCCCTCTCAAAGCAGGAAGGGCATGTACTCCCAAATATTTCCTCACCAAAAAGAGGAATGGGGAATGGCGGCCTATCATTGACCTCAGATTCCTAAACAATCAATAAAATCTTTATTTAACCAGGTAAAACACCATTAAGAGAAACTCATTTACAAAGTGGACCTGGGCATCCATGTAGTGTAGATCATCCCAACTGAAGGTTATGCAGAGTCAATATCAATAAAGACAGTAAACATTACACACTAGGGGTGACTCAGAGGTAATTTAAGGAAGTATTTTTTCCCAGAGAGGGTTGTGGATGCATGGAATGGCCTTCTGGAGGAGGTTGTGGAATCAAAAACAGTGGTGGAATTCAAGCATGCATGGAACAGTCATAAGGCATGCATGGGACAGTCATAAGGCAATTCTAGGGGGTTGGGGTAGGAAGAAGTAGGCTGCTGGTTAACTAGGATCTGCAGCTTATCTATTAAGTAGGGAAATGGGCAGACTGGGTGGGCCAAGCAGTCCTTATCTGCCGTCAAATTCTATAAGTATAAATAAGAGCTTACTTGTGACACTTTGGTCATACGATTCTGCTATTCTTTCTGGCAGCCAGTAAAGATGAAATGGAATCAAAGGGTCAGGGACGGGCAGGGTCACTAATGAGCTCTTATCATATTTATTCACCAGTGAGACTTGTCAGTACACTCACATAAGAGGGAAAACCTGTGCTTACAGGCAACTGTTACAGGAAGTTGCATGCTCCTTGAATCATGCTCTCACACTCCTGATCTTTAGCTACTAGTCTCAGTTTGATTTACCACTGATGGTCATATTAATCAATCCCCATCACCGTGACTGTCCACGACACTGCAGGTGTCTGATGACAAGTGGCCTGCTGGGCTTGGAGGACAGCTGGTCCAGTCGTGGCCCTCAAGCTCTGGTTGCCCTAAGATGGAGACCCAGAAAGGGCCCCCAATGCACCACTGCAGCGAGGGAGGTGGGCAGACAGGAGACCTGACTGACGGCATACATCTGCAGTTCGAATCAGCCCAAACTGATGTCTTCTCCCAACCTCGCTTCATCTGCTCATCTCATGCTGAGGTCTGTGTTAGGCCACCTATTGGTGAGTCTGCTGTTCTGTCTCCTCACTCTTGAAGGAATACTGCCTTTTCTTGGGCCAAAAAAAAGTGTGCAAGCATGGCCAGCAGCATATGCAGCCGCTTTTCCCGTTGCAATACTGTGACTATCATTGTCCTTATTTGGCGAGTTGCACCAGGGAAAAATCACAAAATCTGACCATCGCAAAATGAGATTTGGTGAGCAGTAGATTTAACACTGCATTGTTATCTTAAGTCTGGATTTCTAATCTACAGTACAAGTGTACATCAAAATTTACAGAAAGGATGATACTGTTCATTCAGATGAAAATGTTCCTTTTTACCAGAGGTCATATGATGTATGTTTTTATCACCAATTTTAATGTTTCCTTTCATCAGTCTCCTCTGGTAACATCGTATTGTTCATTTGAAAAATTCATAATCACCATCTAGTACCAACATGGTGATGTTAGAATGTTCTAGAACATGGAGACATCCATGTAACAGTTTTGCATTATATTTTTATTAAAAAGACAGAAAAGAAACAGGACTAAGCCGCCAGATGTGCCTGCGAGCAGTCCTAGGAGCTGCCGGGTGACCGAGGGGAAGCTGGTGAAGCATTGCTGAGTGGCAGCCTTCCCTGGTTGGGAAGAATGGCACTGGGTTCCCTTGCCACTGCAACTCTTGGGGAGGACCAGGAAACTTGCTCCACAACAGGATGTTATCCATGCACATGCAGAGCCAATAGCCAGCAATTACTAGGTGCCACAGGAAGGTGGGTGGACAATAACAACAGGGGGAAAAACACAACCACTATCTGAATGACATCCTGTGGCGCATTAGGGCCCTGCACCATGGACTCCACCAAACTCGTCTGTAGGTAGAACTACAGACAGTGCTGGGGGAGCTTCCACAGAGAATAGCTTCAGGCCTGAGGGCTGGGTGGACAATGAGTGGTGGAGAGAACGCTATGTGGGAAAAGAAGGGCTTTGTTGCTTTTAACCAGGCAGTTGTGGCTATAAACTGAAAAGTTACTTTTTCATCTCTAGGTTTGTTGGCATCTAAAGCAGTGGTTGCAGACTCTGCTGAAAAGAAGAAAGAGGGTGGTGAAATACCTCAACTACCTGAACAGGTGTGAAATGATAGGTCTAATATGTGTACCTGGATTAAAAAAAAAAAAAGGGAAAAACTCAATGAATGCCCAGAAAATGCAAGTAATATATTTGTATGCACTGTGTATTAATTACACAGAAATGGTAGTCACTGTAGAAATCATGTTGGCTGGGGCCAAATGTTGTCAGGCAGTTGTACGCATTTTAAAATGTGAATGGTTCATACAGCACCAGGTTTTCTCCAAATGAAATTAGTAATCTGTAGCCTTGCCTCCAAAGGAATCGTCAGGCACAGTAATCTGAATTTTTACTGCCAGCATTTAAGGAAGGTAGGGGTCATATTTGGACTGCATGAAGCCGACTACTCAGTCCCTTCCACTTCCTGGTTTGACAGCCCCAGGCTCAGATGTTTAGCGACATCGTAGTTTGTAGGGAGCTCTCCATGGAAGTGTGGGTGTTTTTTTTTACTTAATCTTTTAATATTTCAAAGGAACGTTTGTTTCAAATCAGAGCCACTACTCGGCTAACAAGAGCCTTGCTAGTTAAGTAGTGGATTTGATTTGACCAAGATGTCTCTTTGAAATAAATTTTTTTTTTTTTTTTTTAACAAAAAAGCCCCATTTACTTTCTATGATGATGTGCTACGGGGCTATCTGTACTAAGAAGTCACTAAACGTCTAAGCCCTGGGGTGCGGCGTTAACACTGGGAAGTGGAAGAGATCAGGCTGCTGGTTTCACAGAGCCAAAATACAATAATTTTCTGACATTAAATGCTTTCAGTTTTATTGCCTTTTTTTTTTATATAGGATAGTGATTGCTGGGCATGGCTTATTTTCAGGACAGCCCTGTGGGTTACAGTGGCAAATGTTGCATACCTTAGAAAATTCCTAACACACTTGTCATTTCCAATGTAATGATCAGGTACAGTTACAAACCAGTTAGAGAAATGCCTTAATGGCACTGTCAAAAGCAGTGAAAGAGTTTGACTGTTGAATGTAATCTGCTGGTTTCAAGAGGTGGCCACTGTGTAGATAACGGTCACTTGGCCATAGTGAGTCCGATTTTTAGCAGATCAGAGTCTGCTCTAAATGAATAATGAGTGTGAAGGGTAGCAAGCTGATCCGATATGTGGAAGGGAACCATGCCATTTACACATTTAAAAATAATTATTGCCACTGCTGGTCTCCTCTGATGGACGGGGAGACCCATCCCAAACCTATTAGAAGACAGCAGGTGTGTGTTTCAGTTTAAGGGCCAAAGTGTCATAGACAAATCATGCAGTCTTAATATATACTAAAGAACAAATTACATTTGCCGTAAAATAATTATAGCTATATTTGCTGAAGTGATAATTGCATGAAAATAAATTGGTGCTTATTAAGCAAAATTGCACCTTTTCAATAGGCATGAATTAGGCAGCACTTACAGAGTGTAAAATTAAATTTACACAGTTACTGATGATTGGCACCATGCGCAAGGGTCAACCTTGACCATTTTTTGCACTAACCAGCAGAACAAGGTGATTCAGAATTGCACTAGCCCACATATGATTGCACTAGCCCACAGTTATAATGGTAAATTGTGATCACTTGTACAGGAAAAATATAAGCCAAGAAATACTTGATTGTTGCACATTTATCCTGCTCTCACATTGCTTCCTGCCCCAACAGAAAAATAAGACTGCAGTGGCGTCATACACAGTGTGCCCCCCATTGTTTTGTACCGTGGCCTCTGCTCTTCCTCTTTCAGCCCCACGCCACCACCACCAAGTCAGAGGATACCTCTGCAGCAAATGTTCAGTTAAGCAGTCCCAGCTCTACATACTCAATAGCTGACATCATCATGCACCTCACCATATTCTCACCACCACCCACAGGGCAATGAACAGAGTCAGGCAGAGAAAGATGTTCTTAGCTCACACCCTGTGATCAACTGGAGACATGCACTTCTGGAACTTTTAGTACTGTGTCAAGTGAGCCAGGGGCAGATCTTGAATTTCTTTGGGGAGGAGGCTACACAGACTTAAGGGGCTTGGGAAATGGAAAACTTGGTGACATTTTTATTTTTAAAAGCATTGATTTTAACTTGCTCTGCCCCAATAACAACAGATTTTTTTTAAACATTGTCCTTTCATCAGCCCAAGGGAAATGGTACACAGGCATGCCACTATACTACCTCTATTTCTATATAGGATTATCTATGCAGCCCAGGAATGCCTATTTAACCTTTCAAATTATGTGTTATTAAGGTTATTTTTGTACCATACATGCTCCAAAGCTTTGTTTTAGGATGAAAAGACATGCTGGGTGGGATAAGGGTTGGACGGTAGATGTCGCTGGCCGGTATGGTCCATTTAGAAGAGCTGGGAACCCCCTACACTTGCCAGTAATGGCAGCTATGGATCTATGGATGGTAATTTCAGAATCTGGTTGCAGTGGTGTCCAGGGAAAGTACAGAGCTGAGAGATTTGGAGGAAAGAGGGAGCAGCTATGGTAAGTCTGGGATAAAACCCACCACCTGCAGGGCAGACCCTGTATACCTCTTATCATTTTGCCACTGAAATGTTGGATACAGACACTAAAAATCTAGGGAAATGAGGGGTACTGGTCTTAATAATGTGGGACAAATTGTCAGACAGTGACACATTCAAAAAACTGGAAACTAGTGACTTAACAGAACTCTACTCTTGCTCATGCCCTGGGCACTAGCTGAAACTCCTAACAGTGGAGTTATAATGACTTGCATTGAGTCTTTTGTGGGATCCCCCTCTTGAATTGCCAGATAATTGCAGCTGCTAATCACACCAGGCGATCTGGAACCTTGAAAGAAATTTGCATGAGGATTAGAGCCTGCTAAAGCAGGGACTTTTTTAACTTCATTAACAGCCATGGGAAACCTGCACTAGTCAAGACGGACAAGTACAGAGTTAGCTGCACTAGCCCTGATCAGTTTGCACTGGGTTTTGTGCTAGTGAAATAATGTTAAAATCGACTTCTGGCTATGCGCTAAATATAACTTGTGTGACGATTAACAGTTCTGCAGTAGTTTATCCAGTCTCAAAAGATCTGCACCATTAGTGGTGCAATTTATTAGGGATCTATAATCAGTTAGTGGGAGAAGAGTTTGCTTTATATTTTTTTGGCCTTATGTGGTAGCAGAGATTGTGATGGTGCCCTCTTCAGGGCCTTTGTGCAAGTGCAGCAATCAGTGAAACCGTGAAATCTCAGTGTAGGGTCGGTGCAGGAAAATGGGCGACCAGCCCAGCTGAGTAAGAAGAAGTCGGGAATCCCGGACTCGTAAAATGAATACACTCCACTTCATAAAAGTCCAAATTAGAGCTATTTTGCAAATTAAGAGTTTGGGCAACAGTGGGAGCAGCATGTCTTGTTTTACTCGTTTCACTTAATTTGCAGCAAAGCACTGATTTGGATTTTTATGAAGTGGAGTGTGTTGATCTTATGAGTGCAGGTTTCCTGTCTTCTTCTCAGGGCCCCAAGATGCTGAGTGACCTTATGACAGAATGATTGTGTGTGAAAGTCTAATTTTAAATGGGGGTCCACCCATACCCCTAACTACTTAAACTTCTTCACTTAAGGCCATGTCGCACAAATCAATACTTCCAGTTGTCATTCAGTCTCAGTTGCAACCTTTTCTCCTTATTTGTGTTTTTAGGGATGTGGATATGGTTCAGTTATCCACACTTCTGGCAGTCTATCTTTAAGAGCTGACTTGTTGGAAGAGTTTAAGAGCAGGTCCTCCCACCACCTGATCGGCCCCTTGATGTCAGATCTTCCTTTCTGCTGGAAGAGTAAAGTCTCATCCTTTGCAGCTCTGCATGCAGTGTAGACCTAAAAGCTCTTAGTGCACCATTTGGCAAACTTTAATTCAACCTTCTTCTTTGGATATCTTCCTCGGTTCCATTCTCATCTCTTGACTCATACACGGAGCATAGGGGTTCCAGTTCGACTCCGGGCTTCAAGCACTGCGTCTACTGCAATCAAAAAATGTCATGAACGGATACACACATGTCTTGCATTTATTGTTTGGGTGAACAACACATTCTCCCTGCCTGGGGCCTGTGTCAGGTGATACTTGCCACTTCCCTCAAAAACCGCTATGCTCGTCTTCTCAGGCAGCTGGCCAAACAGGATCCTGCAGTGAAATGTGGAAGCTCACAGGGCAGTCCCTGCAGCTGTGATGTGTCTGTGGCCCAGCTGGCAGCTATAGAAGATGGGGTAGCTAAGGCCATGGCAGGCATCTCATCAGTCTTGGTGCTGGCACTGCTTCCATTAAGGGCCAGCATGGGTGCGCCCTTCATGGGTAACTTCTGCAAAATATGCAGGACCCTCCAGACCTTTGGGGAGAGCTCTACCAACCACGGTAAGTCAAAAAAGTCGAAAAAGTCCTGCCATTGGGAATGGAAAGGGGCATGCTGTTCTTGTGCCCTTAGCTGCCGCGACCACTCAGCAGCTGTAGAGTGCAGACTTTAGGTGAGCTAGCCTTGGTCGAAGGACAAGCCATTAGCTCCATGGTGATTCCGTTGGGCTTGTCAGCCTCAACACAGGTCGAACAGGCAGTCAAAATTTTTCTCGACTGTGTCGACCCGTTGTTGGAGGGAATTGAAGACGATTTGATTTCCAGGACCCCGGTCCTGTCAGGCCTCACTCTGGAGGGTCAGGAGCAGTCAGCAGGCTGGACTATCTCCTCTCAGGAGTTGCCTCCCTCCGGGGCCAAACTTTGTACGGGTAGTATACACTACCTCTCTGTCTGTATCTTCTTGATTTCAGCCATGTCGACGTTCATGGTCCAGGTCAAGGGTTCCTCGCACTCTGTCTTGCTTAACTGTGAGGCATTTCTGTTGGCGCTCTTCTTCCTATTTGTCCTTGGACAAAGAAGGGCTCTGTCGACATATGCGGTGGCACTATGTAGAGCTCCTTTGGCAACAGTGAGCCTTGGTTGTGCAGGTTAGGGCTTTTCCTTTGACCCATGTGGTCACTTGGTCGTCACCAGTCCAGCATGTACCAGTCCTGCTGAGACAGCTATCCCTGTTGTTGAGGCACAGGCAGGAAGCATAGCAAAACCAGGAGCAGTTTCAAAATTCACAAATAGCATTTTATTATTAATAACAGCAAAATAAAAAAATAGTTTGGTATAACTATTTACAATGGCAGTGCAAACATAGAAAACAGAGTCCTTATTCTGAGTTTTTGTTCTCCATTTCAGATCTCAGTCTCTGTCTCTTCCTTGCACAAGCATTGCTGCTCTTTTTATAAGTCTGTGCTTGGGAAACTCGTTAAGAAAACAGCAAGCTTCTCACATAATGTTCTTGTAAGTTTCTAGTGTTCTTGCAGGTGCAGCAGAAATAACATAATGACCCAGAACTGACCTCTTGTAGCCAGCTCTACGGAGATTTTGCATCCTGCATTCTCAGGTTAATCTCATGAATTCCAGTTTTTGCAATCCTTGCAACAGTATAACTATATACTGTACAGTTTTAAACAAAGGGATCCCAGTTTCACATACAGATTTACACATTTTTTTCTAACTGCAGATATGCAAGGGGGAAGAAAAGACAGAACAGCAAGATAAGACAGAGAGATAGCGAGAGGCAGAGAATTGCAAAACCATCTGAGTGATCAGTTCCTTGGTCTCACAAGAAAATCTGGTTGCGCAATCTGACAGAGAAGAGACAGAAAAAGAGAGGCTATAACAGACTCTTGCATTTAAACTTTCTGCATAACAAATGGGGCAGAGCCTTATTCCACTCTGTCACAAGGGCTACTAGGAATTTTCCTAAGTGTGGAATACTAACTGAATCTGGTTGTTAGAACTAGAGGTTACTCACCTATAACCATAGTTCTGCTACTAGTATTCAGTTCGGATCCACCTGACCTCCCCTGGTATGCTGTCTTCTCATTCTTACTCCAGAGTTGGGATCTGACTGCAAAGGAGATGGAGCCGGAGGACCAGATAGGTGGATGGTTGGAGGATTTAAGCTTCTTGAATAACTTGTTTGTGTTCTGTATGACATCAGTATATGACATTACAAATAAATAAAATCTATTACCACTGCTGCTACTAGTTTGAAAGGACTAGGCTATGTGTTAAAAAAATTAGATGATATCAGAAAACTTTTTTTAAATAATATTGTTTATACTTCTTGCATTTTAACCTTGTATTTTATTAGTATGCTGTTTAATTATGTGTTTAATTTGATTTTAACATTTTCAATAAAAACTTATTGGGGGGGGGGGGTGGCAGGAGCTCCAGAGCATAGCACTAGAATCTAATTGTATCCTATTGAAATTTAAACTTTTTTTTAACATGTATTGGTGACTAGCTCTGTGAGGAAGGTTTGGGCACACTTTTGAGCTGATCAGATTATTGGGAGGCCCCAAGGAACAGAAGGATGGAGGACAGGAGGGCCAGCAGCCTGGGCCCAGTGGGGCAGAAAAGCGGTGGCCTCAGGCACTACAGAGGAACTTTCGGACAAACCCTCCAACAAAGACTTAATGAGGGCAATCCAAGTACTTTACAAGTGAGTAATAAATCTCAACCAGTACTTGACAAGAAAGTAGTAAATCTCAAGCCGGAAACAGCAGATTTTAGTACATACCTCTCCTCTTGTGAGCAGCAGATCATGTTGACTTGTAGTGGAATCCAGAGAGGCGCTTGGTGCAGCTGTAAAAGCGGATGCAGCAGTAACTGGACTGGTGAAGGAGAATAAGCTCTTCTCCTCCATTTGGAAGCACTGTAAAATACAACCTGTGCTTCCAGCTTAAGACTCTTGGGTCTTCCAGAGGCAGCAGGAGAAGGAGAAGGAGAAAGAGAAAACCCAGCTGTCTTTGCACGGAAGTGGCTGTGGGACACTTTTCAGTTAGAGCCCCTGCTTGTGTTTTCTGGGCTCTTCGCATTACTCCCAGGAAAAGAGGTTGGGATCTAAATTCACCTTGGGCTTTACTAATAACACTGCAGGGCCCCCACAAACGGGATCACATCCTTGAAGCAGCCAAATGTAAAGCACCCCTCACAGCTGACTCGGGGGATAAACTTTCCCTCAACCCTGACCTCGGCTTTGCCACCAGAGAATGCAGAAAGGCATTTACTTAGGTCCAGGTGGTCTTGCGCTCCTTCAGGGTATCTCATAATGTACGGTATCTGGCAAAATTGAAAATTGTCTGTGGGGGCAAACAATATCTGTTTAGTGACCCAAAGGACTTTGGGGCACTCGTCGATGAAATCAAAATGGACAGCGAAACGAAAGACCAAGGAGAAGAGGGTGAAAACTTGGACTAAAATACTCTCTGCTAAGATCTCACAGCTGCAAGTACCAGGTTTGGGAGTGAGGACTAGCATGCCACTGAGGAAAGTAGCAAAGTATGCAGAGGCTCCATGTGGGATTTGTATGTATTAAACCTTTGGACTTTGTTTTGAGACCGAGCCCTGTAGGACAAACTGCATGGCCATGTCTTAAGATGAGGTAACTGCCTCATGGAATCAGCTTGCAGCTCTGTGTTCCTCACCCTGAAAGTGCTGGTAATTCTGATTTGGGACTTCTTGCACCGCCAACCAGTGGTTTCACTTATGAAAACAGCAGTGAGTGCTTCAGAGTTTTCTCTTTCTCTTAAATTAGATCATTTTACCGTGTTAACAGTTTTCAAGTTATAAAAATGGATTAAGGTTTCTAAGAAATGTTACCTTGCAAAGCATTGTAACCATGGATCTTCCTGGACATAAAATCTCCACCACTCATCCACACTAATGGGAACTGCACCGGAGGCACTTGGATCCAGCAGGAGCAAACTTTTCACTAGAGGGTCGGCACCAGAGATGGAGCCGTGAGCCTCAGCTCGTGCAGTAATGACTGTCTCGGCATATGGCCCGATACGTATGAGAGAACAGCTCGGTTTTAGCTCTCTCAATGCAGCGGAAGCTGGGTCTAATGGCATCCGTGGTGTTCACTGTACCCCTAGCTTGCCTCCACATGAGAACCTCTTAATGGATGCTCAGTACTCATTGGTCTCCGACCACTCACCCTCAGTCCTTTCTCATCAAGGTGACAGAACCTCTGAAGAGATCACTCACCTGGTGGTTGCAAGAGGACAGTCTTCTGGAAGGATATCCCTTTGCTCCTCTGGATCATCAGATTTCCATTACCACAGATGAGTCCCTAATGGGGTGGGGAGCTCACTGTCAGACTCTCCACACTCATGGTACAGTACGTGGACTCAGGACAAGTCCCAGCTTCACATAAATGTATTAGAAATGAGAGCCGTCCTTTATGCAGTCTGGGCTTTGAAGGACATTCTCTGTCATAAGAAAATTCTCCTTCAAACAGACAAAGCAGTGATGTATTACATCAACAAGCAGGGCGGTAGTCACTCTTACCCCTTATGCAGAGAAGCGATGAGAGTATGGGAATGGTGCTTAGAGCACAGGGCTCTAATTCAAGCGGTCTGCCTGCTGGGAGTGCAGAACGAACTGGCAGACCGTCTCAGCAGAACAGAGACAGATCCTCATGAATGGTCTCTCGAATCAACCATAGTTCAGTCACTATTTGCAGAGTGGGGAACTCCAGACCTGGACCTTTTTGCATCCTGTCAGGATGCGTTCAGGCTGCAGTGGACAAACCGCCTTTTATATGCCTTTCTGCCTTTTCCTCTAATTCAGAGGGTACTTCTCAAGTTCGAGTCCCAGGGCGACAAAATGATCCTCATTGCTCCCTTCTGGCCTCAACAGATATGGTTTCCACTACTCAACAGTATGTTGGAAGCCCATCCAAAACCACTTCCCCTTCAGACGAACCTTCTGACTCAGGGGCCTGTGGTCCATCCCAACCTGAGGTTGCTTCACCTTCATGCTTGGCTCCTGAAGAGATAGAAGTGAGCAGGTTCAATGTCTCTTGCAGGGTTTCAGATATTCTTCTGGCTGCGTGCAAGCCAGCCACTAGGAAAACTTACATAGCCAAATGGAAGCGTTTTTCGCTCTGGTGTGCAAAATCCTCTTTGAACCCCTTTTCTTGCCCACCAGATAAAGTTCTAGAGTACCTCTTAGACCTCTCAAATTCAGGTCTGCAATACTCTACAGTTAAGGTTCACCTTTGTGCCATTTCAGCTTATCATGAGCCAGTACTTTCCTTGTCGCTGTCTGTTACCTGTGGTTGAGGTTTCTTAAGGGGAATTCTGCATACCAGACCTCCAGTAAGATGTCCAGTCGCAGCCTGGGACATTAATCTTGTGCTGGACATGCTCACTCGAAAACCTTTCGAGCCACTAGCTACCTATGAGTTAAAATTTCTCACTTGGAAAATGGCCTTCCTAGTGGCCATTACCTCAGCCTGCAGGGTCTCTGAGATACATGCCCTAGTCACAGAACCCCCCCGTATACGGTGTTTCATAAAGACAAAGTAGTTCTTAGGACCCATCCTAAGTTTCTCCCTAAGGTTTTTTCAGAATTTCACCTAAACCAACCTTTGGTCCTTCCTACTTACTTTACGAACTTCCAAAATGAAGGAGAGCATTCTCTTCATTCCTTGGATGTCAAGAGAGCGTTGTGCTTCTATCTAGATAGAACAAAAGATTTCCGCAAAGCTCAACAACTGTTTGTTTCCTTCAGTGAGACCCGGCTGGATCAACCCATCACTATCAGATGTATTTCAGCATGGCTGGTGGCATGCCTTCGCCACTGTTATTCCATGGCGCAGGTTAAGCTGGAGGGCAGAGTGTACGCTCACTCTACTAGAGTGGTCGCGGCATCCCTAGCGAAAATCCGCAACGTGCCCATTGCAGACATTTGCAGTGCGGCTACCTGGAGCTCAGTGCATACTTTTGTCAAACACTATGCCCTGGGATGTCCATGCCAGATGGCATCTTTCTTTTGGCAGAACCACCCTTAATGGACTCTTGTCCTGAAACTGTGAGCTCTTGGTCTCCTGCTGCCCTCTTGGGGGATTATTAGCTTGGTACTCTCCCATTAGTGTGAATGAGTGGTGGATACTTAATGTCCAGGAAGATATGGAAATTACGTACCTACTGTAATTCTTGATCTTCTTGGACAAGTCTCCACCACTCATACACACGCCCACCCTCTATCCCCTGAGCTCACCTCTGTTATTGGTCTTCACTCCCTCAATCTTTAGGCTTTGAAGACTTCTGTGTTGACCCTTCTTACACGGGTCGCCTGGACTGTTTTGTGTCCGGTCTTTTTTGGTTAGGCTATCCTTCTAGGTTAGGTTATGCTGCACCTCCTCAGGGGGGAAAAACAGGTGCGGAGGCGGTTGGAGGGTTAATGCCGAGATAGTCAATACTGCATGAGCTGATGAGGCCCGCGGTGCCACTCCTCGCGGCTTGTTCTCTGGCGCCGACCCTCTAGCAAAAAGTTTGCTCCTGCTGGGTCCTAGTGCCTCCGCTGCAGTTCCCATTAGTGTGAATGAGTGGTGGAGACTCGTCCAAGAAGATCAAGAATTACGGTAGGTACGCAATTTTCATTTATGAATAGTTAAAACATTTTTTATAGAAGAGTAGGATAGAAGTTAGATGCCTAACATATTGAATTTAAGTTATAAATAATAGCAAGCTTCATTTGGTCGCTGTTATGCCAACTGTTTTTCAACTGCAACTTTATATAGCCTGAACAACGGTTGTGCTGAGGGATTTCTAGGTAGAGCATGAACATAAATGTTTTCTGTAATTGATTTAGCACATTAGAACGTACAGGCTGCAGTGCAGCCTGGTAATAACATGAGTTTTAATTACACATTGTGTAGGAGGTTCGTCATGCTAATGGCAACACTGGCATGAGTTTCTGCTGTGGTAGCTTCTGTTTTTTTTTTGTTTGTTTGTTTTTTTTAAATCATGGTAGAACCCTCCAATGAGGTATAGAAGCTGTCTGTGTAATAAAGTATCCTATCTTAGTGATGTGCTTTTTACAGAATGTGACTTTTTGCTGAGTTGTGACTTAAGTGTACAAGTATCATAAATTAATAAAAATACAATAACAAAAACAAGTTGGAAAAAAGTTTGAAGACTGCAGTGACTGAGCATACTGAGTGGAAGACTGCGTAGTGTGGAAGACTGCGTAAGTGTAGAACAGAACTAAATGCTAGTAGTAGAATGAGGGATACAGGTAAATCACCTCTAACTAGACATTGGTGACTGGCTCGTTTCTAGGTGCAACAGGGAAAGGGGGCTACATTAGCAGGCAAGTGGCAGAGTGAAAAAGATTGCATGGATTATTATAAACAAGGATTACAAATGAAACAAAATGTAAGCAAAAACCAGCAGAGAACATTTACAGGAACACCTGAGAAGCAGTTGCAAAAGCTGCTTGTATGGCAGCAAAACATAACGTGTGTAGCCAGCGACTGTGTAGACCAGTACAGGAGATGTAGACTAGCAGAATAGGGAGGAAGGAGTGGAGAGAGAGATGGACAGAGAGAGGGGGAGAGAGAGAACAGAACTGTATTAGACTTTAGTGTGTAGAAACAGGAAGACACAAAGTGAGTCATAAGTTCTAGTTCCCATTCTAGAATTTAGAACACTAGTTCCAGTGTACTCTGCTGCATGACTTGTGCAGCTTCCTTGTTATTGGAGGCAATGATGAAACATCCAGAGACCTTCTGAAAGAGAGAGAATTAATGCTTTTGTCTGTTTTTCAGTATGTATTTTTGTGAATCTAATTTGTTAAACTTTTACAGTATAATTGAAAATATGTATATGCATGAAAATGTGTGTGTGCATATCTTTTAATGGTCCATTGTTTTTCCTGAATTGTATACTGTATATCATACATGGACAGAGTTGCAGAAAAAGATAAAATTGACTCCTATTTCTCGTCTTAAGTCAGTTATTAGTAAGTTGCTGTATAGTCGCTGTGATTGCTGTAGGTGAAATTTAATAATTTTAGAATTAATAGTGCTGTATACAGAAACAAACTGTATTCATACTGTTTATGTTCTGTTTTGTGTCTGGATGCAGTTGTGAAAGAGCGTTTACTCTCAATTGCCTTGCAATAAAATAATGATCGATACATTGTTTACTACTTTTTTGTTAGTTCTCCATGAATTTTATATGAAAACTTTAATTAGAATCTTTCTGACCTCATGATGGATTTATTATGACATCATAGTACTTTACATGCAACTGATCGTCTCACAAACATAGTGGTTTGTAAAATAGACTAGTGCTCATCACACTGTATGTATGGAAATGTTAACAAGCAATACAATATATGAAAGCTGGAAAGCATTACAATGTTAATATTGTTAAATCTCTTATTCTAATCCCAGGAATCTCTCACGTAAAAGATTTACACTTTGTGCAGTCATCTCGGCCAAGAGTGTCACCCCAGAGACAGGACCTTTGCAGATTTTAGAATTTAGAATGTAGATTCAAACTCTGCATCCACCCTCCACTCTGGCCACTGCTCAGATCTGTTTCTCTGCCTGAAGAGAGCAGTCTCCCCGTAGTGAACTCTGGTAATACTAACATACTAAAATGCCAGCAGAATAGGCCTAACGGTCTTTCGCGTCTGCTTGTTTGGTCAGCCCCCACCCTGGAAGCTGACCTTGCTGCCCCCTTCGCCTTCTCTAGCTTCTCCCTTCCCAGTTCCGGATTTTCTCGCTGCATTGGATTTTGCTTCCAAAACCCTTCCCCTGTACCTGTCCCACCCCCTTGGTCTTCTTTGTGGCTATTTCTTTAGGCCACATCTTTGGAGCTATACCCATGTCAGCGCTAGGACCATACGGAAACATTTGCAAGCAGTCAGCCATGGGCCGCCCACGATGACATCAGGTGTCAGTGTCTACGTAAACGTGTATGGCCTCTCCTCTCCTCAGTTCTTTTCCCGCCATTTATCAGACTCAGACCCACCATAGGAAACATCACTGCTCAAAGTCGCTGTTTTATTTTCTTTATATAGTGATTTTTGGCAACCTGTATGCCGATGAAAGAACTGTCTAAACATTTCTGTTACTGCGAGTGAGGAGAGAAGATCTACAATGACCTACGACGTGTGTGTCTGCTGCCTAGGTCTCTCTCACAGTGTGAAATCCTTTTAGATTTGCCAAGGGTTCAATTCTGCTTCCAGGCAACACATTATTGATTTATTTAGTTTTTCTTTACCCGGTAAAGGTGCTCTAGGCAGTAACATGCCTGTTTTCAAGCAAGACCCAGGAGAATGCAACATCAGGATTATACAAGGTTACAGAAATAAACCAGCAGGACATTTCAGGTTACATGAAGACAGTATGAGTAGGTACATTCTGTTGTAGGAAGAACTATGGTGCAATTATTAGAAGTGCATAGTAGAGCATACAAATTGACAATACATTAAGAATTGAGCAAAAGGTTACATAGTATCAAGGAGAATTTGAGAATTTCTCTAAAGCCATTAAGGAGGCTTTGGAGAAATTCCTCCTCCAGAAGAGCGTGGAAGCAGTGGATAAGCAGCTTCTGGGTTACTCTGTGTTGCCATCCACGTTAATTAAATCGCGCCTCGAAGTCTTGTGGGGGGGGGGGGCATCCTCATCAGGGAGCCATAAGCACAAACACTGGGACAAGGACAAGGCCTCTACGGCAAGATCCAGGTCACCGTTGTGGACTACGGGTGCAACCTCTAGTTCGATGTCATTCATACTGGCAGTGGTTCTGACTGACCGTTAACCAGCCACCAAGGTCAGGGCTTGGCATAGGCACTACCAGACCTAGTCAAACAACATGAAGTCTTGCTGTATTCTGACAGTAGCAGTGAGTCCCAACCTTCGACCTGCCCCGGAGATGAAAGAGTTAACTTTCCATGCCAGGCATGGAACGCTGAGCTCGAGCTCGGTTGAGACTCTCTGTTGCTGTTTAAACTCAAACCGTCAGATTCTTTACTCCGCCTCACTGAACAGTCGCTCCGGGGATTTCTCCTGCTGCTCGGTTCAATTTGTCGGTTAAAGTACCGTTTTTCTCAGTTTTAGACCAAATTTAAACCGTAACCTGTCGGTTCAGTCTCTGTCTGTGGTATTTGTGAGTACTAGATAGGTTATATATTAATTCTGTTCTGTGTGGAACTTGTAAACGGTTTATCGGTTCGGTTTGAACCGATCAAGTTGTTAGAAAATCTTAAATTGTACTTTTAGAGTGTGATTACCGGTTCTTATCGGTTCTAAAAAAACGGATTTTATTGCGGTTTTTTCCACGACCCGTGACATGGTCAGGAACCGATAAGAGGGTCTTGCCTGGTGGATTGCCATCAAAAGGGTAAGTTTGGTTAGGACTGGCACAATGTCTGAGAAACCCAAAAGAAAAACCAGGCCCGCTGGGTTTCAACACTGTAGTGTGTGTGGGGAAGTCTTTGCTAAGGCTGACCCCCACACCACCTGTGTTTATTGTCTGGGGTTTGACCACCTCAATGCAGACTGCCAGATTTGTAAAAATTTTCCTGCAGCTACCCTAGAAAAGAGAGTTGGTAGGCTCAGGGAAAGGGAGGCCAAAAAGTCCGCTGAACCGGATGGCTAGCCCGGTTCGGTTCAAACTGAACCAGAAGGAGTGCCCTCTGACCAGGGCGAGACTTCTTCGGGCAAAAGGAGATCAGATTCTGAGGAGTCGGTTCCAGCAAAGAGAACTAGAAAGGAAAAATCAGCTGGTGTGGAGCCCAAACTTTCCTCTCCAACTGCTGAAGAAATAGCCAGAGGGATCAAAATTGTCCAGTCGCTTTCCCCCGTTCCGACCGAACTGGCACCATCAGGGAGGCGCTCGGTTCGGTCGGTTCCACCGGTTCAAGATTATGATTTAGAGGAGCATTATGAACCGGAGGAGTAGGAAGAGGAGTATGAGGAAAGTGAATGTGGATTTGAAAGTCTGGATGTGCCCACTGACATGGACATCTCCCCAGACAGACCTTCAGGAGTGTCTCCTCCTAGGCTTTCTGAGTCCCCCTCTCATTTCATGTTTTATAAAAAAGTGGCTGAAACCCTCCAGCTTCCTATGGAAGAAGCTGTGGATGACCAAGAGGAGCCTGACTTTGTGGAAATAATGGATATCCCAGAGTCTAGGAGACTGTCTGTTCCTTTACACAAATCTTTTGGGAAACAGACATTTAAAATTTTAAAGACTCCTAATACTATACCTCCTGTGGATAAGAGAATGGATAAGAGGTATGCATTGTCAGGCTCAGATACGGAGTTCCTTACACAACAATGCAGCCATGTTGGAGTAGTGCAGGCTGCAGCCTGTGACAAGGCAAATATTCCCTTGGCTTCACACCCCCCAGACAAGGACTCCAGGAGGATTAATGCCATGGCAAAGAAACAGTACATGGCAGCATCCTTGGGACTCAGACAGGCCAATTATATGGCTTATGTTGCTAGGTATCAGAAGTCCAGATGGGTCACTGTCATGGCTTTAGCAAAACGGGTCCCTGGCCAGCTTGCCAAGAAGCTGGAGCAGGTGGCTACTGATGGTATTGAGGCATCCAAGGTGCAATTCCATGCTACAGTGGACTCAAATGATGTGTCATCAAGAGTCATGGCTACATCTGTGGCACTTTGCAGAATGGCTTGGCTCAGATGTACTAGCCTGTCACAGGATACCCAGACTAAGGCCATGGATTTTCCTGTTGTTGGTAATTCTTTGTTTGGGGAGCAAACAGAGAATTACATGAAGAAAATGGACGAGTATAGGACCACCTACAGAAGTGCCCAAGCCAAGGAAAGGCAGACCACTCCTCAAAGGCAGCATCCCAGGGGCAGGGGCAGGCCTTTTCATAGGCCTTTCTACCAAACCCAGGCCTCCTCTTCTGCCTATGCTCAGAGGGGGGTTCTTTAGAGGGAGAGGCAGAAGGGGTACCAGCAGACCTGCTTCCACCCCTCAGCCAAAACCCCTTGCCAAACAGGCACCCTGATGGGTTTGCCAGGGCCGATTCTTCACCACCTGTAGGGGGCAGACTGGCTTACTTTGTCCAGGACTGGAAGTCTGTAACATCAGACAAGTGGGTCCTGGAAGTAGTAAGCCAGGGACTGGGTTCTCAGCTTCAAAAGATTTCCAAAGCTGAGAACCAGATCCTTTCCAACTGCAAACTCCTCAGAGGCACTTGCCCTAGAGGTAGAGGTCTCTTCCCTCCTGGCTCTCAGAGCTGTGGAAAGGGTTCCACCCCTACACCAGGGCAAAGGGTTGTACTCCAGGTACTTCCTTACCCCAAAAAAGACAGGAGAATGGCGGCCCATCCTGGATCTCAGATACTTAAACAAGCACCTTTTAAAACCAAAATTCAAAATGGTGACTCTGGGAATAATTCTACCCTCTCTAAGGCCAGGGGACTGGCTAGTGTCCCTGACCTCAAGGATGCCTACTTCCATATTCTCATCAGAAGCTCCCATAGAAAGTACCTCAGGTTCGAGCTGCCCTTAGGCCATTACCAGTTCAGAGCAATGCCCTTTGGTCTGACCTCTGCTCCAAGGGTATTCACAAAATGCCTGGCAGTAGTAGTTGTTTCTCTAAGAAGGCGAAGGATTGCCATCTTCCCTTACCTGGATGACTGGCTTATAGTACGCCAGTCCCCAGACCAAGTCAAATTACACTTACAGATAACTCAGCAACTGCTCACCTCTTTGGGTTTCCTTCTGAATCTTTCAAAGTCAGTTCTAGAGTCTGTCCGGCTCCTCACCTTCATAGACGCAGAGCTAGACACAGAAAAGGCCAGAGCTTTCCTTCCCCTGGACAGGGCAAGGACCCTTATCTCTCTGGCCTCCTCATTCACCCTGCAGGTGTCTCGACCAGCAAGGCATTTTCTAGAGCTCCTGGGGCACATGGCTGCTTCCACAGCAGTGGTGCAGGGAGCAAGATTTCATATGAGGGACATTCAGTTCCATTTGAGAGCCTTTTGGTCTCAAAGGAAGGACCCTCTGACCAAAATGATCCCAGTGACTCAAACCCTGATCCAGGCCCTACAGTGGTGGCAGGATCAGAACAATCTGAGACAAGGAGTCCCCTTTGTCACTCAGTCTCGCTCTTTAATCCTTACTACAGATGCCTCCCTCTTGGGGTGTGGGGCTCACTTGGGCGACCTGACCACCCAGGGGCTGTGGTCCCCTCAGGAATCTCTGCTTCACATCAGTCTGTTGGAACTCAGAGCAGTGTTTCTAGCACTTCAAGCCTTTTCCAAATTTGTTCAGAACAAGGTTATCCAGGTCAGAACAGACAATACCACCACAATGTGGTACATCAACAAGCAAGGAGGCACTCAGTCTACGGCCTTGTGCACAGAAGCAATGAAGTTGTGGTCTCTGGCTTATTCCCTGAACACCTCCCTCACAGCAGTTCACCTTCCAGGTAAGGACAATGTCCTGGCAGATGCTTTCAGCAGGATATCCCAGGGTCATCACGAATGGTCACTGGATCCTCTGGTCTTGGAAGTGATATTTTCCAGATGGGGCACCCCACAGATAGATCTTTTTGCAGCCCCAGACAATCACCAACTTCCCCTTTTTTGCTGCAGGCCCCCAGTGTTGGGCTTAGCCCCCTGGATGTCTTAGTTCTCAGTTGGGAAGGGAAGTTCCTGTATGCTTCCCCCCTTCCCTCTCCTGTTCAAAGTGCTAGTCAAAATCAGATCTCAACCCTGCAGGATGATCCTGATTGCTCCAGACTGGGCCAGACAGCCTTGGTATCCACTCCTACTGTCCTTAGCAGTCCATCTTCCCCTGTGTCTTCCCAGGAATCACAACCTGTTAACCTGTGCTCAGGGTAGGGTTTGGTACCCGAATCTGGCTCTTGAAGAGTTAGAGTTTGCTGATTTACACCTCTCCCAAGGCGTAATGGACATTCTAAAGGCTTCTAGGAAACTTTCCACCAGGGCTACTTATAATTCCAAGTGGAAACGATTTTCCATATGGTGCTCTGGAAAGCATACTTCCCCAGAGTCTGCTGATCTGCCCACAGTCCTTGATTATATGGTCCATTTAAATAGTTTGGGGCTTAGACCAGCTTCACTGAAGGTGCATCTGGCAGCTGTTTCTGCTTTTATCTCAGCAGGTAAGCCCTCTTCTCTTTCAGCTCACCCTGTATTCTCCAAGTTTTTCAAGGGATTGCTTCACACCAACCCTCCTTTCAGGGACCCTGCCCTGCTTGGGACCTTAATGTTTGCATTGCTCAGCTTATGCAACCCCTTTTGAGCCTTTGTCTTCAGCAGAGCTTAAGTACTTGACTTGAAAACTGTGTTTCTGGTAGCCATCACCCTGCCAGACGCATAAGTGAGTTACAAGCTTGTCAGTGGAGCATGCTTTTATCTCCTTTCATAGAGATAAGGTGGTCCTCAGGACTAACAGGAAGTTTTTGCCTAAGGTGGTTTCAGATTTCCACCTTAATCAATCTGTCTCTTCCTGTGTACTTCACTGACCATTCCTCCTCTGGCGAGAGGAGGCTCCACAGTTTAGATATGAAAAGAGCCCTTAGCTACTACATAGAATGTACCAAGGGTCACAGGTTTGACTCCCTCCAACTGTTCCTCACTTATGGTGAGGTTGGTAAAGGGAAACCTGCCACTGAAAGATCTATTGCCAGGTGGATTGTCTCTTGTATTCAATTTTGTTATGAAAAACTGAGTAAGGTTCTACCCTCAGGCCTGAGGGCTCACTCTACCAGAGGTACAGCTGCTTCCCTGGCTGCTGCCAGGGATATCCCTGTTCTAGACATCTGTCAAGCAGCTACCTGGAAAACAGTTCACACTTTTACCAAGCATTACTCCCTGGATATCCAGGCTAGGAGTGATGCTCGGTTTGGCACAGCTGTGCTTCAGAGCCTATTTCCTAAGTAGGTTCTGTCCCTCCTCCATGGAGGTACTGCTTGGTAGTCTGCTACTGTCAGAATACAGCAAGACTTCATGATGTTTGAAGAAAAAATTACTCACCTTAGTAATGTTGTTTCTTCTAATGGAGTCTTGCTGTATTCTGACCTCTCCCCCCGCCTGCCCCTCTAAGAACCTCTGTTTTGGGATGTGGGTGGGCAGTGGCAGTCTTGGCACTCAGTAGATGCCCACCTTGTTGTTTTCACCCCCTTTCTTGGGTGAATTGGTGTTGTGTTTTTCATTTTTTGGGTCTTCTGACTTTGAGTCTTTGTTTTGGGACCAAAAAATGTGTTTTTATATTTAGTAGCCAGTTGGCTAGTGTAGGTTTACAGCTTCCACACAGGACCCTAGTGAGTTTGCTCGTAAAGATCTGACGGTTTGAGTTTAAACAGCAACAGACAGAGTCTCAACCGAGCTCGAGCTCAGCGTTCCATGCCTGGCATGGAAAGTTAACTCTTTCATCTCCGGGGCAGTTCGAAGGTTGGGACTCACTGCTACTGTCAGAATACAGCAAGACTCCATTAGAAGAAACAACATTACTAAGGTGAGAATTTTTTCTTATGGCTGGTTCATTACCATCATCAATGGAGAACCGACCTCCGGCGTCGACTATTGTAGTTGTTCCTACTACCCAAAGCGGTGCCAAAACACAGGCAGTACTCCTGTTATTTTCAGACACGATACGGCCTCTACTGCTAGGTCTACCTGCTCCAGGGAGCCCATCGATGGGGACTTCTACAACTACCCCATTGACGTCACAAGTTAATACCTTGCAGAATAGACCTTTTCTGCTGCTGCCAGCATCGCTGGCGCAGTCAATTATTCCTGTTGATGACAAATATGAATATAATCCTGACCTCATAATGGAGGAAGGCTGTGCTGAGAGCCACTGTGGACATGGTGCCAGCTCCACAGTCTCCTCTTGTAGTGAGGACTCTGTGAATACACCGAGATCACCTCCAGAGGATCCCTCATTTTTTAATATGATGCAGGAAATGCAAGCTACCATGGGTGTCACCGCAGAGGAGCAGGACTCTACCAAAAAAGAACCTCTTGGAGTTTCTAGAGATGTCAGAATCTCCCTCTGTTGTGGTTCTTCCCCTTTCCATCCTTGGAGAATGCCACTTAATGCAGCCTGGTAGAGGCCCAACAATATATCAGCTGTGCCCATGAATGCAGACAAAATGTATTCTGCCCTTTCTGGAAAGCTCTGTTATGCTAGCCAGCCTGAGACAGAGACTCAGTGTTGATCACAGCTGCTGATGATAGGTCCAGGGCACCTAGGCATCTGAACTCCCTTCCTTGTGATAGAGAATCCAAAAGTTGGATGGCCTTGAAAAGTATACATACATCTCTGCCTCGTTGGGCCTATGTGTTGCTAACTACCGGGCCCATATGATAAAATATCAGAACACCTTATGAAGGAATGTTAAGGCTGCTATACAGGCCTTTCCTGAGGGTTCTGCTAAACAGGAGTTAATAAAAATTCTTAATTCTGGTGCGGCTGTTGGGAAACATTTGATCCATACAGCATACAATATTTCTGATGCCTCTGCCAGGGCTGCAGCCTCTGGAATTTCTCTCGGGCTCTACTCTTGGCTCGGAGTAGCAGGTTTTGCCACTGGTGTGCAGTAAACCATTCCCAGAGCCCCATTCAGAGGTCAGAAACTGTTTGGCCATGATGTAGAAGATGCTTTGAGAAACCTTCAGTCATCTGGCAAGACTCAGAGGTCAGTGAAATCCCTGTACCATACCCAAAATGGGTAGGAGCAAAGGTACTTTTCGCCATTCAGCTGTCAGAGGACACCATCAGGCCTATAGACAGCAGGGAATAAAGCAAAGGCTTGGGGAACTTGTCAGTCCCCATCACAACCCCAGATGCCCATACAAAAGCACCTCAAGGTAGTGGAGTTGATGGCTTTGCACCCCCCCTTCTGGCTCAGCATGACTCCTTCTACACCCATTACCTCCAGTGGGTGGTTGTTGGGTGTTGCCTGTCCCTCCACTTGGATCAGTGGAGGGCAGTGACTGCAGAAGGATGGGTTATGGGGATTATAGAAAAGTGTCATGCTCTGGAGCTTCAGGTCAGTCCTCCAGATTATCCACCAGTTGTGAAAACATACTCACCAGGGCACATGTCCCTTTTGCTGGAGGAAGTACAGAACCTGCTTCAAAAATGGGCCATATAACCTTTACCTCCAGAACAGAGGCACAGAAGTTTTTACTCCAGATACTTACTTGTCCCATAGTAGACAGGGGATCTGAGGCCTATTCTTTATCTGAGGGATTTGAACTTTTTCGTACCAGACAAGAAGTTTTGGTTGGTCTCGCTACAAGGTGTCCTTCCCTACTGCAAATAGGAGACTTGATTTGCTCCCTGGATATGAAGGATGTGTATCTCTGTTATCTGGAAACCTCACAGCAAATATCTGAGGTTCCTATTTCAGGGGGCGCATTGCCCTTTGGCTTATTTTCTGTACCACAAGTCTTTACCAAATGATTGGCTGTGGTAGCAGCAGCCCCTCTCGCAGGGAAAAAAAGGACTCACCGTAGTAATGTTATTTCTTCCAAGGTGTCCTTTAGTATGATTGACAATAGCAGAATGCCAGCTGGGTTCAGTTGCCCCGGAGGTGGAGACTATGGTAATGAGCTGAGGGAATTAGCCATGAGAAGAGAGCAAGAGAGTGTGCTGCCTGTAGCCAGCCTAGAGAGCATTAGAATTATTTCAAAGCTATGATGGGCAAAAAAGATCCAGACATGAACTGTTCCAACAGAAGTAAACAGAGCTATTCAAAATTATCTATTAAAAAGAGAACAGTGACAACTGTGCCAAAAACTTTGCTTCCAAGCAAAGAAAACTTTGAGAAAAGAAATTTTGGTCAGATAAAAAGATGCAGAGCCATCTCAGTCAGGTCATGTATGGGAAGATGGGTCAATCATACTAAAGGACACCTTGGAAAAGACAACATTACTATGGTGAGTAATTTTTTCTTCTCACCCCAGGGGCCCTTTAGTATGATTGAAAATAGCAGACTACAAAGTAGTGCAGTTGGGAGGCGAGTACAGAACCTACTTAGGAAAGAGGCCCTGCAGGACTGCTCTGCCAAAACTGGCTTCTGATCTGGACTATACATCCAAGCAGTAGTGCTTTGTGAAGGTATGCACAATTTTCCAGGTCACTGCTTTGCAGACATTGAGCAGGGGAATGTCCCTTGAGGCTGCCACTGTGGCAGCAGTGCCCCAAGTAGAACAGGCCTTGAGGGGGCTGTTTGCCAGCTTTGCTGTAACGGAACTGAATGCAAGAGACTATCCAATGTGAAATAGTCCTTTTGGTGGCTGGTCTTCCTCCCCCTACCTCACCATAGGTGAGAAAAAGCTGATTCTAGGATCATGGATATGTTGTTCATTCACACTTACTGGCATATCCCTTTTCCCTTTAAGAATCGCTGGAAGTCTTCAAGCTGGCTCCTCCCACCCACCTACCTGGGTGGTATAACCCTCGGCTCCACCCCATGACGCCAGTTCTTCCTTTCTGCTGGAAGATTCAGGTTGCCTCCTTAATGCTCCCGCATTTTGCAGGTCCTGGCTTCAAAACCTTCGGTTATTACGAAACTTCGTCTAGTTCGCATTAACGATCGCGACTGTTTACCTTCGATTTTCGAAGACAAGTCTTCCCCCGGATTTCACCGGTGTTCATGTGGCCAGAAAATGTTGTGCACTGATCCCACACCGCTAGCTTCTATTGCCTGGGTGTTCCACCATGACAATTCCTCAAAGAGCGATTTTGCCTTTACAAGCCACCCTAACATCCTCTACGACTGTCTCAGGCGCCTGGAAGTTGGGGAGGCCAGAAAACGGAACTATCGAGTGACATCAAAGGAGGCCCGTGGGTAGTTTCCACGGCCGTGGGATCTGCCAAGCAATTGCAATGCATGCAAGCCTTCGAGGAGGAAGCGGCTCGGGCCACAGAATCTTCCTCTCGGAGCTTCTTCATTCCACTCAATCTGGGCTCCACCTTCTTGGGTTCTGTCTGAGAGTTGTGCCAGTCTGTCTCGACTAAGGGGGAGGGTCCAGTGGGCACGCAATCCTCTCGGTCCCGTAAGCAGGAAAAGGAACCGGGATTATCTTCGCCTCGACTAAGACGTTCTTTGGATCGGGAGAGATCTCGGTCCCAGGAACTGGCAGTCTCGACTTAGGTCAAAATTGCTATCCGGCTGCTGGCTTCTCGGCTTTGCCTTCTGGCCAGTCGACCGAAGTGTCAATTGACGAGGTTGAAATAATCATTGACCCATTGTCGCCAACTCCAGTCAACGATTCTCTCAGTCGGACTCCGGTCCTTTCTTTCCCTGACGAGGAGACCATCCCGCTGGGAATCCCATTGAGGAAGTGGTCCCGGACCCTGGGAAATCACTGGTCCCACCGGTGTCTCCCAAGCGACGAAATCGGCCTGTCCGATCTTGAACGAGGTCCAGGACCCCCTCAACCGAAAGGCCAAGGAAGAGCCACAAACGCTCTAAAAAGAGGCGACTCCATCGGTCGTCCTCGTCCTCCTCGGAAGAGGAGAGGCTCCGGCAGAAACTCCGGCGCTGCCAGGACCTCATGTGGCAACAGCTGATTTTGACCAGGCACAAGCCGACTCCGGCTCGTACCCCGGCCATTACTTAGCTTTCGCCTCTAGGCCAAAGCAGACTCCTTCTAAAACCGATTTAAGTCGGTTCCCCAGCCCATGGAGCCGGCGAAACCTCCAGTTCGCCTAAACCGGTCTCTCCAACAATAATAGTGGAACCATTGCCAAAGCAACCTGTGGGAGGGGCTCCTTCTAAGGAAAATAGACCCGACACCGGGCTTCCCTGGCATCTTTCGGTCACTGTCACCCCAGACCACCCCCAGCGGGTCGCAGTCATCCGTTGTATCCGGATTCTTCGGATTCGGATGAGATTGGCCTTCATTCTTATCCCGGGGATAACGAATCGGCTGGTGGGTTAGAGACGGAGGTAGGTCCTTCGTCCTTTCAGGGCATTCTTCGCCTCATCTCTGAGTCTACAGGAATGCCCCTGGAACCTATCCAGAAAAAAAGTGGAGTACCCTCTCATGGACATCCTCAAGAGAAGGGGATACTCTGATGCAGGCCTTTCCTGTGGCCAAGGCCATAGTTGGTCCAGCCTTAGAACTTTAGCAGCGCCCTGTCTCCTATCCAGCTCCATCTGCCTGCATGGCCCGCAAGTATGTGGTGCCCGTGGGGTTCCTTGTGGGGTTCACAGAGCACCCTTCGGCTGAGAGCCTGGTGACCACTTCTGTGTTCAGGCGTACTGGCAATTCTGCCGACACTGACAGACCACTCGAAAAAGAATCCAAACTTTTGGATCATTCATCTCGAAAGGTCTACGCAGCCTCATCTTTAGGCCTTCATCAGGCAAGTTTGGCCGTCGTCATGGCACACTTCTCCCATGCCCTCTTGGGGTCTTTGGATGAAGTACTCCCACACCTCCCTGCGGACATGCAGACCATGGTCAAGCAGGTCCGGGTTCAGGGCCAGGCTGTTGCCAAACAGCAGCTTCAGACAGCCCTGGACATTGGAGATTCTTGTGCCCGCTTGATGGCAGCTGCAGTTACCTGTCGATACACGGCTTGGCTGAGACGCTCCTCTTTTCCGGCAGATACTTAGCACAGACTAGCAGATGTGCCATTCCTGGACACTGATCTTTTTGGCCCAGGTGTGGCTGGTCACCTTCAGCGTATTGAGCAGTCCAGTGCCACCTTGGACGCTACTTTGGCTAAAGGTGCTTCGGGCAAGAAACAGCAGAAGATGAAGAAGCCTTTTCACACTCTTCCCCTGCGGCACAGCAACCCTGCTTTCAAGGAGGGCTGAGGTTCAGGTCCTGGATCCGCCTCCTCCAAGCCTGCTCAGTGATGAAACAGGGGCTGCCACCCCCTCTTCCGTCACACCAGCTCTGGGTCCTCCTATGGGGAGCCGGCTCTGCCACTTTCTTTCTGCCTGGTCCGTTATTACTACAGACAGGTGGGTTTTGGAAGTGGTCGGTCAGGGTCTGCCTCTGGAATTCGAGCAGCACTCTCCCAAGTTGAGCCAGCGCCCCTTGAGAGGAAAGAGTATCTGTCCATACTCAGTCGGCTCTCTGAGACGACATCGCTCAGCTCCTCCTCAAGGAAGCAGTAGCTCCAGTGATGGATTCTCCAGCAGACCCAGGCTTTGTCTCCAGGTACTTCCAGGTGCCCAAGCGGATGGGGGGCTGGTGCCTCATTCTAGATCTGCACGACCTGAATCGGTATCTCAGGTCACACACCTTTTAGATGGTCACTCTGTCCCAGATCAGACCATCCTTGGAGCGAAATGTGGTTCTGTTCACTAGATCTGCAGGACGTGTTTTTTCACATTCCAATCCGTCCGTCTCATTGGCGGTTATTCTGCTTCAGAGCCAAGGGTCCCTATACGAGTTCCGTGCCATGCCGTTCAGCCTGTCAATGGCCCCATGGGTCTTCACCAAATGCATTGCAGTAAGTGGCAGCCCATCTCTGGCATCGGGGAAGGGGTGTCATAATTTACCCCTACCTCAACGATTGGCTCTTAGCAGGTCCCACCCAGCAGGAGGTAGAGAGGTCCAAGGACCTGGCCCTCCAGACCTGCTCCCAACTTGGCCTCTTGATCAACAAGGCCTAGTCGGAACTCATGCCTTCTCGGGTGATGTACTTCATTGGGGCAGAGCTCGACTCTCGTCAAGCCAGAGCTCGGCTCCCAGTGGACAGTGCGGAGGGTCTCTCCTCCTTTGCCCAATCATTTCTGGTTGGGCAATAGCGTCCTGCCCGGGACTTTCTGCGCCTTCTGGGTTACATGGCGGCGTGCACCTCTGTGGTCCGTTGGACCCAGTGGCACATGCGCCCCCTCCAGTGGGAGCCGACCACTCAGTGGACTCAGCGCCACAGTCATTTCGACCAGCTGATCACTGTAACCCATAATATGTGGGACGCTCTCCAATGGTGGACCGCCCCAGACCGGTAGCAGGAAGGGATCCCATTTGTCTGCCCAGAACCGATGGCCATCCTCATGACAGATGCCTCTCTCATGGAATGGGGAGCCCACATGGGAGACAAAAGGTTCCATGGGTTCTGGACCGCGAGGAGTCCCACTATCACATCAACCTGTTGGAGCTCAGAGCAGTCAGACTGGCACTGTCAGCTTTCGCTGCTCAGCTCCGGGGTCAAGTGGTTCAGGTTCAGATAGACAATACCACGACCATGTACTACCTCATCAAACAGGACGGCACACATTCCCGTCTGTTTTGCAGGGAGACACTCCACATCTGGACCCTCATCAGCTGTCTGGAGGCGAATCTTCTAGCCATTCATGTGGCAGGAGTCTCAAACCATCTTGCGGATGCTCTCAGCCACTTAGGCGAGACATCCAACGAGTGGTCTCTCCATCCTACAGCCTTGTCTCCCACTGGGACAAATCGATGGTGGACCTGTTTGCCTCCAGGGAAAACACCAAGCTGAGGCTGTTTCATGCCCGCCTCCCTCAGCAGGGCTCGCTGCAGGGGGGTGCCTTCTCGAGGCCGTGGACCATAGGCCTCTTCTACGCCTTCCCTCCATTTCCCTTGATCCACAGGGTGCTCCTCAAGGTGATGAGGGACAAGGCGAAGGTGATTCTGGTAGCCCCAGACTGGCCGCGCCAGTTCTGGTATCCAGATCTCCTCAGCCTCAACTGCAGGCCCCTAGAGCGATTTTCGCATGCCCGGACCTGATCTCTCTGTCAGGGGAAGGTATACCATCCGGACCTTCAATCCCTGCACCTCACAGCCTGGTACCTGAGCCGCTAGAGTTCCAAGTTTTGGGTCTTTCCAAGGATGTCCTCACCGTGGCGGAGGCATCCAGAAAGGAATCAACCAGGAAATGTTATGGCTTCAAATGGAAAAGGTTTTCCATTTGGTGTCAGGGCAAGGGCCTGGACCCTCTGTCCTGTCAAGTGCTTAACATTCTCGACTACCTTTGGTCTCTCTCCAAAGGGGGTCTTCGGTCATCGACCCTTAGGGTGCACCTGACAGCCATCTCTGCTTACTGGGTGCGGGACAGTCAGCTGATGTTTTTTTAATTTTTTTTATTTTAGTCTTTGGTAACCGGGTAAATCCCACTAGGCACAAGTACCAGTTTTCCGAGGTGACCTGGGAGCACTGGGCGGTTAAGTGAGTTGCTCGGAGTCGCACAGTATGCAAGTGGAGTTTGTGAGAATCAAACTCGGGTCTGGTCTGCTGGATGTACCAAGCTTGTTCACACCTCTAACCTGTAGACAATACTGCCAGCCCAGCTGACGTTGGCGCAGGAGACAGTGGTCGGGCGCTTTTTCAAAGGCGTGGATCACATACCCCTCCGATGCATGAACCTCCACCTCTGTGGGATCTACTGCTGGTACTGGCAAAGCTCATGGGCAAGCCATTCGAACCAGTGCACAAGTGTGCGTTGTCACACTTGTCGTGGGAGATGGCCTTCCTGGTGGCTGTCGCATCTGCTAGAAGGATAGGGGAGCTCCAAGCGCTTTTGGTGTACTCCCCTTATCTGGTCTTCCACAGGGACAAGGTTGTCCTACTCCGCCACCTGAAATTCCTCCCAAAGGTGGTGTCAGAGTTTCACCTTAACCATGTGTTAACTCTGCCAGTATACTACCCTAATTACACATCGGAGGCTGAGTACAGGGTCCATACTTTGGACCTGAGATGAGCTCTCTCCTATTATAAGGAGAGGACGGCGGAAATTCGGGGAGAGGTACACCAGCTGTTTGTCACCTACGCTGAAGCCACTTCTGGCAGACTTGCAGCAAAATGGACTATTGCAGAGTGGATTACATCTTGCATAAGTCTGTGCTATGGGTTGGCGGGCATGGAGCCTCCCAGAGGGATAAGAGCTCATTCTACCCACCATACCGCTGCATTGGTGACTGCTTCCAGGGACATCCCCTATCCAGGAAATCTGTCGGGCTGCTACCTGGAAGTCAGCAAACACCTTCATTACCCATTACCACATCGACCTTGAGTCCCCCCGGGATGCTGGTTTTGGGGTCTCAGTTCTCCAATCTCTGTTTTCTAAATGAGTATTGGGGGTGTGCGCCTTGCTTCCCTCTTCCTGGAGAACTGCTAGGGGTCATAGAAACTTAGAAGTTGACGGCAGATAAGGACCGTAAGGCCCATCCAGTTTGCCCGTTTCTTTTTCTGTCTTATAAATGTGCCATCGGCCCTTGTTCTGTCAATGGCCTGTCTATTCATACTCATCTGTGTTGCTCCCTTATGCCTGTCCCATGCCTGTTTGAAGCCCTGCACTGTATTTATATCCACCACTTCCTGAGGTAGGCCGTTCCATGCACCCACCACCCTTTCTGTGAAAAAAGAACTTCCTGACATCACCCCTTAATTGGCCTCCTTCTAATTTCATGCTGTGTCCTTCTGTCCAGCTACCCTTTCCTCACCAAAACATGCCAGACTTTCACCCTGTCAATGCCCCCAAGGTGTCCGAATGCCTCTATCACATCACCTTTCTCCCTCCTCTGTTCCAGGGCACACACACTGAGCTCCGTTAATCCGTCCCCACACGTTTTCCGATGCAGTCCCAGCACCAGTTTGGTTGTCCTTCTCTGGACTGCCTCAGTTTGGTCAATGTCCTTGTGAAGGTGTGGCCTCCAGTACTGCATGCAGTACTCCAGATGGGGCCCAACCAGTGCCCCGTAAAGAGGGATTATTACCTCCCTCTTCTGAGTCGTGATACCCACACCAACACACCCCCAATATCCCCCCAGCCTTACCCACTGCCCCAGTGGTCTGCTTGTGTGATTTTAGGTCATCGGTGATGATGATGCCCAAGTCTCTTTCCTCCCTTGTGACTGCCAGCAACTCCCCTTCCAGCCTACAGGTGGCCCCAGGGCCTCCCTTTCCCATGTGCATTACCCTGCACCTCTTTGCAGTAAACCCAGTTGCCACTCTTCCAACCATTTTGCCAGTTTATGTAGATTTCTTCCCACTTTGCCCACCCCATCTGGATCATCTACCAATAAGTGTGGATGAACAACGTATCCATGATCCTAGAAAAACAGGTTACTCACCTGTAACAGTAGTACTAGCAGTGGTATATGTTGTTCATCCACACAGATCCACCCAATCTTCCTGGCTGCGGGTGCAGAAACCTGGCTTCCAGCGGGCTAAGATATGGCGGCATGGGCGGAGCTGAGGTTTATGCCACCCGGGTGGGTGGGAGGAGACAGCTTGAAGATTTCCAGCGATTCTTAAAGGGGAAAGGGATATGCCAATACGTGTGGATGAACAACATATACCACTCCTAGAACTACTGTTAGAGGTGAGTAACCTGTTTTTTGGGCCACCTTTGAGAGTCCCTTCCCTGTTGAGAAGATCAGCTATCACCCTTTAAGGGGACTGTCCCCAGAGAAACTGATTGGTAGCTGATTTTTCTGGTGTTAGTGCTGTTTGTGCAACTGGCTTGGGCGAAGCGGTGGCTGTCTATAACAGGGCTGTCTCCGGGGCACTGTATGCCATTGCACCAGTCTGTATACAGCCCAGGTCCTCTCATCTGAGACCCTCATGGTATGATGAGGCTCTTGAGGTGATGAATACCATGAGTCAGCGGTTGGAGCATTGCCGGGAAGAACTTGGTCAGTGGAGGATAGACTAGCTTTGAAAAATCAGTATTTTGATTATCAAAGCCAGTCAACCATAAGAAGGCAGATTTCCTGTCCAGGGAAATTGCAGCAGGGGAGAACAGACCAGCTAGACTGGCCCGGGAAGCCGAGGATTGGTCGGGGAGGAGAGGATTGAGCATCTGGGAGGGAGGAGGGTGTCCACATCCCTCCACACTAGTGGTGCCCAGTGGAGACTGGGTGCATTGCAGTAGGGGACCTTGCAGGGGGACAACATCAGGTGGCCATACTGTGGGCGGGTGCGCGATGTCACGAGCTGGAGCGGCGTTGCACGTCCTGCGTCGGGGCACCAAAAGTGGAAATCCCTTACGCCGAAGCTGACGGAGACATAGTGGCCAAACCCACATGCTCAGTGTCACCCTGGACTCCTCGACTTGACTTCCTCGGTGATTCCCTACCTCCTCTCTCGAGGGCCGGCGCGAGAGGAGGGACCCAGCTTACCGTATCTCTTGGTTGGGGAAGGGTTTCAGGTGGGCGGTGTAGGCAAGGTCGAGCGGGTCTGCCAGAGTGATGCCTCGGCATCAGCGCAAAGGAGGGGTAAATAAAGTTTAATAAAAAAAAAAAGACCAGCTCAGCTCTTTTGGACTCTGGATAGGCATCTTCATCCAGTCTGTCTACAGCCAAAAAGAGCCTTTTCAGTAGCACTTTGTGAAGCGCTTGCTCTGTTGTTCTCCGACAGGATATCCTCTGTTCGGGTCGGGGTCTCGCCAGTGGGTCTAGATCAGTCCCACCGGGTGGGATCTGGATGAAGCGTGGACACTCCCATTGTCTGGGCAGAGTTTCGGCCAGTGGAGGTGGCCAAGGTGATTTCAGTTGTGGTTCACTTGTTGCAACTGACCTTGGCCTCATTAAGTGCCTACTAGTGAGCTGCATTGAGGCTATTGGTCCAGAGTTTGCCAAGATAGCTGGGTGTTCTCTTTTGGAGAGGGTCTTCCATAACGCCTTGAAGGAGGTGTTGGTGAAGCTGCTTCTGAAAAAAAGGTCTCTCGACCACGATGTCCTTGCGAATTATAGACCAATTTCTAACCTCCCATTTTTAGGGAAGGTTGTATTGAAGCTAGTGGCTCTGCAGCTCGAGGAACACCTGGAGACCTTCGATATTTATGAGCCATTCCAGTCCAGGTTTAGGACAAGGCACAGCACAGAGACGGCACTAGTCCGGGTGCATAATGACCTCCTTGGGGCACGAGATTAAGGAAAACGGTCAGTTCTTGTTCTCCCTGATCTGTCATCAGTGTTTGATACCATGGACTACATTGTGTGTTGGATCACCTTAGAGAATATTGTGGACTCACCAGTACTGTCATCAACTGGTTTGAGTCCTTTCTCTCAGGCAGGAGGCAGAGGATAGTGATGGGGAATTTCTCCTCCTCCCCAGTGCCCCTGACCTGTGGAGTTCCTGAAGGTTTGTTCCTATCACCGATGTTGTTCATGGTATACATGCTGCCCCTGGGGAAGATCATCAGACAGTACAGTCTGGGTTTTACTTGTTATGCAGTTGATACTCAGCTGTACATGTCTTTTGCACCAAGGGCAAATGGTGCCATTGATGTGCTGAATAAATGCCTTGCCGAGATCTAGGATTGGATGAACGCTGAGACATAACCCAGATGAGACTGACGTCCTGGTGATTGAGCCAGGTCTCGAGCGTGATGGGGATGTCTCCGGGATGACAACAGGTTTTGTCCTGGGTGGACCCTGTTGAGGGTGTCCTCTAGGGTGAGAAATCTGGGCCTTGCCCTTGATGGCAAGCTGACATTCAAGCTCAGGTGTTGGCTGTCGTCAGAAGTGTTTTTTTTTTTTTCAATCTAAGGAACATCGCCCAGATTAAACCCCTAATTCTGCCTGAAGACCTGCCATCACTAGTACTTGCCTGTGTAGCATCCAGATTTGACGACTGTAATGCTCTTTACCTCAGGGTCAGTGAAGGGAACCTCCGCCGGCTGCAGCTAGTGCAGAATGCAGTGACCAGGCTGCTGACAGGGCTGTCTAGGTCCTGTCATGTGACCTCGGTCCTGCGGGGTCTGCACTGGCTGCTGGTCAGGTGGCAGATTCTCTTCAAGTTGGACTTGCTCACCTACAAGGCCCAATACTAGTGGTGGGCAACCTGCGGCCTGCAACATGTTTATGTGCGTCCCCGAGAGCATTTCAGTAAAAGAAAGAAATTATTTTTTTAAGTGGCTCACTGCGTCTTGAAATTCCCTAGTCAACCATTCTGCTTTCTGCTTTAGTTGCTATGTGGAGCTCTTCACCCTATACTAGCTGCTGCCTGATCACGATCACAGATAGTGTCATTAGTAAATTGGTTATTCGGGCAGCTCATCCTCATGGTTATTTTTCAATGAGAGTTGGATCGGGTGCTTTGGTGGACCTTTTCATACATGCAGGTTACAAGTGATTTTAAGTAATTTTTTAAAGTTATACGAGTGAATGTACTTGTGATTCTCCTTGCTTTAGTGGTGGTTAGTAGTGTTCATGGAGTGGAATTCAGGTAATTACTTGTAAAGAGGTGCAAAGAGCTCACTCCGGAAACGGTCAGAAAGGTATGAGAGCCAAGTTAGTCATGAATGAATGTTAAATGCTTTCTCTTTTTAAAGTCGTGTTCACAGAGTGGAATTCAGGTAATTACATGTAAAGAGGTGCAAAAAGGACATTGCAGAAATGGTCAAACTACTCTACCACCACAACAGGACTACACTGTACTGCACTGCTGCAAAAATGGATGTTTTTTGCATTAAAAGGTCTCAGATGTCTCAATTTTCTGGTAAAATGGGTCCCGCCAAAGTCATGCTTGTTAATGCAGCCCCCAACTAATTTCAGGTTGCTAACCCCTGCCCTATACGAATTGGGCCCTGGCTGTCTGTCAGACCTCCTCACTCCTGCCTTCTCGGCTTGCTCCCTCTGTTCCTTCACCCAGGGCCTGCTGGTGGTTTCAAGGACCAGGCTGTAAACATCAGGTGATCAGTCATTTAGGGTTGCTGGCCCAGTCCTCTGGAACTTGTGGCCAAGACCTTTGAGGGAAACCCCTGTGGTGGAGACATTTAGGAGGGGCCTAAAGACTCACCTTTTTTTTTTTTTTGTTGGTCATTTTTCTACCTTGGTCCCCAGTCTGTATCCTCGTCCAGGGATCCTACTTTTTCCGGCCGCTGTCCCGAGCATACCAGCTCTTATTTGGTCCCCCACTGCTTTTTTACCCCCTGCAGCGTGCCCCCCGCAGCAGGGTGGTGGAGAGCCCCTCCCTCCTCTCCTACTTGGTCTGATCCAGTATTCTGCAGCGACGCCCTTGAAACTGGGCGCCTCCGAACGGCCATCAAGCCGCCGCAACCGTCACTATTTTCCCTGTTCAGCTCCCCTTACGAGTGGGGCGTGCATTGACACCAATGGAAGGAGTGCACTCACTTCTGCACTCCCTCCTGGCACCGTGCCCCAACTCACCCTCTGTCATTGCCTGTGCATCTGAATTGCCCCCAGCCTCTGCTAGGGGCCACCAGCGCACCGACACCTACAGGCCCCCCACCCTGGAGAGGGAGAGCAGTCCATCGGACACTCAATCCCTTTCCTCCCCTGCCAACCCCCGGCAACCTGGGCTCGCTCCCGAACCCGAGTCACCAGCGTGACATGAGGTGTGGTGTCCAGCACCTCCACCCTCAGCACCACCAGGCCCGTGTAAGACTCTCCTTTTTAACCTAGCTTTCCAAGCTTATGTCTTTTAACTGATAAAAATATATTTAATTACTTTTAACCTGTTTTGGGATTAATTGCTTTGTTTTAAAGTTTTTGTGCCACTCTGTTAATCTTTTGTTGTACGGTGTACAGAGCCTTCTGGATTTGGCACCATATAAATAATAAATTACTTACAGTAGTCGTCTGGAGTAGCTTGAAGGTAACCCTTTTAAGGGGTTTGTGAATAGATAATTGTTGATTTTTGGGAAGAGGTAGACCCATCATCCTCCTGTTCCTCAGTGGTCTCCTGGATAGTAAGTTCAGGGGTGTCCACCATATGTTGAATAAATGTAAAATGTGTGATGAAAAATCCTCCTGGCCATTAGGGGAATTGCCATACTCTTGGTCAGGGGACACGTCGGGTCCTACAGGCTGGCCCTCTTCCTCATCATCATCATCATCATCACCATCCCCATCTCCATAATGAAAACCCTGCACATAGTTTGGGTCCAAGCTATGAGGTAAATTAGAGTCAACAGGGGCATTGGATAAATTGCTCATAGTCTGTAAGGTCTGATTTAAATGTCAGGCCTTTGCCATTTCTTCAGCTGAGGGTTTATCTTTTTCTTTTTGAGTCACTGGCGTCTTGGCAGGAGGGGCAGCGATGAGCTTTTTTTTTTTTGCTTCCTTTTAGCAGGTACTGAATCAGAAACCTGCTCAACGTGTCTTTTCTTGGTCACCATTATTGTTTTTATCAGACTTATCTTCCAAGGAGTCCTAAGGGGATTTGTCCTTAGTTTTATGTTGTAAAGAAAACCACGCTTCAGAATTCTTACTAGAGATTGAGGCAGACTGAGAGGCCATTATCTCTAATCTTTTGGTTTTGTTTCTCAGCCTTCAGGCAAAATTTGTGGCAAAGCTCACAGTTATGTCTTGGATCCAAACACTTTAAGCACAAGTCGTGGCCATCTGCCTTGGCCAATATTATAAAAACACTTAAGGCAGTTTTTAAATCCTGTTGGCCAAGTTCTCTTTTTTGTCGCGCAGCCGCCGGTGCTTGAATGCAGTGGAGGCGGGGCGGATGCTGGATGTCATCACACGTCCCCGCCTCCTGGAGGAAAAGACAAAGAAAATGGAGGGGAGAGCCTCAGTCTCCATGAAGCCCTCCCCGCGCTTCAATTAGCCACTGCCGCTGCACTCCCAACCAGATACTATGCTCGCGGCCCGGAATTGGGGAACTGGAGCTGCGGGTCCTCTCGTGCTGCTAAATCCAGGAGATTGCAGGCAGTGCTGGTGAATCGGGCTGTGACCAGGGCAGAAATTAATGGAGGACCTCCGAATAAAAGAGAAATTAAAAAAAATTAAAAATCAAGGAGGAACCCAGTCGTATCCTCTTTGCAGGGAAGCAGTGAGAGTGTGGTATTGGGTGGTTCAGCATGGTCTGTTTCTGACAGCAGTCCACGTCCCAGGCGTGCATAACGTTCTGGCGGACGGTCTCAGCTAATCAGTAGCCAGGACTTATGAGTGGGAATTAAAGCAGGATGTAGTCGAAGGCCTGTTTCTTCGATGGGGCCAGCCAGACCTAGATCTGCTCGACTCCCCATTCAACGCAAAACTACCCAGCTTTTGCTCGCTTGTCCCTGGGCGTGGTGTTTTTTGATGAGACGCACTGTCTCTCTCTTGGACAGGGACGTTTCTATATGCATTTCCTCCCTTTCCTCTTATTCAGAAGGTTCTGTTGAAACTTCAGGCGGAAGGGGCCCACTTAATCCTGATTGCCCCTCTGTGGCCTCGGCAGATTTGGTTCCCGCTGTTGCAACAGCTGGCTCTAGAACCACCGGTCCTTCTGCTGCTGTCTCACGACCTTCTGTCTCAGGAGCAGAGCACCCTGGTACATCCTAGTTTTCAGTCTCCCCACCTCCATACGTGGCACCTGTGGACATAGCGGTTTCCCGCTATGGAGTTTCTTCCCAGGTTGCTCGGGTCCTGGTAGAAGACAGAAAACCTTCTACCAGATCTACCTGTGCCATGAAGTGGAAGAGATTTTCCATCTGGGCCACACCTAAATGCTTGGACCCCTTTTCTTGCTCGGCCTTCCAGGTGTTCGAGTACCTTGTACATCTTTCTGAGTTGGGCCTTAGTTACTCCTCCATTAAGGTCCATCTTTCTGCTGTGTCTGCCTACCACCTCCTGGTGGGCAAAACCATAGCGCAGCTAGAGGTTTCAAAAGCTTTCTTGAAGGTCATTCTTCATATTAAACCTCCAGTCCGGAACCCCTGTCCTCCCTGGGATCTCAATTTTATGTTGGAGAAACTTAACGCTACCTCACTTTGAAGCAGTAGCAAGTTGCGATATGTGCTTCCTGTTATGGAAGACTTCATTTTTAGTTGTGGTTACTTCAGCTCGAAGAGTTTCAGAGCTTCAGGCCTTTGTGTGCAGAAAGCCTTCTTTGATTTTTCACAAGGACTGGGTGGTCCTTAGGACTAATCCTTCCTTTCTTCCGAAAGTGGTTTCGGAGACAACTCTCAACCACAGTGTCGAACTGCCGGTCTGTTATCCTCAGCATTCCAACAGGGGGGAATATCTGTTGCACACCTTGGATCCTGAAGTACTATACCTCCTGGACTAAGGAGGTTCGTAAAGTGAACCAACTTTTTGTGGCCTTTGCTCCCAGTGCCAGGGCATCTCGAAGCAGACTATCTCTAGGTGGCTGACTAACTGTATTCACTACACTTGCCAGAAACACGGAAAGACCCTTCCGGGGGCGGTCAAAGGCCACTCCACCAGAAGCGTGGCCACTTCTGCCGTTTTTTTCAGGAATGTCGACTGCAGAGATATGTGCAGCGGCCACTTGGTCTTCTGTCCACACCTTCACTAAACACTACAGTCTGGACATTGCCTCTAGGCGTAGAACTGGTTTCGGCCTTGCTGTTTTGCAAGGTCTTCTACCTAAGGCAGAACTTCAGTTGGCAGACATTTCCTCCTCCCGGAACCTTGTCTCTAACTCCTTCTCTTTAGACTGGTTGGTATTCAGTCCTGTATGTGAAGCCCTACTGCAGGAACCCTCTTGAAGTAAGATATAGCAGTTATGTAAGAGCTTACCATCCGAGAGAGGTTCCTGCAGTAGGTCTAGTTTCCCACCCACCTCCTGGAAATCTTTACTTCAAACAACATGAAGTCTTGCTATATTATGACAATTGCAGTATGACCGCAGGTTAGAACTGCTTCGGAGGTGAAATAGTTAACTTTCCATGCAGGCATGGAACTTAGAGCGCGAGCTCGGTTGAAAACTCTTGTCTGTTGTGCTTCAAACGCAAACTGTCAGATTCTTTACTCCGCCTCACTGAACAGTCGCTCCGGAGATTTCTCCTTCTGCTCGGTTCATTTTGTCAGTTTAAAAGTATTATTTTTCGGTTTTTAGCCGAAATTAAACCGTAACCGGTCAGTTCAAGCTCTGTCTGTGGTAATGTAAGTAATAGATAGGTTTTACATTTATTTTTTCTGTGTGGAACTTGTAATTCTTTATCGGTTCGGTTTGAACCAGTCAGGTTGTATTTAAAATCTACTAGTCCTTTTTTAGAGTGCGGTTCCCGGTTCTTATCAGTTCTAAAAAACAACGGGTTTCATTACGGTTTTTTCCACGACCCGTGACACGGTTGGGAACCGATAAGGGTGTTTTGCTTGGTGGATTGCCATAAACGGGCAAGTTGGTTAGGCTGGCATTATGTCTGAGAAACCCAAAAGAAAAACCGGACCCGCTGGGTTTCAACACTGTAGTGTTTGTGGGGAAGCTTTTGCTAAGGCTGACCCACACACCACATGTGTCTATTGTCTGGGGTTTGACCACCTCAATTCAGACTGCCAGATTTGTCACAATTTCCCTGCTACCACCATAGATAAGAGAGTTGGTAGGCTCAGGGAAAGGGAGGCCAAAAAGTCCGCTGACCTGGATGGCCAGCCCGGTTCGGTGCCATCTGAACCAGAGGGAGTGCCCTCTGACCAGGGCGATACTTCCTCGGGCAAGCGAAGCGTTCTAGGAACCGTTCCAGCTAAAAAGGATCTAGAAAGTCAGCTAGTGTAGAGCCAAAGTTCTCTCCCCAACTGCTGAGGAAATAGCTAAAGCAATTCAAATTGTCCAGTCTCTCTCTCTCGGTTCCTGACCGAACCGACGCCTTCAGGTAAGCTGCTCGTTCGGCCGGTTCCACTGGTTCAAGATTATGATTTTGGAGGATTTTTATGAACCGGGAGGGGAAGAGGAATATGAGGAGAGTGAATATGGTTTTGAAGATCTGATGTGCCCATTGATCCGGACATCTTCCAGATAGACCCCTAGGGTCTCTCCTCCAAGGCTTTCTGAGTCCCTCCTCATTTCATGTTTTATAAAAAGTTGTTGAAACTCCAGCTCCTTGTTGAGGAAGCTGTTGATGACCAAGAGGAGCCAGACTATGTAGAAATGATGGATATTCCAGAGTCTAGGAGACTGTCTATTCCTTTGCATAAATCTTTTCGAAACAGACAGTAAAAGTTTCAAAACTCCTCACACTATACCTCCTGTGGATAAAAGGATGGACAAGAGGTATACCTTATCAGGCTCGACACTGATTTCCTCACTCAACAATGCAACCATGTGGGGTAGTGCAGGCTGCAGCCTGTGACAGGCTAATATTCCCTAGCTTCACACACCCCTGAGAAGGACTCCAGGAAGATTGATGCTATGGCAAAGAAACAGTACATGGCAGCATCTTTGGGACTCAGACAAGCAAATTATATGAGCTTATGCTGCTAGGTACCAGAAATCCAGATGGGATACTATGCTGGCCTCTAGGAAACAAGTCCCTGACCAGCTTGCCAGGGAGCTGGAACAGGTGGCTATGGATGGTATTGAGGCATCCAAGGTGCAATTTCATGCTGCAGTAGACTCTAATGATGTTTCATCAAGAGTCATGGCTACATCTGTGGCACTTCGCAGGATGACTTGGCTCAGATGTACTACCCTGTCTCAGGATACCCAGTCTAAGGCCATGGATTTTCCTGTTGTGGGAAATTCTCTATTTGGGGAGCAGAGAATTACATGAAGAAAATGGATGAATATAGGACCACCTATAGGAGTGCACAGGCCAAGGAAAGGCAGGCCACTCCTCAAAAGCAGCTTCCTAGAGGCAGGGGCAGGCCTTTTCATAGGCCTTTTTACCAAGCCCAAGCTTCCTCCTCTGCCTATGCTCAGAGGGGTTCTTTAGAGGGAAGGCAGACGGGTACAAGCAGGTCTGCTTCCACCCTCAGCCCAAAGCCCCTGCCAAGCAGGCACCCTGATGGGATTACCAGGCCGATTCTCCTCTCACCTGTAGGGGGAGGCTGGCTTACTTTGTCCAGGACTGGAAGTCTTTAACATCAGACAAGTGGGTCCTGGAAGTAGTAAGCCAGGGACTGGTTCTCAGCTTCAAAAAATGTCCAAAGCTGAGAACCAGATCTTTTCCACCTGCAACTCCATCAGAGGCACTCGCCTTAGAGGCAGAGGTCTCTATCCTCCTGGCTCTCAGAGCTGTGGAAAGGGTTCCTCCCCTACACCAGGGCAAAGGTTTGTACTCCAGGTACTTCCTTACCCCAAAAAAGACAGGAGAATGGCGGCCCATCTTGGATCTCAGATATTTAAACAAGCACCTTTAAAGCCAAAGTTCAAAATGGTGACTCTGGGAATTATCCTACCTCTCTAGGCCAGGGACTGGCTAGCTTCCCTGGACGCCAAGGATGCCTACTTCCATATTCCCATCAGAAGCTCCCACCGAAAGTACCTCAGGTTCGAGCTGCCGCCAGGCCACTACCAGTTCAGAGCAATGCCCTTCGGCCTCACTTCTGCCCCAAGGGTATTCACCAAATGCCTGGCTGTTGCAGTTGCCTCACCTAAGAAGGCAAAGATTGCCATCTTTCCTTACCTGGACGATTGGCTCTTAGTAGGCCAGTCCCCAGACCAGGTCAGTTTACACCTTCAGATAACGCAGAACTGCTTACCTCTCTAGGTTTCCTTCTGAATCTCTCAAAGTCGGTTCTAGAGCTGGTCCAGCTTCTTACCTTCATAGGCGAGAACTGAACACACAGGTGCCAGGGCCTCCTCCCCTGGTCAGGGCAAAGACCCTAGTCTCCTGGCCTCTCATTTACCTTGCAGGTCTCCCGCCAGCAAGGCATTTTCTGCAGCTCCTAGGACACATGGCTGCTTCCACAGCAGTTGTGCAAGGAGCAAGATTTCAGATGAGACATTCAGTTCCATTTGAGAGCTTTTTGGTCTCAAAGAAAGGATCCTCTTACCAAGCTGATCCCAGTAACTCGAACCCTGATCCAAGCCCTACAGTGGTGGCAGGATCAGACCAACCTGAGACAAGGGGTTCCTTTTGTCGCTCAGTCTCATTCTCTAATCCTTACTACAGATGCGTCCCTCTTGTGCTGGGGAGCTCACATGGGCGACCTCACCACCCAGGGTCTGTGGTCTCCCCAGGAATCTCTGCTCCACATCAACCTGTTGGAGCTCAGAGCAGTTTTTCTAGCACTTCAAGCTTTTTCCAAATCTGTTCAGAACAAGAGTAGTCAGGTCAGAACAGACAACACCACTACAATGTGGTACATCAACAGCAGGGCACTCGGTTCGACCTTGTGCACAGCTGTTGAAGTTGTGGTCTCTGGCTTACTTCCTGAACACCTCCCTTATGGCAGTTCACCTCCCAGGCAAGGACAATGTCCTGGCAGATGCTCTCAGCAGGATTTCCCAGGGCCACCACGAATGGTCACTGGATCCCCTGGTCTTGGGAGTAGTATTTGCCAGATGGGGCACCCCGCAGATAGATCTTTTGCAACCCCAGACAATCACCAACTTCTTCTTTTTTTGCTGCAGGCCCCTCAGTGTTGGGCTCACTCCCACTGGATGCCTTAGTTCTCAGTTGGAGGAAGTTTCTCCATGCCTCCCTCCCTTTCTTCTCCTGTTCAAAGTGCTAGTCAAAATCAGATCCCAATCATGCAAAGTCATTCTGATAGCTCCGGATTGGGCCAGACAGCCCTGGTATCCACTCCTGCTGTCCTTAGCAGTCCATCCTCCCCTGTCCCTGCCCAGGAATCACAGTCTGTTAACCTGTGCCCAGGGAAGGGTCTGGTACCAATCTCAAATCTCTCAATCTCAAGGCTTGGTTCTTGAAAAGTTGGAGTTTGCTGATTTACACCTTTCCCAAGGTGTAATGGATATATTGAAGGCCACAAGGAAGCCTTCCACCAGGGCTACTTACAATTCCAAATGGAAAAGGTTTTCCATATGGTGCTCGGAAAAGCATATTTCCCCAGTCTCTGCTGATCTACCCACAGTCTTGGATTATATGGTCCACCTGAATTCTTTGGGGCTGAGACCATCTACCCTGAAGGTGCACTTGGCAGCCTTGTCTGCTCTTATTTCAGCAGGTAAATCCTCTTCCCTTTCAGCTCATCCTGTATTTTCCAAGTTTTTTAAGGGGTTGTTTCACACTAACCCTCCATTCAGGATCCTGCCCTGCCTGGGATCTTAATGTTTGCATTGCTCAGCTATGCAACCCCTTTGAGCCCTTGTCTTCAGCTGAGCTCAAGTACTTGACTTGGAAAACTGTGTTTTGGTAGCCATCACCTCTGCCAGGCATAAGTGAATTTCAAGTGTTGTCAGTGGAGCAGGAGTTTATCTCTTTCACAGAGATAAGGTGGTCCTTCGGACTAACAGAAAGTTCCTGCCTAAGGTGGTTTCAGATTTCACCTTAATCAATCTATTTCACTCCAGTGTACTTCACTGACCACTCCTCCTCTGGGGAGAGGATGCTGCACAGCCTAGATGTAAAGAGAGCCTTGTTACTACATAGAGCACACAGGGTCATAGGTTTGACTCCCTTCAACTGTTCCTCACCCATGGCGGTTGGTAAAGGAAGCCAGCTACTAAAAGACCCATTGCCAGGTGGATTGTCTCTTGTATCCATTCCTGCTATGAGAAGTTGGGAAAGTTCCCCCTCAGGCCTGAGGGCTCACTCTACCAGAGGTACAGCTGCTTCTCTGGCTGCTGCCAGAGACATTCCTATTCTAGAAATATGTCAAGCAGCTACCTGGAAAACAGTTCCTACTTTCCAAGCATTACTCCCTGGACATCCAGGCTAGGAGTGATGCTCGGTTCTGACACAGCCGTGCTTCAGAGCCTATTTCCTAAGTAGGTTCTGTCCCTCCTCCATGGGGATACTGCTGTGTAGTCTGCAATTGTCATAATATAGCAAGACTACATGTTTGAAGAAACAATTACTCACCTTCGTAATGTTGTTTCTTCTAATGGAGTCTTACTATATTATGACCTCCCTCCCTGCCTGCCCCTCTCAGAACCTCTGTTTCAAACAACATGAAGTCTTGCTATATTATGACATATGCAGTATAACCCCAGGTTAGAACTGCTCCGGAGGTGAAAGAGTTAACTTTCCATGCAGGGCATGGAATCTTGAGCGTGAGCTCGGTTGAACACTCTGTCTGTTGAAGCTTAAACTTAAACTGTCAGATTCTTTACTCCGCCTCACTGAACAGTCGCTCCGGAGATTCCTCCTGCTGCTCGGTTCGTTTGTCGGTTTTAAAGTTTAATTCTCGGTTTATTTTACCGAAATTTAACCGCAATCGTCGGTTCAAGTTCTGTCTGTGGTATTGTAAGTAATAGATAGGCTCATTTATTATTTTTCTTCTGTGTGGAACTTGTAAACGTCTTTTTAGGTTCGGTTTGAACCGATCAAATGGGTTTTAAAATTACCTTCTAGTGTGCGGTTCCCAGTTCTTATCGGTTCTAAAAAAAACGGATTTTATTACGTTTTTTTCCACGACCCGTGACACGGTTGGGAACCGATAAGAGAGTCTTGCTTGGTGGATTGCCATTAACGGGCAAGTTTTGCTTAGGCTGACACTATGTCTGAGAAACCCAAAAGAAAACCGGACCCACTGGTTTCAGCACTGTGGCCTCTGTGGGAAGCCTTGCTAAGGCTGACCCACACACCATTTGTATATTGTCTGGGGTTTGACCACCTCAATGCAGACTGCCAGATTTGTAAGAATTTTCCTGCTGCCACCATGGAAAAAGAGTGGGTAGGCTCAGGAAAGGAGGCCAAAAGTCCGCTGACCCGGATGGCGGTTCGGTTCCAACCGAACCTGAGGAGTGCCCTCTGACCAGGGCGAGACTTCCTCAGGCAACGAAGAGCCAGCTCTGAGGAGCCGGTTCCAACTAAAAGGACTAGAAGGTCAGCTAGTTTGGGGCAAAAGTTCTTTCTCCAACTGTGAGGAAATAGCCAGCTATTCAAATTGTCCAGTCTCTTTCCCAGTTCCATCCGAACCGGCACCATTAGGGAAGTGCCCGGTTCGGTCGGTTCCCCCGGTTCAAGATTATGATTTTGAGGATTTTTATGAACCGGGGGAAGGGGAGGAGGGGTACGAGGAGAGTGAGTATGATTTTGAAAGTCTGGATGTGCCCATTGAACCGGACATCTCTCCAGACAGACCCTCTGAGTCCCCTTCTCATTTTTGTTTTACAAGAAAGTTGCTGAGACTCTGCAACTCCCTGTTGAGGAAGCTGTTGATGATCAAGAAGAGCCTGATTCTGTGGAAATGATGGATATTCCAGAGTCTAGGAGACTGTCTATTCCCTTGCATAAATCTTTTAGGAAACAGACAGTAAAAATTCTGAAAACTCCTCATTCTATCCTCCTGTGGATAAAAGGATGGACAAGAGGTATGCTTTATCAGGCTCTGATACGGAGTTCCTATCCCAGCAGTGCAGCCATGTGGGGTAGCGCAGGCTGCAGCCTGTGACAAGGCTAATATTCCTCTAGCCTCTCACCTTCCTGAAAAGGATTCCAGGAGGATGGATGCCATGGCAAAAAGCAGTACATGGCAGCATCTTTGGGACTCAGACAGGCAAATTATATGAGTTACGCGCTAGGTACCAGAAATCCAGGTGGATACTGTCCTGGCTCCTAGCAAAACAGGCCCCTGACCAGCTTGCCAGGGAGCTGGAGCAGGTGGCTGCGGATGCTATTGAGGCATCCAAGGTGCAATTTCATGCTGCAGTAGACTCTAATGATGTTTCATCAAGAGTCATGGCTACATCTGTGTCTCTTCGCAGAATGGCCTGGCTCAGATGTACTGCCCTGTCACAGGATACCCAGTCTAAGGCTATGGATTTTCCTGTTGTGGGAAATTCTCTGTTTGGGGAGCAGACAGAGAATTATATGAAGAAAATGGATGAGTATAGGACCACCTGTAGGAGTGCACAGGCCAAAGAGGGCAAGTCACTCCTCAAAGGCAGCATGGCAGGGGCAGGCCTTTACATAGGCCGCTTTTACCAAGCCCAGGCCTCCTCTTCTGCTTATGCCCAGAGGGGTTCTTTAGAGGAAGGGCAGAAGGGTTCTAGTAGCCTGCTTCTACCCTCAACCCAAAGCCCCTGCAAAACAGGCTCCCTGATGGGGTAGCCAGGGCCGATTCTCCACTACCGGTAGGGGGCAGGCTGGCTTACTTTGTCCAGGACTGGAAGTCTTTAACATCAGACAAGTGGGTCCTGGAAGTAGTAAGCCAGGGACTGGTTCTCAGCTTCAAGAAAATTTGCGAAGATGAGAGCCAGGTCTTTTCCACCTGCAAACCCTAAAGAGGCACTTGCCCTGGAAACAGAAGTTTCTTCCCTCCTGGCTCTCAGAGCCGTGGAAAAGGTTGCACCCATACACCAGGGCAAAGGGTTGTACTCCAGGTACTTCCTTACTCCAAAAAAGACAGGAGAATGGCGTCCCATCCTGGATCTCGGGTATCTAAACAAGCACCTTTTAAAACCAAAGTTCAAAATGGTGACCCTGGGGATTATTTTATCCTCTCTAAGGCCAGGGGACTGGCTAGCCTCCCTGGACCTCAAGGATGCCTACTTCCATGTTCTCCTCAGAAGCTCCCATCAAAAGTACCTCAGATTCGAACTGCCCTCAGGCCATTACCAGTTCAGAGCAATGCCCTTCGGCCTCACCTCAGCTCCAAGGGTGTTCACAAAATGCCTGGCAGTAGCAGTTGCTCATTTAAGAAGGCAAAAGATTGCCATATTTCCTTATCTGGACGACTGGCTCATTGTAGGCCAGTCTCCAGAACAGGTCAAATTACATTTACAAGTAACCCAGCAACTGCTTACATCTCTAGGTTTCCTTCTCAATCTTCCAAAGTCAGTTCTGGAGCCTGTCCAGCTTCTCACCTTCATAGGCGCAGAACTGAACACAAAAGAAGCCAGAGCCTTCCTTCCTCTGGAAAGAGCAAGGACCCTGGTGTCTCTGGCCTCCTCTTTCACTCTGCAGGTCTCTCGACCAGCAAGGCATTTTCTACAGCTCCTGGGGCACATGGCTGCTTCTACAGCAGTTGTGCAGGGAGCGAGATTTCAAATGAGGGACATTCAGTTCCATTTGAGAGCTTTTTGGTCTCAAAGGACAGATCCCCTAGCCAAATTGATTCCAGTGACTTGAACCCTGATCCAGGCCCTTCAGTGGTGGCAGGATCAGAACAATCTGAGACAGGGGTTCCCTTCACTCCCCAGTCTCATTCCTTGACCCTTACTACAGATGCATCCCTCTTGGGGTGGGGAGCTCACATGGGCGACCTTTCCACCCAAGGGCTGTGGTCCCCTCAGGAATCCCTGCTCCACATCAATTTGCTGGAACTCAGAGCAGTTTTTCTAGCACTCCAGGTTTTTTCCACATCTGTCCAGAACAAGGTGGTTCAGGTCAGAACAGACAATACCACTACAATGTGGTACATCAACTAGCAAGGAGCACTCGGTCCTCGACCTTGTGCACCGAAGCAATGAAGTTGTGGTCTCTGGCTTATTCTCTGAACGCCTCCCTTATGCAGTTCACCTCCCAGGCAAGTGACAGTGTCTCTAGGGATGCTCTCAGCAGGATTTCCCAGGGCCATCAAGTAATGGGCACTGATCCCTTGTATTGGAGGTAGTATTTGCCAGATGGGGCACCCCGAAAATAGATCTCTCTGCAGCCCCAGACAATCACCAACTTCCCCTTTTTGGCTGCAGGCCCCCAGTGTTGGGCTCAGTCCCTCTGGATGCCTTCCTCCTCATTTAGGAAGGGAAGTTTCTCTATGCTTTTCCCCCCTTCCCCCTTCTTTTCAAAGTGCTAGTCGGAATCAGATCTCAACCCTGCAAGATGATCCTGATTGCTCCAGATTGGGCCAGGCAGCCCTGGTACCCACTCCTCATGTCCTTAGCAGTCCACTCTCCCCTATGTCTTCCCAGGAATCACAACCTGTTAACCTGTGCCCAGGGAGGTTTGGTATCCAACCTCAAATCTCTCAATCTCAAAGCTTGGCTCTTGAAGAGTTAGAGTTTGCTGACCTACACCTGTCTCAAGGTGTATTGGATATTTTGAAGGCCTCTAGGAAGCCTTCCACCAGGGCTACCTATAATTCAAAATGGAAGAGATTTTCCATATGGTGTGCTGGAAAGCATATTTCCCCAGAATCTGCTGGCGTGCCCACGATCCTGGATTATTTGGTGCATTTGAATTCCTTGGGGCTGAGACCAGCTACCCTAAAAGTGCACTTGGCAGCTGTGTCTGTCTTCTTATCAGCAGGTAAGCCCTCTTCTTTATCAGCTCACCCTGTGTTCTCCAGTTTTTAAAGGGTTGCTTCACACCAACCCTCCGCTCAGGATCCTGCCCCTGCTTGGGATCTTAATATTTGCATCGCCAGCTTATGCAACCCCTTTGAGCCATTGTCTTCAGCAGAGCTTAAGTACTTGACTTGGAAAACTGTGTTTCTGGTAGCCATCACCTCTGCCAGGCGACAAGTGAGCTACAAGCCTTGTCAGTGGAGCCTGATTTTATCTCCTTTCATAGAGATAAGGTGGTCCTCAGGACTAACAGGACGTTTTTGCAGAAGGTGGTTTCAGACTTTCACCTTAATCAATCCATGTCTCTTCCTGTGTATTACTGACCATTCCTCCTCTGGTGAGAGGAGATTACACAGTTTAGATGTCAAAGAGCCCTTAGTTACTATATAGAACGTACTCAAGGGTCACAGGTTCGAATCCTCCAATTGTTCCTCACTTATGGTGAGGTTGGTAAAGGGAAACCTGCCACTAAAAGATCCATTGCCAGGTGGATTGTCTCTTGTATCCAATTCTGTTATGAAAAACTGGGTAAGGTTCCTCCCTCAGGCCTGAGGGCTCACTCTACCAGAGGTACAGCTGCGTCTCTGGCTGCTGCCAGGGACATTCCTATCCTAGAGATATGTCAAGCAGCTACCTGGAAAACAGTTCACACTTTTACTAAGCATTACTCCTTGGATATCCAGGCTAGGAGTGATGCTCGATTTGGCACAGCTGTGCTTCAGAGCCTATTTCCCAAGTAGGATCTGTCCCTCCTCCATGGAGGTACTGCTGTGTAGTCTGCATAGTCATAATATAGCAAGACTTCATGTTGTTTGAAGAAAAAATTACTCACCTTAGTAATGTTGTTTCTTCTAATGGAGTCTTGCTATATTATGACCTCCCCCCCCCCAGCCTGCCCCTCTCAGAACCTTTATTTTTGGGATGTGGGTACAGGTGCAATGTTGGCACTTCACTGATGCCCACTTTATTTTCACCCTTCTGGGTGCTTAGGTGTTGTACTTAATTTTCTTTCTTGAATCCCCCGACTTGAGTCTTTGCTTTGGGATCAAGAACAAAAGGGTGTTTTTGTAGTTAGTAGCCAGTGGCTGGTGTAGGTTTACGGCTTCCACACAGAACCTTAGTGAGTTTTTGCTCGTAAAGATCTGACAGTTTAAGTTTGAGCTTCAACAGACAGAGTGTTCAACTGAGCTCGCGCTCATGATTCCATGCCCTGCGTGGAAAGTTAACTCTTTCACCTCCGGAGCAGTTCTAACCTGGGGTTATACTGCATATGTCATAATATAGCAAGACTCCATTAGAAGAAACAACATTACTAAGGTGAGTAATTTTTTCTTTGGGGATGTGGGTGGGCAGTACAGGGTTGGCACTTTTTTTGATGCCCACCTTGTTGTTTTTCACCTACCTTTTTGGGTGAATTGGTGTTGTGTTTTTGCATTTTTGGGTCTCCTGACTTGAGTATTTGTTTTAAGCCAAAAATTAGTGTTTATGTTAGTAGCCAGTTGGCTAGTGTAGGTTTACAGCTTCTACACAGAACCTTAGTGAGTTTTAGCTCGTAAAGATCTGACAGTTTGCGTTTGAAGCACAACAGACAGAGTTTTCAACTGAGCTCACGCTCTTAAGTTCCATGCCTGCATGGAAAGTTAACTATTTCACCTCCGGAGCAGTTCTAACCTGCGGTCATACTGCAATTGTCATAATATAGCAAGACTCCATTAGAAGAAACATTACTAAGGTGAGTAATTTTTTCTTTCATTCCTGCCTAGCCCACAGGTCTAGATAGGGCACAAAGTCCCAGGGATTGTTTGTTACTCCTTCCTTTCTACTTACCTTTCTTTATGTCTCCGGTGGAAAAGAACTGGAGGGCGGGCGCGGGACCGCACCTTTTATAGTTTGGCTGACGTCATGTTACCTGACTCTGGGGGTGGTCCCCGCTGATGATTACTTGCTACAAGTCTGCTGTTGGAACCTGATGCCAAGGGGCGCAGTCTACTGTTACGGAAAGTTCTTACATGACTGCTATTTATGTTGCGCTGAGTAAAAGGTATATGCTCACGTTGTAGGAAAAAAATGGTGCTATAGGTCTGTTAGACCTAAAGATGTTTGCCTGGAATTAATATATTTATGGGCAGCTGATAGATGATGGTTCAGTGATGCGGATGTGTCCATTTGGGGCGTTGAGGTCAAATTAAGATTCCCACCAATAATTAAGCTCCCTAGCATCTCGTCTAATAATTTACCAAAAAAGGACTTAAATTCAGAGGAGGAAGCTTGTGGTGAAAAGTAAACATTTGCCAAAGTAACCTTTTTCCCATATAGTAGGCCTGTTACTATCACAATCACATGGCGTCCCTTCGGATCAGCATGTTGAGTCTCCACATGAAATTGGGTCCTGGATGGAATTAATATTGCCATTCCCCTGCGTTTGCCTTTTGGGTATGAGGAAGAGAAGACTCGATATCTGCCCCCACCCCAGTTTCTGATTCTCCCCTTCTGTCAAGTGCGTCTCTTGCGAAAATACCACTTCACTAGGTTGTTTTTTAATATATCGAAAGAGTTTGGACCTTTTGATGAGGCATTAATATTCATAGATAAAATTTGAATCATTGTTACCGCCATTTTTGGTTTGTTACCCGGGATTGACCAGTATGAATATCCCTGCTGCCTCCCAAACATCTCCCCCCAAAGATCCAGCCACCTTCAATGTATACTAATCTTAAAGCTGCCCTTTCTATGTCCAGTTGCCTATTTTGTGTCCATATTGCTACCATATCTGCTGTTCCCTTTTCCCTTAAGTAGTTAGACGTGCACCATTGATATACAGTAGTTTTTGGATCTTTATAGAATTTCTGCTGCATTGTCTTTAACCCTTTACCCTGCACTGTACTGGACTTTTCTCCCTGTTTAAAGCGTACATTAATGTAACCAGTCTTGATAGCCAACCGGGCTAGGTACAACACATCAAGAATGGAACCACAGTATCCACCTCCTGAATATAAAATATATACAAAATATTGCATCCCACTCATTCTTTGTAACCTTAAACCAAAGCAACATTTCAAAATTATCTTTTCAAACGAGTGAGATAAAGTTACAACTTCCATGGCAGAGGAGATCAAAGCTTGACTCCCTAAGTGTGCATTCTGCTGCGCAGAAACACTGGAGGAAAACCAGAGGTATGTCCCCCCTGTGGCCTACAATGGGGTAAAAGTCCCCCATAAAATAGAAATGATAAAAAAGAAAAAAAAACAAAGGGTCCTAGCATTGCCCAGCATTTCATTTAAGTGCCAGACCTCTCTGCCAGGTGCCCTGGATAAGCAAAAATAAAGCTCTGTCTCATGCAACTTTTCTCTCCACTCTTTGTTATACTCATTTCTATTCTTCCCATCACTTGTTTAAACCATAGCTTTATCTGTACCATGTTGAAAATATTTAGTATTTTTATTCCCTTTGTATCTTGTCTGCCTAAGCAGCTGATTCCTTACCTAACAAAAAATATACGTGTATATCAAGATTCCCAACCCCCCCTTAAACTCTGCTGTAGGTTTGTTTTGAATTTATACAGGACAACTTGTATATTAGCTCAGTTCATGTATGCACCTGGTCTAGCGCAAACCATTTTGCCCCCTTAACTTACTTCTGAGCTTGCCATGGTTTGAGAACAATACCAGTAAACCATCAATTTATTGTTAGTTGTTAACCAGCAAGTAGCTTTTGACCCATCAAAGATTAATTAAAGCGCTTATCCCAACAGAGAAAGAAACACAGCACACAGACGCTGCACAGCAGGGGACAAGCGTAGGCCTGAGGTGCCCTAAAGGCCCTGGGACCCCTTCCCAACACACAGACGCCGCACAGTGACCTGAGGTGCCCTAAAGGCGTGGGACCCCTTCCCCATCCCCACACACAGATGCCGTACAGCAGGGGACAAGCAGAGGACCTGAAATGCCCTAAAGACAACAACTAAGCCTCCCTTACTGAGCCAGCTTGTTGAAGGGGTGATTTCTGCATTATTTGACTGCTGACTTCAACAGGTTGTGTATGCCTGGCCCCTTTTCTCCCTCCACTCGATGGGCTTTTGCCTGGGATTCTGCTGGAGCTTTCAGTCAGTTTCTGCTGACTACAAGGACAATTTGGACTTGCACTTATTGCACCTTCATTGTGGCTCTGTCTGTTACTTGTATCTGTGCTTCTGCTACACAGTAGAGCACCTTTGATCTCTGTTGCAGTGTGTTTTCTCTCTGCCTTGTTTTACTAGCTGAGTGACTGCATATTTCAGACTGCTTTTATGTCAGACGTTAGAGTGCTACCATCCGCTAGTTCGCTAGTTTTACTAGCTCTGTACCAGATTGTATTTGCTACCTGATTTCACTTGGAGTTGTCCTGAGGCCCACTGCGTGGTGTGACGTCCTTAGGCAGTCTCTCTGGGCTTCATTGTTTCAATGTACTCACTATATTTCCAGCCCTCTCTGGTTTCTCCTGCCTTCCCAGTCGTGCATGCGCACTAGCTTCCAGAGTCGGGACATAGCCCTGATTCTCCCTTCCTGCTGAATATTAACAACTGTCTTTGTACTTTTCTCTACATTGGCCCCAGGACCCCGACCCCTTCCCAATCCCCACACACAGACACTGCACAGCAGGGGACAAGCGAGGACCCGAGGTGCCCTAAAGGTAACAACTAAGCTTCCCTCACAGAGCCAGCATGTTGAAGGGGTTTAGCCCATCGACGCAATGTGTCGACTGCCCCGCCCACCCCAGCCAATCTTCCACCGCTAACTTAAGGACATCCCCTAGTCACGTGACTTCCTGATTTTTTTTAAGTGTCCATACCTCCCTTTGCAGGTTACAGGTATATCAGTCCACCACTAGGTGGTAGTACCTGCTCTACAATTAACTTTGCTTTGACCTGCTTACTGCCTCTCATCTCCTACCCTAGGCTCCACTGCTTCCCCTCTCGCACACCTTATTCCTTTCACCCCTTGACCACTAGGAGTCGCTGTTGTCCCCCCTTCCACCTCTCTGGACTACGCATCGCAACCATGAACATCTGTAACCCGCTGAAAAAATTTATAGGGCTCCAAGGCTGGGTTAGCCAGCATCAACCGGATGTTCTGGCAGTTGTTGAGACGTGGCTTTCTAAGACCACCCAGACTTCTTCATTACTTTTCCCGGATACACCCTCTTCAGGGAAGACAGAATTAGGAAGCGTGGAGGTGGCTGTGCCTTTTACCTCTGCGAATCTCTCCAAGGGCACCCCCCCCCCCAAATACTGGAGCTTGGTGCACAGACCCTCTCACTTAAAATCATCCCTGGCACCTCCAGGGCACCGTTGATTATCATCTCCACCTACATTCCACCACGTCACCAGATACTTTCCCTCCAGTCCTTACTCTATCACCTCTTCCACCTCCCACATAAAACTGAACAAATACTGCTGAGTGACCTCAACATCAAGTGGCTCTCTAGCTCTGCCACCCAGGCCAAAGCCGCAGCTGCTGCCCAATATTTCACCCAAATGGTCACCCACCCTACACGAATCAACCCCACTAATGGCTCTGCCACCCTTTTGGATATTGTCTTATCTAACTGACCCCACAAAATCTGTGGTATCACAGTGCTGCCTAATGCACTAAGTGATCACTGCCCCATAATCTTTTCCCGGTCCTGCATGATACAGAACCCTCCCCTCAGAATTGTTTTCTGGCATCACCTCAAACCTAGCAGGCTGGGTCAGCTAAAAGACTACCTTGCTCGCTGGTGCTGGTCGCCAGTTAACCTAGCCCTTGACATCGATACTGCTCTGTTATTTTATCTGCTCTTTCAGTTCAGCCTGTGACATCTTCGCTCCCTTCTCCAAACAAGTTATCAAAGTCTATGACACCCCCTGGGTTACCCAATCCTTACTCAATCAAATGTGCCACAGGGACAACCTCTGGCATAAAGCCCTTGACTCGGGGAAAACCCTCTGATAGGCAGGCCTATCGTGCTGCTCAAACAGGTGCACCTGGGCTATCCGTAAGGCCAAAGTTGACCACTACAAGTCCTTTGCCTTCTCCTGGGGCACTGCCCACAAGTTTTGGTACCTGTCTTCTGGATTATGCTCGGGGGGGGTTGGGTAGCTGCTGCTCACCTCCCTGGCCTTGCCGCGGGGGTGGGGGGGATAAGCCTTGGGGGAATTACTGGGAGTCAGTCAGAGCGTGGACACATGGGCACGGAGGATGAGTCCCTCCAACGGAGGGCCACAGCCACCTGCCAGACTCCAAGGGGGATAAAAACCTGTATGGGGGAGGAGGAACTTGACAAATATATGGGATACTAGGCAGGTAATGTTTCACACTGAGTGGGAGAAAGTCTCGATGGGCAAATGCCTTCTTCTGTCTGCAAGCTACCAATTTACCTCCTGAGCCCGAAATGGACAGAGGGTTGGCTCCCATACTTGATTTTCACAATCTCCACAAATTCATGCAGATATGCAAGTTACGGATTGTCACTCTGAGCCATATCATAGCATCCTGCAGCAAAACATGTGGTTTTGCTCCTTGGCCCTCCCAGATGCGTTCTTTCACATTCCTGTCTGTGGGTCCCACCGCCGATGCCTCCTTTCTGAACAGAAGGGTTCTTGTACCAGTTTCAGGTCATGCCACTAGGCCTCTCCTCTGCACCCAGGGTCTTAACCAAATGCATGGCAGTGGTGGCGGCACATCTGCGGCGGCTAGGGTCAGAGTGTAGCCTGTCTAGATGACTGTCTGATAGCTGGTCTACCAGAGAGGCTGTGGTGGAGAGATCCACAGATCTGGCTCTCCAGAGCTGCCAAGACTTGGGCCTGTTGGTCAGCCCAGACAAGTCTGAACTGGTACCAAAGCAGGTGATCAGGTTCAAACTAGACTCCCTGCAGACTGGACAGAGGATCTTACTTCCTTTACCTGATCATTTCTGATTGGGCTCTTCCTCCCTACCTGAGATTTCTTGCAGCTGCTGGGGTACATGGCATCCTGCACCAGCATGGTCTGCTGGGCCCCTTCAGTGGGAACTGGGCCATCAATGGTTCCAGACCCTTTGGACCAGACAGTCACAGTGACCCAGCTGATCTGGGATGCAATCCAGTGGTGGCTTCTCTTGGAACACCTGGAGGACAGAATCCTGTTTGTCTGCTTAGAGCCGACTGTCACACAAATGATGGACGTGTCTCTGCTAGGGTGGGAGCACACCTTGGAGACCACATGGCCCACAGGTTCTTGTCACCAGAGAGTCCTGTCAACACACAAACCTGCTGGAGCTCTGTGCGGTGCACTTGGTTGTGATGGAATTTGCTCCACTAGTCTGGTCTAGACAGACAACATCACTACAATGTTTTACCTGAACAGATATGGCTGTACACACTCCCTTCCCCTGTGTCGGGAGGTACTCTGTACCTGGATCCTCATGCACAGCCTGGATGTCGATCCTTTAGCGTTTCATGTTACAGGAGAGAACAGTCAGCTGGCAGATGCTGTCAGCCGGGTTGGAGAGATGTTGCATGAGTGGTCTCTAAATCAGGATGTGGTGAACCTCCTGTTCTCCCTGTGGGTGCGCCCTTGTTCAACCTGTTTGTCTCCTGGGAGAACGCCAGACTGAGGCTGTTTTGTGCACGCATCACAGTCCAGGACACTGATGGGTGATGTCTTCATGAGGTCCTGGACCCCAGGCCTCATGTACACCTTTCCTTCCTTCCCCTTGATCCACAGGGTGCTGGTCATGGTCAGGAAGGACAAGGCTCAGATGATCCTGCAAGCTCCATACTGGCCTCTGCAGTTCTGGTACCTGGACCTTCTCCACCTTAGTAGCAGGCCTCTGTAGTGACTACCTCTCCACCCAAACATGCTGACCAGACATCAGAGGACAGTCCTTTACCTGGACCTTCATTTCCTGCACGTCATAGCATGGTTCCTGAGCAGCTAGTCCTTAGGTCTCTCTGAGGATGTTCTTTGTGTTGTGGAGGCCACCAGGAAAGCGACAACTCATAGATGCTATGCCTTTTAAATGAAAGATTCTCCATTTAGTAACAAGGCAAGGGACTGGATATCCCTTACTTGTCTTGTGGCTATCATTTTCGACTACCTCTGGTCCTTTTCCCAGCTGGGACTTTGAGCAGCGACCCTTAAGATGCACCAGGCAGCCATCTCTACTTAATGGGTGCTGCTGGTAAGCCAGCAGTGACCCAAGAAAAGGTGGTCAGGTGCTTTTCTTGGACCTGGACCGGTTGTTCCCTCTGGTGTGTGAACCTCCTCCATCGTGGGCCTTAATGCTGGTCTTGACTAGGCTCATGGACAAGCCTTTTGAGCTGATGCACAGGTGTGAGATGTCATGCCTATCATGGATGACAGCCGTTCTGGTGATCAGAAGGATTGGGGAGTTCCAGGCACTGTTGGTTTGGACTCTCCACATCTGGTCTTCCATAGGGACAAAGTCATCCTTCGTCCCAATCTGAAGTTCCACCCGAAGGTGGAATCAGAGTTTCACCTTGAGAAGGTGATTATCATATTGGTATATTTTCACCAGTCCATCTTTGGAGGCCAGCTGCAGGCTCCATACCCTAAACTTGCGGATTGAGTTCTCTTATTATGCAGAGCACACAGCTGGAGTTGGGGGACAGGCTCGCCAGCTGTTTGTCACCTCTGATGAAACCACGCCTGGCAGACTGGCAGCAAAGCAAATGATTGCAAGGTGGATCACATCTTACATTGATCTGTTCTGTAGGTATTATGGCTCATTCAACAGGACATACTGCTGCCATGGTGGCTGCTTCCAAGTACGTCCCCATGCATGAGATCTGTTGGGCTGCTATCTGGAAATCGGGTGATATGACAGAGGGATTTAGATACCACAAGGGACTTAATAAGGTACAGGAGGGCAGCATTCTTCAGAAAAGGAGATGCACAAGGACAAGGGGACATGCTATGAGGTTGAGGAGGGGGAACCGGAGGAAATGGGAGGAAGTACTTATTCACGGAAAGGGTGGTAAACACCTGGAACAAACTATTGGTAGAGGTGGTAAATTCAAACACCGTTGAGCAATGTAAGCATGCATGGGATAAGCACAGAGGTGTCTCGAGATCAGGAATGGGGGGTCGCTCATCAGGCAGGATCTGCAGTACAAAAGTAGGAACTAAACTTGTTAGCAAGGGCAGAATAGATGGACCCAAGGGATCTTATTCTGCAGTCCTCTCATATGTAGCACACATCTTTATTTTCCACTACCGCATCAACCTTGAGTCACGCCGGGATGCTGATTTTTCTTAATGAGGATATCTCTTTCAGCAAGTCACACCTATGGAACTATAAGCCACTGGCACTGTGACCACACAAATACTTTTGCAAGCAGTCCACTAGGGGCCCACCCCTGATGACATCAGATGTCGACTCCCATATAATCGTGAGCGGCCCCTTCCCTCTTCAGTTCTCTTCTCGCCGTTGACCTTTCTTGTCATACCGTACACAGAAACTACGCTGTTTCAGTCACTGATTGTTCTTATTTTTTTTCACCATAATCCTGCTGTCAGTTTCCCAAGTGATCCTTGATGGCACATATGTTGACTAAAGAGCCATTGAAGCTGTTCCGCTATTGTGAGTGTGGCAAAAAAATAAACTCTGGAGATACGCACAATGTCTTCATGTGCTGCCTTGGCCCAGACCACAACAATCTTCTTCGAGGATGTCTCTTGCAGCAGGTCACAACTTAGGAACTACAGCCATCAAGCACCCAGAACACATGGAAACATTTTTGCAAGCAGTCTGTCTGGGGCCACCCATGGCGATGTCACCACGTCAGCGTCCCCCTATATCGTCGTAGATGGGCCCATGCCCTTCTCAGTTCTTTTCCCACCATTGACCATTGTATTTTGGACTCTACGGACCACCATTGCTTCAGTCAACCACCATTTTTTTCTCTAATTTCCCGCATTTTTATTGCTTACCCCAGTTTTCAATCACTTTATTTCCTAAAGTAATTCCCCCCCTTTTTTCTTTAGATTGTGCCCAGATGTGATACACTTTTCCGTCGCTGCAGCTGTGGACAGAAGATGTACGATGGGGATTTCCACAAGGCCTGCGTCCGCTGTCTTGGTGCCAACCACAATGTCCAGGCCTGCGAGATCTGCTTCGGCTTCAATCAAGCTACCCATCGTCGTCACCAGAAGGAGCTCTAATCTTTTCTCATGGAAAAAAAGGTTGCCACCCTGGAGAAGGAGCTTCAGGCTTGGAGCTCCTCTGCTTCACCGGCCCCATCCTCAGTCTTCCATTCGGTCAAGGCCCGAGACAAGTTGTCAGAGAAGCATCCTCACCGGGAAAAGGACCGGTCCTCCTGGGAGCATTCTCAGTTGCTGAGCCCAGTGCCGACTGTTTCATAGTTGTTCAGCAGGTCAGCGATGACTCCTACTGCTGCCCACACCCTCTCACTTACAGCATCGGTCCTGGCAGACCCCTCCACAGGAGCTCCTTAGCCCAGCGGTGGCTCATCATCACTGGTCTTTTTCTTTCTCTTGCTGATGATTACAGTTGCCTCCCTAACCCTGTCTGATACAGGGGGACTTTGGCAGTGCGGTCAATCAGCTCTGCCGACGATGGCTCTTCGTTGCTAGGGTTTCCTTCTTAACCCCCACCAACACGCCCGCGCCTGCTGAACACTCCCTCCACCTCCTCAGGGTCCGCAGTCAGCAAGTGATGCCGGTCTGCTGGTGGCCGGCAATGGTCATGTGTCGTCGGGCATAAGGCCCCTTCCACTGATGCCTCTGATCGTCCCTGCGACATTGGGGATGCATATCGCTCAGCTGGTCCCTCATTCTGTCCCCATCCCATTGCTACTTCAGCCCTCCATCCAGATGCCAGGGCTCCATTATCCCCGCGTTGCTGCCACAGGGCATTGTGCCAATGACAGTGCCCATCAATGTCCAGGCTTTCTTCTCCTCCGTCTTGGACATTGTGCAGAAAGTTGTCCTGCCTCAAGGCCTGTCTCCAGCAGGACCTTCTATGCCTTTGGCACTGCGGCATCAGGCATAGTCGAGACCTGCTTCCTCTCGCTTGTCAGTGTCCTTGAAGCCCCCTGTGAGCCAGGGGATGATGATCATCATTATCGCCCTGACTTCTTCCTCCCGGATGAGGAAGACGAGGATGCTGGGGGCCTGGACTCCCTCTTAATACCTCCACAGTCTCCTCAGTGAGGGAGGACTCCTCCAACTACATCCTGTCATCTCCCCTGGATGACACCTTCTTCATCGATGTGATGCGGCAACTGCAGGCCGCCATGTGGTTCGATGCCACAGAGCAGGACATTACCAGATGGAACCTGGCTCACTACCTAGGTCTGCCAGATTCCGCTTCTCTTATTATCCTTTCTGTGATTGATGCATATGAGGATGCCACCATGGCCGCTTGATACAAGCCTAATATGATTCTCCCCCACCATGCCCCGGAAGGTGGACAAGCTATACCAAACACCCCTCTGGGAAGCCCCCCCTTTTTTTTTTTTTTTTTACCAAGGCCCTCAGGCAGATTCAGTGATTAACGTACTCATGATGGTCCAAAAGACCAACACCTCAGCTCCTCCTTGGACAAGGAATCCAGAAGGCTGGACCTGATGGGCAAGAGGGTTTTTCCTCTTTCACCCTGGTGATAAAGGTCCTTAATTACATGTGCCACATGCTCAAGTACCAGAATGACCTCTGGGAAACAGCCTGGTCTTCTATCTGGTCCCTCCCTGAGGGTCCTCAGACAGAGGAGCTTTTCAAGGCCCTCCAGTCTGGTGCTGACATGTGCAGGCATCTCTTGAGGACTGCCTGTGATGCCTTAGATGCCTCAGCCAGGTCTTCCGTGATAGAATTTGTATGAGGAAGGTACTCCTGGCTCAGGGTGTCATGTTTGGCTGCTGATGTCTAACAGTCCATCCTGAATGCTCCCTTCAGGGGCTACAAGCTGTTTGGGGGAGACATGCAGGACATTCTCAATGACCTATAGACCTCAGGGAGAACCTTGTGGTCTGCTCACACCCTGTACCTCACCCAACAAAAGAGTGGACAGAGGGTGCCCTTTTGACATGCCAGCCATAGACCTAGGTCTGGCACTAAGCAGTTCGGCAAGTGAAAAGCTGCCACAGCCCTGCCTACCCTCTCTTTCACCACTGGGAAGTCCTCAGAAGGTGGTAGAGTGGGCCTAGCCACAGTCACAGCCTCAGCCTGACTCTTTGCCTGCCCTTTCTCTCCGATTCCCCTGGATGTGGTGGGGGTCGCTTCTCTTTCCATCTGGACGGGTGGCGGGAGATTGTAACAGATGCCTGTGTGCTGCAGCTCATAGAACAAGGACTCACACTAGAGTTTGTAGGAATGCCTCCAGATCTTCACCCAAGACCTTCGACTTACCCTCCAGGCCACGTGTCCGTGCTGCTGGAGGAGGTCCAAATGCTGCTACCCAAAAGAACCATAGAACCTGTTCCCAAAAGTCAATGGACTGTGGTGATCTTACTTCGAGTGGGAGCTCTTGCAGCAGGCTGTAACAGTTAGGACTATGCCTCAGGCACTAGGACCCTAGGACCATCAGCCAGCAGTACACAGCAGGGACTGCCCCTGACGCCGGCCCCGCCCCGACGTCGGTCCGGGTACAAAAGGAGGCGGACCCAGCTACACCTCAGTTCTTTTCCCGCCGCGACCCACACGTGAACAAGAGAAGAACAGCTTCAGCTTGCCAGTTCACTGCTTTTGAAACCGTTTTTTCGACGTTTTTTTCATACTTCACCGATGTCAGACCGCTGTACGACTCTTTCAAGCGTTTTTTTGACGGTTTTTCACAAGTTACCGACGTCAGGCCATCGTCCGGTTTTTGTGCAGTCCTGACAGATGTCTTCTTGGGCGTCTGCCTCACCGGAACATCTCAACAAGTGCGAGTGTGGGAGGCAGATCCCGGCCAAGGACGGCCATCGCCGCTGCGTCTTCGACGTAGGGCCGGAACACGACACAGTGAACTGCTCCACTTGCCAGGCCTTCACTAGCAGGACCCGCATCCGCTGCCTTAAAGCCCTGATAGCCCTTCTCTTGGAGCAGAAGATGGATCTGCACTCCTCCGAGGGGAAACGCAAGAAGAAACGGCACAGCAAAGACCATAGTGGGTCCCGGCACCGGTCCCGCTTTCACTCGCAGCTCTCTCTAAAGAAGGCCAGTCCTTCGGGATCAGGAGAGTACCCCAAATCTACTCAGGCCAAGGCCGGCCCTTCGGGGGTGAAGCCGGCTAAGCCTAAGGTAACACCGCTAAGGGTCACCACGAAGCCCTTGGAGGTGCATGCCCCACCTCCCAAAGCACTGGTGCCACTGCTAAAGGCACGCCCGTGTCCGAGGTCTCCGGCGCTTCAAGCGGCACCCCTGGCTGCTGGTACTGGCACCAATGCCGGTTGAAGGGGCTAAGGACGAGGTATTGCTATGGAAGAACCAACGTCCCTGTCGCCCAAGTCCTCCTCCCCCCCGGGCCCCTAGGAGGGCTCTCCTTCGTGGGCCGATGTCCCGGATACTTCCCCACCGGGCTGGGCGGCAGATATTTTCATGAAGGATGAGTTACAGGAGCTGTTTTCCTTTTGGAGGGTGCAGGTCCACAAGCGGACCCCCCAGACGCTGGTTCCAGATCCAGCGGGTAAACCACAGCTGGGAGGTGAGCCTTCTCTGCAGGAGTCTCCAGAGCGCCAGCCTACACGTCCCTCTAGGGCTCGTTCTCGCACCCGGTCCAGGGACCACCGATGACGCTCCAGGGACTCTGGTGACCGTCGGTCCAGGTCACACTCTAGGAGACTTTCTCAGTCCTCTAGGCAAGAATGCTCCCGATGTCCATCCTCTGACCGACATCGGTCTTTGCTCTGTCACCGGTCCAGGGACCGGAGTCGGTCTTCGGACTGACGTCGGTCCCCCAGCTACTGACGACAGTGGGAGTCTGGTCATAGGGTGAGGTCAGACTGTTCGAAATCCTATAGTCAGTCTCCCTCATCCTCGTCTTCCTCTCTGTTTGCAGCACTCCCCAAGAGAGAAGGACCAGCCTCGCTTGCCTCTAGATGATCCTACCTTTATGGACGTCATGAGGCATATCCAGGCCTCCAACGAGTGGGAGACAGAGGACCTGGACCTGGAGACTCGTGCAATACCTGAGGCAAAAGGAGCCTAAACCTTTGGTCCCTCCGTTGGTGGATACTTTCCAGGACCTCACCCGAACTACCTGGAAACATCCAGCTACAGTCCGGGCTGTCCTGAAGAAGTCGGATAGGCTGTACAAGGCCCCGAGGACAGAAGCTTTACTTGCTGAACACCCTCAGGTGGACTCTTCGGTGATCACGGCTGCCCATAAGTCCAGACAGCTGAAACACCTCAGCTCACAGCCTGCCTACCCGGAGTCTCGCTGTTTGGATCAGGTGGGCAAGAAGGTCTAGTCTTCCTCCACCTGTTCCATACGATCCCTCAACTTCCTAACGCATATGGTCCAGTACCAGAATGCACTATGGGAAAGGGGACAAGAGCTGTTGAAGGTCCTTCCAGACTCTGACCAGAAGAGAGAGCTCCTGAACATTCTGAAATCAGGCTCAGACGTAGGCTCGCATGTTTTGAGAGCCTTGTATGATACTGCAGATACGGCAGCCAGAGCAGCCGCTTCCGGGGTGTGCCTCCGGCACCATGCTTGATTGAGAGTCTCTGGCTTTCACCAGGATTAGCAGGCTGGTATCAGGGATATCTTACTTCGAGTGGGAGCTCTTGCAGCAGGCAATTACCATAAGTACTACGCCACAGGCACTAGGACCCTCCGGTGAAACTTCACCCAGCAGTACACAGCAGAGACCGCCCCCAACGCCAGTCTGCCCCGACGTCGGTCTGGGTACAAGAGGGGGCGGACCCAGCTCCACCTCAGTTCTTTCCCGCCGTGTCCCACACGTGAAGAAGGAGGAACAGCTTCTGCTTGCCAGTTACAGCTAAAACTTCGTTGATTTGTCTTCAGTCAACACCTTTGGAGCAGTTTTCTCTTTCGAGGTACACCGATGTCAGTCTGCTGCCCGTCGGTTATTTTACCGTTTCTTTTAGACGGTTTTTCGTTTTCCTACACTTACCAACGTCAGCCGTTGCCTAACAATTTTTGAGTCCGACGGATGTCTTCTCGGGCGTCAGTTTCTCCGGAGTAGTTGAACAAGTGTGAGTGTGGGAGGCAGATCCCAGCCAAGGACGGCCACCGGCGGTGTGTTTTTTTTTTTGCCTAGGCCCGGACCACGATGCCGCCAGCTGCTCCGATTCCCAGTCTTTCACCAGCAGGACCCGCATCCGCCGCCTCAAAGCCCTAAAAGCCTACTTACTGGAGCAGAAAATGGATCTGCACTTCTCGGAGGGGAAACAGAAAGAAAAGAAGCGGCATAGCAAAGATCGTAGTCGGTCCCGGCACCGGTCCCAGTCCCGCTCACATTCGTGGCCCTCTCCGAAAAAGGCCCGTCCCTCGGGTTCTGGAGAGCACCCACAATCTTCTCAGGCTAAGGCCAGCCCTTTGAAGGTGAAGCCGGCTAAGCCTTAGGTGACCCCGCTAAGGGTTACCACTAAGCCCTTAGAGGTGCCTGCTTCGGCCCCACCTCCTAAGGCACCGGCGCCGCCTGCTAAAGGCACGCCTCCGGAGCCCAAGGACTCTCTGGAGCCCCCTGGCGGCACCCTGTTGTCGGTACCAGCACTGATGCCGGTCGAAGGGGCGAAGGTAGCGGCTGCTGAAGAGCCGACGTCCCTGTCGCCTAAGTCCTCCTCCCCCCCGGGCACCCAGGAGGGTTCTCCTTTACGCTCCAACATCTTGGAGACTTCCTTCCCTAGACAGGCGGCTGAGATCTTCACGAAGGATGAGCTCCAGGATCTGTTTTCCTTCTGGTGGGGGCAGGACCATAAGTGGTCCTCCCCATCGCCGGCCCAGACACCGATTCCGGACCCAGCGGAAGAACCACAGCTGGGAGGTGAGTCTTCCCCGTGGAAGTCACTGGAGCGCCCGCCTACACCTCCTTCCAGGGCTCGTTCCCGCACCTGGTCTGAGGACCACCGACATCGCTCCAGGGACTCTGGTGACCAAGGTCGGTCTAGGTCACGCTCTAGGAGCTCTTCTCACTTTAGGTGAGAAAGCTCCCGACGTTGGTCTCTGCTCCGTTGCTGGTCCAGGGACCGGAGTCGGTCTTCGGGCCTACGTCGGTCCCCTAGCTACCAACGACAGCAAGAGCCTGTTCATAGGGAAGAGTCAGACTATTCAAAGTTGTATAGTCGATCCTCCTCGCCATCGTCTACCTCATCTTCCTCTCTCAGTTTGCAGTGCTTCCCGGGAGAGAAGGACCAGCCTTGCTCGCCTCCAGACAATCCTACCTTTATGGACGTCATGAGGTACAACCAGGCCTCCAACGAGTGGGACATGGAGGACCTGGATCCGGAACACCGGAGACTGGCTAAGTACCTTAGGCAAAAGGAGCCAAAACCTCTGGTCATCCCTCCTTTGGTGGATATGTTCCAGGACCTCACCAGAACCACCTGGATGCATCCAGCTTCAGTTCCGAAGAAGTTGGATAGGCTGTATAAGGCCCCAAGGGCAGGGCCCTTTCTCGCTGAACACCCTCAGGCCGATTCCTCGGTGATCACGGCTGCCCTTGATAAGTCCAGGCAGCTGAAGCACCTCAGCTCTCAGCCCCCCAACCCAGAGTCTTGCTATTCGGACCAGGTGGGCAAAAAGGTATATGCTGCTTCCACCTGTTCCATACATTCCCTCAACTTTTTGATGCATATGGTACAGTACCAGAATGCGCTTTGAGAGAGGGGACAAGAGCTGATGAAGACCCTTCCAGACTCTGCCCAGAAGACAGAGCTTCTACACCTCCTAAAATCGGCCTCAGACGTAGGCTCCCATGTCCTGAGAGCCTCGTATGACACGGCAGATACGGCAGCCAGGGCAGCCGCTTCCAGGGTGTGCCTATGGCACCATGCCTGGTTGAGAGTCTCCGGCTTTCACCAGGATCTGCAGGCCGGTATCAAGGATCTGCCCTTCCAGGGTACTGTGCTGTTCGGGCAGCAGACGGAGGCCTTGACCTCCCGTCTCCAGGAGTTGGGCAAGTCAGTCTGGTCAGTCCGCCAGATGTACCGCGGTGACCAGCGACGACACCGTAAACGGCCTTTTCGTAAGTCCTCAGGCGGTCAAGGTCAGGCCCGTAGCAACCAACAGGGGCAGAGAGGAGGCTTTCATAGGAGATCCGGCAACCAGCAGTCTGGTGGACCTCCCGCCCGTGGGCCCAAGTCCTCCCATGCTCCTCTGCCTACTCCCAGCTCAGCCCAATGACTCCCTTCCACACCCCCCTTCTGTGGGAAGATCCAAGGGAGCCGGTTGGGGGGCGCTTCTCCCTTCATTTCGAAGGGTGGAAGTCAGTAACTGCGGACCAATGGGTGTTAGACATCAGCAGGAGGGGGCACATGCTGGAGTTCACAGAGTTTCCACTGCACACTCCACCAAAGCTCTCCCATTATCCTCCTTCTCACATCCCACTTATAGAAGGAGAGATCCAGACCCCCTTGCAAAAAAGGGCAATAGAGTTGGTCCCCTTGCATCAGCGAGGACAGGGGTTTTATTCTCACCTTTTCCTGGTCCCAAAAACGACACAGGACCTTCGTCCCATTCTGGACCTCAGTCCTCCAAAACTCTTTATCGAATACAAAAGGTTCAGGATGGTGACCCTCCAAGGACTCCTTCCCTTGCTGCACTAGGAGGACTGGCTCTGCTCCCTCGACATGCAAGATGCATACATGCATATCGGGGTCTACCCTCCCCACCGGAAGTTTCTGAGGTTCCACTTCCAAGGGGAGCATTATCAGTTTCAAGTGCTTCCGTTCGGCCTCTCTTCCGCTCCACGAGTCTTCATCAAGTGCCTAGCAGTGGTGGCTGTGGCTGTAAGGCGCATGGGGCACTATGTGTTCCCTACCTCGACGACTGGCTGCTTATGGCCTCGTCAAGGGTAAGCCTTCTATGTGCCCTCGAAGACACTTGTACTCTGTTCCGAGGGCTGGGGATCACCCTGAATCTGCAAAAATCGTCCCCGGAGCCCAGTCCAAAGCTCGCCTTCATCGGAGCGATCCTGGATTCTGTCCAGGGCATGGTCTTCCTTCCCCAGGACAGGGGAGATCGCCTGCGAGAGATGGCAGAACGGATCTCCATAACTCCTCAAATTCCAGCTCGGAACTTCCTCAGTTTTCTGGGGCACATGGCGGCGGCCATCCCTGTTCTCCCTTGGCCAGCCTCCACATGAGGGTCCCACAGTGGATGCTCAGGGTGCAGTGGGACCAAGGCCACGACAATCTAGATTCCCCGGTCAAGATCTTGGAGCCAGTCAGGAGAACTTTGCTTTGGTGGATGGACCCCAGGAATTTAGAGAAGGGGTCAGCTTTCGTCCGGAGCCACCAGGTCAAACTCTGACAGATGCATCGGACCTGGGGTGGGGGGTGCACCTGGGTGCTCGTCGAACGCAAGGGGTTTGGTCACCCGAGGAGCAGTCCCTTCACATCAGTGTGCTGGAAATGCGAGTGGTTCTCTACGTCTTACAGGCTTTTCAGGAGGACCTGGTGCCAGGCTGTCTTCTAGTTCAGACAGACAACATGGCAGTCGTCTTTTACATCAACAAGCAAGGGGGCACTCATTCGTACCCCCTTTGCAGGGAGGCAATGAGAGTCTGGTACTGGGCAATGGAGCGGGGCATTCTGCTGTCCGCAGTGCATGTTCCAGGCGTCCTCTATGATCTGGCCGACAGCCTCAGCAGGTCGCGTCCCAGAGCGCATGAGTGGGAGCTGCTACAGTCCATAGCAGACCAGCTCTTCGACAGGTGGGGTCTTCCAGAGCTGGACCTCTTTGCATCACCACGCAACGCCAAACTGCCAACGTTCTGCTCGCGAGAGCACGCGCCTGGAGTTTTCTGGCCAGACGCGTTATCCCTTTGCTGGACAGGGAGGTTTCTCTATGCTTATCCGCCCTTCCTTCTCATTCAGAGAGTGCTACTCAAGTTACAGGCAGCGGCCCGAATGATCCTAGTAGCCTCCAAATCGCCTCGGCAGATTTGGTTCCCACTACTGCTGCGGTTATCAACGGAACCTCTAATTCCGCTGCCCATATGCTCGCAGTTACTGTCCCAGGACCAAGGGTCGCTGGTCCACCCAGACCTTCGGTCCTTACACCTACATGCTTGACTCCTTCAGACATAGCTCAACATAGATACGGGGTTTCCCCGGAAGTGGCGGCAGTCCTGGTTTCGGCAAGAAAGCTCTCTACCTGCTCTGCCTACACTATGAAGTGGAAGCGTTTTTGTCTTTGGGCATCGCCGCAGTGTTTGGATCCCGTCACCTGCCCTGTGAACTCAGCATTACAGTATCTCCTCTCCTTGTACGAAAAGGGTCTGAGTTACTCCTCTATCAAGGTGCACATGTGGGCAGTTTCCGCCTATCATGCTCTCGTGGCGCATTGGCGCAATTGGATGTCGCCCGCACCTTTCTTAGGGGAATCCTGCATATGAGACCTCTCATTCGGGACCGTATCCCACCCTGGGACCTCCTTTTTGTGTTGGAGAAACTCACCCTCCTTCCTTTTGAGCTAGCAGCGGATTGTGAGCTGCGTTACCTTTCTTGGAAGGTTTGTTTTTTGGTTGCTGTTACTTCAGCTCGAAGGGTTTCCGAGTTTCAGGCCCTGATGTGTAAAGAGCCCTATTTAGTTTTCCACAGGGAAAGGGTTTCCCTCAGAATGAATCCTAAGTTTCTTCTGAAAGTGGTCTCAGAGTTGACTCTCAACCAGTCGGTTGAGCTTCCTGTTTATTTTCCTTCCCCTTCCAAAAGAGGGGAGGCTCTCCTTCACACATTGGATGTCCACAGGATTTTGAGGTACTACCTCAAGAGGATGGCTAAGCACCGTCAATCGGAGCAACTTTTTGTGGCCTTTGCACCACATTGCTTGGGTCGACCGGTGACCAAGCAGACTATCTCAAAGTGAATAGTTTGCTGAATCTCGTTTTGTTATGAAAAACACAGTAAACCCCTCTGGGCCCGGTCAAGGGTCACTCCACCAGAGGAGTGTCTGCCTCATTCGCCACCCTGCAAAATGTCTCTGTAAAAGACATTTGTGCGGCTGCCACTTGGAACTCGGTGCATACCTTCGTCAAGCATTACAGCGTGGATATAGTCTCCAGACACTGAGCTGGCTTCGGCCTAGCTGTTTTACAAGGGCTTCTGTCCTGAGGCCTCTGGAGTCAGCATATTCCTCCTCCCGGGGTCATCTGCCTCTTTGGTGTGGGACTGCTTGGTATTCAGTCCTTATTGTAATAGCCTGCTGCAAGAGCTCCCACTTGAAGTAAGATAGTATAGTTACGTAAGAACTTACCGTAACAGTAGATCTTCGAGAGGAGCTCTGCAGCAGGCGCCATTTCCCACCCGCCTTCCCCCGAGGTGTGCAGATCCATTTCGCCACGCCTCCGCTCTTCTACAGTTGCTTCGCCTCCTTCTTGTCAGGCCTTCTTCTGGTCTTGGCGGGAGAACTGAGGTGGAGCTGGGTCTGCCCCCTCTTGTACCCAGACCGACGTCAGGGGCGGTCCCTGCTGTGTACTGCTGGCTGAAGTTTCACCGGAGGGTCCTAGTGCCTGCGGCATAGTCCTTATTGTAATAGCCTGCTGCAAGAGCTCCTCTCGAAGATCTACTGTCACGGTAAGTTCTTACGTCACTGTACTTTACCCTTCCAGGGTACCGTGCTTTTTGGACAGGAGACGGAAACCTTGATTTCTCGCCTCCAAGAGTTGGGTAAGTGTATCTGGTCGGTCTGCCAGATGTACCGTGATGACCAGCGTAGACAACGAAAATGGCCTTTTCGTAAGCCGTCAGGTGGCCAAGGTCATGCCCGTGGAAACCAGCACGGGCAGAGAGGCAGCTTTCGTAGGTGGTCCAGTAACCAACAGTCTGATGGAGTCCCACCCAGGCCCAAGTCCTCCCAGGTCTCTCTGCCCACACCGCTCGCCCAATGACTCTTCCGCCTCCGCAGAAAGACCCCAGGGAGCTCGTTGGGACCGCTTCGCCCTTCACCTCGAAGGGTGGAAGTCAATTGCTGCGGACCAGTGGGTCGTAACATTATCAGGAGGGGACACACGCTGGAGTTCACGGAGTTTCCCCTGAATACTCCACCATAGCTCTCCCGTTATCCTCCTCCTCATATCCCATTAATAGAAGGAGAGATTCAGACCCTCTTGCAAAAAAGGGCAATAGAGTTAGTCCCCTTGCATCAGCGAGGAAAAGGGTTTTGTTCACATTTCTTCCTGGTTCCAAAAAAGACACGGGACCTTCATCCCATTCTGGACCTCAGCCCTCTAAATCTCTTTATCGAGTACAAAAGGCTCAGGATGGTGACACTCCAAGGCCTTCTTCCTCTACTGCACCAAGGAGACTGGCTCTGTTCCCTAGATATGCAAGATGCACACATGCACATCAGAGTCTTCCCTCCCCACCGGAAGTTTCTGAGGTTCCACTTCCAAGGGGAACACTAGCAATTTCGAGTGCTTCCACTCGGCCTCTCTTCCACTCCGCGAGTCTTCACCAGATGCTTGGCAGTGGTGGCTGGGGCTCTAAGGGGCTTGGGACACTATGTGTTCCACTACCTCGACGATTGGCTGCTTGGATATCGTCAGAGGACTTTGAGGGTGAGATCAGAGAACCGACGACTTGGAGCAGAGGGTTCTGGTCTCGTTGCTAATAAAGAACGCTCCCAGTTGGTGGATGGAACACAGCCATTTGCTCAGTGGGTTCCCTTCCTTATCCCTTCTCCTCATCAGATCCTCATGACGGATGCCTCAGGGACAGGCTGGGGCACTCATCTTGGCCCTCACCAGCATCAAGGAACATGGGCTCCATTCGAGACTTCTCTCTATATAAATGTCCTTGAGATGAGAGCTATCCTGTATGGCCTGCTAGCCTTCCAGCGCCACATGTCCACGGGCCAACCGCTAGTGCAGACTGAAATCAGTGTGGTGCACTTCATCAGCAAGCGGGGGCACCCACTTTTACCCTACTGTGCAGGGAGGCGATGAGGGTTTGGTACTGCGCTCTGGACCACTGACTAGAGCTGTCGACTGTCCATTTTCCAGGTGTCCAAAATGCCCTGGCAGACAAGCTAAGCAGGTCTCAGTCCCAGATGCACGAGTGGGAACTGCTGATGTTGGTCGAAGAAGATCTTACTTCGAGAGGAAGCTCTTGCAGCATGTAGCACAAGTAGCACTGGACGCCACCTGGCGCGGTTCCCGCAATTTTTCTTCCAGCAGTACCGACATGGGAATGCCCCCTGCCAACTGGCCCAATTTCATCGCCACTCTGTATAAGGGAGGAGTTCCCCATGTGTTCCAGTTATTTCCCGCCGCACAGTCAAGGTTGGCTAGCCTTGTGTTACCGCTCGCAGTATCTATCGCTCTCCTTCCTTCTCTACCATTTTCATCGTAATTGTTTTGCATTTATGTCATCTTCCTTCAAGGGGCATGTCAACAAGTGCTCCTGTGGGTGACAAATACCGCCTAAGGACAACCATTCAGTGTGTCTTTTCTGCCTCGGGCCCGACCATGACACCGGCGACTGCCCCCATTATCAGGCCTTCAGCTCTCGAATGCATATCAGGCGTCAGAAGTCTCTTTCCGACTTTTTAGCAGAGTCTAAACTGGCTGCGATGGAACGCGCCTCATCCTCGGGGTGTCCGACCATCCTTCCGCCCACAAGCACCACAAACATCGGTAGCAGCAGGAGAAAGAGAGGTCCTACTCTAGGCCCAGGTCCTCAGGCTCGAAGTCTGGGTTGTTGGGGCATGATTCCTGCCTCATGACCCTCATATCATCTGCAGGATCTACCGTGGCCAAGTCCTCAGGAAGCACCCTCCAACCTTTGAAGGTGCATCCGCCTGCCGAGAGGGCTCTCTCGCCAGGAGCAGGTAAGCCCTCCTCCCGCTCGGCCTCCTCTTCCAAGGCCGAATACCCAGAGTCAAGCAAGGCCTCCAGGTCTTCCGGCGGCAGGGTCTCATCTTTGCTGCCAAAATCTAAAGTTTCAGACCGACGCCCGCCTTTGGCGGCTGACTGACGCTCAGTCAAAAAATCTTCTAAACACAAGTCCGAGCATCCCAAGGCTCACAACTCTGAGGGATGCCCGTCTGGCTCAAAGGACAAGCGGGCGCTGGACTGATGTCCACCCGTGGCCCCTCTGGCTACCACTCTGGTGAAGGCCATCCTACCGCCGGTCAAGGTCCTCCCAATGCCGGCCACCCTGGCGTCTCCTGACGTCAGTTCTGAGACCCCCATCGCCACCGTCGCTAGTCCACTTGATGTCAGAGCCTGACGATGGGGATCTGACGCACCTTAGACCTACGCCGGTGCCCATCGACACCTGCGACAAGGGTTTAGACCAGACGCTGGTACAAGCTCCAGTGCTTCTCTGCCCCCTACACCTGATTCCCCTAAATGGAACCTTTAGCAGGTTAAGGAGCTCTTCTCCCACTGGTGGGACATGGTGTAGTGCGATCTCCCAGCGGGGCACCTCCTCCCATACCCACTCTGTTTCCGGTGCCTGATGCCTCGGAACTGTCTGACCAAGAGGCAGGGAAGGAGCCAGTATCCAAGAAACACAAGGACAAGAGACACAGGAGGACCAGGTCCAGCAGTTCCTCCCGCTCTCCCTCTCCAGACAAGAGGCGTAAGAGGAGATGGCACAGGTCCCCATCCTCTTTGACCTCGGACTCCTGCGTGGACTCCGACACTTCTTGTGTGGACTCCGACAATGATCCAAATTTAGGGGACATGGAGGAACACCCAAAATCCCCTCCAGATGACCCTAGCTTCATGGAGGTGATGCGGCACATCCAGGCTAACATGGGCTGGGACACTGAGGCCCTGGACCCCGAGCGACTGCGGTTGGCTAAATACCTCCACCAAAAAGACCCTAAGCCGGTGATCATCCCTCCCATGGTCGACACCTTTGAGGATGTTACGTTCGCGACCTGGAAGTGCCCTCACTCCTCCTCTGCCATGCCCAAGAAGGCTTATTGGCTCTACCAGGCCCCTAAGGACCACCCCTTCTTGGCCGAATCACGCGCAGCAGACTCAGTGGTGATTTCAGCAGCTCATGATCATTCGCAGAGGCCCAAACACCTGAACACCCAGCCACCTGACAGTCAAAGCAGCTGGATTCCATGAGGCGCAAGGTGTACTCTGCTGCCACCTGCAGTGTCAGGAGTCTCAACTTTCTGACACACCTGGTCCAATTCCAAAACGCTCTTTAGGAACAAGGACTGGACATTGTGCAAAGCATGCGCGATTGCCCTCAGCGGGCAGAGCTTGCAAAACTGCTTCAGCCCGGCTCAGACGTGGGTATCCACATTCTGAGGTCGGCCTGTGACTCTGCGGACACCTCTTCAAGGGTGGCTGCCACTGGCATTTGCCTCCGACGCCATGCTTGGCTTTGGGTTTCTGGGTTCGATCCAGATGTACAGATGAACATTATGGATGCACCCTTCAAGGGCTCCGTTCTCTTCGGTGAGGACACAGAGAAGGTCATAACCAGGCTACAGGACTCCGGCAAGGCCATCCGAACCATGCAGTCCATGTACCGTCTGAAACAGGGGCGACCTCATAAGCCCCATTTTCGTGGCCGTGGGGGACATCAGCCTCAGCAACCTCGCTTCCAGCCATGCTCGCAGCAAGGCGGCTTCAGTCGCAGGTGCAGAGCCAAAGGATCCACTTCCTCCTCCTCCTCTAGACAGGCCAAGGCAGCCACTGCCACCCTCCCTCCATCTCCCCCTGCCTGACTATCCAGGCCACCCTCCTTCCCTAGACACCTCATCAGGAGAGCTGGTCGGACTTTGCTTTTCCCTCTACGCAGATGCCTGGAGTCAGGTGACCTCTGACCAGTGGGTCCTCGAGCTTGTGGGGTTCAGGCACTCCATTGAGTTTGACGCCATTCTGCTGGACAGACCACCGCCCCCATCTCGTTGTCCCAGGGAACTCCGGGTGCTGATCAGAAGGGAGATTTATCCCTTTTGGACAAAAACGCCATCGAGCTGGTACCCCTGGCCGAGCAAGAGAGAGGGTTCTTCTCACACTTCTTCCTAGTCCTGAGGAAGTGGGGAGACCTCAGGCCCATTCTGGACCTCAGTGATCTGAACCAATGGGTCTCCTACTGGAGATTCAGGATGGTCTCCCTTCCCACTCTCCTGCCCCTCATTTCGGTGGGAGACTGGCTGGCGTCCCTGGATATGCAAGACACCTACTTGCATTTCCCTATTGCCACGGTTCATCGAAGATTTCTGACATTCAGGTTTGAAGACAAGGACTATCAGTTCCGAGTCCTTTACTTTGGTCTCTCTTCAGCCCCCAGGGTCTTCACCAAGTGCCTGGCAGTGGTTGCCACGGCACTGCGGAGACGGGGCCACATCGTGTTTCCTTATCTGGATGACTTGTCTCCTCTTGGCTCCCTCCAGGTCTTGCCTGTTGGAAACCATCAGGGACTCCATTTCACTGTTTCAGCACTTGGGGATAATGGTCAACAGGGATAAGTCTTATCTTCTCCCATCCCAGAACCTCCAGTTCATTGGGGCTCTTCTGGATACCACTTTCAGAAATTGTTTCTTCCCTCCGACAGAGCAAGTTGGATTCAGGTCCTCGCGTACCAAATCTCTTCAGCCTAAAGAGTCCCTGCTAGGTTCCTCCTCAGGCTGTTAGGGCACACAGCAGCCGCTATTGTTTCTGTCCCTCTGGCGGGACTATGCATGAGAACCATCTAGTGGTCGCTAAGAGCTCAGTGGGATCAAATGCTAGATGGCTTGGACACCTCAATCCGGATCTCTGAACCAGTCCGCCGGGAATTACGCTGGTGGCTGTCATCACAAAATTTGCTGGCAGGTGTCCCCTTCCACACAGGGGCTCTGACCCAGATTCTGACCACACACATGCGTCATCCTCAGGATAGGGCACCCACTTGGCGACACATTGCACTCAGGGCTGTTGGTCCCCAATAGAGGAAGATCTGCATATCAATGTTCTGGAGCTGATAGCGATCCTTTATGCCCTTCAAGCCGTGGTCTCGTTCCTAGTGCTGGGCCACCTGTTGGTCTAGACGGACAACACTTCAGTGATGTTCTACATCAACAAACAGGGTGGCACACAGTCGTATCCTCTCTACCGGGAAGCCATGAGGGTGTGGGATTGGGCTCTGGAGCATCATCTTATGTTAATGGCGGTACATGTTCTAGGGGAACAAAACGGGTTAGCAGACGCGCTCAGCAGGACAAGGTCGCAGGCTCACGGATGGGAGCTGCTTCAAGAAGTTGCAGATCAAATCTTCTGCTGGTGGGGGATGCCAGAACTGGAGATCTTTGCATCACAATTCAACGCAGAACTGCCCAGTTTCTGCTCGTTAGGTCCAGAGCCTGGAGCTGTTTGGCAAGACGTGTTGTCCCTCTCCTGGAAAGAGAGGTTTCTGTACGTGTTTCCCCCCTTCCCACTCTTGCAGAAAGTTCTCCTAAAGGCGCAGTCAGAACCTTCCACCATCATTCTGATCACTCTACTATGGCCTCATCAGATTTGGTTTCCTTTGCTTCAGCGCTTAGCGGCAGAGCCTCCACTGCCTCTTCCACTCTCCTCTCATCTTCTGTCCCAGGACAGAGGGTCCCTGGTCCATCCAAATCTGTGCTCTCTTTACTTGCATACCTGGCTCCTCATGACCTAGCTAAAGCCAGATTTGGTGTGTCCTGTCAGGTAGCGCAAGTTCTGGTTGAGGCGCATAAGCCCTCCACCAGGGCCACTTACGCTGTGAAGTAGAAACGTTTCTGTATCTGGGCCACATCTAAGAGGGTGGACCCACTGGTCTGTCTATTTAACTCCATTTTAGAATACCTGCTTTCCCTTTCGGAGTCAGGTCTCAGTTACTCCTCCATCAAAGTACACCTGGCCGCCATCTCTGCTTATCATTTGCCAGTGCTGGATAAGACGGTGGTTCAGATGGAGGTTTCTAAAGCCTTCCTGTGAGATATTCTGCGTATCAGACCTCCCGTCTGGGATCCTATACCCCCTTGGGATCTCCTTTTCGTCCTGGAGAAGCTTACGCCCCTTGAACCGGCTATGGAGGCTGAGCTCTTTTCTGTCTTGGAAAACTCTGCTTTTGGTAGCCATTACTTCGGCAAGGTGCATTTCAGAGCTTCAAGCCCTCCTGTGTAAAGAACCCTACCTTGTTTTACGTAAGGATAGGGCTGACCTTCGCACTAACACGAAGTTCCTACTGAAAGTGGTTTCTGAGGTCACCCTGAACCAATCCGTTCAGCCTCCGATGTATTACCCGGAGCATTCTAATGGGGAAGGGGGAGCCCTGCTTTAATCCTTGGACGTCCACAGGGCCCTCCGATGTTACCTGGCCAGGACCAAAGGGGACAGGAAATCTGATCTACTCTTTGTATCATTTGCTCAAAGGTCCTTAGGTCGCCTGGTCACCAAACAGACGCTGTCATGCTGGTTGGTGTATTGCATTAGTTTTTGCTATCAGAAGCACAACAGGTCTACCCCAGGGCTGGTTAGAGCTGTCTCTACCAGAGCTGTCACTGCTTCCTTTGCAGCGCTGAAGCGAGTACCTGCAACTGATATTTGTGCTGCCGCTGCCTGGAGTTCTGTTCATACCTTTGTCAGGCATTACAACCTTGACATAATTTTCACACGCAGAGCAGGTTTTTGCCCTGCAGTTTTGCAAGACCTAGTTTCCTGAGGGACTCTCTCTGTTCCTGTTCATCCTGTTCCTTTCCACACTGTTTTCCCCATCCAGGGGTTGTTGTAAGTTTATGCTGCTTGGGAATCCGTCCTACTTGTGTTACCTGCTCTAGGAGCTTCCCCTTGAAGTAAGATAGTACAGTTACATAAGAACTTACTGCAACAGTAGATCAAGAGAAGCTCTTGCAGCAGGTGTATTTCCCGGCCTCCTTCCCCCAAGGATCATTTCTCCATTGTGAGAAAAAATGTTGGATCATCGTTTCTGACTGTTACCATCACCTCTGCCTGATGGGGGGCGTACAAGAACTGGATCACGTGTGGGAACTCCTCCCTTGTATAGGGTGATGTTGGCGGTGGAGCTGACGTCGACAGGGGGCGTTCCCACGTTGGTACTGCTAGAAGAAAAAATTGCTGGGAACCGCCGCCAGGTGGCGTCAGTCCTACTTGTGTTACCTGCTGCAAGAGCTTCTCTGGAAAATCCACTGTTACGGTAAGTTCTTACGTAACTGTACTGTCTGTTCGACAGGTGGGGGTGCCCAGAGTTGGATCTTTTTGCGTCCCCACACAATGCAGAAATGCCGCTTTTCTGCTCGCTTGATCCAGGGTGAGGGCCTGGAGTTTCCTGGCGAGATGCATTATCCCTGTCTTGGAAAGGGAGGTTCCTCTGCAGTCCTCCGATTCAGAGTGCTGATCAAGCTCCAGATGGAGGGTGCAACTCTGATTCTGGTGGCTCCCTTTTGTCCTTATCAGATTTGGTTTCTACTGTTGCAGCAGTTAGCAGCGGAGCCTCGGGTACCTCTTCCCCTGTGCTCGGGCTTGCTGCTACAGGAACAGGGGAACCTCGTCCATCCGAACCTTCAGTCCCTCCACCTGCACGCTTGACTCCTGAAGACATAGCCATTACTAGGTTTGGGGTCTCTCCTGAAGTGGCTGATGTCCTATTGGCTGCCAGAAAATCCTCCACTAGGGCCACTGAAGTGGAAGTGGAGGTGCTTTGCTTTGTGGGCAGCTTCTCATCACCTGGACCACTTCACTTGCTTGGTTAATCAGATTCTGGAGTACTTACTGTCCTTGTCTGAAGCTGACTGAAATACTCTTCTTTAAAGGTGCACTTGTCCGCCATATCTGTCTTCAGTGTGCCTGCTAAGGGCTGTACAGTGACATCGTGCACTTGAAGCTTCCCATCCCATCCATAACCCTGTCCCGCCGTGGGACTTGAATTTTGTTTTAGCAAAACTTACTTTGGGTACTTTTGAACCAGCCGCAACTTGTGAGCTGCACTTTCCTGTCATGGAGAGCATTATTTTTAGTTGCTATTACATCTGCTCGACAGATTTCTGAGCTACAGGCACTCGTGTGAGCAGCTTTATTTAAATTTTCACAAAGACTGGGTGTCCTCATGAGCTAACCCTAAGTTCTTATTGAAGGTGGTGTCTGAGTTCACCCTGAATCAAGCCATCCACCTGCCTTTTTATTCCCTGTAGCATGCCAATCCAGGGGAAGCATTACTCCATACTTTAGATGCACATAGAATTCTTAGATATTATGTTCACCGCATGAGGGACTGCAGGATGTCCTCGCAGCTGTTTGTTTCTTTCGCCCCTGGGAAAGTGGGTGTACCAGTTTCTGAACAGTGTCTGTCCAAATAGTTGGCTAACTATATTCTCTTCGGTAATAGGAAGCATGGTATGGGACTTCCTGCAGCTGTGTAGGACCACTCTGCTGGAAGCATGGCCACTTCAATTGCTTGTTTCAGGAGGGTTTCCACAGCTGAAATCTGTGCTGCTGTCACCTGGAGTACTGTCCACACTTCCACAAAGCACTACAGTCTGGACGTCACCTCTAGAAGGTGGGCAAATTTCAGCCTAGCTGTTTTATAGGGCCTTCTTTCATAGATTGCTGTTTTCTAGCCTCCCAAACTGATCTCCTCTGTAGTACTGCTTGGGACTTGCTTCTGAGGTGTGACCTGCTGCAACAGATATCCTTATAAAAGCTAGAACATCTGCGTGAGAATTTACTGTAACAGTAGATCCTCGAGAGTATCTCTTGGCAGCAGGTCATGCCGTCTCTCTCCGTCTTTCCTCCTTGGCACTCAGTTTCTTCTTTTCTGCTTCTCCTTTCCAGGATGGTAAACCTTCTGTTTCTATACTTATTCTTGCGGGTGTCTCTGGCTCTCCCTTGGTTCCCTTGGGGATGCATCATTGCAGGGTAGTCCCTGGCGGAAACTTAAGGAAGGCGTGGGGCTACCACGGGTATATGAGGGATGCTGACTCGGTGACTCATATGGCGTGCCTCAGATAGACGCAAGAAAAATGTTACTGTGCGGTCCTGGTGCCTGACAGCTGTGGTTCCTAAGGTGTGACCTGCTGCAAGAGATTCTCACAAAGATCTACTGTTACGGTAAGTTCTTACATAACTGTTCTTTCAGGCATGGCTTGATCTGCAAGGGATTCAATACAGCCACCCATGATGCCGAAAAGGCACTCTAGAAAAGCAGCTACTTAAGCAGCAGGTGGCACGAATGGAGAAGGAGCTCCAGAAAAAGAGCTCCACTGCGTCACCTGTGCATTCCTCAGGATCGAAATCACCAAAATCCTGGGAGAAAAAGTCCAGGTCACACAAGCATAAGCACCGGGAGAGGAAGAGAGAGAGAAAAAGACAAAAGCTCCTAAGTTTGCTCTCAAGTTGCCCTATCACATGGCTCCGACCACTTCAGTGCTGTTGACTGCTTCATCGGTGACGGTGCCAGCTGCGCAGACCATCGACCTAGCTTCCAGGTCTGGGCAGGCTACAAGCGCCACCATACCTAGTACAGCTGGTGCGCTGCTGTTGATGCTTAGGTCCTTGGCTCCCCCTTTGACCTTTTCGGTGCTCCCATCAAATACACGGGTGCCGATGTACAAGCCATCCTGCCATCCTTTACGGACATCCAAAAACGGCTTTTGCCTCCTTCTTAACCAGGAGCTCCACTGACAGTCTCTCTCATCCAAACCTCTGTGCTGACGCCTAGTAGGCTTATGCCCTTTTGAGCACGAATGGCTTCGTGAGAGCCCTCCTTCATCCTGTCGACCAGATGGATAGGGACCTAGAATATAATCTTGACCTCATGGTACAGGATGATGAGGAGGAGGCCAAAGATTATATGGGAAGTCCCTGTGAGTGGACTAGTTCCAAAGTTTCAACCTGCAGTGAGGACTCTGTAGTTTACACCTCCTGAGGGCCCATACTTCATAACCATGATGCAGTAACTTCAGGCTGCCATGGGATTTGACTTGGAGGAGCAGGATAAACCAAGAACCACCTGATAGACTTCTTGGAACTACCCAAGTTCCCTCTAATTGTAATTCCACCTCTTCTCCCTGCCCTGGAGGATGCCACCTTTGCTGCCTGGCATAGGCCTAATGTAACTCCTGCCATACCATGGAAGGCAGATAAAATGTACATGGCCCCCTCAGGTAGGCCTTTCTTTGTAGACCAACCTGAAACTGAGTCTGTGGTTATAAATTCTGCCCATGGTGGATCAAAGGTACAAAAACATCTGTTATCTTCTTCTTGACAAGGAGTCCAGGAGGTTGAATGTGATGGGCTAAGGGACCTGTGTCTCAGCCTCTTTGGGCCTGAGAATTGCAAACTACCAGGCCCTTATGGTCAAATACCAAAAAATACTCTGGAGAAAAGCTGAAGCAGCAGCTGCCCAAGCTCTTCCAGAAGGTGCACCAAAGTAAGAGTTCCTTAAAGCCTTTACTGTTGGGGCTAACGTAGGCAGACATCTGCTACATACAGCCTATGGTACTTTGGATTCTTCAGCTAGAGCAGTAGCATCAGGAATATGTCTGAGAAGGTGTTACTCGTTAAGGGTGGCGGGCTTTGCAGATTATGTTCGGCAGTCAATTCTCAGTACCCCTTTCAGAGAATAAAGTTGTTTGGTGCAGATGTGATTGTTTTTCCTAGCTGGCCCTGTTTGGAGCACCATGGAACCTTAGAACCTCCTCTTGCCACTAAAACTACACTTGCACTGTCCAGCCCTACCATTTCCCTTCCCCCACTTCCTTATCTCTCCTGCTCCCACTCACTTCTCTCCCCAGCTCTTCTCCATTACCAAGGCCCTCATGCTCCCCCTAGCTCTCTTGCATCCGACCTAAATTCTGCTGCTATACCCCCTCTCCCCATGCCTCCCTGTCATACTTTTGATGTTGAATAGGACTGGTCCCAGCACTGATCCCTGTGGCACCCCACTGGTCACGCTTCCCTCTGTGGAGTGACAGCCATTTACCACCACCCTCTGTGTCCTGCCACCCAGCCAATTACCCACCCACCGCACTACTGTCCTGCCCACTCCTATATTCTCCAATTTGTTTAACGGTCTTCTATGCGGCACAGTGTCAGATGCCTTGCTGAAGTCCTAGGCCATATCCACTGCCCTCCCCTGATCCACCTCCCTTGCCAACCAGTCAAAAAATTCAATGTGGTTGGTCTGGCATGACCTCCCACCCCAGTGAAACCATGCTGCCTTGGGTCCTGTAGTCTGTTAGCAACCAGATGTTCAACAAATCTCTCCTTCAGTAGTGCTTCCATGATCTTCCCCACTACTGAGGTCAGGTTGACTGGTCTGTAGTTCCCCCTCTTCCTCTTTGTTCCCACTTTTATATGAGGGGACTACATCTGCTGTCCAGTCTTTGAATACCTCCCGTTTCCAATAATTGGCTAAACAGGATTGCCAGAGGTTCCGCCACACCTCTCTTAGTTCCTTTTAGGACCCTAAGAATTCTTCACCAGCCCCATTGTTTTAACGACTCTTATTCCTTGCAGTTCCTTTAGGACCCTTTCCTGTGTAAAGGGACTTGTGTCCGTTTTCTTGCCATTCCTACCCCTTGTAATCCCTTCAGGCCCGTTACCCTCCCCTTCCTCAGTTAAGAGTGAGCAGAAATATCTTTTCAGTATGTCAGCTTTACTGTTGTCATCCTCCACGCTGCCCCCATCCTCCCCTTCAGTCTCACTATCCCTCCCTTCGCCCTTCTTTTTTCACTTATGTACCTGTAAAAGGTTTTGTCCCCTCTAACCACTGAGTTTGTGATGCGCTCATCTGTCTGAGCTTTGGCTTCCCTTACTGACTTCTCTTTACTTCTCCTGGTACTTCTCCCTATCCCTTTCTGCCTGTGTCTTTTTGTATTGCCTGAATGTGATCTTTCTGGCTTTCACTTGGCCTCCTTTTCCTTTTCCCCTTGCTAACCTGCTTAATGCATAATTGTGTTGCTCTTGTAATCCCCGTCTTAAATATTGCCCATTTTTCCTTCACCCCCGATTCCTTCCCCATTCTTATTAGTGCCTCTTTCAAGCATGTCCCCATTTTCCCCACAATCTGCCCTCCTAAAATCCAGGATACATGTTTTTGTGTGATTTTGTTCTGCTCCTTCTGTGATTTCAAACCACAGTGACCAGTGGTAATTGTTTCCCCACTGTTACCCCTATTACACTGTCCCTGCTTGTGAGTACGAGGTCCAGTATTGCCTTCTGCTGAGTTGGTTCCATGACCAGTTGCTTAAGGAAGGCACCCTGAAGGGAATCCAGGACAAATCTGCTCCTGGTTGATGCTGCTGCTGGTAGGCCCCAGTCCACGTCTGGAATATTGAAGTCTCCAACCAGGACCACCTCCCCCCCTTGTCCACCATCCTTTGGATGGCTAGCATTAACTCCCTATCTGTCTCTTCCTGCTGGGCTGGTGGTCTGTAGACCACCCCATGCGGATGGGTGACTCTGTTTTCCTTTCCAGCTTAAACCCACAGTATCTCTCTCCCCCCACCCCATTTTGTTTCCTCCTGGATCTCTGTACCCTTAATGACATCTTTCACATAAAGTGCCATTCCTCCCTCCCTTCCAGCCTGCCTGCCCTGACTCTTCTGAATATGTTGTAGCCGGGTATGGCCATCTCCCAGTTGTGGTTATCATTACACCAGGTCTCTGTGATGGCCACAATGTCCAGGTCAGACTGCGCCATGGCAGCCTCCAGATCTTCCATCTTGTTGCTGAGGCTCCTGGTATTGGCACACATGGCTTTCCATGATGTGACCTCCCTGGTCTATTTTACTGTTCTACTCCAGTCCCTTCCCTGTTTGTCCTTTATCCCTGGTTCTTCCTGCTGTCTGCCCTTATGTTCTATTTCATCCTTTTTCTGCCTATCTACCCCTTGGGTGTCTATCTTCATTTTTTGCACACTGCTTTGTAATGATATCTCCTCCTCGTGTTCTCTGGTTCCACTGCTGGCTACAGGTGGGTGGTCAATTAGGTCCCATCCTTGCTGACCTGCCCCCCTCTCTGCCAGTTTAAATGCTCGTCCGTGTAGCATTTAAACTTTTCATCGAAAGTGCTTGATTCCCTCCATGGTGGATGCAGGCTGTCAGGCTTGAACAAGCCCCCATCCCTTCAGGTAGGTCCCCTGTCACCAGTGAATCCAAACCCTTCCTCGCAGCACCAGTTCTTCAACCATGTGTTAAAGTTCCTGGTGCATGTGCCCCCATGTTCTCCCATGCCTCTCACAGATAGTACTTCTGAGAAGGTGACAAATGTAGCTGCTTGATTGAGACCCCTTCCCAATTTTCTAAACTCTTCCTGAACTTTCTTAGGCTCCCCATTTGCCAGGTCATTAGTTCCTAGGTGGATAATGACATCTAGCTTTCCCTCCTGTCTTGTCTTCCCGGTGATCCCCTGGATCTTCCTCCCATCCCCCCATGCTGTGGCACCTGGTAGGCATCTCAGGTCCCTGTCTTCTACCTTGTATGTTCCTAGCTCTGTCCCCCGTATGATAGTTCCCCACCAGGATTTGCTTCCTCCTCCTCCTCTGGGGTCCACTGCTCGCCCTACTGAGGTCACCTCCTCGGCTGACATCCACATCCTTCCCTTCCACTTCTCTGGGTGCCTCTGTCTGGTTGTTTCCGTTTGCCAGTGCGGCATATGAGCTCTGGAGTGGAATAGGATTTGGGATGTGCCTCTGCCTGACCGTCGTAACCCTCCCCGTCCCACCGTTGTCCAAATGCTCCTCATTCTTGGCATCCATTGAGGCAGCGGCGTTGGACTGAGTGGTCTCTGGATGGGGGCAAAGGTACTCCTGACCCAGTTTACCTTCGCTCTGAGTCTGGCTACCTCATCCCGCAGTCCAGAGAGATGCCTGCAAATAGGGCAGCACCTCAGTGTACAGAAGGTCTGTCTGAATATGGCTGACTCGAATCCACTGCATTGCACCACTCCCCACATTATTCTGCACTTATACAGCTATTACACTATTTGTCTGTTGGCTATTACACTAGTTGTCTGTTTCTGAAGCCCTCCTTCTAGTTCCCCCAGATGCGTAGCTCTCCTTCTAGGTCCTTGTGTTTGTTTTTGGAAGTAGTTTTACTTGCCAGTTTTTTTTTTTTTTTGTAATTTACGCTACAGTAGCCCCTGAGTCGAATGCACTTTTACATTACTGCAACTTGTTGTGCCAAAGAAGCCTTCTATCCGTAATCCAGTCCCAGCAGGGGGCCTGAATTTTGTGTTAGAAAAACGTACTTTGACTCCTTTTGAGCCAGTCCGGACTTGTGGTCTCCGCTTTCTTTCTTGGAAAGCATTGTTTTTAGTTGCCATTACTTCTGCTCGAAGAATTTCAGAGCTCCAGGTTTTAGTGTGTGAGCCTTCCTGTTTAATTTCCCACAAAGTTGGAGTGTCTTTGCATACTAATGCAATGTAATGTAAGTTTTTACCAAAGGTGGTCTCCGAGTTTACTTTATATCAAACCATCCACCTACCAGTTTATATTCCTGAGCCTGCCAGTCCAGGGGAAGCATTGCTCCACCCTGTCTATGTACGTAGAATAATCGGGTACTGTATACATCGCATGAAGGACTGCACTGCAGGAAGTCCTTGCAACATTTTGTTTCATTCGCCCCTGGGAAAGAGGACACTCCGATTTCCAAAAGTGCCTTTCCAAATGGTTGGCAAACTGTTTTACTTTTGTTATAGGAAGTATGGTAAGGAACTCCTGGAGTTGTTCGTGGTCATTCCACTAGAAGCATGGCCACATCTGTTGCATGTTTTAAAAATATGTCTGCTGCAGAAATCTGTGCAGCTGCTACCTGGAGTACTGTCCATACCTTTACCAAGCACTACAGTCTGGATATAGCTTCAAGAAAGAGGGTTGGCTTTGGCCTTGCTGTGCTTCAGGGTATACTTTCTTAGGTCTGTCAGCTCCTGCCATCCAGACTGTTCATGGTCAGCACTGCTTGATACTCAGTCCATAGCCGTGGCATGATGAAAGTGATATCCTCAAAGAAGATAGAACAGTTACGTACTTATCGTAACAGTAGATCTTCGAGAGAACCTCTTTCATCAGGCTAAGGCATCCCAACCTCCATCTCTCTATCAGATCCTGAGAATCTGAGTAATGCTGTCTCCTTTTCTGCTGGTCTCTGCCTTGCCTGGTTGGCAGAGCTCTAGGTACTTGCCTGGTTCCCTGCATGGATGTACTCCGAGCATGATCTGTGGCGAGGAACTCAGGAGGGAAGGGGCCGCACACGTTTAATGGGAGCTGACGTCGTCATGGGCGGTGCCTAGTGGTCTGGTTATAAAACTTTCTGTGTGGTCCTAGTTCCTGCTGGCTATAAATTCCATAGGTGAGGCCTGATGAAAGAGATTCTGTCGAAGATCTACTGTTATGGTAAATACGTAGCTGTTCCTTTTGGTACCTCGGATCTTATTTCGAGGAAGGCTCTTGCAGCAGGCCACACCAGTAGGACTAAGTCATCAGGCACCAGGACCACACAGAAAACTTCTAGCTAGCAGTCTACTACGGGGAAACCGCCCAGCACTGTCAGTCAGCTGACGTCAGCCTACCCTGTAAAGGTGGGCAATCCCCCACACCTACCTCAGTTCTTTTCCTGCCGTCAACCTGCGCATGTCGAACCGTAGCGGACGCCTCAGCTACAGTTGACCGCCATTACCCATGCTTGCTGTGCTTTTTTATTTTTCGTTCTTTCTAAATTGAAAACATTGATTTTTTTCGGCGTTTTCCTTGACTAGTTTGTCTTCTCCACCAGCTTTGTCTTCCGACCACCCTTAAAGTGTGCTTGCAGCAAACATCTTTGAAAAGGACACCCACTCTGTGTGTCTCATCTGCCTAGGCCCCAGCCATAACACAGGCGCCTGCCAGTTTTGCCAAAAATTGAACCAGGCCCCTCTGAGACGTGGTCTAAAAACTCTGGAGAGCCACTTTTTGAAGTAGAAGTTGGTTGCGATGGAGAAGGAGCTGCAGGCCAGGAGCTCTTTGACCTTGCTGACACAGTCCTCCAGGGCCTCCTGATCTTCTGACAGAGAGAAATCCGAGAAGCACAAGCACCAGGAAAAACACCGGGACCTGGCTTGGTCAGTTTCCTGTTTGCGGTTACCCCACAAACCGTCTACCATAACGAGGTCATCCTCCCGAGGGGGGTCAGCCCCACCAGCCCTCTCGTCCCCTCAGCGGCTCCGCCTCCAGCCCTTATTGCTGTCTTGGGTGGCGGCTTTTCGGGGCAGGGGACTCAGTCTCCTGCTCCTCAGTCACTGATGCTCAGGCCCTTATCTTCCATGGGCTCTCAGGCAGGTGGTTTGGCAGACGTTGGTTCCTCAGGCGTTGGTTCTGTAACCACCCCGCCACTGCGCTGCCTTCATCGGTTCCCACTACTGGGACCAGTATTAGTCCTTCTAAGCAATGCCCACAGTAGGCTACTGCCATCTCTGTTCTTCGGTGTTGCCACTGCCCTTGCCTCAGGGGTCTCCATCCCCTCAGGTGTCTGCTTCTCCATCTAAGCTGGAGCTGGTGAATCCTTCTCCTGGACGCTTCAGGATGATGCCTGCTGGGCCGCTGCCAGTCCTGCTACATCCCCAGCCTATGGGCCCAATCCCATCGTTGCCGCCGCTGACACCTGTTGGGCCAATGCTGGAACCTCAGTTGGCGCTGGGGGCCTTATGCCAGGATACTCTACGGTCATGCCCTTACCCAGCACCCTCTTATCCTTTTCCAGTGATGTACAACGTACCGCCTATGGTGAATTATAACACCTTCTTCTCGGCCTGGTGGTCCTTCATCTAGAGGCAGATCCCCACCTCTCAAGGGCCGCATTTGGTGTCTCCCCTCTGTCTTCCCAAGGAAGCCCCAGAACCCAGACTGGGCTTGGCCCAGTTGACTCCCGCATGTTGGGATCCTCCGGGGCTCAACCTGACATCAGCTCAGGCTCTCGCAGGGATGAGCGTCGGGCTCCGGTGTCAGTCCCATATAACGAGTCTACTGAGGACGAATCCATTTGGGGTCTTCCCCCTCATCTGGGGAGTCCTCGGATGGGGATGGCCATACCAAGGAGGTACCAAATCCCCCCCAGTGACCCAACCTTCATGGATGTCATGCGCCATATCCATTCCATTATGGGTTGGGAGACAGAGCAGCAGAACCTGGAGAGACACCGCCTGGCCATTTATCTCTGGCAGCGGGATGTCCTCCCCATGGTGGTGCCCCCTTTGATTGACTCCTATGAGGCTGTCACTAGGGAAGCATGGAATCACCCGTCTTCCACCTTTCCTCTGTCTAAGAAGGCGGACCGTCTTTACCTCACCCCAGCTGGCAAACCCTTTTAAGGGGGCCACCCTAAGGCGGATTCCATGGTGATTAATGTAGCGCACGACTGTACTGAGAAGCCCAGGCACCTTAATACCCTTCCCCCGGACTGAGAGTCCAAGCAGCTGGATCACCTAGGCAAGCATGTGTTCGCCTCTACTACTCTGGTTGTCAGGGTCCTGAATTATCTGGCACACATGGTCCGATACCAAAATGTTCTCTGGGACCAAACCAAGGACCTGGTGTAGACCTTGTCAGAGGACCCCACCAAGATGCAGCTTGCCCAGCTTGTGCTATCGGGCTTGGACATTGGCATTTATGTCTTCTGGGTTGCTTATGATGCTGTGGATGCCTCTGGCATGGGGCAGCTACTGGGGTCGGTCTCCGGTGCCATTCTTAGCTCTGGGTATCTGTCTTCACCTCAGATGTACAGGCCAGCATTTTGTACGCCCCTTTCCGGGGTTCGGTCCTTTTCGTCGGAGATGTCCAGGATATTATTTCCAGTCTGTAGAAGTCTGGGCAGGCTCTCAAGTCAGTCCATTTACTGTATTATTCTCGGCCTGGAGCAGGCCAGCGTCTGTCTTTTCACAGGTCCACCCATAAGCAATCTTGTCACCATCCTGCCAAGGGTTAGCACAAGCATAATGCCACAGTGGCCCCTGCTGCTGCCGCCAGATCCCCCTAACTGTACCTTCCCCCACCTCCTGACTCCTTCGCCAACCCTCCACTCCCCCCAACCGAGAATCCAAGGGAGGTGATTGGAGGTCGGTTCTCCCTCCACCTAGAAGGTTCGAGTGGCGTGACCACAGACAACTGGGTGCTTTAGATCAAGAGCACAGTCATACTCTGGAGTTTCTAGAGTGGCCTCCAGAAAATTCTGCAGTAAACTCCACTTGACCTCCCGCTCACCTGTCTCTGGTTTTGGAGGAAATTCAGTCTGTTCTTCAGAAAAAGGCCCTAGAGCCTGTTCCTGTGACTCAATGGGGAAGGGGATTTTACTCCCATTTCTTCCTCATCCCCAGAAAGACTGGGGATCTTCTGCCCATCCTGGACCTGAGCCATCTGAATCTGTACATCAAGTACAAGTGCTTCTGGATGGTCAGTCTGAAGGGGCTGTTACTCCGTTTGCACCAGGAGGACTGACTCTGCTCTGGACATGCAGGATGCTTATCTGCACATCCAGATTTTTCCTGCCCAACATCACTTCATCCGCTTCCACTTTCAGGGAGCCCATTTTCAACTCCGGTCCGTCCCTTTGGGCCACCCCAACCGATATTTACCAAATGCCTGGCAGTAGTGGTGACTGCATGGAGGAGGCAGGGCTTCTATGTGTTCCACTACTTGGATGATTGGCTGCTAGCAGCCCCCTCCAGGGATCGCCTGGCTCAGACTCTGGAATACGGTTCTGCCTTTTTCAGGCATTGGGCGTCACTGTCAATGTACCGAAGTCCTACCTCTCCCCTTGCCAGCCCCTTCAGTACATTGGAGCAGTCCTGGACACCAGCCAGGGCAAGACCATTTTGCCCAAGAACAGGGCGGAGCAACTGATGGAGCAGGCCCATCTGGTTTCCTCCAGCTGGCAGGCCCCACCAGTGTGCCCCTGTGCCTTCTGGGCCACTTGGCAGTGGCCATTGCTATGGTTCCCCTGGCCCACCTGCATATGTGGGTTCCTCATTGAACCTTGAGGGTTCAGTGGGACCAACCCATGGACGACCTGGACCAGTTGGTCCTGGTCTCCAACTCGGTCCAGAGGGTGCTGTTGTGGTGGCTGGATCTGGGCAACCTCCTTTGGAAGGTTTCTTTTCAGCTCTCAACCCCCCATAAGATTCTCATGACAGACTCATCCGGCCTGGGATGGGGTGCTCATCTGGCTGATCACCAGACCCAGTGTACCTGGACGGACATAGAGCAGAGTCTCCATATCAATGTATTGGAGTTGCAGGCGGTCCAATATGCTCTGCAGAACTTTTCAGACTTAACTCCTCCCGGTCCGCTGCTGGTGCAGATGGACAACGTGTGTGGTGTATTACATCAGCAAGCAGGGGTGAGGACCCAGTCATATCCCCTGTGTTGGGAGGTGATGAGAGTCTGGTATTGGGTCATCGAGCACGATCTGGAGCTCTCAGCCGTACATGTTCCAGGCATTCAAAACATCTTGGCCGACAGTGTCAGCCTCTCCAGGTTGCGGGCTTACCAGTAGGAGCTTCTAAACTTGGTGGTCAAAGATCCCTTGGACAGGTGGAGCCATTCAGAATTGGACCTCTTTGTGTCCCCACTCAACACAAAACTGCCACTTTTTTGCTCGCTCGATCCCAGGCCTGAAGTTTTCTAGCAAGACTCATTGTCCCTCTCTTGGAAGGCGAGGTTTCCTCTCTTCCCGCTCCTGCAGTGGGTTCTGCTCAGGCTCCAGTTGGAAGGGGCAGAGATGATTCTCATTGTCCCCTTTCTGGCCGTGTCAGATTTGGTTCTCCTTGCTGCAGCAGCTGGCTGTGGAACCTCCAATACCCTTGCCTCTGTGCATCAGCTTGCTTTCCCAGGAACAGGGCACCCTGGTTCATTCAGACCTAAATTGTCTGCATCGCTGTGCATGGATCCTGTGGACCTAGCTGATGCCCACTTCGAGGTGTCTTATAGGGTTGCAGATGTCCTGGGGGCTGCTAGGAAACCCTCCACCAGAGCCACTTATGCTATGAAATGGAAGTGTTTCACCCTTTGGGGCTACTGCTCGCTATTTGGATCCTTTCACCTGCCGCGTGAATCAGGTGTTGGAGTACCTTCTTTACCTTTCAGAGTCAGGCTTGGGGTACTCCTCACTTAATGTGCACCTTTCCACCATTTCTGCATAGTATGCTTCTGTTGGGGGCAAAGCTGTCACCCTGCTTGATGTGTCTTGGAGATGCGAGTGGTCCTCAGTGCGCTACATGCCTTTCAAGAGGACCTCATGCCAGGCTCTCTTCTTGTTCAGATGGATAACATGGCAGTCGTCTTCTAGATCAACAAGCAAGGGGGTGCTCACTCTTACCTCCTATGCAGGGAGGTGATGAGAGTCTGGTACTGGGCACTGGAGCGGCACATCTCCCTGTCTGCAATGCACGTTCCAGGCATCCTAAATGACTTGGCTGACAGCCTAAGCAGATTTCAGTCCAAGGTGCATGAGTGGGAGCTACTGCAATCAGTAACAGTCTAGCTCTTCGACACATGGGGTCATCCAGAGCTGGACCTCTTTGCGTCACCACGCAACACCAAACTGCCAGTTTTCTGCCTGCGAGAGCCCACACCTGGTGTTTTCTGGCCAGACGCATTGTCCCTTTGTTGGGCAGGGAGGTTTCTTTATGACTTCCCTTCCTTTCTTCCCATACAGTGAGTTCTCTTGAAGCTTCAGGCCGAAAGGGCTCGGATGATTCTTATCGCCTCTCTGTGGCCTCGGCAGATTTGGTTCTCACTACTTCTGCGTTTGTCCATGGAACCTCCAATCTGCTGCTAATATGCTCGCAGTTGCTGTCCCAGTATCGGGGCTCGCTGGTCCATCCTGATCTCAGGTCTCTGCACCTTCATGCTTGGCTCCTCGGACGTAGCAAAGTCCAGGTGTGGAGTATCCCAAGAGGTGGTAGACGTACTCGTTTCAGCGAGAAAGCCCTCTATGCGCTTCACTTATGCTATGAAGTGGAAGCGTTTCTGCTTGTGGGTGTTGTCTCACCGTCTGGACCCCTTTACCTGTCCAGTGAACTCAGCATTGCAGTATCTCCTCTCCTTATACCAACAAGGCTTGAGCTACTCCTCCATAAAGGTGCACATGTGGGCCATCTCTGCTTATCACGCCCTTTTGGGAGACAGAACATTAGCCCAGTTGGATGTGGCCCACACCTTTTTATGGGGGATTTTACACATGAGACCTCCCATTCGGGATCCTATCCCTCCGTGGGACCTCCTATTTGTGTTAAAGAAGCTTACTCTTCCTCTGTTTGAACCTACAGCAGACTGTGAGCTGCGTTACCTTTCCTGGAAGGTTTGCTTTTTAGTTGCCATTATGTCAGCTCAGAGAGTTTCCGAGCTTCAGACTCTAATGTGTAAAGAGCCATATTTAATTTTTCACAGGGAAAGGGTTTCCTTAAGAATGAATCGTAAGTTCCTTCCTAAAGTGGTCTCAGAGTTGACCCTCAACCAGTAGGTTGACCTTCCAGTTTATTTCCTTTCTCCCTCTAATAGAGGAGAAGCTCTCCTTCACACTTTGGACGTCCACAGGATGCTGAGGTATTACCTCAAATGCACGGCTACTCACCATAAATCGGAGCAACTGTTTGTGGCATTTGTGCCACAGCACTTGGGTAAACCGGTGTCCAAGCAGACCATTTCCAAGTGGATTGTCCACTGCGTTACGTTTTGCTATGAGAAGCACAATAAAACCCTTCCGGGACTGGTTAGGGGTCACTCCATCAGAGGAGTGTCGGCTTCTTTCGACGCTCTGCGGAATGTCTCTATTAGGGACGTATATGCGGCTGCTACCTGGAACTCTGTGCATACTTTCGTAAAGCACTATAGTTTAGACATTGCATCCCGACACCATGCTGGCTTTGGCCTGGCAGTCCTTCAGGGACTCTTGTCCTGACTTGCTGTGTCCAGCTTATTACCTCCCACCTCCCGGGATTGGATACCTCCTTGGTGAGGGACTGCTTGGGATTCAGTCCTTATTGTAATAGCCTGCTGCAAGAGCTCCCACTTGAAGTAAGATAGTACAGTTACGTAAGAACTTACCGTAACAGTAGATCTTCAAGAGGAGCTGTTGCAGCAGGCGATGCTTTCTTACCCTCCATCCCCCAAATGAGGTGTGCAGATCGTCATCTTTGGGCTTCGCCTCCTTCTCTTGTTTGCGGGTTTTGGCGGGGAACTGGGGTAGAGTTCGGTCTGCCCCTTTCATACCAGGACTGACAGCGGGGGCGATCCTTGCTGGTTGAGAAGTTTTCCGTGGGTCCTAATGCCTGCGGCGTTAGTCCTTATTGTAATAGCCTGCTGCAAGAGCTCCTGTCAAAGATCTACTGTTACGTTAAGTTCTTACGTAACCGTACTGTCTCTCAATCTCAAGGCTTGGCTGTTGAAGAACTAGAATATGCTAATGTACACCTCTCTGAAACAGTGCTAGACATCCTGAGAGGTTACAGAAAACCTTCCCGTAAGAAAACATACTCTTCCAAATGGGAAAGGTTTTCAATCTGGTGTTCAGCTAGAGACTTGTTGCCACTGCAGGCTGGGATTCCTGCTGATCTTATCTGTGTCACTCTTCACCATTCATCACCAGAGGTAACCACCCGCGGGTCTCTTTTTTTTTTTTTTTTGGATAAGCAGAGTTGATGCACCATTGGTGCTGCCCTCGTGGTTGACGCACTGCGTGGCGCTCAAGGGTTGACTGTTAGGTGTTGTCGGCTCTGCCCTCCTGCCACTTCATCTCCCGCCGTCGAGGTCACCCTTGCGGGAAGCTGAGAAGAATAATTTCTAGAGGCCTACCTCTGCTGTTGAAGCCTTCAACCGCTACGCAGTTTCTCAACCCCGTATCATAGTCCGTTGACTCAGTTATCTTGCCTGTTCTGTTCGCTCCACTCGACATCGCTTGGTAAGACTGTTCCTCATTTTTTTTTGCGACGTCTGGTCTTGTTTGGTGTTCTTTTTCCGTAGGTCATGTCTCGGTTGGGGGGCAAGAAAACTTTAAAGATGGGATTGCCCCCCATGCGTCGGTGCCCATGTGGCCATCAGTACTCCGTCACCGACCAGCATGACCGTTGCCTCTAGTGTCTTGGCCCGCTACACGACATGGATTCGTGCGACGCCTGTTTCTCCATGGACCGCCGTGTCATCGGGCAATGTGCGTGGAAAGTGGGATGAGCTCCGCCGACTTTCAGGGGATAGGCGTGCACTCGAGCCAAGCTGCATTCTCTCGGCCTTTCCTCCGGGTCCCTTCCCGGTTCTTTCAAGCAACATGAAGTCTTGCTGTATTCTGACAATTGCAGTGGTTCCCAACCTTTGAACTGCCCCGGAGAACACAGAGTTAACTTTCTATGCAGGGCATAGAATGCTGAGCTCGAGCTCAGTTGAAGTCTCTGGAGTGTTTCAAACTTAAACCGTCAGATTCTTACGAGCCCAACTAACTAAAAATTCTATGTGGAAATTGTAAAAATTCCTACTAGCCAACTGGCTGAAAAAAGTTTTGGATTCCCAGGGAAGACTCAAGTCAAGAAACCCAAAAACCAATCTACTACAAATAACAATAATAAATCAGCACCCAAACAAAAAGGAGGAGGGTGCAAGCAAACAACACCTCTGTGGTGCAACACTGCACCTGTCCACCCACTTCCCAAAAACAGGTTCTGAGAGGGGAGGCAGGTCAGAATACAGCAAGACTCCATTAGAAGATACATAATTACTAAGGTGAGTAATTTTTTTCTTCAAACAACATGAAGTTTTGCTGTATTCTGACAATCGCAGACTACCAAGCAGTACCTCCAAGGAGGAGGGACAGAACCTACTTTGGGAATAGGCTCTGAAGTACTGCTGTGCCAAACCGAGCATCACTCCTAGCCTGTATATCCAGAGAGTAATGCTTGGTAAAGGTATGGACTGTTTTCCAGGTGGCTGCTTGACAAATTTCTGAGAGAGATATACCTGGCAGCAGCCAGGGAAGCAGCTGTACCTCTTGTGGAATGAGCCCTCAGGCCTGAGGGTGGAGTTTTTCATAGCAGAATTGTATACAAGACATAGTCCACCTGGCAGTAGATCTTTTGGTGGCAGGTTTGCCCTTTCCCATGTCTCCATAAGTGAGGAACAATTTGAGGGAGTCAAACCTGTGACCCTTGGTACGCTCTATGTAGTAACTAAGGTCTCTTTTAACATCTAAACTGTGTAGCCTCCTCTCTCATGTGGAAGAATGATCAGTGAAGAAAACAGGAAGAGACATAGACTGGTTTAAATGGAAGTCTGAAACCACTTTGAGCAAGAACCTTCTATTGGTTCTAAGGATCACTTTATCCCTGTGAAATGAGATAAAATCAGGTTCCACTGACAGGGCTTGCAATTCACTGATACGCCTGGCAGAGGTGATGGCTACCAGGAACACAGTTTTCCAAGTCAAGTACTTAAGCTCTGCTGAAGACATAGGCTCAAATGGGGTTGCATAAGTTGAGCAAAGAAACATTCAAATCCCAGGCAGGGACAGGGTCTCTAAAAGGAGGATTGGTGTGAAGTAATCCTTTAAAAAATTTACAGAACACAGGATGGGAAGATAGTGAGGAAGACTTCCCCACAGACAAAAACGCAGAAACAGCTGACAAATGTACCTTGAGAGTAGCTGGTCTGAGGCCTAGGCCAATAAGATGGACCTTATAATCCAGAACCGTAGGCAGTCCAGCAGTGTCTGGAGAAATATGCTTCTTAGAACACCAAATGCTGAATCTCTTCCATTCGGAGTTGTAAGTCTTTCTGGTGGAGGGCTTTCGAGAAGCCTTGAGGATATCCAGAACCCCTTGGGAAAGATGCAGATCTGCAAACTCTAACTCTTCAAGAGCCATGGCTTGAGATTGAGAGACTGAAGATTGGGGTACCAAATCCTTTCCTGAGAGGATGTTAACAGGTTGTAATTCCTAGGAAGAGACGGGGGAAGATGGACTGCTAGGGACAACAACAGGGGGTACCAGGGCTGTCTGGCCCAATCTGGAGCAATCAGAATCACCTTGCAAGGTTAAGACCTTATTTTGACCAAAACTTTGAACAGGAGTGGAAAGGGGGGAAAGGCATACAGAAACTTCTCTTCCCAGTTCAGAATCAGGGTGTCCAGAGGGACTGAGCCCAAGACTGGAGGTCTGCAACAAAAAAGAGGGAGTTGGTGATTGTCTGGGGCTGCAAAGAGATCCATCTCTGGAGTGCCCCACCTTGAAAAAATCACTTTAAACACCTGAGGTCCAGGGACCATTACCAGAGATCCTGCTCAGTGCATGTGCTTTTGTTGTCCCTTGCCCTTTGAGGCATGAGCTGCCGTGGCTCAGAAGGGCTGGGTCGGCATTGTCCTCTACGGCGTTTGTCAGCGCTGTCTTGGGCATCGGCACTGTGGGCCCTGATGGCGCTGTCTACGCCGGTCCGTCGCTCAACGTTGTTTCTTCTGTCGGCACCATGGGAGGCTCTATGGCACTGTCCCTGACTGTCTCTCTCCCTGGTGCCATCCATGGTTGAGCACGGCGCTGTGTCCAGTTCTGGAGCCGCTTGTGGCTCTGAGTGTGGACACAGTGCCATGGGGGTTTTGGAGCTCGGTGCCGAGAGCATGGCTGGGGCCGTTATCGGTGCTGTCTCTGTCCTTGGTTCCGTTCGCGACACCATGGGGCGGGTCGATGCCATGGGGGGTTCTGACCTCGGCACTGAGCGTGGTGAGAGACGTCGTCCTAGCTGTCTCTCTGGTCTCGGTGCCGCTTGCAGCAGCGTGGCAGGGACAGCACCGTAACAGGCTCCAGCTCCAAAGCTGCTGCCGTGTCTATGTCTGGCACCGTTCGCGGTGCGGCTGGGGACGTCTGCACTGACTCTGGTGCAGTCTGTGGTTCTGGTGCCCATTTCAGTCGGGATGGTAGTGGGCGTCCGCGCACTGTTTGGCACAGAACTTCATTCTCCACCCCTTCGGAGGAGGAATCTGACTCTGAGTCAGACAGGCAGTCTGACTCTTTGGAATTGGCTGCCCACGTGAACACCTTGGTAGTATCCTTGACACGTCAGGGCCAGCCCCCCTCTAAGGAGCGGACAGTGACTCCCGGGGCCAGGGTCAGGGGTGCTGACCAGCAGACGGTGGTGCAGACCGCCATTGCTCTGCAGTTTGGTCTCGGAGGGTTCTTTGATCTCTCAGTTGTGGTACCCCCTCATGTGGTGTGCCTGGATCGCCCACCTTTGGGGCCGATCGGAGCACCCTTGGAAGGGGAGGGTGCTGCTCCCTGGATAGCTCCTTCGGTGGCTGACCAGGACTTCCAGCTGCCTAGGCTGGCTCTCTCGAGGAGGGCACTCTCAGATTCTGAGAGGTCAAGGGGTATGGGGTTTGTGCGGCGGCCTTTTTCTGGGGCTCACCTGGGCTCTGGGAGAAGCCATAGCACAGATCTCCGCCCTTCCCTTTTGATTTCCTCGAGAGGGCCCCATTCTTTGGAGGTAGGGGACCGTCCTTTTGGACTTTCACTGCCCTGGTCACCTCACGGGAGATTCCTCAGGGCGTAGCCTAGGCAGTTCCTGTTTGGTTAATCAGCTGTCGGCTGTGGAGTTTTCCGGAGCTCCCTTCTTACCTTTGAGCTCCTGGTATGCTCCCTAGCCCAGGTGGAGGTCAGCCAATTCCTATTGTTGGCTCTGTCCCCACTCCTCTGCCGCATTCTCCTGTTCTTCCAGGTATTCTTGGTCCTAACGGGCCTCTCTCCTGGGAGCAGTTCAGAGCGGTGGCTGCTCAATTTCCCTCTTATGTCAGGATTATGGACAGACAGGTTTTTCAATCTCCCCCTGATCAGCCACCTTCTGAACTCTTGAGGTCCTCTAACTCCTCATCCCCCTCTTCTGGGGGAGAGGAGCCATCTGTCTACATTTCTCCAGCTGCTGATCTCGCAGAGAATCAGCGATTCCTTGTGAGGATGTTGGAGGACCTGCACATCACCCCTCCCACTCAACACAATCTAGAGCACTCGATGTGCCTTCCTAGTCGATTTCAGTGCGGACACACTTGTGGTGCAACCCAGCCTGTTCCCTTTCAGGAGGTGTCGTTGCATTCCTGGCAGAGACCCTTTTCCAGAGTCCCAGCCCCTAGGGATCTCTGCCTGTGGTATTGTGCCCCCCCACCGAAGTCTCCAGGTTCCATGCCTCATCCTAGCTCAGGATTGACGCAATTGGATACTCCCGATGGGCTTCGCGCCCTGCACTTTGACTGGCCCCCAGATCAAGATTCCTTGGATTTTGACTTCTGGGGGAGGAGGACGTTCTACTTGGCACGGTTGCTGCTTTCTGTTGCAGCACATCAGGCCCACTATGCATCGTAGGACAGGTTCCTGTGGTCCAGGCTAGGTCAGCTCCTAGCTTCGGTGCCTGACACGGAGGAAACCAGACAAGCCATTGCACTCTCTGCATGCGTCCTGGAGCTAGCAAGACACCAAGCAAGGGCATTGTACGACACCAGTGAGGTAGCTACCAGGGTCGTAGGGACAGCGATCTGCACTAAGCGGACCACATGGCTGCATCTCTCCCAGTTGTCACCATTGGCCTGGTGTAGGGTGATTAACTCCGCTCACCAGAGAACCTATCTTTTTCCCATAGGGTGAGATGGCGTCTGTCGGGGCAACTTCCTGCCCCTTCCGGGGGGTCCCTGTCTCACTCTCCCCACTCTCGGGCCTCTCCAGGCCCGTGAAGGTTCTCCCTCTTAGTGTGTCACCCACTGAGAGCTAAGGGACTCAGTCCCTTAGGGTTAAAACCCCCCTTCGGGCTGGGGCTCAGCACTCACCCAAAGGTGATGAATGGTGAAGATTGACACAGATAAGATATGGAAATTACGTACCTACCGTAATTCTGATCTTTCTGTGTATCTTCACCATTCATCACAGTCCTGCCCTCCATTTCCCTGGAGCCTCAGTCTCTGGGTCCCCCTTCCTCTCTGTGTCCATTTCTCGCCCGCCCCTCCTTTCTGTTAGTTAGGAGTGGGGTAAAGTGGGCACATGGGAGGATAACTTTCTTAAGGGGCAGAGTGGTCAGGATGGGGGCCATTCCATCTTCAGTGCTTTGGCTTCACCCCTTTGGGGTGGGAATTGGCAGTTGCCCTCTTTTCCTTCTCCCGTCAATCCTTTCATTTCCTTGTCCATTGGACATAACCTCAGTTAATTTAAGAAACTAGATTTTATTCTTACACCAAATTTTCCTTTTTGAGAAGGGGCGAAATATCCCTGTATCCTGTCTTGCTTCCAGAATAGCCCATTCTGCTTTTGTTGTAGTTATTGCCAGTGATTCTGTGCTTTGAATTCTGGCAGTTAGCCTCTTGTCTCCTCCTTCGCAGTTCTTATACAATCTGGAGACAGGCCAAGGTTTTGGGGTATGTTTTTCCTATTTTTCCCCCGTCACTCTTATTCCTATTTCTAAAAATCCTTAACCCTCCCTCCCTACTCCTTTGTTCTTCCAGAGATTGGGGCCCCGTCTCAATCCCTTAAGTCTTTCAAGCTTGATTCTGTCCTCTCAGTTGTTTATTTTTCCTTTTAGTTTATATATCTTTTCCTTTGTCTGTTCCTTGGACTTCCTTGTCCCACCCTCCAACCCTTTTCTCACCTCTCTGACAACTCGGAACTGGTGGGAGGCGGAGTCAACAACACCTAACGGCCAATCCACGAGCACCACACAGTGCGTCGGCCTCTATGGTGCGTCGACTCTGCCAATCCAAAAAAAAAAGCTCCCGCGGGGTCATGACCTCCAGCCAAGTACCCAATTATGATGAATGGTGAAGATACACAGAAAGATCAGAATTACGATAGGTACGTAATTTCCATTTCTCAACTGTCTTTCTCATTTACATTCCCTGGGACTACTGCCCAGCTCCCTAAAGGTTCATCTTACAGCAGTGTCTGCTTATCTTTCTGCTGGAGCAAAGATAACAGTAGTCTCAGAACCTATCTTGAGGAGGTTCTTTAAGGGTCTGGTCCATTTGCATCCCCCTCTCAGGGAACTGATGCCAGCTTGGGATCTCAATGTGTGTATAGCCAAGCTTATGGGGTCTTCCTTTGATCCATGTCTACAGCTCACCTGAAATATGTCACATGGAAAACAGTCTTCCTAGCAGCAATGACTTCTGCAAGAAGAATCAGTGAGCTTCAGGCTCTCTGCATTGAACAGGACTATATCTCGTTTCATAGAGATAAGGTAATCCTTAGAACAAATGGAAAATTCCTTCCCCATGTGGTTTCGGATTTCCACCTTAACCAGTCCATCACCTTACCTGTCTTTTTCACTGGTCACACCACTTCTGGTGAAAGAAGACTTAACAGTCTGGATGTCAAGAGAGCTCTTAGCTACTATACGACAGTCATTAAGGACCATAGGCAGGACAGAAAACAGCTGTTCCTGACTTATGGGGATGTGGAAAAAGGCAATCCAGCCTTGAAAAGTTCTGTTTCTCGCTGGATAGTCCAGTGTATCCAGTTCTGCTACACCAAAACTGGAAGGGAGCTCCAAGTAGGATTGAGGGCCCACTCCACCAGAGGGACGGCTGCTACTTTAGCAGCTGCCAAAGGCCCTGTCCACACTATGCCTCTGTAACATTACAGAGGGTGTAAAACGTTAGGTCGCGTTTACACCTGCAACGTTACAGAAGGCCAGTTCACAACCGTTACCGAAACCTGTTTGGGAGGTGGTTTCTACAACAGTTCCTGTAACGGTTGCAGAACAGTAACGTTACTGGTGTGCGTGTAAACACTCCACCGTGTAGCCGATGGTCATCTGGCAGACCGTCATGCAAAGCGCAGCACAATGAAAGCTGGGAGGGCAGGGATGGGGGCCGAGGAACTCGGAAGGAGACCGCATGTGTGAACTGAACACCTGCAGAGGGCTGAGATGGTACGGGAGCAAAGCCAGCACAACGGTGGAAACCCTAGCACCCAAACCAACGGAGGCACAGACAGGAACGCGGAGCAGTGAGGAAGCACTGGGAGCCCAGTGGGGGGCAGCCGAACAACAGGACATGCCAGCAGGACACTGATAGTTCCAGGGCAAAGAGTGGGACACAGCTGAAAGGCACAACAATAGCAGGGTACAGGCAGCAGACATACAGGCCACAGCACAGATCCGTGTGCCACAGGTGGGAAGTAGGCCACCAACAGCCACCAGAGGTGCAAACCAAGCCCTCACAGTACAACAGTGCCAGACCACACAACCCCGGCACCACTGCAGAGCCACCCTGACCCCCAAGCACAGCCCGTGAGCGAGGTCAACCGATATGCCCTGCGGCCCAGGCACTGGTGACCACAGCAGATCGGTACCACCCACCCTGTACTGCGTGCTAGCTGGCACCATGTCAGACCGTGGTGCCACCTGTTCAGACAAGGCCACGTCATTGCAGGTGGAGTTCTGGTCACAGAAGAAGGTGCAGGTGGAGCTAGCCGGTGCCAGGCACAACACCAAGGTCTACCAGAAGATATCGGACTACCTGTTTAAAAATGGCGTGGAGAGGACGGCAAAGCAATGCCACAACAAAATAAAGCAGATGAAGGTGCGGTACCACAAAACCAAGAACAGCAACAGATGCCGGGGAGCGGTGCATGTGTGGTATGCCCCTTCAGTGACAAGTTGGACTCCATACTAGGCACACGGCCAACCAAAGCACCGGCGTTCGTCCTGGAGAGCTCACAGGTGGGCAGCCCACAACCAGAGTCAGATGATGGGGATGCCACTGGGGACATGCGCCCACACCAGCGGCCTGGAGGTGCGGACACTGTGCATCAGGAGACACATGACACTGGTATGTACAATGTGCACTGTACCCATATGGTGGCTGGGACATGAGGGGTACTGCATGGTGGTGCTGCCAGGGCATGAGGCAGATGCCGATCACAGATGGGTGTTGCACAGTGATGGGTGGTGGCACGGGTGAGCATGGTGGCGCACATGCTGTGGCCAAGCAACAGGTCAGTGGCACCTGGGGTGTGGCATTGGCCATGGGTGCGGGGTTGGGGAGAACTGGTGTGGGGATGGGGGTTGGGCGTGAGGTTGGTGGGTGGGGCGACTGCATGTGTACGATGGTGATTGGTGTGTTCGGCCATTGCAGGGCATAACCCAGGGGAAGGGACATCTGCGGACACTGACACAGCGGATGCATCCTCAATGTCCTCGGGCATGGAGGACGAGATGCCTGGTACCTCCAGTGACACCTCCACCACAGGACAGGACGGGGCGGGGCTGCGAGGCAGCAGAGTGGCCAGGAACCCCTGGTGAACCTCCAGAAAAGGAAGTCCAAGGCGGCACGGATGGCAGATGTACTTGGGGCGGTGCTAGAACCAACCCGAAAAATGCTGCAGGAGCACCATAGGGAAATTCTGGAGCTGGAGAGGGAGTGGGCAAGGGAGGTGAGGGCTGTGGAGGAGCGTATGCGGTAACAGGAGGCTGCACAGACACAGCAGCTCTTCCAACAGATGGCCCCTGTTCCTGGCCATACAATGCCACCAGCCACGCTCATGTGGCACCAGGACAGGCGGGTGCCACTGCCATGCCACCCACCACCCCATCCCCACCTGCCCCATTCCTCAGGGCGCAGCCCACCGGTGTATGTCCTGCGATGCCCATGTCCACTGGCAACCCCACTGGTGTGCACGGCATGGCCATCCTGCACCAGTCCGCCACCGATGGCAGACTGCAGGGCACCACCTGACGGCACCAGTGTGCTGCCCCCAACCATGCCTTTGCCCCACAGACGTGCATCCCCTGTTCAGGGGTGTGTGTACACAGGCGGTGCCACTGCCTAGGACACCCTGGCCACCACATCCCAGGCACTGCCGTGTCATGTTGGCATGGCACGACAGTGCCCCATAGGTGGCGTGCCCGCCACAGCTGGTCCGCACACCGCTACCCTACCCATGATGCATGGTGCTGCTGACCAGCTCAGTGCTGCTCCCATGGCACTCACTGCGGGCATGCCGAGCTTCACTCAGGACCTGTACGGTGATGAGTTCCAGTCTATCACACTGTGATGGCATGGGCCACCTGCAGGGGACTGATGTCCAGTATGTCCCACGGGCCATCACCCGGGTCACCCATTATGTTCTCCACACTGGTATGGTGATGGCACTGGGGGTGGACCGGTGTTGTCTGTGCCTGGTATGGTCTGGCACAGGGCTTTGTGTTCACAGGGGCACACCTGTATATACTGTGTTCCCACTGGGTTGTTCTGCAGTGATGCGTGGTGTATCTGTCACATGGTCCACAGGGATTTGGACACAAGAGGTCCATACGGGGAGTGGGGCTGGGTGTTTGCCCATCCTGTGTATGGTACCCCGGGGTGTTATATTGGGACATGGGGACATTGGGTTGGTTACTGTCTGGTTGTACACTGTTAACCATATTGTTGTCTTGCATAGTGTATTACATGGATGGGTCACATGTCAGGATCTGTGTCCCGTGGGTGTCCTGCATCTGCCGGACAGCACCTATCACTGTAGGGGGCCTTGGAGGGTGGTGCTGTTTCTTTTATGTTGTGTGTCCACTGGCGGGTTTGCAGTGGTCACGGGGTCATTAGTGTTCCTTATGCCATGGGTTCAGTCCTGCACAGGGTTTTGCTGTTGGACATTGTATGTTCTTTTTGTATCCTTTGTGTGCCGCAGCAATGCACAGGGCATGCTGCCTGTTCATGCTGTTGTCTGATGTTGCTTTCCATGTGTTACAGCCACCAGAGGCCATGGTGGCATTGCAATGAAGACCAACATGTGACACAATACTGTGCTGCTCGTTTGCTTGGGCGGGTTGCTTGCATGCCAACATTGCTATGTGGGGGCACTGTGGGGCCTCCGCCGACATGGGTCATGGGTGTGGTGGGACTGTGTGTACTACCTGGCAGCCTTGTGTGTGCTGAGCACACGCATCATGCATCCGGAGGGTGGCTGTTGTGCATGGCATGCCTTGCCCAGGTGGTGCACCACGTACCTGCCTGTGGCATGCTGCAGGGTCACGTATCCCAGCTCCCGTGGATGCACCACGTCCCTCCTCTATGCCAGGCGTCAGGGCCCTCCTCTGCATTCATTTCCACACCTTCCGCTGCATCACACCATCGGTCCACCACGGCCGCCACAGGGCACACATTGCTGTCGGCCCCCTTTCCATGTTCTGCCATGCTCTGTGTACACTGTCCGATGGATGGCCATGTGGGTAGGTGTCTGTCTTCGCAGCTGTTTTCCCCATGTGCACACTGGGATATGCTCTCCATTCCAGGGTTTGTGTCCACTCCCTGTTAACAGTTCAGTGTGGATGGGCTGTAACTGTTCTGGACCACTTTCACACCTGTTCCCTGGCAGTGTGGACATGCTGTACCATTTCCATTCTGTAATGGTTCGGAACTGTTTCAGCATTTTCAGGTGTAGTGTGGACAGGGCCAAAGATGTCCCATTGGTTGGTATCTGTAAAGCAGCTACTTGGAAAACAGCACACACCTTTACAAAGCACTACAACCTGGATATTCAATCCAGGAGTGATGCTAGGTTCAGCACAGCAGTCTTGCAAAGTCTGTTTCCAAAATACATTTTCTGTGCCCTCCTCCAGTGGTAATCTTTGTAGTCTGCAAAAAGTTATGAATACCTGAGAATTACTGGGGTTAGAAGAAAAAAATTACTTAAATAGCAATCTTGTTTCTTCCCAGTGATACTCAAGTATTCATAACTTCCCACCCTTCCTTCCCTTCCAGAACATCAGCCTCTGCACTCCCAAGTGCTGTGCTACCAAAAAAGGGCATATCTTTATAATTCTATATGTACCACTTTCAGGTGCAATTTTTAGGAAATGGGTTCATTGTGTTACCCCTTTTTCATGTGTTACTGACATTTCTAGGGGTGTTTAACTTAGTGTTCTTCCTCCAGTGGGAGTTTTTTTATTAGCAGATCAGGATTTTTCAAATCTTAAATTAATCATTAATCTTTAATACTCTTAGTACTCTACTTCCATGGGTCTGCCTTTTCAGGCTCATAGGACGTCTGAGGAGTTTGGAACACTGGCAGTTAGTACAAGGCAGCATTTAAAAAGTTGTCACGTGCAGAGAATTCCATCATTTGTATGTGTTCGATTCTCTCCAGGCAGTCCTACCTGGAAGACTTACTGCAGAAAGTTGTGAATACGTGAGTATCATTGGGAAGAAATGAGATTACTATGGTAAGTATTTTTTTTCTTCTTATCCCAGGAGTCCTTTAGCATTGGCAACAATAGCAGTTGGCTGGCTAGGTGCAACTGTCCCAGAAGTATGCCTTTAAGAGAATTTATTTAAGTGAGCTTGGGCATCAGCCAATGAAAAAAATAGGGGATTGAGCTGAGTGAGAACAGCCTGAAGGGCTTCAGAATTTTTTCTCCGCTGTCTGACCAACATTGCCCATGAGGTGCCTCTCAACTTGCCTTGTTGACAGCCTCCTAATTGCTTATCTTTGTAAAGTTTTCCTCATAAATTTATTTTTATAGTGTGCTGTGTAATTTTGTTTTTTGTTATTGTTTGTGTTTTTTCACACAATTGCATTATTTTTACCGCATCTGCTTAAATTATATTTGTTTTTACCGCGGCTGCTTAATTTCGACGGTTCTTCACTTTTTTAATGCAGTTTGTGAAGGAACCGTCGAATTCTAGTACTTTTGCCTTAATTTTTACCTCAGACCTCACGGGTTTTACCGCGAGGCAACCAGTTGGGTTCAAATTTTGACAGTTGCGTGTCAAGATCAGAGAATCCCTTAACTATATAAAACTGGACCCTGAGTTTATCTGTCACAGAAACCTATGTGCAGTTAACTGGTATTGCTGGGTTTTCTATTAGATTGGCACTGGCATAGATCCCAGTGCTACAAAAAAAAAACAAAAAAAAACGGGATTTTATTTGTATATTTAATTTTTTTTAGTCTTTGGTAACTGGGTAAGGTCCACTAGGCACAAGTACCTGTTTTCAGGGGCGACCTGGGAGCATGGGGCGGTTAAGTGACTTGCTCAGAGTCACACAGTATGCAAGTGGAGGTTGTGAGAATCAAACTCAGGTCTGGTCTGCTGGATCTATCAAGCTCGTTCACACCTCATTCCTCCAACCTCTAGGCTCTACCTACAGCCATTTTAAAATAGAGTTATTTAACTAGGGCAGGACTGGCCAGTGGCAGTTCACAGAAACCTGCACTCAGTTGTTTGTGGTCCAGAACTTGGGTTTTCTTTGTTAAATTGGCACATAGCAAAGAAACCTAAATAAGTATTATGGCTGAGGGTATATCAAAGGCTACCGAAGAGGGGCCATTTAAGAGTAATAACAACTATGTAAGCGGGGGATGATGAAGCTTCCAGTTTCCAGCCAATAAATGTAGCATCCACAGCGACTGATGAAGTTCCTCACAAATTTTTTAAAAAATTATGAAGATGAATAAAGGAAGCTCTATCAAGCTGTTATGAAGTGGCTAAAAAAGAAACACTGTCAAGAAAAATGCTCCTGTTCCTCCTGGGAAAGCCAGTAGCGAGCAACAGGCATTTTAAAGAGTAAAAAAAAAAACATTCAGCACTCTCTGCGCAGGTAAAATTTTTGGCAAAAAGTATGGCATGTCCTTCAGACCTTACAGAGATGGGGTTTATGTTTACAGGGGCCAGTATACACTTTTTCACAGTTCTCTTTCCCACAGACTGTGAAGGTGATACAGTTGATGATGAATAATTTTATGATGCCTTTGCTTACAGGGGCTGCTAACACTCTTCCACAGTTCTCGTTTCAGAGACTGTGAGGGTGGTAGAGATGATATGAATATTTTTATGATGCCCCTGACATGACTTTGGAGGGCCTACAACCTTATGTGTCCACTACCCTTTCCTTGGAGCTTCCTCGGCTATCCATGAGGATTATCCCTCTATGCATTTGTTTATCCAAAACATGTTGGACACCCTGGACCTCCCTTCTCAGGAGTCCATCCAGGGTGAGGATGAGGATTAAAAAAAGGATTATAGGGAGATGAAAGGTCTTCCACTTCCTAAAAGATGGGTCATGCCCATCTGTAATGAAAAAATATAAGTAAAAATACCACAAAACTGCTTCAAACCCCCACTTCTGTGGCAGAGGTTTACAAGCAGTCTGGAAATGATAATAAATAAATACATAAATAGTATTGTTTAACAAGAATGCTGAATGCCTGTCTGTACATCCCAGCTATGTGAGTATAGTGCAGCAGGCAGCTTGCGAGAAAGTTGGTGTCTCCTTGTTCTCTTTACCCCCCGGACAAAGACTCCAGAAAATAGATTTCATAGCTAACCACAGATGCTTGTAAAATTTTTTTCCTACATGGCTTTTTCGGCCAAATTAAAAAAAAAAAAAAAAATGCAGAATTCTGTCGTCGTTCTGTGGTGCAGGAGTCTATGGATATGGCAAACCTGCCCTGGAAGCCGTGTAGTACCAATTTCACAGGGCAGAGGACAACAAAGATGCTGCCTCCAGAGCCATGGCCCGTGCCATCTCTCTGAGGCGCTTTGGTTTAGAACTACTGATCTATCCTCAGACTTCCAGTTTAAGGCCATGGACTTTCCCTGTGATCAAATCATACTGTTCAATTCAATAACATCTGACTGCAGCAAGGCCTCCTGCCACAGATAAATTCCTCCTGAGAGCAGTAGGGGCACAGGTTCTTTTCCCAACTACCCCCTTCTCTCAGTACAGGGGTGCTTTCAGAGGGAGGGGCAGAAGGGGCCAAAGGTGGCCACCTCTAGCCAGCCAACAGCTTCGCAGTCTAAGCCCCAAAGTTAGGGTGGGCAGACCTCGTACACGTAGGCGTCTAAGCCTCTATCTCCAACACAGGGGTTACTGTTGGAGTGGGAGGTAAAAACCTTCTAGCTTTGCGAATCGTGGAGAGCGTCCTGGCCCACAAAAAGGGGAAAAAGCCTGTACTCCAGGTATTTTCTGACACAGAGACAACTGGGGAGTGGCGACCTATCTTGCTGTTAAAACCCAAATTCAAGATGGTCGCTCTGTTACTTATTAAGCAGTCCTTACAGTAAGGAGACTGGCTAGCCTCCCTGGTCCTGAAGGGCTCCTTTTTGCCACATACCCTTAATGAGGTCTCACAGGCAGTTTCTCAGGTGCGGGTTCACTGCGGCTCATTGGTCTTCCTCGGCCCAAAGAGTCTTTACAAAGTGCCTGGCAGTGGTAGCAGCACACCTCAGGAATCTGGGCGTCACTAGCTACACCTAATTTGCTGATTGGCTCATAGTGCCAGAGTCTCCTTGTCAGATCGAGTCCTTTTCCCGTATAGGGTTCACTCTGGAGTCTCTGGGATCCCTGGTAAATCTAAACAAAGTCTCACGTGGGACCCTCCCAGCATCCAGGAAAGATATGCCTTCCTTCCGCAGGTGAGAATTCAAGCTGTCCCTCAGTGGCAAATTCCTTCATCCAGGGACAGTGAGACCAGCCAGCAGGTGCTTGACTGGGTTTGAATCATTAACCCTCACTTGTTTAGTATATGATGCGGTCCTGAGCAACTCACGTAACTTTGACATTTCCTCAGGCTATTGGGAAACATGGCTTCAATGCTTGCAGTGGTCCCAGGGTTCAGATACAGGATACAACACCCGCAAGCCTCCTTATAGCTTGCTTGTCTCAAAAACAGCAACACTTTTTCAAAGTTGAGACCTCTGACGGAGCAGTGCCACAGACACCTCCCTCCTGTGGTGGGGAGCACATCTGGACAGTACCTCAGTAAGCGACACCTAGACTTTCCAAGAGTTACAGTTACACATAAATCTTTTTTGAACTCAGAGCAGTCTTTTCTAGCTCTCAAAGCATTCGCTGCTATCATAAAAGGACAGACTGTACAATGTCGAACAGACACAACAACAATGTTTTTCACAAACAAGCAGAGTGGATCAGATCAGGAATCTTTTGTTCGCAGGCTTTATAAATCTGGTCTCTTGTCTTCTCCCTTGGAGTCAGCCTTTCAGCTATTCACCTCCCAGGCAAACACAATACTCTGGCTGATGCTCCAAGTCACTCGGTCAAGGCCAGAGTGAATGGACTCTGAAGAAACATGTACTAGCCACAGTGTTCAGGCAGTTGAGCACTCCAGAAGTGGATCCGTTTGCCTCTTCTCTCAATTTCCAGCTTCTTCAGTTCTTTTGCAAGCCCCAGTCCTGGGATCGCTTCCCCTGGATGCCTTGATCTCTGGTCTGGTCAGGGAGGTCCCTATATGCATTCCCTCCTTTTCCCCTGATTCTCAGGGTATTTCTGAAACTCAGACAACAGCCTGCATCAATGATTCTGGTGGCTCTGGATCAGCCCAGGCAAGCCTAATACCCTCTCCTTCCCTCACTTTCCTGCAGCAGGCCCATTCGCCTGCCACTATCTCGCTCTCTGCTGACCCTCCACAGACAGGAGTGCATTACCCAGACATACACTCTCTCCGCCTCAAGGCCTAGGAGTTCCGTCTTCTCAGTACTCAGAACTAAGACAAAGAAGGGACATATGCAATCAAATTGAAACGGTTTCCCCTCTGGTGCAAGAACAAATAGGGCCAACCCTCTTACAGCAGCAGACCCTCAGCTGCTGGATTTCCTAGTGCATCTGCAGGCATCAGGTTTGAAACCCTCTTCCCTTAAGCGGATCTGCAGCTGGTCATTGACAGAAAGTTTTTCGAACGACCGGCCAGCGAAACCGTCATGTCGACAGCTTTTGGGGTCGGCAGACAGGTTCCGACTTGGACATGTTTTTCTTGGAGGGCTTTGCCCCCCGAACCCCCCACCACTTTTTATAATCAATCCTGAGTTGAAGCTGATTAGGGAAGGGGGTGCAGATCCCCCAAATACAGTGCCTGGGTCCAGCAACAGTGACCTGGTGCTGTAGTCGCAGTACTGACGGTCGCTGTAAATGTTTTGCTGTCGGAAGTGTATACCCCCTTAAGCTACACCTGGCTGCAGTTAGGCCTGTTTTTCAGTGGGAAAAAGAAAAGTAATTTTTTTCCCCCACCATGTTCAAACAGTTTTTCAAAGGCCTCCTGCACTCAGCCTCCAGTCAGGGAGTCTGTTCTCCTTGGAGCCTGAATATCTGCATTGCCAGACTTATGGAGCCACCATTTGAGCCTATGGCCACTGCACATTTCAGGTTTGTGACCCGAAGGTAGGTCTCCCTGGTGGCTGTTACCTCTACCAGAAGAATTTCAGAGGTACCGGCCCTGTGCACTGAGCCTAATTTCATCACTCTTTATAATGATAAAATTGAGCTCTGGACGAATAGGAAGTTTCTGCTTAAGGGGTTTCAGAGTTCCATCTAAAATCAGTCCAGTTCTCTGCCTGTCCTCTTTACTAAGAAATCCACTCTTAGTGAGCAAAAAGCTCCTTAGCTTGAATGTTAAAAGCGCTCTCTTTTACTACCAGGAGCATACTAGGCAGTCTAGAGACCTCTTCCCTTCAGTTGTTCCTCACCTATGGGAATGTAGGCAGAGGAAGACCAGCTGCCAAGAGAGTTTTCTCACTGGTTGCTGTCTTGTATTAGATTCTGCTATGAAAAAGCCGGTCACCAACCTCCTGTGGGGCTCAGGGCCCACTCCACCAGGGGCACTGCAGCCTCTGAGACAGCAGTAAGGGACATACCCCTTCTGGATATCTGCAAAGCAGCTACCTGGAAAATAGTGCACACCTTCGTGATGCAGTCTAGTTTAGATGTGCAGTACAGCTCTGATGCCAAATTTGGCAAGGCGGTTCTGCAGAGCCTCTTTTCCTAAGTAGGTTCTCTGCCCACCTCCCACTTGGTACTGCTCGGTAGTCTGCTGCTGTTACTGATGTTAAAGGACTCCTGGGGTAAGAAGAAAAAATTACTCACTGCAGTAATCTTCTTTCTTCTAAAGGGTCCTTTAGCATCGGTAAGCTGCAACCCTTTCTCCCCCGGACCACCTGTCAGGAGAAGGGCTCTGCTCTCAGTTTTACTACAAATTTTTTTTTTTTTTTTATTGAAGAGCTTTCGTGCTCATGTTGTTGTTATCTAGTTTCAGTTTTCAGACATCTGCATGGTTTTTGAATCCTGTTGATTCATTTTTCGGGGCATGTGCCCATTTTCTTCAAAAAAAATTCTGAAGTCCTTCAGGCTGCTCTCACTCGGCTCACTCCCCCCTATTTTTTGATTGGCTGATACTCAAGCTCATTTAAATAAATTCTCTTAAAGGCATACCTCCAGTGCAGTTGCACCTAGCCAGCTAACTGCTAATGTTACTGATGCTAAAGGACCCCTTGGAAGAAAGAAGATTACTGCGGTGAGTAATTTTCTTTCCAGCACACTGCTTTCCAAATGCAGCTTGATTCTTTTTGGGCACCACACTTTTTCCTTCTTTTCAGTCTCATAAGACAAGATGTGAAAGGCTTATCTAACTAACTTGCCCTAATTAACTGACTTGCAGTGTAACCTTGAGCAAGTCACTTGACCTTTTGATTTAGTCCCTCCCAACTATAAATTCAGGCAGAAGCAGTACCCTTTAACAGGGAGGTATTGCATTTAAGCTGGACTATTCTGAATAAATAAATTGAATAGACAGGCACATATGTACTGTGTAATTGTTCTTGATTCCTTAGAAACATAAGTAATCCACAACTTCATTCGATTCTGGTTGAAAAGAAATCTGGAGGGTCATTACAAAAATTATTCCTGAAGTAAGGCACTTTTACTTAGTGGCCTTTTGTAAGAGATGTCCTTTTATAAGAGATTCACTTTGAGTCTTATTTTTTTTATTTTTATTGTTTCTCTTATTTTGCACACACCCCTTCCCAGTGACCCTGTCTCTTACCTCTGCAGGATTACAACCTCATTGGTCCCCCCCAAATGGTGGGGCCAGCAGTGCTGGAGTCAAACCTACCATCCCCTCTTAATCATGGAGGCAGGAATTCCCAAGGTTCGTGATGAGCAGTGGCAGGACTGGGGTCTCAGCATGCCAAGATCATCCTGCCCAAAACAGGCCTTTTTCAGTTACATCCCTTGGGTGCAGACACACAAGGAGGCTCAGTCGGAGGTACACAAGTGCGCTTCATGCAGGCCTTGGATGAAGTCTCTCCCCACCGCACTGTCTGCTGCACTGCCACCTGTGGTCACCCAGGATGAGTAAAACAGTAGAGGCCCTCCTTCCATGGAGGAAGAAAGCAACCTCTGGGATGCTCGATCTTCCTCCCCCGAGCCAGCCCCCAACAGCGCAAACTCATTCCCAAAATCTGATTTCCAACGTTGTGAACAGCAGTGCTACTACTGCGTAGGTGGACTGGTCAAATCAAGAAAGGATTAACCCAGGAGAGAGCATTGGTTTACTTGAGAATTGACTGAGTGCCTTCAACCACCCAGGTGTGGATTAATTCTCAAGTTAACCCATGCTCTCGAGTGGGTTAATTCACTTGTACCATGACTATCCGACATGAAACGCTCCCCCGTTTCAGCTGCTGCTTGAGGGGAGTGCCACAAACAACTGGAAACATGGCAACTCGAGAGAGACCGAGATACAGAAACAGAGGAGACTGCAGGAATCCTTGACCGGTTGCACAGCGTGTTGCATTTCTGCATGTGTGCCTCTCTTTCCTCCTCTCTCTCTCCCATCCAACACTTGCCGCACAGAAATGTCCTGTTGCCCAGATGTGTCTGGTTCCCTGCATTGATCCCAGGTGAAACGCTCCCCTGTTTCGGCTGCTGCCCAGGGGGGTTGCCAGAAACAACTGGAGACATGGCAGCTCAAGAGAGAGAGACAGAGACAAGACTTCAGGAATCCTTCTCTGCTTGTACAGTGTGTTGCTCTTCTGTGTCTCTCTCCCCCCCCGTCCAGCGCTTGCTGTACAGACATGTTCTGTTGCCCAGATGTGTTCCCTGCGTTGAGCAAAGCCGCCCCGTTATGGCGGTGCTGACTTCCTCTCGCTCTTTCCCGTTGCCGAGATGTGGCTGGCTTCCATCCTTGACAAGCTTGGTTGTATGGGCGGTTCCGATACCTGTGCTCTCTCAGGACTGCAGCCATGGATTACGTGAGAATTAATCCATGGTCAGCTGATCTGTTTTAACAAATGAGAGGTAAGCATTTTTGAGCACCATGGTACAAAGGAATTTTAATATAAAACATGTGCCTGTAGTTTTCCTTGCATTAGTTGCATATATTTCTCTACCTTCAGGTACTAGCTTTTGGAATTCTGTTGCTTAAAAAGGGCAGAAAAAAAGTGGCTTAAAATTAAGATGGCGACTAGGTAATAGCTTTTATTGTATTCCTGTTTCTGTTTATTTTTTAGGAGAAACTGCTTAAAACTGAAAGCCAGGAAAAGTGCATCAGTCCCCCCTCTTCTCCACAAAGTCAGAAAACTACTTTGGCATGTACACCGTTTTCTTCAGGGAAGTCTCGGAATAGAAAGTCAAAAGCTGAACCTTCAGATCCCTCGTGGAGTAAACGAAAACCTAAATCCTCTATCACTTCAGCCTTGTCTCAGGAAGAAGAGATAAAATTGGTGCCTCAATTTCCACTTTCCGAAACCCCTCCTACTGGTAAGCAGGATTTGGGAAGGTCTGAACCTGTGTAATTGTAACTTTGTACTGTGTAATTGATTAAGGAGCTAGAACTTTACTACTAGAAAACTTCTGACTGGGGGTAGGCAGACAGATACTTTATTAGAAGTGTAGGGGCTGCAAGGTAAATTGGGACCTTCAATTAGGGCAAAAAACAAACACAAGAGTTAGTGTGCTTGTATGAGTTGGGGGAAGGGAACTAATATATTTGCATTTAGCTAGGAGAGGAGGAAAGCTATAAATTGGGGTGTGTGGCTTAGGCAGAAGTAAACCAAGTGTCTGTATTTAGACTTCCTTGTAGTTAGCTTTTGGGAGAGAGCAATCTTGCTATCAGAGCAAGGCCAAAGAGGCAGCTGACTGAGGAGCTAGAACTTTACTACTAGAAAACTTCTGACTAGTGTGTGAGCAGACAGATACTTTATTAAAAGTGTAGGGTCTGCAAGATAAATGGGGACCTTCAATTAGGGTAACAAAAAAAAACAACAACACGAGAGTTAGTGTGCTTGTCTGAGTTGGGGAAGGGAACTGTTATCATCTTTGCAGTTAGCTAGATGAGGGAGAGCTGTAAATTGGGTGTGTGTGTGGCCTTGACAGAAGTAAACCAGTTGTCTGCATTTAGACTTCCTCGTAGTTAGCTTTTGGCAGAGAGCAATCTTGGAAATCGGAGTAAGGCTAAGGAGGCAGCTGATTAGGGAGCTAGAACTTCCATCCTTGTCCAGTTCCACTTTTATAGGCACTGGATTTGACTGACAACAGGAACATCCTGTCTGGGAGGGATCATTGAGACACATAAAACTCCTGTGCTGCAATGGCAGGGTGGAACTGTCCCAAGGAGGCACCCGCAGTGGAGACCAAGGAGGATGCCAGGGTCCTTCATGGTGGAGACTCCAGAGGGGAGGCAGAGGACCCCAGAGAAGGAGGAGGAGGAAGCAACGCCTGGTGGGGGATTCTGTTGTTAGGAGGGTAGACTTGGGGGGTGGATGGAGTGTGAGAGAGAGGGAGGATAAGTGCCTACTAACAACAACAAAAATGGAAAGGGACCTGGGGGTAGTCATATCAGATGACCTAAAGGTGGGCAAGCAATGTGAGAAGGCAGCAAGGAGGGCTGGGGGGATACTGGGATGCATAGGGAGAGGCATCACCAGTAGAAAACAGGAAGTTATTATCCCTCTGTACAGACAGCTGGTGAGACCCCATCTGGAGTACTGTGTGCAGTTCTGGAGACCCAATCTCCATAAAGACATAGACAGGATGGAAGCTGTCCAGAGGAGGGCAACTAAAATGGTGCAGGGTCTGCACGGAGGGCATATGAAGAGAGACTTAAGGAGCTTAATATGTATAGCCTCGAGGAAAGGAGGGAGGGGGACATGATAGAAACTGTCAAGTACCTCAAGGGAATCAACAAAGTCCAAGAGGGTAGCATCTTTCAAAAAAGAGTGTGCAAGAACAAGAGGCACAATTTGAAGATAGAAAGGGTGGCTCAGAGGTAATTTAAGGAAGTATTTTTCACAGAGAGGTTGTGGATGCATGGAATGGCCTTCGGAGGAGGTTGTGGAGTCAAAATCAGTGGTGGAATTCAAGCATGCATGGGATAGTCATAAGGCAATTCTGGGGGGTGGGGGTAGGAAGAAGTAGGCTGCTGGTTAACTAGGATCTGCAGCTTATCCAGTAGGTAGGGAAATGGGCAGACTGGGTGGGCCAAGCGGTCCTTATCTGCCATCAAATTCTATGTTTCTATGCCACGGTTTGGAGGAATGGAAAGCACATCCAGATGATCCTTGGGGAAGCAGGACGGGAAGGAGAGCTAGACATCATTGTCCACCTGCGGATGAATGATCTGGCTGGTGATGAGGTTAGGGTAGTGCAGGAGGACTTTAGGGAGCTGGGGAGGGGTCTTAGACAAGTGGCATGCAGTTTAACCTTTTTGGAGGTGCTACCGATCAACGACATGGGGGAAGGACAGGGCACTCCGCACCACGAGATTCAACACATGGTTGAAGGACTGGTGCAGAGCAGAGGGCTTCGGCTTCATTGGGGACCGGGTACCACCTGGAAGGATGCAGGCCTATACAAGTGGGATGGACTGCATCTGTTCAAGGGGGAACCAAGATCCTCAGTGAGAGGTTTAAATGCTTCATTGGCAAGCATTGAAACTAACCGAGGGGGGAAGTGAAAGTTGGCAGGAAGAAGCTAACTGCCCCCAAAAAAAAACATAATGAAGCAGTCAGTAGGGGGGACCCTTGGGTTGGGAAATCGACACTAAAACATAAAACCGAGATAGGTTGAGTGGCAGAGATAAAGAAGAATGGGAGTAAAAACCAGAGGGGAAGGGAAGGAAGACATTGGGATAGGAGAGGAGCTACATAAAGGGGAGGTTGCAAAACTTGGAAGGCCATGTGCACGAATGTCTGCAGCCTGGGAAATAAAATCCCGCACCTAGTGGCCTTGATGGCAGAGGCAGACCTGGACATTGTCGCTGTTACCGAGACATGGTACGCGGGGAACCATGAATGGGATATAGCCATACCAGGTTACACTCTATTTAGAAAAGACAGGGTGGGGAAAAAAGGGAGAAGGGGTGACTGTCTACGTCAGGGAGGGAATTGAAGCAACTGAAGTTCAGGGAATGCGGGAAGGAGCAGAAGCACCATAGGTCACCCTGGAGACAGGAAATGGCACCGCCATTCACACTGGCATAATCTACAGACCTCCAGCACAGGGGAGGAGATGGACTGGGTACTAGTGGAAGCCATTCACAAAATGACAGCCAAAGGTGAAGTGCTGCTTGTGGGAGGCTTCAGTTTGCCTGATGTGGATTGGAGCACCCAGGCTGCAGCCACAGCCAGGAGCAGAGGCATTCTGGATGTCCTGCAAGGGGTGTGCCTCGAGCAGCTTGTGGCAGAATCCACCAGAGAAGGAGCAAAATTGGACCTGGTACTCACCAGTGGGGACAGAATCACCGAGGTAATGGGTGGGTAGCCACCTGAAGTTCAGTGATCACCGTACAGTGTAGTTCAGTGTAAGAATAGTGGAGGAGTCAAACCACACAAAAGCAAGGGTCCTGGATTTCAGACTGGTCTATGACAGGGAGATACTGCCACTCTTGAGAACCGACCTTTTCCTAAATCTGTTGCAACAGTTCTTCTATTTCTTAGCCCAATCTATCCTTTACAATTTCTAGTCCATAAGGTTGGGCATCCCCTCCCCTTTCTTGACTGCTATAGTGTCCTCTTTAATTTTCCTCTTCTCTCTCAGGTCCTCGTACAAGGAGGTTATTGTTGTGACCTCTGAGCTGATGTAAAACAGACTGTGTTGGATTTAGTATGCAGTGGCACTATGTCATAAAATACCTTGATGTATATACCTTATGTGTGTGAAACCTGTAAATGTTGAAAATACCATGGCACTAGGTGATTTTGATAAAGGTAAAAAGTACTAGGTGACTGTATTACATAAATTAAGTTACCAAGGTAGAGATATCAGAACCCCCCCTATTGTGTAATCTAAAATGTATGTAAATTACAGATAGTTTGAGAAGCCCTTTGGCACCATGCATTCCTGCTGTAAACTGAGCCAGTCTAAAATGTTGTGGTGATTTGCATATATATCCCATGGTGCTTTGCATCATGGGGTTATGTGTGATATGTTTCCTTTAAACTTGGCTTTATTGCCAATGCTCTTTGGGGTAACCCTTGTTTCATTGCTTCTGCACTGAGGTTCTTTGTCTTTAACTTGTTTTTGGGTTGTTCTTTTTTGAGCCCCCAGCACCCAAGCAAACAAGACCCACACAGAGGAAGCTGAATCTCAAATAAAAAGTTAGATCAATAGAACAGTGGGTGCAGACTAAATGCAGAGGAAGGACATGCCTAGTCTGTTGCTGCAAACTGATGTACTGAAGAAGGGATATGCCATTTCTGAAGGTTATCTCCTGTATTTTAAATAAATATCACACAGAGATTGTGTGTTGAACCTGAAGTTCGGTGTTTGGTCCATCTGTTATCCCACAACCCCTCCACAGACTTGGTGTCAGAAGTGGTATAACTTGCTGGAAACATCTGGACTGGCCTAATAGGGACATTTTCTGGAGGATATTGCCCAGATATCCCAGTTGGACCGATGCACCAGGCGTTGCCAGAGGAGAACCAAGTTTGTGTAGTTCTGCATCTGGTCCATCCGTTATCCCTCAACCTCTCCACAGGGTCAACTTAGCAAAATGGGGGAATGTTTTAAGGAAGCCCTGGCAGGAAGAAGAAGCGGGGGTGTAGATGTAGAAAAACAGTGGGCTATCCTTAAGGGAGGTATAGCAGAGGCAAAAATCCTTTGTGTTAGGCAACTAAGCAAAACAAAGAGAAAAAAAAAACACTGGTTCTCAAAGGGCGTGGCCAGAAAGGTAAGAGAGAAAAAGCTAGCTTTCAAGAGGTACAAGAAAACACGGGGGGGGGGGGACATGGACCTGTATCTGGAAAGGCAGAAGGAGGCGGGAAAATGGTCAGGAACACACAGGTGAAAATGGAGGAAAAAATAGCCCAGGCAATTAAGGAAGGAGACAAGACATTTTTCAGATACAGTACATTAGGATACATTAGTAAAAGGAAGATGAACAGAGTGGGATTGTGAGGTTAAAAACTGGGGAGTAGCTGGCCTGGTGGCGCCGAGAGCTGAGGTGTTTGGACGCCTTACTTCATGCTACTCCGGCGACCCAGGTTTGGGAACGACCTTGGTCGTTGGGGTGCTGGCAGGATAGAGCACTGGCTCTCCTCTCCCGGGAGGGAGGATAATCCGTCCTTAGTCCTGCCACCACCGGATGGAGGTCTGGTGGCAGGCGCAGGCGGTAATGGAGTGACTGATAGGGTGGGGCATCCTGTCGTGCATGACGTTCTACGCCGGGACACGGGGATTGGGAAGAAAATGGAAAAAAAACCTACAAACTACATATAGAAAAAATAAAAGGGGGGGGGACGACAGGGACCTAGAAAAAGCAACAATCCTGAACAAATATTTTTGTTCAGTATTCACAGAAGAGAATGAAGGAGAAGGACCACTACTGGGTGATAAGATTATCAGTGGGAGAGAGGTGGACACCAGCCCGTTTACATTGGAAGGAGTCCTAAAGGAACTCAAGAATCTGAAAGGGGACAAGGCTATGGGGCCAGATGGGATACATCACAGAATGTTAAAATAACTTGGAGAGATGCTGGCAGCACCACTAACAACCCTATTTAACAAATCGATAGAGACAGGGATGGTTCCAGGGCGATGGAGGAGGGCGAATGAAGTACCTTTCCCCAAAAGTGGGAACGGGAATGAGGCTGGCAACTACAGGCCAGTCAGCCTGACCTCGGTGGTGGGGAAATTATTGGAGTCACTACTAAAGGAAAGGATTTTAATATTTCTTTAATCCAGCGGAGCACAGGATCCGAGGCAGCATGGAATAACAGCGGGAAGGTACTGTCAAACAAGTCTGATAGATATCTTTGACTGGGTGACCGGGAAGTAGATCAGGGAGGGGCGGTGGATGTGGCCTACCTTGATTTTAACAAGGCTTTCAATACTGTCCCACATAGGAGGTTGGTAAATACGTTGTGCAGCTTGAGAGAGCCTGAGAGTGGGCCCCAAGGTGGTAAACTGAGTCAGAAACTGGTTGAGTGACAGGATACACAAGGTGGTGGTAAATGGCATTCAGTCTGAGGAGAGGGGGGTGACCAGAGGAGTGCCACAGGGTCTGTGCTGTGGCCAGTCTTCTTTAATGTTTTCATAAGCGACATTGCAGAGGGACTGGAGGGGAAGGTATGCCTCTTTGTAGACAGCACTAAGATCTGCAACAGGGTCGACACTCTGGGGGTGGCGGGCGAGAAAAGACCTAAACATGCTTGAGGAGTGGTTGAGAGCATGGCAGTTAAGATTAAATGCAAAGAAGTGCAAAGTCATGCATTTGGGGCACAGAAATCCAAGGGAGGAGTCCAGGATGGGGGGATAGGTACTGACGGCCGCCAATCAAGAAAGGAACCTGGGGGTAATCATATCTGATGACATAAAGGTAACCAAACAATGTGAGAAGGGTTGTGGGGAGAGCCAGTGGGATGTTAGGGTGAATAAGGAGAGGTGTCACCAGCAGAAAAAAGGAGGTGGTTATGCCACTGTACAGATCACAAATGAGACCTCATCTGGAGTACTGTGTCCAGTTCTGAAGGCTGCATCTCCGGAAGGACATAGACAAAATAGAGGCAATCCAGAGAGGTGCAACAAAAATGGTACAAGGACTGCAGCAAAAGTCAAGTCTAGAGGACCTCAATATTGTATTCCCCTGGAGGAGAGGAGAGGAGAGGAGAGGAGAGAGAGGAGGGATAGGATAGAGACATTCAAGTACCTTGAGTATAAACAAGGTATAGGAGGGTAGCATCTTTTGGGAAAGATGATGTAAAAAAAAAAAGGGGGGGGGCATGATATGAGGCTAGAGGTGGGTAGGCTCGGGCAATGTGAGCAAGTACTTTTTCACAGAAAGAGTAGTGGATACTTGGAACAGCCTCCCTGCTGAGGTGGTGGGGGGCAGAAATGGTAGGCGAATTCATGAAAGCATGAGATAGACATAAGAGTACTGTCGCAATAGGGAAGAGAGGATAAGCTACAGATCAGCTGGGATCTGCAGTATTGCATTAGGTAGGGAAATGGGATAGACTAGGTGGGCAACACGGTCCTTATCTGCTGTCACCTTCTATGTTTCTATGTTAATTGTAGAGTAAGAATGTGATGTTCATCAGTTACTTTAGTGATGTGTTGATCTTGTACTGAAAGTTTTCATAATGAGATAATGAAACTAAAAATGTTATCTTTTTGCCAACTTTTTCACCCTGTGTGCTCTAAATCTTATAACCTGTGGTGGCCTTTGCTTTATAAATTGGATTATGGTTGGGCTTGTGATAGCTATTCATGATTTAGTACCTAATGTCCACAAGCATAGATGTATAGATACATATACATGAACTTCCTCATGATGAAATCAGGTTCCACACAGGAAATCTCAAGTACTTCACTATGTGAATGTTGCATGCTTAGTGTTCACCCGTATTGAGCTTCCTCCCCACTGAACCGAGTTCATCAGGCATCCAGGAAATTCTTTGCTTTACTTGTAAAGTCACTGCATGAATGATGGTTTTCCAGCCCCTAACATAGCTGAGGTGGCAACTTCCTACCAGGTTTTCTGTTTCTGATTTGGCAGGATTTGTTTAACAGTACCAAAACTATAACCCCAGCCTTTGGTCTGCTCTAGAATTCAAGAAGCTAAGGCGGCAGCCTGGTTGACTGCTTAGAATCCCTGGTATAGGCATTTCACTTTAGCGCTGTGTGTGCAGTGGCATATTAGTTTTAAGATTTGTTTGTTGACCTACAAAGCCCTACACGATTTAGCCCGAATACACTCCTGTCCTGTCCTGTTCGTCCTTCTGATGTGGGCCTCCTCATATTCTGGAGATTGGGCCTTTGGGATTGCCACTCCATTGATATAGAGCACTCTTCTCAATTTTTTTAATGCTGCCTGACTTGTGGTTACTGTAATGAGTCTTTAGAATCCAGAAGAGGCATATTACCCATGTCATTATCACAGTCACTGTGAAGACCTTATCACAGTAAATGCAGAACTAACGTGCAGCATTTCATTTTCATTGATCTTCCTAGACTAAGTCTCCACCACTCATTCACACTAATGGGACTACGCCGGAGGTGCTAGGACCCCATGGGAGCCAAAAGTCATCAGGAGGGCTGGCACCGGTGTAGGACCATGTATGCGCAGTACCGTGAGATTAGCTCGCGCTGTATAGGCTATCTCTGAGTCAAGCCTCCAACCGACTTTATTCTTTTTTTCCTGCTGTTGAGTGCACTTCGGTGATGATGTCACTCACCTGCCGGAAGTCAGGTCTTCAAGTCTATATGAGAGCAGCTATCACTATTTAGTATTCAATTAACTTGCTACTTTTAGTGTTCTTTTCTTATTTAAAAAAAAAAAAAAAGGGAAGACGAGGAAGAAATTCTCTGCCTGCCATCAGCAGAGTCAACCTTAGATGGTAGCGGTGACGATAGGGAGACTTTGTTTGAAAGCTGTTATGGCAGTGCGGCTGTGTCCAGTCCACCGCTCTTTGTCGGGAGTTCGACCTTGGGCAGTCCAGTGGGGGGCAGTTTGCCTGAAGCACAAAAGTAGCGGGCCCGTTCCTGACCTCGGTTGGGACCAGTCTCCACTCAACCTCAAGTTCTTCTGTCTCCTGTCAGTGAAAGAAGAAATGCCCTCTGGTATGTCTGTGCGGGGATCATCGGTGGTGGAGAGCGGTAGGCCTGAACAGAGTCTGGTGGGGTCCTCTGTGTCTCTGTTCTTAAAGTCAGCGATCTTTGGCACGGGATCCTGTCTCTGTCCTTGATGTGGCTCTGGTGAGCATTTTCATCTCTGGGCCGCTCTTTTAGAGCAGTGGGTGCAGTGTCTAGCTGGTTGACCTGGCCAATGGACCCGGTTCTGGGGCTTTCGGGCCTCAGAGCCGCTGGACCATGGCCAGGTCGGTAGGGCCAGGATTTGTGTGTGGTGCCTTTTCCAGTGCCAGAACCATCGATGCCAACTCCACGTGCCCACCCAACTGACCTTTTTCCCTGCAGGGTGTAGCGGGGTTCAATAGGACCCTGTCCAAGTTGTTTTGGAGAGTTTGAATACAGGGATCTGTTCTGTTCTTACCTTTCCTGTCTCTTATCTGACTGGTTGCGCAACCAGATCTTCTCATGAGACCTAGGACTTGATCACCCCGACAGTCTTGCAGTTCTTTGCCTCTCGCTGTCTCTCTACCCTCACTTGCTGTTGTGTCTTTTCCTCCCTTGCATATCTGCTGGTATAAAAATATATGCAAATCATTATGTGGAAATGTAACTGATATTGGGATCCCTTTGTTTAGAAATTATATAGTGTTACTGTTGAAATATATATATAATTATAGTGTAAGATGATTGTAAACAGCTATTGGAAACTCAAGGGGTTAACCTGAAATGCAATTTTTAAGCCTTTTGCAGAAGCTGTGGAAAAAGGGCCTCAGTTCTGGGTTATTGTGTTCCTGCCTGCACCTGCCTGAAATATACAAAAACATTTTAGAAAAAAACAGGATGCTTGTTAAGAAGGGGGTTGCAAGGACTTCAATTTCTTGCAAGACACACAGAGATTGAAGGAAAATTCTCATGGATCTTCTCTGTTTATTCTGACTTTGTAAATGGTTATACGGAACAAGTTTATTTTTTTGTGTTAAAGCTAGTAGAAATAAATACTTTTTGCGAATTCTACATCTACTTCTGGTTTTCCTATGCTTCCTGACATGTGCCTCGACAACACAGGGTACTGCTATTCTCTCCTCCCCCCCTTTTCTTCAGGTCTTGGACCAGCAGTGTTGCTGGTGCTGTATATGGTACCGGCACCATGTGTGATGCCGGCTCCGCGTGTGGTACCTGCCCCGTGGATGGCGTTGAACTCCTCGACTCCGATCCAGGTGATGGCATCTCCCATGATTTCTGGCCTAGACCTGCCATTTGGAAGTTCTTATGGGGGGTAGAAGTAGATCTTGAGGAGTCTCACCTTGTCGTGCTTTGTTGAAGATGGAGCGGATAACTCCTTTTATGGGCTGGAATGCAAGCCTTCTGTATCAGTGGAGCCTGTAATGGAAGATCTTTCTTTCCAGTCTTTCCTCAGGGATCTGGGGTCCACCATAGCATTTCAGATTTCATCTGTGGACCAAAGCAGACTTTTATATCTTTTTTTTTTTCCTTTAAAGTTTATTAGAAGTTTTTTTCCATACATCAAGGAGACAGAACATAGGAATTAACCATGTTATACACATTATCGAGTACACTGAGTCTGTCCCCCCCCCAAGCAGACTTTTATATCTTGAGTTGCTACATCCCTCAGTATGAGTACACCCTGTGGAACACACTCAAATCGGTGGTCGAGAGCCTCCTGGGATCTAATGCACCATTACCAAGGGCATATAGTCCAATAATCCACTGAAAGCTTATATGGATGCCTACAACACTGTCTCTAGGGCAGCTGCCACTGGCATTTGTAGAAGGTGACTCTCCTGGCCCAGAGCATCAAAACGCACAGAGGGCACAGGGCCCGGAAGCGCACTGTGCCAACCTTTGAGGCTCTGGCCAAAGTCCCACCTTAGCTGTCTGAGGTGGATGCCTCTGGGCAGTAGAGGGGCCATCTGACTCAGTTATATAACTGGTGGAAGTCCATTACAGCAGACATATGCATCATCAGGACTGTCTGAGAGGGTTACTCTTTCAGTTCTGCAGAAATTTCCCCAGACCTTCCACCCAGACGGCAACTCAGTCTGTCCACCTCTCAGACCTTCTTACTTCTGAGATACGGGGCCTCTGCAGGAACAGGGCAGTAGAAGTAGTTCCATGGCAGAACGGAACACGGGGTCCTATTTCCATTGCTTCTGGTTCCAAGATAACATGTGTCATGTGCCCAGTTTTCGACCTTGAAAGGTTTATTTATTTATTCAAGTCTAGGATTACAAAGTAACTTTGAGCCAAGGCTCTTTTACAAAGGTTCCACATCTGAGTGTAGAGTCTTGGAGTTACAATTTCAGTATAGAGCAGCCAGTTACAAAGAAAGTTGTGACGTGTTATTACAAAGGTTTCTTACATGGAAACAAACGAAAAGAGGGTACATAGAGATAAAGAGAGGCGTAGGAGGTGGAAACAGTGAAACTGGAGGGACACGAGAGGAGGAGTGAGGAGATGGGGGAGGTGAGACGGGGGGCTGGTATGTAGCAGCCAGAGGCAGCTTTGTCAAGAGGTGGTTAGGATAAGAGCATAAGTTGGGCAGTGGAGATGCAAGTGCTGGGAGGTGGGGTAATGGGCAGTCAGTAGGAGGAAGAGAAAAAGAAGCATAGGCTGCCTGGAGGGAGGTTAAACAAGTACCTGTTCAGGGAGGAGTTCACTAAAACGTTGGCGTTCAGGTCTTCACTACCTGGACGATTGGCTCCTAGCCAGCCCATCCAAGCAGGAGACACAGGAAGCAGTTGCCACAGCTTCTCAGTTACTCACGTCCGGGGGGGGGTTCTGATTCGGGGAAGGTGTCAATGGCTGTGGGGCAGTAGTGTTCCAGGAAACATTCTGGAGGCTGCGATGCTGCCTTGTTTGCAGGCACCTCTCTGATCTGAGGGAGGAGGTTGCCCGTCTCTAGGCTGACCTGGCTAGGATTCGTGAAACCTCTTCCACCACCCAGGGACCACCAGGGCCAACACCGTTACCTCAGAGGTTGCCAAGAAAGAGGATCGTTTGGATCAAGGTGGGCTCAGGGAGGGAGAGGGTGGTGGAACAGAGGTGCATCCCTCTAATTGTACCACTCCTCAATTTATATGCTGTTCTGGCAAAGAGTGGTTCCTCTATGGAGGCACCTGCAGTGGAGACCAAGGAGGATGCTGGGAACCTCCACAAAGGAGACCCACAGGAGGGTTGCACGAAACCCCACAGGGGAAGGAAACAACTCCTGGTGGGGGATTCGATCTTTAGGGGGGTAGAAGTAGGGCAGGAAGGGGATAGGGAGGTAAGGTGCCTGCCTGGCGCCACGACTCGGAGGAACAGGAAGCGAATCCTCAGGATCGCAGGAGCAGCTGCACAAGGGAGGGAGCTGGATGTCATTGTCCACCTAGGGACAAATGTCCTGGCTGTGAATGGGATCAGAGCGGTGCAAGAGGAGTTTGTGGAGTTGGGGAAGGGCCTTAGACAAGTAGTATGTATGGTAACCTTCTCGGAGGTCCTGCCTGTCTATGGCAAGGATGATGCTAGGGTATTCTGCACCATGGGATTCAATGAATAATTGGTGTGGAGCTCAGGGTTTTGGCTTCATTGTGGACTTGGGAGCCACCTGGAGGGATACAGGCTTACACTGGCGCGATGGTCTGCATCTGTCCAGGGGGGTAACCAGGATCCTAGGTGAGAGGTTTAAATGCTTCATTGGCAAGCATTTAAATTAGCCAAGGAGGGAGACACTGAAATGGAGCAGGGAAATACCTGCCTTCCCCCACAAAACACAGTAGTTAGAGAGGTAAACACCAAGGTAGAGAAGTCAGTAGGGGGCAAGGACAGGGATAAATGCAGAAAAAGGCAGTAAGGACAGGGATGGGGCTGAAAGGGGTAAGGCCATAAAAAATAAATGGAACATGATGAGTACCAATGCCTGCAGTCTGTGCAACAAGCTCCCTGAACTAATGGCCTTGATGGAAGAGGGATGCATGGATATCGTGGCAGTCACTGAAGCATGGTACACAGAGAACCATGATTGGGATGTCAACATACCAGGATACACAGTCTACAGGAGGGACAGGGTGGGTAAAAGAGGAGGAGGAGTAGCTCTCTATATAAGGGAAGGGATTAAAGCAACAGAACTAAAGAGTAAACAGGGAGTTGATGAGTCACTATGTGTCACCCTGGAGACAGGAAATGGCACCACAGTCTGCATGGGGGTTGTGTACAGACCCCCATCTCAGGGGAGGCAATGGACAAGGAAAGGACAGAGGCATCCTTAAAATGGCAGAAAAAGGGGAGATATTGTTGGTGGGGGACCTGAATATGCCAGATATTAACTGGAGTACCTTTGCTGCCGGCACATCCAAGAGCAGGGTCATTCTTGATGCCCTGCAGGGGGCATGCCTCAGACAGCTAGTGTTGGAACCCACTTGGGAGGGAGCAGTGTTAGACCTGGTACTCTCAAATGGGGAAGGAGAAAGGATCTCAGATTTAGAAGTGGGTAGCCATCTGGGAACAAGTGACCACCAAACAGTGTGGTTCACAATAAACACAGCCATAGATTCAAGCCATACAAAAGCAAGAGTATTGGACTTTAGGAGTGCTGACTTTGGGAAAGTGGGAGAGTGTCTCAGAAAAGCACTTGCAGACGGACAAGAAGAAGGGGCAGAGGAACAATGGGGGAAAAAAATCAAAACAGCCATCACAGTGGCATCAAGCCTTTGTGTGAAGCAAATCAAAAAAGCAAAATGAAGGGAAAAAACACTATATGGTTCTCAAAAGAGGTGGCGGGGAAGGTTAAGGAGAAAAATATATCATTCAGGAAGTATAAGGAAACACAGAAGCAGCAGGACAGAGAACTGTACCAGTTAAAGCAGAAGAAAGCGGGGAAGGCAGTCAGAATAGCAGAGGCCCAAACTGAGGAAAAGATTGCCAACTCAGTTAAGAAGGAGACTAAAACCTTTTATAGGTACATTGGGGAGTGAAGAAGGGATAGTGAGGCTTAATAAAGGGAAGGGGGCGGGCAAAGGGTAACAGTGAAAAAATCAGTGATACTGAATGAATACTTCTGCTCAGTATTCACAAAATAAGAGGAGGGGGAGATACCTAAATGAAAGAATAGAAGTATTCTGGATAGGGAGGTCGATACCAGTCCATTCACAGAAGAAAGGATTCTGAAAGAACTCTTAAAACTGAAGGGGAGAAAGCAGTGGGGCCTGACTGGATTCACCCAAGAATTCTAAAAGAACTAAAGGTAGAAGTAGTGACACCACTGACTACCATTTTTAACAAATCATGGGAGGATGGTGTGGTACCTAAGGACTTGAGGAGAGCGGATGTGATTCCCCTTCACAAAAGTGGGAGCAAGACAGAGGCAGGAAACTACAGACCTGCTAGTGTGACCTCAGTGGTAGGGAAAATGACGGAATCACTTCTGAAGGAAAGAATTGTTGTGTTCCTAGAGGCCAATGGGGCACAAGACCCAAGGCAGCATGGATTCACAGCAGGAAGGTTGTATCAGACAAATCTGATATATTTCTTTGACTGGGTGACCAAAGTAGTAGACCAGGGAGGGGCTGTGGACATGGCCTACTTAGACTTTAGTAAGGCATTTGACACAGTCCATCAAAAAAGATTAATATACAAGTTAGCCAGCCTTGGAGTGGGTTCCAAAGTGGTTGCCTGGGTAAAAAATTGGCTAGACAACTGGACACAGAGGGTAATAGTAAATGGAGTTCACTCTGAAGAAAAGGGGGTTACTAGTGGGGTACCGCAAGGTTCAGTACGGGGACCAGTCCTCTTTAATGTCTTTATAAGTGACATTGCAGATGGACTAGAAGGAAAAGTATGCCTCTTTGCAGACGATACAAAGATCTGCAACAGGGTCGATACAGAAGGTGGGGTGGAAAGGATGCAAAGGACTTGGCAAGGTTGGAGGAATGGTCAGATGTATGGCAGCTTAGATTCAACGCAAAGAAGTGCAGAGTAATGCACCTGGGAAACAAACCCCCCCTGGGGAAGAGTACACAATGGGGGAGGGGGTGAGATACTAACAACAAAAAAAATGGAAAGGGACCTGGGGGTAGTTATATCAGATGATCTTAAGGTGGGCAAGCAGTGTGAGAAACAGTAAGGAGGGCTGGTGGGATCCTGGGATGCATAGGTAGACATCACCAGTAGAAAACAGGAAGTTGTTATCCCTCTGTACAGACAGTTGGTGAGACCCCATCTGGAGTACTGCGTGCCGTAGTGGAGACCCTTTCTCCGCAAGGACATAGACAGAATGGAGGCTGTCCAGAGGAGGGCAACAAAAATGGTGCAGGGTCTGCACCAAAAGACATACAAAGAGAGATTAAAGGAGCTTAATATGTATACCCTCGAGGAGAGGAGGGACATGATAGGAACTTCCAAGTACCTCAAGGGAATCAACAAAGTCCAAGAGGGTAGCATCCTTCAGAAAAAGAGATGTGCAAGAACAAAGGGGCACAATTTGAAGATAGAAGGGGGACGCCTCAGAGGTAATGTGAGGAAGTATTTTTTCACGGAGAGTGTTGTGGATACATGGAACAGCCTTCCTAAGGAGGTAGTGGAGCCAAAAACCGTGGGGGAATTCAAGAATGCATGGGACAGACAAAGGCAATTCTACTGGGAGGTAGGAGGAAGTAGGCTGTTGGTTAACTAGGATCTGCAGCTTATTCTTTAGATAGGGAAATGGGCAGACTAAGTGGGCCAAACAGTCCTTATCTCCTGTCAAATTCTGTGTTTCTGTGGACTAGTTGTTCGTCTCCTTTACTCACAGAAAGACAGGGGCTCCTGTCACCAAGCAGATACTAACCCATTGGTTAGTACACTGCATTTCCTTTTGTTACCAGCATCATGGATGCCCTTGCTGGGATCAGACAAGGATCATTCCACTAGGGCTGTGGCTACTTCCTTTGCCTCTCTGAGGAATGTTTTCTCAGCAGATCTCTGCGCTTCTGCAACTTGGAGCATAGTCCACACCTTCATTAGGCATTAGAGCTTGGACATTGTGTCTAGGAGGAGAGCAGGGTTCAGACTAGCCATCCTTCAGGGCCTACTCTCTTGAGGTTTTTTAGCTGTTCGTTTTTCTCCCCCTCCCGTCAGACCTGGACCTATTTTTGGGTACTGCTTGGGACTCTGTCCTAATGGTAATACCTGCTGCAAGAGCTCCACCTCGAAGTCAGCTAGTATAGTTATGTAAGAACTTGCCATAACAGTAGAGCTTCCAGAGGAGCTGTTGCAGCAGGTGGCTTTCCCACCCACCATCCCCAAGGAACTACTGTTGTTACCCTTCTTTAGGATAGGGGAGATCTTGCTTGGTTCTCCATTTACTTCAGCCGGGTCTCCTGCGGGAGAACTGAGATGGCGCTGGGGACCACCCTCTTTATACCACATTTAACGTTGGGCAGAGCCAACATCAGGGGTGGTCCCCCGCCTCAGACTGCTAGCTACAGGATTTTTCCATGGGGCCGTAACACCTGGCGGCATTAGTCCTAATGGTAATACGTGCTGCAAGAGCTCCTCTCGAAGATCTGTTATGGTAAGTTCTTACATAACTGTACTTTTCCCTCCAGGATGCTGGGAATCCTGCAAGGGGACTGGATCTAGCAGAAGGAGAAAGGGGAGAGAAGGGGGAGGAATGTTGGGGTAGGAAGAGGGGGAATATGGTGCAGCTAAGGACTGTATCCCCACAGGATGTGGAGAGCTCCACAAGGGGACATGACTGCACTGTAAAATAGAATGGGAGAAGAGAGAGGAGGGGTGGTTAGGTGCAGTTACAAGAATGAACAGTGCTTGCGGAGAAGGAATGAGAGTGAATGTCCGGAGTGTGCCAAGTGAATGTCTAGTGGGAGAGAGTTCCAGGTATTGAGGAAACTTATATGACAAGGCGGAGTGGCCTGATTTACTGCACTGTGGTGGGAGGGCGAGTGTTCTGTGGGTGGAGGGTATAGCTGGACGGGAGTGGGGTTGCCAAGAAGGATAACAGGGCGGCAGAGAACCAAGCCAGAACTTCCCAACTAAATTGGCGATGTGAGATAGGCGCCTGGCATGGAGAGAGGGAAAGGAGAGCAAGGAGTATAGGTCACAGTGATGAGTGCGTGGGTGGGCAGCCGAGGATGTAACAGCAGAAGGAGTTGAAGAGAGTGTCTAGTCTGGATAGGGTGGTTTTAGGGGTGGAGCTGTACTCTATGTCTCCAAAACCAAGGACAGGGAGAATCATTTTTTGAACGATTTCTCTCCTGGCTTGCTATGGGAAGCAGCTGCGGTGTCTGTACAGAGCACCGAGCTTAGGGAGAAGTTTATTGTGGATGGCATCGATGTGTACCTCGAAGTCAAGATTCTTGTTTAAACATAAACCAAGGTACTTAAATGTGGCAGCATTGTCCAACTTTGTGCCAGTGAGGGTGTGGAAGGTGGGAGAGGAGTCCAGCCTGGCCAGTTTTTGTCTGGAGTCAAAGGTCATAGATGCAGTCTTTTTAACATTCATAGAGAGTTGGTTTGCATTAAACCAGTGCCGAACATTGTTGAAATCCATCTGAAGGGCGATGGCCACCTCAGAAGGGGAGTTCCCGGAGAAAAATAACACAGAATTATCTGCGTACATGTGTATATGAGAGAATGTGCAGGTGCTGGGGAGATCATTCAGGAATATAGAAAATAGGATAGGACCAAGTACCAAGCCTTGTTGGATACTGGTGGTGATTGGGAGAAGGTGGGAGAGGGAGTTGCCTGCTGTGATGGACTGAGACCGACCAATGAGGTAGGACTGGAACCAGCTGGTGGCTGAATCAAAGAGGCTGGATGCAGAAAGCTTGTCAAGGAGAAGGGAGTGGGAGACAGTGTCGAAGGCTTTGGCCAAGTCGACACAAATGGCAGAGGTGATGTGTCCCTACTCCATGCTTGAGAGAATGGAGTCAGTGAACTGAAGGAGTGAGGTAGTGGTAGAGTGTTTTTTCCTAAACCCAGACTGGAAAGGGGTGAAAAGGAGGATGAGTTGAGGAAAGAGAGTTGTTCCAAGGCCAGATACTCCTGTAGTTTAGCCGGAGTGGGGAGTAGGGAGATGAGGTGGAAGTTACAAGAGTTGGAGGTGTCTCCGCCTTTAGGGAGGGGGATCACGGTGGCAAACTTCCAGTTGTCAGGTACTGTGGCGTACAAAAAGGAGAGGTTCAGAAGATTAGTCAAAGGATAGGCACTAGAGTATGCCAAAAGGTAGAGTAACTTGGGGTCAAGGCTGTCAGGGCTTTTTCCCTTGAGTGGGTTCAGAGCAAGTAAAACGCATAGGGTGTCATCTAGGAGAATGAGCTCGAAAGTGAATCCTGGTGTTGGTGTGGGAGGGGAGAGGGGGGCAAAGGGGGGATCTGTAGGGACCTCAGAGGCAGCGCAGGAGGGAGAGAGAGAGATGCAAGAAGGGAGGAGGCACAAGTAGTATAGTAGTTGTTGAATTCAGTGGCCGCTGAGGGAGGATGTTCAACTGTGCAGAAGCCAAGTTTGAGCATGGGGAGGGTGAGTGGGCGGGGGGGAACAGGGCGTGAATTACCATCCAGAATTTAGAATGATTTAGAAGCTTTGGCAACATGCAGCATCCTGCTAGGCACCCTCCTTATCCTGTGATTTCTGCAAAAGGGAAACGTGTATAAAATGCCCAGCTAAAAGATATTAATTTTACATTCACTATAATTGTGCAGCTCAGATTACAGCAGGGACATTTGTCTGCAGCCATGGGCGAGCTATATATTTGGATCTTACTTCAAGAGGGCTCTTGCCATAGATAATTACCTATAGGACTGAAGCCGGCAGGCGTCAGGACCCCACCAGGAAAAAAATTCTAGCTAGCAGTCTCTTGCGAGGGTCCGCTCCCACGGCAGGTGGTCGGCATCAAGCAACGTTGGTATAAAGGGGCAGTCCCTCACACCCGCCTTCCAATTCTTTTCCGCCGTTAGCTGTCGACAGCGCCTCGCGGTTAAGTTCCATTGCTCGTCAGTCCGTCGCTGGTACTTTTACCATCACTTTTTTCGATTATTTACATGAATTTTCATCAGGATTCTTTCACCTGCTGTGTATGTCATCCCCTACCATGTCTGAGCACAAGAACAGGTGCAACTTGTGCGGCACCCAACTCCCGCACAAGAACGGCCATTCTCGGTGCCTCATCTGCCTAGGCCCAAACCACCCCGTGGATTCCTGTCAGCACTGCTTGAAGTTCAACGCGGCTACACGCAGAAGAAGGCAGCAATCCTTGGAGGCCCACATCCTAAAGAAGATGATGTCCTCCATGGAAAAAGAGCTGAAAAAGCTCCGACAGGCTTACACTTCTCCCGAGGGCCTTAAGAAGAAGAAGAAAGAGAAGCACCGTGACTGGGACTCATCTCCACGGCTGCGGTGACCTCGGCTGGGGTCGCTGCCCTTGAGGTAACGTCCCCTCCGGGGGACCGTTCCCCAACGGCTATCTTGGTGGTGTCCAAGACGGCGTCGGTCCCCCCAGCTGGTTTGTGCTTGGGCCAGTCGGGAGCCTCCGGGAGCAGCACCGTTGTGACCTCCTGGTTCGAGCCTCTCCGTTAAGTCGGGCGTCAGCTCTTCCGACATCCTCCCAGAGCCAGTCGCTAAGCCGCTTGACTCTTTGGGGCAGCGCACGGCCGTCAAGCCACCCATCAAGGTCGCCTCTACCACGCGGCCTTCTTCGGGCGCTGGATCCAATCAGTTGGACCCCGCTGGTCAGACGCCCGCCTGGCGGTTGCTCGGCGCCGGAGTCTACGCCGGATGTCTTCTACCCATCCGGCGATGCTGGCTCCCCGTAGCCTTCGCCGCTGCTGTCTGAGGCCCCTGCGTTTCCCCAGCTGGACCCCGAGATCCCACCAGTCCTCCTCCGGATGCCACTGGGGACTCTTCGGCACCTCCGTCAAGCCCCCTCCCACCCGGACCGGTGGCTAATGCGGCCCGTCGCCGCCGACATCCTTACGGACGTCACTCGACACCCGCCAGGCATCTGTCCCTAGCCCGCCTGCTGGGCCTTTGCCAGGACCTTCTGCTCCGGTAGAGCCCTGGCACGGATCTTACGTTGTAAGTATCCGGCGCTGTCTTATCCACCTCCGCGGTATCTGGTGCCACAGAATTCCCACCGAGCTGTCCGCCTTGGTTACGAACTGTTCTCATTGGATACCCCAGTATCCGTATCCCTCCTCCACCGCCTCAGCCGCCGGTGGGCCTAAGTGAGACTCTGGCTTCTTGGTGGGCTGAGGCCAAGGCTCAGCTCACCAAGGAGGTGGAGAGACGCCTTACGATGACGGACCCAGTCCCGGATCCCTGTCACCGGGGGCAAGAGACCCCCCCACCCCAGAGACACTGCTACAGGGTCTAAGGCTGGGGGTGGCACTTTGTCCCCTAGGGGCCACGTACCTCCCTGAGTGGGGAAGGGTCTTCTTCTCCTTCTTCATCGGACTTCTCTTTGAGTCCTCCAAAGACAGCTCCGATCTGGACGAGTCTTGCACTCTGGACAAGCCCAGGACCCCTCCGAAGTCCCTTCCAGAGGATCCCTCGTTTACGGAGTTGCTAAGCAAGATCCAGGTTTTTCATCAGTGAAAATCTCTGGAGCCGGATCCACAGAGGCAGAAGCTAGCTGCCAATTTGGATTTGCCCGAGGTCGCTTCCACGCTAGTTACACCCTGGATCGAGCCTCGTGCCGACCTCATTTCCACTATCTGGAAACAGCTGTCGGCTTTAGTCCCCCTTCCCAGGAAGGCGGACAGGCTTTTACCAGGCTCCAGAAGGGGTTTACTTTCTCATGTCACGCCCAATGGCCGACTCAGTCGTCATCAGCACCGCCCATGGCTGTTCGGCCAATCCTAAGCACCTGAGCTCATCCCCACCCAATAAGGAATCTCGCCTTCTGGACTAGTATGGCATGAAGATCTTTTCTTTTTCCACTCTGGGCATCAGAGCCTTGAACTATGTGGCTCACATGGGGGATTACCAGAAGGCTATCCTTAGCGAGGTGGAAGCCACGTTGGACTCCCTTCCTTAGTCCCAGACTAAACAGGAAGTGGCAGATCTGGTCCACTCAGCACGTTCGGCCAGTAGGCACATGGTACGTGCTACTTACGATGCGGTGGACGCTACTGGACGAAACTTGGCGTTCGCCGTGAGTCAGCGACGACATGCCTAGCTCCGGGTGTCAGGTCTGACCTTAGAAGTACAATCCGCCATCCAGGACGCCCCCTTCCGAGGTTCGGTGGTGTTCAGTGGGGATGTCAAGTACTTCATAGAAACATAGACTTTGACGGCAGATAAGGACCACTTGGCCCACCCAGTCTGCCCATTTCCCTACCTATTGGATAAGCTGCAGGTTCTAGTTAACCAACAGCCTACTTCCTGCAATCCCCCACTATAATTGCCTTATGTCTGTCCCATGCATGTTTGAATTCCCCCATTGTTTTAGACCCCACAACCTCTCCAGGAAGGTGGTTCTATGCGTCCACCGCTCTTTCTGTGAAAAATAATTTCCTCACATTACCCCTGAACCGTCCCCTCTAACTTTAAATTGTGCCCCTTGTTCTTACACATCTCTTTTCTGAAAGATGCTACCCTCCTGGACTTTGTTGATTCCCTTGAGGTACTTGAAAGTTTCTATCATGTCCTTGTCCCTCCTTTCATCAAGGGTATACATATTAAGCTCTCTGTCTCTCTTCATATGGTTTTTGATGTAGACCCTGCACTATTTTAGTTGCCCTCCTCTAGACTGCTTCCATCCTGTCTCTGTCCTTGCGTAGATGAGGTCTCCAAAACTGCACGCAGTACTCCAAATGGGGTCTCACCGACTGTCTGTATAGAGGGATAACCACTTCCCTTTTTCTACTTGTGATGCCCATCCCTATGCATCCCAGTATCCCCCTGGCTCTCCTTACTGACTTGTCACATTGCTTACCCACCTTTAGGTCATCTAATATGACTACACCCAGATCCCTTTCCATTATTGTTGTTGTTAGTACCTCCCCTGGTATTGTGTACTCTTCTTCTGGATTTTTATTTCCCAGGTGCATTACATTGCACTTCTTTGCATTGAATCTAAGTTGCCATATTTCTGACCATTCCTCCAACCTTGCCAAGTCCCTTCTCATCCTTTATACCCCCCCCCCGTGTATCAACTCTGTTACAGATCTTTGTGTCATCTGCAAAGAGGCATACCTTTCCTTCCAAACCCTTTGCAATGTCACCTAAGAGGACTGGACCCAGTACTGAGCCCTGAGGTACTGCACTAGTAACCCCACTTTCTTCAGAATGTGTTCCATTCACTATTACCTTCTGTGTCCTATTGTGCAGCCAGTTTGCTACCCAGGCTGCCACCCTGGGACCCACTCCCAGGCTGGCTAACTTGATTATTAATCTTTTGTGCGGGACTGTGTCAAATGCCTTGCTAAAGTTTAGGTAGGCCATATCCACAGCCCCTCCCTGGTCTATTACTTTGGTCACCCAGTCAAAGAAATCTATTAGATTTGTCTGGCATGACCTTCCTGCTGTGAATCCATGCTGCTTTGCGTCCTGTGCCTCGCTGGCGTCTAGGTACTGAACAGTTCTTTCTTTCAGAAGTGATTCCATCATTTTCCCCACCACTGAGGTCAAACTAACAGGTCTGTAGTTTCCTGCTTCTGCCTTGCTCCCACTTTTGTGAAGGGGAATCACATCTGCCCTCCTCCAGTCCTCAGGTACCACCCCATCTTCCCATGATTTGTTAAAAAGTGTCTGTCAGTGGTGTCACTAGGTCCTCCCTTAGCTCTTTTAGGATTCTAGGGTGAATCCTGTCAGGTCCCATTGCTTTGTCCACCTTGAGTTTTAGGAGTTCTTTCAGGACTTTCTTCTGTAAATGGACTGGTGTCAACCCCACTACCCAGAGTGCTTCTACTGTTTGGTTTAGGTAACTCCTCCCCTTCTTCTTTTGTGAATACTGAGCAAAAGTATTCATTCAGTATCTCTGACTTTTCACTGTCTCCCTCTGCCCACCTCCCCTCTCCTTTATTAATCTTCACTATCCCTACCTTAACCTTTCTATGCTCTCTAGTGTACCTATAACATATTTTATCCCCCTTCTTAACTGAGTTTGCTATCTTTTCCTCGGTTTAGGCCTTTGCTTTTCTGACTGCCTTCCCCACTTCTTTCTGCTTTAATTGATACAGTTCCCTGTCATGCTGCTTCTGTGATTCCTTATACTTTTTGAATGCAGCCTTTTTCTCCTTAACCTTCCCTGACACCTCTTTTGAGAACCATAGTGGTTTTTATTCCGCTTTGTTTTCTTTATTTGTTTCACACAAAGGCTTGTTGCCTCCATGATGGCAGTTTTGATTTTTCTCCATTGTTCTTCCCCCCCCCTCCTTTCTTGCCATTTGCTAATGCATTCCTCAGGTATTCACCCATTATGCCAAAGTCAGCCCTTCTAAAGTCCAGTATCTTTGTCTTTCTGTGGCTTGTCTCCATGTTTGTGTTTATTGTGAAGCACACTGTGCAGTGCTCGCTTGTTCCCAGATATCTACTGTCTTCTAAATTTGTGATCCACTCTCCATTTGAAAGTACCAGCTCTAATATTGCTCCCTCCCGAGTGGGTTCCACCACTAGCTGTCTAAGGCATGCCCCCCTGTATGGCATCGAGAATGACCCTGCTCTTGGATGTGGCTGCAGTCCATGTCGCCCAGTTAACATCTGGCATATTCAGGTTCCCTCATCAACAGTATCTCACCTTTTTCAGCCATTTTGAGAATGCCCTCTATCATTTTCTTGTCCATTTCCTTCCCTTGAGATGGGGGTCTGTATACAACCCCTGTGCGGATTGTGATGCCATTCCCTGTCTCCAAGGTGACCCAGAGTTCCTCTTGTCCTCCCCCTTTACTTTTTAGTTCTGTAGCTTTGATCCCTTCCTTATGTGAGAGCTACTCCACCTCCTCTTTTACCCTCCCTGTCCCTTCTGTAGATTGTTACCCTGGTATGTTGACATCCCAGTCATGGTTCTCTGTGTACCATGTTTCTGTGACTGCCGCAATATCCAAGTGTTCCTGTTCCATCAGGGCTGCTAGCTCTGGAAGCTTGTTTCCAAGACTACGGGCATTGGTACTAATTACCCTCCATTTAATGTTGGATTTATCCTTTTTTACCCCATCCCTGCTCTTATTGCCCTTGTCCATTTTCCATTTTCCCCAGTCCTGCTCTGTCAAGCTCTGTACCTCAGTGTTTACCCTACTGCCTGCCATGTTTTGTGGGGGGGAGGCTTGAACTTTCCTGTTTCCTATCAGCACCTCCCCCCTTGGCTAGTTTAAAAGCTTGCCAAGGAGGCCTTTAAACCTGTCACCTAGGAGCGTGTTTCCCTTCCTGGACAGATGCAGACCATCATGCCAGTATAGACCTTCATCTCTCCAGGTGGACCCTCAGTCCCCAGTGAAGCCAAAGCCCTGTGCTCTGCACCAGTTTTGCAACCATTCATTAAACTGCATGGTGTGCAGTACCCTAGCCTCACCCCTGCCATAGACTGGCAGCACCTCTGAGAAGGTTACCGTGCTTGCTACCTGTCTGAGCCCCCTCCCCAACTCCACAGATTCATCCTGCACTGCATTGATCTCATGCCTAGCTAGGTAATTTGTCCCAAGGTGGACAATATCTAGTTTTCTTTCCTGTGATGCTGCTTCTGCAATCCTGAGGATTTGCTTCCTGTCCCTCCAAGCCATGGCACCAGGCAGGCACCTTACTTCCCTCTCCTCTCCTCTCCCTTCCCCAGGTCTATGCCCCTAACAATTAAGTCCCTTATCAGAAGCTGTTTATTTCCTCTGTGGTGTCCCTTGCCACTCTTTTGTGGGTCTCCCTTGTGGATGTCCCCAGCATTCTTCTTGGTCTCCACTGAGGGTGTCATCATAGAGGAATGTTGATTTGCCAGACTGACATACGGTTTGTGTAGAGGTACAACTCGGAGGGGGCTATGCCTCTGTTCCAGTACCTTCATCTTCCCAGAACCTACTGTGGTCCATCTGCTCTTCACACATGGCAATCTCTGAGGCAGTGGTTGTGGAACTGGTGCTCTTTGGGTGGGGGAGGCCTCCTTAGTCCTTGCCAGTTCAGCCTGCAGGTGGGCAACCTCCTCCCTCAGAGCTGACAGTTGCCTGCAAATAGGGCAGCAACGCAGGTTCCAGAATGTCTCCTGGAAAATTGCTGCCCCACAGCCAGTGCATTGCACCTCTCCCCACGTCCCTCTTCCTTATAATATACAATGAGTAATATATTTATATATATATATATATATATTTTTTTTTTTTGTGTGTGTGTACTTACCCTTTATGCACTGTGCTGGGTAATTAAGAATATGACATTTGTGCCCCAAGACCTGTTGAGGAAGTGATGTCAGAACCTTGGCTATAACACAAATGCCACACCTGGGGTGGGCGGGGTGAGGGGAATGGTGGGTGGGTAGGCCACAACCACTGGTGACTGTTAGAAACAATCAAATACGCCACTGCTCCACCACCCTGGTGAGTACTGCCCTTTATAGTAAGTCAGCCAACACCACAATTTACTAGACCACTGCTCCTACACAAACCACTCTGCTGAGTCCAGGGATAAAAATGAACTAACTGCTCAGCCAGCAGGACACTTCTAAAATATTGCACAAATATCCTTCCAAATCCTAGGTTCGTAGCATAGAAATCAAGCAACTTCAGTGGTATTTCACCCCCTCTGGTTATAAAATTACTACACTTTAATGGAATCCTGCAGTTCTTAATGCCAATAAGAAAATAATGAAACTTTCTGTAGAAAGTGTCGCTTACCTTCCTAACTAGTCCCCAACAATATTATGTTTTACCAGGTTCCCAGTTCCTCAAATGCATTCTAGTTTGTTCTCTGCAGTATAGCAAGTTTCCCAGCTTCCAGCAGAAGCAGGCAAGTCTTTTCTGACTGGCTTCTCACTGTGTAGGTTGCCTAAGACAGCTCAGTGATAAAAGCCCCACCCAGAATCAGTGGATTGACTAGTGACACCTGTGATGTAAGCAGGCCTTTCAGTGCAGACAGTTTGCTATGTCTGCTTCTAATACACACACACAAACCCTTTATCTGAAACCAGGGATAAACTCACTGCTTAGCCAGCAGGACACTTCTAAAATATTGCACAAATATCCTTCCAAATCCTAGGTGTCTAGCACAGAAATCAAGCAACTTCAGTGGTATTTCACCCCCTCTGGTTATAAAATTACTACACTTTAATGGAATCCTGCAGTTCTTAATGCCAATAAGAAAATAATGAAACTTTCTGTAGAAAGCGTCGCTTACCTTCCTAACTAGTCCCCAACAATATTATGTTTTACCAGGTTCCCAGTTCCTCAAATGCATTCTAGTTTGTTCTCTGCAGTACAGCAAGTTTCTCAGCTTCCAACAGAAGCAGACAAGTCTTTTCTGGACTGAGAGAGAAGGGCACTACTCTCAAGGAGGTTGACTCCATGTACAGAGCCCCTCGGGTGCAGCGTCGTTCCTTTCGCCATCGCACATGGCCTAGGGCGACACCACAGGGAAAGTGGGCCAACAAATGCCAGGTCCCTCCGGCTGCAAGATCCCCTCACCCAAACGGGCTGCGGGAGCTCCAGCCATGGCGCTGTCCAACACCTCCTGACTTTCTTCCTCTTCCACAGCCTCTGGTCGATCCAGAGGAACCGGTAGGAGGGAGATTCTCCCTACATCTGCAGGGTTGGTAGAGGATCACTTCTGACTCTTAGGTTCTCCAACTCATAGCAGAGGGCCACACCATAGAGTTTCTTCAGAAACCTCCAAGAAACACCGTCTTACTCTCCAGATCGTCTTCTCAGGATCCAGGAAGAAATCTCCTCCGTTCTGTTGATGGAGACAATAGAACCCATCCCTCTCCCTCTTCGGGGGACGGGCTTCTACTCCCATTTCTTCCTGGTCTCCAAGAAGACAGGAGACGAGAGGCCCATTCTGGATCTCAACTCTCTAAATCTGTTCGTGGAGTACAAAAGGTTCAGGATGCTCTCCCTTCAGAGTCTTCTGCCCCTCCTTCGGCCGGGACTGTGGCTGTATTCTCTGGACATGCAGGGCGCCTACCTGCATATCCTTATCCGCCCTTCTTACCGCAAATACTTCCAGTTTGCTTTCCAGGGGGACCACTACCAGTTCAAGGCCCTCCCATTTGGTCTTTCCTGGGCCCCCTGAGTATTCACCAAATGCCTGTCTGTGGTGGCGGCCCACCTGCTTACTCAGGGAGTGCAGGTTTTCCCATACCTGGACGATTGGCTCCTGGTGGCCCAGTCCAGGGAGGAACTCCTGCGTTCCCTTTGCCTTACCAGGCAGGTTTTTTCTAGCCTGGGTATTACCATCAACCAGGCAAAATCCCATTTGATCCCATCACAACGCCTCCAGTTCATAGGGGCGATTCTGGACATGACCACTGGTGTGGCCTTTCTACCCCCAGACAGGTTGACCAAACTCCAGGGTCAGGCAAGCTTCCTGGCCTCTCGCAGGTGGATTCCCGCCAGGTCAGTACTTCGCCTCCTGGGGCTCATGGCAGCTGCAATTCCAGCAGTTTTGTGCACTCGGCTCCGCATGAGAATCTCTCAGTGGACTCTTCGGTCTCAGTGGGATCAATTGGTCGATGACTTGGACCAAGAGTTGCCAGTCTCGACCCCAGTGCTTCGGGATTTGCATTGGTGGTTGGTTCAGGAGAACCTTTGTCGGTGAGTTCCCTTCTGTCTTCCTCCCCCCTCCCAAACACTAATGACGGACTCCTCGGGCAAAGGTTGGGGAGCTCATTTGGGATCCCAGCAGACCCAGGGCTCATGGTCCATACTCGAGCAGACGCTTCTCATCAGTGTGTTTGAGCTCCGAGCAGTGTTGTATGCTCTGCAAGCCTCACACCCCTTTGTGCTTCCCGGCCACCTAGCTATTCAGACCGACAACATGAGTGTAGTCTGGTACATTAACAAACAGGGGGGGACTTGTTCCTACCCACTTTATCGGGATGCAGTGCGGGTCTGTGAATGGGCGACCCTCCACAACCTTCACCTCACAGAAGTCCACCTTCCAGGGGTGGAGAATTTGTTGGCAGATCATTTGAGCCGATCCTCGGCACAACCTCACGAGTGGGAATTGGATCAGGAAAGAGCAGACGGCATCTTTCTATGTTGGAGAACCCCTCAGGTCGACCTGTTCGCGTCCCCACTAAACGCAAAACTGCCCACCTTCTGCTCGCTCACTCCAGGGTGCAGGCGACTCTGGAGAGATGCTCTGTCTCTCGACTGGAAGGGCAGATTTGTTTATGCTTTTCCCCCAGTTCCATTGATTTCGAGGATCCTGCACAAGCTCAGCTCAGAAGGGGCCCGCATGATTCTCATCACTCCCTTATGGCCCAGGCAAGTTTCGTTCTGTCTTCTGCAGCAGTACTCGGAGGAACCTCTGATTCCTCTTCCTCTTTTGTGACTACTGTTAACCCAGGATCAGGGATCCCTGGTCCATCCGTAGCACGAGCCCATTTTGGGGTTTCTTCTCAAGTGGCAGAGATCTTGGTGGAGGCCAGGAAGCCATCCACTCTCTCCACCTATGCCATGAAATGAAAATGGTTTTCCATTTAGGCCTTGTCCAAAAACCTGGAACCTTTCTCCTGCCCTGTCGGGCGGCTTCTGGACTACATGCGTTATCACATCTACCTGGGTCTCAGTCACTCCTCTTCGAAAGTTCATATAGCAGCTCTAGCCGCTTATCATGTTCCTTTTGCAGACAGAACTTTCGCTCAGCTGGAGGTCACGAAGACCTTTCTACAAGGGGTTCTTCATCTGAGACCCCCCATTCAGGTTCCTGCCCCTCCTTGGGATTTGAATTTCATTCTCGAGAAGTGTGCGCTGCCTCCCTTTGAGCTGGCAGCCTCAGCAGATCTTAAGTTCTTTTTGTGGAAGGCACTCTTCCTAGTGGCCATTACTTCCGTTCGAAGAATTTCCGAGCTCCAGGCCTTGATTTGCAAAACTCCATATTTGATTTTTCACAAGGAATGCGTGGCTCTGCGCACCAATCCTAAGTTTCTCCCTAAGGTGGTAGCGGAATGTACGTTGAATCAGTCCATTGAACTGCTTGCCTGTTTCACGCAGCACTCCAGTCACTGGGAGTATCTTTTGCATACTCTGGACATTTACCAGATTCTGAGATACTACACCAACGGGATGAAGGGTCTCAGAAAGACTGACCAACTGTTTGTTTCTTTTGCAAGCAAAAGAGGGGGCAACGCCATTTCCAAACAATGTTTGTCCAAATGATTGGCTCACTGTATCACTTTTTGTTACGACAAGTATCACAAGACCTTGCTGGGTCAGGTCAGAGGTCACTCCACCAGGGGTGTCGCGGCCCCTGCTGCTTGTTTCAAGAATGTGTCGGCAGCTGACATTTGCGCAGCCGCAATTTGTCCATTCTTTTACGAAAACACTACAGTTTGGACATTGCCTCTCGCCGTAGAACAGGCTTCGGGTTGGCTGTTCTGTAAGGACTTCTTTCTTAAATCCTCTTCAGCCAGAGGATCTCTTAGGAGTAGCTTCCTCCTTCCGTGTGCTTCTCTTTGCTCCAGACTGCTTGGGATTCAGTCCTATATGTAATTACCTACTGCAAGAGCCCTCTCGAAGTAAGATAGTACAGTTACATAAGAACTTACCGCAACAGTAGATCTTTGAGAGAGGCTCTTGCATTAGGTAATACCTTCCCGCCCTCCATTCCCCTTAGCTTTTTCAGCTCCTTTTCCAGGAAGGGAACTCTCCCCTTCTCTCTTGTCTCTCCTTTTTGGCCTTTGGCGAGAAAGAACTGGAACGTGGGCGTGAGGAACTGCCCCTTTATACCGACGTCGCCTGACCCTGACCACCTGACGTGGGGGCGGCCCTTCGCCAGAGACTGCTAGCTAGAAATTTTTCCGTGGGGTCCTGACACCTGCCGGCTTCAGTCCTATATGTAATAACCTACTGCTAGAGCCTCTCTCGAAGATCTACTGTTATGGTAAGTTCTTATGTAGCTGTACTACCCCCCCCCCCATTCTGGTTAATTAGTGAACATGGCAGAACCTGATCAGCTGTAAAACATAAAGAACAAGTCAGCTGATCAGAATGCAGTTAAAAAAAAAAAAAACAGCATTTTGTTTGTTTGGCAAAGCAAGCCAAACTGTGATTTCTTCAAATGATGGGGCTAGGCTACAAATAAAAATCAAGCTGAGTACATCGTTTACCAATTGATGCTTTCATCAACCTTTTCATTCTTGTGTCAACCGCGAGCATTCACGTCACTCCTGCAATGTCACAGTTAGCTGAGTGAAACTGAGCCACATTGCTGAAAAAAGAAGTTTGTCAGATTTCATTTGGGCAAATATGTTGGGCATGAATTTATGTTTTATTAAAAAAGAAAGACATGAGACTTAAATATTTGTCAGGGATAAGATTTTAACATGCAGGCTATAACAGAAGTATGAAAACCCAAAACTGTATTTTAACATTTGCCAGTGATGTTTCAGAAGCAGGTGGTAAAAAAATGTTTTCATCTTTAATTTCTCCAGCATCGCTGGCCCTGTGGTGTGGAGGGCTGAGGCATTAGCCTACCTCCTGCACTTGCGGTTCAGCAATGCAGTGGGTCGCCAGGAGTCGGCTGGGGAGGAGAGGATTGAGCATCCTGAGGACAGCTCTCCTCTCCTGGGGAGAGGTGGGACTGAGACTGCTGCATGCCTGACCTAGCGGAGGTTTGGGGGCTGGCATAGTAACCCATATGTAGGGGCGGTTGGAGCAGACACCCAGTGTGTTCTTGATCTTGCCCGGGGAGCGTGCGGCATGTGAGTCATTGCGCTGCCGTGCCATCGGGAAGGAGAAAGCGGAAAAATAGCTTCCGGCAAGGATGATTGCGGTCGTCACAGGCCCGCTCCTGCGATTGGCAGTAACCCCCGCACCGGATCCGTCCCGGCAGGTTGAGGGATCCCCGCCATGGGGGGGGGAGCAAGCCGTGAAGGAAGCGGAGAGGTAAGCTGCGAGCGGGAGACTGGGCTGGGCGACCTGGCACAAGGGAGCACCATAGAGGCAGGGGAGAAAATGGAGAATTTTTTTTTCCTTCTGTTACTCTAATATCATGGTGATCCTTTTTTTCCTCACAGAAATGGGTGCATCGGTAATCAATCCGCCCCTCGTCCAAGGAGCTGTAAATCTCTGTACAGGTGGGTTATTGCATTTGTTTTACCAACTATAGAAGCTACCACGAATTGTTTATTTGCAGAAGAAAATACAATACAAATTCAAATTTCACATAGTACTACTTTTAGGTAGCTATCATTAATCCTGTTTCTATTAGCAGCTAGGCTCTGATCATGTGATACCTTTTACTGGATTAACGCAGAATTGTAAGAAAAATGCTACCATATGTTAGTATTCAGGATTCGTAGTTCCCTTTATTGAGCCCTTTAGCAGTCTGAATAGAGAAAGCAAGATTTATACTTTCTGAGGCATGGAAACAATATTAAAAATTAGGAAAATGTGTCTATGGTAGTGCTAAAAGGGAAGACTGGAGATGCCTGATGGCCCAGTGCTTGTGATTCAAGTTTGGGAGTGGACTCCAGAGCCAAATGAGTGGGCCAGGGACTTGCAACCATGCTGCCTCACGGTAGCACTCTTGGAAGGTCGACACCGAATTCTGCTGTCATGGAAACCTCTTCGGCAGGCCAGGGTGCTTACTGTCCCACAAGAGCTCACTATGTACATGCAAGGCCATAGTGGCTGCCCCAGGTGCCATCAGCTGGTGGTAGGGCAAAATTATGAGGGGAAAACCTGTGTGCCTTCTTGATGAGTGTTTTGCACTCTTGGTGCCCCATCCTATGTTGACCCCCACTGAAGGTGGTCAGAGAGCAGCAACTGAAGGGACTGGGAGGTTGCCGGGGGTACAAACCCCCCCTAGACCTGAGGACTGGGTGAAGATAACCACAAGAGAAAAAGCTAGATCAGAAAAAAGGCTGACATTGACACTTGGAGGTTAGTGACCAGATGGTGGTTACTACCCCTCAAAATAGCCACTACAGAGCTTTCTTGTCATGTATTGGTATGGTACTGAAATGTCTAAACATTGTGGTCACCTTATTAATCCACAACATGCATATGCTCCATAATTTAAACCATAGCTGACATGTACAAATTGGTGGTCCTCTACATGCTGTTGGACAAAGGTCTTTTTTTGTATAGTACAGTCAAAGTTTGGAATGAGTTACAAAAGTGAGTTGTTTCAGAACTCAAGATATACATCACTGGGTTGTTTTACTTAAGATTTTTTAACTTAATGATTGTGTAAATATTTGTTATTCATACAGTTCAACAGTTTGACTCTTGACGTAATAGACCATAAGGCCTCCTGCTGGCTAATTTTAATTGTTTTTGAACTGCTTTATTCTAGGGTTATGGATACAGTTCACTGTCCACACTCTTGCAGCTCATTGGGAGTGCTGGTCCACTGAATATCTCCAAGCTAAGCTGCTCCCATCACCCAGGTGGGATATCCACCGGCTCTGCCCCATGGTGTCATATCCTCTTTTATGCTGGAAGGAACAGGTCTCTTCCTTTGCAGCTCTGTAGCATTGATGGCTACCATTGTAAATCTGGTGATTTATTTGATTTTATTCTTCAGATCAACTTTGTTCCTTGACTGCTTCACCCCTCCTTCAGTCTGGCTCTGCTCCATTGACACAAGATGGCATCCAAGGAAGCAAAGTCTGTTCTGTGTCACATGTCTTAAGAATATTTATTTATTTAAAAGTTTTACCAGGAAAGGCATACTGAGCAGACTACTGCTCGATTCCAGATGCGTCCTGGGGGTAGAGGGAATGGGATAAGTACATACAAGTAAACATGCAGAATTACAGAACACCAAAATTTACATAGGTTTCATACAATAGGTACAATGTGTTGAACTCAGGCCAACACTTGTCTTGCATCTACTGCCTTTGGGCAACCCATGATGTTTTTGGCTGCGGCTTAGGTTAGGCGATGCTTCCATTGTCATTGGAAGATCGTGTGGCCCGACTTCTAGATTGGCTGGCTGATAGAGGTCAGAAGATGTGACTTAAGGATCACAAGGAGGTGTCTCCTGCAGTGGGGTCGGCTGGTCAGCTTATGGCCCAGGAAAAAGTGGCGCTGGCTGCCACTCTGGGCACCTTATCAGCCTCGGCACTGCTCCTGGCTGGGGCCAGCATCCAAGTGTCCTTCTCGAATGGATTCCAAGGTATGTGTAGGATTTTCCAAGCCTTCGGGGAGAGCACGGTCCACCATGGTAAGAAACACAAGCGCTGTCTGCAGCAGTCATGGGATTCGGATAGATCACTGCCATCCCCCTACCTCGACTCCCCCAACCACTTGACAAGAGCGCTCGACTCCAGTTGAACTACCCTTCATTGAGGGGTTGGTCAACATTTCTGTGTTGCCCCATCGGGCTTCTTGACCTTGACACTAGTTGAGCAGGCTGTCAAGATTTTTCTTGACTCTGTCAACCAGTTGTCAGAGGAGATTGATGAGTCACTCTCCAGGACCCTGGTATCCTCCCAGGAGGACTTGGGCCTGTCGACATCGCTGACCATTTTCATTCAGGATCAGCCTCCACTGGTGACTTTGCCGCTGAAGCCGACGCTGGTAAATCTGGCTTGGTATGTGGTCTGCGCCGACCCTCTGGTGTCGTCTTCTCAACATTGGACCTCTGGTCAGTGGTCAAAGTCACAGCTGAGGCACTGCGCTCTCGATGCCGCTCAGCTGGGAGGCACTGCCATTGATGTTCTTTGACCTCCTCATCAGGTGAGGAGAGGCACTGCTGCAGGATGCAGCTGCACCACAGGGAACTCTTCTGACACAAGTGAACCATTGCGGGGCAGGTTAAGGCTGTGCCCCCTGTACCTACAGTCAGCTGGCAGGCAGCAGTGACATCCACCCCAGTCTACTCTGACAGATGCCTCCATCATTTGCCTCTCCCATCTCTTATGATGGTGTAGCCACCTCCACTGCAGCCTTTGGTGAGAGCCCTGACCAAGGACTCCAGAGCTATAGCTGGCTTGCCAGGTCAGCTATTGGAAGTCACGCAGTTGGAAGACACCAGGGTGGTCCATGGCAAATGGACGTGGGCCATATTTGAGGAGTCTTTGGACAGCTCATTCATGTTGTCATTGAGGACGCTCGCTTTTGACTGAACGTCAGTCAAGGAATGACCATGGGTCGGTGTAATTTGGGCTGCCCTCCGCCTGACGTTGGAGTCCATGAATGTGTCCTTGGAGTGGCTGGCCCAGTGGTGCTGGGGTTGAGATGCTGAATGCTACACCTCGTGCCATGCTGGCGACTCGAGGTTCGAGGCGAGCTCGGTCGCTGAGGTTCGCTGGGGGGTGCTGGGAGATGATCATGAGCGGTCGCTGGGCTGCTGTCATCTCCTGGATTGAGGGATGAGTTTCCTCACTCAGCTGACACCCGGTGGAGGCTGTGTGTCAGAGCAGAAGTACGGGGGACTGATTGTTATGTCGGGAGGGTGGAGGGAGCTGTGGTTCCGGGAGCACATGCTTGCCTCCACGCCCATGCGCCCGCCGTGCACGCCACAGTTCCGAGTTGGGATGGGTGAAAAGCAGTCAAATGTCTGTGTATCCCAGTTGCTGAGTGTGATGGCTCCCGGCGCTCTTGGACCCTGTTTCTTGTGGATCCCCACTGGTAAAGATGGTGGGCGGAGAGGCTGACAGGGTTGGGAGTGAAGCGGACCCAGTGGCAGGAGTAAGTGGCAATGGGGGGCAAACGGTTATATAGGAAAAAAAATGTGTCCTTGGAGCCAGTACAGAAGAATGCTAAACACGCTTTCATGAACACTTTGGACAAGGATGACTCCCCTGGGGTTTTCTTTGCCATGGCTGAAGCCATCTTGGGATAGGCCCTGAAGCTTTGGCAGCATCCTGCCTGGCACCCTTTACCTATACGGTTCACAAGTATGTGGTCTTTGCTGAGTCCCTTTCTGGGTTTTCTGAACACTCCTCAGCCAAGGATCTGGTCTCAGGCTCTGCCTTCCTTGAGTATGGAGGCCAAGGGGATATAGGCAGATCCCCTTACAAGGAGTCAAAAAAGCTTGACCATGTGGCGAAGAAGGTCTACGCTGCCTTCTGCTTGGGTCTGCGTCAGGCCAGCTGTGCTGTCTTGATGGTCAGCTTTGGTCCTTCCTTTCTGGGAGTGCTGGATGAAATCCTCCCTCACCGCCCACCGATAGTCAGTTGCTGGTGAAGTTGATCAAGGACCAAGGTCATGCGCAGGATAAACACCAGCTCCAGATGGTCTTGGACATGGATGACTTCTGTGCCCCATGCCACGGCAGCAGACTTTACCATGCATCGCAGGGCCTGGCTGAGGCTATCCACCTTTATGGCAGACAGTCAACACAAGCTGGCAGATGCCCCCTTCTTGTCTACCAGCCTCTTTGGCCTGGGTGAAGAAGGACATCTCACCAGTACTGAGAAGTCCAATGCCACCCTAGACTGTGTGGCTTCATCCCAGAAGGACCCTGTGAAACATAGAAACATAGACAGTGATAGCAGAAAAAGACCCATGATCCTTCTGGTCTGCCCATGTTCTCTGAATCACTGTGATCATTCTTGAAAACTGTTTACCCAGGGTACTGACCCTCTCGGACCCTTCCATATTTTCTTCTGTAGTCTTGTTGGCCCAGGCTACCACTATTCCCTTTATTCTATCCCAGGCCAGTTTCAACCCCCCCTTATTGTGCTCGCTCCCACCACCTCCGATGACAGACTATTCGAGGGCTACACCACACTTTCTGTAAAGAAGTACGTCCTTACGCCTCTCCCGAATCTCCTGGCTGCCAGCTTCCACTTGTGACCATGAGGTGGTACTCATGCTAAATAATTCCCCGCAGTTCTCTTTATTTCCATTGAGGAATTTGAAGGTCTCTGTGATATCAACCCCCGTTCAGTGTAAACAAATGTAGTGCCCTGGGACGCTCCTCATAGGATATACCCTGCTGCCCCATTTTGGTCACCCTGCATTGTACTTTCTCTAACCTATTCTTGTCTTTTCTACGGTAAGGACTCCAGAACTGGTCCCAGTACTCCAGGTGAGGTCTCACCAGGGTTCTGTAGAGGGTAGTAGTACCTCTTTTATCCTATTATTAGTCCCCCTCCCAGTGCATCCCAGCATCCTGTTAGCCTTGCTGTATGCCATGTTTCACTGGCTAGTTTGTCTGAGGGAGTTACTGATGATGACTACTAGATCCCGTTCCTCATCTGTAGTGCTAAGTTTCTCCCCTCTCATGCAGCACTCCATTATGGTGTTCTTTTTCCCTAGGTGCATTACCTTGCACTTTTTATATTGAATTTTAACTGCCAGACCTTCTACCATCCCTCTAACTTTAGCAGGTCCTTCTGCATGTTCCTTATTCCTTCTTCACTGTACACCCTTCCATATAGTTTTCTGTCATCCGTGAATAGACACAACTTGCCCTGGATTCCTTCACCAGTGTCGCTAATGAACATGTTGAAGAGGACTGGACCTAGGACCGATCCCTGCGGAACCCCTCTCATTACCTGCTTCTCTTCTGATTTTACCCCATTTGCCACCACCTCTGTCTCATTCCTGCTGGCCATTTTCCCACACAACTCACCAGAGTTTTAGCTGCACCTGGGTCCTCCATTTTCTTCAGCAATCTCCTGTGTGGTACCAAATTAAAGGCTATACTAAAGTCAAAGTACAAGTCCCTTGCATGGCCCTCATTTATCTCCTTTGTTACGCAGTTAATAAAAACTATCAGATTGATCTGCCACAACCTTCCTGCAACAAAACTATGTCGTTTCTTATCCTGGAGTCTGTTGCTGTCCAGGTATTCTGTGAGGGCCTATTTAATCAGGGATTCCATCAGCTTTCCCGCAGTGGAGGTCAGGCTAATGGGCCTGTAATACCCAGGTTGCTCCTTGTCTCTCTCCCCCCCCCCCTTATGTAGTGGCACACTATGTCTGCTGACTTCCAATCCACTGGGACTTCCCCAGTCCTGAGTGAGCTGTTGAACAGCTTAGTCAGTGAATCATTCAGTTTGGTTGCAAACTCCCTCAGTACTCTTGGCTGCAACCCATCTGGACCCGAGTCCTTATCAATCTTGAGGGCTGTCAGCCCCTTCAGGACTCTTTCTCTAATGAACACTGGTAGGCATGTTTCTGGGATTCACTTTGAGGCTGATTTGATGCCGCTCTCCAGCAGGGGATCGCCTTCTTCGTTAGTGCAGGCTGAGCAAAAATAGCCATTCAGAATATCAGCCTTTTGGCCATTCTCTTCTATCACCCTGCCTCCCCCCCTTTTTACATTCCTCACTAATGTATCTAAAAAAGTGTTTTTCTCCATTCTTCACCTCCTCCGCAATACACCGTATTGTGTCTGCTCTCACCTCCCTGATGATTCTCTTGGCCTTCCCTGCTTTCTGAAGACATTCCTCCTATTCTGCCTCTCCTTGCTTGCTCTTGTATTTATAAAAAGGCCCTCTTTTTGGCCCCAACTTCTTCTCTAACTCTAGGTGAGAACCACAGTGGTTTATTTGACGTATTTTTCTTTCCATGGTTCAGAAGCTTAAGAAGGCCTTTCACTATAGATCCTTGCAGCCCCAGCAGGAGCAATACCAAGCCTGGCATCCCAAGCCCAGGTTATGTGGCCAAGGGCTGAAAAGAAGCGAGGTAGGAGAAGTGGTGCCCCAGTGGCCAGTTCTCCCTCCAAAGCTGTCCAGTGACATTACAGTGGGTGTCAACCTCCTACCTGTTCAGTCCCTGACCCAACTCCATGTGGGGGGTTGGCTACGCCAGTTCTGGCCAAATTGATCCATCATTACTATGGATAAGTGGGTACTGAAGGTGGTAGGCAGAAGATTACCTCTCGATTTTGAGGCTCTCCCGTCTTACAGACCCCACACTCCTTGGGAGTGCTTGGTGTCATAGGACACACTGTCCATCCTTTGGGAGGAGACTGCTCAGCTCCTTACAAAAGGAGCTACAGCCCATATCCCAGACACACACTAGCAAGTCAGGGGTATGTGTTCAGGTACTTCCTGGTCCCAAAATGAATGAAGGGCTGGCATCAGTCTGAACTAGTTCATGCAGAAGCACAAATTCTGGATTGTTATTCTGAGCCAGATTGTTTTATAACATCTTAAAGCAGTGCATGTGGTCCTGCTCCCTGGATCTCCAGGATGGCGTTCTTCCATATCCTAGTCCATCCACCCCACTGTCAGTACCTTAGGTTCTGCGCAGAAGGAGTTCTTCATCAGTTGCAGGTCATGTCCTTAGGTCTGTTTCCTTGCCCAGGGTCTTCACCAGGAGCACTGTAGTGGTTGAAGCCTTCCTGTGGTGCAGTGACATCAGGATGTATTTCACCCTAAATGACAGACTGGTGATAGCCGAGCCGTCAAAGAAGGCAATAGGGTGGTCCAGAGATCTGACCGTGTAGACCTACAGAGACTTGGGCCTGTTGGTCAGCCCGGACAAGTCCGAACTCATTCCCTTGCAGGTCATCAAGTTCATCAGGTCAGAGCTAGACTCCCTGTGGGCTGGGCTCAGGATCTTACTCCTTTGCCCGATCATTTCAGTTTGGGCACTCACATCCTGCCCAGCATTTCCTGAAGCTGGTAGGGTACATGGCATCCACTACTACCATGGCCCATTGGGCACACTGGCAGATGAGTTGCCTGCAGTGGGAGTTGGGCAGTCCGTGGTCCCAGTGCCCAGGAGAAACCAGTCCTGGTGACCCAGCTGATGTGGGGTGCTAACCAGTGGTGGTTGGCCCCTCAACATTTGGAGGAAGGAATCCTGTTTTTCCACCCAGAGCCAGCCATCACTCGATGGCAGATGTGTGTCTGATGGGTTGGGGAGTGCACCTAAGGAACCATGGATTCTGGTCTCCCAGGGAGTCCCATCACCACGTCAACCTGCCGGAGCCCCATGCGGTGTGGCTGGCACTCACAGAATTTACTCATCTGGTCAGAGGTCAGGTTGTGCAGGTCAAAACAGACGACAATATAAAGGGTTTGGCAAGCTCAACCCCTTCATTTACAATGCATCTTAGTAAAATTTGTGGGGAGGCACCTGGTGTGTGACCAGACAAAAGTATATAGTTAAGGTACCAGAGCTCCCTTCTCCCCCCCCCCCCATATTTTTTGTTGCTTCAAAGCCTGCAGTTTTTTTAAAAGTAACTCCACTGTTCTTACTTGTCATACATTTTGGAGGGGTTCTTGGTCTCATCATCCAGCTGAATTATGATTAAGCTTGATCACTTCGGCAAATTAACCACGTCCATTGGTCAGGAAAAAAGCATCACATTTTAACTTGCCTTACAGAACTGAGGTCCCCCTGCTTTCTTTGTATTTTTTGGGGGGAAACCACTCTCCTGGCTTTATTTATTTTTTAACTCGCTTTATCCTCCTGTGGCAGGTCCTCCGTCACCATCCACCAACCCTACCAGACTCTGGGTCTTTCGGGAGCTGGTAGCGCCATGCACACCCCGGCAGATCCCCAGAGCCGGTCCAGAGGTATCATCCTCGGTGGACCCCTGCTTTTTCCTCCGTTTTTCTCCCGTGGACCTACTCCAGAGAACCCCGGAAGTGGTAACGTATGCGCGTGAAGGTGCACGTGTACTACAGCTCCAGATTGGATCTTCTCCTTCCTCCCTTGAACAGCCTAAAGCTGAAGGTCCTCGTAGAGATGCCGCTTCTCCAGCCTGCACCAGTGGTTGGCCAAGCTCCGAGGTACCTGCTGCCTTTATCCCTAAGATAGAGGGCTGCCTGTCGGCTGCTAGCTCTAATCCTCGCCCCGGCCGACCTCTGATGACCCAGTCTCGTTCCCGAACCGGGTCACCGCGTTGTGATGTGTGGTGTCCAGCGCCTCAACCCTCTGTGCCACCGGGCCGGTTCTCTCCTAGCTTTATTACTTATGTAGTGTGCTCTGGCCAATAAGAGGCTCACAAGTGTTCAGTGGGAAGCTCACCAGTTAGAAGAAGGCCACAGTTCTCCTGCATTCAAATCAGTATAAAGGGTTTAGCAAGCTCAACCCCTGCATTTACAGTGCATCTTAGTAAATTTTGTGAGTAGGCATCTGGAGTGTTACCAGACAAAAGCATATAGTTAAGGTACCAGAGCTCCCCCCTCCCTTTTTTGCTGCTTCAAAGCCTGCATTTTATTTTTTAAGTAACTCCAATTTTCTTACTTGTCATACATTTTGGAGGGGTTCTTGGCCTCATCATCCAGCTGAACTATGATTAAGCCTGACCATTTTGGCAAAGTGACCACCTCCATTGGTCAGGAAAAAAAGCATCACATTTTAACGTGCCTTACAGAGCTAAGGTCCCCCTGCTTTCTTTGTATTTTTTGTGGGGAACCCACTCTCCTGGCATTATTACTTATTTGTCATACATTTTGGAGTTAAGAACATTGGAGTCACTAACAGTTGCAGGCATTGAAGCAGCAAAAAGGGGGGGCTCTGGTACCTTAACTACATGCAAAACAGACAACACCATGACCATATTTTACCTGAACAGGCAGGGCGGCACTCACTCCCTTCTGTATTGGGAGGCTCTCCGTGCCTGGAACCGTGTGCACAGCCTGGGTGCAGATGATCTGGTGGTTCATGTCACAGGAGTGAACTGTCAGCTGGTGGATGCTCTCAGCCAGGTGGGAGAGATGTCAGACAAGTTGTCCTGCATCAAGATGCGGTATGCCATGTGTTCTTCCAGTGGGGCACCCCTCTGGTGAATCTGTTCACCTCCTGGGAGAACAGAAAACTGAGACCATTTTGTGCCTACACCCCACAGTCCAGAACAATGTTGGGGGATGCCTTTGTGAGACCCCAGGTCTTGTGTAGCCTTCGCTCCCTTCATCTTGATCCACAGTGTGGTAGTTAAAGCCCAGAGACTGGCCTCTACAGTTCTGATACCCAGATCTCCTGAACCTTATTAGCAGGCCTCCGTGTGGTTGCCTCTTCATTCGGACCTGCTGACCGGTTAACAGGGGAGGGTCATGCACCTGGAACTTCAGTCCCCACACCTTACAGCCTGATTCCTGAGCGGCTAGAGTTCCAGGCTTTGGGCGTTTTTGGAAGCTGTGCTCAACATTGCAAAGGTCTCCATAAGGAGTCTGCATGCTGGTATTATGCCTTTCAGTGGAAGAAACTTTCCATTTGCTGTTAGGGCAAGGAGCTTGATCCCCTTGTCTGCCCTGTGGCAAGCATCCTGGAGTACCTCTGGTCTCTTGCTCAGTTGGTGCTATAAGCAGTGACCCTTAAGGTGCACCTGGGAGCCATCTCTGCATACTGGGTATGGACTGGTATCCAGTCGATGTTCCAGGAGAAGGTGGCCTACACGTGCTGGCTGTGTTCTTTTTTCTTCGAATTTATTTCCCTCCGTTCGCGGCCCCGTGGAACCTCTCTTGGGCATCCTAATCTGTGTCCTGCACACCTGAGGCCCTCCTGATCTGTATCTCCTCTTTTCCCCCCTTTCCATAGCCAGCACACTTAGTTTAACCTGCCCGGAGTGGGTCGCCCCCTCCTTTTGGGCGCTCTTAAGAGTCAGACTGTGGCTACAGGTTAGGGCCCGAGGTGGAGGACCTGGAAGGCCAGTCTGGGTTTGGCTCAGCGTAGGGCATGGGGGACAGGTGCCATCACCTGTCCATGGCGCCGTTGTTTTCCCTGTTCTGTGTGCTGCCCCAACCCCCCCACGTGTGGTGCACGTCGACGTACTGGCACATGGCAACCCTGCCAGCGTTGATCATGCTAGTTACATGCATGACTGGCTTGCTATAGTGCCCTCGGTCTCCACCGGGGGCCGCTGGCACATCCCTGCCCCTTTTTCTCCGGGGAGGAGAGCACCACGAGAGCACTCATCCTCAACCCACCCCTGCCGACTCCCGGCACCCCAAGCTCACTGCCGAACCCGGGTCGCCGGCATAGCGCGAGGTGCAGCGTCCAGTGCCCCAACCCTCAGCGCCACCGGGCCGGCCCGTGGCTGTGTTCTTGAGTAAGTCATTTGAGACTATGCACAGGTGGGAGATGTTATACCAGTCGTGAAGACAGCCTCCATGGTGGCCATTAAGTCAGCCAGGATTAGTGAGCTCCAGACGCTTTCGGTGGAGTCTCCGTATCTGGTCTTCCACAAGGGCAAGATCGTCGTTCACCCCAACCTTAAGTTCCTCCCGATCGCGGGGGCAGGAGAAGTAGTGCACCTGGCCTTGGGACGCCAGGCTTAGTATTGCCCCTGCTGGGGCTGCTGCCAAGGCTGTTTTATGGGACAGTTCTGTGATACATCTCTGTTCCTCCAGACCTTGGGGAAGAGCCCTGCTAGCTGTGGTGCAGAATCCAAGACCCGCTGGTAAGGGTCATGGTCATGGGACCTGGAGCAATCAACGTCTTTCAGGTCCTTCACCGTACCAAACTGCTTGACTGTTGTCAAGTGCCCTCGGACAAGAGGCTGATCAGGCAGGTTGAGGGTTCTTCATCTCCGCCATCAAGCCATTCAGCTTCAACTCTGGCTGGTCGACAGTTCAGGTTGAGATACACACACACTCAAGCGCACTCGACTGGGAGGTAACGCCATTGACGTTCCTCCAGCTCCTCATCATCGGGGGAGGAGAGGCACTGACATTAGATGCACTGGTGCTACGAGGAATTCCTCTGGCAACAGTGGGGCATCATAGGGCAGGGTATGGCTCTACACCAAGGACTTCAGTTCCCCTGGCAGCCACCAGTGATTACCGCACCAGTCCACGTCCCGCAGGTGCTCCTCACACCTGCTTCTCTGTTGATTAGGGTGGAGCCACCACTGAGACAGCTGCCAGTCACCACTCCAGTGAAGGAGGCTGGACGTTCGACCACCAGCTTGCCAGGCCAGTTGTCAGTGAGAATCACCCTGGGTAAAGATTTCTGAGAGGTCTGCGATGAGTCATTGGATGACTCGGAGCAGGAGTCCATGGCATCTTCTGGGACTTGCTCTTCGACCGTTGCTTGGTCTAGGAGCCTTCCACTGAGTCTGGTGTCCTTTGGTGGGGTGCTCCGACTTATCTCAGAATCCATATCCATCCCGCTTGAGCCAGTCCAGAAGAGGGCTGAGTACCTTCTCGTCAGACATTTTGGACCAGGATGAATTCATGAGGGTTGCCTTCCCTGTGGCTGAGGCCATGTTGGGACTGTCCTTTGAGCTTGGCAGCATCCAGCATCCTGCCTGGCACACATGGCCCATATGGTCCTTAAGCACGTGGTCCCCAAGGGCTCCCTTTTTGGGATTTCAGACAATCCTTTGGCAGAAGATCTGGTCACAGATTCAGTGTTCTATTAGTCCAGACACCAGGGGGACATGGACAAGCCTTCCTGAGAAGGAGTCCGACAAAATTGACTACACCGCTAAAAGAGTGCACACTGCAGCCACTCTAGGTCTCTGGCAGACTAACTGTGGTCACTCCCTGATTAAAATCTTTCATGGTGTCCTCCTCCACCTCCATCCTGAGAAATGGATGATGGTGGAGCTCATCAGAGACCAGGGTCGATCACTGTCTAAACACCAGCTCCAGGCAGCCTTGGATAGTGACAGTTCTTGCACCTTTGCTGTGGCAGCAGCTGTCTCCATGCTTCGTAGGGTCTGGCTGCATTTGTGCTCATTCACAGCAGACTCCCAACGTAAGCTGGCCTATGTCTATTTCCTGGACACTGACCTCTTCGGTCCTGGGTGGAAGGACTTCTCACTTGGATTGAGAAGTTCAGTACCACCATTGTCTCCTTAAGAAAAAAAAGCCTAAAAAGCAGGCTTTTCAGTACCGGTCCTTTCTGTCACAGTCTCCCCAGCAGCAGCAGTTCCAGGCCTGGCACCTCAAGCACGAAGTCAGGGAACCAAGGACCAAAAAAGGGGGTTGCAGAGCTAATGGTGCCCCTCTGGCAGCAGTCACCAGTGCCCCCACAAAAGTAGCACAGTGATGGGTTGGGGGGTGTCTTCCCTTCACCTGTCCTGTCCACGACTGGTCTCTTGGTCAGAGGCTGGCTACATCACTTGCTACCACATTGGTCCTCTATCACAATGGACAAGTGGGTGTCGCATGTAGTAGGTAGAGGACTGTCTTTAGACTTTGAGGCTCTCCTGCTCTACTGTCTCCACATGCCTCAAGAGTCCGGGCTGTCTCAGGACACACTATCCTCCTTCAGGGAGGACATCACTCAGTTCCTTGCGAAAGGAGAAATATCCAGTGTCCTGGATGCCCTGGCCAGTCAGAGTTGCATGTCAAGGTATTTCCTGGTCCTGAAACATAAGTGGGAGGCTAGTGCCCCATACTGGATTTACAGTTCATACAGAAATGCAAGATCTTACTTCGAGAGGGTTCTTTCAGTAGATCATCACTTACAGGACTGATGCCACCTGGCGTCAGGCTGCACGGTAGACTTTTCTAGCAATCCCTGATGGGGGATCGCCCACCCAACGTCATGTGACAAACGTCAGCATGACTGTATATAGTGGGCGGTCCCCACACCCTCTAGTTCTTTCCCATCGTCTCCTCATGTCAGTCGCATTGCAGACTTCCATATAGTGACCGTCGTGAAAGTATCTTGTGTCGGATTTTCCCTCGCCAAAAATTCTTACATTTTTGCAAACTCATTGATGCCTTCACCGAAGAAGAGCTCGTCTTGTGATACGCAGATCCTGCTCAAAGACTGTTACCTCAAGTGTGTCCTCTGTCTAGGCCTGGACCACCTGGTTTCCTCTTGCCTTGAGTGCCAGACCTTCAACCAGGCCACAAAGAAAAGGAGGCAGCAGGCATTAGTTGCCCATGTCTTAAAAGCCCACCTGGCTTCTCTAGAAAAGATGGACCGTTTGAGAGAGTCCTCGGCTGATAAATCTTCTCCATCGAAGAAACACAACAAGAAGTCTAGGGAGTGGGAGTGCTCCACGGACGACACGTGGCCTTCTACCAGCAAGGCCCAGCCGCCGACCAGAAAATTGGACGTTAAGTCTGGTAAGATGCAGTGGGTAAGTCGATCGTCGGCACTCACGACGACTGCACCGCACCGGCTGATAAGTTGACCCTCTGTTCCTCCGGGGATTGCGCAGCAGCCGGTAAGCTGGCTCCCCAGTCAGTGGGGACCCGCCCAGCACCCGTTGATAAGTTGGCGGGAGCTCCTCTCTGACGGCCGCACAGGTGTAGAACGGCACCTCACCCGACTTCCGGCAGAACCAGAGGGAGAAAGCCCCTCTCCCTGCTTTTCCTTCGTCCGTACCCTCCACTTCAATGGTGGGTACCTCCGGCGAAGATAGCGGAGAACCCTTCGACGTAGTAGATTCCACGGGGTCAACTCCACGTTCTCCTCTCAGGGTCAAGGGGAAGGAGGCACCTCCTAAGCCAGCAGACCTTAATGTGGAGGCCTCTCCTCCACCTCCGGGTGGGATTCTAGTAGCGCCGATTCCAGCCAGTATCCTGCCAGAGGACCTGGCGAACCTTACCCAGATGCCGAATGGCCAACGACTGTTGCTCACCCAGGACCTAGCAGTCGGCCCCAGCTGCTGGCTCCGACACTAGACGTCCCGATGACAGTACCGCAACCTAGACCTATCGATTGGCCTCAACCGTTGGCCCCAATGCCAGATCCAGTCCTGCCGTCAGGGCCCCTTCGTCTGGTTTCTGTCGCCAGCCCCTCTGATGCTGGACCGCTTTCTGGCACTGGATCGGGTGTTGCTGGTTCCGACATCGGTCCCCCTGACATGGGTTGTCCCAGCGCCGGACCCCCAATCTATATACACCATGGCTGGTCTGACGTGGGTACCCGTGCCGCCAGACCTGACGACTGGGATTTACTCTAGACCCCGAACTGTCCCGCACTACCTGCAGGGGTTTCCTGGGGACCACTTCCTGGCTGGCCCCCCTCTGGACTGGAGTAATTATGGGCAGTTTTACCCTGGGTTTAATCCCTACTCTCACTACCAGGGATTCCAGGGCTATCATTACCCTCCCCCACCGGCAACGCCTCCTCCTCCTCCCCCTCCACCTCAACCAGCTCTGCCACTCCTCCATCTCCTCGGGTTGCCCCGGATTTCAAGACCCTGATTCAGTCTTGGTGGCAGGGGGCTTGGTCTGAGTTGGTGTCGGACCTGGAGACTCCCTCTCCCACAGTCTCCAGGTTCCCTTACCCGAGCAGTTCTTCCGTAACTACCATATATGTCTCGGGGAAGACTCATCAGGACATCTCTCTTCCTGAAATCTGTCACTGTCCTGTCGAAGAGGCAGATGACGACGATGAGGGGGCTGATGATTCTTCAGAGGAGGTCCCGGAAGAACCTGAGGGTTCAACAGACAAGGTTTCCCTGAAATCACCACCAGAGGACCCAGCCTTTTGGGACCTTCTGAGGTCCATGAAGGATTTCTTTGACTGGGAGTCAGAGGATCAGGACCCCATGAGGCAGAGGTTCGCAGAACACCTGGACTTAGACACTCTGTCTCCGGTCCCCATTCCTCCATGGATTGCACGTCATCAAAACCTCACCACTACCATCTGGCAGACGCCTCATTCTCTGCCAGCTGTCCCCAAATGGGCGGACAAGCTTTACCGGGTGCCGAAGGATGCCCTGTTCTTGAAGACACATCCTAAGGCTGACTCTGTGGTCATTTCCGCTGCTCATGACCGCTCTGCTGCACCAAAGCACGTGTAGCTAGCCTCCTTTTTTCAGATCTGTAATTTTTGTAAAAACAGCCCTAATAATGTATTTGATCTTCGTTTTTTTTCTTTTATTTGCTCCTTAGATAATAGCTGGAATATGTCCATTTCCTTGTATATCTCCTCTGGGTCCCATATATTCAGGATATTAATATTTCCTGTGCCCCATCTAATTCTTTTATTCACAATTTTAGTATTATCTTCTCTTATTGGAACCGTCCTAGTTTATTTCTTTTTATAGATTACTAGAGAGAAGTGATCACTTTCTGTTCTATTTACTACTTTCATATCGTTATAATTATGGTAATCATACATTGAAACAGGTGCATAATCAATTATTGTTGCCCCCTTTGCACTTGTACAAGTCATATTTCCCATACTATCTGAGGGCAACCTCCCATTGAGTATAATGAATTGCATTGTCTCTACTAAGTGTATCAATTGTTTGTGTGAGTCTGTATTTTTTTTGGCATTAGAATTTCCATTAGTTTATTTTTTAAGTGTATTTTTACATCTTGTATGATTTTACAAAGAGTCGAGGTAGATGGACCAGTTCGGGAGAAAGATCTATTCTTCGGCCACATGTGCCCTTCGGTCCCTCAACCATGTGGCCCATATGGTGTCTCATCAAAAAGCTACCTTGGCCAGGTTAGAGGCTCGGGTCCAAGCCATGGATCCCTCGGCCTTGAAGGAGGAGCTTGTCAAGGAATCCTTCTACACAAGGGATCAGGCTCTTCTCGTCTGAGAAGAGCTGAACAATCTCTTGTTCAAGGAAGCAAGAGAGCACGTTCCCCTCCGGTAAAGGGGTTTTACTCTGTTTTTCATGGTTCCAAAAAAGACTGGGGATTTCAGACCTATACTCGACTTAAGCAACCTAAACCAGTTTGTCGAGTACAAAACATTTCGAATGCTGACCTTCCAGAGCCTCCTTCCACTCCTTCTGGAGAACCATTGGTTGTGCTTTGTGGACATGCAGGATCTTTACCTGCACATCCCCATCTTCCCCCAGTCACCGCCGGTTCCTGCAGTTTCAGTTCCAGGGGGAACACTTCCAGTTTCGAGCGCTCCCTTTTGGCCTGTCCTTGGCACCCCGGATGTTTACAAGTGCCTGGCAGTGGTTGCGGCCTTCTTATGCCACAGGGGTATTACAGTTTTCCCTTACCTGGACGATAGGCTGATTTCAGCTCTGTCCAGGGACTCTTTGCTAGAGACTCTTTCTTTCATTTTGGACCTACTGAACAGGCTAGGGATTACTGTCAGTATCCCCAAATCCTCTATGACCCCTGCCCAGAAACTACAGTTCATTGGGGCAGTCTTGGATATGGCCCAGTGCAGAGCCTTCCTCCCTCCAGACAGGGTGGAGACACTAGCCTGTCAGGCTTCCACAGTGGCTTCTTCCAGGAACATCCTGGCCCGGGAGATCCTGTGCCTTTTTGGCCTAATGGTGGTCTCCATCACCACTGTTTCCCTCACGAGGCTCCACACGAGTCGCTCAGTGGTCCTTGCACGTGCAGTGGGATCAACTCCTGGACGACCTAGACCATCCGGTGCTGGTCTCCTCAGCAGTTTAGAAAGAATTGCTTTGGTAGAGGGAACCCTACAGTCTTTCATTGGGTCTCCTCTTCAGGAACCCAGCTCCCTCAGCATCCCTCACCACAGATGCCTCGAACATGGAATGGGGAGCACATCTAGATGAGCACCAAGCCCAAGGACTTTGCTCTAACTTGGAGTCTACACTACATGTCAACATTCTGGAGATGAGGGCTGTCCTGTATGCCTTCCAGGGCCTTCTTCCCAAGGGATCACTGCTGGTCCAAATGGACAACATGTCAGTAGTTTGGTACCTCAACAAACAAGGAGGAACCCGGTCATAGCCATTGTGCAGGGAAACGATGCGGGTGTGGAACTGGGCAGTCCAGCACCATCTGGCCATCGTAGCTGTGCACATGCCAGGCATTTTAAATGTCCTTGTGGACGGTCTCAGCAGATCTCAGACCATAGCTCATGAGTGGAAATTACATCAGGAAGTGGCAGAATCCATCTTCCTGCTTTGAGGGCGTCCAGAAATCGACATTTTCACCTCCATATTCCATACAAAACTTCCCAGTTTTTACTCGCTTATTCAAGGGCATGGTTCTTTCTAGCATGACGCGCTCTCTCTTCCTTGGACAGGGACATTTTTGTACGCCTTCCCTCCATTTCCCATTCTCCAGAGGGTCCTCCTCAAACTTCAGGCAGAGAGGGCACGGGTGATTCTCATCGCCCCTCTCTGGCTGAGACAGATCTGGTTCCCACGGCTGCAGCAGCTTTCCAGGGAACCATCAGTTCCACTTCCAGTGACTCACAACCTCCTAACTCAGGATCAGAGTCGACTGCTACATCCAGGGCTCAGGACTCTGCATCTTCATGCATGGCTCTTGCAGACATAGCGATCTCTTGCTTTGGAGTCTCCTCCTGGGTTGCTCAGGTCTTTGTCGGCACCAGAAAACCCTCTATTCGTTCCACTTATGCCATGAAGTGGAAGCGGTTTTCCATCTGGCGACCGCCAAGGGTTGGAAACCTTTTTCATGTGCTGCCCCTCAAGTCATGGAATACATCCTTCACATGTCAGATTCCAGTCTTTCATATTTGTCAGTAAAGATCCACCTTTTGGCTATTTCAGCGTACCACGAGCTAGTGGATAGTAAACCCGTGGCTCAGTTGAAAGTCTCGAAAACCTTTCTGAAAGGGATTCTCCATCTGAAACCTCCCATCCGCAGCCCAACTCCTCTTTGGGATTGGAACTTCGTTCTGGAAAAGCTCACCCTTTCTCCTTTTGAGCCGGCTTTGAGCTGTGATTTGCGCTTCCTTTCCTGGAAAGCACTGTTCCTGGTTGCCATCACGTCAGCCCGCAGGATTTTTGAGCTCCATGTCTTGGTTTGTAAGGAGACCTATCTGATTTTCCACAGGGACCGGGCGGTTCCTTTAGAACGAATTCAAAGTTTCTTCCCAAGGTGGTATCAGAAGCCACGCTGAACCAATCAGAGCTTCCTGTATACTATCCGTCCCCCTCTAACAGAGGTGAGGCACTCCTCCATACCATGGACGTACATCGGATTCTCCAGTGTTACACTCACCGGATGAAAGAATTCCGTAGCTGTGATCAGCTTTTTGTGTCTTTTGCCCCAGATCAGAGGGCAAACCAGTTTCTAAGCAGGGCCTTTCCATATGGTTAGGCAACTGCATTAGATATTGTTACCAGAGATATGACAAACCTCTGCCGAATATCATCAGAGGTCATTCTGCTAGGGGCATGGCTGCTTCTGCTGCCTTTTTGCGAAATGTCTCTGCGGCTGATATCTGTGCCACAGCCACTTGGAATTCTGTCCATACCTTTACCAAACACTATAGTCTGGACATTGCTTCTAGGCGGAGGGTTGGTTTTGGCCTATCTGTGTTACAGGGCCTTCTGTCCTAGACTGGGTCCATTCTGGATTCCAGTTCTTCTGTTGATGTTATTTTTCCTCCTCCCTAGTTTCTGTCATTCTCTCTTTGGAGGGACTGCTTGGGACTCTGTCCTATAAGTGATGACCTACTGAAGGAACCCTCTCGAAATAAGATAGTACAGTTACGTAGGAACTTATCATAACAGTAGACCTTCGAGAGAGGTTCCTTAAGTAGGCCATATTTTTCCCTCCCTCCTTCCCCTCATTTTGTGTTCTACAGGGTCTCTAAATCCTGTTCGCTCCTGCTGTCAGGCCTGTTCCTGGCTGCGGCAGAAGAACTGGAGTGTGGGAGTGGGGACCACCCACTATATCCAGTCATGCTGACGTTGGTCACGTGGGCGGTCCCCTGTCAGGGATTGCTAGAAAAGTCTGCCGTGTGGCCTGACACCAGGTGGCACCAGTCCTATTAGTGATGACCTACTGAAGGAACGTCTCTTGAAGATCTGCTGTTATGGTAAGTTCCTACATAACTGTACTTTATGGATGGTCACTCTGAACCAGATTATACCATCTGTGGAGAGAAACTTGTGGGTTTTGCTCCCTGGACCTTCTGGATGCGTTTGTCTACATTATCATCCATGGGTCCTATCGCCGGTACCTCCGTTTCTGAGTGGAAGGGGTCCTGTACCAGTTCCAGGTCATGCCATTCTGCTTCTCCTCTGCAGCAAGGGTCTTCACCAAATGCATAGCTGTAGTGGCAGCCCACCTACGGCATCTAGGGGTCAGCGCATACCCCTACCAAGACTGATAGCTGGTCCATCCAGAGAGAAATCCACAGAGCTTGCTTTCCAGACCTGCCAAGACTTGGGCCTGTTGGTCAACCCAGTCAAGTGTGAACTGGTGCCAAAGCAGGTGATCAAATTAATTGGGACAGAACTAGACTTCCCAGGGGTCAAAGCCCACCTACCAGTGGGCCCGGCACAGGCTCTTACCTCCTTTGCCCAGTCATTTCAGGTTGGGCTCTTACACCCTGTGTGGTATTTCCTGTGGCTGCTTGGGTACATGGCATACTGCACCAGCATCGTTCATTGGGCCCACTGGCAGATACACTACCTTCAGTAAAAATTGAGCCGTCAGTGGTACCAGCGCCTAGGCCACTTGGACCAGCCAGTCACAGTGACCCAGCCAAGGTGGTATGCTATCCAGTGGTGGCTTGTCCAGAAACACCTGGAGGATGGAATTCTGTTTGTCTGCCCAGAGCCAACCACGCTAACGATGGATGTGTCTCTGGTAGGGTGGGGAGCACACGTGGGAGACCACACGGCTCATGGGTTCAGGTCGCCCATGGAGTCCCATCACCACATAAATCTGCTGGAACAATGAGCAGTGCACTTGTCTCTGGCATTTGCTCCACTAGTCAGGGGTCAGGTCATTAATGCTCAGACGGACAACACCACAACAGTGTTTTACCTGAACGTACAGGGCAGCACACATGCCCTCCCTTGTGTCAGGAGGTATTCCACAGCTGGATCCTTGTGTGCAACCTGGGCACCAATCTTTATTTATTTATTTATTTATTGAATTGTTTCACCAGGAAAGATACACTGAGCAACTTAATGCTTGTCTCACGGTACGTCCCGGGGGAAGGGGTAGTGGGATGCACAGTAGTAACAATGACAAATTGTACAGCAATACAGAGGTATGATTAAATGTAGTAATAAAGCAGTACAATAGATACAATACAATACATACATTCAAGCATGGTCAAGGAGTATGTAACATAGTAAAAAGTACATCCATGTGAGAGGCATCATGTACAATACATGAGGAGCATAGATGACTAGTATACATAGAAACATAGAATTTGACGGCAGATAAGGACCGCTTGGCCCACCTAGTCTGCCCATTTTCCTACCTAACAGATAAGCTGCAGATCCTAGTTAACCAGCAGCTTACTGCCTCCTACCCCCCCACTAGGACTGCCTTGTCTTTCCCATGCATTCTTGAAGTCCCCCACTGTTCTTGACTCCACGACCTCCTCAGGGAGGCTGTTCCATGCATCCACAACCCTCTCTGTGAAAAAATACTTCCTCTCATTACCGCTGAGCCATCCCCCCTCTATCTTCAAATTGTGCCCCCTTGTTCTTGCACATCTCTTTTTCTGAAAGGTGCTACCCTCTTGGACTTTGTTGAGTCCCTTGAGGTACTTGAAAGTTTCTATCATGTCCCCTGTCTCCCTTCTTTCCTCAAGGGTATACATAGTAAGCTCCTTCAGTCTTTCTTCGTATATCTTCTGGTGCAGACCCTGCACCATTTTGGTTGTCCTCCTCTTGACAGCCTCCACTCTGTCTATGTCTTTGCGGAGATGGGGTCTCCAGAACTGCACACAGTACTCCAGATGGGGTCTCACCAACTGTCTGTACAGAGGGATAACAACTTCTTGTTTTCTACTATTGATGCCTCTTCCTATGCATCCCAGTATCCCCCCAGCCTTCCTTACTGTCTTCTCACATTGCTTGCCCACCTTTAGGTCATCTGATATAATTACCCCCAGGTCCCTTTCCAATTTTACTGTTGTCAATATCTCACCCCCCATTGTGTACTCTTCTCCTGGGTTTTTGTTTCCCAGGTGCATTACCTTGCACTTCTTTGCATTGAATCTGAGCTGCCATACATTTGACCATTCCTCCAACCTTGTCAAGTCCCTTCTCATCCGTTCCACTCCATCTTGTGTATCAGCCCTGTTGCAGATCTTTGTGTCGTCTGCAAAAAGACATACTTTTCCTTCCAGTTCCTCTGCAATGTCACTTATAAAGACATTAAAAAGGACCGGTCCCAGTACTGAACCCTGCGGTACCCCGCTAGTAGCCCTCCTTTCTTCACTGTGGACTCCGTTTACTACTACCCTTTGCGTCCTGTTGTCTAGCCAATTTTTTTATCCAGGCTACCACCTTGGGACCCACTTCAAGGCTGGCTAACTTGTGTATTAATCTTTTGTGTGGGACTGTATCAAATGGCCTTGCTAAAATCTAGGTAGGCCATGTCCACAGCCCCTCTTTGGTCTACTACGTTGGTCATCCAGTCAAAGAAATCTATTAGATTTGTCTGACATGACCTTCCCATCGTGAATCCATGCTGCCTTGGGTCCTGTGCCCCACTGGCCTCTAGGTACTCAACAGTTCTTTCCTTCAGAAGTGATTCCATCATTTTCCCCTACCACTGAGGTCAAACTAACTGGTCTGTAGTTTCCTGCCTCTGTCCTGCTCCCACTTTTGTGAAGAGGCATCACATCCGCCCTCCCCCAGTCCTCAGGTACCACCCCATCCTCCCTTGATTTGTTAAAGAAAGTAGTCAGCGGTGTCACTAGTTCTACCCTTAGTTCTTTTAGAATTCTTGGGTGAATCCCATCCGGCCCCATTGCTTTGTCCACCTTCAATTTTATTAGTTCTTTCAGTACCCTTTCTTCTGTAAATGGACTGGTATCGACCCCCATATTCAAAGTGTTTCTCTTGTTTGGTTTAGGTACCTCCCCCCTCCATTTCCTTTGTGAATACTGAGCAGAAATATTCGTTCAGCATTCCTGCTTTTTCACTGTCACCCTCTGCTCACATTCCCTCCCCTTTATTAAGCCTCAGTGTCCCTCCTTTGGTCTTTCTTCGCTCTGTAATGTACCTATAAAAGGTCTTATCCCCCTTCTTAACAGAGTTAGCTATCCTTTCCTCGGTTTGGGCCTTTGCTATTCTGACTGCCTTCCCTGCCTCTTTCTTCTTTAACTGATAAAGTTCTCTGTCCTGATCCTTCTGTGTTTCCTTATTTCCTGAATGCTGTCCTTTTCTCCTTAACCTTCCCTGCCACCTCTTTTGAGAACCATAGCGTTTTTTTTTACTTCGTTGTGTTTTGTTGATTTGCCGTACACAAAGGCTTGTTACCTCTGTGATGGCTGTTTTGATTACTCCCCATTGTTCCTCCACCCCCTCCTTCTCGCCTGCTTGCTAGTGCTTTTCTGAGGCAGTCTTTCATTTTCCCAAAGTCAGCCCTCCTAAAGTCCAATACTCTTACCTTTGTATGGCTTGATTGTATGGCTGTGTTTATCGTGAACCACACTGTTTGGTGGTAGCTTGTTCCCAGATGGCTACCCACTTCTAAATCTGAGATTCTTGACTTCCAGTGAAGTAGCCGGTGGCAATGGCGACTTAACTCATCGCTCTGATCCCCTAATACAACTCTAAAGGAGAATCCTGCATTCATCGGACGCATCCTGGGGTTTTAAGCAGTGAGTCAGATTGGGTTAATGCCCTTCAACGGATCGGACGAAAAAAAAAGGCTCATTAATGGCAAAAGTCGTCTCAGAAAATCAGCGAGGTAGAAGTATGGAAGGCCTCAGCCCCGCCCCCTCACGCTTATCAGCGCTCTCAGTATCAGGAGCCAACGATTCTTGTTCCGACTTGGGCTTGACTAGTACCAGAGCTGAATCAAGGAAGATTATTAAGCTGCTTCACAAAATAGATGCTAAAGTTACAGATATTCAGAAGGATTTCAAAAAACTGGAATCGAGAACCACTTCAGTAGAACAGCATCTTGAGGGGTTGCAATCGGAACATATGGCTTTTGGAAGATCATTATCGTTTCTGTATGCGAGGGAGAAATTTTTAGCTGCAAGAGCCGAGGATACGGAGGCGCGCTCTAGACGGAACAATATTAGAGTGGTTGGTTTCCCAGAGGGAGCTGAGCAGGCAGACATGGTTGCTTTTATGGACTGCTGGTTAAAGACCAAATTACAGTTGGGAGAAGACCCCCCCATTAGAGATCGAAAGAGCTCACAGAGCCCTTGCACCGAAGCCCAGAAAGGGGGCTTCCCCCAGAGCCATTATCATTAACTTTCTGAGATTTCCGACTAAAGAAAAGATCTTGCAATTGGCATGGGCGAAGAAGGATTTGAGTTTTGATGGTACGAAGGTATTTGTGGACAAAGATTTCCCCCCAGCTTTGGCCTAGCGTCGGAAGAAAGTGTTGGGAGTGATTAAACAGCTCAGAGAGAGGGGCTGGAAAGCCCAGCTACGATACCCTGCCAGATGGTGGTTAGAAACACCTGAGGGCCCAAAAATTTATGATTCATTGCTGGTGGCTTGGGATTTTTTGGAAGCCAATAATATCTCAGTCCCTGACATCAAAGAAGAGATTGCTGAAAAAGAAGTTGAGCAGTTATTGTGGGCAGTGATTCCAGGCTCCAAGGACACTAATCGGCCTTGCACCAGGATGGATTCAGTGTTACCTTTGCATGCGGACTTATCCAGGTGGCTTCTTAGAACACTTCAGAAGAGATTGGTTGAAATATTGTGACGTTCACCTGATGTCCTATCTAACCCACTGATGCTTTGACTGTTGAACACTATCTTAGCCTGGCTGTGATGATTTTTTTTTGTACCATTAGCTATCTTTAACAGGCCTAGTATGGAGAGATCGGGTGGTTAGTGGGTTCACCTGTAGGCCCTTGCCCCCTTTCTTGGTCTCCTTGTTGCTGGCTCTGCATCACTGGTGGCTCTCCTGCTCCGGGTGGGAGGGGGTCACTGGGAGCCTGCAGGCCTCGACACGTGGAGTAGGGTTTTGAATGGGCGGTCCTTTTTGTTCTGGCGGTGGTGCTCCACCTGACAGCACTCTAGAGGGGACTCCTTCCCGGAGTCCAGCGTATAGTACGATCCCCTCGAATTTTTTTGTGGCCTACCTCGCATTCCTCCACACCCGCAGTAGGTGTCATTGCCAAGGTGGGAAGGGGGATCTGATGTTGCAATGGAAGGGTGTGGATTCAAGAATATAGTTGGAGAGGGGTTTCAGGAAGTGGTGGTAGTAGTGCTGGATGGCGAGGGGGACCACCCATCTCAGATCAGCATTACTGGACTTCTCGGAGTAGTAGGGGTTCGGTTCTCTTGCCTGGGGCTGGGGTGGTGTAAAGAGGGAATCGGGGGAGTGCTTGGGAATAGCCTGATCGCCTCTGTATCCTCCCTTTGGTGGTTTCACGGGGGGGGGGCAGCGGAACGTCTGCATCCTGCATTAGAAACTGGTGCCACACACGGTTTGTGTGTGGGTTGCCTATACTTTCCTCCCTCCCCACAAACCATACTTTTTCGCTATGAGCCATTGGGTTTCTTAAAGGGGCAGCCAGCTTTAGCGGCAGGGGACCCTCCAGCTTGATGATGTCATTAACAGGGTTGGGGGTGGTTCTTTCTTATACCCCAGGGAAACATTGGGTGGGTTGGGTTTTTTTTTTTTTTCCTTCTCCCCCTCCATTGGATTCAATTGGGCTGGATTCTCCTACAGGATTCACATTAGGGATAAGGGAACTGAAGGGATAATATAGGTCCCGTGATGGATTTGGCGCCAGATGATAGAGGGGTGTTTTGTTTTCAGAACCCCTCCCGGAAGTTTTTTCAAAACATAAAGAGAGGGCACGGGCTAGGGACTCCTTGAGAGGGAGCCACCTGACCCTTCCACTTAGTGTGGAGTGTTGTTCCCTCCAGAGGGGAAATAGTTGTACTCCCCTTTGTGCGCCTGGGGGCCGACTGAGCTAAAATTTTTTGGTTCGGTCGATGACCCAGGTTGCCATAGATCTTACTTGCAACAGCTGTTGGTTGTTGCACTCCTGTAGGGGAGGTAGACCTGGTGCCTTTGGTGCTGGGCACACAAACCTTTGGATTGAGTGTGCGTTTGAGTGGCTGTGATGTCTGATGTTCTACCTACTTTCTTCTTTCTCTTTTTTTTCTGTTCTTCTTTTACTTTTGGGAGAGTACCTCGTTGTGTGCTTGGGTTCCATTATTTTCTGGTGGGATGCAAGATCAGTAAGAATGTTGTAGTTTGGCTTACAAACAAGGTATAGCTGATTTGACCATAGGCTCCTTGAATATTAAAGGGATTAATAATGTGGTTAAGTGTGCAAAAGATATTGGCAGAATTTAATAGGAAAGGTGTGACATTGCTTGCCTGCAAGAGGCAAAGCTTACCTTGAGAGAGCATATGAAATTACCTGAGAGACTGGGTGGGACACGGTTCCTCCGGTGAACACTCACAACTAAAAGGAGGGTGGCAATCCCTGTAGAGGGCCTTCCGTTTCAGATTCAAAAGGTGACCAAATTAGGTGGGCCCCAACTGACAGTCTCGGAGTTTACAAGGGCAAGTAATCCATTGGTAGGGGTTTATCACACTCCACCCTTAGGAGAATTTTCCGGTCTCTCTTGGATTCGATGCCGACTTACCCCCTGGCCTGGTTATTTTAATGGGGGATTGGAATTGCGTCGAGGATGTGAGTATGGACAGGAGCGCTACCAAAACCCCTGGGTCCAAGTCGTGTTCCTGCTTACTCCGCAACCTGGTTGCGGAAGCCGGATTAGTAGATCCGTGGCGTCAGTGTAATCCTTCTGCGAAAGACTTTACTTTCTTTTCTCCTGTCTCAAATACATACTCAAGATTGGACAGATTTTATACTCAGAGAAATGCTGTGCATTCCTTCAGAGATATATCTATTCTCCCCATAACCATTTCCGATCATGCCATGATTAAAGCAAAGCTCGTCTGGGATGTTGATTGGAGAGGGGTGGATTATGGAGGTTTGACCCGGGATTAATTAACGAAAAACAATGTACCAAGTCAACGAGGAGAGTTATCCACTGTTACCTTAAAGAAAATACTGAGGCAGTCTCGAGACCTAAATTCCTGTGGGATGCTTTGAAGGCAGTAGTGAGAGGTCATACGATTGCCTTTGCTTCCCACAGAAATAAACAGTTCCAGGCTCACATCAAGGAGGCTCTTGCTTCTATACGGACCTAGGGCAGTCCATAAAGCATACTGGATCCCAGAGGTGTTGAAGAAATTAAGGAAGCAAGGAAGCGTATAATTCCATATTACAAAAGCGGGTGGAAATTCCGTCGATATGCTGGAGCGTTACTATAGAGAGAGGGAGTGAGGGCCGGCAAACTGCTGCAGCTCAGACTTTGCAAACAGAGCACGATAGGTATGTAGCTAGGAGTAAGCTCGGGATTACCCTAACCTCCCCTACCAGGACTCTTCCTGGCGATATTGCACAGGAGTTTGCAAAGTTTTATGAACAACTATATAGAAAAGAACAACATCAGATCATAATAGGAAAATTAAGGAGTTTCTGCAGGAGGTAAAGCTCCCTGTATCGGATGTCAAAAAGGCAGCTGGAGGCATCCTTCAGAAACAGAGGTCTTTGGGCAGCCATTAGATCCCTGGGTTCTGGGAGGCCCCCGGACGAGACTGGTTACTTCAATTCTATAAGCAGTTTCAGGAGGATCTGGTTCCTTGTTTACTAGAGTCTGTAATGTGGCCCAGGAATCAGGTGCCTTGCCGGATACATGGGAGAGGCCATCATCTCGGTTTTGCCGAAGGCAGGAAGGACCCGCCTCCTGTGCAGGTACAGACCCATCTCGCTATAACCAAAGATGTTAAGATTTTGCTAAAAGTATCAGCATGAGGTTGCAAGGTGGTTACACCCTTGTCACCGGACAAACTGGGTCCATTCCTGGGAGACATATTCAGGATAATATTAGGCTACTCTCAATTATAATCTCTTGTGGCTCATTGATTCTCTCTTTCAGCAATACCTAGTAGTGGATCACGGAGAAAGCCTTGATAGCCAATTAGGAATATTTGGATTCAGTACTGGGGTATTTGGTTTGGAGAGAGAGAGATTTGGTGCCTGGATCTCTAATCTATACATCAAGCCGAGAGCCAGGGTCAGGGTGAATGGAGCAGTCTCCGGGCATTTGGGATTGACAGCAGGGTACCAGGCAGGGCTGCCCTCTCTCCCCTCTCCTGTCCCTGAATTTGGAACCTATGAATTGCTTATATCCGGCTTAATCTGAGCTTTCGGGGCTTACACAGGTAAGTCGAGGGTTAAGGTCGCTTCGCAGATGATACCTTACTATATTTCAGACCAGTATATAGCAGTACACTAAGATTTAAATTTTCTTTCTAGATTTGGCACTCTCTCAGGTTATAAAGTTAGCAGACAAGTCCAGTATATCCACTGGGAGGAGGGGCTAGATAACCAGGGTGCAGCAAATTAAATGGTGCAGGATGGGTTTTGGATATCTGGGGATATAGGGTTCCTAGGAATTTTAAGGCTTTATACAACACGAATCATTTAAAGATTTTGGAGGATATCAAGGAGGATTGTAACAGGTGGAAGGAACTTCCTCTCTCTATTTCTGGCAGGGAGAGTCCATTACATGAATATTCTTCCCGACTGTTCATTTGTACTAGAAAGTCATCCCATTTAGATCCCCCAAGGAATTTCTGGTAGCGATGTAAGGTCGCTCTCCAGTTATGGTCTGGGTGGAAATCCCGAGTGAAGTGGAAGATAATGGTCACCCCAAGGGAGAGGGGTGGTTTTGGTATCCCGGATATCCAGAAATATTTTTGGACATCACAGTTATTACCCCTAGTGACCATGACCCGTGACCCCCCACCTAGGTGGGTCCAGATTGAGATGGCTGACTCTCCTTTGGCAAACATCTCAGAATTAATCTTCTTGGACACACCTAGGTTGGGTCAGTTGGATTTAAGAAACCCTTTCACAAGATTGATTTTGCAGGTATGGAAAGACATGAGCTTAAATTAGACATTAATTAAACTTAAAATCCATATGCGACTATTCAGAGTTATTATTGGATTTTAACCCACAGTGGGATATGGGCTTCGCTGTTGGGGCAAGAATGGGGCTGAAGTTAATCTTGGCCGGCTTTTTAATCAGAACTCATTTAAATCGTTTCAGCAACTAAAAACGGAATTTAACCTCCATAATAAGGATTTCTTCTGTTATCTTCAGATTAGACATTATGCCCATATAAATGAACAACAAATTGAGATGGGCACAACGCCTGGGTGTAACCCGGTACTTCAGTCCATTTCTTTCCTGATCAGACAGCCCACGAAAAGAAAATAATTTCCAGGTTGGTCACAGGGATGAATCAGGCTGAAAGAGATTTCTTACAACTGGTCAAGGAGAAATGGCACGGGGAGATGGGGACGGTCTTGTCGGATGCGGACTGGAACTCTATTTGGAGGTCCGTTCACACTACGACATCCTCACTTTTCTGGTGAGAATTTCGCTGGAATATAGCCATTTGATTTTTTAGAGTTCCTGTGACGACAAAACATTTTGGATTGCACCGCTCCGATCTTTGTTGGAGACACTATCGGTTGGTTGGCACCCACCTCCATATATTTTGGGAATGTGATGTAATACAAGAGTTCTGGAGGGAAATAATAGATAAATTTAACAATATTTTTGAGCTAACACTACCAAGTTCCCCGCAGCACTGGTTATTAGGATTGCTGCCCCCCCCAGTTGGCTTACAGATCTGCTCGTCTCCTGTCTGGAATTCTTGTGGCAGCAGCTCTTAAAGCTATCACTCTCTCATGGCTCACCCCAGATAAGCCTACTCTCACAACATGGATTGGAATCTGTACCAGGATATTAGATATGGAATATTTAACAGCCAAATTAAGATTATCTGTAGATAAGTTTAAAACGAGATGGCTACCTTTTTTGCATTTCATGGCTGCGCAAGAGGGGAGGCCAATAATGGACTTGCTCACTAAGTATGCTTAAACTGTATTTGGTCTTTCATTGTTATCATGTTTACATTTTATCTGACATTGTTCTTATGTTGTACAATATGGACTGGGGGACCTGCCTTGTGGTATCTACTAAAAGGGGAATGAATACGTCCTGGTGTCCAGTGTGGGGAAGTGCGTGTGGGCCTCCATATTAACTGCGCTTTTGTCTGTTTTAGTGTTAGTTTGTTTGCTCTCTTTAACTTTCTCTTTTACTTCTTCCATGTTTTCATCTTCTTTTATGTGTTGTTTTGATCTCAGACGGTACTCTCCCACTTTTTTTTTTTTTCTGTCGTGTTTCTACTTTATTCTTTAAATAGTAACTCCCACCACCCTTCCTTTGCTTTCTTCTCTTACTTTACCAATCCCTCTCGGACCTCTGACTACTGTCTTCTTTTCCTTTCTTTTCTTTCTAGTGTCGGATTTATATTTCTCTATCCTTCCCTATAGACACTGATGGTTATCATGGCATTTAATGATTGTGGAATTGCATTGTCAAAATGTCTATTTCCATCTGTATCTCCTTTGAAAATACTTCTCAATAAATTGCTATTTCAAAAATAAAAATATCTGAGCTTCTTTCTCCATCCCCATTTGAGAGTACCAGGTCTAAGATTGCTCCCTCCCGAGTGGGTTCCAATACTAGCTGTCTGAGGCATGCCCCTTTTAGGGCATCAAGAATGACCCTGCTCTTGGATGTGTCTGCAGCAAAGGTGCTTCAGTTAGCATCTGGCATATTCAGGTCCCCCATCAACAATATCTCCCCTTTTTCTGCCATTCTAAGGATACCTTCTGTCATTTCCTTGTCCATTCCCTCCCCCTGAGATGGTGGTCTGTATACAACCCCCATGCGGATTGTGGTGCCATTTCCTGTCTCTAGAGTGACCCAGAGTGCCTCATCTGCTCCCGGTTTACTCTTTAGTTCTTTTGCTTTGATCTCTTCCTTTGTATAGAGAGCTACTCCTCCTCCTCTTTTATCCTTCCTGTCCCTCCTGTAGATTGCATATCCTGGTATGTTGACATCCCAGTCATGGTTCTCTGTGTACCATGTTTCTGTGACTGCCACAATATTCAGGCAACCCTCTTCCATCAAGGTCACTAGTTTAGGGAGCTTGTTACACAGACTACGGGCATTAGTACTCATCACCCTCCTGTTTTTGATGGCCTTACCCCTTTTAGCTCCATCCCTGTCCTTACTGCCTTTGCCTTTTTTTACATTTACTTCTCTCCTGCCCCTTAATGACTTCTGTACCTTGGTGTTTACCTTACTAATTACCATGTTTTGTGGGGGGAGGCTGGGATTTCCCTGCTCCTTTTCAGTGCCTCCCCATGGCTGAGTTTAAATGCTTGCCAGTGAAGCATTTAAACCTTTCACCTAGGATCCTGGCCCCGGACAGATGCAGACCATCGTGCCAGTATAGGTCTGCATCCCCCCAGGTGGCTCCCCAGTCCCCAATGAAGCCAAAACCCTGAGCTCCACACCAGTTTTTCAACCATTCATTGAATTCCCTGGTGAGGAGTATCTTAGCATCACCCTTGCCATAGACAGACAGCACCTCCAAGAAGGTTACCGTATGGGCTACTTGTCTAAGGCCCCTCCCCAACTCTACAGACTCTTCTGGTACTGCTCTGATCCCATTCCTAGCCAGGTCATTTGTCCCTAGGTGGACAGTGACATCCAGCTCCCTCCCTCTTGCAGCTGCTCCCACGATCCTGAGGATTCACTTCCTGTCCCTCCAAGCCGTGCCGCCAGGCAGGCACCTTACCTCCCTTTCCCCTTCCTCCCCTCTTCTACCCCTCTAACGACTGAGTCCCCCACCAGCAGTTGTTTCCTTCCCCTGTGGGGTCCCATAGCACCCTCCTGTGGGTCTCCTTTGTGAAGGTTCCCAACATCCTCCTTGGTCTCCACTGCAGGTGCCTCCATAGAGGAACCACTATCCACCAGAAGAGTGTATGATTGTGGAGAGGTAGAGCTGGAGGGATGCAACTCTGTTCCACCACCCTCTCCCTCCCTGAGCCCACCTTGGTCCAGCCTCTCCTCTTTCTCGGCAACCTCTGAGGTAGTGACATTGGCCCTGGTGGTCCCGGGGTGGGGGAGGAGGTTTCACGAATCCTAGCCAGGTCAGCCTGGAGACGGGCAACCTCCTCCCTCAGACCAGAGAGGTGCCTGCAAATAGGGCAGCATCGCAGCCTCCAGAATGTCTCCTGGAACACTGCCACCCCACAGCCATTGCACTGCACCACTCCTATCATATCTTATTTTATGTCCCCTCTCCTGTTTCTCTGTATGCTTACTCTCTCCTCTCCTTACAGGTCTCACCCTTCCTGTTCTGGGGCAGCAACTTCCTATATTCTTCAGTAACCGCCTTCTTCCTTGCTCAGTGTCAGACCTCCAGCAGCTAGGGGGGAGAGCGAGCTACTTTTTTCCTTTAGGGTTGACAAAACTAATGTTTCTATATGATCCTTCTCTTCCTTCTGCCAAACAGGAAGTTCCTGTTGTCAGTCAAATCAAGTGGCTATAAAAGTAGAACTGGCTTAGGGTGGGATACAGGGCAATTAGTAAGAAAAAAGGCTAGCAACAGGAAGTTGTAATTGGAGTCACCTGCTTTTATATTGTAAAAGCCACACTCCCAATTATGCTCTCTCTCCTCCTACTGATTTAGCAAAGTAAGTTGATACAGTACCATTCCCAGCACAGAACACACACTGATTTTCTTTCTTTTCTTTTTTTTTTTAACCTTAAATAAGACCTCTTCTACTTCTAATAAAGTATCTGTCTGCTTAATCTCAGCAGGCACCGATTCCTGCTGAGATAGAAGTGTTTAATTAGTAAGAAAATGATAACTTTGTTTAGTTAGCTGTTTTCTCCTGTACAGGCTAGCAACAGGCAATGCATATAATACAATGCATAATACATATGAATAGAAGAGCAGTGCTGAGCCATGGGCCTAGGGGAAGTGAAACAGTATTATGTGGGTGGTACACTGCAGCAGTCACCGTAGCCTTCCACATAGGTGTGCATCAATCTCTTGGTAACCTATGTTGCAGTGGAGAACAGTCCACTGGGAGACACGCTCAGCTGAATTTGAGAGATGTCATATGAGTGGCCTCTGAATCAGTAGGTAGTGGACCACTCAATTTTACTTCAAGAGGGCTCTTACAGTAGGTAATCACCTTGAGGACTGTGCCCCCTGGTATCAGGACCACACGGAAACTTTAGCTAGCAATGTCTGATGGGGACCGCCCACCCGGCGTCAGCACAACACTATATAGTGGGTGGTCCCCATGCTCGCCTTACAGTTCTTTCCTGCCATTGAACCTCGTGGAGATCGTCACTGCAGTTCGACCGCCATTTCTCAGATGTGTATACACTTTTTCTTTATTTTGTGTCAAAAACGTTGTTTTGTGCGTGTCTTCGTCGTCTTCCGTCGAGTTGCATAAAAATAAGTGCGATTCTTGCGGCGTGCAGCTCCCGCACAAAGACTCCCACTCCCTCTGTCTCTTCTGCTTGGGCCTGAAACACAAGATTGATGATTGTGAGGTCTGCCTGAGTTTCAACCAGGCCACACTGAAGCGTCGCCAGAAGGTCCTCAAGGCTCATCTGCTTATCTACTAAAAAAGATGACGACCATGATGGAAAAAGGGCTTTAGAAGCTTTGGGGTGCTTCTTCCGCTCCCACAGACCCTCACAAGCACAAGAAAAAGAGGGATAAAGATAAGCATTTGAACCAGGATAGGTCTCCCTCTCACCGATGGCCACCCTTGGGTGATCAGCAGCCCTATGCCTCCGGGAAGTCTGCTGCTGCGTCCAAGCCTGCACCACCTTCCCAGGAGCAGTCCTTGGTTTCCCTGCCACCACTGATTACAGTGGCTGTGAGCACCTCGGTTGATTCCAAGGCCTCTGCCGCTCTTAGACCCATTTCTGCTGGAGGGTCTAAGTAGTCAGGTGGGGCTGATAAGTCTCTCGTGGAACCCTCTAATGAGCACCCAACCCAAGTTAAGTCTGGCACCAGGGACTCCTGCGCCTGCCCGGCCATGGTCGAATGACTGTCTGGCTGTCTTGCTCACGTTGGGCCCTGACAACGTTCTGCCAGATGAGAGCCAATTGCTGGATATTTTGCAGCCTTCACCCGCTGGGTCTCCCCTCAGGGTCACCCCCTCCTCTCCTTTTCTGGAGCCCCCTCCTCCCTCACTGTATCAGTGTGGGACGGAGGATGGGGGTCGTCTGTCAGGTGCCATCCTCCCAAGTTCACCTCCAGATCTAACGTCGGACCTTCCGAGTAACCCTCTGGACCCCTCCTCACCGAATCCTCTGGCGGGGACCTCAGCACCGCCAGGCTTGCCTCTTGCCAGTTCTGTGCCAGACTGACTCTTCTGGGTCCTTCTGGGTCGACTTTCAGGCCCCCTCAGGGTCCACTGTCAGGCCCCATGGCACTGCCATTGGGTTCTCTGTCGGGCTACCAGACGCCTCATTATACTTCTTGCTCCTCTCTATCCGGCTACCCGATGTCAGGTTTCTCGATGCCAGGGTATATGCCCACCTGTTCTTTGCTAGGATACCCGACGCATGGGTAGCAGGAACCAGGATACCCAACGCCGAGGTTCTCTCCCATCTACCAGCCTCCTCCTCCTCAACCTCAGGCAGACCTCCGGACCATTCTCCAGTCCTGGTGGTTGGAGACCAAGTCTCAGCTCATCTCAGAGCTGGACAGCTGGCACTCTGCAAGGGTTGTTACCCTGATTCAGCCAGATCAAACACCCTGGTCTGCTCCTGTGCTGTACCCACGCCAGTCTACGTCAGGCTTGACGAAAGAGCCTTTCACTAGGCAGATGTCGGACAGTATTCCCCCTAAGTCTCTGGAGGTTTCTTGTCCCTATGTAAGGTCTTTGGAATCCTCTGATTCTGAGTCTGATTCTAGGTCCTGCTCCTCTTCTGTTTGGGGTTCAAGATCCCTCCCCCAGAGGAACCCAAAACCAAGGAATCCTCTAAGTCGCCCCCAGAGGACACTTCATTCACAGACCTCCTAAAGACCATTGCAGGGGTCTACAGATGGAAAACTGACGCACAGGATCCCAAGCACCAGAGACTAGCTGTACACCTGGATATCCAGGAGACAGCACTGGTCCTTACACCCCCATGGTTAGAGCCTCATGAAGACCTGGCATCTACCGTTTGGAGGATGTCATCTTCCATACCGGAAGTAGCAAAAAAGACTGATGGAACATGTAGAACTATAGAGGGTAAGGACCACCTCACTGTCCACCCCAAGGTGGATTATGTAGTCATTATGGCAGGCCATGACAGGTCCTTTTAGCTGAAACACATGAGCACCTCCCCTCCCGATGAGTCGAGGCAGCTGGATCAATTTGGGAGGAAATTCTATTCTTCCTCCATGCTGGCCATGTGCACCCTAAACTACATGGCGCACATGCTGGTCTACCTGAAATCTCTTTTCTGCCAGCTAGAACCTGTCATTGAGGCAATGCCGGACTCCAAGTCCAAAACGTCATGGCAGACACAATCAGGTCTGCTAAAATTGCCTGTTGTTATTCCCTGAGGGTGACGTATGATGCGCTGGACTCCTCAGCCTGGGGCACCGTCCCTGCAGTTTGCCTCAGGAGATATTCCTGGCTTAGGGTTTCAGGATTAGCACCTGATGTCCAGGCAGCCATTCAGGATGCCCCCTTCTGGGGTTCCATCCTCTTCTGGGGGTGATGCCCAGGACATAATCACCAGCCTTAAAGATAAGGGCAAGGCCTTACGGTCGGTCCATACTATGTACCATCCCAGGTTTAAGACCAAGCAGCCATTTAGTCACCAGACTAAGCAGCAAAAGAAACAGCAGCAGACGGCCAGACATCATGCAAAACGTTAGGCCCCTTTAGCAGCAGCCACACCTCCAGCCAAAACTCAAAGGGCCTCAGTCGCTGCTCTCCCCAATCCTCCCTCCGCCTCTTGACTTGCATCCCCCTTCCTTGGAGGAGCCATTGGGTGGAAGGTTCGCCAGTCACGTGTCGGGGTGGGAGACGGTCACCACAGATTCGTGGGTCCTTCAGCTGGTGAGTCAAGGGCACACACTGGAACTCCTGGAGACACCATCGAACAAACCTCCAGGGGTATCCCACTACTCGAAGACGCACATCCCTCTCAAAAGTGAGGAAATCGATGCTCTTCTGCAAAAGAAAGCCATAGAGCCCGTTCTGGTAAACCAGGTTAGAAAGGGGTATTACTCCAACTTCTTGATTCCGAAGAAAACAGGAGATATGTGTCCAGTTCTGGACCTCAGCACTCTAAATCAGTACAAACGGTTTTGAATGCTGACTCTCCCAGGTCTGCTGCCCCTCCTGCACAAGGGACAGTGGTTCTGTGCCCTGGATATGCAGGATGCCTACCTACATATCCAGGTTTTTCCAGCCTGCCGCTGCTACTGCAGGTTCTCTTTCGGGGGGAGGGGACGCATTACTAGTTAAATGCCCTCCCATTTGGACTGTCTTTGGCACCTCGGGTTTTTATCAAGTGCCTTGCAGTAGTGGCGACGACCCTGAGATGCCAGGGCAACTATATGTTCCCCAACCTCGACGACTGGCTCCTGTCAGCCTCGTTGAGGGAGCAACTGGAACATTCACTTTCCGTTACCCTGGACATTTTTGCACAAATGGGGATAACAGTCAGTTACCTCAAGTCCCATCTTGCCCCCTTCTAACATCTCCAGTTCATTGAAGTGGTGCTGGCCACAGCCCAGGGTATGACTTTCCTCCCTCAGGACAGGGCAGAAACCTTGCAGCAGCAGGCTCACATTACTGCCTCCAGCAGGTGGGTTACGGCCAGGTCAGTTCTCCGGCTCTTTGGCCTTATGGCAGCAGCCATCCCCACTGTCCCCCTGGCCAGGCTGCACATGTGCATATCGCAGTGGATACTCAAGGTGCAGTGGGACCAGAGGCTGGACGACCTGGACCACAAGGTCATGGTCTCCAGTTTGATGCAGCGGGATCTCCTGTGGTGGCAGGATCTCAACAACCTTACCAAGGGGGTCCCTTTCTAATCCCTCCCCCCCTTCCAGTCCCTGACTACAGACACTTCAGGGCCGGGGGGGGGGCTCATCTGGAGACTCACAGGACCCAGGGTCTGTGGTCTCAGTCAGAACTCTCCCTTCACATAAATGTGTTGGAGATGAGAGCAGTACTGTATGCTCTTGAAGACTTCCAGCATTTGCTCTACCAGGGGCCACTGTTAATCCAGTCATACAACATGTGTGTAGTCTGATACCTCAACAAGCAAGGAGGCACTCGCTTGTATCCCCTCTGCAGAGAGGCAGTGCGAGTGTGAAATTGGGCAGTTCAAGCAGGCAGTGGTCAAAGACATTTTTGACCTGTGCGGTCATCCAGACCTGGATCTGTCCACCTCCCCATACAACGCAAAACTACCCAGGTTTTGTTTGTCTGCTCCCGGGCATAGTGTTTTTTGGCGAGACGCGCTGTCTCTCTGCTGGACAGGGAGGTTTTTGTATGCCTTTCCAGTTCTGCAGAGTGCTGCTCAAGTTGCAAGCGAAGGGGGCTCACGTGATTCTGATTACCCGTATTGGCCTCACCAGATTTGGTTTCCGCTCCTTCTGCTTGCAGTGGAGCCTTTCATTCCCCTGCCCCTCTGCCATGATCTCCTGACTCAGGAGAGGGGCACGCTGATCCACCTGTGGTTGAGGTCTCTTCACCTTCACACGTGGCACCTTCTAACATAGCCATCACACGCTATGGAGTCTTCTCTAGAGTAGCTCAAGTCCTTGTGGAGGCTAGAAAGCCTTCCACTAGGGCAACATATGCTATGAAGTGGAAGAGTTTCTCCATTTGGGCCACTTCCAGAGATTGTGACCCCTTCTCATGCCCTGATCCCCAAGTCCTGGAGTATTTGCTTAATTTCTCCGACCTGGGCCTGAGTTACTCTTTGCTGAAGGTTCACCTTTCTGCTATTTCCATCTACCACACCTTGGTGGCGGGCAAAGCTGTAGCTCAACTGGAGGTCTCCAAAATTTTCCTGAAATTGATCCTCCACCTGAAACCCCCGGTGCACAATCCCGCACCTCTTTGGAATCTGAATTTTATTTTAGAAAAACTTACCCTGCCTCCTTTTGTACTGGCTGGTAGTTGCAATATGCACTATTTGTCTTCGAAAACACTCTTCTTAGTTACAGTTACTTCTTCTCGAAGGATTTCCGAGCTTCAGGCCCTGATGTATAAGGAGCCTTATTTGATTTTCTGCAAAGACCAAGTGGCTCTGTGTACTAATTGTCAGTTTTTACTGAAAGTGGTTTCTGAGTTCATGTTGACTCAGTCCATTCAACTACCAGTGTATTCCCCCGAATATTCCAATCAGGGGGAGGCTATTCTGCATACTTTGGATGTTTAAAGAATGTTGCTTTACTATACATACCGAACAAAGGCTGTCCAGAAATCAGATCAATTTTTTATCTCGTTTGCACCCGAGAGAGGGTGCGACAGTTTCCAGTATCCATACAAGTGGTTGACAAACTGCATCGCGTTTTGTTACCAGAAGTATGGTAAGACCCTTCCAGGTCAGGTTAAGGGGCATTCTACTAGAAGTGTTGCTGCCTCTGCTGCTTGTTTCAAAAATGTGTCAGCTGTTGACATCTGTGCGGCGGCCACTTGGAGTTCCATCCACACTTTCACCAAACATTACAGCCTGGACATTTCTTCTAGGTGCAGGCAGGTTTTGGACTAGCTGTCCTACAGGACCGTCTGTCATAATTACTCTGCCTTTTTGGCAGACCTTTCCTGCTGCCTGTGTTTTCAGTTCCCTCTGATTCACACTGCTTGGGACTCAGTCCTCAAGGTGATTACCTACTGCAAGAGCCCTCTCGAAGTAAGATTGTACAGTTACATAAGAACTTACCACAACAGTAGATCTTCAAGAGGTGCTCTTGCAGTAGGTAACCTTTTTCCCTCCCTCCTTCCCCCAACTTCTGCTGCTGTTTACCTGTGAGATTATTTTGACACCTGGAGCCTCTTTTCCGTTCTCCTGTTGCTCCATTTGGAGGTCTCCAGCGGGAGAACTGGAAGACAGGTGTGGGGAACGCCCTCTATATAGTGTGGCACTGATGTTGGTAACATGACGGGTGGCCCATCAGACATTGCTAGCTAAAGCTTCCGTCTGGTCCTGACACCAGGGGGCACAGTCCTCATGGTGATTACCTACTGCAAGAGCCTTTCTTGACTACTATTACGGTAAGTTCTTACATAACTGTACATCTTACTTCGAGAGGGCTCTTGCAGTAGGTAATTACATATAGGACTGACGTCGGCAGTCGCTTGCCTTGACTCCAAATGGAGAATCTCTTCCATTTAAAAGGCATAGCATCTACAAGTTGACTCTTTCCTGGAGACCTCCACAATGTGGAGAACATCCTCTGAGAGACCCATGGCCTGGAACTCTAGCCACTAAGGAACCAGGCCGAGAGGTGCAGGGAGTAAAGCTCTGGGTGCAGAACTGTTGCCTGAAGTCTGGTCAGCAAGGCACAGGAAATGGCCGTCCTTGTGTGGGAGTTGGGTGCCACAGGAGTCGCATTTGTTTTTGTGCTCGGAGGGTGTAGGGGATGACACACACCGACGGGTACCTGACGATGGCTGAGAAAAAAATCGAAAATACTAGGTAAATACCGTGGCAGACCCTGGCGAGCAGGAACTTTCCGTGAGGCGTGGCATAAGCTAACGTGAGGGAAAGAACTTCGGCGGGCGTGAGGGGCCGCCCCTTTATACCGACGTCTAATGACGCCGGTCACCTGACGTTGGGGGCGGTCCCTCGCCAGAGACTGTTAGCTATAAATTTTTTCATGGGGTCTTGCCGCCTGCCAACGTCAGTCCTATATGTAATTACCTACTGCAAGAGCCCCTCTCAAAGATCTGCTGTTACGGTAAGTTCTTACGTAACTGTACTTTTCTTCATGTGGGACTCACCCTTGATGAACCTATTTGCCTCCTGGGAGAACACCAAACTGAGGCTGTTTGTGCCTTTCCCCCACACACAGTCCAGGACAGTAATGGGGGATTCCTTTTTGACGCCATGGGCCTTGTGTATGCCTTTCCACCCTTCCCCCAGATCCACAGGGTACTGATCAAGGTCAGGAAGGACAAGGCATGGATGATCCTGATAGCTTCAAACTGGCTATGGTAGATCTGGTACCTGGATCTGTTCAGCCTCAGCAGCAGATCTCTGCGGTGACTGCCTCTGTGCCCAGGCTTGCTGACCAGACTTCAGGCAACAGTCCTGCACCCACCCAGAGCTTTACTCCCTGCACCTCTCGGCCTGGTTCCTGATTGGCTAGAGTTCCAGGCCATGGGTCTCTCCGAGGATGTTCTCCACATTGTGGAGGTCTCCAGGAAAGAGTCAACTTGTAGATGCTATGCCTTTTAAATGGAAGAGTCCATTTGGTGTCAAGGCAAGGGACTGGATCCTGTTACTTGGCTAGCATCATGGACTGCCTTTGGCCCCTTTCACAACTGTGACTGCAAGCAACAACATTTATGGTGCACCTGGCAGCCATCACTGCTTACCAGGCACAGGCCGGGAAGCTGACAGCGGCCCAGGTGAAAGTGGTTGGGTACTTTTTCAAGGGCCTAGACCACATGTCCCCTCTGGTACATGAACTGCCTCCATTGTGGGACTTTATGCTGGTCATGGCTGTGCTCATGGGCAAGCCTTTTGAGCTGATGCACAGGTGTAAGTTGTCATATCTGTCATGGAAGACGACCTTCCTGGTGGCCACTGTGTCAACCAGAAGGACTACAGAGCTCCAGGTGCTGTCGGTGGACTCTACCTATCTGGTCTTCCACAGGGACAGAGTCGTCCTTTGCCCCATCCTGAAGTTCCTCCCAAAAGTGGTGTTGGAGTTTCACCTTAACCAGATGATTAATGTACTGGTATATTTAATCAGCCCATATTCAGATGCCAACTGCAGGTTGCAAATCCTGGACCTGCGAAGGGCACTCTCTTATTTTGTAAAACACATAGATGAAGTTCGGTGAAAGGCTCGCTAGTTGTCACCTACACTGAAGCTGTGCTTTGCAGACCAGCAGCAAGGTGGATTACATCTTGCATCGATCTGTGCTATAGGTTGGCTGCTTGGGAGCTTCCCACAGGTTTGGGGCTAATTCCACCAGACAGACTGCTGCCTCAGTGGCTGCTTCTAGGGATGTCCCTATACAGGAGAGTTGTAGGGCTGCTAACTGGAAGTCAGCACACACCTTCATTTCCCATTACCACTTTGATCTTGAGTAATGCCGGGATGATGGTTTTGGGACCTCGGTTCTCCAATCTCGATTTGCCAAATAAGGGTGCGTGCCTTGCCCCCTTCTCCTGGAGAGCTGGTAAGAGTCTGCCAGAGTGTGAATAAATGAACCATATCCACACCCCTAGAGGAACAGGTTACTTACCTATAACCATAGTTCTGCAAGTGGTATGTGGTTCACATTCACACAATCCACGTGGTCTCCCGTGGCAAGTGGCACCTGATCCTGCTACCAGCGTGTGAGATCTGATGTCACAGGGAAGAGTTGGGAGATATACTGCCTGGGTGGTGGGAGGAGCTCAGCTTAAAGATGTTCTAGCCAATAACATTTTTCCAGTGGAACTGCCAGTGTGTGAATGGGAACTATATACCACTCCTTGGTCCATGGTTATAGGTGAGTAATCTTGTTTGTTTTTTATAGTAATTTATTTCCTTATCTCTGCCCATATTACTATGCTGCTCTTTTTTTTTGGGGGGGGCTTGTAACTTTTGTCCTCTCGTGGCCAAGTTGTGGTTGCCAAAGTGTGTTCCCCGCCCCCCCCACACACACATACACACTAGACCCCCAGGTTCAGTAACCACTTTTTACTTAAAGTGTTTTAAAGCATTTTAAATGCTTCTTTTAACTTTGTCTTTTTTGCTCTTTATTTGAGTGGGTGGACGAGCGAATGAGCGGGCGTGCATCAGGAAAGCTGCATGATGTGTAGTGGTGCAGCAACCTGAAAAGAAATGGATCTAAAAAAAAAAAAGCTACTTTTCTGCATCATCTCTTGTTTCTAGTAGAGCTGTCTCTTTTTCCCAAGTATAGCATGTGAGGACTGCTTTAGAGTGGGGGATTGGAGACGGGTGGGAAAGTGAGTGGCAGGCAGGAGATTGTGAGTGGGAACAGCTCTTGAAATTAAGTAGATTTAGACAAAAAAAAAAGGTACCTACCTTTCTGTAGCATCTGTTGTTTCTAGTGGAGCTGATCGTTTCTCCCATATGCAGTGTGAGGACTGCTGGCGGGCGGTGGATCGGAGACGAGTGAAAGTGAGTGGCAGTCAGGAGGTGGTGGGTGGGAACATATCTCGACATCAAGTAGATTTAAAAAAAAAAATAGTTACCTTTCTGTAGCATCTGTTGTTTCTAGTGGTGCTATTTTCTCCTAAGTGCAGCAGTCAGAGACTGGAGTGAAAGTGAGTGAGAGGTGGTAGACAGGAATATATCGGCGGAGAATAAAAAACAGTCAGCATACCAAATAAATTACCATAATACAAAAAAGAGGGGATTTAGGTTAAATATCAGTTGTTTGTGTACTGTGCATGGGAAGATATGATGTAGCTATTGTGAGAGCAAGTCAGGCAGTGACATAGTCTCACTCAGCTAAGTGGGAGAATAAAATGGCAGCAGTTTTTTAAAAAAAGTTGGTTGCTTAAGGATTTCTCTCCTGTCCTGTGTTCAGGTTAGCAGTACTTGTTTTTTTAGCTGTGCATTAGACAATTCTAATGCACTGTTAACCAATCAGGATGCAGGATTTTCCTTATCCGTTTTATAAAAGTGTGTAATTTGTCTTATTTTATTATGTATATGGTGTATTTGTGCTGCAATCTATATATGAAACATTTGTAGAAAAGACTTACTGTTTTAATTAATGGGCAGGTTTGTTGGGCTTGATAGTTACATATCTTTGAAGTCCATAACCAGGTTGTAGACATCAGATATAATGAAAGTTGACTTCATCAAAACATAAATGGGTAATCTTAAACACTGAGGTACTCTAATGGCTAACAGAAATTTTGTCATTTGTTTCCCAGATCGATCACAAGCAGAAAGCCCCCACAGAACTTTGATGCCGAGCCATCGGAGGCGGCGATCTCAGCGTTTAGCGACTGTTTTACCTGAGACTTCCTCAGAGCAGGTGCATTCCCCCTCCTCAAGCACTGATGGAAAAGGGCTTTCTAGCAGCCCATATATACACCAGGACCCTGCAATTCTGGAGGGTAATAGAATTATTTAAAACACCGCTATGCAGAACCACCAAGATGTTTCAGTAGGGCTGACGTGTGATACATTTTCTGTCCTATTGATACTGATGCCAACATTTTATTTTAAATTACATTGATGTCTTTTCATATTGGTAAATGGAGCAAGGAACTTGTAAGCTGAAAGAATTGAGGGGTGATCGGATTGAGGTGTTCAAAATTATAAAAGGACTGGAAAAGCAAACGTAGATTCTAGGGATGTAGGTATAGTTCACTATTCGCACTCTGGCAGTTTAACCAGAATTGCACATTCTTCAGACATCTTTAACCTAAGCTGTTCGCACCATCTAGGCGTTATGTCCCCCGGCTCCACCCCATAACATAAGATCTTTCCTTCTGCTGAGAAAACAGATCACCTACTTTGCGGTTTTCACTTAGGAGTTACTACACCATAGACAGACTTACTTCAAAGTTTTCGAATTAACCAGTGCAGTTTTTCTTGGTCCCCTCAACTCCTCTTTGAGATCGACAATGTAGCAGTGGAAACCGAGGTTCAGATTTTGCATTTGGTGCCAGCATTTGATGTCAGTCACTGACCTGCACGACACATGCCTGAACTTCCTGGGCGGGCAGCATGACATGGATGGGTGCGTCCTTTGTTTACTCATGCTCCTTGTGTCCCTTGAGGACAGGAAGCATTGGCTCATCCTGGGACGGCTTTCAGAGCAGGATCCTAATGGCCGCAAGAAGGCCTCGGTGACTGCTGTGTTGGCTCAGCAGCTTGCGAACCTTGAAGCAGAAGGAACAGCTGCCACAGCTGGTACCTCATTGGTCTCGAGCTGTTCCTGACTGGGGCCAGTGTTAGAGGGTCATTCGCCAGAGGTTTCTGGGATATGTGCCTGTCCCTCCAGACTGTGGGGAGAGCCCTGCCCACCACAGTTCTTAACCCAAGGACTTCCAATGCCGATCATTGGACCAGGACAGATCGAGGTCCTCCTGATCCTTTAACTTCCCCAACCACTTGATGCCGCTCAAGAACCCTTTGGTCTATGGGAAGGTCGAGGGCACTTTGGTACCGCTATCATGCCTGTCAATTTCTACTCCGCTTGAGAATGCCATGAAGATTTTCCTCGAGCCTGGTTGACCTGCTGTCTGACGTGGTTGAAGAGTCAAACTCACAGACCCTGGTGCTTCTCGACCTCACTAAGGACATAGACTGGCTGGTGTTCCCGACCTTCCCACTGGGGGAGTAGCCTCCACCAGCAGTTGAGTCTTCCACGCCTGTCGTGTGTATGTGTATATATATACATAGATGAGGCCATTTTGGGACCGGCTCTGAAGCTTCCTCATTGTCCAGCATCCTGCCGGGCACCCTCTACCTGTATGGTCTGTAAGTATGTGGTTCCCACATGGACCCTTTTGGGGTTCTTGGACCATCTGTCCGCGTAGGGGCTGGTGACCAATTCAGTTTTCCATAAAGTTAGGAAACCAAAGGGATATGAACAAAACTCCAAAATAGGAGTCCAGTAAGATTAACCACACTGCTAAAAAGCTGTACGCTGTGTAATCTTTTGGTCTTCGACAAGTGAGCTATGCAATGATCATGGTCAATTTTGGTCACTCCCTGGTGGGAGTCTTTGATGCTATCCTCCTTCTCCTCTTGGCTGAGCAGTAGTTGGCAGTGGTGGTCATCAGAGACCATAGTCAATCTCTGCTTAAGGAGCAGTTCTAGATGGCCTTGAACACTGGCAGTTTGTGTACCTGTGCCATGGTAGCAGCAGCAGTCTTCATGTGTCATAGGACCTGGCTGCATCTGTCCACCATCACTGCAGGCACCCAGCACATACTGGCCTACATCTCCTTCTTGGGCACTGACCTTTTTGGCACTGAGGTTGAAGGTCATCTCACTCGTATCAATAAGTCGTTTGTCACCTTGGATTCTGTGGCATCGTTGCAGAAGGACAGTAAAAGAAGCCTAAGAAACAGACTTTCCAGTACTTATCCTTTCAGTCACAACTTCTTTGGTAGCAGCCCCAGCGTGGGCAGTAGAGACCTGGCACCCAACCTCAGTCAGACTCAACAGTATCCCAAGAAAGGAAGGCAAGGCTAGTGGTGCCGCTCCAGCTGCAGCCACTGGTGCTCCCACCAACGCTGCCCAGTGAAGGGTTGGGGGTGTCATCCCTCCACTCATCCTTTCTCTGTCTGACTCCCCATAGGAGATTGCTGTGTCACTTATTGCCACATTGATCCACTATGACAGTGACAAGTGGGTGTTGGATATGATGGGCAGAGGGTTGCTTGTAGACTTTGAGGCTCTTCCGCCTTACCACTTCCATGTGCCTAGGGAGTCCAGGGTGTCACTGAACACGCTGTCCACCCTCCGAGAAGACATTGCTCATCTCCTTGAAAAAGTGGCAATAGCCTGTGTCCTGGACACCCTGGCCAGTCAGGGTTATGTATCCAGGTACTTCCTGGTTCCAAAAAAGATTGGGGGGGCCGGGGTTGGCGACCCATTTTGGATCTGCACGATCTGAACTAATTCATGTAAAAAGTGCAAGTTCCATGTGGTCATTCTGAATCAGATTATTCCATCTCTGGAGCAAAACATGTGGTTTTGCTCCCTGGACCTCCAAGATGCATTCTTCCACATCCCAGTCCATCCGTCCCACCACCGGTACCTCTGATTCTAAGCAGGAGGGGTCCTGTATGTTCCAGGTAATGCCCTTCAGTCTGTCATCGACGCCTATGGTGTTCACCAAGTGCATAGCAGTGGTGGCAGTCTGCCTGTGGTTCATAGGCATCAGATCATATCTCTGTTGGGATCACTGACTGCTAGCCAGGTCATCCAAAGAGGCTGTACAGAGGTCCAGAGATGTGGCTCTTCAGACCTGCGGAGACTTTGGCTTGCTGGTTAAGCTGGACAAGTACAAACTGGTACCTGTCACAAACCCACTCAGCAGGTCAGCCCTCTACTCCCTAAGTGCCAACCTCCGAGCACAGTCTTGTGAACAGTTAACAGAAACAGGGTAACCCTCCTGTCTGTTTTCTGGGTTCAGATCAACCTTTGGTCTCCGTTCTGGAGAGATTCAAACTGTGAACCTCTTGCTAGTGTACCCAATGCACAGGCTCAGATAATTCTGTCTTCGGGGGGCCAGATATCTTTGCCTACGGGCACCTAACCAGGTGTACAGAAATGGACCCTTAAAAACTTTAATAAAGACCTCAGATTAAAACGCTTACCTTTTTCCAGTTTGGTATCACCATTCAAGACCTCAGATTAAAACGCTTACCTTTTTCCAGTTTGGTATCACCATTCAAGCTTATGCACAGTGTCTACTTTAACCATATATACTCCCCTTGTAAAAGAAAATAAATCAAAGACAGACCAAGTAGGCTCTAAAAATAGAGTATTACTAAAATAGATAAAACGTATGTAAAACATAAAATACAGAACCATATATCACAAGAACATACAAATCGTTTAAAAGAACAAGATTTTAACAGTGCAATTCCTACTACAGTACTTAGATGTTGTCTCTCTGTCTAAATACCTACTTAAAGTGCTCAAAGATGTTTCTTTGTCAGAGTCTAGATAAAAATGTCTCTGAAGGAAAACAGAATATTCGCTCCAAAAAAAAACTATTTACCAGCCCCTTTGTTTGAGGTCACCTATCTCCTCCTCTGTCAGAATATATAAAAAAATATATCTATACAAAAACAGGATGTCTTTTCAAAGTATTAAATTCTGTAATCCTCAGCACAGCTCATTTTCTTCAAAATGAGTTTCTTTGATCTTAGGAGCAGTTTCCCCTTTTCCAGGACATCAAAGCATCTTCTTATGACTTCGCACTAAAACGTCATAACCTGCTCTTCTTCCTCTAACTGTTATAAATGTTTATGATCTATCTTGGCAGTTAGGTATCTTCTAGCCTGTAATTAGCTTCTGGCCTTCCAGGTAACACCTTGTATCTAAAACCTGTGTGTGTGTGTGATCTCACATGCTGTTTCAGCATTTCTCATGAGAGACGGTCCCTAACCCATTTTTATATTACAAAAAACGATACAGTGATCAGAACTAGCTGTCCAAGTGTCACAGTACCCACATAGATGATCAAGTTCTTTGAGGCAGAACTAGACTCCCTGTGTGCCAGGGCCCTTCTTCCTGTGGAATGGGCACTGGATCTTATCTCCTTTGCCCAGTTATTTCAGGTTGCACTCTCGTGCCATGCCTGGGATTTCTTGCTGCTGCTCTGTTACATGGCATCCTGCACCAGCCTGGTCCATTGGGCCTGCTGGCAGATGCACGACCTGCAGTGAGAGTAAGGCCATCAGTGGTCCCAGTGCCTTGGCCACTTGAACCAGTTGGTCACGGTAACCCAGACGATGCAGGTTGCTATCCGTTATTGGCTGATCCCCGAACACCTGGAGGAAGGAATCCCTTTTGTCTTCCCAGAACTGACCATCACTTTTAACGACTGACACGTCTCTGGTAGGGTGGGGGAGCACACCTGGGGGACCACAGAGTCCACAGGTTCTGGTCATACCGGGAATCCCGTTGCCATGTAAATCTGCTGGAGCTCGTGCAGTGTGGCTTGCTGTGACAGAATTTGCGCTCATATCAGGGGGTTAGGTCATGCAAATCCAGACTGACAATACAACAACCATGTTTTACCTGAACAGGTAGGGCAGAACCCACTCCCTTCCTCTGTCAGGAGGCCCTCTGCACCTGTTCCCTTGTGCGCAGCCTGGGTGCAAACCTCTTGGTGATTGATGTCAAGGGAGGTTACAGTCAGCTGGCAGACACACTCAGCTCGGTGGGAGATATGTTGCATGAGCGGTCCCTGAATCAGGAGGTTGTGGACCACCTGTTCTCCTTGTGTGGCACTACTGTGATGGATCTGTTTGCCTCCTGGTAGAGTGTCAGACTGAGTCTATTTTGTGCCTGACCCTCTGCAGTCCAGGACACTGTTGGGGGATGCTTTTGTGAGGTTTTTGGACCCCAGGCTTCATGAAGCCTTCCCTCCTTTCCTTGTGCTCCACAAGGTGGTTGTCAGGGCCCTGAAGGACAAGACGAGGATGATCGTGATAGCTCCAGACTGGCCTCGGCAGTTCTGGTACCTGGATCTTCTCAGACTCAGTAGCAGACCTCCATGGCAGCTACTTCTCTGCCCGGATCTGCTGGCCAGACAACAGGGGACAGTCCTGCACCTCATGGCCTGCTTCCTGAGTGGCTAGAGTTCCAAGCCTGTCAGATAATGTGCTCCATGGTGCGGAGGCCTCCAGAAAAGAGTCAGCTCACAGATGCTATGCATATAAAGGAACAGTGTCAACCTTTTTTGCTTCATATTATTTCTAGCTTCCACTCCCCCATTGTGGAACAGAGTGCAAGAAAACATGGCAGACATGTTAGGCTAGCTATGAAAACTGGGAGCAGCACTGTTTTTACTGTTTTAGTATTTCTAGCTTTTATTTAGTTTATTTGAGTACTGTTTTGTTTTAGTTTACTTCGTTATTTTATTTTGTTTGATATTTATTTATTTATTTAGCTTTCATTGACCAGGTAGGTACACTAGACAATTGGTATGCCTATTTTCAGGTACGACCCAGGAGAGTACAATGAAAATACAGGTTCAAACAAGGTGCATAACAACAAGAGGGGCAATGTACAGAGTTACAAGAGAGCAAGAAAAACATAGTCTACAGTGAGCAGTAATAGGTAAAATATACATATACATACAGAAGAAATAGACTAACACATTCAGTGGTAATTATATTGCATGAGTGACCCTGTTTGCCAGGGCCACTTAATTCAGAAGCAGATGGCAGTCAGTCACATGCTACCCACAGTTAAAGGACAGTAGGCAGTGGGTCAGATGGGACCAATTTGGAGACCTGGTTAGGGTGGTACGGGACACCCACACACAGAGGACAGTTTCAAGTGCTCCCACAGGGAATTTTGGAGACACAGTTGGGAGGGGGAGGAATGTACATGGTTAGGAAGGGAGTTCCATAGCCTCAGAGCACATGTAGCAAAGTCCCTATCCCCCATTGGGGTTTGAGTATACAGAACTTTGAGCACCGACGAACCCTGAGACCTGAGGGAGTAGGAGGAGGATACAGCAGGCATGAGAAGCTGCGCAAGTCCCTGTGGTGTTCCAGTTCTGAATACCTTTCCTACAAAGTAGACCAACCCGTATTTCAAGTGATTGGCCGGGGAAAGTCAGCTCAGTTTGTCGTATAGTTTACAATGGTGGGTGAGACGTGGGACAGCCAGGGCAAAGTGACAGATGTTGTTATAGGTCGTGTTCCACCTGGCAAGGTGGACCTTGGAGGTGTCAACGAACAGGAGAAGGCCATAGCTTAGTGAAGGGAGCAGCATACCTCTGGCCAGTGCCAAGCAAGCTGCAGACGTCAAATTTTTCTTTGCCCTGTAGGCAAGACCCAGTTTGCAGTTTACGGTTCTGCAGACATTTAGGATGTGACTTATCAAGTTAGGGGTCAAGTGTAACCCCAAGGAATTTTATTGAAACTGTGGTTAGGAGGGGAGAGCCATCCACTCCACTGACACATAGAGGGACAGGGGAGGCCTTGATCTTGGCTGCTGACCCAAAGAGCATGGCCTGAGGTTTTTTTTTTGCGAATTCCTCGCTAATTCCTGTGAGAGACAGAGGGACCTGAAGACCTGATCCGGGTGCGTGTATCAGTGGTCCTGGGATTGAGAATGAAGCATAGAGGTGTATCTCGACCTGGTTTCTGGACCAAAAATAAAACAAAGTACTTAGCCTGTTGGCAGTCTTGCAGTTACTGGGACTTGCCTGAAGATTTTGCACGGGATGAGTGTTGCCTGTGAGTAGAGAAGCAGGAACTGGCCAAATCTGTGGCTTGTGGGGCTGGTGGAGCAACACTTCTGTTGTGGAATGGGAGGTTTGTGGTCCGGGGGTTTGGAGGAGCACTACACCAGTGGGGTGTGGATCCAGGAAGGAAGGAGTTGAGGCGAGTCCTGCAGTTGTTGGGACTGTTTTCATAGGAGAGACGAGCAAGGCAAAGGTGGAAGAAAGCCTGAAAAATCTGGAGGGATTAACTGGTGGGGCATGTGTCTGGACTGCTGGAGCAGTCGGGGGGTTATCCGGAGAAGTGGTCACTGGAGGGTGACCGACTTCAGAAGGAGGGAACCGGCGGTGTGGCTTCTGGATGGCTGCCGCTGCTGCTGGGGAGTCCCTAGACTGTCCTATGGTTTGGGCCGGGTCAGAACTGGGAGAACTTGCTCCTGAAAAAAGAACTTGCTGAGAAGGACTGTCTGGTGCTGTGAGTTGCTCCCTTGGACCTCTGTAAAATCACGTGAGTGTGACTGTCCTGCTGTAAATTCTTTGGGTTAAAGTCCCTTGTCCTGGAACAAAGTGACTGGTGATTTCTGTAAGTGCTGAAGCAGTAATATTTCAGACTTATAGCAAAGTGTAAAGAACAGTGAGGTCTAGGAGGCTGAGAGCCTCCTAGTATCTAAGTTGACTGGGCTGTGGAGGTGTGAGCTCCCCAGCATTTACTGAGGTACGTATGGGACAAATTATTTGCTTTCTGATTTGAATATGGATTACTATTGATGAGTTTTTCATATATTTTGAACTTGGACTGAGCAGATTAAGAACTTTATCCTGCTAAATCGGTGCCCTGTACCTTTTTTGAGGACTTTATAGCAGTGTGTGTGTGTGAGTGAAAGGTGTGAGGCTGTAAATTGTGAAATCGTGCTGTGGGTGGTCGAGGGTTGTTATTGTGAGATTTTGTATTTAAGTTTGTGGGGTTGTATTTGAGTGGGTTGTGGGTGGCTGTGAGTAATTTGAGGATTTTGTTATTTTGTGGGGTGGGTTTTTAGTTGGAGAATGTGTCTGGGACAGAGGCCCTTAAGGCGCAGCAACTCAGGAGGGTTACCTGTGGGATCTCTGTCCCTTCTAGCTTTCAGCACTCCTGGCTGAGGCATATCGGAGGTGGGCCTTGGGGATAGCTCGGGGGGTGGGGTTGTATCCAAGTGGCTGCTGGGGTGTCTGGGATGTGAGTGGTTAGGTCAAGGAGACACCCTGGGGCAAAATGGGAAATTGAGAGGGGGTTGCCATGCTTAGTTTCCATACCCAAGGGCTCCACCTTAGAGTGTGGGCAGATGGCTGGTCCGGCTGCCTCACCTCACCTCGCCTCATCCTACTCAGGTTGTGTTATGCAGTGCCAGTTCGATGAGGAACAAGACTGCCAGAATGGCGGACTTGATAGCCTCGGTCGATCTGGCTTGCATCACGGAGATCTGACTGGCTGAAAATGCTGTTCCTATTTTGGAGGTGGCAGTGCCGGCTAGGTAGTCCATAATGCATACCCCGAGGGAGGATCGCGGGGGGCCCATTTGTTTTAAATCTAGCTTGAACCTCACAGTGCTGCATGTAGGTCTTACAGGGTCCTTTGAATGTGTGGCTGCCCAAGGAGGCGTTGGTGTGGGCTTCAGGGTTCTCCTGCTCTGTCGTCCCCCGAGAATAGATGGGGACTTTGTACAGGAGATCGAATAGCTCTTTGCCGGCCTAGTGTTGGAGTCGCCCAAGTGGTTGATTCTGGTAGACTTCAATGCTTGTGTTGACAGCGGGCTCTCAAGATTTGGAAATTATCTCCTTAGGATCATGGAGGCCCTGGGCCTGACACAAAATGCAACAGCAGCAACGCACTCGGGTGTCCACACACTGGACCTGTTTTTTTTTTTTCTTTCGGTTTAGATGTTATCGACCTCAGAGTAGGTTGTTTGGTCGGATCACAGTACCGTGGGGTTCACGTTTATGGCTCCCCTCAGTGTCCCGCCCCTGTGGAGGTGGTCCGGTACCACCCGTTAAGAGGAGTTTGCTCTATGGGAATATCGGCAGTGCTGGATCTGTCAAGTGTTGGGGCAACTTGTGTGACTGGGAGAGAAAAAGCAGGGTAGCCTATATGGGGCTGTTGTTGTGGCCTTTGACTCAGTCACACCCATTCATGTTTGGTCCCTGTCTATTTGCCGGATACCTCCTTGGTATGACAAGGATCTCCGGAGTTTAAAGATCAGGGGGCGGAGGTTAGAGAGATGCTGGAGGTGATCTGGCGTGGTCAAATCAAACTTTATTTATGGAACGTTGTTCCAGACTAGATCATAGTGTTTTACATAAAACAATTTAAAACACAACCACGTCTCTAAAATCATCAAGAGCAGGAATCTAATTATAATCAAAAGCACGTTCAAATAAATACGTTTTCAAGGCCGATTTGAAGGCCTTGACAGATAGGCACTCCCTTACCTGACGAGGTAGAGAAATCCACAGGGTCGGAGCACCAAAAGCAATCAATCTAGCTCCTGAAGTTGTCAAACAGACCCTGGGAATATCCAGCAGTCCCTCGTCAGCGGAGCGGCGAGGGCGAAGGAAGCAGTATGGATAAAGGAGCTCTTGCAGGTACCGCGGTCCCTTATAGGTCAGTAATCCGACCTTGAAGGTGAACCTCCACCACACCGGCAGCCAGTGCAGGGCGCAGAGTACAGGTGTGACATGGCTAGATCTACGTAAACCTGTCAACAACCTGGCAGTTGCATTGTGCACCAGCTGCAGGCGGTGGAGGTCCACCCTCGGAAGCCCTAGGTATAGGGCATTGCAGTAATCAAGGCACAAGGTCACTAAGGCATGGACCAGCGTCGGAAGATCATCGGGTGGTACCAGGTGCTTTATCCAGGGCGACATTCCTCTGATGGTAAAATGAGGTTGTGACAACGGCTGACACCTGAGCATTCAGTGTCAGCCCACTATCAAGCATGATTCCCAGATTCCGCACCCGATCAGAGGTCATCAGCTGGTTACCCCCATCCAAAGCCCGGATGGCTGCCCAGCTAATAGCCCTGCCACCTGGCAACCTGGGTCTACAACGAACACCTCAGTCTTATCCTGATTCAGTCCAAGCCAGCTGACACTCATCCAGTCCTGGATCTCAGAGAGGCAGTTGTTAAATAATGAAATGGCATCACTTTGCCCAGGCACAAAGGACATGCACAGTTGAGTATCATCTGCATAACAGTAAAAACTCAACCTGTACCACCTAATAATGTCTCCCAATGGCAGCATATACACCACAAACAGCATGGGGGGAAGCACAGAGCCCTGCAGCACGCCACATGGCAGGGGGAGAGTGACTGGGGAAAACACCCCGGACTCCACACTCTGTTCTTCCCATGAGGAACGAGTGGAACCACCTGAGGACTGTACCAGTCAGCCCGCAGAAAAGCTGCACATGCTCTAGCAGCATCCCGTGGTTCACGGTGTCAAATGCTGTAGAGAGATCAAGGAGGACCAAGATGTAACGGCTCCTCCGATCCCTCGCTAGCAGGAGATCATTAAGTACCCGGACCAACGCGGTCTCAGTACTGTGCTAGGAGACAGTATAGCAAGTGGGTTAAGGTTCTGAGCTGCAGATCTGGAGACCTGGGTTTGAATCCCAAAGCTGCCTAGGTGCTTACTGTGTGATCCTGAGCAAGTCACTTAACTTCCTTGTGCTCCCAGGTCGCATCTGGAAATGAGCTTTGGCTTAGTGTGCTACTCCTGGTTAAACAATGTTCCCTTTCCCTATGCCTCTTCCTGATACCGGGCTGGAGAGGATTGAAGATGTTGGTGGCCAGTTGTCCCTCGAGCTGCAACATGACTTCCTTCTCATTAACAGCGCTCAGGTTAGAGACAGGCCTGTAGTTTGCGAAACAATCAAGTTCCACAGAAGTTTTTCAGGAGGAGGTGAACCACCACCTCCTTCAGGGTGTCTGGAAACACCCTGGTCTCTAATGAACTAACTGTCTCAGCAAGGACTGGTCCTGTTGCTTCCGCGCACCCCACTAGAAGGAGCTTCGGACCTGGATCCAAACTACCGTAAGTCGGTCGCAAGCCCTGGACTATCTTCACGACATCATCGATCGCCAGCTGGGCAAAGTCCGACCAGACCAACTGAGTGCTAGTGATCCCACCCCGATCTCTGCTCTGCCTATTTATTTATTATTTTATTTAGTTTTTGTTGACCGGGTAAGTGCACTAGACAAATCCTGCCTATTTTCAGGCACAACCCGGGGGAAGGGGATACAGATGAATGCCTACTGACCTTGAACCAGATTAAGCTGTTGGTGGTATTTTTAGTGAATGAGGGAGGTTTGGCCAGGACACCGGGGAAATTCCCCTACTCTTGCTTCCTGTGAGCAGGGGGGACCCATTTTCCTGTGGGACCAAGATGGCGGCTCCCATGGATCTTGGTGGAGAAGAACTGCATACAGGAGAGACACAGACAGAAGACAAGGAATCCCTTTCTGTTTCAATATCTCTTGTGGATAGTGGTGGCATTGTGAGACTGTTGGGAGAGAGGAACAGTCTCAGGATGGCCAACAGTGGAGGAGCTCAGATGCAAGAGAGCTCACAGGCTTTACCCAGAGCAGAGGGGAATGATACGGCTGGAATGCACCTGAGTGGTGGCCAGCAAAATGTATCTAACCCCTCAAAACACAGTTTTCAGCTGGAAGGTGAAAAATGCACCGCAAGTCCAGCACATACGAGGAGTATGTCTTGCTTTAATTGCAAGAGCACGTCGGCTTTAAATCCAAACCCGGAAGTGAGACTTCTAAATGCCGAGATAGCTGATGATGCTTCGGAAGATCAACAAACTCTCACTATATTACAAGAGAAACAACGCCGTTGGGAGAAGGCTGCTATGGATTATCAAATTGCTCAGCTTGCTGCTGAAGAAGAGATTCGGAAACGAAAGAGACCCGAGGTAGATTCACCCTCAGGTCATACAGGTACCGACTTGAAAATACATAAAGGTGCAAACAGCCCTGAGGGGAAACAAGCTTGTTCACTGAAGATTTCTGGGGATATAGAAGTAGAATCTTCCCCCACATGGTCCCCAGATAACGCCTTGATAAAGGCGGGTGGCTGCTGTTAGATTCGCCAGTGGATCGCGGGACCCTGCCATACTCAATTCCAGGTATGGATCATACCCCTCTTGCAGTTTTAGATGGGCCCAATTCTGAGACTAGTGTTCCTGTAGCTAGGTCTGAGGGTAGTTTAGACCCTGGTTCTATAATACAGAATGTAGAATTATCCGACATAAACAGGCCTTTAATGGATCCAGGTGCTGTGGTTAACCACAACCAGCCAGTTAGTCCTACACTAGGATCAAAATCACCTCAACAATGCCAAAGTAGGGATTTGGAGGAAAATGCCAACCTAAATAAAGCTACTAATGATATAGGGCCTGATGTTGATCAAAATACCCTACCACGTCTTACAACCCCGACTACCTCCTATGCTAACCTTTTTCATAAACCTGTTTCTTTGGCTAAAAGACGAAATGCTGTAAAGCTGAGGTTTTTGGGACCCACTGATACCATGCCTGACAGATTCTATGTGGGGAAAGTCTTACTTAAACAAATGCTGGGTTTTACGCCCAGTGAGGTGTATGCCTTGATTCATACACCAGGGGACAATACGTATGACATTAGTTTTCGTACATCAGATATGTTAAACAGATTTTGGATGAAATACGCATTATTAAAGACTAATCCTGCTTGGGTCCATTTTCAGGCCATACCATTAACCAGACAGACATTCAAGGTTATTACTGTATTGTTCCGTAATGAAGGCGTTAATATGGAGGATATCTCCTATTGGTTGGAGAAAAAGTGTACCCTGAAAGGAAACCCAGAGCCCATTCTTGATACAGAAGGATTTTGGAATGGTGGTTGGAGATTTAAAGTTAATTTAAACCAAACCGAAGAAGGTTTACAACATCTTCCCAGTTGCTTTTATTTGCGAAGGGATAAAGGATTTATCTTTTATCCAGGACAGCCCTGGCACTGTTATAAATGTGGTTCTGGTAGACACCTTAGCAGGAATTGTGAAGTCATCAAATGTGTCCAGTGTGGAGAATTGGGGCATACAATGTCAGATTGTCATCATCCAGCTAAATGCTCACTTTGTGAAGAACCCCATGTATTTACTGACTGTCCTTAGGCGCCCAAATAAAACAAATGGAGATTTTTGCTGCAGGATTTTTACCTAAATACAGCAGTACATGCGGTCCAGAGGCAAAACCTACCTCCGCCCCCACCCCAAGTAGGCCTGAAACCATACCTAGTATGGAATGGGGACATTTCGAAATTGTATCAACTACTCCTCCCAGGAAGAGGAGAACTTAATATCTACTAAAATGGTGATTCTTACAGATTCTGTTGTGGGCCAGGTTATTCCTAATACTATGCCCCTCCACCTGAAGAACCTTTTAACCTCATTACTGCTAGGACGTCGCTGCTTAAGATCCAGGACCTCTAAAATACCTATATCTGAACAAGGTTTGATACCCTCCAGAATGCATTCGTATTACAGGAAGACATAGGTACTGAGTCAGATTCCACCTCAGTACATTCTTCACAACCTGAAGGATCTTCTGATCCAGAACCATCTGCTGCTGATATGGATACAGTGAAAAATAAAAAAAGGGTCAACCTGGGACGAGAAAATCTACAAAAAATTAAAAATAAAAGGGAACATTGATATGAGTTATGACAACACCCTTCTTTCCCCTTCCTCTTTTGTCTGTTTTTGAATATAAATTTGGCATCCTTAAATGTTAATAGTATTCAATCAAATAGGAAGCAAATGTTGATATATTAACTATTTGATGGAGGCAAGGATGATGTAGTTAATTTTCAAGATACTCAGTTACATACCAGGTTTGAGGTAGAACAGGCCACTGAAAGGTGGAAATGGGGTACTGTTTATTGGTCTGTTGGTGAAGAGCTATGCACAGGGGTAGGTATAGCAGTTAATAATCCTACAGCACGCCTAGTTCAACTTATAGATGTTTTGCCAGGTCGCATATTACTGTTAGATATGATACTTAACGATTTACACTGTAGATTTATTAATGTTTACGCTCATGCAAGCTAAATCTCAAGAATAGCATTATTTAAGACTTTATTGCCCTATTTGTTCACGTCTAGATTTGTGCTTTTAGGTGGAGATTTTAATTGTAGCCGTTATCATACGGATAGAGGTATACGATCCATAAAGTTATTTTGTGATACTAAGTGTCTTAATGATTTATTGACACAGTCAGGATTGGTTGATGTTTTTGATGTATTAGGTAAACCACAAAAAACATTTTTTCAAGGTACTAAAGCAACAAGGATAGATTTCTGGTTTATTTCAGATACTTTAACAATACAAAAAGCTCAAACTATACCAGTTGCACCTTCTGATCATGTGATACTTGAGATTACGATTGGTAGTTATGAAATAATGCATAGAGGACCAGGATATTGGCGTCTTAACCTGGAATTACTTAAGTTACCAACTGTTGAAGAAGGAATTTTGGCAGTACTACAGGCAAGGAAATCAGTGGTTAACCTCTATGATTCGTATAGAGATTGGTGGGAAGATACAAAAATAGATATAAGACAGTATTTCCAAATAATTGGCAAGATTAATGGGAAATTTAATAAAGATACATATATAAAAACTCGACAACAGTTTTTAGACTTACATTTTATAGTTGCACAAGGGGATTATACAGCCTTATCTGAATTAGATAGAATTTGAAAATTATTAAATTCAACACAATACAGTAGATATAAATCCTTAGATGTAGAAAGAAGATTTGGTTCCCAAGGAGGTAAAGCCTTTATGGACCCCTATCAGTTTTGTGCTGAACAAAGACATCAAAAATATATGGCAGAGGTTTGTGACTCTACAGGTAAAAAATGTACGACCAGGAAAGATATTATGAATGCTTTAGATAATCATATACAGCAATTATTTGGATATGCTACTGTTTCTGGTTCCCCACATTCCTTATGGTTAGCTCAAGTGATTCCACCTATGCTTGATAAACATAGCAGAGACATGTTGCTTGTTGATATAACATCTTTAGAAGTATCGGTAGTTTTCATTAACAAAGGCAGGTACTGCCCAGGAGTGATGGTTTGCCATATGAGATATATAAAATAATTTTACAATATTATTAAAAGAATTTGTAGAGGTCTTAAGGGAAATTCTGATTACAGGATTATTACCAAATAGTATGTCGGATGGTTTAGTGGTATTTATGTACAAAAAAGGAGATAGAACAAAGTTATCAAATTGGAGGCCAATTACCCTGCTTAATACAGATTTTAAAATATTTACAAAACTGTTACATAATAGACTTATACCAATGGCTGATTTTCTATTACACAGTTCTTAGGCATGTTCAATACCAGGAAGAAAGATTTCTGATGGTTTAATATTACTTAGAGAAATATTTCAGAGAGGTAATACTGGTGAGCTTACAGGTCTTATTTTTAGTCTGGACTCAAGCTAAGGCTTTCATAATGTTAATCATGAGTATTTATGGAGTTGTTTGGCTACATATGGCATTCCTGAAATGTTTATTAATTGGATTAAAACATGTTATAAGTCTGCCTCTGCTAAAGCCTTTTGTAATGGGTGGATAGGTCATAGGTGTACTGTTTTAAAGGGAGTACGGCAAGGTTGCCCTCGGAGTGCTTTACTATATTTATTTACCATTGATCCGCTACTTAGAATGGTGGATAAAACTAGAGGTATACAGGGTGTATCCTTTTCCTGCGAAGACCCTGAAATAAAGAGCATTGCATATGCAGATGGCATTTGTTTTATAATAGGAAATATCCCATCAGCACATAATCTGGGAATAATTTTAACTAATTTTACGACTCATACTGGAGCTCAAATAAATTACCAGAAATCTTGTTGCCTTCCTCTTAATGCTGAAGATGTCACAGATGATGTAATAATTGGGGTACCAGTATTGAAAGGGACAGCCCCTATTTTAGGGATCTTATTTGGTTCTGGAGATTTGGCTTTTCAGAATTGGATACTTAAATTGAATGAAGCACAAAATAAGGTTAATCTTTGGAATACTTGCGTTTAGCTAAATTAAGTTAATCTACATGATAAAACCTTTTGTTACCCATATTTTTATATTTAAGTACAGTATATAGCTTACCGTCAACTTTAGAAACCAGAATATATAGTTGTTTTTTTTCATGTATCTGGGAAACCGCTTAAATCCAATTAAAAGAGGCTTACTATTGAGAGAAAAGAAATGGAGGGTTGAAGATGATACAACCTGTGGTATTTTTTTCACCATATATTTATATGCCAATTTATTCCCTTGGTAGCTCAAAATTAATAGATGGTCCCCTTGGGTCTTAGATTCCTTGGGACCTATTTTCTATTTGGCCCATGTATGATAACCTTCCTCGACAAATTTCGATTTTTTTATTTACCTGATCCAATGAGAACTTGCTTTGCTAAAATAAAGCTATGGGTATTTCCAAAGAGCATCTCCTTCTTATACTCGGAAAACTTGTATGAATCTTTGATTTTAAAATATTTTCAAGAGACAGCAGGATTTGATTCTTGTTCTTTGCCAGATAGATTACTGATAGGTGAAATGCTGATTTCCCCTCGTATTCCTACTTTTATGTGGGATATAACTTGGCTGGCCTTGCATGGTTGCCTAAATGTAAGAGGAACTCTAAAGCATAAACAGGTGTCAGAGAGATATTGTCCTAGAGGAACATGTCCAGATGTAATTGAGACAATGCAGCATTTATTCCTAGAGTGCCCTTTTATTCAAGGATTTTGGCAATCTATTCAACGTCGCTGGCCTACATCTCCATTTGGTTTTATGACTTTAGAAATATTATGCCTTGGTATTTTGCCTTTTCTGTGGACGAAACATGATAGAGTAACACTATGGTTATTTCTTGTTTGTTTTAAATTTTACATATGGTTTGTCCGGTGCAGATTGACTATTCAACAACTACATTTTACTTCTGACGAGTTGTTTTTTATGATAGAAACAGCAATTAAAGACATCAGGTTGCAAGATTATAATTCAATCCGGTCAACAACCTTTCAAGGAAGATGGGCCTCTATTGATTGGTTATAATAGATATAAGTAAAATGAGTATGTATAGTAAGTAAATATGCCTATTATATTTAAGCATGATATAGAATAAATAATTTAGGATTTGTGTTATACGAATATACCTATAAATTATATAATTGTGTTTAAACATATGGTTTAGTTAAAATTATTGTGTGTCTTAACACTGTTTGGTTTTATTTTGACATTTGGTATCTGTATATTGATTTGTATAAATTGCTTTAGGTTTTGTACATTTTTTGATTGTATGTTCCTTTCCAACTTTAATAAAAATTCCCCTACTCTTTTCGATAAGTGCCATGGGATCTTTAACATCCACCTGAACTACCACCAATCCAGGCAGATGGGACCTCGGTTTAACGTCTCATCCGAAAGACGGCACCTCAGAAGTGCAGCACCCCTCTCATGCTGCAGTACAGTGTCAGTACTGGGATATTAACCCAAGTGCCAGATGTGGGAACTGAACCCACAGCCCTCTGATCTCTGATTTGAGTGAGCTGCTTGGATCTCCGACCTGATGGTGGCAACCTTATCCATGAAAAATCAAGTGAACTCCTCACACTTCTGCTGTGAAAAGGTTTTCCGATTCTGGAGACAGACTGGATTGCACAGCCTGTCTACAGTATGGAAGAGCTGAGCCGGTCGATTTCTCGCAGCTGCAATCTCTCCGGACAGGAATTCTGCCTTCTTACGGGAGATCGCAGATTGAAATTCCTTATAATAAGACATCAATCGGCCCGATTTCTGCCAGCAATGCTCCAACCTTCTTCCCACTTTTCTCATCTCCCTCAAGGTCCCATCATACCATGGGAAATGAGGGTGAAGGGTGAATGAGCGAACACGGACCAGAGCTGTGGCATCCAGGGCATCTCCCACCACCTTGTTATAGGCTCGTAGCAGACTCTCTGGATCTATGCTAACACTCGCACTACTTGGTAGGTCCAGAACTGCCATCAGACCTTCTGGGGTCATTCCCTGTAAAGGGCAGTAGTGGACCATTTCCATAGGGGCAAGTCTGTTTGTGGAGGGGGACGCAAAGCTGAACTCTATAGTGTGGTGATCGTACCATCTGATGGGTTCCACACCACATCTGAGACCTCCATCCCCAGCAGGAACACTAGATCCAGTGAATGACCCTGTATGTGGGTCGTAGAGGTAATCATCTGTGTAAGTTCCAACAAAACCTTTAGTTGGAGGAAGTCTTGTCCAAACTGTGAGAGTTCATTGTCGACCCAGGCATTGAAGTCCCCAACACCAACCACCTGGGGGCCTCCAGTACCATCTTGGCGATGAAATCCACGACTTCCTACAGGAACTCCTCCTTATTCAAAGGTGGATGGTAGACGAGAAGTATCCTTCAAACCACACCTGTGCCCATGATACAGTCGAAGGATCTAATGACCCCAACTGGCACATCTACAAGGCCCAGTTCCATCTTAAAACAGGTGGCTAACCCCCCCCCCCCCCCCCCCACGATCCAACCTCGGGTGGTGTATTACTGAGTACCTGGCCAGAGCAGCTGATTCCAGATGAAGGACAGATTAGTCCTGAAGTCGCATTATGTCGACTATCAGGGAGCAATCTCCTGAAAGAAGGCACAATTTCTGTCTAGGGAGATTGCTGTGGCAAGGAACAGACCAGCTCAGCTCCTCCACACGGTAGACAGGCTTTTACATCCTACCTGTCTCCGTGTTGGAGGCCAGGTTCTAGCACTAGGTGTGAGGAGTTGGCTGTGTTCTTCGCTGACAAAGTGTCCTCCATCAGGGCTGAGATCTCTTCGAGTATCTCCTGAAAGAGGGATGCAGGGTCTGGCCTGAGTTGTACTGGAATACTCCTCCTATCTGAGATGAGTTTTAGCTGGTTGGGGTGGAGGAGGTGGTGGGGATAATCTCAAAGCTGCGGCCTACCCAGTGTGATGTGGACCCAGGTCCAACACGCCTTCTGGTTGGGTGTTTGGACCTGATTAGACCTGTGATTACTGTAGTTGTCTGGCGTTCCTTGAGGAGTGGGGTCTTCCCATTGGCCTTGAAAGAGGCCTTAGTTAGACCTCTGTTGAAGAATCCCTCTTTGGTCCCGGACTGCCTCAGCAACTACAGGCTGGTCTTGAACCTCACATTTTTAGGAAAGGTTATAGAAAAGGTGGTGGTCATGTAGCCTGAGAGACATCTTGCCTCTTCCTCCACCTATGAGCCTTTCCAGTCTGGGTTTCATGTGGGGCATAGTACAGAGACTGCCCTGGTGAGGGTGCTAAATTACCTCTTGATGGTGAGGGACAGGAGAAGACCATGCCATCTTCGTCCTCCTGGACCTCTCTGCGGGGTTTGACACTATGGACCATGAGGTGTTACTTGATTGCCTGCGATTCTGGTGTGGCTTGTCCAGTAATGTCAACTGGTTCAGGTCGTACGTGTCAGACAGAGTGCAAAGTGTGACAATGGGACTTGTCTCATCTAACCCAAAGCCTCTGTGCTTTTGGGTTCCGCAGGGTTCGATCTTGACGCCCTTGCTGTTCATGGTGTACATGCTGCCATTGTGGGACATTATCAAATGGTACGGTCTGGGTTTTCACTGCTATGTAGATGATACCCAGCTGTACTTGTCCTGTGTCAGACTTTGTATTTAACAGCTGCCTTGAGGAAATCCAGTCATGGATGACTCACAACTGGCTTAAGCTTAACCCAGACAAGACTGAGAAACTGGTTGTGGATCCGGGGGTGGGGTTACCTCCCGACCTAGTGCTGGGGGGGTGTTCCCCTTGCTCCTTTTAGACAGGTGAAGGATATGGGTGTGATCCTAGACGATGGCCTGACACTTGATACTCAAGTGTTAGCTGTGGTCAAAAGTGGGTTTTACCATCTTTGGAATATCACCCGAATCCGAGCCCTGATCCCTCCTGAAGACCTGACTACACTGGTACACACTTGTCATCACTTCCAGGTTGGACTACTAAAGTCCTGTACCTAGGAATCTTACTTCAAGTAAGAGCTCTTGCAGCAGGCTACACCTTCTTAAGGACTATGCTGTAAGACACTAGGACTCCATGGAAAACTTCTAGATGGCAGTACCCAGCTGGGGCCCGCCCCTTACATTGGTCCGCCCACCGACATCACCCTCTGTATAAAGGGGCTGTCCCCAGCCCCACCTCAGTTCTTTTCCCACTGTCGACCCATGCGCTTAGTCTCCTCGGATGCCTTGTTGCATCTGTCGACCGCCATCTTTAGTCTTCTAGTTTAAGAAGTACCCGTCTTTCTTCTTTATTTTTTTTCAATACAGTTTGTCTCTCTACCCACCCCCTTCCAGGATTTAACCAAATTGTCTTGGGAGCACCCTTCCTTTTTCTCAGCTGTTCCCAAGAAGATGGACAGGCTCTATAAGCCCCCAAAGGCCGAGCCTTTCCTGGGAGAAAATTCAAGGGCTAGATTCCATGGTCCTAACCACAGCACATGGTAGGACCAAGCAACCAAATCACAAGTTCACAGCCCCCCGACAAAGAGTCTATGACATTGGACCAGTTCGTGTGGAGAGTCTACACTTCCTCCACCTGTTTCTTGCCGTCTCTAAATTTTCTAGCACAGATGGTGCTTTACCAAAAATCTCTTTGGAAGAAAGCCCTGGAGCTTGCCCAAAAGCAGCCTGAAAGCCCATCCCATATGGAACTTTTGGACATCCTTCAGAGTGGACTGGATGTAGGGAAGCATGCGCTGAGGGCATCCTGTGATTCAGCGGACACAGCTGCTCGAGCTGCTTCTACTGGTATCTGCCTCAGTCGTCACTCCTGGCTGAGAGCATCTGGGTTTAGACAGGACCTCCAGGATTCCATCCTGGATGCTCCTTTCCATGGGTTTGTCCTCTTCGGAGAGGAGGTACAAAAAATCATTACGGATCTCCAAGACTCAGGGAAGGCGGTGCAGTCCGTCCACCATGTGTACCGGTCGGACCCTCAGCAGCCCAAGCATAGGCCATTTTGGTGCCCGGCTGCCAATAAACAGAGAGGCCAACAGCCCAGAGGTCCCTTCAAGTGAAAGGCTCCCTCATAACCATCTGGGAGCAGCAGGCCTAAGAATACCAAATCCTCCCAGCCCTTGCATCCCACCCCAGCCACCCATGCTTGACTCCCTGCCAGGCCCCCTCCTCCAGCAGAGGTGATAGGGAAGGCAGTAGTGTGTTGGTTCTCCCTCTGCCTAGATGGGTGGACCAGCATTACAACAGATGTTTGGGTTCAGGACATCATAGAAAAGGGCTATACGCTGGAGTTTGCTGAACTTTTCCCCCAGACATTCCTCCAGTCCACTCTCGATACTTCCCGACCCACACAGCCCTCATCAAGGAAGAGATCCAGGCCTTGCTCTTGAAATGAGCCATCAAGCCTGTTCCTCCCTCCCAACAGGGAACAGGGTATTACTCCCACTTCTTCTTAGTCCCCAAGAACATGGGACACCTAAGGCCCATTCTGGACTTAAGCCAGCTGAACCAGTGCATCGTATGCAAGAGGTTCAGGATGGTGACCTTACCCGGTCTGATTCCCATGCTAAGTCAGTGGGATTGGTTATGCTCCCTGGATATGCAAGACGCATACCTTCACATACCGGTGTGTCCAGCTCACTGGAGGTACCTGTGGTTCGCCTTTCAGGGGAACTGCTACCAATTCTGGACTCACCTTTTGGTCACTCCTCAGTGCCGAGGGTGTTCACGCCTTGGGTCTTTCTGATGAGGTCCTCCACATCGTGGAGCAATGAGTACCAATGCCCATAGTCTGAGTAACAAGCTTCCTAAGTTAGTGGCCTTGATGGAGGAGGAACATCTGGATATCGTGGCAATCACAGAAACATGGTACATACAAAACCATGACTGGGACGTAAACATACCAGGATACACTATCTACAGGAGGGACAGGGAGGGTAAAAGAGGAGGAGGAGTAGCTCTTTACATAAGGGAAGGAATCAAAGCAACAGAACAAAAGGGTAATCAGGGAGGAGAAGAAGCACTGTGGGTAAATTTGGAGACAGGCAATGGCACCACAATCCGCACAGGGGTTGTATACAGATCCCTTTCTCAGGGGGAGGAAATAGACAAGGAAATGATAGAAAGTATACTTAGAATGGCAGAAAAGGGGAGATATTGCAGATGGGTGATCTGAATATGCCAGATGTTAACTGGAGTACAGTTGCAGCACCCACTTCTAAGATCGGGGTTATTCTAGATGCCCTACAGGGGGCATGCCTTAGACAACTAGTATTGGAGCCCACTCGAGAGGGAGCAATCTTAGACCTGGTTCTCTCAAATGGAGATGGAGAGAGGATCACAGATGTAGAAGTGGGTAGCCATCTGGGAACTAGCGACCATCGAACAGTATGGTTCACAATAAACACAGCAATAGAGTCAAGCCATACAAAGGCAAAAGTACTGGACTTTAGGAGGGCTGACTTTGCCAAAATGGGTGAGTGCCTAAAGAATGCACTAGCAAATGGGCAGGAAGGAGGGGTGGAAGAACAATGGGGAATAAAAACTGCCATCACAGAGGTAACAAGCCTTTGTGTGAAGCAAAGAAACAAAATGAAATGATGTAAGAAACCACTATGGTTCTCAAAGGAAGTGGCAGTGAAAGTTCAAGAGAAAAAGCATTCAGGAAGTACAAGGAATCACAGAAGGAGCAGGACAGAGAACTGTATCAGTTAAAGCAAAAGGAAGCTGGGAAGGCAGTCAGAACAGCAAAGGCCCAAACCGAGGAAAGGATAGCCAACTCAGTTAAGGGGGATAAAACCTTTTATAGGTACATCAGGGAGCGAAGGAAGACCAAGGGAGGGATAGTGAGGCTTAATAAAGGGGAGGGAGGGAGGGTGGGAGGGTGACTGTGAAAAGGCAGAGATACTAAACAAATATTGCTCAGTATTTACAAATGAAGAGGGGGAGGTACCTAAAACAAACGGTAGAAACACTCTGGATGCAGAAGTTGATACCAGCCCATTTACAGAAGAAAGGGTTCTAAAAAGAACTCTTAAAACTGAAGGTGGACAAAGCAGTGGGGCCTGATGGGATTCATCCCAGAATTCTAAAAGAACTAAGGGTAGAACTAGTGACACCACTGACTACCCTCTTTAACAGATCATGGGAGGATGGGGTGGTACCCGAGGACTGGAGGAGGGCAGATGTGATTCCCCTTCACAAAAGTGGGAGCAAGGCAGAAGCAGGAAACTACAGACCTGTTAGTTTAACCTCAGTGATAGAGAAGATGATGGAATCACTTCTGAAGGAAAGAATTGTAGAGTATCTAGAGGCCAGAGGGGCACAGGACCCAAGGCAGCATGGATTCACAGCAGGAAGGTCATGCCAGACAAATCTGATAGATTTCTTTGACTGGGTAACCAAAGTAGTAGATCAGGGAGGGGCTGTGGACATGGCCTACCTAGACTTTAGCAAGGCATTTGACACAGTCCCACACGAAAGATTAATATACAAGTTAGCCAGCCTGGGAGTGGGTCCCAAGATGACAGCCTGGGTAGAGAATTGGCTGGAGAATAGGACATAGAGAGTAATAGTAAATGGGGTCCACTCTGAAGAAAGGGGGGTTACTAGTGGAGTACCACAGGGTTCAGTATTAGGACCTGTCCTCTTCAATGTCTTTATAAGGGATATTGCAGAGGGACTGGAAGGTAAGTATGTCTCTTTGCAGATGACACAAAGATCTGCAATAGAGTTGATGCACAAGGTGGGGTGGAAAGGATGAGAAGGACTTGGCAAGGTTAGAGGAATGGTCAAATGTATGGCAGCTTAGATTCAGTGCTAAGAAGTGCAAGGTAATGCACCTGGGAAACAAAAACCCAGGGGAAGAGTACACAATGGGGGTGAGATACTAACAACAACAAAAATGGAAAAGGACCTGGGGGTAGTCATATCAAATGACCTAAAGGTGGGCAAGCAATATGAGAGGGCAGCAAGGAGGGCTGGGGGGATACTGGGATGCATAGGGAGAGGCATCACCAGTAGAAAACAGGAAATTATTATCCCTCTGTACAGACAGCTGGTCAGACCCCATCTGGAGTACTGTGTGCAGTTCTGGAGACCCAATCTCCACAAAGACATAGACAGGATGGAAGCTGTCCAGAGGAGGGCAACTAAAATGGTGCAGGGTCTGCACCGGAAGACATATGAAGAGAGATTTAGGAGCTTAATATGTATAGCCTCGAGGAAAGGAGGGAGAGAGGGGACATGATAGAAACTTTCAAGTACCTCAAGGAATCAACAAAGTCCAAGAGGGTAGCATCTTTCAAAAAGAGTGTGCAAGAACAAGGGGCACAATTTGAAGATAGAGGGGGCGGCTCAGAGGTAATTTAAGGAGTATTTTTTCACAGAGAGGGTTGTGGATGCATGGAACAGCCTTCCGGAGGAGGTTGTGGAGTCAAAAATAGTGGTGAAATTCAAGCATGCATGGGACAGTCATAAGGCAATTCTAGGGGGTGGGGGTAGGAAGATGTAGGCTGCTGGTTAACTAGGATCTGCAGCTTATCCATTAGGTAGGGAAATGGGCAGATTTGGTGGCCCAAGCGGTCCTTATCTGCCGTCATATTCTGTGTTTCTATGGTTCTATGTTGAGGCATCCCGCAAGGAGTTGACTTGAAAATGCTATGCCTTCAAATAGAAGAGATTCTTCGTTTGGTGTCAGGGCAAGGGGTTGGACCCCTCGTCCTGTCTGCTGGCTAGCATTCGGGACTACCTGTGATCCCTTTCCCAGCAGGGGCTTCAGTCGACGACCCTCAAGGTGCACTTGGCAGCCATCTCTGCTTACCGGGCACAGTCCAGCAAGCAGTCGGTGGTGCAGGAGAAGGAGGTCTGGTGCTTTTTCAAGGGCCTAGATCACATATCTCCTCTGGTGTGTGAACCACCACCTCTGTGGGATTTACTGTTGGTATAGGCCAAGCTCATGGGCTAGCCATTCGAACTGATGCACAGGTGTGACATCTCTCACCTGTCGTGGAAGACTGCATTCTTGGTGGCTATCATGTAAGCCAGAAGGATTGGGGAGCTCCAGGCGCCTTCCATTGAAGCTCCCTACCTGGTCTTCCACAAGGACAAGGTTGTCCTGTGCCCCCATCCGAAATTTCTCCCGAAGGTGGTGTCGGAGTTTTGTCTGAACCAGGTGTTGACTATGCCAGTGTTTTTCCCCAGTCACACCTCAGAGGCAGAGTACAGGCTCCATACTTTGGACCTGAGAAGAGCGCTCTCGCTTACTACAAAGAGCTTACGGTGGAAGTTCAAGGAGAGGTTCGCTAGCTGTTTGTCACCTGCGCTGAAGCCACACCTGGCAGACCTGCAGCAAAGCAGACAATTGGCAGATGGATCACTTCTTGCATTAATCTCTGCTATAGGTTGGTGGGTAGGGTGCCTCCGGAAGGGCTTAGGGCCCCATCCACCTGTCATACTGCTGCGTCGTTGGCTGATTCAAGGGACATCCCTATACAGGAAATCTGCAGGGATGCTACCTGGAAGAAAGCACACACCTTCATTTCCCATTACCACATCGACCTTGAGTCACGCCGGGGGATGCTGGTTTTGGAACCTCAGTTCTCCAGTCCCTGTTCCCTAAGTAGGGTGTGTGTGCCTTGCCTCCCTCCTCCTGGAGAACTGCTAGGAGTCTGCCAGACAGTGTGGATAGAACAACATATCCACACCCCTAGAAATACAGGTTACTCAACTATAACAGGAGTTCTGGGTGTGGTATATGTTCATCCACACGTATCCATCCGACCTTCCCGGCTTCGGCACACAACTTGACTTCCAGCAGGGTAGATCTGGCGTCATGGGGCGGAGCCGAGAGTTTCATCACCTGGGTGGGTGCTAGGAGGCAGCTTGAAAACTTTCCGGCCCATCTTAAAGCGGCAAGGTACCTGCCAGACAGTCTGGATGAAAAACATATACCACTCCTAGAACTCCTGTTACAGGTGAGTAACCTGTATTTTCTAGAAACCTTGTCATGTCATACTTCCCTGACAATTAAGACATTTATAAGAGAATTCACATAGGTCTGCCAGAAATTATGTTCCTGGTCCTCTCACCTCACAAGATGCAACATACCATAACAGTTTCCTGGAATCGGAGCATCCTGCCTCTGAAATGCATGGTTTATAAGAGGTAATGGATTTTGGCATGGCTCTGTTAAGGGACCTGGAAATGTAACCTTAACTTCCTGACAAGCAACTGCCCCGCAGGTCAGTGGAAAGTCAAACATTTTTAAAAGAAATCCAGTCTCTCTCTCAATGTGTCTCTTGCATTAACACTGACATTCTTGTGGCATTTACATATATATAGAATTACATAAAAAAAATATATATATATATATATATATAAAAAAAACAGAATTATGTCTGCAAATAATGACTGGCAGTTGGTTAGCTCCCCACATTCCTCCCTCCTAGACTGAATTTGTGGGAACATTCCCCCTAATGCATGGTAAGGTTTTCACAAATTCGGTTACTGTTTTACCTGGCGAGATAGCCCATCTGCGTTGGCATTGGCCTGTCCAGCCCTGTGGGTAATGGTCATATCGTAGGCCTGTAGGGCAGTATTCTACCGTAAGAGATGACCATTTGTTTTACTCATCTGATTTAGCCGCACCAGGGAGTTATGATTGGTCTGCACCTAGAAGTGCCTCCTGTAGAGGTACGGCTCTAATAACTTCATGACCCATACCAGCACAAGGCATTTCTTTTCAACTCCAGAAACTGCCTTCTCCCAGGGAAGTAACTTTTTGCTAAGGTACACTATTGGGTGATCTTCCTGGACATAAGTCTCCACCACTCATTCACACTAGTGGGATTGGCGCGAGCACTAAGACCCATCGAGGAGCAAACTTTTGCTGGAGGAATTCGTAGAGAAGGCAGCGCCAGCGAAGTCTGGCGCGCGAGCAGCGTGATAGCGTAATGACCATCTCGGCACGACCCTCCAACCGCCTCAGTTCCTTTTTTCCCCTGCCGAAAGTGCGCTTCAGTGACGACGCCGCTTTGCCTGTCGGGAGTCAAACTAGCGATAGTTTTCAGTTTGTTTTTTGTAACATTATCACATAGTAGTATCGCTTAGTTTTATTCTATTTTCGTAAAATTTTTCTAATATTTAAATTTAATCACTTGAAGAAGTCTCGCCTACTGGACGGAGTCGACCATGAGCAGGTCAGGTAGCGGTAGGGAGACTTACGTATAAGCTGTTCAGTCAGCCGGGCTGGTCCGGTCAGCCTCCTTCTCCTCAGCGGGGTTCCGACTACGGTCAGTCCGATGCCCTGGGGATGGCGGTCCCCGCCCGGCATAAAATAAGCGGTCGCATTCTTGGCGCCGCTCGGTCTCGAAGCTCTTCTTCGCCCACAGGTCAAAAAGAGAAGGCATCACCGAGGTCGCCTCTCTGGTATGTCTGCGCTCATCGTCGGGTTATCGCTAAGAAGTTGCCGGTCTCCTTCTTCGAGTCGCCAACTCCGATAATCATCGTCCCTCGACATTGGAGCCCCTCCGCCTATAGGTAGGGCTCCAGATGAGCAGTTTCATCAGTGGGCCGCTCTTGTGAGGCGATGGGCTCGGAGGTTGGTTCTTCTGCCTGGCTCGGTTACCTCGAGCCCTCGGGCTCCTCGGCGATCAGGTAGGGCGGTTGGACCTTCCTAGTCGCGCGGCGCCTTCTTCGGTGCTAGCGACTCCGTGCTTAGGTGTTCCCCCTCACATGGCTGCGGCGCAGGGGGCCTCACCGATGCCCTTATCTCCTGGTTTTTTTCCTTCTCTTGCTTTCCAGGTTCCCGGGGCTTTTCCGGCGCCTTCTGCAGGGTCTGTGGCCTTGTCGGCGCCGTTTTCGGGGCCGCCGAAGCTTCTCGGCGCCGTTGGCGGCGCGCGTGGTCTCTCGGCGCCATTGGCGGCGCCGTTATGATCTCCTTGGCGCCGCGTGGTGCACCCGTTGGATCGGGCGGCGCCCGTTCGCGGCGTCGTCTCCCGGCGCCATTCGCGGCGTCATCTGCGGCGCCGTTAGCCCGCCTCTGTAGCGTCGGCAGCAGCGCCGCCCGGCGTTTGCGGGCCAGCGATACTCTTGCGCGCGTGCGCCTCCTCGATGCCGTCTTCAGCCCGTTTTACCGTCTCCGGCCGGCAGCCGCAGGACTCTCCTTGTTTTCTGCCATTTCCTCCTCTCTAATTTTCCTCCTTTCCTGTCCAAACAGTCCTTTCTGGACCATCAGGAGATGATGTTGAGCCTGACCCAGACCTTCGGTTGGGTGATGAAGTGGAGGAAACAGGATCTTTCTTTGCTACAGAGCCTGTGGTCGAGGACCTGTCCTTAAGTCTCTGTTGAAGAACCTGGGATCCACTCTTTCTCTCCAGACTACAGACATCGATCCTGGGAAGATATTAAGACTCCAGTATCTTCATGCTTGGAGATCCCTCACGGATTTGACTCCTCCGATTCAGCCTTCCTTGAGGCGGCTGTCTCAAATGGTATGGAATAACCCTGCTCTTATTCCTCAGTGGCTAAATCCATTGATAAAAGTATTCAGCTCCCAAGGATCGTCCCATTTTGGCATCCCAAACGCTGCGGATCCTATTGTAGTCCTGGCAGAGAATGACAAGGTCGTTCTTCCTCAAACTACTAGCTCGACCTATTAACAAAGGTCTGTAAGATTGATACATTAGGTAAGAGAGTCTTTGCTGCCTCCACTCTAAGTATGCGTATTGCCAGTTATCAAGAGCTATTTTTCTCAGTATGAGTATATCCTGTGGCACTCTATGAAAGAATGGTTGAAGCTCTTCAGATTCGGATTCAAGTCAGAGCTTCTTCTGACGTTATTAGAGGTATTGAGTCAATAACCAACAGGTCAAAGCCATGGACGCCTTCGACACTGCTTCTCGCTCAGCAGCGCGCGGTTTGTACTCGGCGCCATTCCTGAACTACGTACTTCTGGCTTCACGAATGATGCTCAGCAGCAGGTGATGGCGCTGCCTTTGATGCTCCTTTCTTTTTGGCCCTCAGGTGGAGCAAGCCTTAGAGGCCACTCAGAAGACTAGATCGGCCATTAAGTTGGCCAGACCTCGCCTGCCCCTCTCGGGGCATGTGAACAGGCGTCCAGTTTCATAGTCGTCCAGTCCTTTCGAGGCAGAGGCAAGGGAAGCTTCCGCAAAGCCAACCTACCCAACCTCAAAAGAAGAAGCAGCAGAAAGCGCGGGACCTAAAGCTCCAAGCGCTACCTTATGATCGTTGGCCCAAGTTCCATCCACTCTGCCCGGTGGAACTTTCTCCTCAGTGGGAGGTAGTCTGATGTACTTCTACAACCAGTGAAGTCCATAACCTCAGACAAATGGGTCTTCGGATAATTCGCGAGGGTTATTCTCTCAATTTCTTGGAAACCCCGAATTGTCCTCCCATCGACAACCCAGGTTGTCGACTCTCAGTCAGACCTCCTCACCGCGGAGATCCAGGGCCTTCTGAACAACAGGGCAATAGAACTGGTGCCCCGCATCTGCTGAAACACTGGGTTCTACTCCCATTACTTTCTGGTTCCAAAGAAATCTGGGATCGCCCCATTCTAGACCTCAGAAAGTTAAACAAATTCCTCCCAGGAGAAATTCAAGATGATTTCCTAGGTACCCTGTTGCCCTTGCTGCATCAACACGACTGGCTGGCCTCTCTGGATATGCAGGATGCTTACCAGCATATCCTGTCCACCCGACCACCGCCAAATTCCTCAGGTTTGGCTTTGGGTCAGCATTATCAGTTCAGAGTCCTGCCCTTTGGGCTATCCTCGGCGCCGGAGTTTTACAAAGTGTTGTGCAGTTCTCGCGGCGCATCTCAGAAAATCGGGACTCCGAGTGTTTCCCTACCTGGACGATTGGCTTCTAGCAAGCTCTTCCGGCCAAGGGACTTTGGAAGCCGTGCAAGCGACTTCCGTCTTCTCACGTCCATGGGGAGTTCTGCTGAATTTGAAAAAATCTCAACTGCAACCCTCCAGAGGCTCCTTTTCATGGGGCAGCTTCTAGACACCTCTTCAGCGAAGGCTTTCCTTCCAGAGGACAGAAGACTCGACATCCTCCGTAAGGCCCATTACATCAGGGAGAACCAATCGGTTACAGCTCTCTCGATGCAATGCATGTTGGGTCTCATGGCGTCCTCGGTCTTCACTGTCCCTCTGGCCCGACTGCACATGAGAACCACCCAATGGATGCTCTCCACTCAGTGGTCCCCGACCTCTCCCCCAGTCTTATCCCATCAAGGTGGCGGGCCCTTGAGGTCTCTCACCTGGTGGTCTCAGAAACAATCTCCTGGAAGGATTCCCTTTGCTCCCCGGATCATCAGATCTCCATCACCACAGATGCATCGCTAATGGGATGGGGAGCTCACTGTCTCTCCTCCACACTCAAGGTGTATGGACTCAGTTGAAACTCATCTCCACATAAATGTCCTGGAGATGAGGCGGTCCTCTATGCAATCCGAGCTCTGAAGGATGTCCTTTGTCACAGAACATTCTCCTTCAAGCGGACAACAAAGCAGTGATGTATTACATCAACAAGCAAAGCGGTGCTCATTCTTATCCCTTTGCAGGAAGCAATGAGGGTGTGGGAGTGGTGCTTGGGCACAAGTCTCTGATTCAAGCGGTTTATCTGCCAGGTATACAAAGCGACCTAGCAGATCACCTCAGCAGAGCAGAGCAGACCCTCACGAGTGGTCTCTCGATCCAGCCGTAGCTCGGTCCCTGTTCAAAGTGGGGACTCCAGACCTGGACCTTTTGCATCCCACTCAGCATAAAACTGCCTCTCTTCTGCTCCAGAAATCCAGGGCCTGGCATTTTCTGTGCAGGATGCGTTCAGGCTGCGGTGGACAAAAGCGCTTTCTTGGCCCTTCCACCACTTCCTCTAATCCAGAGGTACTCCTCAAGTTCGAGTCTCAGGGACCAAGATGATTCTCATTGCTCCTTCCTGGCCTCGCAACTATAGTTTCCTCTACTCCAACAGGTATGTTGGCAGCCTCTCCGAGACCACTTCCTTTACCGTCAGTCTTTTGACTCAGGGTTCGTTGGTCCATCCAACCTGAAATCACTTCACCTTCATGCTTGGCTCCTGAAGAGATAGAAGTGAATTGGTTCACGCCTCTCGTAGAGTCTCAGACATCCTTCTGGCTGCTCGAGCAGCCACCACCCAGCGTCGGCTTCAAATGGAAGCGTTTTCTCTCTAGTGTGCAAAATCCTCTTGGAATCCCTTTCCTGTCCTCCTGGCAAGGTTCTGGAGTATCTTTTGGACCTATCAAACTTAGGTCTTCAGTACTCCACAGTTAAAGTTCACTTAGTGCCATCTCAGCGTTCCATGAGGCGGTTTCTTCCTTAACTCTGGCTCAGTTACCTATGGTGAAGAGATTTCTTAGGGATTCTCCATACCAGACCCCTGTTAAGCGTCCAGTTGCAGCCTGGGACATTAACCTGGTGCTGGACATGCTCACTCGGAAGCCTTTGAACCCTTAGCTACCTGTGAGCTAAAATTTCTTACCTGGAGAACTGCCTTCCTGGTGGCCATTACCTCAGCCATGGGGTCTCTGAGATACATGCCTGATTACGGACCCTCCGTATACTGTATTCCATAAGGACAAGGTAGTTCTCATTACTCATCCTAAATTTCTTCCCAAGGTTGTGTCAGAATTCATCTGAACCAACCTCTGGTACTCTCCGCTTACTTAGCTAATTTCCAAAATGAAGGACGAGCTCTTCATTCCTTGGATGTTAAGAGAGCCTTGCGGTTCTATTTAGATAGAACCAAGGATGTTACTTAAGACTCAGCAACTGTTCGTTTCTTTCAGCGACACCTGGCTGGGTCAACCTGTCGCTATTAGATGCATCTCTTCATGGTTAGTGGCATGCCTCGTCATTTGCTATTCCATGGCTCAAGTTAAATTAGAAGGTGGAGTGTAAACTCCACTCTACTAGAAGTGATCAGCAACATCCCTAAGCGGAAATCGCAATGTTCCAATTGCAGATATATGCAACGCCGCTACCTGGAGCTCAAGTGCATACTTAGTTTAAGCACTATGCACTGGATGTTCATGCCAGAAGCGACATTCCGCGTTAAGCAGAACTATCCTTAATAGGCTTCTATCTTAGACCAGCGTGAGCTCTGGCTCTCCTGCCGCCCTTTTGTGGGATTATCAGCTTGGTACTCTCCCACTAGTGTGAATGAGTGGTGGAGACTTATGTCCAGGAAGATAGGAAAATTATGTACCTACCGTAATTCTTGATCTTCTTAGGCGAGTCTCACCACTCATTCTACCTCCCCCTCCATCCCGAGCTCACACGCTGTATTGGTCTTCCTCCCTCAAATCTTTAGGCCGTGAGGACTTCTTTGCTGACCCTTCTTACACGGGTCATACGGGACTATCTTATGTCCGTTTTTAATGTTGAGGTTTACCCTTACGTTAATTCGCTGCACCTCCTTGGTAAAAAGGTACTGAGGCGGTTGGAGGATCGTCGCCCGAGATGGTCATTACCGCTCGAGCCGCTGCTCGCGGCGCCGTGTCTCGCGCCGACCCTCCAGCAAAAAGTTTGCTCCCGATGGGTCTTAGTGCCTCCGGCGCCAATCCCACTAGTGTGAATGAGTGGTGGAGACTCGTCCAAGAAGATCAAGAATTACGGTAGGTACGTAATTTTCCTATCTTTTCCCTGATTAGAGGTCTGACTGAGGATTGCTCTTTACTCAAAGCTTGTCAAGGAGCAATGCAAATGTTTTCGATAGCACAAAAGTGAATTATGCCCTTTCTGCCTTCTGCATTTCTTCTCCTTCCTACCAACTTCCACATGGTCTGCAATCCCTCCATACTTCTCCAGTGGCATTTCCCTCTTGTACATCCTCCCCCATCTTTCCCCATTGCCAACTGTTCCTTCCCCTCCCTCCCTCCAGACTCCCCCCCTTAGCTCCCCCACTGCTAAAACTGCTGAAGTCTATCACCCACCTCTGACCCAGATCCTTCATTGACTACTTCCTTGCGCCCTATCAAATCCATCTTCTCAACCGTGTATACAAGTCATCAACAACACTTCCTCCATGCCACATTTCAGTATTCTGTCTATGACATTAAAGTTATGTAAACATTGTAAATAAAAAAATGGTATAGAATTATCAGAATTTCCTGATAATTCAACTATGTAAATTGTATAAATTAACAGTATATATATTGTATTTTGTTCCTTGCATTGCACTATGTTTATGTAATTGTCCCTGACCTAACCAGGTCCATCTTGCAAATGAGCATTGCTCAATGATGTCCGCCTGGATTGATAAAGATTTGGTTTATTGATTGCTCCAGTCCTCACATCTGAGGCATCTGTCTGCACTTCAGATGGCTTACTGTAATCTGGACTGGCCAACACAGGGGCACTGCACAGTGCCTCCTTTAGCCACGCAAAGGCTCGTTCACTGTCTAGCTTCCACTTTACCTTTTTGGGCATTCTTTTCTTTAGCAGGCCAGATAAGTGAGCTGCCAGGGTACTGTAATTTGTTAGAAACTTTCTATAGTACCTGACAGTCCCTAGGAAACTCCTAACCTGCTTCTGGGTTTCATGCCTAGGTCACGCCTCTATTGCCTCAGTCTTTGCTTGATTGGGATGCAGCTGCCTCCGCCCCACTACAGGGCCTAGGTATGCCACCTCCGCCGTGGCCACCTGCCACTTTTCAGCCTTGACAGAGTCCTGCCCTCTGTAACCTGTCCAATACTTTCTTCAGTTGGGATAGGTGTTCCTTGCAGCTGGCGCTGAAGATGGCAATATCATCCAGATACGCCACTGTGTATCCTTCAGTACCATGTAACACCTGGTTGACCAACCTTTGGAAGGTGGCAGGGGCATTCTTCATTCCAAAAGACATTACCTGAAACTCGAATAATACTAGTGGAGTGGTGAAGGCTGACTTCTCCCTAGCCCTGGCAATTAACTGCACCTGCCAATACCTTTTCATCAAGTCAGTGGTGGTAAGGTAGCTTGCCCCTCCCAATTTGTCCAGTAGTTCATCCGTCCATGGCATTGGGTGGGCATCAGACTTCGTGACTGCATTGAGTCCACGATAGTCAACACAAAAGCGAGTAGAGCCATCCGGCTTGGGAACGAGGACTACGGGTGAGGCCCAGGGACTGATAGATTTCTGGATTACCCCCTAAATCCAGCATTTCCTCCACCTCCCTCCTAATGTCCATTAGGATGGCCTCAGACACCCAATAGGCTGTCCACTGTATGGGCGCTTGCATCCCCTCGTGTCTACATCATGTGTCACTAAGGGGGTTCATCCAGACTTGGCAATAAACAAAGGGGCAAAGTCCTCTAAAACTTCCCTCACTTCCTGGGACTGTTCTGGGGTCAACTGGGGCGACAGTTTGATTGTCTCCACAGAGGACTCCCGCTTGTTTTTCTCCAGCAAGTCTAGGAGTGTGTCTTCTTCATCCGTCCTCTCCCCAGGAGTACACACTGCAAATATCATGTTGACATGGTCTATCCTGTGGGTATGTTTCTTGTTAGGTGGTTGTGCAGTATAATTTGTGTCATTTACCTGTCAAACTACCTTATATGGTCTTGCCCACTCGGCGTGCAGCTTGTCCTTCCCGACTGGGATTAGGACCATGACTTCCTGATCTGCACTGTACGAGTGCGCTCTGTGTCCATGGTCATACCAGACCTTTTGCACCTGTTGGGCATCTGACAAGTTGTTTTGGGCCACCCCAATAAGCTCCTTCAGTTTCTCCATAAACTTAGGGACATACTCCACTATGGGAGTTCCCTGGGTGGCATGTTTGCCTTCCCAGTCTTCCCAGATCAGGTCTAGGGGCCCACACACACACACACACCCAGTGTCCATATAAGAGTTTGAAGGGGAGAAACCCTTTCGGCTCTTGGGGCACCTCCCTGTATGCGAACAACAGATGGGGAAGATATTTCTCCCAGTTCCTCTCATGCTGTTCAGCAAACACCTGGATCATCGATTTTAGGGTACCATTAAACCTTTCCACAAGCCCATTGGTTTGTGGGTGATATGGAGTCATGCATCTCTGCACCACCCCACAATTCTCCCACAAACACTTAATCAGGTCCAACATGAAGGTACCCCCTTGATCAGTGATAACCTCCTGCAGAAACTTGACATAGGAGAAAATCCCTAGCAAGGCGTATGCCACTTTGTCTGTCCTAAGTGAGGAGAGGGTGACCGCATCTGGGTATCAGGTGATGTAATCTACCACCATCAGAATAAACTTCTTCCAGGAGGAGCTTGGGGTCTGAAAGGTCTCACAATATCCATTGCTACCCTCTGGAATGTCTCCTCCACAATGGGCAAGGGAATTATGGAGGCTTTGGTTTTAGTACCTGCCTTCCCTATGTGTTGGCACTGGTGACAAGACCTGCAGTATTCCTTCACCTGCTGGGTGAAGTTGGGTCAATAGAAATTCTTGGCCAATTGCTGCATGGTGCGTGCGATTCCCAGTTGTCCGGAATGGGGATGTCGTGAGCGACCTTGAGCAATTGCTTATGATACCCCCTTGGGAATGACAAGCTGCCTGCCTGTCTCTCCTCCCTCTGTCCCCACGTCCTGAGTATACCACAGTCCATTGTCCCAGAATACCCTGTGTCTCATGTCACTTCCCTGTGTTCCATCAAATTCTGCATGCACCCTCAGTCTCTCCAAACTAGGGTCAGTTCTCTGAGCAGCTGCAAAATTTTCACATTTTCACAAGGCATTGGACATGTCCCCTTAAGTTCCTAACTGGGGTCCATAGCTCTGGCGTCAGGGCATTTAGGGCCACTGCCATCCCTAACCCTCTGACCATCTGTTACCCCTCCCTTCTCGGGGTAACCTTCTGTAGCTGTTTTGTGAACTTCTATGTGGGGAATTCCTACCTCCCTTTCGCTACTCTCCATTTCAGGAGACAGGATCGGGGAACCAGCCTCCCATTTTTTTTCTACAGGGGCTTCTGTGGGGTCCAAGGAATCACAAGCGGCCTTTGCCGTCTGACTGCGGGTACCTGCACACACCACCTCCTTCTGGAGATTGCTCCCTATTATCACATCGAGGACGAGGTTGTCTGCCACGACCATGTTTTGCACTCTCTCTCCTGTCTCACCCTTGTCCAGGAGAACACTAGTGAGTGGCAGTTTTATCCTCCCCAGCGAATCCTCTTACTGTTACAAACTGATTATGTATAAGCTGTTCACGCGCAACCAAATCCCCTTTTACTAAGGTAAGAGATGCTGTCGTGTCTCTTAACCCATGGGTCTGCACCCCATTTACCGTAACCAGGTGTATATACTCCCTCATGTTTACAGGCATGCTTTCAGGGATACATAGTGAACCCAACTCCCAAAGACCACCTTGTCCACTCTGTGCCTTTTTAGGACACTGTCTAGCAAGATTCCCTGGCTGTTTACAGAACCAGCAGTCATCATTTCTTTTATCTGAGAAATCCCCTTTTTGTAACTTGGGGCTTCTCCCTTTCTACACAGGCTGTGGGGGTTTTAGCTGCACTGAAGGCGTGCTTTTTTTCTTTCAGCCCTGCCACACCTGCTGCACTTCCTTTCAGAGCAGGCCTGTTCCTGGCATAGCGATCTGAGAGCTCAGCAGCCTGCTATGCTGTTTTTGGATCTCTGTCCTCTAGCCAGGTTTTCAACTCTGCTGGGCAAGCCCAAAAGAACTGCTGTAAATGTACAACCTCCTCAATTTTCCGCCCACGGAATTTGCTTCCATCCCCTTCCACCAACGCTTTAAAAACTGCCGTTGCTTTGTGACTAGTTCTTTAAAGCTCATGTCAGGGCCTTTTCAGAGTTTACGGAATTTAATCCTTTTGGCCTCAGGAGTCAGTTCATGCTTTTTAAGTAAAGCAGCTTTAAGTTTCTCATAGTCTTGGCTGTCATCATTATCCAGTTGGCCTAGCTTCCCGCCCTTTACCCATAGGCACCGGGGATAGCTGTATGCTCCAAGACTCCCTGGATACCTTGGCCTGGATACAGACCATGTCAAACGAATTCAAAAATGCATCCATACCCACCCCCTCTTTAAATTCCGCTATTAATTTGGAACATAATTTATATCCCAGCCCAGGAGTTTCAGGTCTATCCCTGCCACTTACCTTTTCTGGCGTTTGTCATTGGAGTCTTAACTTCTCCAGTTCGAATTCCCTCTGGCACTCTTTTTCCTCTCTCTGAAGCTGCTGTTCTCTTTCCTTGACCTCTCTCTCTAGCGCTGTCATTCTTGCATCTCCAGTTCAGACCTCTTCTGCTCTCTTTCCTGCTGGGCTTTGAACTTTCTCTGCTCCAATTTCCTCAGCTCAGACTGTAGCCTGTCCCCTTATAGCTTCAGCTCTGTGGTGACCTTCCCTGCTGCTGTGGCTCTAGGTCCCTTCTGGTCATGCTGTCCTCCTTCCTGGGACTAGAATCTGGGATGGACCCTGGCACCCCCATGCCCAGGCTCTTGTCCTTTTCAGTCACTGACCCCGACTCGAGGTATTGGGCAGTCGCTAACTCATTGGCTACCATGAGAGCCTCCATGCGATGCTTTTTGGTTCACCCCTTGTACTGGGCCCCTCTTTTCTGACAGAACTGTTTAGGTAGTCTGCAGTGCATTCGCTGTAGATGGAAGTCATCAGCTTCCCTAACTATGGCTACACTAGGTTATACTGTGGAAAAAAACAAAACAGGGAACTTTATACTATAACCAAATTATATTTTTCCAACTCTCTGCCTTGATTGTGTGGATTGCTTTCATTTTATCAGTCTGATACACCGGCCTCGAATCCAGCTGTCATGCTTGTGCCACCAGTATCTCTCCAATCTCAACACTATGCAACCAGATCTTTCGGATCCCACTGCTGTGCACCAGATCTGCCATGATCCCACTCCTGAGGGTTAGGTCCACTGAGCTCACAATGCCCTCCCCTAAGTGCAGTCCATGATGGGGGGGGGGAGACTGGCATACCCTCCTCGTGCCCTTTTAGAATGTTTGCCGAGGTCACGACTGAATACCAGCCATGAGGACCCAGGATGTCCCTCTAAACTCTGGATAAGGGCACAATACCAGTCTCGAGTCTTGTAGCCATATATGAACCCTTCTTGGTCATTACACAAATGGAGAAGATCCAGGCATCGCACTCTCTTCGAGGTAGCAGTGTGCTCCTGTTTTCATCTTCTCCAACTGGACATGCAACAACCTGGTTCAAAATCCCTACAGACTATTCTTTGAGACTTTGTTATTCTCACTATCTCTACCCAGATGTCCCTTACAGACACTTGCTCCATTGGTTGCTTATGGAGGCACCCCTTAGCAAAAATATTTTGTCACAAATTATTAACTCTTCCACAATTCACACACAATTTAAAAATCTTGCTCAGGCAGGTTTGTTAAAAACAAATGTTTTTACTAAAATACTTACATCATACAGTTACAGCTAAAAGATGCACTAATTTGGTCACAAAATAACAGAATTAAAAGTGGAAAATATACATGAAAAATTCACTATAACTTATCTAAAATCTACCTTAAGTCTGTAGTGAATTAAAGTCCAAAGAAAGTAAATGAAAAATGCAGTTTCCTTTGTACTGGCAGTCTTGCTTCATGTGTTGTCAGGAGAAGAGTGCCCCTTGAAGGTGTTCAGCAAAATGAGTTTGCTCTGTGTCAGCTCCTAAAATAGCTGGAGGAAGCCTGAAGAAAAAGAACTGTTTAATCTCAAAGGGGCCTTCTCTTTTAGGCCAGTAGATGTCACTCTTGCGCTTTCCCCGCAACACATTTTTTAGAAACCTTGTGATGTCATAATTCTCTGACAATTATGACACCTGTAAGAGAATTCACACAGGTCTGCCAGAAATTATGTTCCTGGTCCTGTTACCTCGTAAGATGCAACATACCATAACATTTTCCTGGAATCAGAGCAACCTGCCTCTGAAGTGCATGGTTTATGACAGGTAATGGATTTTGGCATAGCTCTGTTAATGGACCTGGAAATGCAACATTAGCTTCCTGGCAAGCAGCTGTCCCTCAGGTCAGAGGAAGGTCAAACATTTAAAAAATAAAATTCAGTCCATCTCTCTTTCTCCCTCCCTCCCTCCATGTGCCCCTTGCATTAACACTGGCATTCTTGTGACATTTATATATATTCAGAATTACATAAAAAAAATATATGTAACAGAATTATATCTGCATATAGTGACTGGCATTTGGCTAGCTCGCCACACAAGGGTCTCAGGGTGTACCCCATGTGGACAAGTGGCTGATTACCAGGCCATCCACGGAGACCATAGAGTGGGCCAGGGATCCGACCCTCCAAACCTGCGGAGAGTTGGGCGTCTTGGTCAACCTGGCCAAGTCTGAACAGATCCCCTTGTGAGTGATTCACTTTGTTAGGGCAGGGTTAAACTCCCTGCGAGTTAAGGACCGCCTTCCTGCAGACCAGACACCGGATCTGATCTCCTTTGCCCAATCATTTCAGGTTGGGATCTTGTGCACCATTATGGTCCGGTGGGCCCAGTTGTAGATGCGGCATCTGCAGCGGGGGTGGGGGGGGGCTGGATCACCCCATTGCCTATTACACTTGGACCAGCTGGTTACAGTGACCCAGCCGATGTGGGATGTCATCCATTTGTGGTTGATCCTAAAACATTGGGAGAAAGGAGTCCCATTTTATCACCTAGAGCCAACCATCACCTCACATCAGACAAATCTGTGGTGGGGTGGTGAGCGGACTGAGGGGACCACAGAGCCCACGTGCTTTAGTCACCCAGGGAGTCCTGTCACCACATCATTCTGCTGGAGCTCTGGGCAGTGCAGCTAGCTCTGATAGAATTTGCTTCTATAGTCAGGGGGTCAAGTCGTGCAAGTCCAGATGGATAACACCATGACCATATTCTACTTAGGCAGGGTAGCACTAACTTCCTTCCTTTGTGTTGGGAGGCGCTCCACACCTGGACTCTCATGTGCAGCTTGGTTGCAGATCTCCTAGCGATTCATGTCGCTGGAGGAAACCGTCAACTACTAGATGTTCTGTTGGGTGGGAGGGGCTTTGTGTAAGTAGTCCCTACATCAGGAAATGGTGAACCACTTGGTCTCCCTGTGGGGCACACCTCTGATAGACCTGTTTGTATCCTTGGAGATTGCCAGACTGAGGCTCTTTTGTGCCGCTCCACCCCATGGTCCAAGACATTAATGGGGGATGCCTTTGCAGGGTCCTGGTACCCAGGCCTTATGTACACCTTTCCTCCCTTCCCCATCATCTACAGAGTGGTGATCAAGGCTTGGAATGACAAGGCACAGATGATCCTGATAGCTGTGGACTGGCCACAGCAGTTCTGGTACCTGGATCTCCTCAACCTTAGCAGTAGGCTTCCATGACAGTTGCCTCGTCACCTGGACCTGCTGACCAGACAACAGGGGAAGGTCCTGTACACAGACCCTCAGTCCCTGCACATCACAGCTTGGTGCCCAAGTGGCTAGAGTTCTAGCTTTTTGGCAGATATGCTTGACATTGTGGAGGCCCCCTGAAGGGAGTCAACTCCCCAGTGCTGTGCCATTAAATGGAAGAGGTTTTCCATTTGGTGTCAGGGTAAGGAATCTAATCCCTTTGCCTGCCATATGGCTAGTATCCTCGAGTATCTCTACCCCCTCTTCCAGCTGGGGCTACGAGCGATGACCCTCCAGGTGCACCTGGCAGTCATCTCTGCAGGGCTGGTATGCTGACAGTAGCCCAAGTGAAGGTGGTTGGGCACTTTTTCAAGGGCCTTGATTACCACCACCGTGGGGGACACATTGCTGGTGCTGGGTGTGCTCATGGTCAAGCTATTTGAGCCTATGCACGTGTGTGAGATGTCACACCTGTCATGAAAGACAGTCTTCTTGATGGCCATCATGCCAACCAGAAGGATCGGTGAGCTCCCAATGCTCTCGGTGGAATTTCCGTATCTGGTCTTCCACCATGATAAGGTCGTCCTTTGCACCCACCAGAAGTTCCTCCCAAAGATAGTATTGGGAGTTCCACCTTAACCAAATGAAGAACCTTCAGTATATTTTACCAAGGCATCTTTGGAGGCCTACCACGGGCTTCATGCTCTGGACCTGCGGAAGGTGTCTGCTTACTGTAAGGAGCACAAGGCTGGAGTTTGGTGTGAAGCTTGCCAGCTGTTTGAAACATATGCTGAAGCTGTGCGTCGCAGACCAGCAGCAAAGCAGATGATTGGCAGGTGGATTACATCCTGCTTCAACCTGTGCTATAAGTTGGCTTGTAGGGGGCCTCCCATATGGCTTGGGGCTCATTCCACCAGGCATACTACTGCATTGGTGGCTGCTTCTAGGGACATTCCTATCCAGGAGATCTGCAGGGCTGCTGTGTGGAAGTCAGGACACACCTTCATCTCCCAGTATAGCATCAACCTAGTCTTATCGGGAAGCTGCACTTGGGACCTTGGTTCTCCAGTCTCTGCTCCTCACATCCTGGAGAACTTTTGGAAGTCTGCCAGTGTGTGGATAGTGAACTATATGCACACCCTTAGAAAAATAGACTACGCATCTGTAATGGTAGTTCTAGCAATGGAATATAGTTCATATCCGCACCATCCACCTGGTCTCTCCTGGTAAGTGGCACGTGAATCCCTGCTTCCAGCCTGCAGGATCTGTCGTCACAGGGCAGAGCCATAGGGTATACTGCCTGGGTCATGGGACGAACTTTCTATGTAGATGTTCCAAGGAATCAGCACTTCCAGTGGAACTGCTAATGTGTGGATGAGAACTGTATACCACTAATAGAACTAGTACTGGTGCATAGCTTTTTTTGTAAACTAACAAATACTGTTGTTTTAAGTAAGTTTTCAGGCTGGAAGTAGTACATTTCTTTGATTTTCCTGTGTTGAGCTGGACTATCAGACCAATAAAAAAAAAATCTGGATATTTTAAACTGGTATAAACTTCCACGCAAGGACAAGATTTTATTCCCTGGCCCTAATGGTGTGACAGCCCTTTGGCTAGTTACCCACTTAGTTTGTGACACCCTTGTTGGTTTAGTGTTCTGTTACTGGTCCTGTATATCATATAAATTTGTAACGTTTCCACATGAATAACTATTATTGTATTTGTTTTCTCAGTAGAATCTGGTGCTACATCTGTAACATCGGAGAAGCTTGAGATGGTTTTACCCTTAGATCTCAGTAAACGTTCTAAAGTTATGGAGCCTTCATCCCCACCGTTTACTGCCCCGAAGGACTGCATTAAGAAGGAGGAGAAGGAGGAGGAAAAGGAAGTACAGCCAGATGTACCTCTTTCTTCGAACACTGTAACGGAGGAAACAGTGACTTCTTCAGAATCAGGTAATCTGAATTTGAAAAACATTTACTTCATCTATTCCCTTTTTAACCTATTAACATTCTTACAGTTTCCAAAAATATGTATGTGTTCAGCCTTCATCATGTAGTGTAGTTTTTGTAGGAGTATTGTTTTTCCAGCAAGACATCAGTGGCCCGAAATTCAAAAATGTGCACAGGCGCAAACAGGTCCTCTTGCGCTGGAGCCCCATATTCAAAAGAGACTGTTGCACAGGCAAAGAGCATTAGCGCCCGTGCAACACACAGTATCTTACTTCGAGAGGGCTCTTGCAGTAGGTAGTAACCATTACATGTAGAGCCATCAGGACCACATGGAAAATTTTAGCTAGCAGTGTCTGGCGCAGGACCGCCCACCCCGCATCACGTGATCGACAGCAGTGTGACACTATATAGTGGTCTGTCCCTATGCCCTCCCTCCAATTCTTTCCCGCCATTGACCTGCGCATGTTGGACCTCGCGGAGAATGCTGCTTCAGTTGACTGCCATTTTCGGATTAGTATTTCATTGCTTTTATTTCTTTCTATAAATCTTTAAAAAGTATTACCTTTTTCGTGCATGTCTTCTCTGATGCCTTCCGAATCTCATAAGAACAAGTACGATTCCTTTGGCACTCAGCTCCCTCACAAGGACGGCCATTCCCTCTGCCTGGAATCAGAGCACAAGTCCAAGGACTGTGAGGCCTGCCAGAATTTCAACCAAGCCACACGGAAACGGCGTCAACAAGATCTGGAAGACCACGTTCTTAAACTGAGTATGACTTCCATGGGGAAGGAGCTGCAGAAGCTGTGGGGATCATCCTCCTTTCCGGGGGGGGGGGGGATGAGGGTACTTTGGACTCCCATAAGAAGAAGAAGGACAAGGCGAGGCATCGAGACCATGATCGGTCTCCTTCTCACCCGCAGCTTCCTTCGTGGGCGACGAGCGACCTCCTGCTACTGCGGGTACTGCTCCTTTGACCAAGCCTGCCCCTCCTTGCGGGTAACAGCTCTTGGTCCTTCTGCCTGAGCTGGTCACAGTTCAGACTGGCGCCTCAGATCCATTGGAGAGCTCCACTACCCTCTCAAAACCCCAGGACCTAAGTCTGATGGCATGGCAGACAAGTCGGTCGTCAGCCCCTCTGACCAGCGTCCGGCCCCGACTGATAAATTGCACACCAGCTCCTCTGGCATCCGCTCAGCCACTGTGCTTCCATTGGGGCCCCAATAACAGGCTTGACACCGATCCTCTGGATCAGCGCATGGTGCAGCTCTGGCTGCAGCTCTCCCCAGAGGGTTCTCCCAATCGGTATCCTCCTTTGGCACCTCCCCTGGTGGTGACTTCTAGCCCCTCCTGCACATTCTGAGCTTGAGTTGGAGGAGCGTCGGGCATTATGGCTCCGGCACCAGGGTTGTGTCGGGCCCGATGCTGGATTTCCCTTGGGAGCCAGTGTCTCCTGCACCACAGGCTCCCCCGTCTGGGCCAGCTCCCCGACCCCCTCGGGGCTGATGCCGGAACCTCCTCCGGATGTTCTCTCATCAGATCTGACATTACCAGGCCCTTCTAACCCTCCATCAGGGCCCCTGTCAGGTCCTTCGGGCCTAAGTCTGGCAACACGCCGTCAGGGCCCCTGATAGGTCCTTCGGCTCTTCTGTTGGGTCCTGTGCCTGGTTACCTGCTGTCAGGGCCTCTGGCAGGTCCCTCGGCTCCGCCGTCGGACCCTTCGACATGCCTTCTGATGCCAAGCTTCTCTGTGCCACAGATACCCTTCGCTAGGGTATCTGCTTGCAAATATCACTTGCCAGGGTACCCCACACTGTAGTATCTGACACCGGGCTTTTCGCCCTACAGGACGCGGGGCTACCATTACCCGATGCCAGACTACACGATGCTGGGGTTTACCATCCAAGGCTACCTGCCTGTCTATCAGCCTCCTTCTCCTCCTCCTCCACCATTTCAGCCTCAGGTGGATTTTAGGGAGGCATTACAGTCTTAGTGATCAGCAACCAAGACACAGTTGGTCTCGGAACTGCACCAGCGAAAACCACCCATGGCTTCCACGCTGGTCTGCTTGAACCCTACTCCGAGATCCCATTCCCCGGTGTTGTCTCACCCCTTTACCTTGGGACAGACCTCGCATCCTACCACAGTATTCGGTATTGGCAGGGGCCTTGCGGTCTCTCTGCAGGTACTTCCGCTTCCACGGACTCTGTCCCCTGGACAGAAGCCCATCATGGGAATCGGACTCTGACTCCACAGACTCCTCTGCCTCGGGATTTCAGACCCCTTCTCCAGAGGATCCAAAACGCAAAGACACTCCCAAATTCCTTCCAGAGGACTCCTGTTTTACAGAGATCCTCCAAAAGATACAGGAGGCAAACTGGTGGAAAATGGAGGATCAGGATCCCCAGCGCAAGAGGTTTGCGGAACAGCTGGATATGCCAGAACTGTCCCCTCTGCTCATTCCTCCGTGGATCGGACCACATGAGAACTAGGCCTCCACAGTCTGGCAGCAGCCTTTAGCAGTGGCCGCAGTCGCCAAGAAGGCTGATAGACTTTGGAGCCCTCGAGGGTAAAAACCACCTTAGTTCTCACCCTAAAGCGGACTCGGTGGTCATTAATGTGGCCCATGACTGTATGGCTAAACCTAAATACATGAGCACCTCTCCTCCAGACAAGGAGTCACAGCAAATAAACCAGTTTGGACGCAAGGTTTACTCCTCCACCCCGGCCCTCAGAGCTTTGAACTACCTGGCACACATGATTGTATACCAGAAATCTATTCTGGGACAGTTGGAAGTCTGAATTCAAGACTTTTCTAAATTTTGAGGCTAAAGCCCAAATTTCCCAGACTGTCAGGACAGTGGAAATCTCTTGCCGTCATTCCCTCAGAGTGACATGTGATGCAGCAGACACCTCTACCCAGAGTACTGCCACGGCTGATAGCATGCACCAGTACTCCTGGCTTGCGGGTATCTGGATTGGCCCAAGACATCCAGTCGGCCATCCAGGATGCCCCTTTCAGAGGACCAGTCCTTTCTGGAGGCGACGTCAAGGACATTATCACTGAGCCCCAGGACAGTGACAAGGCACTGCGCTTGGTCCAGTGTGTGTACCTCTCTAACACAAAGCCAAAACAGCCATTTTGTTGCCAGCAATGGTGCTAGAACAGGCAACAGCCAGCCCGACATCAGAACAAACATCAGGCCCTGTCGGCGGGAGCCACCCTCCTGCCAAATCCCAAAGGACTTCTGAGGTGGCACTTCCCCACACCCCCTCCACCTCCTGACTTGTGGCAGGACCCCCAGCCTCCGCCACCAGCTCCGGAGGAACCAGTCAAGGGCAGCTTCACCAACCACCTGGCCTGGTGGGAAGCAATCACATCAGACACATGGGTCCTTCAGCTCTTTGCTCAAGGCAACACCATCGAATTCACAGAGAGGCCTCCAAGAAATCCTTCAGGTCTCTCTCACTACCAAATAGGCCACATTCGTCTCATAAGGGAAGAGATCCAGGCTTTTCTCACAAAATCAACTATAGAGCCCGTTCCTCTGATCTAGGAAGAAAAGGGATATTACTCCCACTTCTTCCTGGTCCCCAGAAAGACAGGGGGTCTCCGTTCGATTCTGGATCTCAGCATGCTAAACCTGTACGTAGAGTACAAGAGGTTCCGCATGCTGACCCTACTGGGTCTGCTGCCTCTTCTGCACCAGCATCATTGGCTTTGTGCTCTGGATATGCAGGATGCATATCTGTATATCCCAATTTTTCCCTCCCACTGCCACTTCCTACACTTTACCTACCAGGGGGAACACTTCCAGTTCAAAGCGCTCCCCTTTGACCTCTCCTCAGCACCAAGTGTGTTTATCAAGTACGTAACAGTGGTGGCAGGGGGAATATATGTGTTCCTGTACCTCAATGACTGGCTCCTGTCAGCACCATTGAGGGACAGCCTGGTGGCCTCCCTGACTACTACCCTGAATGTATTTCAGACAAGTGGGGAGCACAATGATTTACCCCAAATTCCCACCTTGTTCCTTCACAGTGCCTCCAGTTTATTGGGGTGGTGCTGAATACTACTCAGGGTCAAGCTTTTTTCCTGTTGGACTGGGCAGAAACCATGCGGCAGCAGGCCATCCAAGTGGCAATCAGCCAGTGGAACACGGCCCTTTCAGTCTTACACCTTCTGGGCCTGATGGCAGCAGCTATTCCCACTCTCCCCCTAGCCAGGCTCCTTATGCGGATTACGCAGTGAACCCTTCGAGTCCAGTGGGACCAGATGACCTGGATCACAGGATTCTGGTGTCCGGCCCCATGTGTCGGGACCTCCTGTGTGGCAGGATCTGTCAGATATCACCAGAGGAGTTCCTTTTTAGACGTTCCCACCGACTCAGACCCTGACAACGGATGTTTTGTCAGGACTGGATCGCCCATGTGGGCGACCACAGGACATAGGGATCCTGGTCTCAGCAGAAGATATTTCTGCACATCAATACGCAAGAGATGTGGTCATATCCACTGTGCAGGGAAGCGATGCGCGTGTGGCATTAGGCGATGCAGCACAGTCTGCAGCTCACGGCAGTGCATGTCCCAGGAATTCAGAATGTCCTGGCAGACACACACAGCCACACTCATGCAAGGGCACGTGAGTGGGAACTGAGGCAGCCAGTAGTCGAAGACAGCTTTGATTGATGGGACCACCCGAATTTCGATCTGTTCGCCTCCCCATCCAACGCAAAACTGCCCAGTTTCTGCTCGCTTGTTCCCGGTTGTGGTGTTTTCTGACGAGACGCTCTGTCTTTCTGCTAGACAGGGAGGTTACTGTATGCCTTCCCTCCCTTTCCACTGTTGCAGAGGATGCTTGAAACTACAGCAAGAAAGAGCCCCTTATTGGCCTTGCCAAGTGTGGTTTCCTCTGCTTTAGCAGTTGAGAGTGGAACATCCGGCTCCCCTGCCCCTCTGCCAGAATCTGCTGACTCAGGACCAGGGCAAGCTGGTCCATCTGGGCCTCAAGTCCCTTCAACTGTCGCACCTGCTAATGTAGCTGTTGCACGCTTTGAGGTCTCTTCTGGCGTGGCTCAAGTCCTTGTGGAGGTCCGAAAGCTGTCCACAAGAACCAGATACGTTACGAAATGAAAGAGGTTCTCCATTTGGCATCCTCCAAGGGTTGTGACCCCTTCTCTTGCCCTGTCCCACAGGTCATGGAGTACCTACTGCACCTCTCTGACCTTGGCCTTTGTTAATCTTCTCTCAAGGTCTACTTGTCTGCCATTCTGCTTACCGCACACTGGTGGAGGGCAAAACTTTGGCTCAGTTGGAAGTTTTTAAAACCTTTTTGAAATAAATTTTCCGTCTGAAACCCCTAGTCAGGAACCCTGTTCCTCCATGGGATTTGAACTTCATCCTCGAGAAACTCACCTTGCCTCCCTTCGAACAGGCCGCAAGTTGCGACCTGTGCTACTTTTCCTAGGAAGTGCTCTTTTTAGTTGCCATTACTTCTGCTCGAAGGATTTCCAAGCTTTAGGCCCTGATGTGTAAGGAGTCTTATTTAATTTTCCACAGAGACTGGGTGACTCTGCGTACAAACCCTAAGTTTTTACCAAAGGTGGCTTCTGACTTTACTTTGAATCAGATCATACACTTGCCAGTGTATTATCCTGAGCATTCCAATCAAGGGGAGGCCATTCTGCACACTCTAGATGTGCACAGAACCTTGTGTTAATACACAAACAGGACAAAATCAGTCTGTAAAATGGATCAGCTTTTCATTTCTTTTGTACCCAAAAGAGGGGGCGCAGCAGTTTCTAAATAATGATTATCCAGATGGTTAACATACTGCATTTTGTTTTGGTATCAGAAGTATAACAAGTCCCTTCTGGGGAAAGTCAAGTGGCATTCAACCAGAGGCATGACTGCATCTGCTGCTTGTTTCAGGAATGTTTCTGCTATGGATGTTTGTGCGGCAGCCACTTGGAGCTCTGTCCACACCTTTAGCAAATACTACAGTATGGACATTGCCTCTAGGTGCAGGGCAGGCTTCGGACTAGCCGTCCTTCAAGGCCTCCTGGCTTAACCTGGTACCTATTGCAGACCTTTCCTGCCTCCCGTGCTTCAACCTTTGTTTGAATTTCAGTGCTTGGGACTCAGTCCTAATGGTTAGTACCTACTGCAAGAGACTTCTCAAGGTAAGATAGTACAATTATGTAAGAACTTACCATAACAGTAGATCGGCTCTTGCAGTAGGCACCTTTTTCACTCCCACCTTCCCCCTGCTTCTGTGGCTACTTCTTTCTAGCTTTTCTTTTGTCTCTAGGAGCCCACTCCTTTCACACCTTCTTGGCTGTCTGGCAGGAGGGCAGGCTTGGGGACCACCAACTATATAGTATCACGCTGTTGTCCATCACGTGACACCGGGTGGGCAGTTCCCAACCAGACACTGCTAGCTAAAGTTTTTTGTGTGGTCCCAGTGCCTGACAGATCTAGTGCTAATGGTTAGTACCTACTGCAAGAACCTTTCTAGAAGATCTACTGTTACGGTAAGTCCTTACGTAACTGTACTGTATGCATGCAGGCAAGTGGAGGGGCGTGGCCATGAATATGCTTACAACCCCATATTCAGCGGATTTGTGCTGCGCAGTAGGGTTAATTGCAGTCCTTTTGCACAGTGCAAAAAGACTGCAAACAAAATACCAACTTAACTCAGGGCAACTCTAGTGGCTGCCGGAGGTAATACAGCCACATAGCCAGTTGGCGCTGCTGAGAGAATACCTGCCCCACGTGGTCCCTGCCTGACACCCCCTCAATTCCGGAGCCCATTCCTTTTTTTAATACACCTCCCCACAATCAGCTTGGACATGCCACAGGGTGGGGAGGGACTACTGGATGCCAGGAAGGGGTTGCTGTACATATGGATGGCACCACTACTACCAGGGATATACAAGTATATAATGGGGCTGAGATCGGGGGCATCACTAGCACCAGGGCTAACATTCTCTAAGTCAGAGATGGTAATGAGAGGAGCAGGGTTACTGATGGCACCGAGGATATTAATCTTGATGCAGGAATGGCAGTCAGAGGGAGGGGTGGGATACCACTAGCACCAGAGATATTAATCTTGATGCAGGGATGGCAGTTTGGGGGGTTACCATTAGCACCAGAGATTAATCTTGATGCAGGGGATGGCAGTCGGAGGGAGGGTTACCATTAGCATCAGGGATATTAATCTCAATCCAAGGGATGGCAGCCAGAGGAAGGGGGGGGGGGGGTTACCTCAAGCACCAGGGATTAATATTAAGTAAAAGAATGGGCAGGCGATAGGTGGTGGTAGTGGGGATTGACCACTAGCACCAGGGAGTATTTTATTTTACAAAATGGGATGGTGATAGGTGAGGACCACTAGCACCATAGATATGTGTATATGGCTGGGACCAAGCAGTTGGGGGTGGGGGGGGGGCAGCGCCGCGCTATCCCTCGTGGCTACCCAGCTAAATGAGACCAGGCATGCAAAAGGCTTCTTAGGGCCTTGCATGCCCAATAGACTTATTTGCATGGGTCCCTTTGAATATTGGAAATAGCATTCCAGTGCTTTCCATTCTGGCAGCATACTGTGGGAGCCCTGTTGCGGCAGTGCTAAATGGCTTAGCGCTTGGCTAACATGGCCCTAAAGTCAGTCGAATAGAGCCGGTGCACTATTCCACTGAATATAACTTCGGGCAAGCGTCAGGAGCAGCGCAAATGTTTATGCTGTGCTTTGCACAAATTTGACTATCAGGCCCCTGAATACCAGTTTTTATTTTCATTTTCCTTCATTCCAAAACAAAAGATAATGTGATTTTAAAGTTTTTAAAAATATGTGCTCTCTTGCAATGCCCACAGTGAAAAAAAAAGAAACATTTTCACTTCATTGTCATTTCTATACTGGTAAGCAGATGGGCAAATTGCCGCTTTTTCACATGTAACCAGTTACTTATAACAAACATAACAGAGACTCTAGAAAAATAAATACATACATACAGTAAGACATTAGGTTTTTTTATTTTGTTTAATGTATTTGATCTGACAGTTGCAGCTACTCAACAGGGTACATTGAAGTTCAGTACAAAATTCAACATATACCATCAAATACCTACAAATATTATATGCTTTAAAAACTCAGACTAATACAATTCAGCATACTAACTACAAAACTAAAAGTATATTCACATATACAGTATTATCTAGAACAACCATAAAAATTATAAATTAGACAATTTTATGCAATTTAGCCTTAATAAACATTTGTAACCACCCTCTTCATTTCAGATTCTTTTCCTATTTTCTTCATGACAAGGCAAACAAATGGTTTTAAAGGGGGCACGGGAGGTGTATATCACCCATGTAATTACCAAAGAAGAATATCTCGTATACAGTAGTTCTTATTTGGGGACTGTCCCACTTTATCTCATTTCTCAAACTGTAACTTACTTTATTGGGGTCAAGAGCTTATGCAACCCTGCAAAAATATACTTTTACTTGACTGCTCTTCCTGGACTAAAAGTCTTCACCATTCATTCACACTAGTGGGACCACACCGGAGGCAGTAGGACCCAGCAGGAGCCAAATATGTAAAGGAGGGCAGACGCCAAGATAGAACAGCTCATGTGCGGCACTGTGAAACTTGCTTGCGTTATATAGGCTATCACTGCATCAACCCTCCAACTGCCTCAGTTCCTTTTTTCTCACCACTGAGTGCGCTTCAGTTCAATGTCACTCGCCAGTGGGTGTCAAGTCTTCAAGTCTGTACGATAGCAGCATTTTCATTCAGTTAGTGTAGTTTATTTTATTGTTTAAAAAAAACAAAAAACTTTAACCTGTCACAGTCATTCCTTCAACAGAGTTGACCATGGGGTGGTGTCGGTGATGGCAGGGAGACTTCGCTTGAAAGTTGTTCTGGCAGTGGGACTGTGTCCGGTCCACTGCCCTTTTCGAAGGGGTAGGTCCAACCATGGGCAGTCTGGTGCTTGGGAGTGGGGACAGTCCTCCCACAAGCACAAAAAGAAGCAGTTCTGTTCCCGATCCAGGTCGGAGAACCCAGCACTGCTCAGCTTGACAGAATTCGCCCCAGCAATGGGGCCTGATGGAATTCACCTCAGAATTCTAAAAGAATTAAGGGGAGAACTAGTGACACCACTGACTATCCTTTTTAACAAATCATGGGTGGATGGTGTGGTATCTGAGGACTGGAGGAAGGTGGAGGTGATTCCCCTTCACAAAAGTGGGAGCAAGACAGAGGCAGGAAACTACAGGCATGTCAATTTGACCTCTGCGGTAGGGAAAGTGATGGAATCACTTCTGAAGGAAAGAACTGTTGAGTACTTAGAGGCCAGTGGGGCACAGGACCCAAGGCAGTATGGGTTCATAGTGGGAAGGTCATGTCAGACGAATCTAATTGATTTCTTTGGCTGGGTGACCAAAGTAGTAGACCGGGGAGGGGCTGTGGACATGACCTACTTAGACTTTAACAAGGCATTTGACACAGTCCCACACAAAAGATTAATAATCAAATTTCCCAGCCTGAGAGTGGGTCCCAGGGTAGTAGCATGGGTAAAACATTGGCTGGACAACAGGACACAGAAGGTAATTGTAAATGGAGTCCACTCTGAAGAAAGAGGGGTTACTAGTGTGAAACCGCAGGGTTTAATACTGGGACTGGAAGGAAAAGTATGCCTCTTTGCAGTTGATACAAAGATCTGCAACAGGGTTGATGCACAAAGAGGCGTGGAAAGGATGAGAAGGTACTTGGCAAGGTTGGAGGAATGATCAGGAGTATGGCAGCTTGGATTCAATGCAAAGAAGTGAAAATAATGCACCTGGGAAACAAAACCCAGGGAAGGTTACACAGTGGGGGTAGTAACAACAACAAAATGGAAAGGGACCTGGGGTAATCATATCAGATGACCTTAAGGTTAGCAAGCAATGTGGGAAGGCAGTAGGGAGGGCTGGGGATACTGGGATGTATAGGGAGAGGCATCACCAGCAGAAAACAGGAGGTTGTTATTCTCTGTACAGACAGTTGGTGAGACCCCATCTGGAGTACTGCGTCCAGTTCTGGAGACCCCATCTCTGCAAGGACATAGACAGGATGGAGGCAGTCCAGAGGAGGGCAACTAAAATGATGCAGGGTCTGCAAGAGAAGCCATACGAGGAGAGACTAAAGGAGCTTAATATGTATACCCTTGAGAAAAGGAGGAAGTGGGGGACATGATAGAAACTTTTAAGTACCTCAGTGAAATCAACAAAGTCCAAGAGGGTAGCATCTTTCAGAAAAAGAGATGTGCAAGAACAAAGGGACACAATTTGAAGATAGAGGGGGGGCGGCTCAGGGGCAATGTGAGGAAGTATTTTTTCACAGAGAGGATGCTGGACGCATGGAACAGCCTTCATGAGGAGGTTGTAGGGTCTAAAACTTTGGGAGAATTCAAGAATGCTTGGGACAGACATAAGGCAATTCTTGTGGGGATTAGGAAACAGTAGGCTGTTGGTTAACTAGAATTTGCAGCTTATCCTGTAGGTAGGGAAATGGGCAGATTAGGTGGGCCAAGCGGTCCTTCTGGGAGTGTGCAGATGTTGTTCATCCACACTCTCTGGCATGTCCCTTTCCCCTTTAAATCTGGCCGGAAAGTCTTCAAGCTGGCTCCTCTCACCCACCCTTGTGGTAAATACCTCGGCTCCGCCCCATGACGCCAGATCTTCCTTTTCTCTGGAAGATTCAGTTTCCCTCGTGCTACTTCTGCAGTTCGTAGGCCCTGGATTCTTAATGACTGTTTTCATCGCAGTCACTTTCTTTAAAACTCATCAGAGTTTACGACTCAATCCGAAAGATATCGGACGTGAGGACAAGTCGTCCCCTGAAGTTTCACCGATGTACCTACGGACAGAAAATGTCGCACACCGATCCACATCTCACGTGTGTCTATTGCTTGGGTGTCATACATGACATCACTTCTTGCACCATTTATCTGGCCTTCCATCCCAATGTCCTGGACGACCGCAAGGCACACCTAAAACTAGGGAGACCGGAGCTCCGCATCTCACCTGTGAAATTGAAGGAGGCCAGGTGGGCGGTTTCCGCGGCAGTGGGATCCGCTGAATAGCTCGAACAGATGGCTTTTGAAGAGGAAGCTGCTCAAGCTTCGGCCAGCCAAAGTTTTTTTGTGCTGCTTAACTTGGGTTCCACCTTTACTGGGTCCTTTCAGGAGCTGTGCCATTCTCTCCTCACCGCTCTAAGAAAAGGGACAAGGACCCTAAATCTTTTTCTGCCCGAAGACGTTCCTGGGACCAAGAGTGGTCCAATTCCCAGGATCTTGCGGTCTCAACCTCGGTCTAGATCGCTTCATCGGCCGCCGGCTTCTCAGACCATCCGTCAGGCCAAGGCACAGAGGCCGAGGACATGGCTGAACCGGCCGAGATTACTGTCGACCCGATTGAGCCGTTGTCGCCGACTCCTTGGAAAGGACACCTATCCTTTCCTTCCCCGATGAGGAGACCCAGCCCTCGGGTATCCCGATTGAGGGAAAGGTGCCGGAACCTCAGTTCTCACCGACTCCGGCGTCTCCCGATCGAACCAGCCGTCCCCGTCAGTCGCGATTAGACCCCATCGGTCGAAAAACCAAAGAAAGATCACAAGCACTCTAGAAAGGGTCGGCGCCACTGATCTTCATCCTCCTCGGACGAGAAGCGACTTCGATGGAAAATCCTTCATTATGAGAATCTCATGTGGCAACAGCTGATTCTGACCAGTCAGAAGCTGGCACCGCCGCCCATTACATGGCCACAGCCTCTTAGGCCGATGCTGACTCCTCCAGAACCGAAGATTCTAGGGACATGGATATGTTGTTCATCCACACTGTCTGGCATGTTCCTTGCCGCTTTAAATCTTGCCAGAAGGTCTTCAAGCTGGTTTCTCCCACCCACCCAGGTGGTAAAACTCTCGGCTCCGCCCCATGTCGCCAGATCTTCCTTACCGCTTGGAAGCTCAGGTTCGCTCCTTAACACTCTGCGTATAGACTGGATCCTAATTCTTCGGTTCACCCAAAACGTATTCTTAAATTTTCAAGACTTCGGTCAAATTACTCCCTCGCGGCTGCGATGGACACATCGACTTCCGGATTTCGGCAGTGCCCATGTGGGCAGAAAATGTCTAGGATGGATCCGCACTCCACGTGCGTCTACTGTCTTGGCCTAGACCATGACCCGCAGGCCTGCGAGTTATGCCGTTAGTTTTCGATAGCGTCCTGGAAGCCCGCGCTGCCTGGTTGTAGGCTGCCCGAGCGCTACCCGCCGATGAAGTAAAAGGAGGCCCGTTGGGCGTTGACCGTGGCGGCTGGCTCAGCTGAGCAACTCGAGCAGATGATCGCCCTCGAGGAGGAGACGGCACAGGCCACATCATCCTCTTCCTCAGTCGCAGCATTTATCCCGCTTTCTTTGGGTTCCTCTTACTCAGCTTCTTTTAAGGAACTTTGCCAATCCCTTTCCACGAAGGGAGAGGGGCCATAGGGACATTCTTCTCGGTCCAAAAAGAAGGACTCGAAAGGCAAGTCCCATCATCTGTGTTCATGGGAGCAGGAGTGGTCCCCTTCCCTGGACAGTCGACATTCGACTTCGGTCGAGGTTGCGGCTAAGGCCGCTGGCTTCATGGTGTCCCCGTTAGGTCAGCCGGCCAAGACACACATCGACGCGGTCGAGATTTTTCTTGACCCGTCGGACGGGCTTTCGACTGGTGAAGCTGACAACCCTTCTTCACCGGTTCCTCCGGTGGAGACCGAGGACTTGCCTCGCCTCCTGTGCGGAGTCCCCGTCAAGGCTTCAAGCTGAGGGAAGCGGGTGTCCCTGCCCTTCCCAAACCCGTCCCTCAGAAACACAGGGATCTCAGTCTCAGTCCAGCCGATCCCACGACATCTACAGTCTGGTCGGCAGTAAGCTGGTGCCGTGCTCATCTCGTCTTCCTCCTCGGAAGAGGAGGCTTCAGTGCAAGTTGCGTCGGCGCTGGGAGGACCTGATGTGGCAGCAGTTACTTCTGTCCGGGAACAAGCCGACGCCGTCGCCTTCCCCGGCCATCAAGTGGCTGTCACCCGAACGGCCGAAACAACCCATCGCTGTAGTCAAGGTGCCCAAGCCTGGGCCAGTTGTTCGGCCGAAACTAGCTGCCCCACCGATTATGGTGGAACCTCCGTCTCCACAGCCGAAATCGGGGGCACTGACCTAGGACTCTTGGTTGGGTCAGGGTCTGTCCCACAGGTTGTCAATCACCCTCACTCCCGACCGTCCTCGGCAGGTGGAGGGTGGCTCAGGCCCCAGGCAGCTCTTTGCGGACTCCTCGGAGTCTGACAACGACTCCTCCCTGTTCTCCAGGCCCATTGACCTGGAGTTCTCCGGGGGCCAGTCGATGGACGCAAGCCCATTGTCCTTTATGGGTCTGCTTCGACTCATCTTAGAGTCCACCGGGATGCAGCTCAAGCCCGTATCCAAGTGAGCCAAGTACCCCCTAACGGAGATACTGGACCGAGGGGATACACCCACGGAGGCCTTTCCGGTGGCTGAAGCTATTGTTGGCCCAGCTTTGGCGCTCTGGCAGCGGCCAGCTTCCTATCCTGCACCTTCGGCCAGGATGGCCAGGAAGTATGCGGTCCCTACCGGCTCTTTTTCTGTTTTTTCGGAACACTCCTCCGACGAGGGGTTGGTCACCGATAGCATTTTCCGGTGCTCCAGGAATGCTAGGGATGTGGATAAGCCCTCTGACTAGGAGCCCAAAAAGCTGGACTATGCTGGGCGCAAAGTGTACGTTGCGTCCTCCCTTGGCTTCCGCCAGGCCAGCTCGGCCGTGCTGATGGCACACTTCTCCCATGCCCTCATGGGCTCCCTGGACGAGGTGATCCCTCATCTCCCGGCCCACCTGCAGACCACGGTCAAGCAGGTACCAGACCAGGGAAGGGCAGTGGCAAAACAGCCACTCCAAATGGCTCTGGACATTGGAGACTTGTGTGCCAGATCAGTTCTGACCACAGTGGCCATGCTACCGAGAGTTTATTGAGGATATCCACCACGGCGGATACCCAACATAAACTGGTGGATGTCCCCTTTCTGGGGACCACCCTCTTCGGCCCTGGAGTGAAAGGTCACCTCCAGCGGATCGAAAAGTCCAGTGCCACTCTGGACTCGTTTACCTCCGCCCAGAAGGACAAGGGCTGTCGACAACAACAGAAGTCTTTTTGTCCTTCTGCATCTGCGGCACGTCCTGCCCAACAACAGCACCAGCATCAGGACCAGCAGGCTCGCGCTTGGCACCCCAAAGTCAAGCCTGCAGCTTCCTCTAAGAGGAAGCAGGGAGGAAAAGTCCCAGGAGGTCCCTCGGCCGGTCCCTCCTCCAAGCCTGCCCAGTGATGAGATGAGGGGTGTCACCCCCAGCCTTGTCACTCCCCCCTGGGTTCCCCCTGTGGGGGGACGGCTCTGCCACTTCCTTTCCGCCTGGTCCGCTATCACCATGGACCGCTGGGTGTTGGAGGTGGTAGGAAAGGGCCTGCCCCTGGAGTTCAAGCAGGCCCCGCCCTTCCGAGCCGTCGCCCCTCAGGGGCTATGGGGTCCGCAGCCTCTCTGTCAGTTCGCCGAGGCGATATCACCCTGCTCCTTGAAAAAGAGGTGATCAGGAAGGTGGCGGATCCTTCTCCAGACCCGGGGTTTGTGTCCAGGTACTTCCTGGTCCCAAAACGGACAGGGGGCTGGTACCCCATTCTCGACCTGCGTGACCTGAACAGGTTCCTTAAGGTCTCGGACCTTCAGGATGGTCACTCTGACTCAGATAATTCCATCCTTGGAACGAGGCATGTGGTTCTGTTCTCTGGACCTCCAGGACGCGTTCTTTCACGTTCCAATCCGTCCGTCCCACCAGAGATTCCTCCGCTTCAGGGCAGAGGGATCCCTCTACGAGTTCCGGGCCATGCCCTTCGGCCTTTCCCTAGCTCCCAGGGTCTTCACCAAATGCATGGCAGTGGTGACAGCATTCCTGCGGCACCAAAGGGTCCAGGTGTACCCCTACCTGGACGACTGGCTGATTGCAGCCCCCTCCAGAACGGAGGTGGAGTGGTCCACAGATCTAGCCCTCCAGGTTTGCTCTCAGGTTGGCCTCCTCATCAACGAGGCCAAGTCGGAACTTGTGCCAAAGCAGGTGATCCAATCCATCGGGGCAGAGCCTGACTCTCTACGAGCCAGAGCACGGCTCCCGGTGGACAGGGCCGAGGTTCTTTCCTCCTTTGCCCAGTCATTTCAGGTTAGGCCATTGCGCCCTGCCCAGGACTTCCTGTGCCTCCTGGGCCTCATGGCAGCCTGCACCAGCGTGGTCCATTGGGCCCGTTGGTACATGCGTCCCCTTCGAGGCTGGCCAGCCAGTGGTCACAGCACTTCGGTCCTCTGGATCAACTAGTGACAGTGACCCAGGGGATGTGGAACACTCTCCAGTGGTGGACTGTTCCAGCACATCTGCAGGAGGGCATCCTGTTCGTCCGCCCCGAGCCGACGGTCTCTCTATCGACCAATGCCTCTTTGATGGGTTGGGGTGCCCATCTGGGGAGCATAGAGCGCATGCCCTCTGGTCCCCTCGGGAGTCCCGATCCACATCAGCCTGCTGGAGCTTTGAGCGTTTCGTCTAGCCCTCACCGCCTTCGCTCCGTTTCTGTGGGGTCAAGTGGTTCAGGTCCAGATGGACAATACCACAACCATGTACTACCTAAACCGCCAGGGCGGGATGCGCTCCATGCCTCTGTGCAGGGAAGCTCTCTGCATTTGGTCACTCTTGCACAGCCTAGAGGCGGATCTCCTTGCCATCCATGTGGCAGGAGCCTCCAAAACTCTGGCAGATGCCCTAAGCCAGATAGGGGCTGCGTCCCATGAGTGGTCTCTCCTGCTGGAAGTAGTACAAGATCTGTTCTCCCACTGGGGCACGCCTCAAGTGGACCTGTTTGCCTCCAGTGAGAATGCAAAGCTGAGGCTGTTTCATACCTGGCAGCCATCTCTGCTTACCGGGCGCGGGCCGGGAAGCAGTCGGTGGCGCAGGAGAAAGTGGTCGGGCACTTTTTCAAAGGCTTTGATCACATATCCCCTCCGGTGCGAGAACCTCCACCTCCATCGGATCTACTGCTGGTATTGGCTAAGCTCATGGGCAAGCCATTCGAACCGATGCACAGGTGTGACATCTCTCACCTGTCATGGAAGACTGCCTTCTTGGTGGCTATCACGTCAGCCAGAAGGATGGGAGAGCTCCAGGTGCTTTCCATCAAGTCTGCTTATCTAGTCTTCCACAGGGACAAGGTTGTCCTGCGCCCCCACCTGAAATTCCTTCCGAAGGTGGTGTCGGAGTTTCACCTTAACCAGGTGTTGTCTCTGCCGGTTTTCTACCCCAGTCACACCTCGGAGGCTGAATATAGGCTCCATACTTTGGACCCTAGAAGAGCACTCGCTTACTACAAGGAGCGGACGGCTGAAGTTCGGAGAGTGGTTCGCCAGTTGTTTGTCACCTACACTGAAGCCGCACCTGGCAGATCTGCAACGAAGTGGACAACAGGCAGGTGGGTCACCTCCTGCATAGATCTCTGCTATAGGTTGGCGGGCATGGAGCCTCCCAGAGGGATAAGAGCTCATTCTACCCACCATACCGCTGCATCGGTGGCTGCTTCCAGGGACATCCCTATCCAGGAAATCTGCAGGGCTGCTACCTGGAAGTCAGCACACACCTTCATGACCCACTACCACATCGACCTTGAGTCAGGCCTGGATGCTGGTTTTGGGGCATCGGATCTCCAGTCTTTATTTCCGAGGTAGGGGGTGTGCGCCTTGCCTCCCTCCTCCCGGAGAACTGCTAGGAGTCTTCCAGACAGTGTGGATGAACAACATATCTCATGTCCCTAGAAATACAGGATCTTACTTCGAGATACAGCTCTTGCAGCAGGTAACACCATTAGGACTGCGAGGATCTCATGTGGCAGCAATTCCTGCTAGCAGGTCAGAAGCCGGCCCCCTCGGGGGTCCTGGCTATTTCCTGGCCTCAGCCTCTTTGGCCACCTCAGACACCGATTGCTCCGGTGCTGGTCTCTTCGGGGGCTCCGGTGCGCCTTCCACCACAACCGGTTTCAGGTTCCCCACCTATTTTGGTGGAACCTCCACCTAAGTTGCCCCTCGGAGGGATTCCCTCCAAAGAGGCACAACAGTCTTCGGGTCTTCCCCACAGACTGTCAATTACAGTCACCCCTGATCGCCCTAGGCGTATCGAAGGGGACTTAGGTGGGCAGCCTTTATATCGGGACTCCTCCGATTCCGATAACACTGGCCTTCACTCTCGATGAGCTTTGCGCCAGGCTTGGAAGAAGGGCCTCTCCTTCCAGGGCATCCTCCGCTCATTTCTGAATCGAGGGATGGCCTACAGCCTATCCAGAAAAGGCGGAATATCCCCTTATGGATATCCTTAAGAGGGGGATACCCCTATGGAGGCTTTTCCAGTCGCGGCCATTATGGGACCGGCCTTGGAACTCTGGCAGCGTCCAGCCTCCTGCCCAGCTCCATCTGCCCGCATGGCACGCATGTACGCGGTGCCCACAGGGTCTTTGGCAGGGTTTACTGAGCACCCCTCGGCGGAAAGCCTTGTGACTGCCTCAGTATTCAGGCGGACGGGCAGCTCAGCCGATACTGACTGCCCTCCAGACAAAGACACTCGGCCCGAAAGGTCTGTGCTGCATCATCTTTGGGCCTTCGTCAGGCAAGCTCAGCGGTGATTATGGCACACTTCTCTCACGCCCTCTTGGGGTCGCTGGACGAAGTTCTTCCCCACCTCCCAGCTGACATGCAGACCACGGTCAAGCAGGTCAGGGACCAGGGCAGAGCTGTTGCTAAACAACAACTCCAGACTGCTCTGGACGTGGTGATTCCTGTGCCCGCTCACTAGCTGCAGCGTATCCACTCGCCGCAGGGCTTGGCTGAGGTTATCCTCCTTTCCCGTGGATACTCAGCACAAGCTGGCTGATGTGCCCTTCCTTGGCACCGACCTCGGCCAGGAGTGGCAGGTCACCTGCAGCGTATCGAGCAATCTAATGCCACCTTAGATGCTACATCTGCTAAGGGTTCTTCAAGTAAGAACCAGCAGAAGCGCAGGAAGAAGCCTTTTCGTCAGTCTTCCCCTGCGGTCAGGCAACCACCCTTCCAGGGGGGTCAACAACAGCAGCAGGCTCAGGCTTGGCGCCCTAGGCCCAAGCAAGGTCCCCAGCAGCCCCGCAAAGGAGGCCGAGGCGCTGGTCCAGGTGCCTCCTCCTCCTCTAAGCCTGCCCAGTGACGGGCCGGGGGTGTCCTCCCCCGTACCCGTCACTTCAGCTCTGGGTCCTCCCGTGGGGGGCCGGCTCCGCCACTTCGTTTCCGCCTGGTCCGGTATCACCACGGACAGATGGGTCCTAGAAGTGGTCGGGCAGGGTCTGCCTCAGAATTCGAGCAGTACCCGCCTCAGCCGAGCCTGTGTCTCACGAGAGCGGATCTCAGTCGCCCAGTCTGTCCTCCGAGACTACATTGCGCTTACTCCTCCTCAAAGAGGTGGTGGCCCAGGACGGATCCTCCTTCAGACCCAGGCTTTGTCTCCAGGTATTTCCTGGTGCCAAACGGACGGGGTTGGCGCCCATTCTAGATCTGCACGACTGAATCGGTATTCTCAGGTCCGCACCTTTCGGATGGTAACTCTAAATCAGATCATACCATCCCTGGAGCGAAACATGTGGTTCTGCACACTGGATCTTCAGGACGCTTTTTCCACATCCCTATCCGTCTGCCCTCATCAGCGGTTCCTCCGCTCAGGGTCAAGGACCCTGTACGAAGTTCAGAGCCATGCTGTTCAGCCTGTCATCGCCCCAAGGGTTTTCACCAAATGCATTGCAGTGGTGGCAGCCCATCTTCGCGCGGGTCTGTGATTACCCCTACCTGACGACTGGCCTCACGGATCCTCCTTCAGGAGGTGGAGAGGTCCAGGACCTGACCTCCGAACCTGTTCACATTTGGGCCTTCTGATCAACGAGGCCAAATCGAACTCGTACTCTTCCCAGGTGATGGGCTTCATCGGGCAGAGCTCGACTCATCAAGCCAGAGCTCGGCTCGGCGGACAGGGCGGAGGTTCTCCTCCTTTGCCCAATCATTTTGGTTGGGCACTCACGCCTGCCGGGTCTTCCTCGCCTCCTGGGCTACATGAGGCGGCACGCCGGTGGTCCGCTGGGCCAGACTGCATGCGCCCTCCAGTGGGAGCTGCCGCCCAGTGGTCTCAGCGCCAGGGTCTTTCGACCAGCTGGTCATGGTCACCAGAGAGGATGGGGACGCTCCAATGGTGGACCGTCCCGAGTCATCTGCAGGAAGGGATCCCGGTCAGTCCGCCCCGAGCCGACGGTCGCCCCACGACCGATGCCTCTCATGGGCTGGGAGCCCACATGGGGGACCACAGAGGTCATGGGCTTTGGACCCCAGAGGAGTCCCGATGCCACATCAACCTGTTGGAGCTCAGGGCAGTCAGACTGGCTATGTCAGCTTTCGCTCCTTAGCTCCGGGGTCAAGTGATTCAAATCCAGACGGACAATACCACGACCATGTACTACCTCAACAAACAGGGTGGCACGCACTCCTGTCTGCTATGCAAGGAGGCGCTCCGGATCTGGATCCTCGTCAGCCGACTGGAGGCGGATCTCCTAGCCATCCATGTGGCAGGAGTCGCGAACCAACTGGCGGATGCTCTCCGCCGCTTAGGCCAGACATCCCACGAGTGGTCTCTCCATCCAGAGGTAGCTTACTACCTGTTCTCTCGTTGGGGCAAACTGCTGGACCTGTTTGCCTCCAGGGAGAACACCAAGCTGAGGCTGTTCCATGCCCGCCTCAGCAGGGCTCACTGCAGGGGATGCCTTCTCGAGGCTGTGGACCCCAGGTTCTTACGCCTTTCCTCCATTTCCCTTGATCCACAAGGTGTTACCCTGCTGGAGGAAGGACAAGGCGAAGGTGATCCTGGTAGCCCCAGATTGGCCACGCCAGTTCTGTTATCCAGATCTCCTCAGCTGCAGGAACCCGGAGCGGCTCAGTACACGCCCGGACCTGATTTTTCTGAACCAGGGGAAGGTCCTTCATCCAGACCTTCAATCCCTGCACCTCACAGCCTGGTTCCTGAGCGGCTAGAGTTCCAGGCTTTGGGTCTTTCTGAGGATGTCTACACTGTGGTGGAGGCATCTCGAAAAGAATCGACCAGGAAATGTTATGCCTTCAAATGGAAGAGATTTTCCATTTGGTGTCAGGGTGAAGGTCTGGACCCCTTATCCTGCTCAGTGGCTAACATTCTGGACTACCTTTGGTCTCTGTCCAAAGGAGGTCTTCGGTCATCGACCCTTAGGGTGCACCTTGCAGCCATCTCTGCCTACCGGGCGCGGGCCGGTGAGCGGCGTTGGCTCAGGAGGCGGTGATCGGGCGCTTTCAAGGCCTGGATCACATATCCCCTCGGTGCATGAACCTCCACCTCCGTGGGATCTTTTGCTGGTTTGGCAAAGCTCATGGGCAAGCCATTCGAACCCATGCACAAGTGTGAGCTCTCGCACTTGTCATGGAAGACTGCCTTCCTGGTGGCTATCACGTCAGCCAGAAGGACAGGGGAGCTCCAGGCGCTTTCCGTGGACTCCCCTTATCTGGTCTTTCACAGGGACAAAGTTGTCCCGCGCCCCCACCCGAAATTCCTTCCAAAGGTGGTGTCAGAGTTTCACCTTAACCAGGTGTTGACCCTGCCAGTATATTACCCTAATCACACCTCGGACGCCGAGTATAGGCTCCATACTCTGGACCTCAGACGTGCTCTCTCCTATTATAAGGAGAGGACGGCGGAAATTCGGGGAGAGGTTCGCCAGCTGTTTGTCACCTACGCTGAAGCCGCTTCTGGCAGATCTGCAGCCAAGCGGACTATTGCGAGATGGATCACATCATGCATAGGTCTGTGCTACGAATTGACGGGTAAGGAGCCTCCCAAAGGGCTAAGGGCTCATTCTACCCATCATACGGCTGCTTCGGTGGCTGCTTCCAGGGACATCCCTATCCAGGAAATCTGTCGGGCCGCTACCTGGAAGTCAGCGAGCACCTTTATTACCCATTACCACATTGACCTAGAGTCACGTCGGGATGCTGGTTTTGGGGCCTCGGTTCTCCAATCTCTATTCCCTAAGTAGGGGGTGTGCGCCTTGCCTCCCTCCTCCCGGAGAACTGCTAGGAGTCTGCCAGACAGTGTGGATGAACAACATATCCACGCTCCTAGAAGAACAGGTTACTCACCTGTAACAGTAGTTCTAGGAGTGGTATATGTTGTTCATCCACACGCACCCACCCGACCTCCCCGGCTTTAGGCGCACAACCTGGCTTCCAGCGGGCTAGATCTGGCATCATGGGGTGGAGCCGAGGTATTTACCACCCGGTGGGTGGAGGAGCCAGCTTGAAGACTTCCGCAAGATTTAAAGGGGAAAGGGACAATGCCAGACAGTGTGGATGAACAACATATACCACTCCTAGAACTACTGTTACAGGTGAGTAACCTGTTCTTCTTTCCCGCCGTCGACTTGCATGTCTCGACCCTTTGGTCTGTTTCTAGCACGCGACACCTGGAAAAGTTCTTTCCAACTTGGATAACCCCTTTTTTTCTCGAAGTCTGCCATCTGATGTCCTCTCCAACCTCCGAGGAAGGCCATCCATTGAAGTGCACCTGTGGGAAGCAAATCCCTTTTAAAGACCCGCATTTGGCCTGCATTTGGTGCCTAGGCCCAGACCACGGCACCCAGGCCTGTACCTTCTGTCAGGGATTCAATAGCCGGACCCGGATCCGTCGCCATAAGGCCCTTCAAGCGTACCTTCTCGAAGAAAAAGTAAAGGCCATGGATTCTGCCTCCAAGGGGGAATCGTCTGAGAAAGCCCGGCGACACCTCGAAAAGCACAGGGAGAGGATGAGATCAAAATCCCCTTCTAGGGCTTCAGACTCCCGTAGCTCCGGCTCCCGGTCCGACCGCTCCCCTTCCCGGGCCCGCTCTCAGCCTCCCCCGGCTGCGGTGAAGTCTTCTTCGGGTTCTTCTTCTTTACCTCCGGCCAAGACCTCCAGGCCTCCTTCTTCTGCTTCCAAGGCCTCGCCGAGGTCAGGGGACCGCCACCACCACCACAAGTCTGGCTCCTGTCACCCGGACCCTGATGCCCAGTCGGTCTCCTTGCCCCCTCCACCCCAGCAGAAGACCAAGGAGCTGACTTCACTCAAAAGGATGTCGGATCATCACTGGTCCCGAGACCTGACGACCGCCAGACGCCCGTCGCCGGTCAGGCCTTCTCCACCCTGGACGCCGGCCGGGGGACTGACGCCCGTCCCTGTAGAGAGGAGAACACCTACACCACCTACCGACATCGGCCAGGAGGCGCTTACAGAGGAGGAGCTGACCCAGCCCGAGGACCAGACGGGCGAACCCGGTCCTGTCGCACCCCCCCAAGGGAACCCTCTCTAGAACCAGAGATCCCTGGGGAGCCGACGCCAGAACCCGACGACCGACCACCGGCGCCTGGTCCGTTGTCGGGCCTCAGTATTTCAGAGGTTAAGGAGCTATTCACCTATTGGTGGGATACCATAAAGAAGGACGTGGTTCCCACTCTTCCTTCTCCTCCTCCACCCATGACTCCACCGGCCCCAGCGCGCCCCACCCCATCCGGGGCAGCAGGCTGAGTACCTTCCCCCCAGGAGCCTGAGGAACCTCCTAGGGGCAGACCAGACAAGAGGAGACCTCCGTCCAGATCATCTTCAGGGTCACCCAGCCCCAAGAGACCCAGAAGACGCCGCCATTCGCCTTCGACGGAGGACATGGGATCGGACTTCTCAGACGGATCTAGATCCCCTTCTCCCATCAGCGGCCCCTCTCCGGACCCACGTGAGCTCCCAAGATCTCCTCCGATGACCCATCGTTCTCAGAGATTGAGGCATATCCAGGAGAACGTGGGCTGGGACGCAGAGGAACTTGACCCCGAGAGACTACGCCTTGCCAGGTATCTTCGGCAAAAAGATCCAAAGCCTGTGGTGGTGCCACCCTTGGTGGACACCTTCGTGGATGTCACCAAGGCAGTGTGGAAACGTCCACACTCGCTCCCGGCGATGCCGAAGAAGGCTGACCGCCTGTACAAGGCCCATAGGGAGGACCAGTACTTGGCATCACATCCTCTGGCCGATTCTCTGGTCATTACAGCCTCATATGACCGGTCCCAGAGGCAGCAACATTTGAGCACCCAGCCACCGGACCCAGAGTCCAAGCAACTGGATGCTATGGGCAGGCGCATGTATGCTGCTGCTACCTGCGCCATTAGGTCCCTCAACTATCTAACCCAAATGGTCCAGTTTCAGAATGCCTTGTGGGAGCAGGGACTGGATCTGGCATGCCAGAAGGTGAGCAGAAGGAGGAGTTGCTGCAACTCCTCCGCACGGGTTCGGACGTGGGAACCCAGGTGCTGCGAGCGCATTTATTCCGCTGACTCCTCGGCCAGAGCGGCAGCCTCAGGCGACAATTTTGGCCTCCGTGGTTCCGGATTTACCCCGCCGTCCAGAAGAACATTCTGATGCCTCGCTCCATGGAGAAGTTCTTTTGGTGAGTCCTCGGAGAAGGTTCTCACCAAACTTCAAGAGGCCGGAGAATGTGCGGTCTGTCCAAGCCATGTACAGACCTAAGCTCAGTTCCTTCTCGAGGAACCAGAGCCATTTTCGAGGCCAGATGCAGAGACAGCAGTCCCGCACCGGTCTGCAACAGAGGGGCTCCTTCTCCCGCAGAGCCCAAGGGAAGTCATCCGCAGGCCGAGGCCAACGCCCTGCCAAGTCGGCCCAGCCTGCAGGACCCTCAGCCGCCACAGCATGACTCCTTCCTGGCCCCCTTCCCTCATGATCAACGGGACACCAAGGTCGGGGGTCATATTGCGGACCACCTGCCAGGGTGGCAGTCTATAACCACCAACAGGTGGGTTCTTCAATTGGTCAAGCAAGGCTACTTTATAGAATTCGTGGACAAGCCACCCACAAGG